>JAOCZM010000100.1:4800000-6095000 GCA_026122235.1 Vinca minor | reverse complement strand
AAAGGGAAGAGACTGAAACTTGAGAGGGTGAGAAAATGAACATAATAAAAAAATTATAATTCGTTTATCTATTCTTTAAATTTCAAGCTTAACATCTCATGCCAACAAACTTAATTAACTTTAATAATATTAATTAATCATATGTATCTTAATTTTGTCATTTACTAGTTACATGAATACTGAAGTTAATTGGGATGTAGACCAGTATTTTTTTTATTTTTTATTTTTATGAAATGCAGACTAGTATTGAGTTGCTACTCTCTTGTGCTTGATATGATAATTTTTTTTATTATTGACTTTAGACTGGTTCATAGTTTATTAAGATGTAAACTATCTTGTGTTTATTTACTAATTTCATTAAAACTGTCAAAAGAAGAGAAAGTACGTGAATTATAAACGAATTGGGTATGAACTTATTATTTCCAGGTTCGAAAAACAGACTAAGACCGATCCAATTTTTTTAAAATGAGTCCGTTATAAATTTAAACTGAACTAAATTTGATCGGTCTGTTTGACACGGCTATCAAAACAAAAACATTCATAAACACAGGAAAATTATTTATATATAAAAATGAGTTTGAACGCCCTGAAGGCGGAGTCTCATGAACGGGGAGATAGAATGTACCATGAGCTGGGGAGAGAATGCACTCAGATCGGGTGAGAATAAAGTCTCACCGCAATGCACTGGCGGAGTAGATCGAACCCAGGACCTCTCGGTCCTTGGCCAAGTACTTACCCACTTGGGCAAAGCACTTGATGATTATAAAAATGAGTTGAGTACGGTTCGTTCGGTTAACTACATGGTCGCCTCGTAGACTCGTAGTCTTCCTAAAAAAAGAAAAGAAAAATAATAAATAATTCGTAAATGGCAATTTAAAGTCGCTGTCCGTTCTGTTTGTCGTCGGAAAATTCAAGAAACCTTCAAATTGGTATTTTGCTATTGAGCTTTTTCTCCATGTGAGGCCGAGAGAGAGAGAAAGGGGTTAAAGTTTTAAGTCACCTTTCCAAAACTTACAAGAAACTTGTGTTTTTTCTTGTCTACACAAAAAAAAGTAGAATATTGCAGAAAGTTTTCTTCAACTTTTTGGTAGTGATGGTTGACGAAGGATAAATTATTACACAAAGGGGTTCTGATGCTGATAATTCTATATATATATGGCGGCGGTTGGTAAGAATTTCAAGGACGGAAAGCCTTTACTTTCCTGGGCGATCGCGATTTTTCCCGGCGAAAATCCCCGTCTTCTTCATGTTCATCAGCCTGAATCTCTCTCCGTCTCGCTCTGTTGCAAGTTCTTAATTTGCCTCCATTAATTTCAGTTTATGACAAAGTTGATTTTAAGAAACTAAAAGTAAATTTAGGTAGAAATTTATTTATAGATTTTAACTTTTTTTTTTTAATTTTTTTTATATTTCTAGCATGATCTGATACAAGGACTTGAAGTGTTTAGTTGATGCTTCTTTATTGCACTCAGCAAGTTTTTGTTATTCACTAATACAGATCATATTCTCAACTTAGGTCTAGCAGGATTGGCCCTCATTTAGCATATGAAACTTCTACACGATCAAGAAGAGGACTCTGACAAAGAGGTCAAGAGTTTTCAGTTTCTGGAGTCACAAGAAAAGATGCATGATGAAGTGAATTCACCAGCTACTTTGATCAAAGAGGAGAGACAGGAAGATGCTTCATCACTGTACTCACCGAACAAGTCTCTAGAATTATCTAATTCTCCGCCTGCAACTTCATTGGTATGCATGATCATTTCTAAGCTAGCATTGGTTATTTGGATCTGGCAACTCCCTTAGCTCCCAAAAGTTATGAAACTCTTATTTGCTATATGCATAACCATTGGGTTGCATGATTGAGAAAGTAATATCTTATAGAGATAATTCTGGTTGTTTATTGAAAAGAGCTCTACTGAAACTAGGGCTATTTAAAATTCCATCTAATTGTTGCTAATCCTTTGTGTCCTTGTGATTAAGTTATAGCTGGCTTTTGAGTATTTTTAATTTAATGAGGAAATAATAGGAGTATTAGCATAAGTGATAAAAGAAGAAACTAATTTAGTTTGGTGTTGGGTGCTCAAGAGTTTACATATGTAGATTCTTTGGTCAAAATTCAAAAGTTCACATATTCATGCAAATCCAAAATACGAGAAGAAAGCATTTTAACATACATGCCATTGCTACATCTATTGAAAAGCTACTGCAATTGCTACATTTTGGCATTGTGGCATATCATAAAAACATCATGTTTGAAGGTATCTTGGTGTTACCGAGGATATTGGAAATTTCAGTAAATTCTCTCTTTCTCCCAAAACGTCTAAAATAAAAAATTATCTTTTCTTTACATAACTAAAAAATAGATATATGTGCTTTCAATCATGCAAAAATTGACAGGATGCTCTTTTACTGGATGTGTATTCTATATCCTAATTCCTAAATTTGTGTACTGACAATCACCTGACCTGATGAAGTTGCAAACTCGTGCTCGTGTCACTACAGTATACTTTATGTTCTGAATTTTAAAAGTGCGCCGTGTTTGAGATGTATCTTCATCGTAAGGTCGAAATTGGACATAAATAGCTTGTAAATTTGAGTTAGAACTAAGAGATTTTTAGTGTACTAAGATTTGTTTTTCTTTTTTCTGTCTTTTGAGTTAATTTAGTTTTGCTCGATGACTACCCTTTTTTTTAGGGGGGCAAGAAATCACCTTGATTGACAGACAATAGATTTTCACTTCCTTTAGAGCAAATGATCATTCTTGTTCAACCAATAATATTATCACTCGTCTAAATCTGTTTTTTTCCCGGAATAAAAGATATTTTATATTATAGTCTAAATCTGTTGATATCATCGTTTAGACACATTCAGAAGTTTATCTTATGATTATGCAAGGTTACACTCTACTCTTCTTAAACCTTATCCTAGTTATGCCTGGACATAATCTTTGGACGGAAGAAGTACCATCATTTCTAGTGGCATTTGCTCTCCTAATTTTTTCATTCTCAGAACTTCCGACTATTGTTCTGCAAATTGCTTATTGAGAATTAGGTATTTGGATCATTTGTCTGTTAATTTCTGACTAATTTGAGAAAGTGACTTCAGGAATATATGATGCAAGTGGAAGGAACAATACACAATAAATTAGGGCATTCTATAATAGATGCTGAATTCTCAAAGCAGCGGGTATTTGAAGAGTCAGTGCGACGATGGAGAGCTGAAGAAGATGCAATGGAGGCTATGCACGCGGTAACTTTACGTCTTAAAACTATACCACTTCATTTCTTTGTCCTTTTGGCCGTTATATATGTCTGTCTCTATCTCTATGGTCTTCAAAAGGAGCGTCTATGCAAAACTATCTTTACTCCAAGGAAATTTGCATGAAAAATAAAACATGCTCCCTTCTTCAGACGCAGGATGCGAAAGCTTCATTATACTACTTTAAATTTTTTGTGGTCTTCTCGCCAAACAATATATTCTATAATATGCATTAACATTCTTGTCTACTTCTGGCAAACATGGGTGGTTTGTTCCACCTGCCGTATACCAAATCAATGGCATACAACAGAGTAAGAAGAATTGAATATCCTCGTTAGTTTCTCATGATCCCTTGATTGATTTTATCATGTCATAGGCTGAAGCATCTGAAAATTTGTGTATAGAGGAGATACACCGGAGAAAAGAAATGAAAGATTTTCTAGTCAGACAAGGGCAAGAACTAGACAAACTAAAGAATCAGCATGACCAACTTTCGAAAGAACTCCAGATGATCCTGGACCAGAAGCCTACTCTGGAAAAACAAATTTCAGAAAATGGTTATGCTGAGGAAGAGCTAGAGCAAAAGATTATTCAAGCAGTGGAACTGTTGATTAGATTTAAGGAACAACGTGATATGCTGCTGATAGAGCGAGATAACGCACTCAAAAGAGCTCATTGCCTCAGGAAATTGGGAAAAGAAGATGCTGCTCGCTTTTGTTCGTATTCCTTCGACTTCTCTTTCTTGGATATCATTGAGGCAACCGAAAACTTTGATCCATCCTTGAAGATAGGTGAGGGAAGATTTGGAAGTGTCTATAAGGGCATCATCCACCATTCGAAGGTAGCTATTAAAATGCTTCCTTCATGTGGTTCTCAAAGTGATACAGAATTCAACCGTGAGGTAAATGTATACTTTATTCTACTCGATAACTCTGAATCTAAATTTTGTGGTTCTGTTTTGGTGTCATATCTGTTACTTTACTAGTATGCTATGCTACTAGTTGACTGATTCCATCTTCACCGCTTCGACACAGGCGGAAGTATTAAGCAGGATGAGGCATCCAAATCTTGTGACATTGATTGGAACCTGTACTGAATCAAGGTCACTTATTTATGAGTATCTTGAAAATGGAAGCCTTGAAGATCACCTTACTGGACGTTCCAAGAGTCGAGCTTTATCATGGCAGACTCGCATAAGAATTGCAAGTGAGATATGCTCAGCTCTTCTCTTCCTTCATGCAAAGCAAAACTGTTTTGTCCATGGGAATTTAAGACCCGATCATGTCCTCTTTGATGCCAATTTGGTCAGCAAAATAAGTGACTTGGGCATCCATCTTTTGGTTTCCCGAAATGACACTAAAAAATCACGTATCGAGAATGACCTGGAGACTGATATCTATTTAGACCCTGAACTTATTGAAGGTGGAGATCTTTCTCCAGAATCCGATATTTACTCTTTCGGGTTTATACTACTTCGTCTTTTAACAGCAAGAACAGCCACCAGTATACTTAGGGATGTTAAATGTGCTTTGGAATCTGGGAACTTAAATACAGTTATTGATTATTCAGCTGGTGACTGGCCAATTGAGGTAGCAAACCAGTTAGCTCACTTGGCATTGAAGTGCTGTGAAGAGAAGCGAGTGAATAGACCAGACCTTCTCGAAGAAGTTTGGCCTGTGATCGAGCCAATGAGGGATTTATGTGCGTTGTCAGGCACGGACACAACTTCTTCAAGCTCGGATTCTGATTCTAGGGGTCAACGTCGAATTCCTTCTCATTTTCTCTGCCCTGTATTCCAGGTAACAAGGAATAATAAAAAAAATCATGTGATGTGAGTGATGCTTCAGAATGTTGGTTTTTATTCCAGAGTGTTGCGCCAACTGTGGTAGCCTTCCTTGAAAACACGGGCTAATTTGTTTAACCATTGTGATGGTGTGAAATTTGCAGGAAGTAATGAAGGATCCATATATAGCAGCAGATGGTTTTACATATGAAGCAGATGCAATTAGAGGATGGTTAAATAGTGGTCATAATACATCACCCATGACAAATCTTGAACTTGAGCATTTGGATCTTATTCCCAATTATGCCCTTTATTATGCAATTCAAGAGTGGCAGCACCAATCCTCCTGAAACCTTTCTTGTTTCTGAACTTTTGGTAACATGCTTATCTATTGTACATACTTTTTCACTCATTTGTGCCTTTCTTTTTCCGCTACTTTAAGAAAAGAATGCACAGGATTTCAAAGATCAAACTCTAGTTCTTCTGAACTATGAATAAGTTCATCAAGTATTGTGCCAACTGCAGTATACAACAGCTTATGCAAGTTTTTTTTTCTCTTTCTCTTGAACTTAGTACCTTATTTAGTAAAACATTTTTTTTATCAGACTTACAAGGACTGTGATTCGATATTTACCGGAGTATGTCCAATCCTTTATCCCCATAAAAAAGTATTTCTTTGCTCGTCGTTATGCGAAACACTTTTTTGAACCATTGAATGGATGCATGCATCCATCCATTCATTTGACGGTTCAAAAAGAATTCGCAGTGTAGAGAATTTCTCCCTCTCTGCAAGATAACCGGCTCATAATCGAAAGTTTAAGAACTAAATTATAATACTGGTAGTTTGCTTTTGTGGCGGAAATGGAAACGGGAAAAAACGAAAGTAGCAGCGGAACAGTGTAGAAGGCTTGGAATGGTTGGTGAACCATCGTGAATCCGGGCGCCACCCATGGATGACATACGTTTATGATCCACGTTACATAAATATCCATTTACGGCGGATCAAGTATTTATTAGCAGGGATAAAATTTAATTCTTTGGGGACGGAATATTTTTTATAATATAAAAAAGGGTTTTAAAAATGTTTGGGGAGCAGTCGTCCCTTCCTGTCCCTTAGTTCTGCCACTGCATTCATCTCACTCTCTTATTCTTTATTAAAGCGGATAAGTTCAAAAACAAAACTATTTATTTATGTTATAGGCTCTTCAATTAAGTAAGTTTTTAAATTAAGTAATGTATACCGGTGATTGAATTTAAGGGAGATAGTCAATAGGACAAACCCTACACTCTCTTATTCCTGTTCAATTGTACCGTGGGTGGACCAGTAACATATTAAAATAGCCTCCTGTATGATCTTAAATTAAATAATCTCATTTTTACATCTGACTTACAGAAGAATACGTGAAAATTAGCAACTATAAAAGTATGGCATGCATAGGTAGTCTGATCTGATGTACAATTATGGCACAGTGGAATATGTGAAAATGACAATTATTTGCACATAGCAATCATATTGTATATGTAGGCATATAATCTGTTATAATTAGTAGGTCATATATTACGTTGATTAATATTAGCAGTTGGACCGTTTGACTTTGATTATAATATACCAGATATTCCTCCGTCGTCGTTTCAATGTTTATATCTGAGTTTTGAAAACGATGCAAATTGGAAAATCCACAAGGTCGACAAAGCCTAACCAATAAATGTTGCTTTTTTCCCGCAAAAAATTCTCTATCCGTGTCCCGTTTCATATCTTCACGAATAGATAATTGACACATGTTCATATTTTTTATACGGGTTCCACTATTTCTTTTAGGTTATAATTTTTTTTTTAATTAGAAATTAATACATGTCAATTTCTTATTAGTGAGACAGGGATTGAGACACCGAATGTGGGCAGAAAATTCCTACCCCTTTTTTCCTATTGAATAGTACTATCTCCGTTCCTAATTAATTGATATATTTTACCTTTTCACACAGACCAATGAAATGAATAGAAGTCAATAATTACAAAGAAAAAAGTCTAAATTGCCCCTAACTAAAATATGGTTTGATGTGCATGGGTAATTGTGAAATTGTTGGAAACACTAAAGTATTAAGTAAGTTGAGTAAGGGTAAAATTGGAAGAAACATGCTAAATGTTTTTCAAATTTTGAAATGTATCAATTAATTTGGAACATCCAAAAAAGTGAAATATATCAATTAATTAGAAACGGAGGTAACAATACTATGTTTCTCTTTCTTTTAGATGAATTAATATATATATATATATATACACTTTTTCTAATAAACGTATAATTTGAGGATCCAACTTATACATTCTTTCCGTCCTAAATTAAATATCTATTTTTACATACAAAATGAATAGAAAAAAATGGACATCCAATTCAGGGACGAAAGAGAATAATATATATATATATATATATATATATATATATATATATATATTTTAAATGCTTTTGAATTTTGGTTGATTTCGGATAAGGAGACAGAATTTGTAATTTATATCTAAGAGGCTTTAGGCGGGTTTTTTTAGTGAAAATAAAACTTATATTGTAATTACCGACGATAAAATATTTACACAGACATGATCAAACCCTCTTGGTCACGTAGCTAGGGAGCTTTTGAATGATATAAATTTAGCAAAAACATAACCAAAAAGTAAATTTTTTACACATGCGATTTAGATTAGTCGCCTTACTTTCAATTTTTCCGAATTTACCCATAAAAAAATTACAAGTTCAAATTACTCATAAACAACTTAATGTTACATCCTATTAATAAAAAAAAAAAAAAAACTAAATGTTACATCCTCGGTTATACTATCTCCATTCCTAAATATAAAACGTTTATTACATATTGTGAAAATTAAAAAAGCAAAGATTAGGATGCTTTTCTAATTAAAATATTATTATTATTTTAAATAAAACTTGTATGTCACTAATTCTATTTAAAAGAATAATATTGATATTTTATTTTAAAAAATATCATAATTTTTGTTAGCTTAATTTTCACAATATTTATTGTAAATTTGATATTTAGGAATTGAGGGAGTATCATTTTCTATATTCCCAACTATACTAATGGAATTGCTATACAAAACTATACTGGGGAAAATTGACACTCGTACACTGGTAAATTTGATTGGTGGTTTATAATTATAGGCCATTTCTCCAACATCATTTTAGCAAGTCACCAAACACTTTTTTTTATTAAAGAAAACATCATTTTGGGGGTGGGGAACCAAAAAATTGCAATGAACGACAAATTGTCGAGTCATTTAATTTTAGAACCGTCATTATGAGACTGACCACACAATCTCACACATAAATTGAATTGAGCTCACAATTACAGATACACCCCTTCAAATTCATGTTAGAGGGTTGTGGGATCAATCTTAAAAGGACAGTCCTATAATTGAAATTTCCCATTTGCCAAAGGGCTAGGTCTCCACGACGGCGAGTAGTAGCCCCCCGACAATGTCCGTCTGAATCAAGTGTAGAATAACTAAAGTTTCACACGTACAAAATATCTATTTGTTGTCGGATTAAAGATTTGACGGTCGAGATTATTTGTCTCAACACTTTTAATAAATTTTCGTAAAAAGTGTTGAGATTTAAATAATATTAGCCATCAAATTTGTCTATCTGACGGTCAACACATGTTCTTTACTATAAGGAAGAACAGTGATTCCGTAATGGAACCGTGGCGGTCAACATCATATATCAGGCGCGTGCACACGCTATGTGGTTGTACGATGTGAATATTCCCATAGAGCAATAAAATCATTTTTTCTTTGACCAAAAAATAAAACAAAGAAAATAAAATAAATATTTATTTGTTTCCTTACACTTACATGCTGAAAAGGGTTCCATTTCCATTTCCATTTCCCTCCGCCTTTATAAATATTCCTTTCTCGTTTTTTCATCCCTCTGTTTTTTCCCAGTTCACTATTATCTCTCTCCCATTTCGCCGACTCCACTCTCCAGATCATTCGACAACAGCTGTAATCTCCGGCGATTTCTTCATCGGTGGCGATCCTCTTAACCGTCGTCATATTCGCCTTGGTACGTTCAGCTTATGGACCAGTCGTTTGTAGTGGTTGCCGGAGGTCACGTGCGCTGATCACAGATCACGTGACTCCAAACCCTTGCTGAATGTTCTTCCTTTGTGAATTTATTGTTCTGCAATCATTTATTTGCCGAATCCTCATTTTTTCCATTGTTTGAGTTTATCATGATCTGCAATCACTGTGAATTTTGATCTGCTTTTTGGCATTTGCTGCTAATGATTATTTGTTTGTTTTTTTTAATTATTTGGCATTGTTTTGGATATGCGTTTTGAGTTGGTGTTTTGTTTCCGTAAAATTTGATGAGTTTAGGGCATGGTTTTTTTAATTGTTTCCACATGTTTATTTTTTGTGCGGTTTTATAATATTGGGAGACTGGATCTCATCATCTCTGTTGGATTGGATTCAAAATTCGAATTTTTATATACCTTTGGTTTCTCACTTACTGATAAATTGCATTTTATGCATGTTCTAGCAATGTCTGAGGCAGCATTTTCTGATTGATGGTAAACACTAGGTTTTAGTATTTCTTTCAAATCATCTGATAGAATTGTTTCACGTGGCACGCACTCGTTATTATAATTACTTCACAACTGTAAGACATTTTGAAAGGGGAGAGTGTATATAGATGAAGAAGAAGATGGATTGAGAGTATTGAAATCCAGAAAGCTGTTACAGACAGTTCAGCATTATTTTTTGAGATCCTTTGTTTTGCTATATGTTGGGAATTATTATTTATCAGGGGCATTTATGTACTTTCTCTGACATTCTGTTTACGTTTCTCTTGCGTATTTTGCTGGCTAGTTTATTACCACCCGCCGTCACCCACATACAGGACTCCCAAAATCCCAATATTGACTAATTTTGTTGATCAATAAATACATACAAAAAAGATTCACTTCAAAAGTTTGCTTCCTTTATTCTGATTTCTCGCCTTTTAGGATTCGTGCAATTCGTGAAAATTGTTTTACAACTGATGATAAAACAGCTCTTTTCAACTTGTTTTTCATATTAGGATGCGTCTAATTACACATCCATCCTCATTGAGCAGCATATTTCCGATTGTTTCTTTTCATGTCTTTTTGGCTATTAAAATCTCAATGGATGTCAAATTTATTACTTTAAATTGAATTCTCTTCATATTTCTTAGTGTACTAAATATTTCTTGCTTTCTTACAGCTTTTAATAATAGATTCAAGTTGCAAATCTCAGCACAACTGGCACTATAGATTCAATGAGATCAAATGATGGGAATGAAGGTATTGACACTTTCGTCAGACAAACCGTAAGCAAGGAGCCTCTTCTTTCTTTTTCAAGGGCAGGAGACAGCCCAGTGCACTGGATTCAGTTGCTTCATGCCTTGGACCAGCAGGGTATATAGCAGTTCTTTTTCTGGTTCATACTAAATTATGGAATTAGCATTACGGTGTACTTGCTTAAGACCTTTTTAGCATTTCCCAAGTCATTTAATGAAGCCTATGTCAAGCACTGAGAAATGCATGTTGGTAGTTGAAATTTGAAATTGATGGATAGATTCTTGTATTTATTCTTTTTATTGAATTAGTTAAATCTCAGAATATTGATTGGTACTGCCTACTTTCTTGCAGAGCTCCCTGGTTGGCCCTTGTTGACACCTTTGAAGGTTCAGATGCAGAAGTGTGAGAAGTGCTCCAGGGAATTTTGTTCGCCTGTTAACTACCGCAGACACATACGAGTGCATCGTCGGTCACTAAACATCAACAAGGTGTTCTTCTGACTATGATATCTATATCAGTTTGAGTTTTGCTGCACTTTTGTAGAATTTGTATAATGTATTTTCTTTGTAATTTTTATTTTGTTCAATGCATCCAACATTACATCTAAATTGTGCAGGAATCTCATAAAATAAAGGGATATGTTGGCAGCTTTTTGGGATAAGGTAATAAATTACATTTCTTTTATTTTTCTAATTCTAGATCATGTGTCTCACTCTACGTGTATGTTAAGGAATGCCACTAAGTTGCTTATACCTGAACTTGTGAACTTTCAGCTCTCATTAGAGGAAGCAAAGGAAGTTGTATCACTTAATGATGTGATGCTGAAGGTACAAACTTTTCTCTCTTCCACATTTATATACATGCATTTTCGTGCTCTTTTTTTATCATTCAGTTATACGAAGTGATATTAAATCTCTCTTCATGGTTTTTCTATTTGTATCTGGAAAGTTTTTTATTTTCTAAATGCTGCTAACCACATATATTCTCCTTGAGTATTAATGGGGCCCTCTCTACACATCTCAAGAATTTATACATAGCTAGTAGTGGCTGTCCTTTAATTTCATGAGAACAGAAATCTAGGTTAGCATTCAAATATCTGGGTTTTGTTTTTCATTTTTTACCTTTTTTTACCAAAATTTTAGTGGAGCTTGTTTATAATCAGGCTTTCCATATTTAAACATTGGACAATGTTGATTATTCACTTTTTATTTACATACTCAAGTGTCATGGTATTAACTCGCTATTTAGAAAGTTATTTTCTTTGAGTGTTTGAAATCTGAGATTTTGATGGATGAGACCGCTTTGTCATATGTCAATTACAGTAAAAATGGTGCCCTTAGCTTCCTATAATTGTACTTGTTGGCTTTATTGAATTCAGAATAACCTTTATTTTATTTTTTTTTGGGGGGGGGGTAGGTTTCATATAACACAATGTCAAAATTGAATATTTTATTTTTCTTCATCTTTTCTATCAAACTTTCTGAGTTTTGTTTTGTAAATGTCTGTTTACAGGAAGTTCCTGGGCCTTCAGTCTCCAAGGCTTTGGCGTCATCTCTCAACAAGCCTGGGACTTGGACACTTCCGCAGGTTTATTTGAAGGCCGGCGCTACCTTACTGGTCAGTTTGGATTATATATGTGTTCTTAATCATATTTTCAGATGGTTAATCTCTGTGTTGTTTTTTTTGTATTGCTTGCTCTCTCATTTCTGCTGTGACGTATTGCTGTTTACTTGCAGGATATCATTAATGCGAAACCCTCCAGGCTTCCAATATCTTCTCAGGAATTGTTCTGTATTCTTGATGATGCAAGTGAGAGAACATTCTTATGTGCTGGAACTGCTGAATCAGTGCAAAATTATGTCTTTGACGGGGAAGCTGGAAAAGTTGCCTTTGATCTGAAGAATTTAGTTGCATGTACTAGCTTCCTTTTTGAACAAAATCTGGTATGAAATTCTGTTGAGACTTTCCTTTGCTCCTACTGTTAGTGTTTAACCAAAAGATCTTACACTGCATGGACTTACCTAAATTGAACCAGGAAGGAAAATTCAGTAAAATTATAAATGAGCTTTCACTATAGATTATCTTTTAGATATGCAAAATTTCACTTCGTTTTTTCCTTTGTTCTCAGTTGAAAGCATGGCTTACCGACAAAGATGCAGAAGCTTTGAGATGCCAAAAGTTACTTGTGGAGGAGGAAGAAGCTGCTCAGAAAAGGTAATGATGGTTCACTTGACAAGTTACCTTGATGCTTTATTGGTCCTATATACTATTGTCCGAATATATTTATGATTATATCTTTTAGTAATGGATTACACTATCCAAAATCATAACAGGCAGGTTGAGCTATTAGAGAGGAAAAGGCTGAAAAAGCTTCGGCAGAAGGAACAGAAGGCAAGGGAGCAATCTTATGGGGAAAACGCAGTTTCTAGCTTTACGAATACCTTGGAGGAATCACTTCCAGCAGAAACATTCAGCTCCGTAGCTCCGTCTGATATAGTTGCTGATGCTCAATTCATGCTTACTGACATCACTTATAGTCCCAATCCAGTTCAGTTCTCAAACAATGAAGAAAATTATGATATTGAAGCTCAACATGATTTGAAGTATGAAAGCATAGATACCATAGACATTCAGAATGTTGAACAGCCTATGATGTCAGTGAATGTTCGTCGGCGGTGGCAGGTGCCTAAATCACAAAGGATGGGAAGAAATGGCTTACATGGTAATCACAATCTTCAACTGGCGAAACTTGAACCTCCTCCACAAAAGCATGCACCTACAAAAGATCGAGGTGCCGTAGTTAACAACAGTAAAGTATGGGCCAAGAAGTTTAAAGTGGAAAATGACGAGAACAGCTTGAGACCCAGATCCGAAGAGCTGGTAAATCAGACAGAAGAAAAGAAGTGCGAGTTGATAATTGGCTCAATATCTGTGCCTGTTAGAGACTGCATTTCACGGAAAAAGGGTCTTACTCCAGGAGAAGCCAAACATAGTTATAGCACAGAGCAGGGCAAGCCTAAGAAGAGCAATGGCCCCGATGAAGCTGACCATAATGATAACCTTCAGAGTGGCATAAATCGAGGAGCTGTAAAGCATTGGAGACCTGTGAGCCGACATGAAACAAGAGGATTATTGCCATCTCAGAGAATCTATCCTCATGAAAAAGCTGATGACCAAACTACATCGGATGGTAGTTGTCTGCACTCATCCTCCTCCAATGACGAGTATACCCAGAGTGGGGAGTGTTCCGATGATTGGAAAGAAGCCGCAGTTCCTTCACACTTCTCAAGTGATGCTGCCAAAGCTTGTCTTGCAGAGAGTATGCATCTCTTATACTTTGATGTTTCTCTTTCAGTTATATCTTTGATGTATTGTTGATTAAGGTTCTTGTCGGTTTTTCTTTCTGAGCAGGATGGAAGGAGGCAGTTTCATCGGATCATGTAACCTTGGTGCTGTCTCCTGAGCTTGAACCACCAGGAGGCATTCAAACTCGAAACGATTTGTCAACAGCAGCTGGTCTTGGTGATGCTGAAAATCAGGTACCTGTTGCAGGCATTTTTTCCACCTCTAATGGCAAAAATACAAAAGGCCAAGTTAGAACAAATCCCGAAAAAGGGGTCAAGATCAAGTACATTCCCAAACAAAAAGTTGTTGCGTCGGATTAAAGAGAATCTGAATTTTATTTTGATACATCAGTTGTGCAGTTTAGTCGAAGCCAATTCCATCTGTAACAGAGGTTCCAGTTTTACTAGCGGTCTTCTGTCCGAAACATGAAACATCCTAGGAATATTGTTTGCATCCAATTAATCGCAGAATTGCTATTAGGATACCTGATGAAGAGAGATTTTTTTATGCTACTAATGTTTCTCGAGACAATTAGGATCTTTTCGGTGTTGGCTGTATATCACATTATTCATGTTTTGCCAGACAATGTAAGCATATATAATCAATCAATTAAACAGTCCCCATTCTTACAATGGAAATTAATTTTGTTGTCATGAGATTGTTTGATTGTATCTTTTACTCCCCTTTTCCTTTCCAACCAGAGCAAGGAATGCTCGGGCCTTCCTACAAGTGGGAGAAAACTTGAGGAAATATATAAGTGTTGGCACCCAAATAGGGATGGCAATGGGGGCGGGTAAATTGGAGATCCGGACCGGTCCAATTCGGTTGGGTCGGGATTCCCCGGTTTAAGTTGGGGGGGGGGTGGGGATGGGGGTTGGGGATGAATTTGGCCCCGCTACCGGAGGCGGGTGAAATAATATCCCCGTCCCCATCCCGCCCCGCCCCGTCTAAAATATTAAATAGAAAAAGTATAAAATACCTAAAAAAATAGACGTCTAATTTGGAGAAGATCGCGTGAATTAAATTCTTTTCGGGCTCCTCCTTAAATATATAGTGATGTTGAATCTCCTAATAGGATTGGGAAGAGGTCACATGTCTTGCAAAGTGATCTATATTATTTTGTTGTGCAGCAAATGAGCGGTGTCTACAAACTAGCATCATTTAGTGAGCAAACTAGTATCAATTTAGATTATACTGTTTCCTTTTACAGGCATTAAATATTTTATTTTACAATTCTATATCATTTTTTTTAAAGTTCTATTTGGGAATTTTTGTTAAAAATTCACTATTTTTTTCTAGTCGAGGTTGAGCCTCCACTGGGACGAAAATGGGAATTTGGGAAAAAAATTCCCCGCTTTTTGGGGTGGGCCTCCATCATCCCCAGTGATTGGTTTGGGCCGGGGATGCCCATTCATCCCCAGTGATGTGTTTGGGCCGGGGGTGGGGATACGATGAAAGAGGCAGGGATGGGGATACGATGGAAGAGGCGGGGGTGGAGATCATGGTATCTGCTCCCGCTCGGCCCATTGTCATCCCTAGTCCCAAAGATGTGTATTCAGTTATCCTTGCACCTCAAAGAAAAGAATGAATACTTTGTGATATTTGCAGTAAATACTCTTACATTTATTACAAAAACTTTTATGAGATATTAGCCTTTTTTGCCTGTGAACTATTTACGAATTTCTCTTTTTGCCCCAAATTTATTTTTTTTCTCGCATTTTGCCCTCTGACTATTTGCGCGGGCCAAAACTGCCTAAATGTAGCTAATTCCGAAAAATATATGGCGGTGATGAGGGATAAAATAGTCAAAACAAAGATAAAATTATACTTAATTTTAAATACCCCAAACTATCTTATTATATCAATTGGGTCCTAAATTATTTTCCTTTAATTTTCAATTGACCCCTTCCCCTATTTGATTTCTCCATTTAGCCCCCTTATTCCTCTTCACCAGTCCTCAACTCCCACCCACTCACCCCCATTCCTTTTTCCGCTACCACCACCACCCCCTTATTTAGCTCATCACCAATTCCTTCAATTTTTGTTTCATTATTCTGAGACATGATGATCATTTCTCTTCTTCTTGTTCCTTTTGAAATTTTTGGGCCTTGATAATGAGGGTGGGGGTAATGGGTCATTAAGAAATTGAAGAAAGGAATGGGGTGGTAGTAATGGGTAGATACAGGTTAGGGTGGGGATTGCAGAAGAATGAAGAGAATGGTTGGGGACTGGTGAAGAAGAAAAATAGGGAGGCCGAAGAATAAGGAGGTTGTGGTGGTGGAGAAGAAGAGGTGTTGTGGTGGAAGAGACCAGAGACGAAGAGAGAGAAAGGAAAAAGTGGTGGGGTTGGGATCCTGTGTGGTGGAGTGTTTTTTCTATTTTTTCTTAACTTTTTGGTAAATTTTGCAATAAATTCATAAATAAGGTAGTAAAATGTGACAAAATTAAAATTTATTGTGATTTGGCCATATTACCCTTTAGCACTGTCGGAATCAGCCACATTTGGGCAGTTTTGGCCCGCGCAAATAGTTAGAGGGAAAAATGCGAAAAGAAAATAAATTTTGGGCAAAAAGAGAAATTCATAAATAGTTCATGGACAAAAAAAAGCTAATATCTCAACTTATATTCATAAATTTTAAACTAAGAAGTCCTAATAGTAAACAATACTATAATTAAGAATGTCGCAATAAGTGTTACAAAGAGTATTATGTTAAAAAAAAAAAGGTTCAATGTTTTTTTTTTCTTTAAATCTTATGTTTTACTTCTTCTTTTTTTATAAGGATGGGCATCAGTATATCTCGCCTACTGTTAGGGGTGAGCACCGAATTTGAATTCGCCAATTCGGTCATTTGAATTCGCTTTTTTCATACCTCAGAAAACCGACCAAATTCAAAACCGAATTCGAATTGACCGAATTGGTAAATTCGGAATTCGGTTTCGACCGAATTGGCCGAATTTGAGGTTGCATTTTTTGTTCAGATTTCTACAAAAATCAAGTCCATTTTTGGTCCAATTTTGAGTAGAATCTGGTTAAGTACAACACAATTCCTACCTTGTTTTTATACAAAATCAAGCACAATTTACTGCAGTCCTAAAATCAATCCAAATTCAGTACAAATGCAGTCCTAAAATTAGTCCAAAATCAATTCGATAGGATTAGGGTAAATGAAACAGGTTAGGATTTTTTTATTACTAAATTATTAATTTACTGAATATATATTTAATTATATTATAATAATATTTAAATTTTTTTTAGGATAATAATATTTAATTATTTAAAAATTCAATTCGAATTCAGTGTTAATTAGTCCAACTGATTTCGTCTCAAACTCGACCATTTCGAATTCGATTGTGACCGAATTATCAAATTCATACCGAATTCGAATTACAAAATTGAATTCTAATTCGGTCCTCGCCCCTACCCACTGCCCAATGGGTTAGTTGACTTATGCTTCAATGTATTAATGGATCTAGTTTTTTTAATAAAGTTTTAATTTAAGGGAGCATCACGACTAATATATTAAATAAGTGGGTTAGTTGACTTATGCTTCAATGTATTAATGGATCTAGTTTTTTTTAATAAAGTTTTAATTTAAGGGAGCATCACGACTACTATATTAAATAAGTTTAATCCCATTATATTAAAAAATATGGTTAATTGCATTAAACAAGTTAGGTTAATTGCATACTTTTTTTTTTTTTTTTGATGAATAAATGAGAGTCATACACTTAAAGTTCAAATGTTGTAAATAATGCATTAGTAATAATTAATGCTATAATATTTTTTAGTATTATACTACCTTCATCCCAAAATAAAGTTAACATTTAAAATTCAAAATTTTCACAAAATAATGTTAACATCTAAAATATCAATGAACATTAAATGAGTTTTTACCATTTTTATCCCTCTTCTTACTCTTTTTCTAACCACTATTTCAATTTTCAAGTAGTTAATGAGAATATATTAGTCTTTTGACTTTCATTTTTATTATTTTTAGAAACTTATTAATGTGTGAAAATCCAAATGTTAACATTATTTTGGAATGTAAAAAGTAATTGTTATTTTGTCCATTAAATGTTTACTGAAGAACGAAATTATCCTCACATTGAAAAAAAAAAAATGCAACCTCCTTCATATATGCTTGGGTAAAAATCAGATAGAGAGGATTATGTAAAACTTAATAACCGAGTATCATTTTTCAAATCAGCTAAGGCACTATTGTTATCCAACTTTTCAACAAATGAATAATAAATTCGGAAACGGGAATAATATGTTTTCGATATTACTGATGAGCGTGCTTAGGTTAGGGATGGTAATGGGGCAGATTGAGGCGGGTATCTCAAATACCAGCCCCGCCCCGCCGCAGATCAGAAAATTGCGCCCCGTGCCCCGCCCCATCCTATTTTTTTTTAAAAAAAATCATTAATTTTTACATTAATTTTTTTTTTTTTTTTTTGTAAGTTCCTCAATTCAACAGTAAGATTCAGTTTTGGTAGAGAAGATTTGTCCATATTGTTGCATCCATTGACCATTTTCATCCAGTTCATCCAGTTTGCATACAATGACCATTATCATTATCAATTCAGTAGTATGGATCAGTTATAGTAATTTCCTTAATTCATTACAGTTTGCATCCAATTACCATTTTCATTATCATTCAAGAACAAAAGCAGTTGAATCTTTGTCTTCCATTTGGTCAAGAAAATACCAAAGTAGTACTAAAACTAAACAAAAATCAAATCTTTGTTCTTCCATTTGGTTCAAAAAACATCAAGTAGCACCAAAAATAAACAAAAAATCAAAACTTTGTCTTCCATTTTGCCAAAAAACAGCAAAGTACCACTAAAACTAAACAAAAAATTGAATCTTTGTCTTCCATTTGTCAAGAAAATACCAAAGTAGAACTAAAACTAAACAAAAATCAAATCTTTTTTCTTCCATTTGGTTCAAAAAACAGCAAGTATCACCAAAAATAAACAAAAAATCAAAACTTTGTCTTCCATTTTGCCAAAAAACAGCAAAGTACTACTAAAACTTAAAAAAAATTGAATCTTTGTCTTCCATTTGTCAAGAAAATACCAAAGTAGTACTAAAACTAAACAAAAATCAAATATTTTTCTTCCATTTGGTTCAAAAAACAGCAAGTAGTACTAAAAATAAATAAAAAATCGAAACTTTATTAAATCTTGAGTGAGAAAAATCGAAACTTTAAATCTTCCATTTCAAAGTAGTACTAACAATAGAGTGAGAAAAAACTTGAAATATTAAATCTTGAAGAAAGGAGAAGAAGAGAGGAGAAGAAGATCTTGAAGAAGAGAGGAAAGAGTAGGGAAAAATAGTGAGAGAAAGAGGGAGGGTTTAAAGAGAATGATTAGGTTTAGGGTAATAATATAACCTGGGGCTGGGGCGCTGGGCTGGGCCTGGGGTAGGGCAGGGCGAAAAAAATACCATGCCCGCTCACGGCGGGCGGGCGAGCGGTCGCCTTAAAAGACGCGTCGGGCGAGGCGGATCGACGGGTCACGGGTCAAATTGCCATCCCTAGCTTAGGTGCCTAAGCCGGCAACACCAATATTTGCATACTGTTTTCAGCCATAATTTTTGCAACACCATATTATTAATGTTTTCTTTGAATGTAATAGGTTTGCTTGTTTTGTATTGCTTTGTATGTAGGTAAGAGGGAGTAAGTTAGGAAGTGTAGCTCTCCATCTTGGTCTCTTTGAGGCGTCCTCGGCCATATGCCTATTTTGCTAGAAAATGATGTATCTCACATTATTTCGTTTTGTAGCGGCTTTGCCCGCACAACTCTTTGATCTTTATATACATTTACATTTTGATAAAAAAAAATAATAATAAATTCGGAAGTGAGAATGTTAAAGTGAGTGGTACAACACTCTCATTTCTCAAGTGGAGGCCTGAAGTTTAAACTCATGTATAGAGACACCATTTTATTCAATATTTTACCCCTTAATAAATCAACTCAGCGCATATGAGATTAGTCTGGGTGTGATATCTTGAAGTAATTTTATACAGATTAATGAGTAAATTTAAAACTTATATCCAAACCAATCATTGCAATACAATAAAAGGTTAATTTTCTTTTATGTGTATTAACACTTTTAGCCTATATGTTTTGCACTTATTGATCTGAATATAAATTTTAAATTTACTCACTAATCAAGATAAAACTACTCAATACCCTGACATAATTTTTTTTTATTTTGGGACAGAGACAAATACTGCAGAGTACTCTCATCCTCATTATCGTTCCTTTTGAAGCCACGTAAGAGATAAAAGTGCCACTTACCTTAGACTTCTCTCATACTGCCACCTGTACAACCCCCTAATCCTATCTCCTTATCTTCTCCAACTTCCTCAACGTCTCACCAACCATCAATGTCCTCGACTTTCTACACAGTAGAAGAATTTCTTCCTTCAAAACCAAATTAACAGAAATCTAAAGAGAAATGGCCGGCGGAGTTGGACCAAGCGGTGACATACGATTACCCAAGGAAGAAGAAAATTACAAAGCTTCCTTAAAAGAGGCAACGGCTCAAATGTCACGAATTCGAAATCGGGTGAATTTTCTAGGTTTCTGGCATCTGACCTCCCTGGCCGTCATGGTCGTTCTCTCCTCCAGCGGCATGGTCAGTATTGAAGACTTTGGTTTCGTGGTCTTTTCTCTAATCTACTTGTATTTCCTATCGAGAATCGCCTTTCCAACCACATCCGATCGGGTCGACCCGCCGGTTTTCGGCGAGAAGAACAGGATTCTAGGTCTATACATGTTGTTTGCGGCCGTAATCGGATTAGTTCTTCCGATTGCTTACATATTCGAAGGCGTATTTGAAGGAGGTAATGGAGGAATTATGGCGGCTGCGCCACACCTCTTCCTCCTTTCTAGTCAGGTTGTCATGGAAGGACTGAGTTTTAATCGGGGATTTTCGCTACCGGTTCGGGCTTTTGTGCCGGTTTTCTATAACTCGAGAAGGATTTTTACTCTTGTGGAGTGGTTGAAGAGTGAGATATACAAGACGGAGAGTGGATATAGCGGCAGTGAACGGCGGTTGTACGTCGGAAGAGCTCTTGCGGTGGCGAATATGGCGCTGTGGTGCTTCAATCTGTTTGGATTCTTGTTGCCATTTTACCTTCCTAAGGTCTTCAAGATTTATTACTCTTTCAACAAGACTGAATAATGAATTTTTGTTTCTTCCCATATCATCTTCTTTCATCCACTTTCATCAACCCTTTACTAGTCTCTGCTCTTTGTTCTTTTTAAAAAGATGTCCCAACTCTATGGCTACCACCCCCTCCCTAAGGCTAAGGGAGTGTGTGAGTTAATTAACTGGATCCACTAGAGCTCTATGTATTTCAACGACTCATAAGGAGGAATCAATTTCTGCACTGGATAGGAATTGAACCATCCCCATATAAGTGAATAGTGAAGGCAATGCTAGCTCAACACTATTCATATTGAATTTGTCAGGTGAATTTGTGAGTATATGCTCTTTGTTCTCGACTTCAACTCTCTGCTGCTGCTCGATGTGAAACAATTTCTTTAGTATATAGAAGTGTGTGCTAGAAATATTAGATCAATGTATATATGTATTTATAGATTCTTGGTTAGTTGTTTATCTTGAACCAATGAGCTACAAATCTTGGATCAATGATGAATGTATGTATAGATCATCTCAAGCACCTAGGGCCGAACCGGATTGGATTGGTTTAAGTTTGGGTTTCACTTGAAAATATAATTTTTTTTTTTTAAGTTTTTGTTGAGAAAAATAGTATGGTTCACAGAAAATATGAAGGAAAAAAAAAGTACATATTTTTATGAAGATTCGAATCAATCCAAAAACAATTACACTTGGACGATTGACCATGATGCCGAGTTATTTAGGGTGCATTTCTTCACCTAAGCCTCACAAACTCCCTTTTTCAGGGGTTAATAAGGCCAGTTTTCCATATTCGCATCTTAGGATCGTGAATACTTCCTCTGGATCTTCTGGGCTTGGGAAAATAAATGAAAATAGGCTTTTACATATAACCAATTGTGTTTTAAGTTCACAGCAAGTACGAGAATGATTAGGGGATTAGAACCAAGCATAGTTAACAAGCAGTAGACGTTCCATTAACACCAATTTCATCGGCAAAGATAAAATGTAACAATGTTGGACGAAATTGCCCCAATTTCAACTTTAAAATTGATACCTAGGAGTCAAAATATTTGATAATGCCAACACATCCAACTCTCTTTTCCACAGATGTGAAACCTTCGACACATTTGTTAACCGGAGATGCAACAACCCATCAACATACATTAAAAACGGAGGGGATCTAAATTCTATGCTGAGGTGAAAAAAATCGTTACAGACAGGAATTTATCATTTTCAGACAAACCTAAACCCAAGCCAAGAGCAGCAGGAAGCCAGAAAGGCAAAATGATATGAACATAACCCACCTTTACCGGAATATCCTGGGGTGCAAAATTATGATGGAAACCCCAGTTGTGGGATCTAGGCGATAAAGAAACACAACACTCTATAAGTTGCAAGCCCGCACCATCTCTCTCGGGTCTAATACTGCACAAAATTCGCCTAAAAAGGGCGATGGCAGACATCACAAATTCCATCTTCATGTACAATTAACCGAGGCTGGGCTAAGAAATGAGTCTACTGTTCGGATTGTGTTCATTTCCTGTCTATTCGACGCGGATAAAAATGAACTATGTAAGTGAAAAACCAATTGTTACTGTTACCCCTCTTTTTATTTCTAGCTCTAGAATAAAACAAATGGCTCACCTGTACATTCTTTACCATTCAATGATACCGCCATGAGTCTCCTATCTTGGCCTAATGACAGAATATCTTGCATCCTTTCTGGCCAAACCGAATTCAATCTCCGAGCAAAATCCTCCACTTCCCTGTGGCAAATAAGTTCAATAACAAACACAACCTAAAAATACATGTGGCACCCTCAAAAGAAAGGGGGAAAAATATTATCGGGCATGTAGGAGAAGTACCCCCTATTTTTTCTTCATTAATATATGCAAAAAGGGCTACAGGCCTTATATTTTGGAACGGGGGAGTAATGATAAGACTTCCAAAACACTAATTCTACCTGTCAAGTTCTTCTTTCATTGCAGGGTCTAATTCGTCATCAATATCGACATCGTCAAACTCAACAGATGGTGAGTCGTGAAACGTGGAATTTCTGCTTGCTGAGGGTGCATGGTCACCATCACCATTTGAGCAGTCAGAAGGAATGTAATTGGACTCCTAGATTGTTGAGGAATGAAATCAGCAGTGATGCAAATATTAATTGCTATCTAAACAGGGGATATAACAGAAAAAAAACATATAACTGGTGCCGACAAAGTACCACCGAGCTCCAAGAAAGGGGGTAGGGGACTTTTTTTTCTAGGACTTGTCCATTGCATCCTGGCCCACTCCTCTCTCACATAAAACTAGGCCCCCCTTCTATAAGTGGGACCAAAACCCAATATGTGAGAAGGGAGAGGGTCAGGATGCAATGGACAAGTCCAAGGATCAAGTTTCCCGGAGGGAAGAGATGTGTAATGCTGACCTCATTGTTGCCATTCTCAATATTTGAGGAAGAATTTTTTCTCCGTCGATGTTTCTTTTTATTCTTACTTGCTTTTACTCCTTTAGAATCTGCAACAAAGAATATTCCAATTCAGAAAGTAACAACTATAAGAAGCATCAGCGCAGATACTTGGAACATATTATTGAAAAAATCAAAACCCAGAACAAGTACTGTGAAAAAATTAGCCTGTTCATGGGTCTTACAGGATGAACAATTAAAAACTATGCATCTCTACATATTAAGTTTAAGTATGACATGCTATCAGAGACACACTGCAAATGTTTAATACTCTTCTGTGGCCACACATACTCTGTGACGACTGGAGGTGCTTTTGGAGAGGTCAGAATTAACCTAAATAGGTTAATTGAGCAACTTTCAGAAGAGAAAGCAAGATTTTCACCAAAGAGCAACTGTAAAGGAACTTTTCAAGCATACCTCCACCTTCACCATTTATAAACGACAAAAGGTCATCCAGAGGCCGTTCATCCACGTGCTGCTCTTCTTCAACCTCCGCATTCTAAAATGCAGATTTCAAATAACGACATTAACTAACATGTCAGTCTATTCAATAAAAACAATTCAATTTGGGAATTAGTTAGTGTTGCGGTGATAGCATCCCAAAATTAAGCTACTAACAAGAGTAGAGCACCTTTTGTTTTTCTCTTTCCTTTAATTCTTTCCTTTTTCTTGCATACAGTCGATTTAAAAGCCTAATACGAGGGTCATCAGTCAAATTTCTTAGAGGCTCCAATTTTTCTTC
Source organism: Vinca minor (assembly GCA_026122235.1). NCBI lineage: Eukaryota > Viridiplantae > Streptophyta > Magnoliopsida > Gentianales > Apocynaceae > Vinca > Vinca minor. Next base: position 6,070,922 of record JAOCZM010000100.1, on the reverse strand, counting down.
CTACAATCAACAAAACCTGAATAAGAAATATAACATTTAAGGAGGATAGAGACTTTACGAATGCTATCCTAACAGCAGATACCTCTGTTAGATCATCAGGTAAATGGAAGGTTTCACGTATCTCCTCAGGTGTTTTCCCTTCAATCATCCGAGCGAGTGCACGGCTGGTAAGATCAACCAAAGGCCTTAATTGAAGGCTATCAGCAGCAGAAGTCAACTCACATAATTTCTTGGTATCTAAGCGGATAAACTTCTCATCAAAAAATTTGCGTTCCTGGATATGATCATAAATCAGACAGCAAGATGTCCGTTTAGTTCAGTGGGATAGTCCAAAATACTGGAAAATATAATGCATATTATAGTATGTCAGATGAAATATTTGAAAATAACATCTACATGAAAGGAAAGCATTGAGTGAAAAGAAACAAACAAGACATGGCAGACCTTATTAGAACGGCCAGATACTTGATGAAATCGACAGTAATCTAGTATTAAACCCAAGATAGCAGGATTGACTCGTTGCGGAAGAGTTATGGCATAATTTTTAGATGAGCCCATTCCCGTCTGAAGAACTTCTCGGCATATCATAGGGCAAAACATGGCAACCTCTTCCTCAACTTGTTGAATGGAACCATCATCAGTTTGGAGCCAAATGTATGACTTCATCTTGATAGGGGGAAAAAGCATCCAAAGATTATCAGGAATTATGACAACACTAAGGCAAGTGAAATGCAAAACCCCATCAATACAGTGACAGGGTATTTATCTCAAGATACAAACCAAAGAAACATATGTCATGTCTATGCTTATTTCCTAAATTGTGTGACATATGCTATTATGCTATAACACAGAACAACAACCACTTGCGAAAGAAAAATAAGTGGACAACGACTAGAAAAAGTCCAGGGCAAACCATTCTTACAGGACTAAATAATATAAAGCAATTAAATTCAAATTTGTACAGAAAACAATAATTCAGTTTATTAATAACACATCCAATAAACATCCAGTAGAAGGCAATTTCCAGTAAAGGGCAGGTTCATGAATTCAAGTTGTCCTTCTCTGTACTAAATAACCCTAATAACAAAAGGAAGAAAGTTAAGGGCATAAGCAGAGAATCAAAATCAAGAGATATAATGTGTATAGGACATATATTAGAAGTGAGATTCCTCTTCTTTCTTTCAAGATAATTATGGGAATGTGACATAATATTCAGAAAACCTTAAGGAAAAGAAACTCTGAGTCAGCTCACATTTGTACTGAACTGAGTCTTATCAATAATTCCATTTGTAGGAGGTAAAAATCCGAAAGTTCCATACAACACACCTCTGGTTTGACAACAGCCATAGGTCCTTCAGACATCAGGAGTTCCAATGGCTGATTCAGTACGGCTTATAAAAATGAGAACTACAGATGCTTCCCTAAGAAAAATGTGGAAGCAGATTGACCCTCCTTCAGCTGCAACAGAGTTATGCGAATTGAAATAAAATATTCAGTATTTGCTCATCTCTAAAGGAAGCATGTACACATGAAGTTGTTACGAGAAGAACGCTTCACCAGATCTAAAAAACCTGCTCCATGAAATTAGAGAGCCATCAGAAAGTAGAAATGAGGATCAATTGAATCCAGCAACCTAATGAATGGTAGCTCAATGAAGTTCTGATCAGAGAAAAAGTCATCCAAAGGGAAAACTAGACATCGGACGGAAAAATGTACGTTTTATCGGAAATGAGAACCCAAGAAGACAGCTATTGTATCAGTTAAATATTCTTATCCGGGAAACCCCGGTGGTAAAAGGGATTGGCTTAATGGGCTCTGCTAATTAGTGCAGTATCCATTCAAGACAGACGACAATACGTGCACACACAGGAGTAAGAGGAAAGTTTTCTACTTTCAGCAGTTGAAACTGAAAGGTGACACGCGTAAAACAGACAGACACTGCATGTACAATATTATAAACAAAAAAATGGAAGAAAAAAAAAGGTAGGACATCTGTACTAGCCATCATAAACAAAAAGTACCTTTAATGTATCTTACTAATTGGGCAACAAACAAATTAGGGTAGATAATTCCTTTACTATCTTGCAACCTACAAAACCCTGATACATTCTTAGGCCCTAAATTGGTAAAAAAATCTAATTGCTTAATACTTTGCCCCAACGATAGGGGAAATAAACACTTCATTTCAAGTGACATGATGGACTCTCCACGAAAATCATAGACGGAATCAGAGGGCCGATCGCCTCTCCCGTACCTTTTGAAAATTGCTTTATAGGTAAAAAATTTAAAATTTCAGCCACATTTTCTTTAAAAACCGTCCCCCAATATTTTCCTAAAAACTTTTATATAGATTCTTGCGCCGCCACAACCACCCAAAAAAATAAAAAGTTCAATGTTCTAACTCCGTCTATGAAGAAAATCCAACTACTACATAGTAGACGGAATCAGAGGGCCGATCGCCTCTCCCGTACCTTTTGAAAATTGCTTTATAGGTAAAAAATTTAAAATTTCAGCCACATTTTCTTTAAAAATCGTCCCCCAATATTTTCCTAAAAACTTTTATATAGATTCTTGCGCCACCACAACCACCCAAAAAAATAAAAAGTTCAATGTTCTAACTCCGTCTATGAAGAAAATCCAACTACTACATAACTAGAATCAAAATGCCAATCAATTGCAATCCTTCAAGGAAACTCGAATGTTACTTTAGCATTTCAGAAACAAAAGAAACTCTTAAAAATCTAAAATTTGAGAAACTTCTCAATCTAAAAAAAAAAACTCAATGCATAATTCAGACAAACAGCAGGCAGAAGCAGCAGCAACAATGGAAATACATGTAAAATCATAAACCCACAACCAATTCGTCAAAGGGACAACTTTTTATACAGATTTCAGCTCAAACAAAGATAAATTAAGTATCTTAAATTTTGTCCCTCCTCCCCATTTCCAGCTGAAGGGGTAAAAAATGTATTAAAAATTCTTATAATCAGCTAGTAAATTAACCTGATTACTTATTACTAAGGGGGGTGGAAAAAAGAGAAAATAATTACATGCCTGTGGTGAAAATCAACGATTGTTGAAGAGCAAAGCAGATACTCATAGATAAGAAGGAAGAGCAGCTCCAATTAGGGTTTACCCCCCAAATGTTTCTAATTTTTTTTTTTTTTTTTTTATTTTTTTGTTATCAGTTAGATGAGATCGGTTTTATTTCTTGATATGTTCCGTTGTTTCTATGTCACGTGATAATTTTGCTACTTTGCCCGAATCTCACGTGCTGGCAGTTAGGGATATTTCTGGGGAGATGATATACTGATATTTGCACTTTCTTTATTTATTAGTGATAAGATTTTAATACCTAAATTCAACTCAAAGATAAAACCATAATCATGGATATTAAAGTTATTTTATTTATAAAATAAGATAAAAGGGAGTGTAAAAAGTTAAATTGAGAGTGCAAATATTATAATCATAATTCTATCGTGAATTTTATGGTTCAGAATTCTTCACGTTGTTATCGATAAAAAAAAAGATAACTAATTAACAAATAAGTTTATCTTCGTATCTCCAGCGTGTTAAGATGTGATGGTAACACAATTGCGCATTTATTAGTTATATGGGTTTTTAGTCGCGTGCATTAGTTATTTGCAGATGTAGTTGAACCAAACAATTTGTCTTGTATGTGAAATATCTTACAAAACACGTGTCCTCTTATGATCCGTATGTGCGAAAAAAAATGCTTTTATGCTTAAGATTCGGGCTGGGATTCATGCTCTTAACTAGGTTTCATGCCCGCGCGATGCACGGTTGTATTTTTAATGAATAATCACGATTGCAACAACAAAATAAATTAGAAAATTAAGATGAAGATGAAGCACTATTTTTAAAAAAAAATTAATGACAAAGTTGCCACATAAAATTTTATAATTGGAACACATCTCATAATATGCCACATGTCACATTATGAAACTTTTACCTCAACTTGACGTAACTTTAGGCTCTATTTGAATTGGGTTTGAATTTTGGCGGGAGAGGCTAAAAAGTGAGCGAAAAAAATTCAAATTTTTTTTTTCAAATAATCGTTCAATTCCAAATTTTTTTCTCAATAAATTGAAATTTGAACATCTACCGCCTATTTTAGAGGCCAAAATTTAAATTTTTACGATTATTTGAAGAAAAAAAATTTGAATTTGAATATTTCCCGCCAAAACCCAAACCCAAACCCAAACCCAATCTCAATCTCAATCCCAATCTCAAACCCAAACCCAATCCAAATAGAGCCTTATAATACTTGACGTAACTTTATATATTATAGATTTCCTGACAACATGACAAGAATGCTGCAATCTAAACTGCTTCATTGACAAAATACGAACCAGTCTGGTTTTACCATTTTATGTACAGCAATTGCAGAAATTGAGGAAAATAAAGCGCTACAACTAGTTATTTTTCCAGGCACACTCTTTTTCTTCTCTTCTATGAAGACGTTATCAATATACAAATCTGCTATCGCGAATTTCTTAGTGAAGATTGAAAGGATCGGTTAACTTGTACATTACATTACTGAAGCTTACCGTTGCCAAGCAAATCAATCTTGCAATCAGACATCTGGTCAGTTAACCTTTGTAACAATCAAATCTTAAGCTCTCAAATTCTGTACAGGCCGATGCAGTTTCATATGAGACCATCAGCTGCATACCATTTTTGCCAGGACAGAAGCTTCATCTTTGAATGCCGATAGAAATGCACTCTCTCCATATTCAGTCTTCTCTCTTTGCCTCAGCTGTATCACCCGAATGGCATCATCCACCGATCAAAGTTATCTTTTGCAAAACTTATCACCTTATTTGTGGCTATTTCCTATGAGGCTATAATAAGACCCTTATTGTGCCAATGAGCTTCCTTCATAGTACATAGCCTTAACAAATCTATGGACCCAAAAAGAATGACAATTGGGCAAAAGCATCCCTATAAGAATAGGCCTCCAGGATCCAGCGGGACCAGCTATGCGCCATTTGAGCGGCCTGTTAATGGAGAGCGACAATTCAGATCTAAGGATGGATTCACCTTCACAGGATCCCTAAGCAACTGCTGAGACACACGATCTGCTAACACAAATTGTCCATCGTGAAGTTCTCCGAAACCTGGCCTTCCAAACTGCTTTGCAGGAGCACCATTTTCGGGGGATGCTAACTCCCGGAAAGCATGAGATCCTGACTGCATCCCTCTAGAAAAGTCAGTATCCCAGTATGAATGACCATTCATATAGGGACGTTTGTGGGGATTTGGGCACACTTCCATAGCCTTCTTGCAGATACATGGACTGATTAAGGTGATGAAATGGAATAGCAGCACCATTGCCACCGGTTAGAGGTGTTGACGAGCCTGATGTAGCACGAGGGCTAGATATAGGTGATGGGGGCATCCTTCCATTTAAGTGTGGAGGTGACCTTGGATGTAAAAGAGGGCTCCCAATTGGAGAGACTGGACAAGATATGTTTCTCGGAATATGAATGTTACTGAAATCAAAAGAATCAATCAGGCAAGCAAGGACGCAATGCACAATTTACTCATTCGTTTCATCCACAGATTCTTTCTAGTTTCCCCTTTTTACTCTTTCTTTATTCTTTTCTTCAAAACTTTACTTTTTGAAGTCTGTGGGAAGAAGCAGGGAGAGACAAACCTGGAATGGAAATTTGATTTTGATACTCTGAAGGAGTGGATAGCAAGCCTTTCTGATTCTGGAGGAGGAAGAGTCCTTGCGTGTTCAATGCCCTGAGCATAATTTAGATCCCACAAGCAAGGGAAAAAATCATAAGAAATTGAGATGGTTTACACAAAAGGTGCAGCTCTGAAAGACATGCATAATATTGCGGAATATGCAAACCTAAGAAATACAGTCCCAGATACAGTTTAATGCACCTATAGGCCCGGAGGACTCTAAACTTGTCCAATAGAAAGGTGGTAAGAATAAGGTTTAGGAAATCTTCCCAAAGACTTGTAGTTCGAGGAGCACTAAACTCTCGCAACAAGTATTCCATTTTCATACTCACTCGGAGGTTGTATAAATCCTCTCTGGATGACAGCAAAGAAACCCCTTATCCATTCCATCATATGCTAAATTCGCTACCATACGGATTTTAACTTCCCAAGGACCACAAACTGTTCCATCATGTTATTATTGATCAATCCTTAAACTCATTAACAAGATTCAGGGGCATACTTGTAGACGAAAAAGGTGGCTCTAAAGATGTAAGTTTACTTGCCTTTCCATTGTAAATATGCAGGACCATACCAAATTTCCTTTCCTTGAGATATACCACTGAAAGAATAAAATGGCTGTACAGCACGGGTTACCAACCTAAATTCACTGCCTTGTTTCTAATCTGGTTTCTGTTTTCCCTTTTTCCTTTTGTTTTTAAAAATTTATTTATTGAAAGGGCTCATCTGGTTTCAAGAATCCCTAGTTGCACATAATTTTCATTTGTGTTTAATCTTCAGAACCAGAATATGGATCAGCATTAGGAACTTGGATCTTATAATGCAGGTGAAAACAAGAAGAGGACATGAAAGCAGAAATAGTACAAAGACCAATAAGAGGACTTTTTTCCTGGCTTTAGTTTAATCATTCAGAAGGCGTTGTTCTACTCTGCAAATGAAGCCCGATCATCCTTACACAAAATCTAGCTATGTTTAACACCTATGTCATACTTGACGTGTAGAAAAGGCTTGGGTGTTTGAATGCATGATGCATCCAACAGATTAGATATTGTGCTCAGAAACTTAGCATCATAAATAACCAAAAATCTTCAACTTAGCACAATAAACTAAAAGGTACATGTAACAATATAGCACATGTGGTCGCGTGCAACGATGTATACAACTAGAAAGATGCAAGCAGAAAGTATACAACTAGAAAGACGGAAGCAGAAAGTATACAACTAGAAAGGCGCAAATGGAAAGCACTTGTCAAGACAATAAGAAACAGAAAAAAAAAGTAGGGTAGAGCTTAGAAGATAGTATACCAGAGATTTAACGGTATTTGTAACAGCAGATTGTGGATCCGAAGATGCAGGTGGCTTTTCCAGAGGAGCAGCATTTTTCACAAAAGGGTGTTCCAAAAGCTGATCGGCTCTAGGGCGATTAAGTGGCTCCCGCTGCAAACATTGTTTGATGAAATCTTTTCCTTCCTCTGAGAGAGTATCAGGAATTGGAGGAAGTTCTTTGCTATTTCCAATTTTAAACATGGCTGCAACCTTCAAACCCCAACATTCCAGATATCAACAAACGGAACCAGGGAACTGACACCAATAGAATTTTCAATTCCAGAATATGCTAGTTTTCCTTTGCATCTTCAGGAATATGTCAGGTTTGGGGGTTTATTGATGGGGATAGGTATGACAAAAATCTTCCCAATTATTAGAGTTAAAATTACTGACCCCTTCATACTGACTCCAAGGTGGCTTAGCAGTTGCCATTTCCAAAACCGTGCATCCAAGACTCCATATATCAACAGCTAGATTACAGCCATTTGAATTCTTTATGACCTGAATTGAGCAGCAGTTTCAGAAACATAAGCTCATATCATGAGCAATGAAGAGCACTGGTCAAGATGCTACTGGAAATTACTCCTAACCTCAGGTGCCATCCAGTATGGGCTTCCCTTAAATGACAGTGGACAAGATTGGCCTGTAATCTGCATGATCGAAGAATTGGTAGGTAATTGAAGAGAAACTAGAATGCAATAGACTTGAATTCTTAAGGTCATGCAATTCTACTCATCAGAGAATAAGAAGCAGCAAGGGATCCCCCAGAACATATAAGTTAGAACAGATGAGATATTATGTACAGAGCAACGAAGCATATAAACTTGCCTGACCTAAGTAGATGAAGTGCTGTTACCTATCCCCAAGAAAAGAAAAAAAAATTATCCATGTACTATGAGGATCATACAAATATAACAAACTGACCAAATATACAAAAGTGAAGAAACCAACTTCCAGCGACGCAATGTCAAATTGAATTCGTCAAGCAGAAAACAGAAATGACTTTTTCTTTTTATAATAAGGGAGATGTAATACTTAATTGAGCCCACCATTTACTTATTTCTTCCACCATCCCAATTCAAATGGCCTTGTTTGACACAAGAAAAGTTTTATACAAAAGTTGAAATTGTAACACGACAGTGGTATAGAAAATAAAAAATGTAGGGAAAACGTGTGGGCCATTAAGTACTTTGTCAAGTCTAATGATGCGCAAGTACATTATACTAAAAGCATTTCTTTTGAAATGTCAAATATTTTGACGTCCTAAAATAGCAAGTAGGTCATTGACAGAGAGCACTAGATTACAACTCTACACAAAATGTTTCTGAAAAGTCGTAAGACAACAAATAGAAGCTTATGGCTAACTTACATGCTTTGCCATACCGAAGTCTGCCAACTTCACCCGGCCATTTGGATCCACAAGTATGTTTGCTCCTTTAATATCCCTGGAAATATGTGCGGCATCAGATCATGAGAAGAAAAATCTCGAGAAACAAAGTGTAGGACCAGAAGGACACTTAATACTTTGTAGCAGGCCCAAGTAAATCTAGTATACCTATGCACAGTATTTTTAGCATGTAAATAAGCTAGCCCTGACAATATCTGTTGAGTATAACTGCGGATAGCGGATTCCCCAAACTCTCCATATTCTTGTAGAAGCTTATAGATAGAACCACCAGAAACGTATTCCAAATATATGTACAGCTTATCGCCTACCTGATCAAGGGTAAAACAAATTCAGAAAATGAATTGTCAGCGTAAAACAAATTACTTAATTACTTGCAACAAGCATAAAAATATGCACTTCACTTGTAATGAGTCCTAGCATCACCACGCCCCCCACACCCACACACACACACACGGGGGCGGTTAATTTGAAGTGGTGCCTCTAAGTCATGGTAAAAACTGAAATCCCTGAAAGCCAGCATATTTCGAAGAGAGGAGCTGTCTCAGACTGTTAAACAAGTTACCTTGTGCCGAAGTTACAGTTAGAACATATTACTTTTTCGAAAAATATGCATCCATGCATATACAATTGAATATTGGAAGTAAATCAGCAGAAATAGCACTACCGTTTCAGAGCCATAATACTGCACAATATTTGGATGTCGCCAGCGGCTCAGCACAGATATCTCCTGTATTCATACAATTTTGGGAAAGGAAAGGTGATGGTTAGAGTTCCCTTGTACGATAATCATAAAGCATCTACAGCTTAGTCCCATGGGAAAAGAAGCTTACTTGCCCCAACTGCTTTGCACTTTCCTTTGACTTCGCATCATCTGAGAATAAAGTAACCTCCTTCATAGCACACATTTCACCACTCTCACTAAACCAAATCAACAGTAATGGAAAAGCACAGTTAAATCCTTGTAAACATTGAGAATAACTAAATCTTAAACTTTACACATGCATCTTAGGGTCAAGAATCAAGATTGAAAAGTCAAATTTTATTGGTAAACTAAATAAGTGATAAAAAAACTAAATGAGGAATTGCTATTACCAGTACTAAGCATTGACCACTTTAAGAATATCAAAAGTAAATTCTGGCTTAAAATACACCACGTATATCACAGGTTAATACAAGAAAAGTAGGTAGAGAGAGAGAGACCTTGATCTATCAGAATTACCTGTTAAAACCAACATAAACATGTCCAAATGTGCCCCTCCCCAGCAACTTTCCTTTTTTCCAGCGCGAACCAGGGCTTGCAAGATTCTCAGCTCTGCCTGGGCTACGTGGTACTGAGGGAGATGTTGCAGCTGAATTTGGATGAGAAAAAGGAGAAGAGTTAGGAACTGTCACAGGAGGAAGTGGCAATGGATGACTTTGTTGTTTCCCATCATCAGTCCAGCTTGCATGTGAATCATATGCCCCGCCTCCAGCCCTTGGATGAATTGGGGTGACAGCTCCACTATGAATTCTGGAGCTAGGACCTGGACTGGTCATTCTAGGACTCGGAATTGGAGAGTACTCTGGACTGCCTCTACTGGGCTGCCAAAATAGTTGACCAGACATATCACCTCCCATAGAATTATGCCCGGAATTCTGACCGGAGCCTGGGCTTGAACAGTGACCAGATCCAAGTAATGCAAGGTCTGCGTAAGGCTTCCCAGGCCAGAATGCACAACCTGTAACCTGGTCATTGCCAAAAGCTCTCATCGGGCTTCTAGAAGGACTCGACAATGAACTATCTGGAGCACTACAGAATGCACCATGCGCTGGGACTTGTAAGTTAGGCACATGACTACTCAAAGGTCTTCTCTTGGGAGATGAAGAAAACACATTCCTATGTGAAGAAAGATCTATTGGTCCAGGTGAGCCTCTCGGGGTTTTCTGCTTGACAGGAGACTGATCCTTCACAGGCATGCTTTAAGAAGGAAAAAGAAAAGAAATAGCAAGTCAGGCAGTGCAAGAAAATTATGAGAAAAAATGAAGATTATTATAATGATGCATACAAACACATCTCATGATCAGAGGCTACAAGGTATCCCCATTTCCTTTTTCCAAAATGTCCATTATTCACATGTGCATTTGTGTGGGTGTGTGTGTGTGTGTGTGTGAGAGAGAGAGAGAGAGTAGAAACAGAGCTTGATGTAAGTTCGATATTTCAAAAGAATGACTCAGTATGCCAGCTAACCTGGAAGGGCTGCCCATGGCAGTTCTACTCCCAAACTCATAGTCAGACTCCAGTGGACTACGCTGCCGTGAGTCAGTTGGATCATCACTGTCAATCGAACACTCACTAGATATGGACGCAACAACTTCCAAGCCCTCTACATCTGCAGGATCTGGTCTATGTCGTATGCAGGCAGGCCTAGGAAGAAAAAATGATGATGACTTGGAGCTCTTCTCTGATTTTGTCTTTCCTGGTGTACTGATTCCAGAATCTGTACGAAGTACTGCTGAGGGGCGCAGACCTGGCAATGGGAGTGGTTGGGCCTGAGGTCTTTCAGCAAAACTTTGACATCTTGAAACATGTTTTGAAGGAGATGGCGACCTTGATTCAGCTCGGGACTGTGAGCCCTTTTCTGAGAAAATGTCACTGCTTTTTCTTCTGGACCCTCCTGATCTACTGGTAGATTTACACTCCGATGGGATCTTAAACTTGCGATGTATGGTGTCTATGAAACTTTCTTTTGTTGCTTTTTTTTTGGTTCTTTTGAGGATGACTTCCCCCACCATGAACGCATATTTCCTAGAGCTAAACATTTCAAAAATCAATGAAAATCCAGAAAATAGCCCCATTACATCTATATTCCTATAACCATGATATTACAGATTAAACCTCATATTGGTAAAGGATCAAATGAATCTCAAACACTTCAGCCAAGATTTCTATCCTGACTCATCTTTCCAATCAATCAAAGATAAATCCCAATGTTTCAAACACATGAATTACAAACACTTTTTGGTAAAATGAATTACAAACACTTGCTATCATGTGGTAATCACCATTTGCAGTAACATCCCAGGTGCAGATGCAAATCCACAGACCACCTAACTAAACGGATGCCCAAATAGATATCACTTAGCTAAGCTCCTTAACCTTTTATTCTGGCTTGCATAATGGGACAGAAGATATATCTCAACAATTCTACTATAGCTTTACTGAGGTAAGATCTCTACTAATGCATTGGCTAGTGACTCCAGTTGACCATTTCCACCCCAGTAAAGTAACATTGACACAAATCCTTTTGGGAATTAAAGGGTGAAATAAAAATCTTGTGAGCCCCTTTTTAAAAAATAAAAAGAAAAGAATCCAGAACTATGCACCTAAATCCAGCAAAGTAGACTAGTTTAGAATTTTTATAGTCTTTCAATTAAAGTCCCAATAAATTCTTACATCCTTCTTTTTCTTCCAGAAGAAATTCCCAAAAATCAGCACATTTGCAAAATCGCCATACCATTTCTGCCTCAATTTTTTTCATATCCCACCCCAAGGATTCTACTTTAGGTTCTCTCATCGTGCAATTTAAAACCCCAATCATAATTTAACACTCGAGTTCCTCCCGAACTTATCATACACAACTAGTTGAGTAAAAAATGAATCTTTTTTTTCTCCATTTCAATGTAAGATTACTTCAAAAAGCCCGTTAACTTCACGAATTCGACTATGGCCTCTTTTCCTGTCTACCTTAATTGAAAATTTCAATTTTTCTCGTGCTTCTTCTAGACCCAAATAATAATTAAAAAAAATCATTAAAAAAAAAGATTATTAATCAAATGACTCCACTCCAGTGATCTCCTCTCAGTCACTTCAACAAATGAACTTCGATCTCAAGCTCAAAGAAACACAACTATTAACCACAGATCTAATCATACATTACAAAATTGAACCCAAAAAAAATATCGCGAAATTAACCGCAAATAACCGTCACTGAAAATACAGAAAAAAACAGAACAAATTACCTCAAATTCTTGCTTTTATCATCGCTTGAGCACACACACACCCGAGCTCCTTCAGATTTAGTTCCGAATCCACTCCGAAACTGCTCCAAAAAGAAACAAGAAAAAAACCCTAACAAGTACTTATACAAGTGACTAAACACTACAAAATTTATATAAAAAACCAGAGAAAATCCAGTAAGAGAAAGAGCAAGTGAAGTAGAAATTAGAGAAATCAAAGGGGAGAGAGAGAGGGTTTAGAGAAGATCGCGTGAAGAAATGGAGAGAGGGAGAGACAGATACATATATATGGTCATTTTGGCATGAATTCGACTTCTTTTTTTTTTTGTATGAGTCCGGCTTTGTGGCATGTAAAACTAGGTCCCCACGGTGAATTGTGATCCCGTCATAACTCAGGTGAGAGGTTTGTAATTTAAGAATATCAAAATTTAAAATCTTATTAGAGTGAGAAAATTTAAGTTAATATATAAAGTAAGTTAATTCATATTAATATGATCACCTAAAGATGAGTTATTATAATTTATTAATATAAACGGAAATAATTAAATTATTTATTAATTCAATAATTTAAAAGTTATGATTCCAAAACGTGAACTTTTTTCTAATTCCCACTAAGGCCCTGTTTTTTTAAGCTACGATTGATGTACAAATTACAATCTACCACCTCGCCATTTTTTTTTTTAGCGTCCGAAGGCGATTGCCCCCGAAGGGGAAGAGCGGAGAGTACCTTAGATAGGGAAGATTGAAGCATGCCCCATAACTGGGGAGGGAAGATAAGCCTCATAAGGAGGAGAAATTATTTGCCCCATTATGGGGAGATATAGGAATCGCCGTGTTCGGGTAGCCTTACCACTTGGGCTACCCGATTCCCATTACCACATCGCCATTTAATCATGCTAATCTTTCATATTTCTTGTATTCCCTCTTTTTTTATTTTCTTTTTTGTTTAAGTTCTTGTATATTATTGTGAGTCTCATCCTAAATATGTTATGTATGAGAAGATTAATTGGTATATTAATTAAGCCTAAATATTCATTGCAATATTAGAATATTTATTTTGACATTGTTAGAATGATTGTCAATTAGATAATTACGAGTATTTTCGGTTTCATTAGTCATGTTCTTTAACCAGCAAGAACGGTACAGGAGGCACATCTAGAATCTCGTATCTTGGTTTGGTAGTAGGTTAAATATGTTTTGGGCGTCCTGCGAGAACGTTAGGGCCTTAAGGCCCACGTAGGCCTAACTAACGCAGTGGAAGCAATCTCTAAAATCTCACGCCCATAGTTTCATGGTTTGATCCTAGGCTAAACGATTATGGTGGGAGTCACCTTTAGAATTCCGCACACTAGTTTGCTCCTGGGCTATGAATATGTATGAGAAGACTAATTGCTTGACGTATGAGATATAAGTTGTGAACCCGTCCTCAAGTATGAGAAGATTGACTGATATATAATATGGTTTGAGTATTTATGGTTACCTCAGAATATCCTTTTTGTTATAGCGTGATCAGTTGCCAAATAAATGGTCATGTATGCTGCTATGTCAATGAATAACGTTTTGAACCTACGGGCACGAAGTATCTAGGTTTTACATCGTACGCATTGAGAACCACTAACCCTTGATTTGGTCCCCCAAGTCCTTAACTAAGTATGTTACTTGACTTAGTCCTCAACCAAGTATGTTTGGTGGCTTAACAAGGATACACAGACTTTAAGGGAGTGAATCTGAGTCACATTCCCATATGAAATATGTATAAGAAGATTAGACGGTTTTCAAGTAGTTGATGGGTATTGTCAAGTTCATTAATACCCATTTAGGCCCACGAGCACAAGTGTAATCAGAGGTGTTTAAAAAAAAAACGAAACCAAAACATCCAATACAATTTAGCAACTTTGGATTGGATTGAAAAACACTAATTTTGGATTAAGCTTTAAATAAACATATTGAATTAAAAGTTTTAGAATCTGATTAAAAGTTTTACAATCCCATCCATACCGAATGTATATGAATTATTAGCCATTTTAGTCATCAAATTATTTTTGAGTAGCAACTTTCATCATTTTTAACTTTTTTTTAACTTTCTTTATCCCCAAAGATTTTACGAGCAGCCATTTTTGTCCTTCCGTCAAATAATTGTCTAAAAGCCGTCAAAATTGATGACGTGTCCAAACAGCTCTCATATTGCCTCTCTCTTGCAGGAGTAAAGATGGAAATTTCAAATTAAGAAAAACATTATTAACAAATAGGGACAGTTCATGGAGTTTTTTAGGTACTGTAGATCCACAACATTGCAGTTTGAAGATGGTTCCATCCTTAGAGTGAAATCACCATCTATCACCCCAAACTCAAATTTAAGATCTTGAAATTCATTTCCATTGCCTTTTGAAACATTGTTTTTTGTTTGCCTTTCTGGAATCTTCATGGACTTTAGGGTTTCACTTCTTATTTCATAAGAAATTAAATGAATCCATTAACGAATTATCATTGTACAATTAAATTGTTCGGACTTTTTTACCCTCGCTCCTGTGGTCACGTGCACAACACGTGATCAATTTGGCCGGAATACGTGCTTATTAATTAGCATGTCCGTAAATAGTTTGAGCTAAATTGGCTCTAAATTACTATTTATAGAAAGGTAGAAATAGTTTGAGTACACATATAGCAGTTTTCTCAAATTTTAAAATCACTTAATATTTATGTTACTTTGATTCGAGTACAGGTGTTAGATGCAGATACATATCTAAGTGTCATATGTTTATACCTCTAAAAGTAATGGTATGATGATACTTCTTGAAATTCAGACATGAGTACATGGATACAAAAATAATTAAGGGTATAATTAGGATCGTTCGCACTCTTAACATTTGTATTTATAATTATGTTTTGACACTTTTTATAATTTATATTTTAAAAAAAATATTAGGGCCTAACTTTAATAACTAATACAGAGCCTCAATATAGTTTAAGATATATATATATATATATATATATATATATATATATATTAAAGAACTCTTTTTTAATAAAACATATTGAACTTTTTATTTATGCCATGACAAGTAAGCTATTCAAGTGCTAAAGTAATAGATCGAAAAGTCATATGTTGTATTTGGTTTAGATTCATCTGAAGTTTTTGTTTTACTTTGAAACTAATAATGATGTAATTTTTGTAGCTAGGTAAGTATATAAAAAAATTGTTTTATTTTTACTTTATATTGAAGTTCAAGAATCGAGAATTTATGTTTCATTATTTTGTTTTTATTGTGTTTAACTTGTGAAAACAATAGTCTTATTTCTTTTATATTTCTAGCAGCTAAATAATTATATAAAAAATTTCGTTTTATTTTTACTTTATAATCAATATATTTTGTATCTCCCGAAAACCAAAAAATCAAATCAAACCGATATAAACCGAATGCATCGGTTTGAAATTTTGAATGGTTTGGATTGATTTCAAAATTTTAAAACCGAATATTTCGGTATGGGTTAAAAAATCTGTAAAACCGAACCAACCCGAACCATGAACACCCTTAATAAAAACTACAAAAAAAATATTGTGGTCGAATTTGATTAAATATTCCGAACTACATATAAAATTTACTAGTAAGATTTTTAAAAATATCAAGAGCGACTGCCCCGCCCCTATAATCGTCCCTATAAATAATCATGCTATAGAAAGAAAATTCCAAGTTAATTATTTAGGAAATTCAGAATCAAACCTGATTATTTCACAAGATTCCCAGTAGTAATTGAAGAGCAGCATTTGTAAAAAGTTCTGTCAATAACAATCTCAAAAGAGTTCCCCGATTGTTAAGAGAGTTGGCGGCGATCAACCAAATCTTGGTGATGCAAATATCAGACCTGACACTAGGGGTGGTTGACCTACATTAGGGGTGGGGTTAAGAAAGTGTTCTAGGCACTCAATCGAATCAGGCTCCAAAAATCGAGGCCCCAATTTGTTAATGTTGCATTTGCATAAATGAGTTTTTCAAAATCGAATTTGTTGAAGTCATGCACGTGTTCTACAAATGTCTTGAGAAAGACTTAATGAATTAGGGATTATAGCAATTGAGAATTATCTTTTTGAGCAAATAAAATAGGGTAATATGCACTAAATGACTCTTAACTATTTTCAGATTTTAAATGTTGGACAAAACAAATATTTCGGCAAAAATTAGCCATCAACTATTTACGGGTAGCGAAACAGGGACTCCGGTGGATTTTTCGGGCAAAAATTCAAAAAATCCCCTCACGTGCCGGCCACGTGAGGAGTATAATCGTCCAAAAAAGTCGACCACCATTATCATCCCTTCCAATCAGAATCCTCAAGAAAAAAATGGCGGCTCCAGCTTCATAATCACCCAGCGCCACCATTCCCTCCGCCTTCAAACACCACCCCACCGTTGCCTCCGCCTCCGCCTCCCCTCTCTCCTCCCTTAAATTCCCCAAAAACAATTTCTTCACTAAATCCCTCACCTCCCACTCCCTTTCCTCCTCTACAACCAACTTTACCCTAAAGAAACCTCTTTTCACAATTACCCCACTCCAATTCTCACCCCACCCAGCCCCTACCTTACATCGATGAAGAGGATGAAGACGACTACGATTTAAACCCTTCCAATCACGCCGCCAAAGAAGATTACGACATCGATGTTGATGACGATGACGTAGTTATTGTTCCTCTTTCTCTACCTCTTCTCCCTTCCGTAATGGCGTAAGCCGTACAGGTGACCGTTGCTCGTCCAATTGATCTTGTTGTACTCCTACCGGAAGCAAAACGAGAACTTTTATTCAATCCTCCCAATACCCCTAAATTTGCCAGTTTTCCAGAATATATATATAAAAAAGAAAATTATCAAATTATTATTTTAGCAAAAAAATCGACACACGCTAATGGGTTCTTCATGAATATTTCTTAATCTGTAAGTAATATATTTGTTTGCGTGCGGGGGTGGGTGTTTGATTGATGTAGAGGTAATGTTTAATGGGCTTGGATTGAATGTTCTTGAATTTTCTTGATATGTAATGCTTTGTTTTCTGTAATATTTAGGAAGAATTTGGAGTTTCTGGTTGAGGGTTAATGGGGATTCGCGGATGAACTAGAACCCCATCTTGAGAAATTGAATGGATTATCCATCAATGCTCGTTCAAGCTTCTGATTCAATTTCTGGTGGGGTCGTGAAGCTGGGCCGCCGGAGAAGAAGGGTTGTGGTGGAATATTTTTTTGGACAGAATTTTTTTGAATTTTGACCGGAAAATGCATCGGAGTTCCTATTTCGCTACCCGTAAATTGTTCATGGCTAATTTCCGCTAAAATAATTGTTTTGGCCCAACATTTAAAATCTGAAAATTGTTAAGGGTCATTTAGTGCATATTACCTAATAAAATATGAAGATTAAGTTGATGATTTTGTTTCAATGAATCACTATTTTTAAGTGAAGAAAGCTTGTCATTACTAATATTTTTAAATTATGTTAAAAAAATTGTAGTACATCCTGAGGAACAAAAAAATATGATACAATTGTATGATTTATTACTAAGTTGACATTTTAATAAATATTATGTTTTTCAACAATATATATTTGACATATAATGCCAATATTATTCAAGTAAGATTTTGTAAGGGATGTTTAATTAGGTTTTATCGTTAATATATTTTAAAAGAGCATTTAGTTCATATTGTGTTTAATTTCATTCTATTGTGCATTAAAATATAGTTGATCAAACACAGAAAATGAATCGACATTCCATTCTGCCTTTGCTTTCCAAATGAAAAGAGGGTTCGAAGTCATTACATTACATTTCAGCGTATCAAATGTGCTGTAATTGTCATTATGACCATTCCTAACATAAAAAGTTTATTTTTA
Source organism: Vinca minor (assembly GCA_026122235.1). Classification (NCBI taxonomy): domain Eukaryota; kingdom Viridiplantae; phylum Streptophyta; class Magnoliopsida; order Gentianales; family Apocynaceae; genus Vinca; species Vinca minor. The sequence continues at coordinate 6,052,605 of JAOCZM010000100.1, read as the reverse complement.
GCTAAATATAAATACTAGAGTGATATATTTAGCAAAAAAAACAACAGTTGAGTGATAAAAATCGCAAAGCGTAAATAGTTTAGTAAACAAAATAGCTATCAAGTCATAAACAACTCAAGAACTGTGAAAGATGAATGGCTCTTATTAATAAAAGTAAAATTTTAACCCCAAAATAATGAATTCAGATTGTCCATTGGTGAATATAATAATAATAATAATTTACAGTATACATTGGTAGCAAAGTTTAAACAATAATCACCAGTATCTTCACCAGTAATAGCCTAATTTCTTTAATCCACTCTTTCTTTTTGCAGAGAAATGATTTCTATGTATGTTTTGGCATAATCAGCTAACACCAGGTTGAAGCATTGGGAAGAAAGTCCACTTTTCTACAGCCGATTTGTCTGGTAATTCTTGCTTTGTGCTGTCGAAATTGAAATCTTTGCTCGAACCAAGTGAAACCGTATGCTGCTGCTGCTTTCTACTGCACTGCTTCCCTTCTTCTCCTAAAGCTTTTTCTTCGTTTATGATCTGCCCGCTACAACATTCGCAACAACAGTTCTCGGATTTCTTCGAAATTGACTGACAATTGTTGGGAGCTTGAGCTGTACTGGTAGTCGTGACTGATTCCAAGACGGTGTCATCATCCACTGGAACTGCCTCTTGATGATCAAACTTAAGGACATGTTCACCGGTCAATTCAAAAGAAACTCTGTGTTCCATTAGCTCTTCCTTATTTTCGGATCCATTATCTGAATTTGCAAGTGATGCCACCTCGGATATTTGGTTCTCCAGAAAGTAACTGTCTCCGGATGGAGGTTCTCCGCCATTAGGCGTCAAGGAACCAGAATCTAGCCTTGAAAGTCCACCATTTGGCGTCAAGGAACCAGAACCTAGCCTTGAGATTCCACCATTCGGTGTTAAAGTTCCTGAACCAAGCCTTGAACCCCAACCACTTGGCGTTAGAGATCCAGAACCAACTCTCGAACCCCACTTATATGTGAAATGATCGTAGCCGAGGACTTTTGGAGCTTCCCCCATCCGGAATTCGATTATAGGTTGCTTATCAAGAAAAGGTGATGATGTCCCGGAATTTGAAATTGCTGAGCCTGGTGATATGAGATGGCTACTTGGGCTTCCAGGGATACTGATAAGGCTGATACTCATACTGAGATAATGGGAACTTTATATTGGGAGCACTATTTCTTCGACTGCGTGCCAGAGATGATGTCAAAAGCTGAGAAAATGGAACCTCTGGAGATGATGGTGTTGTAAACTGCACCGACTCAGTAGGAGTATAACATGCAGTTGATGGTTCAGTAGTGAATGCAGAAAATACTGGAGGTGAAACGAGCTGAGTCTCATCAGCATAGGGACCGGTAGCAAATATTGAGGCGGTTCCACCAGGAGAACAAGAATCCATAGAAAGGGATGTTAGCGAGAGCAATCCAGCGGCAGGAGAATGGGAGGAGGATGGAGGATCTGACTGGAGAAACGATGCAGGAGAGGACGGAGGGGCTATGAAAGGTATCACTATGCTAGAAGAGTGGTTCACATTATCAGCAACAGGAGCAGCAGCAGCTCCTGGTGCTGTGGATTCAGGGACAAGGACCGCATGTCCAATTCGCTTGCTGTTTTTGTAAGAACCAAAACACCAATAAAAACTCCAGCAACTTGCCCATCTTCTTTTCTGGAACAAAACAAAGACAAAAGCATGTGTTGGACACTTGGACTCACAATCAAGAACTAAAAGTAGATAATATTTCATTCAATAACTAATAAATAAAAAATCTACTTTGCCTGGTTATAACGTTGTATGATTCGGTTAGTAAAAGAAAATGCTCACGTGACAGACAACCTTTGGTAATTAAGAAGGATACTCTCAAGCACAAAATTTTAAACACAATCTGAAGCGAGTTGTAAAGCGTGAAGGGAGCTTAGAACGGCGGAGCTTGATATCAAAGAGATCAAGAATAGTTAAGAACAGGTCTCGTGATTTCTTCCAGCCTTCGCCTTTCAAAATACTACATTGAGAGTGAGAGAGAATTTAGAGGAGCATATTTCCACTCACTTCCGCTTTCTCTAGATAAATGAAAAGTTAAAGCAGTTTTCATTTTCTGCTTAGAAATAAAGATTAAATTACTACGTTAACGCCACGCTCGCCCCAAACATGAAACATCATATATGCCCTTCCTAATACCTACTCCTATTCCAAGAACAGATAAAAAGACAAGCCAATATTCTACACCAACATCCTGCTGATAGAGAGAAGCCAAAACTAATGAAGCAACATAATTACTTAGAAGAATATCCTAGAAGTTTGGCCAAGATTCTTAACTAAAAGGCTTCACTTCCCTACAAAAAAAAACATCAATATTCCGGCAATACTGCATTCGGCCTTTGTGAAACCCTCAGCTGGATGTTGGAGAACTTCAGTTCAGCTTCAAATGGCACATAACTTGGATCATAATCTCAATCCACGGCTCTTGAAATAACCTCCTAGATTGCTCATAAGCATCTTCCCAATCAACTTTAGAATATACGCCTAAGTTTTTTTTGGTGGAAAAATATAAACCTTAGTTGCCTTGTTGTATTTTGTCAAATAAACTAGATAAAGTTCTGTTCTTTAGATACAGTACAGTACTTTTTTTCTCCCCTTTTCCACCATTCATAAGCCACTGAGACCTTGCCCTTGTAGTAAAAATTCAATGGTTTACTTCTTTCTAGAACCACAAAGAAGTTAAGGAAGACTATCGCAGTTGCTGCTGCACTTACCCGGAACAACAAGTTCTTGATTCGATGCTCCTTTCTTGATAATATTTCGTTTTCCAAAGTTGCAGTTATACAACAAACAAAAGATAGAACAACAAGATAAAAATACAGAGACCTTCTATACAAGTTTATCAATTTCAGAAAACCGGACACGAAAAAACAAAAAATGGGATTCAATTTCCCTACCCAAAAAAAAAGAACTGCAGGAATCAAAATAGCAATAAAATCGCACTTATCAAATAGAATTCAATCAATTCAAAGAATGCAATAACATAACAACAGAAATACGAATCTTTATACTGAAATTTATAATATCCAGTTAACTAAAAACAATCCCATAACTTACAACAACAAAGCCTTAATCAAAAGTAATTGAACTCGGCTACCCGAATCCCATAAATTTCCCAATAGGAGAAACTTGAACCATTTCAGTTGACGTTAGCTATTGAACAATTCGCTCAACTACAAAGAGACCCCCCAAACTTGAATCATTTTCAGCATCCAGAATCAACTAAGAACAATCCCATAAATTCCCCAAAAGAAAAAAAAAATTGAATTATTCCAATTTCACGTCAGCTATTAAAACAAGAACAATTTTTCTTTTTTATTACCTGGATTGTTGATGGCTGAACTCTGGTGTCGGCGGTAGCTATAGCAGAGGCGGCAGCATTTACAGTCTCCACGCTATTATGAACGCTGCTCATGCTGAATGAATCTCTCCGATGACCGGTGAAAGGTATGACGTCAGAGTATTCCAGCGAATTTTACAGTAAGAATTCCATAAAAAAGAAAGAGATCAAATGAAGATTTGAAGAGACAGAAGATGGAATCAATATAAACACCACCACAAGACAACAAAAACAAAAGCTAAAAAGCGGTGGCTTTACAAACAACCCAACCCAACAAATACATATTCTTAAGAAATTAAAATTGAAAAAATGAAAAATGAATGGGAAAAGTCTTCTTCTCTTCTATTGGTGAAGAAACAAGCAAATATACAAGTATATTTTCTTTCTCACCATTATTGTACTCTTCTTTTTTAAAATAAATTTTTTTTTTAAAAAAAAGAGCATTATTGTACTCCAGATGAAATTAATCAAGTTTTGAGTTATTGGTCTTTGAGAAAGAGGATCGCAATTATAGTGTTGAACACAGTTTTTAGTGAGATGTTACATTATATATGATAAGTGTTCTTCTGACTAACGTCTATTCAAAGATGTATAATACTTATTTTATTCGACATGTGTTAGAAAATCACAATACTTGTTCTTTCCAAAATAATTTGGATCATAAAAAATTTTATTCGATGGCAAAAAAAACGCTCAGTACGTACTGAATTTTTTTTGTATTCAGCACCGTAGTCTTACTGAGGAAAAAGAGCTATTGATTGTGAAGATTGTACTAATATCACATAATTGCAAGATTCTTGTAAACACAGCTAACTTTTAATTGTATTAGTCAAGTCAAATAATAATAATAATTGTATTAGTCGAGTCGAATAGTAAATGTACGTGACAAATAAAATATTTTGCTCCGAATAATATTTTAGAGCGACATTTTCATACGTTGACATAATTTTTTTATATTATAAAAAAGTCAAAATGTTATTTAATTTTAATTAGACTAATTGGATTAAGTATTCATATACTTTATAAAAATTATTCACCACATCTCAATTTGATTATTCGCCTCCCTTCTAAAATAAAATAGACATTTAGTAATTTGCGATGAAAAAGCATTATGCATATATATTTTTTTGTAAATGATAAATAAGGCAGGGTAATTTAGGGACAGGCGAAATAATTAGACAATTTTGTGGAACAATTAGGAGAGTGGGGGTGTGGTGGATAAGGAAGAAATGTCCTTGGAGGAGAGTTGAATTTAGGGGAAGATGCCACTTTTAATTACGGCGCAAGATAGGAAGGTTGGGACTATTTATGGTAAAGCTGATGCCAGGTGATATGGTTGGGGTGAGGGGGCTGCACATTTATGTTTTTTATGTGAATAAAAGTTTGGGTGGTTGCTTCGGTCACCATCACGGGTCAGGGCAGATCTTAAGGGTCATATGTCGCTTACAATGGTACTTACAAATTCCCACCAATACAACTCTAACGTAAGCAACTGGAATTGAACACTTAACCTTTGTAATGACGTGTCAAATCCTTATCAATCGAGCTAACTTGTGTTGGTGCATTTATGTTTTGTTGTTTATGTATACTTAGGGTATGTTTGTATTGAGCTCGGTTTGAGATTTAAATTTAGAGTCAAATCAATTTTGAGTTGAGTGTGAGAATGAAACTTGAAGTATTAAATCATCAGAAATTTAGTTTAGGTTTGAGACTGGTTTAACATTGAGACCAAAATTTCAAATATAAACACAATCCAATCACACCCTTTGCAGGATTGGATCTTAATGTTAATGTCTCTATTTTTCTGTTTTTTTTTTATGGGTATTTTTCTGTTTTTAGAGTTGGTGTAAAATTCAAAATTGCGATATCTTATTAAGAATTTATTATAAACTGATTGAATACATTATTAACAAAAAGATTTAAATTTATATATTTAACGAAAATCAAACATTACTTTGTCATAATGGCACAACAATTATAATAATACTCGTAAACAGATCTCTCATTTAGCTATATCCGAGCAAGGTTGATTGTGTATGGTGAATAGATAGAGAAGAAGAACGAGTTTTTTTGCGTTGCGGAGAACCACACGGTTTTGGGTCAGTGGGTTTTTACTTTGGGTCACGTGACGGTCGTGATCTTGGTTGTTTTTGCCAACTCATTCATTTCTTTCTTGTTTTTTTTTTCTTTTTGAATCTTTCTTGGATCTCAAACTCCCTCTTCCTCTTTTCTACTGGAATTTAAGATTATTTTTTTTTTCAATGAACAAGGAATTTAACAACCTATTTATACTTCTTTTTATATCAATAACAACCTATTTATACGCATGGTTGTTTTTAAAACTCAACCCAACCCGACTAGTTAGAATGGTAACTCAATATCTAATTTTCAAAACGGTATGGGTTAGATTATAAATTCGATAATATCTAAAAATTATTTTCTTTTGCAAAATTTAATTGATTTGTTCGGTCAGATTAATAACCCAGTGACTCAGTCTGAGTTTAAAGACCGAATTGGTCTCTTAATTAGTATAAAAAAAAATTTAAGCAAATTTTAATGTAATTGACTAGTTGATGTGTTGTGGTTTAGGCCAAGGAAATTATTTGGTTATTTTGAAGACATCAATTTTTGTGATTGAATTTCTAATTTAGTCAAACTTATTTGTAACATATAAGATATTTTTATAAATAGTGAACATTAATTGGTCAAATTAATGATTTTTTTTTGCTTACTATTTGTTTGCACAAGGTTACATTTTTAGTTAATACAATATATGATACTAAATTATTAGAATTGTACATTAATTATTTTTAAATATATATAATATTACGAGTCGATAAATGATTCGTCCAGTAATCCTTTACCTAGTAACTTTTTCGTTCTGATATTCAAACCGAGTTTGAAAACCTTGCATATACGAATACCACCTTGGATATAATCCAATGTACTCAATAGTTCATTATTCCCGTATCATCACAGGGTAAAAAAATATACACTTTCTCGTAATTTTTTATCTTTAGTGGTGAGTTATGAACGATAATATGTATATGTGTGAACAAATAACGTATTACATATCGACAATATAAGGTATTGTCACATGGTCATAATCGTCTATAACGACTATTTATTTGGTAATCGAATTCGCTGAGTAAATATAGATATCATATGTTATCATAATATTTAAATTTATACTTATATAACATTCAAACATTTCAAACTTATCTGTGTGAGATGGGTATCACAGTTTGATACTCACCGAGCCAATTGGTACAAGGTCTTTGATTTTATAAATCCATGAGATCCGTTGACTCTAATTTTTTTTTGAGCGCCCGAAAGCGAATGTCTCCCGAAGGGGAAGAGCTGAGAATACCCTAGATAGGGAAGATTGAAGCATGCCCCATGCCTGGGGAGGGAAGATAAGCCTCATGAGGAGGAGAATATTTAATTGCCCCATTGCGGGGAGAAGGTATCGAACTTGGGACCTCAAGGTCCCAAGCCAGAGGCCTTGTTGATATATATGGTTCTAATTAATATATGGTTTTAGCCATTAAGTATGGTGATGTTCTCTCAATAAACATATCCTCACTTGGAACTTTTAGAGAGAGATGTATATCATTTGATGATATTTGTCTAATATGCAATTGGGTTTACTTTCATTTGTTTATGAAATTATACCATAAAAAAATAACCCTCAAAATTGAATTACTCCATAATCACAATAAAAAAGAGTTTTTATTGAGAAATTTTATTTTGGTAGGTGAGTAAGTTTAAAAGTTAAATCCAAACCAATGAATACAATACGCGTAGGCCAAAAAGTCAATTCTATTTCCTATGTGTATAGTATTCATTGGCTTGAATGTAAGTTTTAAACTTACCCATCTATTAGGATAAAACTTCTCATTTTTATGAGTCAAGATAATTGATCAAATGATATGCACTTCACGGTAAGAAACGACTGTCCTCCTTCTATGTCATATTTACTGTCTTATCAATAAGAAATTGCTACCTCAAAAAAAAAGTTAACACATAATAATTTTTTATTGATGAGATATAAAACCTACATAGAATGCTTACTTTCATTTCATACTTGGATCAGAAGGTATCTAGTTTGATTCTTATTGGAGCAGTTTCCATTTCCTTTTCTACTAATATAGAACTCGGAACACACCAAGAATTTCCATATTTTTGGCGAAACAAATATATATTATAATAAACTTTAAAAAAATTAAGGGGCAAAATGTAAACTTTTAAAGGATTTATTATTTATAAAAACATATTGTGGTCAACTAATTCAGTTCGAACTTAAAAAGTGAGCTCTTAATTCCGTTTAAGTTCACTTTAAGCTCAACTCTATTAATTTTAATACTCCCTCCATTCCTTATTAATTGTCGTTTAGGAGAAATCTAGGAGTCCAAATTAATTGTCGTTTAAGGTTCTTTTGTTAGGTGTCAACAATTCATTTCAATTATACCCTCAACATTTTCCTTTCTTTATAATATAGAAGTGAGAGAGAAAGAGAGGGAGGATGGGGTAGTATTGAAAGTTTAGGTGGAATGGACAATTTCCTTAATTTTCTCAAATTGTCTAAAGAGTCTTATATTTAGGAATGGAGGGAGTACTAAGCAAGAAAATTACCTTCAACTCATTTTCTTTGGCAAGAAATACTATTAACTTTACTTCTTTTAAGACCTGACATAGTCAACAAAAGGCTTGCCCAAGTGGGTAAGTCTTTGGCTTGGGACCGAAAGGTCCCAAGTTCGACACATTCTCCCCGCACTATGGGGCATTAATAAATCTCCTCCTCTGATGAGGCTAAGCTCCCTCCCCAGGCATGGGGCACGCTATAATCTCCCTGATCTACGGTACTCCGCTCTTCCCCCTCGGGGGCAATCGCCTTCGGGCGTCAAACAAAAAAAAAAAAAAAAAAGACCTGACATATATATTTGTAACCGTTTAACTGTGTAAGATTGGACTGATATATTCACCTGTCGAACCTCTTTAATAAGGATCAAGGACAACTCTTAATTAATACTCTATCTATTTTTATTTAATTATCTTTTGAGAGATTTATAAATATTCAAATTAATTGTCATTTAAAGTTATTTTATTAATTGTCAACAATTTATTTCAATTATACCTCAACATTTTTTTTATTTGCCGTCTCTGCCATTCCTATTTTTTCCTTTCTTTTCTTATGCTATAGAAGTAAGAGAGAGGGTAATATTGAAACTTTCGGTGAAAATGACAAGTTCCTTAATTTTATAAAATTGTCTAAAAATTCTTATATTTAGGGAATGGAGGGATTGGTGTTTTTCATTTTAGTTGATGAATTCTGATAAGTTATACCCAAGTGTTATGGTAGTAGCGTTTTTATTGATTTTGGAGCAAAAAATGAAATGTTTAGTGTGAACATGAATTTTTTAAGAGAAACACCTCTTCATTAATGTAGGGAAAAAAGTGTTTCAAAGGCTAGATTAAAATTAAAGATAACACATACAATTTTACATTTTTTTTTTAAAAAATAATAATTTATTATTATATTTTTAGCACGAACTATTTACAGGTTAATAAAAATATCCAATTAGTGAATCTAAATAAAATTGAAGCCGGCATCATGTGCGGTCCATATGACATTTTTTTTGTCTGAATTGAAACCGGTAAATAATTCGTGTTAAAAATAACTTAATAAATTCTTTTTGTTAAAAACAAAAAATGTAAAAATTATCTGTAATATAAATAACGTATTTCTCTAAAACTAAATAAGTAAAACAATGTCTGGCATATAACAAAAAAACATTTGTTACACGGTGGATATATGGAAAATTGGAAATTGGGGGGAGAGAGAGAGAGAGAGAGAGACGTAGAATTTTATCAAAAGGTGTTCACGTGTGCATAAACTCAATGGTTATAATTTTTAGAAAGGTAGACAATGACATTCACCTTCTATATGTACTATACAATACTAACTTTTTTATTTCCCACCTAGACAATATTTTTTTTTTTGCTAAATAAAAAATTATCCATTAATCATAAAATAGTCGAAATTATTACAATTAAAAGATAAAAAGAAAATATAAGAAAATATAACTTATACAATGGTGGAGACCACCATGATAACAGATAAAAGTCAACACCTCGCACTAGGTAAACACTATAAACAGTAGAAAAAATAAATAAATAATAAAATTCTTCGCAGCATCTTCTCCAAAATCCTTGAACAGCAGTAGCAACCTCAGTTCCAACACATTTCTTAGAAATCAACAATCTACGAGACCATAGGCGTATCAATCATCTCATATATTGTCTCGGAAAGATGAAGAAAACTGAGGAAGGGCCCAGAACAACTCCGGGTTTAAAGGGCTCCAGATCTGTAAGGATCTGAAGTAGATATTGCATCTGAATCTTGAATCAGAATACCTTGAAAAAATTTTATCACGATTTACGGCAAAAGGAGGGGATGAAGACACCAAGTGGAAGAAAGATTGCTAGATCCAACCATTCATGGCTAGATCCAACCAAGAATGGTTGGATAGCCATGTAAGTCAAAAAATGAAGAAACTTCAAGAGGAATAAATAGAGAGAAAAAAGAAAAGAGAGAGAGAGAGAGAGGGGAAACCACTTAGACAAGAATTTAACTACTAGTTACTAGTGATAAACACACCCAAAAAATTATAAGAAAAATTGAATTTTTTTCTATTTATATAAAAAAAAAATGACGGTCTAATTTTTTCTGAGTAAACACATGTTATAATTTTTAGAATATTTGTTGCGTAAAATAAGTGTTATATTCTTAGGACAAATATTCACTAAGAAAGTACATTTATTGTATATGAATGTAATATTTATCTGAAATTTTATAAGACTTATAAAAAAATTATTAATATATATTGATATATTTTTTTTTTATTCTGTACTAAAGTCGGGTCGTGCTCATGATGCACGGGTGGTTCTCTCAACACCATTATCTCTTTTTCCCCACTTTTGACAATGATATCCCAACTCCAATCCTAATCCCCTCACATATTTAGAGTATTATCATTATTGGCCTCAACGATACTTCTAAAAAGCTATTCATCATTATTCATTTGTGGGGATTCACCTCCTTTTTACTACTACTACTACACCTTTTGTTAACACAACTTTCTACATTGCTTTCATCACCCCCTTCTAATCTCTTAACCCACTTTTTCTTGCCTTTCCTTTCCCATAATATAATTATTTGTTTGATTCAAATCATCTTCTTGCACTTCTTTTGTAACGTTGTTGTCGGTTTATTGACTATACTAATTGAATTTATATCTGAACAAGATAAACTTAACATTAAATTACTCCCAACTAAATTATTAAAATTCGAGACATTTCTCTAAACAAGCCTTGCAAAATCGAAAGTAAAATCAGCTAACTAAATTCACTTGTCATCTTTTCCACCTTATTTTTCTCCTTTGTTGATTGCTATTTCGTTATTTTTCTCTTCTTCACTATTTTTATTCGAAACCCCTTCAAAATAGTTGACATAAGAGTTGAGATTTGAAGTAAATACACTATACTTTTTTCGTATAAATTCAGTTATTAAGCATGTGAAAATCAGCACTATCATTTTCATTTACTTGAATTAAGAATAACTTACTTTTTTTTTAAGACAAACCATATCATTTTCAAAATGGAGACAATTAATTAGAATACATAATTACCATTAGAACCTCAAATAATGTATCCAATGATGGAGCAAATAAGTCGAAACTCATGACAATTGGACATAAAAAAAAATGTATTATTGGCTAGTTTAAGTAAAAAAGAAATTAAATAAATGAAAGTTGTAGGAGGGCCCCAAGAAGACGTGCCAATATTTGGATATTTTAAAGAGGAAGATGAGCATCTTGGCTAAGTATGGGGCTAATGGTCCTACACGCTAATACACTATCCGGCATACCACATGTTCAAGTAGGTGGTCGTTTGCCCTATAATTATAACCATCATTTTCTTCTTCTTATTTATAATTTTTTTTCTTTTCCTGTGTTTTTTTTTTAAGCCCGACTGGGCAATTACCCCATATATGAAAGAGAGAACTACCTCAGACGAGGAGGAGATAGCCCTAGAAAGGGAGATTAAAGCTTGCCGCACGCACACAGAGGGTATTGAACCCACGACCTCAAGGTCGTAGGCAGGCGCCTGCCCCACTGGGTTATGACACCTCTGATTCTTTTCCTGTGTTTTGGGAGGGCCAAAAATCCGTTGTCCCCACTCAGTGTCTCATTATATGTCCCACGAATAAATATACCTTTTCCCTACAGGTTTCACTATTTCTTTTAGCTTATAAATTTTTAATTAAAATATAAAAAAATTCTTATTAATGTGAATAAAGAATGAAACATCAAACGGTGATAGAGAATTCCTAACCGTTGAGGAGGGGTTGCTGTGATTAGGGGCCACAAGCTATATTAAGATTTTATTTTTGTTCGAATCAAGATGTGACGACAATAATAACTATTTTGTCGTTGTGAGCATTTCCGAAGAGATAAACGACTTCCTACACGATGTACTATAGTAGTAGGATTAGATATTTTCATTTGCCTTTTTTTTTTCCATAGCTGAAATATCAATAGCCTCTTTAATTTTGCAAATTTTTCTCTAATTTATTCATCATACAATTTCTCTTACGTGATTTTTTTTAATTGTTTTTAGTGGAAATATTATTTGGTTGGGAAAAAAAAATTCTAACTCTTCTTTCTTTTAGAAAAATGATAAAACACCATTTGATAAGGTTATAAAAATAAAATAATTAATTACAAATTTTGTTTAAAAGAAAAGTAGAAGGGGACTAGATCACTAGAAGCCAGCCCTTCTTGTTGTTTGCAGAATGCAGAGAAGTTAGCCCAAAGCCCAGGCCTTCTTACGTCAAGTGTTGGCCCAAGTACTAACCCCGCTGTAGCACTGCTAGATTCGATATTCCATATGCGATTGCGGACAAAAGACTGGAAAGAGCTAAATAGATATTTACAGGAAAGAGGTTTTAATGTCGTCGACAACTCAACTGAAGAGATTAGACACGATAAAATCGTATATCAAAACGACTTTTGGCATCATTGGAAAAATCGAAATCATTAAGATTTAAAACTTGTCGTCAACTTTCAGAAAAGATTTGGAAGGGAGAACTTACAATAATACAACGCCACATTCCCAAAGATTGAGAAACAAGAAGAGATCTATTAAGTATTAAGAGAGAGATTTATTCGAGAGGTTCACTTTATTGGGTGGGCTAAATATTCATATAACTTGGATACTGAATCCAGCCTGTTGGGTCCAATGTAATAGACCAAGCTAAAAATATATCCATTGAGGCCCAATATTGCACAAACAAATATTCTAGAAAGAAAAAAAAAGGGTAATAAAGTACATCCAAACACTTGCAATAAATTGATTTATAAACTGTCGAAAATTTTCTTTTTATTAAACACTATAAAAAGAATTAGTGAAATCAATTTATTTTTTTCTTTATTATTGATATCTATTTATTTGACTCTATTAATCCGGTTGACATCTAATAGACACTATGACATGTGGTCAGAAAATCATTCTCAAACTACTCCAACAAAAATGGAAGAAAAATTAATCAAAATCATGGAGTCATTGTACATTTTGGTAATCAAGGTCTAAATATTCTTTTTTTTTTTTTGGTATAAAAGGATGTATATTAATAATCAGAAAATTTAGAAGTTTACAGAGACAGAGCCAGAACCCCCTTAATAGTGTCAGGGGCCCTCCTCAGTTCATTAACCGTATTCCAAATAATCCTCACTTGATCATATATCGGGGGAAGTTGAAATCCCTCCTCAAATAGTAGGGAATTTCGCCACCACCATGTTGTATGTACTACTATGCGAAATGCCACTGACTATGCCTTCTGATATTCGCTCATATTCCGGCTCCCTGTACCCACATTCATATCTACCCATTCCGACTCCAATCGAGTCATGAAGAACTGCCCCGGCGTCACTATGCCCACCAACTCTCTCCACGTGTCATATATCCATTGGCAGTCTCGTATTGCATGCAGTGTATCCTCGTTGTGTAGACGACATATATTGCAAACAGAATCATCCAATATCCGCCTTTCAAACAGCATCACCTTTGTCTTCAAACGACCCAACCTCACTATCCATAACAACAGTGAATGTCGGAACCGACCCGTACTGCTCCACAACCACTCCCATGCACCAGCCTGCGCTGTATCAGGCACTCCCCGTAATACCTTATATCCCGACGCTGCTGTGAATTTGCCAGATGGACTATGGCGCCATCTTGGTTCATCATCTGCTTCAGCCCGCTCATCCATTACCGCCAAGGAGAGCACCGGCAACACCCCTTCTAACAACCTCTGCTGTAAGATGGACAAGTCCCAGCCCAGATGTTGCCGCCAAAAATCACAAACCCGGGCCTCCCGTACCTCCATCGACATGTCCCCTGAACACACCTCTGAGAGTTTACCTATTGGTAACCAACAATCATTCCAGAAGGAAACTCGTTTCCCATTCCCAATGCGCCACACAATCCCATCATTAAACAATTGAAACCCACATAGTATGCTCCTCCAAGTATGTGACATTACCTTTTTCTTACCGCTATCGACCAAAGTTCCATACTTAGCGTATAATATCCGACACCAATAAGCCTTGGGTTCCGTTAAAAAACGCTATGCCAACTTCGCCAATGTCACCCAATTATCCTCCTTAATTAGCCGTAATCCCAGTCCACCCTCTTTTTTCATTCTGCACACATTATGCCAAGCTACCGGATGCATCCGTACTGTGTCCTCCGACTCACCCCAAAAGAATTGTCGGTTGACCTTCTCCAATTGCTCCATGTTGCTCACCGGTAATTTAACGGTCTGCATCACATACCGTGGGATGGCCGTTACCACTGCCTTCAGTAATATTGTTCGTGCTGCCTGCGAAAAATGCCTCTTTTTTCATCCCCCCACCTTCTTACAAACCTTAACTACCAAGAAGCCATATGTTGCCGCATTGACCCGTTGATGCAATAAGGGCACCCCCAAATAGCTGCCAAGATCTGTCGTCCAAGGAACCCCAAAGGCATCTGAAAGCTCCTGTACCACCCCACTTTCCACAGACGGCGAACAAAATAAAACAGACTTCTCCAAGCTAACCCTCTCTCCCGACCATGAACAGAAATTACACAGGATCTCTTCCATGATTTTCGCCTGTGCCATACTTGCCTCCCCAAATAATAGGAGATCATCTACAAAGAATATATGAGTAATCGACGGGCCATGTCTAGCCAATTTCATCGCCTTCCATTGTCCCTGTACAGCCAATCGACCAATCGCATGAGCTAAAGTTTCCATACATAAAACGAATAAGTACGGTGAGAGTGGATCACCTTGTCGTACGCCCCGTGTTGGTCGAAACTCTGCAATTTTGTCTCCATTCCATAAAACAGAAAGATTTGCTGAGGTGACACATTGCATTATCAGACCCACCATCTTCTCATCAAACCCCACCTTACTCACCACTTGCCGAAGGAAATTCCAGTCAATTCGGTCATAGGCCTTCTCCAAATCAACCTTTACTGCCATATAACCTTTTCGCCCCCGTTTAGCTCTCATACTATGGAGAATCTCCTGTACAACCACAATATTATCAGTCGCTTGCCGCCCTTGTATGAAACTACTCTGATTTATTCCTGTCAACTCCCCCATTAGCGGCTCGAGTCTGTTGGCAATAATCTTCGTTACAATCTTCATGAGTACATTGCATAAAGAAATTGGTCGGAACTGTGTAATGAACTCCGTCTGGTCCTTTTTTGGTATCAAGGCGATCAAAGTAGAGTTCAACTTCTTAGGAAACATAGCTGTTGCAAAAATCGTTAGAACAAAGGAAGTTACCGTCCCGCCGACGATAGGCCAGAATTTATGGTAAAATAAAGGTAGAAAGCCGTTCGGGCCCGGCGCCTTATAAGCCCCCATCTCAAAAACCGCTGCCTTTACCTCTAAAGATGTCACAGGCTGATTCAAACCAGCCACCGCTGCTTGCGCGAGCCTAGGAAATTGCAACATGTCCTCCGGGCACGGGATACACGACTCTTGAGAATATAGCTTAACATAAAAGTCCCGCACCATCTCACTGGAAATAAATGAAATTATTTTTTTTATGTAAATTGTTGATTTTTAAGGAAAATATTGAAATTGAACTTCTTTTTTTTTACTGGTGTTCTGCGAGGGAGATATTATGAAGAGTTTTATTATGTATTTTTTCTTACTAGTATTAATATTTTTTACCCAGTCTCAAAAAATGTGAGCTTTTATCCGTAATTATGGATATAATTTTAATGCACGTGCGGAACTTTTCTCGTCCGTTGGAATAAAATTTTGACGATTAAAATTGATATAAAAAAAATCACATGTTCGTGCAAAAATCTGTTATTTAGCTAAAAACACCTGTTATACTGAAAAAAAAACTATTCCGTATAGGGAGCCGGACTGTCCATACACCATAAACATAAAGGAGAGAAAAAGAAAATGTGGACTATGAAGAAGTAGTTGGTTTGTTTTCTCCTCCATCTGGACTGGGAATATCGAGTCCGTCAGACTGGTATGAGAATTTGAGCAATTTCGTTGTTCAACCTGCCAATCATGGCCTCTGCTATTTCAACTCCTTCTTCTTCTTCTTCTTTTTGTTGTTTATCATCATTACTATCCCCATCATTCACAACCAGGAAGAAGCAATCAGTCTGGAGCATTTCGAATTCCGCATTTTCCTCACCTCAATTTTCAAATTTTGAGTCCAAGCAGGGTTCTTGAAACGGGTTTGTCCCAATTTTCTCAATGGAACGGTTTGAAGAATTTGGGAATCTCGAATCTTCGACTTATGGTGAAAAGAGAAAATAGTCTCATTCGTCCTCCAACTTATTTCAATTAGTTTCGAAAATCTCTATAATATTTTTTGGCGTAAAGAATTCCCAAAAAATTTATGTTCAACCTATAAAGAGTCCTAGTCATCACTATTGCGGTGGAATCCAGTCAATTTCAGCATGTGCGGTTCACATGCTTTACAAACGAGGGTATAATTGTCACACCATCTACTCTACTAAGAAGAAGAGAATGTATAACTATGAACTAACTTTAGAACACAAAGCAATAAGTTGTCCTCTCCCTCTCTCTCTCTCTCATCTTACTCCCTCAAAGCTCAATTATGATGTCATTCATCTCGTCGGAGCTCTAAACTCCCATCTACTCTCCTTCTCCACGGGGAGGGCGTGTGCAGGGTGGGCGGCGCATGGGGACGTCTGCGCATTTCTCTCTCACATAAATTCGTGTAGGGACCACGCGAAAATATCTTACAGGTGGGCCCTGCGAGAATTTATGTGAGAGGAAGATGGCCACGTCTCATGGGGACCGGTCCACCTTGAATTTTTCCCTCCACGGGTTTTCGTTCCGTCAAATGCAATTGTCCTCTACTCCCTTCGTTGTGGATTGGAACGGATTAAAATTTTAATCCCAATCCAAAACCACATTCCGATGCAATCTAAAATTGCTAAATTTGACTGGATTGCGATGAATTGAATTGAATATTTCGGTTTGAATTTTTGGGTGAATCACGCAAGTATAACATTCGAGAGAGTTGAAAGTATGCATATTTTGTGGATTAGTGCATCATGGGATCAGAAAGCTTTCTAAGTGGGGGCATAGACTAAAGCTAGTCTGCATTCAGTGTATCATGATTTTGATTAAAATAATAAAAATATTTCACTGCAGTGCGTTGTTTGAGCGTTTTTATTGTTTTTTAATCGAAAAAGAGGGATGTGTGTGATTGTGACTAAGTGGTCATGCTCCCACTCAAAGCTGCAAATCTATATCGTAAATTTTTTCATTTTGTGAGGATCTTCATCGTGTTCATAAGTGTCATAGTTGAGTATCATTAGTTTTGTGATGTCATTGTAAAATACTCTTTAACAGATTTTATAACTTTGTTCGTTTACCTTTAGGAAGATTGTTGTCATATTGTATTAGCAAGAAGACTTGTTGTTTCATACGCTAAGAGAATATTTAGGATTGATTATAATATATTCTTTGGGAGAAATTTTTAGTTAATGATAACGCTTGACGAGATTTCGTAAATATAAACTTTTTTTTTTATGAAGTCCAGTTGGGCGAATGCCCTATAAGAGGAGAGTAGCACCACATAAGAGGAGGAAGAGATAATCTTAAAAAAAAAGATAATTTAAAGCATGCTTCATACGCGGAGAGGATATCGGTCGTGGGTAGGCATTTGCTCCACTTGTTTGGCCGAATGTGTAGCCTATTGTCTTGATTCTTTTATTTATTTTTGTGCACTGAACTTCCACATACTTATTGGATTTTTATAAGAACATTGTGCACTAACACGGTCTAATTACAGAAAACTCTTGATTAATTCACATAAACACTCCCAAATCATCGTCATAATTAATGAAGAACTTAAGCAAACATATAATATAAGCACGATATATAACCAAAAAAAAACACAACATAATTTCATCATAATCCCTACGAATCTAAATCATAATTAATTAATTAAGCCTCCTCTAAGAGAAATTCCTTATCCTTCTCCAACCTTTCCATGGCCCCACCTTCCAAGCTTATCTCCACATCAATGCTTCTCCCTCCCGTCTTTCCCGGATACAGATAAACCATCCCGTCGAACCTGTTATTCCCGCCACTCCTCACCGACTCCGGCCTTCCGCTCCCGAAATCCACCTCGTAAACCTTGAACCGCGGTGAACTTCCGACGGCGACGCAGTTCATTCCGGCATCCTTGTACTCGAATATCTTAGGGTTACTTTCCCACTCCTTGTTGCGTTCTTCGATCGCCTTAGCGCTGTGCGCCTCAATCGATTTCTGTATCAGATCCGCTCCGAATTTCGGCGGATGAGCAAGTAACAGTCCGGCTGCAGTTCCGGCGAAAATCGCCTGAATTAGGTTTCCGAAGTAGCTTTCCGGCATAGGAGGATCTACTCTTTTCCGGCAATCGGCGAAGACGGTGAAGACGGTTATATCCTCCGGCTTGAGCTGGCGAGCACGTGTGACTGCATTCCACACGTGTGTGGACAGAGACTGGAATGTGGAGAATGGTTTTGAGCCGTCGGATGGATTAGCATTGATTGTGGCTTTGATCTGATCAATTGCTGATTCGGAGAATTTGAATACTTTTTCTCTAAGCGGCGGCTCGGCTGGCTTGGCATGATCCGGCGCGTCAGCCGGCTTGTTTAGGTTGAGCTTCACTTTGGTGTTGCGGGCCTTGGTTCGGTCGAGGAATGGCGGGACGGAAATGGAAGAAGATCCACGGCAGATTTCGGCCCATGAACTCATGAAGTGCCACGTGGAGGTGCCATCAAGTACAGCATGGTTGAATGCGCAGCCCATTGATAGTCCATCTTTGAGCTTGGTTAGCTGTGATCATCATATATAAGGTCAGATTATAACGTTTCATTTTTGTAAGGGGTCCAAGATATTTAAATCTTATACAATTTTTCATTTTCCAAATAAATATTATTATTGGGGAAGGAAGTATACGAGTTAAAATTAAAATCTATGATTTCTACACGACACTGTTACACTAATTATGCTAACATTTCATAGACAAAATCTTGTACCACTACTGGTATGTAGTAAAGTGACATGATTTTTAAGGTGATATCTTCTATAGTACTATTGAAGAGTTGGCAGCAACATTAACAACCTTCCCATACATTTACTTCTTTCAGCTGTCTACTATGGGAATTGAATGTTCAATTTTGAATAGAGAAAAGCACTATTTATGCACCTGAGGCATCTTTCAAAAGCAACTGTTAACCCTAAGGAATATATCGTGTCATTCTTGTCCCCAACTATTTACGGGGTGTCATTTTTGCCCAAAAGTGGCGGCGGCCGGCAAAAAGAGGCGGTGTTGCACATGTGCGAACCGCACAAGCATATTTTCAAGGGCAATTTCGTCCATTCATATTTTTAATTAAAAACAAAAACAAACCCTCCCCCATTCCTCCCCACCCCTCTCCCACCGCTACCAATTTCAAGAACAACCACCTATCCCCATCACCACCAAAGCCGCCACCGCCTCGTCCTCCTCCATCAATTTCTTCACTTAAACTCCATTTCACAGAAGCATCTAAACATCACAAAGAACAAACCCTCCCCCATTCCTCCCCACCCCTCTCCCACCACTACCAATTTCAAGAACAACCACCTATCCCCACCACCACCAAAGCCGCCGCCGCCGCCGCCACCTCCTCCTCTACCAATTTCTTCACTTAAACTCCATTTCACAAAAGCATCTAAACATCACAAAGAACAACAAAGAAAATGAGCTAAGAACATGAAGAGAGAAACCCAGCAGTGGTGAGTGGCGGAGGGAGGAAGGGAGGGGTGAGTGGCGGGGGAGGGAAGGAGGATTCCGTCATTTTTTAGCATAAATGGCACCCCGTAAATTATTGGGGACATAAATGACACGATATATAATCCTGAGGGATAATAGTTGCTTTTGAAAGTAAACCCAGGGGCATAAATAGTGATTATCTCAAAAGAAACGAATTGGTTTTCTTTTTCAGTTTTTTTTTTCTTTTTGGAGAAGAATGATGAGAAGAAGAATGAGGGGTGAGTGGTGGAGGAGATGGCGGAGGGAGGGAAGGGTGAGTGGTTGGAGAGAGAGAGAGAGAGAGAGAGAGAGAGAGGGGTGAGTGGTGGAGGAGAGAGGGGAGGGAGGAATGAGGGAGGGTTTGTTGGTGGTGGAGATAGGTGGTTGTTCTTGAAATTGGTAGTGGTGGGGAGGAATGGGGGAGGATTTGTTTTTGTTTTTAATTAAAAATATGAATGGACGAAATTGCCCCTGAAAATATGCTTGTGCGGTTCGCAAATGTGCAACACCGCCTCTTTTCGCCGGTCTCTGCCACTTTTGGGAATAAATGGCACCTCGTAAATTGTTGGGGACAAGAATGGCACGATATATTCCTTAGGGTTAACAGTTGCTTTTGAAAGATACCTCAGGTGCATAATCCTTAGGGTTAACAGTTGCTTTTGAAAGATACCTCAGGTGCATAAATAGTGATTTTCTCTTTTGAATATATGAAACAGAAAAACTTTGCTGGCTAGTCTGATCAATTGAATTGAATTTGGTTGTTTGACATATGCTTTAGGAGTTTGGACCACTTATTTCAACACAATGAAATACGAAATTAGACAAAATTTCTGTTTGAGAATGTTGATTTTTTTTATGAATTGTTTGTTTTATAGGTGAATAAATTTCATTAAACTTCGAATAGAAATCTTGTCTAAATATATGAAAAGGAGTGAAGAACTAATCAATTGGAAAAATGGGAGAGAAAATTGAGCATAATAATGGAGGGGGTTTACCTGAACAGACAAAAGTGGGCGGTGAAGACCTTCAAAGTTCAAGATACCATTGTAGGGCACTAAGTCCTTGAACTTGAGAGAGCCTTCATCGTTTGTCAGATCGGCAACTTCAATCTCCTCTGCCGCCGCTGCAACTGTTACCTCAACGCCGTCCATATCATCGTCGTACTCTACTCTGAAAACCCCTTCTTCATCCTTCCCCAGTTTCCCAGCCAACTGATAAAAGTCCTCCAAAACCACACTCAAACCATCCTTCATTTTTTCTACAGTACTCTCAAAATCAACAACCCCTTTGTAAATCAATAGCTTCTGATTATAAAAGAAGGCTAAATATGGAAGATCAAATGTCACCAATTGGCACTCTTTTCTTCCTATTGGTTTCTTGGGCTTAACATTAGTGGTATTCAGGACTTTCACTTTCCCCACTGAAACAGTGTTTTCCTTGGCAATTTCCCCTGCCATTTCTTTTCTTTTAATCACCAAGAAAAATCTGAATTGGAATCAAGAATTGGATATGAAATAAGGTTATAATGGGACTTGGTTAAATAGGATAGACTTTGAAAGACTGGTAATGGGTATGGTTGGCGTTGCATTTATGGCTTTCACGAGTGTAGTTGGGAACCATTAATACTCATCTTTGGCTCCTCTAAATTAGAAGGTGTTGATTTTGGTGGAGGTTGAGGTTTGGAAAAATTAACCTCCCCACCTCCTAATTTGATCTCACATTTAGTAACAAACCAATGAGGTGGAAGAAAGCTAGGCGCGTAAAAGTATCCTTTTCCCACCTTTTTGTCGGATCCACTTGTGTTGCGGTTCTTTCTCGATATACGAGTTTTTGTTTATTCTTAGTATTTGTCAAAAAGTAAAATTAGGAAAAACAAATTGTTGTTTAAACTTGGCTATACACAATGCAGAGGAAAATATGGGTATAATTTGAATTTTTATATAGAAATTTACTATATAAAAAACAAGTGAGTTAACCGCGAGCTCTAAGGCAACTAGTTGGAGTAGTCATATGCCTCATCATTAACGAGGGTTCGATTCCCACTGTGGACATTGACTCTCGTGGGATTTTCCTGCGGTGGTAGGGCTCCGTGTATAAAGAGCAGTATGAGTTAGGCCCTCCCCGCTAGCGATCACGCTATGAGCCAACTACAAGCCGAATCCGGATTAGTCACCACGTTATAGGTGGACACCAGGTGCCCCTCGGGGTGAACCAAAAAAAAACAAGTGAGTTTGAAATAATTTTAAAATATTACATTTGATTCAATAAGGAAATTGTACTGCCAAATACATCCGTAGTACTCCCTCCATTCCTAAATATAAGACTCTGTAGACAATTTGATAAAACTAAGGAAGTTGTTATTTTCACCTAATCTTCCAATATTATCCCCCACCCTCCCTCTCTATCACTTCTACGTCATAAAGAAAGGAAAATATTGAGGGTATAATTGGAATAAATTATTGACAACTAATAAAAGAACCTTAAACGACAATTAATTTGGATACCTAGTTATCTCCTAAACGACAATTAATAAGGAATGGAGGGAGTATTCAACATCAATCACTACCAGTTACGAGCATTAAGTTATGTACTTGTCTAAAATGTTTAGTAGTAATATTTGATATGATAGAAACAGATTTAAATAAAAAGAATAAGGTTTATGAAAGTAATATTTTTTGGGGGATTAATTAACACTAGATTGGATTGCTAATTTCTCCAAAGAATAATGTCACTTCTTAGTTAGATGGACTCGTAAATCTTGAATGTGGTACAGATATTTATGTGTACTTGGATTGGGATTGGTTTGGTTTGGTCTCAAAATTGGCGGGAGAAATTCATTTAATAACAGCTTTGTAGACCAAGCAGATTTAAAATTATATTTCTCTTTTTATTTGCTGAGATTCAGAAGCCAGAAAATATTATGGATCCATCTCTTTTTCTAGTTTTTTTTCCCAGTAATATCTCGTATATACAATGAATTTTCTGTTAAAAAAAAGTTTTCAAGCAGGAAGTCTAGCAAAACCACTAATACTATAGTACCATGTACGTTTGAGTCCACATTTTTCAAAGTTTTTAATTCTTCAAGGCATGTCAACCAACAACGTAGTATTCACTAAAAGAAAATTATAAATTCTGTGGCTCGAAAAAATTGGCTATAATTGGTTATAAAATATAATTAACCTCTTATTTTTAAAAAGGATATTCACATTATTTTACACATTTATTCTATAATTGGCTATAAAATACCATTAACTCCTATTTTTAGAAACATTTATGAAATTTTACAAAATTATCTAAATTATAACTAATTATAGTCAATTATTAGAGTTATCTAACACTACAAAGAGAAGAACCCAACAACATTGTTGGCTATTTAAGGATGATTGACAAGAAAATTAATTTATAGAAAAATCGTCCTATGTGTTGCAGGTGCCTTAAAATTTAGGTAGGTCAAATAATGGTCCATTATTTTATGTGGTGCTTTAGTTAAACTTTACCTTATTAGAACAAACAAACTCGTTTTTCAAATATCATTAATAACCAAATATTATTGTTTTCTTCTGTGAAATACAAATTTGATTGTTCACACATAAAATGGAGAATATCAGCACTAATTAGTAAGAAATCCGGTCATCAATTTTCAGAAATTGTGGTGTCAAATTAAAACTTTTGGAGGTTCTAAATGATTTTCTTGTTTGGGGATATAATGGGTTCAATGAATTCTATACAGACTTTGGGGTCAAAACATAGATATATTTGTAAATATACACTGTTATTATATACGATTTCGATCAACTGTAATACTTTTTATAACATTTCAATTATGAAATTTTTATTCATATAACCTCAACTAAAATAAATAAACCTAAAAGTAAATGGATATACGTTACAGGATTATAATGAAAAATGTCATAATTATGAGGAATTTGTATTTGTTATATCTGCAATTTACTTTTACTTTCCTTTTTCTTTTGAAATATCTTCTCTCCGTATGTTTTGTCATTTTTGCACTACATCTTAATGTATTCAAGATATCAAAGGTATAAAAAAGTTTGTTAGGATTAGTCAAAATCAAGGCTCGTTAATTCACTCACTTGTGCTACAATACTAGATGAATTAGATATATCCAAGTTATTAGTCACCACGTTGTAAGTGCCTCTCGGGGTGAATAAAAAAAAAGATATATCCAAGTCGTTACTTTAAAATTTCAAATTACTAATGGGCAAAATTAGGGGCATGATTGGATTTAGTGTTAGTTACATATTACTGATTTCATTCTCAGACTAGGCAGCGACTCCAATACGAACAGGGTAAGTTCCGTCTCATCCGTCGGATTAATTTTTGACGGCCAATATTAATTTCAAACGGGACACTTTACGACACTTGTCGTGCAGAACGTCTGTCCTGAGCCCAGAATAACTGTCCTTATGCGATCTGTATGTGCGAAAAAATACTGTTCCACATAGTATCCAGATTGCTCAGACTAGTTTCGAACTCAATCCAAATACACTCATCTTAACAATCCCTTTCTGTTTTTGTCACCGACTCAAATTAATCTAGCTAAGGATCTCCTAACCTTATAAATAATTGATCAATCATATATCTTGTTGAAAAGGAGAGCTAACCATTAAATCTCTTTTACTATAAATAAAGAGAGGAAAAGTGGGATTCATTTAATCTAATCAATAATGAGCTCAACCCCCTCCCCCTGTCATAAATCAATTTTCATCAAGGCTTACCAAAAATAATAATAACATTAAACTTAGAACTACACCTCACATTCATTCAGTCTCCTTTTCTTTGGTTAATTCCAGGGCCGGTCCTGACATTTCGGGGGCCCTGTGCGAAAATAAAAAATGGGGCCTTTCGTATGAACATAACATTTTCAACTTGTTACAATTTTTAAAATAAACGAAATATGACATTATCAAACTACAAAATATATTTTCTTCGAGTATTGGTGGAGACAAAATCGTCAATAATAGTTGGACTATTCGAATAATGGATATGGATGGCTACATGATAGGTTGGATATTTGGGGGCCCCATTGAGAGGGGGCCCTGTGCGGTTGCACCACCTCCACCAACGTGCGGGCCGGCCCTGGTTAATTCAATGTGACATTTTCAGGTTGTGGGAACATAATTGTCTGTCACCACTGAAATTGATCACCAAATTTGAGTTACTACATTACTTTTATGCAAAAAAAATTAGTTCGTTTTAGATGAAAGTGTCATGGAGTGAGTACTGCAGCGACGACTTGGCTGTACTCAAATTCAGTCAACATCGGTCGCATGATCCACACTCGGTTTACGTTAAGGAATCGAGTGGGGACCATTTCTGAGAGAATCGGAGGCTAGCATTTGGGACCACGGCAGAGAATCGGTTGTGGCCCGATAAGAGAAGACTTAGTTGGAGGGTAGGATTAAATGTTAGTAATGAAAGGCCCGAGATCATCTAGGCTAAATAGTATATATAGTACTATTTAGATGCTTTAGTAGTCATTCAAGTAAAATTGTAGTTTCTTCGGACACTTTCATGGTGAGAACTTCTCCTTATCCAAGTTTAATTCACAATGAATTAGGCTTTTCTTTTCTTAAACCCTCTGTTTCTTCTTCTCTATCTTATTTCTGTTCTTGTTACTTGGTGTTCTTAGAATTATTAGTTATTTACATTCTGAGATCATCACACTTGGTATCAGAGCAAGACCTTCCTCGGCAACAATGGTGAACACAAGATCCAGAGCAGACAACCCTTCACTACCCTCACTAGATGAAGTTCCAAATCTCCAAACCACAGTGGAATTCCATGGAAGGAAACTGCTTGAAATGGAGAACTCCATAAGGAAGCTCAACTTTCAACAAGATGAAGTTCAAAACACCTTAGCAAAGGTAATCTCTGATCAAAATGCTCATAAACTAGATCTGGATAAGAAAATGGACTTGTTAATGGGTAAATTTAATCAGATAATTAAGGATAAGTCACTGGTAGGTGAGTCAAGTTCTAAGTGTGACCCTGTCTCACCAAATAGAAATGATTCTACTGAGGTCAGAGGTAGGGGGATGTAGTTCAGGAGAGTAAATATGACTCCCTTAAAATGGTTTATGGTGATATGACTAAGAATTACAGTCAATCAGTTTGGATTATTGGGAATAATGGAGGTTTTCATGAAGATGAGATGTTCGGGGAAGGAATAACTTCAAGCATTGAACCCTATGGGGTTAAGATGGAAATGAAGGCAAGGAACGTAGGCATGAAGACTGATTTTTACACTGCCAACTGGGAGTTTGAAATATTTTTGATGATGTATTGAAGCAAGGTATACATGTTCTTTATTATATACTTAAAAATAAAGCTGCACATGTTTTTGTTAGTAGTGCCCTAGGACCATTAGCACATGTTGTGCGTTTTATTATCTTTTGAGCATGTAATTGAATAGTTAATTTTGCTTTTGATTATCAAATGTGTGATTTGATAGTAAAACTCATTAGCTTATGTAATTACTATTCTAGTAGTCCCTAGTTTTATGTAATGCTTAATTACTATGAAATAAAACTAGTATGATTGTTGATTGATGATCTTGTTTTACTGATCATGTGTAATGGATACAAATCACATCATAGATGCAATATATAGGGATACATTGTATTGGAGCGTGATCCGTCGAGAAGTAATACTTCATGGTCTTAAGTCATAAGTATTACTTCCTCAATACTATTTTAGAATCCTTAGACCTTATGTCTTCATTGATTCTAGTATGAATGGAGCCACGTTTTGACTCGATCGGACGTTACTTGTAACGAGTAATCAATACGGCCCGAGATCGGATGTAGTGTCCTATCATAGCTTGAATGTGAGAGACATTGTAAGGAATTTGTCCCTCTCTATTATTAGAGAGAGATATCCATGGGCCCCTCGATAGGGAAAGAGCTGTTTAAATGCGTGGCAGTGCTCAAATGTATTTGATAAAGTGGTTATCAAATGCTATTTGTCGAAAGCAGATCTCACGGAGATCGAGCATAAATATAATTAAGCTTAATAAGGGTGGCGACCACCATGCCTTATGCTTAATTAGGATCTCGCGAGACAAAGGGATTAAATAGTGGATTGATATTAGGTTCAGTTGTATATTCATTCACTTTGGGTAGTCACGATGTCTCGCTAGGGGACCGCTTGTGATTTATGAACACATACTACTACTAAGTGTGTTTTCATTGCCATTGTGAGATGAACCTACAGGGGTCACACACATAGAGCGAGCTAACGAGCTTCATGTCAGATTCGATGAATCTAGAATGTGTCCAGGTTCATTGTATCCGACATTTGTTTTTCCGGAAATAATAAAGTGTTTATTATTCGAATTAGAGATAGAGGGCAATTTGGTATTTTACCAATAGCTGGGATTACGTGGGAGTTATTATCCGATAAGGACTCCCACTACCAGCAGAGTCTAGGGGATGTGGGAGTCGAGTCTCCCACGCGTAGAAGAGTTGAGTAGACGTGGGAGTTGTTCGGGAACAAACTCACACACTCTATATAACATCTCTTAGCCGAAACCCCTAAGCAACTAAGTCATTCAGCCGAAATTAAACAAGTAACTCGAAATCGATTTGGGATTTTATCGACCTCTCCCTTTTTCTCTCTAATTCCCGAATCTCGGAAAAGACGAAGAGCTAGCAATCACTGCTTGTTTCGTCGCGTGGATACTGGGTAGAGGAAATTCCATGAGGAATTCGTTGGTGAAAAGAAAACTTCCAAGAATCGTCATCCTCCATTCAAGAAGTAGCTTCTTGAATCCGAAAATTGTAAGTTTTACGCTGTTTTTCGATTCGTTTACGTATGAGCGGATCGCTCGGGGAGGATCCATGGGTGTTTGGAACGAGTTTCCGCCCATGAATCCCTTCAGTTTTAGTATATGATCCAGGAAGTGAGTTGGGATATGAACTTCGTATGGGTTGTGATAAACTACTTGGTATTGATTTGGATTACTCGGTCTTGTTTAAGGCTAATAAGCTTGGAGCTATTGGAAGTAAAATTCTGGTGATGACACACAATGAAGTAGTAGTTTCAGTAATGAAAACAATGGCTCCATTATTTGTGAAAGATTTATCAGAAGAAGGTGGCTTGTCATTGCTTTTGAGAAAAGATTTTGGAGAAGGGCAGAATATAGATAATTCAGATCTCTTGAGAGTAATAGTTGATATAGTGAAGAAATGTGAAGGTGTTCTTTTAATTGTTATGGCTTTTAAGGGTTCACTGCAGATGGAGACTGATGTGCACTTTTGGGCGATGATAAGAAATAACATGACATGGAGGTCGCAACAGAATGATGATGTCTTACCAACATTGAAGATGAGACTAGTTCACGATCACTCACCTGCTACCGGCCAAGAGCTTGAAGATATTGGCATCCAGTACTTCAAAGATTTGTGGTGGAGAAACTTCTTCCAGGACGTTGAAGAAAACTGTCCTTTTTTTACTTCTGTTTGCAAAATGCATGACCTCATCCATGATCTGGTGTGTTCAGTTGCAAAAACTGAATACTTTGTTAGCAATTCTCACACAGAAAGAGTTCATGTAGAGGTAAGACATGTCGCCTCTTCTAATTATGAACAGTCGGGAAAGGAACTACCAAGATCACTGCTTGAGCATCACACACTAAGGACCATCTGGTTTCAACTTCCGGGACTGGGGGCTACTAGTGTTTCATTTGTCAAGACTTGCATATCAAGATCCAAGCATATATGAATGCTAAATTTAAGCAATTCAAGCATCAATGAGTTATCAAGTAGCATTGGCCAACTCAAGTATTTGAAGTATTTGGACCTAAGCGGAAATAACAACATAACAACATTTAGTGGTTTTATATGCAGCTTGCAAATCTTGCAAACTTTACGAGTTTCTTCTGGTGGGAATTTCATTGATTTGTCTAAACATATGGAGTACATGATCAACTTAAGGCTTGCTAAACTCTCTTACATGGTTATTGGATTGAATTCATATTTTCTGGTCATGGTTAAAGCTCTAGTATCAAGAACTTTTGATGAAGTATGGGATGAGGCCCAAGAGGCTGTTTCAGTAAAAATTGTGCATACTTACCGTGTTCCTCAAGTGCAAGATAGTGTTGCTCCTGAACTTCTTAAGTCAATCCACACAAAAATTGCCAACCAGATTAAATTGACTTTATACCACAAACTCAAATCTTTTCTAATTATCATGGTGTTTGATCCAGGTGGAGTTTCTGAGTGTTCTAAACTTAGAAGAAATTTTGCTATGTTTGGTTTGAGAGGTGCGAGGTATCAGAAATATTATGTGGTTACAAAGATGGATTTAGGAGCAAAAGCTATGGTGCATGGAAGTGTTGATGTCGAACAACAACATGCTGGTTATGAGGACTTTCCTTTGAATCTTGAGTAGGGCTGTTAGCGAGCCGATTAAATCGCAAATCGCTCGTTAATCGGTTCGTTAAAATCGGCTCGCTAACTCGCTCGACTCGTTAACGAACCGGTTACGATTCGGTAAAATGGCTCGTAAATCGTTTTAAATCGCTCGTTAAACCGGTTAATAATATTCTACCGATTTTAGCGAGTTAGCGAGCCGATTTTAACAAACCGATTAACGAGCGATTTACGAGTTAATCGATTTTAGCGAGTTAGCGAACCGATTAACGAGCGATTTGCGAGTTAACCGATTCGCCAACAGCCCTAGTTTTGTAATAGTATGATCCGATTAACGAACCGAATTACGATTTAATGCGAATTACGATTTTCGATCCGATTAGCGAACCGGTTTTGCGCGATTTGATACGGTTCGATTAACGAACCGGTTTTGTACGATTTTATTTCGAACCGATTACGAATTGAACAACTGAATCGGTTGACTAACGAACCGATTAACGATCGATTCGGTTTTCTTAACGATCCGAACCGATTTGGCCCAAAATCGGCTCGGTTCGGCTCGTTAACAGCCCTAATCTTGAGGACAAGATTCATGAAGAGAGAGAGGCAGTGTCATGGAGTGAGTACTGCAGCAGCACCAGCTGCACTCAAATTCTGTCAACATCAGTGCACAGCCACACTCAGTTTCTGTTAAGGAATCAGAGTGGGGACCATTTTGCAGAGAATCAGAGGCTAGCATTTGGGACCACAGTAGAGAATCAGCTGTGGCCAATAAGAGAAGACTTAGTTGGAAGGGTAGGATTAAATGTTAGTAATGAAAGGCCCAGATCATCTAGGCTAAATAGTATATATAGTACTAGTTAGATGCTTTAGTAGTCATTCAGTAAAATTGTGGTTTCTTCAGACCTTTCATGGCTGAGAACTTCTCCTTATCCAAGTTTAATTCACAATAAATTAGGCTTTTCTTTTCTTAAACCCTCTGTTTCTTCTTCTCTATCTTATTTCTGTTCTTGTTACTTGGTGTTCTTAGAATTATTAGTTGTTTACATTCTGAGATCATCACAGAAAGTTATCTAAAATAATAATAATAATAGGATGAATATATTCATCAGTGTAAACATTATGTTAGATTCTTAAATATGTGATAGACTGAGAATGTAACAGAAAATGTAACAAAAATGTCTGAATTAATTTTTTTTCAAACTTATTTAATGTATTTTAATTTAATGATTTGAGTAACATTATATCCTAGGTTTTTTTCTTTTTTTTAATATGATTAGAAAATGAAAAGTTAACCCTAATTATCAGGGACTAAGGCTTTATTGTTGTCGTATGACTACAAGAAATAAATGTATAAGATTTTACTAAATATCAAGGGCTTGAAAAAAGGAAGAGAACACAGAAAAATGAAATGTGATAGTAGTATTTGGAAATTGATTATTTGGATCATAAATTAGGAACCTAAGACAATGTTTGGTGAGCGGGATTGATGATTTCTCTCAATACGAGGTTTCTACCTCTATTAACGGTCATGAAACAAAGGTACAAGTGTTCCTCCAACTCGTCTAATTTTCAATGAACCTTATAACATTCAATCTCAACTGGCGCGCCACTTCTCTGACGGCTTGAATCCCACTGTCTTCTCTTTCTATCCAAAACCTAATATTTCCCCGCGTATATTCTAGCTCGTCATTTAGCCGATCGACCAGTCGACTTATAGTGTCAAAGTCCTTGTTAAAATGTATGTCCCCTAAGCAGCTGCATCCATCTGAGCTGACCATGTAAACAACTTCTTCGTCGAAGCCAGCTTCAACCTAGCCACCACTGCCAAGCCAGGAGCAGCCACTAGCACTGCTACGGCGTGAACCGCATATAATTACCGTTAGGAAAAACATTAAAGCCACGAGTATCACGGCTGAGCCGTTCCTGAGCTTATGGATCAGCTTGAACTTTACTCGAGCCTTATCGCGTTTCAGCTCGAGTCGCTTGAGCAAATCAGAACACTTGGCTTGGACTTCCTGGAGTTGGATCCTATTGGGAGATGAACCCGGGGAGACAAATGGGTTGCATGAATTAGAGAATTCGGTTAAACGGGTCAGAATAACGGATAATCGGTTTTCGGGTACAATTTCAGCAACTTTAAAAGAATCAAGGGTGGTTTTCAAGGGTTTGTACTTGATTCGGGTCTAGTCCACATCTCTTAGCAAATGGCTGCATAGATAAGAAGCATTAGAAGTTTCCATGAAATAATCGAATAGGAGATATTTGATTTTGGGATAGATACGGGTAAAATCCAAAATCCGTGTGATCGTAGATTGATCCGGATCCAAAAGATGTTCCACAAAGATCCGGTAAGACGAGAGCCGAGCCGCTGTGGTTGAACCGACCGGTGATGGGGTCACTGATTTTCCTTTGGTTAGTGCAACAATCCGTTCCCAGAACACATTGTATGACTCGGTTCGGAATGCATTAGCATACTGTTCTCGGAGGTTCAACCCGGAATGGTTTGATTTCTCTTTTGGGTCCACTGCAAAAAAAAAACCATTAGCCATATGGATCAAGACCATTTCGGTTCTTGAAGCCAATATTTTTTCTTATTATTTTTAAATAAATAAAAATATATTTGATTGATATAATAAGACTATCAAATACAATTTGTTTCTAAATTTATAGTATCAACACGATTTTTTAATACAAAATCGTTATTGGTAAAAAAACTTATATAATCAAAGCTCCAAATCTATGTAAGTAGAAAGGTTAGCATGTTATGAATGATGAATCAGTTCTATATAACATAGAGATAATTTCTGGGTGTAATTGTGTTGATATTTTGTTTAAAATTTCTATTTTAGTGATAAGAAAAGTGAGTTATATATAAGAAGAAATATAAAGCCTTGAATGAAAATTTTATTAGAAAATGTGAGAAAACGTTATCCGGACACGCCCAAGTTGGAATATCTCAATTAATGGCGGAGCCAGAAATTTGTCATGGGAGCGAATTTCTTACTGAAAATTTTTAGGAGGGCGAAATACAATATTTATAAGAAAATATCACAAAAAATAACTTTTTCCTTATAGAAAATTCGTCGTTTCTGAAAATGTTGAGGCGCCCCCAATTCATGCCACTTGTATAAATGATTCATCTTCATTGCTGAAACTTTTTTTAAAAAATGTACTTTTGTGAAATAGATTTTTCTGTATACATTAAGCACTTTGTCCACAATCTAGTAGAGTGAGAAATAAAAAATTAAAATATATTTATATGATTATTTTTTATTTACTATATCTTATATTAAGATTTTTAAGTAAAAATAAATAATTTTAGCACACGCTATTTTAAAAAAACACTGGAGTGCTTTTCCAAATTAATTTTTAGCCTTATTTTAAGTTATAAGTTGACCCAATTAAAATTTGAAAATACATAAACAACAACTTTGTTTTAAACCATAAGCTATAAACTAAGCACGTGTTTTAAAGCAATTTTTTTTTTGTTGGGGGTTAGGGGGGTTAATAGTCTGGGCGCTGTGGCTCGGTATCGAACTCAGGACCTCTCGATTGTGAGCGAAGAGGAACCCCACTGGGCGACCTTCTTAACACGAATTTTAAAGCAATTGAGAACCGACACGATGGTAAAAGTTTTATAAAAACTAAAGAAGAAAAAACTATTGGTAACCTACAACAATAACAACAACAAAACTTAACCAGTTACATTAGCTAATAATGAAAGAATTATTTGTGATCATTAATAAAAAATATAAAATAAAAAGGGAAATATTGTTGGAAATGGAGTGTAATTTGAATGAGAAAATAGTTTCTCAAGTAGTTGTAATGCCAGGGATCAAAACGCACGGGCCTGGTCAACCCACATTTTGATACTGGTACATAGTTGGTTCATTGGATAGTCTGATGATTCATTGGATGAGAATGAATAGACTTTAATTGCGACCTTTGAACTTGAGAGATACATGTATTGTTGAATTTATTGGATAATCTTGGAAAGGATGAACACACTTTAATAGTGTATTAAATAAAGACCTTTGAATTCAATACATCGTATTATCTTAATGTATCTACTTACTCCTATTAGCCTATAAATAGAGGCTCTTTCCAATGATTCTAAATAACACATAATCTCTCACACTTTGAAAATACTACTGATTTTCAGAAGCTCTCTAAAACACCCTCTTTGTAAAACTTTCGGTCAATGTTTTGAAACCCGGACCGGACATTGACCCGGAAAAGTTACTGGGTCAAGGGTCACTGGTCGGACCAGTGGTCGGACCGTCATCGACCCGTTCATCGACCCGGTGACGTCATAAATATTAAAAAATATATAATATATACTAATTGATAAAAAAAATGTTGTTAATGTAAAGCTAGTTCAGATATATTTTATCTTAATTATTCTCTTAAGTATTTTCTTTAATTCTATAGTCCAAATAACTATAAAGTAGATCATTTAGGACTTGTTTGTAATTTAATAATTGTATAGAACTTTATGTGCTAATACTTTAATTGCACCTTTAGTCCTAAGTATATAAGGTCTCCTAAGAGAGAACCCTAACCCTATTTTCATTTTCTCTCATCCGCCTCCTCCCTCTCATCCCCTTCTTCCACCGCGGCTCACCACCACCACCGCCGCTCTCCTCCTTTCTTCTCCTTTTCCCCTCTTCTCCTTCTTCCACCGCGAACCGCCACCACCACCGCCCTCTTTTTTTTTTTTCTTCTCTCTGCCGCGAATCTCCACCGCCACCTCCCTCTCTCTTTTTTTCTTCTCCTCGCCGTTCCCCTCTGCCACCGCCCCGCCACCGCCACCACCACCGCTCTATCGGGGTTATACCCCTGTTTCTCCCTTTTAATTTTTTTTATAAAAAAAAGCTTTTTCATGACCCGGCCGGTTTGGTCACAACCGGTGAGGTTTCTGGGTCGGACGGTCGGACCGGCCGGGTCAACTGAGTCAAACAAAATAGAGCGATTTTTGAAGCTTCCGGTTTTTGGCACCTAACCGGACCGCTCGGAGGTCCTGTCGACGGTCGGACCGGTCGGACCTGGCGGTCCGGTCCGGGTTTCAAAACCATGCTTTCGGTGTTCATCAACAAGTCCTAGTTCTAGTTCGCCGGTGGAGCTGTTTTGTGCAAACAAATTCTACGTTGCCGTTGTATCCTGGGAGACAGACGCTTCACGAAACTCCAGCACTTATACGGGAGGAGGCGAATCTGTTTTAAAGAAATTGTGTCGAACACAAGTCTCGGTTTATCTTTCTGTTGTGAACACATGTTCTTCTTCTGAGAACACCTGTTTTTTACTAGTGAACTCTTTTTCATTGTTTATCATCAGTTTTTCTGTAAACATCTGTTTTGTTTAGTAAACAACTGTTTATTAACTATTGTTGAGTTTGTATATTTCAGTTGTTATACAGGTTATATCCGATTAGTGCCAACAAATATAAGCAAGAAGCATAAGTTTAATACCGTTAGGCGTGGTGGTGGACAGATGTGTAATGTGTGGGCATATTCTTATCTTCATATTGGAGGTTTGTTATTAGAGATGCCAATTCACAATTGTCTGCACTATTTAAAGAAAAGTTAGGGCCTCAAAAGATAATATTCCAAACTGGTGTACTTGTAGTGGAACTCAAATTGATATTCAAGCTTTTTTTAGATTGAAAATGAAACTTCGAGTATTAAATTTTGTAGAATTTGATTCGGGTTTGAAATTGGTATAAAAAATTTAGATTGAGACACAATCCAATCAGACTCGTTTGGACATGAATAATAATAATAATAATAATAATAATAATAATAATCTCTCCGCCGAGGTATGAAACTTTATAACATGCGAAAGCAGCAGCTAAAATGTATGGCCAAAAGCTGAATTGTCTCAATAAGAAAATGATTTACTACTAGAATTTTGGGGATAGAAACCCTAAACCCCCAAATTGAGGGTGTTAAATGACTATCTTACCCTCTGCTTGTATAAGGGATTCACCCAACTATAAGGGCAAAAAGGTCCAAAAAACTATTTTAGTCAATCTTTTACCAAATAATTATAGTAGCCTAGCAAGGTCCGTCTCAATATTATCTGGATCAATGAAAAGGTAAAAAGAAAGAGGAGGAAAATGGAATTAATTACGAAGGCGGCCATACATATAAACTTAAGAAACTTTCGTAGATTATTATTTGGCTTGTAAGGAATGGGATGCTTTTTCAATCTTAGAGGTAAAGAAGCAGGGACGAAGACAGGGCGGGGCGGGCGCCCCCGAGATTTTTAAAAATACTAGTAAGTATAATAAATTTTATATGCAGTTTCGCCTTCAAAATTTTTTTTTCGTTTTTATATGTAGTTTGACATACTGTTGAAATTTCTCCTCCAACACCAAATTCCTAACTTAATCCCTGTAAAGATTAGCAATAAGTGTTGCAATTGCGGGCGGAAACCGACCATCGCCGGAGGAGGTGCGTGCAACTTTTACGGCAAGTGACTGTTTGTGATGATCAAATGTGTGGGTTCGGATTCTATGTTAATAATAGAAGTTTTTTTTTTTTTTTAACCTAAATTTATAAAAGAATTATTTGGATTGGAAATTGAATTTATCCAGCGAAGTCAGCGCAACTGGCAGTGGCAATCAAGATAACTAACTTGGGCATAGACCCGAGTTAGTTTATTAAACTTTAGGGTGAAATTGTTATAATTAGAAATGTTATAGATAGTGTTAGTATATATAGAGAGTTATAAAGGATATGATCAACATTTAGTATTGAAATACGAACTTAATTTTTCAATATTTAAGTGACCGGGGAGGAGGTGAAACCTTAATATTTTAAAGAATTTTTTAATTTTGTTTATTTAGGTTAAAATTTATTATTTTCAAAAACGATTTGATTGGGAGTAAATAAGAAAATAAAATTTGTATATGTAGATTAGAATAATCCTCACTTCATTTTACGGTTCACGGTTTCAGTGTGGAACGAGTTTAAATATGAACTAGTATATGTGAATTTTGATGAATGAGATTCTTTTGAGAAGGAAAAACACTTGTTCTTCTCTTGAAATATTAAAATACTTAAAACACATGTCTTCAAGAGATGAGCACATGTTCATTAGTCTAAAATAATAACACGTGTTAATTTTTTTAAAAACAGTTTATTCTTTCTAAAAAAAGATACTTGTTCTTCTCTCGAAATATTAAAATACTAAAAATATACCATATTTCTGTTATTAATAAAAAAAACATACTAATGTACTAAACAAAGAACTTTGGACTTAGAATATTTGGCGGAAAAAAAAAACTTTGAACCTAAATGACTTGCAATTTGGACTAAAGCGAAGACACAAGCAAAAAATGACTTGTAGTTCGGATGCTTCGAATGACTGGTGGCAACCTACGATATTAAATTTTAAAAAAAAATGGAGATAGTATGATTTTTTTTTCTCTGTCTTCGTACCCCTCTCAATTTAGTTCGGGTTATTTATAATATTTTATGTGACATTTAAAAAAAAGAATATTACATAATATATGTGCTCTTAACTAGCATGGTTGGATTGTATCCTCGCCTTCTATGCATGCACATATCAATAATTAAAAATATATATTTTAAAGTGTAAATGACTTAAATCTGATTTTTATTTAGTTTGGAATCAAACTCTTCAAAGTAAAATATATCTTCAAAAATGGGTTGATATCAAAACTAAAAATTTTGGGTTTGGATTCTATTTGTATCTAATTTGTATTTATGATTTCTAACAACATGATTTATCAATAAAGAAATCTTTGAAAAGCCTTTTTTTTTTCTTTCGGTAACCTAATCTTTTTTTTTTTTGCTAAGTTAGGTAACCTAATCTTTGAAAGTGTTGGAAGTTGATAAGATTGTATTTCTCAAAAGAAAAAGAAAAAAAAAAGGTAAAGGGGTGTATTTAATATAGATTCAATACTCCCTCCATTCCTAAATATAAGACACTTTAGACAATTTGAAAAAAATAAGGAAGTTGTCATTTTCACCTAAACTTCCAATATTATCCCCCCACCCTCCCTCTCTCTCCCTCTCACTTCTTTGTCATAAAGAAAGGAAAATATTGAGGGTATAATTGGAATAAATTGTTGACAACTAATAAAACAACCTTAAACGACAATTAATTTGGATACCTAGATATCTCCTAAACGACAATTAATAGGGAATGGAGGGAGTAGTATTTTTAAGAAGTTTTAAAATCCATAGGTATTCAATTTGGATTTTAAAAAGTCCAATGAAATTTAGAGGTATTCAATTTAGATTTTAAAAAGTTCATTAAAATCTAGAGGTATTCAATTTAGATTTTAAAAAATCCATTAAAATGTAGAGGTATTCAAAACTTTATAGATTCTCATAGATTTCATTAAAGGTAGGATTTTGATGGATTTCATAGGTTTAAATGTGTATGGTGAAATCTCTTCTTTTTTCTCAAAATTTTGATTTTCTCTCATTAATATTAAAATTAAAATGTCTTTGATAATTTTATCTTAAATTACAATTTTTTTAGTAATCTCATTTCTATAAAATTATAAGAAAAACAAAGAAATATTTCAAACTACAAAAAAAATGAGATTTTTTTTAAAGATAGTTAGAAAACTCAATATGAAATGTTTATTTCCCAAAAAGAAGTCATAATATCAAAACAATTTTCTTTTTGATCATCTTCAAATAGAAATTAAAGAAAGCAAACAATTTATTCTCGATTTAACCACAAATTTCTATTTTTCAAATATGAATTTCATTTTCCTGAAAGAGAAAATCAAAGAGAGAAAAATTTCAAACAAAACTTATCGCAAAACACATCTTAATTAAACCAAAGGAAAAAATATCAGGAAGTAAATTATATAAATCTTGAACAAATAAATCAAAAATTCCGCAGTTACGTGATCTAAAAAAAATCAAAGAATATCGTCAAACTTTTTAAATTTTTAACAAAATGATTTAATTCCAAAAAAAAAAAAAAGATTGATAAACATATGTTGACTTTGAAAATTCAGCACATTTGGATCTATATAATACACCAATTAATCAGTATTTTCTATATTTTTTGGTGCTATTCAAATAATTTATAGACTTTATAAATCAAAATAAATCCTGATAAATCAATTTAATAAAATCTGCGCAGACTCTGCATAGAGTTAAAACAATCCATAAAGTTAGCAAAATCCATATACTTTTGAAAATCAATTAAAATCTTTTAAAATCCGAATTGAATACAGTTGATAATATTCTTTCTTTATTAATATTTTAACAAAACAAAAAAACAATGAGACTGATGACATCATCAAGAACAAGAGTCATCATTCATTAAACCAAAAAGAAAAAAGGAAGTCAAAACAAAAACCAACGCCGGCCATCTGAGAAATTGTTGCATTTTACCAGTCTTCGCCGGCATCGTCGTACCCGAGATCTTCCTCCACCTTCTCCGCCACATCGTCGGCGATCTCATCTTCAACGTATTCAGCTCCCTCCGCTAAAGCGATACCACCCAAAACTCCTGCAACCGCACCCACAGCCAATCCCGTTCCAGCCCCCATCCCACCAAACTTACTCTTCTTCTTCTCCTCCTCCACCACGTACACCACCTGGCTACTGCTGTTCCCATACGCCGGTTGACCATAGACCGGAGGAGGAACAGAAGCAGCGGGCCCACCATACGGGTATCCCGAAGCCGGAGCAGCATAACCGTAGTCTCTAGATCTCGGCGGTGGGACCCCATAGGCAGGCGCATAATACGGATCCGGCGCACGATAAGACGGTTCCCGTACCATAACCGTGACTACTAATTTACCTTGCGGACGACCGGAAGGACGTCGGAGTTCGAGCTTCTTCTCCAATCCACGTCCGATCCCGACTTCATCGACGATTTCGCGGAGGAAAAGACGGCCGGATCCGATAAGCGGCTTCGTGTCCTCTTCCCCGCCTGCATGTACGACGTCGACGTATAAGGTGGAATCTTCAATTGAAGAATTGAAAGGGATGAGGATCTTCTCGTTCCATTCCGGGTCGTTATCGCCGACGTCGTCGACTTTGGTTGAGCATTTGGAATTCGGGTCGATCCAGAGGACGGCGTAGGGCTTTAAACGGCCGTTTCTCCAGTTGACGTTTTTCAAATCCTTGGCTTTGGTAACGGTAACCTCCAGTTCGTAACGTGAGCCCATTTTCAGAATATATTTTCTAGGTCTCTGCGTTTGATCGGAGAATTGCGATTAAGTTTTGCGTTGAAAGAAAAAGATAAAACTAAGAAATGGTTTGGAGTTAGGAATTTGTGAGAAGTGCTGGGGAATTTATAGGTAAGAGTGGAGAAATAATAGGGTCACTCAATTGGACTCACCCACACTCATCTAATATGAATTTAGAGTAGTTTATATTTGTGGGTGAAAATCGTTTGTATTCGTGTATATACTTATTTCTGTATTCAATTCCATTAGAATTTATTACGTGGAATTTTTTTTCAATTATATATACACAAACGGTGAATTGTAATTGATTGAGTATATGAATGAAGACATACAAGGGGACATATGATTTTTTGCCATATTTGCGGGTAAATTTATCTGTGTGACCAGTCTCATAAGAAGTGAATTATCCGAAATAATAAACGATTTGCCTTGATTTTGGATGATAATAACAGAGTTGCCACCCATGCAAATTGTTGTTTGTTCGTTATGAAGGCACGGTTCTTGAGCTCTATTTTCGTCATTTTACTCAAATGACAAAACTAGGAAATGGAGATAAAGTCTAAATATATATTTTGATTTTACAAGGAGGGAATTTATAGGGACAATTTAGAGCAATATGTAAATTCTGTCTTGCTCAATAATACACAGATCACACGAGAAACTAAGCCACACTAAACAAAACTAGTCATCACATATAGGGATACAGTAACTCTTGAGCTATGTCGTTTTGAGTTTTCTTCGGCCATATTCACTCACAGTGATTAAATTTGAGATTTAATTATTATTGAAAAAACATTAAGTACTTAATTGACTACAGCCAGACAACCAGAGTTTCAGGTACTAAAATGGAATTCACCATTTTTCCGCTTAGTTTTTTTTCTTTTTGAAACCTGATTGGGCGGTTGCCTATATAGGGGAGAGAGAACTGCCTCAGACGAGAAGAAGATAGCCCTAGAAAAGGAGATTAAAGTTTGTCGCACGCAAACGGAGGATATCGAACCCACGACCTCAAAGTCGTGGATGCGGCTCAAACATATCCGAGGCCCTGTGCGAAAAAAAAAATTGGGGCCCCAAATTTTAGGCTAAGTGTATATATATATATATATATATATATATATAAATAAAAAAAATTGGGGCCCCAAATTTTTTGCTAAGTATATATATAAATAAATAAAAAATTGGGGCCCCGAATTTTTTGGGGCCCTGTGCGATCGCTCACCTCGCACACCCTCATAGCCGCCACTGGTGGATAGACGTCTGCCCAGTGGGTTAGGACACCTTTGACTTTTCCGCTTAGTTATGAGATAAGGATTTAAGTTGGAAGAGGAATATCCTGAATTCTGATTCGTTTACACAAGATGTGAACACGGAATGCTTTTTATTTTCATAATGAAATCTAACTATAGCCAGATTGGTTTATGCTTTTTGCTTACTTTACATGTCAGATTTACGATGTAGATTTTTTTAAATTCTAAAAAAAAATTAATTTATGTAATAAATATATTAGAATATTCCAAATTTTCTAGAAGTACTATATACTGACGTGGGACATTTCTTTTCTCTTGGATCAATGAAGGCTCAAGAACCAACCAACTACGTTCAACCTCATTTTGTTCCAGGCTCCAACTGTACTCGAATAGCTAACAGTCAATGCCACGAATCATATGAAACTTTTTATACCACGAATCATATCTAACTTGTTCCGTTATTAGTACTTTATTTTGTACCACGAATCATATGAAATTTTTTTCAGGGTTTTTTTCTTCAAGATTCAAGACACAGAGGTTAGATGAGTCTAAGATCTTCACAGATCTAGACTTTTTTTCTATGTTTCTAGGAGGATTCGTTCAACCCGGACTTGATCTGGGCCCTTTATCAACTTTGTACATCTTCCCGAGGCAATTTGTAGGACAGTTGATACGCCCATGGTCCTATAAATTGTCGACTCCTAAGAAAGATGTTGAAAGTGATATTCTCCTGTCCCTGTGGTTCAAGAATGGCGATGAAGATGCTTTGAAGAAGAAGATTATGTATTTGTTTATTTGTCTAGTTTTTCTAGTTTTTTTTCCTAACCATCCAAGTTTTCTTGGATGTGTTTTTTGTCTGTTATCGTGATTTTTTAAATCATGGTATAACTTTTACTTTCTGTACTTTCAAATTTTTTATTAATTGTAATGGCCTCGGCTATTTGTGATTAATGATATCAGAATTTATTTAGCAAAAAAAAAAAAAAAAAGCTAACAGTCAATGCCAAATCTGATGCTGGGAAAATTCTGATATAGATCAATTTTATATGAATATTGTGATTTAAAATAAATCATATCGTTATATGATTCTGAGTTACCAAATCATTATATGATTGTCAATTTTCTCATTCTATGATAATGTGACTGATTTCTAAAGTATAGTATATATTCGAGACAATCAAGGACGAAGTCAGGAATTGTCTGTTGGTGGCGAAAAACTACAACAGTATACCGACATACCTATAAAAATTGCGCAAAATTTTTTGGAGGCAAACTTGATCAAAAATTTCGAACTACATATAAAAATTACTATTAGTAGTATTTTTAAAAATATCGAAGGCGACTGCCCCACCCCTAAAATCGTCCCTAAACCTTATTCATATAAGAACTATTCCATCTGCTGCCTCTCTACTTGATTTTGTTCACATTTCACACTGGGGAGGGTCATCACATTTCTTGCTTTTTTTTTCTTTATTTAAAAAAAAAAAAAAAAAAAAGATGTCACCATGTTTCTAGAAATAGATTACAGTACTTGTTTTTCTTCTCCACGTGCTATTGTAATAAGATATATACAGTGCACAGGGCATTTTGAAGTGGGTCGCTTCCAGTCCGGTTTCTATGCGGAACATCTTTTTTTTTGCATGTGCGGAACAACTGGAGCCGTCGGATGAGATTTTGAACGGCCCAGATCAGGAGAGAGACTTAAAAAAAAATTTATTATTTTTTTAATCAGCCGCAACTTTTCTCTCTCATGATCTGGACCGTTAAAAATATCATCTGACGGTCAGGATTTTGTCCCGCACATGCGGAACAAAACCCTGTTCCGCATAGGAGCCGTGAGCGGTGGCTTCCAACTAATTTTACTCCCAATTTTATTTTACCTTCTCTTCTCTATATGCTTCTCTCTCAAATATTTAGTGTGAGGGGTAGTATTGGAAAACCATGCACTTTATTTAGAAAGTTGACAAATAATTTGGGATAGATTAAAAAGAAAATGTGGACAAATAATTTGAAACGAAAAAAGTAATTAATAAGAATATAATACTTAAAATTAATGGAGTAAAGAATATAATACTTAAAAATAAATAGTGATTTCAGCCAATAGTAGCTGATCTTATTAGAACTAGGCCCAATAAAATGAGTTCATAAAGTAGCCCAAGAAGTAGAACTATTAATTCAGGCCCAACAGTCCAATTTATTTTCTTGTTTCAATTCCCTCCTAAACCCTTCTCTGATTCTCTCTCCTTTACTCCCTTTTCTCACTCAGCTTCACTCTAAAATGCTCTCTCGATTCCTCTCTAAACCTTCAAATCTCCGATTTCTAGCCCTAATTTCCTCTCAAATTCATTACCCTCGAAATCCCAAACCAATCTTACAAAATTCCCTAATCCCAAATCGAAATCTCTGGATTCTCCCTCAAACTCCTCGTTTTTACTCCACGAATCGCAATGGCGACAACAATGATTCATCAACCTCAAATTCGAATCTATGGAACCTCTCGTCGGAGACGGAATCATCGATTGATTCAATTTTTCGATGAAGAGTCAGTAAATGTAGAGGAAATCCACCAGGCGGAGGAGGAATCGAAAGAATCTGAATCTTCAGTTTCTAATGATGATATATTTAAAATAATTGAAGAAAAGGGTGATGGGGCTAACGAGGGATTCAAGCCATGGAGTTTTGAAGTGGACGAGAAGGAAGAAGAGGAGGTGAAATTATTTGATTTAGGAGAACGCGGAGATGTCCCATTGCAGGATTTAAGTGGTAGTGCTGTAGAAGAAGAAGAAGAGGAGAAGATTTTGGAAACTAAGAGGAGTGAACAAGAGAAACAGCTTCAGGAAGAGGAGAAAATTCAAACATCTGTTCTTAAAGGTAGTGTACTCACATCAAGACTTAAAAATGTAAGCAATTTCAGATACCATAATTTTTTTGGTTAGGAATTTTAGTCATTTAGGATATGTAGCGAAAATTAAGGAAGCAAAAAAGTAAGCATTTTGTTAGTCAAAATATCAATATTGCTTATATTATATTTAAGAGAATAATATTGATATTTTGATTAACAAAGTAACTTGTTTTTTGCTTCCTAAATTTTCATTAAAGGTTCTAAATAACTTATATTATGAAATGGAGATAGTATATTTTAGCCAAAGTGATAAATTTGGTAGTTTGTTTTTTATGTGTATTTCTTGTATCTTGCTTCTGAATACCTAATATTTTAGGTTGCTAAATTGTTGCTTTCCTAACTGGAACGAAATATGATGTGATCGTTCTATTTTTATTCTGTTAAAACTGAAGGATAGATGAAATAATAGAATTAAAGTGGAAAATGTAAAAAACAATCACTGTATGGCTCGAAGCAGGGGACTATCCAGAACTTATACATCCGGGAGTGAAAAAAGGATAAGACATATTCTAGTAGACTTTTTGAAAAGATTTTGTGGGGTGGGGGTGGGGAGATGTAAATTTTTAAAGGATTTTTCCTACATAAGATTTGACGTTTTAGCTAATGTTGCCCCCCTCCCCCCAAAGATCCGCCAATGGCTTGAAGGTTATATTTGTTTCATTTGGTATCAGAAAATATATCTGTCTTCAAGAAAGTTTTCTTTCTGCTCCAGTACAAGCATTGGATATGATTTTTTTATTCTCGTCACCTATTTGCTAAAAAATGTAAATTAAAAGTACTAATAGTTTGATTTTCTTTGTTTGTCTGACCATCTATGATTTCTGAAAGAAATGTCCTACTAGGAATGTGTAACACAAAGTTGAAAATACGAAATGGGCTTCGGTTTTCCATTTCCTTTCTTTGAGGTTGAGACATCTTAATTGTGATGCACCTGTTCTATGTGTTCTGATTTCAACTATAGCAGCTGTGTTTGTATTATACCCAGCCTAAAGACAATCTTTGGAATAAGAAAGATAAAGCTTAGCAGGATAGGTTTTTGTTTAGTAGTTTTGTATTTTTGTATTTTTGTGTATAAACTTTAGGTTGGAATAGTTTTAACAATATATTTGAGTTTTTATCCTTCATTATCGTTTAGATTTAAATAGAAAACTTTCTTCTGATTGTATACTATCAGATTTGAACATTTATTGCTGGTTTCACCATGAGAATTGAACTAGTAACCTGTTGGGGTTGAAGTATTGAGGTTAAAAGCTTGAGATAGGAGGGGTGTTTGGTGATCTATAAATAAGTGAACAAATGCTGTATATATAAATCAATGGAATGACTGAAGTAGTTTGGTTGATTACCTCTGTTTTCTCGGTACCATTCTGCACAAGCCAACAAGATTCTATAACCTGCAAAAAGTTTAGATCTTTAT
This sequence comes from Vinca minor, assembly GCA_026122235.1. Classification (NCBI taxonomy): domain Eukaryota; kingdom Viridiplantae; phylum Streptophyta; class Magnoliopsida; order Gentianales; family Apocynaceae; genus Vinca; species Vinca minor. The sequence continues at coordinate 6,007,645 of JAOCZM010000100.1, read as the reverse complement.
AACTATGAGGACGGAAGTAAAAGTTTGAATAATGTAGGAAATTACGTCTTGAAACTGGCTCTTCGAATTTTTGTTTTAGATTCTAAGCAAAACCTTGTTGCTATGATCAAGCTGGTGACCAAATGCGTACTTCCCTTTTGTGACATTTCTAATTGTAGCTCTAGTTCTTCATTAACTCGGTATAGTATTAGTTGTGGACTGAAATGAAAAAATAAATTACAGTCTTCGAAATCGCTTCTCTTAGTTCATTCTCCCAAGTCCATCCTGAGCCTTTTCTTCCACTTCTCTTCGCCAATCCTCGATCAAACTTGAAGTAGCTCTGTAAAAATAGTATGCTTTAAGTTGTACTTGTATGAACTAAGACGAAATCTTCCTAGACATAAGTTTCGTGTATATTTATCTGTTTTCCCTCTCTCTCTCTCTCTCTCTCTCTCTCTCTCTCTATATATATATATATATATATATATATATATATATATGCACGCACTCATTACAACACTACCTTGAGCCTCCATTGCTAGACACCCACCTTTATTTTCGTGAGCTCACGGGTGAATGCATCAGCTATATTTGTTAATACCTTTTCATGTTCTAGAATTTCCTTTTTGGTTTTACCTGTATTTGCTGAAAGTTTTATTTTCGAAATACCAGTTTCTCTTATATTGTTTTATTCATCAAATATTGTATGGTTGCAGGTCCAAATCGTGCATTTGGTGACCTTATTTCAGCATCTGGAATCACAGAGGACATGCTGGACAGTTTAATGGCTTTGAAGGACCTGGATGGCATCCAAGGACTTCCGCCTCTACGAGAAATAGAAGACTTGCGATATGAAAAGAGTAAAAAAACATATACTAGAGCTGAACTTGAGCGCCAGAAACAGGAGGAAGTTGCCAAGGCCCGAGTGAGGCAAGTGGACGTTAAAGGAAGGGCTTATGGAACGGGTAGGAGGAAATGCAGTATAGCACGCGTGTGGCTTCAACCTGGTGATGGTAAATTTGTAGTTAATGACAAAGAGTTTGATGTGTATTTTCCTATGCTTGATAACCGCGCGTCTCTGCTTCGACCTTTTTCCGAAACCAAGACTTTGGGTACGTGGAATGTGAATTGTACTGTAAAAGGAGGCGGCGTTTCAGGTTAGTTTTGTTTTGGCTTTTGCTCCCAACTTCGAAAAATACTGTACTTTTGCATACAATGAACAATTCAATGTAAGATTTCTCTCCTTTTTAACTAAGAAAGTAAGACGGTCATGATCCTTGGGAATCTGATTTTCTCCTTTGTTCAATTACATTTTCAAGGGGTATTTCCTGATAGCGAAGGTTCTAATTGAATATTTTAGTTGATTGTTTCTCTGCCTTTAAAGTTTCAAGTAGGGCTCTTTTTGTCAGATCACATGATTGATTTTCAACAAAAATGTTTCTTGACAACATTTGCTTTGAATGTTTTTATCTATCGACTTGCTGCAGCTTGATTGTTTCTCTGCCTTTAAAGTTTCAAGTAGGGCTCTTTTTGTCAGATCACATGATTGATTTTCAACAAAAATGTTTCTTGACAACATTTGCTTTGAATGTTTTTATCTATCGACTTGCTGCAGCTTTATTTTTTTTTCCCTCGGGTACTACTACTTGTCTTATAACAGCTTTGCCGTTTTCACTTACACATGCTTCAAAAAATTTGCTTGGAACAGGCCAGGTTGGTGCAATCCAACTCGGTATTAGCAAAGCATTGCAAAACTGGGCACCAGACATGCGTCCTCCTCTCAGAGAAGGTACACTCTTGAATCCAGTCTCCATGTTACAGTCGTCAAAAACTCAGATATTGCATTTGTTATTCTACTTTGTGGGTAGTCTTTGATCTCAAATACAATTGTTTCTTTCAGCTGGTTTTCTGACTAGGGATTCAAGAGTTGTGGAAAGGAAGAAGCCAGGGAAGGCAAAAGCACGAAAGAGCTTCCAGTGGGTCAAGCGTTAAAAAAGAGACCATGCGTCTCGCATATTGGTATCACCGGCTTCAGTTTTGGTTTATATTTGATGCTGCGGTTCTTCTCGCAATAAATTTGATACTATATCTTCTTTAGCTAGTTTGGCATCTCTTCTGTAAACTAGCCCCTGTAATGAAACCACATATTATAATGTTCTCAAAGTCAGTTGAATCCCAGGATACTTTTTGCACATTGTTTAGGTAAGGGCTCGAGTTGCCATAATTTATTCATTAGGACGTGTCTCCGAGTTTTATTCAATCATTTCGTCCAAGACGATGAGTTTCTCTAATTCTATGATTTTTTTCTAGAATACCCCTTTTCTTAAATATCATTTAAAAAAAGTTCGGATTGCCCAGCATTCCACCAATTAGTAACCCACGATTCTAGACTTTTTTTAAATGAGAGAGAGAGCCACCAAGGCAAAAATACTATAGATACAAGAGGAGTGAATGTTTTCTTTTTTGCCATTTTTTCATCTGTGAATTATTAATCAACCCACCTCATTCGTCGACTCTATGCGATCAAATGTTTCTTTCACGCATGAGTTCTATACAAGGTATGGAACCTATTAATCTATTTTATTTGTGATTTTGTGGTTAGTCTTTGAATCTCCAAAGATTAGAGAAATCGACTAATAATCCATTTCGAATGAAGAAATACTAAAAAATATTGCTTCCTGATATCTCAATTGGGCAAATTCGAAACAACTCGGGATAAATTTGACCTTTTTCCCTGTTCCCGCCTGCGTATATAAGATATTTTAAGAAGTGAACATCTTTCTTAGTAGCGGGGTCGGGAGAAAGGATGGGAAAGGTGATTTCACTATATTTCTGATCGGGGACAGGGCCTATCACAATATTTTTTTTTATTATTGGGGTGATAGCTTTGGAAAGTCAAATTGCCTATCTTTTCTTTCATCTTGGGAGAAATACAATCGGGGGAGCTAATTCAAAACCTTCCGGTAAAATAAGAACAGCCCCTACATTCAAACCCCCCCTTTTTATTTAAGAATAAACTATAGTATCTAGTACTGTGAAACGGGGCGGGGAGGGCCGGCCCTCACAGGCTTATTTCAAAACGGGACGGGCCCATTTTTTGCGGATCATTGAAACACATGCCCATACCCGCACCGCACAAAGCCCGCGGGCCCACTCAATTTTTTTTTGGTTAAATAAAGATTTACCCATTAATCATAAAATAATCAAGGCCATTACAATCAAAAGATAAAACGCAATTAGAAGAAAAATAAAAGTTATACAATGGTGTAAACACCATGATAATATGTTAATATATACCATCAAGCGAGTATGAAATATGTTAATATATACCATCTTATATATAATATATATACTTTTCCAAAAAGTATTATATATAATATGTATACTTTTTTTTTTACCATCAAGCGAGTAGGAAATATGTTAATATATACCATCTTATATATAATATATATACTTTTCCAAAAAATATTATATATAATATGTAATTTTAAAAAAAAAAAAAAAAAAAAGCCCGCGGGCTAAAAAGCCCGCATTTGTGCGGATCAATATTTCCTAAGCCCATACCCGGTCCGCGGGCTTCGGACCACTTTGATAGTACTAATAGTATCTAAAGGTATAATGGTAACCAACACAAGTTGGCTCAGTTGGTAAGGATTTGACACGTCCTTACAAATGTCAAGTGTTTAATTCCCGCTGCCGACGTGAGGCTGTGTTGGTGTGTGATCTGTAAGTACCCTTGTAAGCGACCTATGATCCCTAGAGCCTGTCCTGACCCGTAGTGGTGACTGGAGTCGAACTCACCCAAACTTTTATTTACCAAAAAAAATTGTTGTCTCACATTCCTTAATCTATGCTAAACTACTTGTTCTTCACTGTTGGATTTTTTTTAAGTTGTTGAAAAAAGTACTTTTGTAAAAGTAATTTTTATATTGAGCTGTTCTTATTTGTTGAAAAAGAAAATTGCTGAACAATTAAATAAATCGTTTTTCACAATCCAATCGAGGGAGAACTAAGAACTAAGAAATAAAAATATATTTATATGATTCTTTTGTATTTAATACATCTTATATTATGAATTTTTAGTAAAAAAAGTAATTTCAACATAAGTTATTGGCAAATTGGCGTAAATAGTCCCTAAACAATTTTACGCCAGAGGTAGAGTCCCGAAACTTTTTTTTTGTTTTAAAATCCTCAAACAATTTATATTTGGTGTGTAAGGTCCTCCCGTCTATTTTTTGACGGGTCAACACAGATATTCAAATTTCGGAATGGTCAAAAGGATTAGCTTGAGGGGCATTTTTGGTAGTTCATATTATTATTACCCAAAACCTTTTACCCTCATTTAATTTTACCATAGCAGTCAAAATTGTAGATTCCCAAATCAGGCGAAAAATTAGGGTTTTCCCTCTCCTCCTTCTTCGATCGGTTGAAGCTCCTGTTTCTCTGATATTGAGGAAGTTAATACTGAAATCGGTGTTTACACAGCTTTAATGGATGAAGACGGGTTTGAAGTTGTGAGGAAAACGAAGGCTGGAAAAGTTTCTGGCAAATTGGTACGTATTCGAGGTCAAGGTCGACGGAGTGTTTCTGGAAAATGCAAAAATATATTGAATGGGATGATTGATTCTGAAACTGTGGAGAAATATTTCGAGTAAGTAAAAAATTTGTCTAATATGTACTATTTTCTTGTAGTTTAAATGTAAAGTTTGAATCTTGTTATTTGTAGAATCATTTGGAACGAGGTTAATGATGATAAGAAGAAGTTTTTTTTCATTATGGACGCGATGTGGTTTAATTTGTATGCAAATAAGACCAAACATCCTGTTATGGAGTGGATATTTGCAAATGAATGGCTGAAAAAATTCATTCTTGTGCCTGTTGTGCTTTGGTAAGTCATCTGCAATCTGAAATTACAGAGGCATATTAAGTGTGAACTAACTGTTACTTTGTGTACTATAGGTCTCATTGGAATCTTGTAATTTTATGCAATTTTGATGAAGTGTTGTCTACCAAAAGTCAATGCATTATATTGCTGCACTCTCTTCAAGCTACTCAACATACTAATGAGAATTTGATTAGGAAGTAAGTACATTACATTGTTTACTATATTATGTATTCTTGGAAACCTTCTAATAAATTGTGCTATTATGAAACAGGTTTATATGTGATCTTTTGAATGCAAATGGGAAAGTGGTTGATTTGAAAAGAATCAGGGAAATTCCTTTTATAGTCCCCAATGTCCCCCAACAACAAAATGGAGAAGATTGTGGTAGTTACATTCTTTACTACGGTCAACTATTCATGAATGATGCTCAAGTTCCCTTCAATCACAAATATGGGATTCCATATTTTGTAAGTATCAAGTTTGTTGTAAAATTGTGTTTAATTGATGTGGTAAATTACTTACACTTATTCCTTCAATTGTAGATGAATGAGAAGTGGTTTTCAGTTGATGACTTGACAGCATTTAGGCATAGAATGAATTCCATTTCCAGCAATTTGAGCCAAGATGTAATATGCTCTGGAGTGTCTACTGTTGAAGATGGTCTTAGTACTAGCTTAGGACATAGGGTAAGGCTGGATAAGTCAGTTTGTGAGAGTGATGAGGAGGATGAGGTGAAGGGATTCATGGGCGGAAACTTGTTCCAAACACCCATGAGTCCTCCCCTGAAGGATCCGCTCATACAAAACGAATCGAAAAAGCAGTTAAAAACTTACGTTTCTTGGATTCAAGAAGCTACTTCTTGAATGGAGGAAGGCGTTTCTTGGATGCTAATCTGCCACCAACGGAATTCACTTTGCGGAATGTCCCTCTACCCAGGGTATCCACGCGGCCGAAAGCGGGCGACGATTGCTAGCTCTTAGTTTTTTACGGGTTTCGGGAATTAGAGAGAAAAGGGAGAGGCGGAAAAACTATTTTACGGACACTAAGGTATTTCGGTGAAAAGCATTAGTTGCCTAGGGGTTTCGGCCAAGAGTTTATTATATAGGGTGTGAGAGTTTGTTCCCAGAACTAACTCTCACGTCCTCATCTCGCTTCGGCGGTGGGAGTCCCGAACTCCCACGTCCCTATCAACCTCTTTTGGCGGTGGGAGTATATAACTCCCACGTGCACTAGACTTCTGCTGGTAGTGGGAGTCTTTATCGGATAATAACTCCCACGTAATTCCAGCTACACCGAAAATGCCCTTTTATCTCTAATTCGAATAATAACAATTTATTATTTTCAGAAAAGTGAATGTCAGATACAATGAACCTAGACACATTCTAGATTCATTGAATCTGGACATGAAGCTCGTTAGCTCGACTCATGTGTGTGACCTCAGCAGGTTCATATCACAATGGCAATGAAAACACACTTAGTAGTAGTGTGAGTTCATAAATCACAAGCGGTCCCTAGCAGGACATTGTGACTACCCAAAGTGAATGAATATACAACGGAACCTAATATCAATCTACTATTTAATCCATTTGTCTCGCGATATCCTAATTAAGCATAAGGCATGGTGGTCGTCACCCTTATTAAGCTTAATTGTATTTATGCTCGATCTCTAGGTAGACTGTTTCGATAAATAGCATTTGATAACCACTTTATCAAATACATTTGAGCACGGCCATGCATTTAAACAGTCTTTCCCTATCGAGGGGCCCATGGATATCTCTCTCTAATAATAGAGAGGGACAAATTCCTTGCAATGTCTCTCACATTCAAGCTATGATAGGACACTACATCCGATCATCGATCGTATTGATTACTCTGTTACAAGTAACGTCCGATCGAGTCAAAACGTGGCTCCATTCATACTAGAATCAATGAAGACATAAGGTCTAAGGATTCTAAAATAGTATTGAGGAAGTAATACTTATGACTTAAGACCATGAAGTATTACTTCTCTGACGGATCACGTCCAATACAATGTATCCTTATATATTGCATCTATGATGTGATTTGTATCCATTACACATGATTAGTAAAACAAGATCATCAATCAACAATCATACTAGTTTTATTTCATAGTAATTAAGCATTACATAAAACTAGGGACTTCTAGAATAGTAATTACATAAGCTAATGAGTTTTACTATCAAATCACACATTTGATAATCAAAAGCAAAATTAACTATTCAATTACACGCTCAAAAGATAATAAAACGCACAACATGTGCTAATGGTCCTAGGGCACTACTAACATGAGGTACTTGAGATGTTTTTCCCTGATTCAGATAATGAAGCAGCTGAAGGAGAGGACATGTTTGAAGATATTGTGGAGGAAGCTCTACATGATTTTGATGATGAAGCATCCAAAGTAGGTAGCCGGATAAGATTAACCAGTGAACCAACTGAGACTAGTTTTGTTAAGGAAAATGAAGTGATTGATGAAGAGTCTGAGTGTATGGAGGAGATGTTTAAGTCTCAATCCGAAAAGGTTGATAATGGATGGGAAAAACAGAAAAGAAAAGAATGGCTTACTGATGGTGATCCTTTTGACTATATTGAGGCACCTGAAAATGAAGCTATTCCTGGTCAAGCTGATGGTATTAACAGTGATGATGATTATTGGGTAGACAACGATAGTTCAGAAGAAGACAAACATGGCATCCCACAAAAGAAGTTTCCAAGGCTTGATTATGAGAAGAATGGTTTAGATCCCCAATTTGAGGTGGGAATGTTGTTTTCTTCCAAGAATATTTTTAAAAGAGCCATCATTAACCATGGTCTTAAACATGGCAAACCAGTTGCCTTCAAGAAGAATGATAAAATCAGAGTTAGGGCTTTTTGTGAAGGGCCACATTGTGACTGGACTGTATATGCTGCAAGATATAAGAAGATATCAACTTTCCAAATAAGAACCCTCAAGGATAACCATGGATGCCCTAGGGATTTGGAGCATAATCTAGCAACAGCAAAGGTACTAGCCAACAAATATATTCATTTGTTCAGATCAAACACTCCAATTGTGACTAGAACCTTCATATCAACTGTGCATACTGACTTGAATGTCAACATCTCCAACTGGGTGGTGTACAGAACCAAATATGAGGCTAAAAAACTAATTGAAGGAAAATACAAATACCAATACAAGTTGTTACACAATTACATTGAAGAAATAAAAAGAAGCAACCCAGGCAGCCAAATATATGTGCAGCCTATGGTCTGTCAAGAGACTGGAATGGACAGATTTTGCAGGTTGTATGTCTGCATTGAAGCTTTGAGAAGAGGCTTTGTTGAGGGTTGTAGGAAGATTGTTGGGCTGGATGGAACATTTCTTAAAGGCCCACACAAAGGAGTCTTGCTTACTGCAGTTGGGATTGATGCCAATAATGGCATGTTTCCAATAGCATATGCTGTGGCAGAGAATGAAACAAACTCTTCCTGGGAATGGTTTGTCAATGGAATTAAAAGAGATCTGCACATTGACAACACCAGTGAATGGTGCATTATTAGTGATAGACAAAAGGTAGAATTTTTTGATTGTTTGCTTACAATAGTGTTTACTCATTTGCAAGCTAACACCTCAGAATGTTGTTTTTTGCAGGGGATTATCAATGCAGTGGCTGATGTACTGCCAGGTATTGAGCACATGCACTGTGTAAGACATTTACACAACAATTTGAAAAAGCTAGTACCTGGCAATGCTGTAAAGGAGGGGATGTGGAGGTGTACAAAAGCTACCTATGTCAGCAAATTTGAGGATGCAATGGCTGACTTGAATGATATTGATCCTAAGGCATACAAATGGTTGAAGGCCAAATGTTCATCCAAGTTGCTGGACAAGATCACACTTTAGAGAAGAGACCAAGTGTGACATGCTCCTAAACAATCACAGTGAGTGTTTCAACTTCCAAATCCTAATTGCCAGAATGAAACCAATCTTAGGACTGCTAGAGAGAATTAGGGTGTATCTTATGTTGCGGAGCCTGTAGAGAATGGGTTGAAAGGCAAGTCTAAAATTACTGTTATTTTTTGTGCACAAATCTAAAATTTGTACCAAAAGTACATTTCATTCCAAAATCCTTCATTACACAGCAGAATTTATGCAGCAACTTACATCATTACACAGCAAAACACATTGACAAATACAACATTACAGACCAAACCATACAATAACAAACAAAATCCAAGAAACTACTAATGCAAACCACAATGTTTTAATCCTCTTCTGATATTCAGTAATTTCAGCATCCTTCATCTTCAATCTTCTTACAATACTAGGTACAACATCTCTCCCTCTATCACATAATGGGCTATCATACCACCAAAAAAATTTACACTTTTTTCCACCTAGCATACCAACATTCATTTCACATGTCATGAATCTCCTCCCGGGGTTCTTAACGGTCCGAGATGTCCGGACATGAGTCGGAATACCCTCCGGACAGTGGCAGAACCGTGGTTGCTGCGGCCCGAAGTAACTACTTTCTTCATCTCCATCTTCAATGAAACGAGAACCATTATTTCTTTCATCACAGCTGCTCCTCTTTGATTTTTGAGATGCCATTCTTCAAGATGTAAGAAGAAGAAGAAGAAGAAGGTGTAGAAGTTTCTCTTAAATTAGGGATTGGGTCAAAAAGGGGGAAGAGATGGTATATACTACCAACAAGATACAAAGTTCTAAATATACCCCTCCCAATTCCATGTTTGACTCACGTTTTTCTGAGATATCTGTGTTGACCCGTCAAAAAATAGACGGGAGGACCTTACACACCAAATATAAATTGTTTGAGGATTTTAAAACCAAAAAAAAAAGTTTCGGGACTCTACCTCTAGCGTAAAATTGTTTAGGGACTATTTACGCCAATTTTCCTAAGTTATTCTAAAAAAACATTTCAGAGGTGCTTTTCCAAATCAAATTGTGCTTGTGTTCAATTTAAGTTACAAGCTAGATCAATAAACAATGAATAACATGTAAGTAGTAACTTAATTTAATCAAAATGCCATACGTTGCTACTTATAAACTAATGAGAACGAGTAGTTTTATCTCGCACTAAAAGGAACATATGTGCAATTTATCGAAATGTTAAATATTCATGGGGACTGAAATATAATAATACCAAAATTTTAAAGGACCATAATAATAAGAAATACTACAAGTTAAATCCCTCATCGGCTAAACCCTAATCCAACCTTACAGCAACCTTCACGCCTCCCCCTTTATAAAAGCCCCTCACTTTCTATAAACCCTAAACCTAAAACCCTTCTTCTCTCTCTCATTCACTCTTCCTATCTTTTCCTTAATCGTCAGAGAGAAGTAGCCGCCATAGATATGGTTGCCATTGGAGGTACTAATTTTGATTCTATTTCATCTCTTAGAGAATTTCTACGATTGAATTTGAATTGTTCTAATTTAGTTACCGATTTGATTGATTACTTTTTTACAGGACGTGGATTCCGAGGTGGCGGAGGTGGATTCCGAGGTGGAAGAGGAGGCGGCGATGGAGGTAGAGGAGGAGTTAGAGGTGGTGGTAGGGGAGGATTTGGAGGAAGAGGATTTGGTGGAAGAGGCAGTGATATGAAACGCGGAGGATTTGGCGGAAGGGGTGATAGAGGAAGAGGCGTCGGAAGAGGTAGGGGTCGAGGAGGACCTGGTGGTATGAAGGGGGGAAGCAGAGTAGTCGTGGAGCCTCATAGGCACGGGGGAGTGTTTGTTGCTAAGGGAAAAGAAGATGCTCTTGTTACCAAGAATTTGGTACCTGGTGAAGCTGTCTACAACGAGAAAAGAGTCTCTATTCAGGTAGATTTGCCACTCACATTTTTTACACTTTAAAATTTGACTATTTGAAGTTTTTAGCTTTATTTATTTATTTTTGTACATTTTCTACATTTTAGGGAGAATGTCATTACTGCATGTATTATGTATCTGTTTCCATTACTAATCTGATATGTGTTGCTTAGATAATCTTGGGGTGCTTGTGTTTCTTGGTTATTCGTCTTGATGGTATCATATTATTTACTATAATTCTTTCTTTTTGGGTGGCTGAGTTTTACTGTTTGTTTTTTATACCAGAATGAAGACGGGACAAAGGTTGAATACAGAGTGTGGAATCCATTCCGTTCTAAGCTGGCAGCTGCAATTCTTGGTGGAGTTGATGATATCTGGATTGTATGTTTATTGCAATGCTTTGTTGATCTTTTATAGTTTTGAGTACTTCGTATGCATGATCTCTGTTTATGAATCTTCACTCCTTTATGATGTCTTTCAATATAGAAACCTGGTGCTCGTGTCCTTTACCTTGGAGCTGCTTCAGGAACAACTGTTTCACATGTCTCTGACATCGTTGGCCCTGTAAGTATTTCCACTAGAATTGTTATAGAAGGGCAGAAATTTTATTGAATAGTGCTCTGACACAATTCCCATATTTTAGGACGGAGTGGTTTATGCTGTGGAATTTTCTCATAGGAGTGGTAGAGATTTGGTGAACATGGCAAAGAAGCGAACTAATATTATTCCTATTATTGAAGATGCTAGACATCCTGCAAAGTATAGAATGCTTGTTGGCATGGTTGATGTCATATTTTCTGATGTTGCTCAGCCTGATCAGGTTTGGTCTTTGTCTAGCTGATTCTATTCTCATTACAATAGGCTCATTGGGTTGTGTGTGTTTCAGACTTGATAGCATGAATAGCAGGTAACCAACTCTAGAGTTACACAATTATCTGCCACTATTTTATAAATTTCAATAGACTTTACTTTCTATTTGGTAGTATGTTCCAACAACCTTAGGGTCCGTGCATCTGCTTTGTTGTTATTAATACATTGCTAATCTTACGGGCCTTTAACTAAAAAAATTGAGTCAGGTTTGACAAGTTGTTGATCACATGTTGGACAGCAATTGTGCCCCTGACAATCATAGATTTTACTGCTAATTTCATAAATTTTAGTTACTACGGTTTTTATTCTTTTGTTGCCTTTCTTTTTTGGTTAAATTTGATATTGGTAATTAGCAGAGGATGATGTACTCGGATTCCCCATCAAGACATCGTGGGTGATGATAAAACCGAGTTTCTGATGCTACAGTTTCTTATTTTTTCTTTTTCCTTTTATTTTTTGAACTGTTTAGATTTGATGATTTGTATAGGGTTTCTTAACATCCCTTTCTTTCCCAATTATTTGTGGGGTTTCCTTTTAAACCAAGTTATCTATATACATTGTTGTTGTCAGTCGGAACAGTATCTTCACATATCCTCTATTGTTGTGCAGTTGTTGAGCCTTTTGAAGCTTTTTTGGTTTGTTATTGGCCTACCTCTTAATATGCTACCTGGTTCCTTGTAACTTGCAATTCATTTGTTTTTTATTGTTGGGTGGGAGGGGGTGGGGAGTTCATAACATTTTGCTTCTTCCAATATCGTTGTGTGTTTGCTGGGTGATTAAAGATAAATTCGACATTTTGATTCCTTGGATGGGCTTGATTTGTAGTTTTATTTGATGTTGTAGTCTTTGTCTGTTTGGGGATGGTTTAGTGTGTACATAATCATCTTGCTTTGGTTTTAAATGATGTGTCTTTGGGGGGTTTTGTGGGGTTTGGGGTTGTATTCTTTTCCTTTTAGCTGATTTGTCCAATTTTCAGGCAAGAATTGTGGCACTGAATGCATCCTACTTCTTGAAAGCTGGTGGTCATTTTATGATATCCATAAAGGTTTGTTGTGACATGCTATTCCGCTGTTAGTAGTATCACGTTACCCTAAGCAAATAGGGAAGTGTATTTATTTATTTATTTTGGGTAAATGGGAAGTCTACTACTATCCAGTATCCTGGGAAATGCTCAAGTTTCTGTTATTTACCCCTTTTTTTGGTTTAAGGTCCGAAGTGTGTTTACACATGATAGAATATTTATGATGCAAATCGTTATAATTTCAGGCTAACTGCATAGATTCAACTGCACCTGCGGAGGCAGTATTTGCACAAGAAGTGAAGAAGTTACAAGCAGAGCAGTTCAAGCCAATGGAACAAGTCACTCTTGAACCATTTGAAAGAGACCATGCTTGTGTTGTTGGTGCTTACCGAGTACCCAAGAAACAGAAGGCTGCTGCATAATAGAGTTTTGTCTGGTTTGCATACCATGGGCGAAAAGCCTGGCCACGGAGAACAAGCATAGCTCATTATAATGTTTTCTGTGTCGTTTTGGATAATTCGTATGTTGTTTTTTTTTCTTTTTGTTTGTTTCGTAACAATATCTAGCAAGTTCGGTTGTTTATACTACTTTTTTTGGAAATACTGTTCTAGTTTTCTGCCCTTAAAAGTTATGTTCTGGCTGTACTCCCATGTTCCGACACTACACTTCCTCACAGCATGAATCTTTCAAGTGCACTGCGTCTGTGCTTTGTTCGAGCTCTTCTTGTGGGCATTAATTCTACTGGGGTCCAACATAGGCATATACTAGCATGAGAAATAATGAATGGTGCTGAACACCACCTCAATTCTTTTACAGCATTTTTTATCCATCAATGTGAAAAAATTGGCAGGCGATTTCAAAACACTATACCAAGATAGCTTACCCCCCAAATCAAAAACAATTTCATAGAGGCAATCTACATGAAAACGAACAAAATTGTACATCTACTCAATCGCTTTTAAGCCATTAATTTTGCAATTCGCACAGTTTTTTAATCATGATAGCAATATAACACTAGAGATTTCTGTATTGCATCCCTTGTAAATCCTACCAAATGGTAATTTCATCAATATTACACGGAGCTAAAATATTTGGTAGTACAAAATCGAGGAAGTACTTATATAACACGAGCTAAGGGCACACAGAGGCGTGCTAATATCAGAAATTCAAGCTGGAGCCGTTCTTGCAATCAGAATGACTAAGGGGAAGGGGCTTCAGAAGGTACTACTACGTACTATGAAGGTGATACTGTTTACATGTAGAGAATCGAAATATGATTGCTGAAGAAAGACGAACATTCAATAGAAGCCTGTACCCCTATGCAATATGTAACTGCAACAAAATTGGTCATAACTGGGATATAGGTAAACAAATTAACCTCAACATATATATCCATCGTTCTCTAATTATATATGAGACTTGGAGCCACATTTTACGTGCGAAGTCAATATAAATAAGCTAAAAGCTGCCTAAGGTACAAAATTATGTTTCCCTACATTTATTATTTCAAGCCTCACATAAAAAAAGGAATGGAAACGAAAAAACATACAGTAGTTCTACATTTAAATGGAAAGGCCATTACTCGGTGATTTCACCGTGTCTATGTCTTGCCCTCCCCACTTGCGCATGCGTTCTGATGTCTGCTCAACCTGCAACATCCAGATCAAAAGTTCAGGTCAATCTTTACTTGGTGGCGGGGAGAAAATTACCATGAAACAACAAATTGATGCCTTTCACTTTCACTTACCTCCTTGTTCCAGTTGGTCTTGTAAAGTACGATTAGCAGTAGAAGCGTCTGAAGAGCAATTCCAGCTATCATTCCTCCCCAAAGTCCCTATGAATTCATACAAACACAACCAACTTTAGAGCTCCTAAGATGTTCGTGAAGCTGCCACGAATAATGGAAAACACATACTAGTTTACCTAACACGGGTGCATTTGGATACAGTCTCAACCTCAAAACAAATAGACATTTCAAGTTTTGGGACTCTACGTCTCCTCGCACAACCAATTTCATTTTTACAAAAAACGCAAGACAAAAATCCCCATCCCAAACTGTGTCCAAAATTTCTAAAAGAACAAAATTCAAACAGATGTTCATTTCCGTTGATTCTAACATATAAAATCAAATCGTATGTGTCTACTAATTAATATGATCTGCAAACATACTTACATATACTCCAAGATTAGCCACATAGCCAAGAATAAATCCCAGAGGAAGGCCAAACCCATAATAACTACCCAAGTTTATATAAGCCACCAAAGCTTGCCATCCTCCTCCTACCGCAACACCTGTACAAGATGATCCTAATTATGGTAAAGAGATCGGGGGCCAGAGGTGCACCACATTTGTTAAACAAGTATATTCAGCATTAAAAATCTAAATTAATACTGTACCCGATATCACAGGTTGAACGCTGTTAAGAATCATAGTTATTCCAAGAAGCAAAGCAAGATGGGAAACAGCTTGTCGCATCTCTTTGCTATCTGTAAAAGGAATGCTCACATAATCTCTAGCAACAAGGACAACAACCATGCACACGATCCCTATGAGGAGTGATTGAAATACTGTGACATATACAGAGTATTTAGCTGCTCTTGAACGTCCCAGGCCAAGCTCATTCGAGACTCGAACACTGCATTGGTAAAGAGATATAAAACAGCAAGAGAATCTAAGTTTGATGCACAAAAGGATTAACATAATAAAAAAATGGAAAACTGACTCACTTAGAATAAAGTTTCCATGATGCACATACGAGTGGTAACACAACCCAAAAGACAGTTATATCACGTATAATCATATGAAATTGTTAGCATGTAATCGACATTTCAAGTATTCCAAGAGAGCGAGACCCCTTCATGGAGCATGTAATACTAATACATTCAACCAAATAACTGAAGTACATTGAGAAATATTACTTGGATTTTGAAGTTATTAAAGCTGTACAAACCACAGCTGAAAAATGAAATATCAAATGAAGATGCATATCATTTACCTTATAGCAGCATTTACTCCAATGAATAACATGGCTTCAATGCCACTCATGTTCGTGCTGAAAAAATAAAGAAAGTACCCAGGAAATCAACATCTGGAATATATTTGATTGAAGTCGCAGAAATTGACAGCTCACTAACTAAAAGTGAATGTATTTTGTCAGAACAACATAGAGATTATGATTAACAAGGAAAACATGCCTCAGAAACTGACCGGGTTTTAATTTATCCCTGTTGTTTACGCTTGGTTTTAATAACTAATTCTCTGTTTATGTTGTACTGAATAAGGTACAGATCAAGATGTGTTGTGCAAAGATAAAACTTACGCAATGGAAAGGGCACCGACTGCTATCACTGCATTATTTAGATGGCCGGTGAGGATAGTAATACTCATCATGTACCAAATTTCCAGGCAAAGCATAACTGCTGAAGCAAGAGAAAGCCTTACAAAAGCCCATATCTCGTTAAATGCAGCGGATGACCAACCCTTCCATCCGTCCTTACACCAACCAACCACGTAAACAAATTGGGAAATTGCAGTGAACCAATTTGTGATGTTAAATGTTGCAGCTGCCCCATACACACCCCAACCAAATACATAAATGAAGAGCCAAAGAAGAAGCGCGTGTAGGAGCAAAGCAAGAACACCAATCCATGCCATAATACCAACTTTGCTCTGGGCCTGAAGAAACTTTTGTGTTGGAAACATTACAGCCATAGAAAATATTTCAGGAATGACTAGGATGGCATATTTTCCAGCAAGATTAGCAATCGCATCGTCTTGACCAAGCAGTTTAAGCAACGGAGTTGCGAACAAGTACAGTGGCAAAAGAATGAAACAGGTTACGAGTAGAATTATCATTGAGCGTTGCATGTAAACACCGAGCATGTGGACTTGACCAGCACCATATGCCTGACCACATAGAGTCTCAAGGGCACTTCCCATTCCAAGCTACAAAAATCGGAAATTCGTCAGGCAATGATATTTCTCATTTATGATGGTAATACATCAAAAATCTATAATTATCAGTGGCAAGTGAATGGCAGGAGTTAGAATATCTAACAAAATGAGTTGCTTCGATGACAAGGACCGTCCCTTGTTTGTTTGACAATAAGTTCTTCAAAGGGGGGGGGGAGGGGATGCACTCGTTCAATGAAGCAATCATAACATTGATATTCTAAAGTTAAACCGAAAAATATATTTCTCAAAATATTTTTGCAGTAATGTATTAAGTTTGTGACTCAAGACCTGATAGTCCCACGATTGTACTGAGGAACAGATGAATTTACAGGACAAGAAACCGCTGCTTGGAAGATATTGATTGACTACAAATTCAATTCAAAATCTCTCTCAAAAGAGAGAAACGAATTGAAGGGTCATCTTGATAGACAAGGTATTAGTACAAGTCCTTTATGTATACTCCCTCCGTCACAAAAATTGAATGTCCAAATTACTATCCCTCCATTCCAAATTGAATGTCCACATTACTATTTTAGTTCGTCCCAAAATTAATGTCCACTTTCTTGAAATGAACATATTTTATCTATGAATTCTCGTAGCTAACCTCCCATCTCTAAGGGATTTAAAGACCACTAATACATGAGTCCCACCATTAAGCTCTATAAGTAAGAAAGAGCTTATAGTAACTTATCTATGGTCAACAAATCTCCTTATTTTTGTGTCAAATCAAATGTGGACATTCAATTTTGGACAGATGGAGTATTTATTTACAAAAAATGTTCCTATCTCTTTTAAAAAATTCAGCTCTCTGACCATGCATCTCCTCTCATAATAACTAATCCATTCCCCAAAGAAACCCCAAAAAAAAGTAAACAATCCAAGAAATGAAACAAAGATAAAGAAACTCAAATCGGTTGAAATAAAGACTGGAAACAGACATAATTTGGACAGGAAAACTGATATTTCCAGAGAGAAATTTACGGCAAAATTGTCAACTAGCTGGTAGAATATCTCTGAACACCGTTGTCATGATATACTTTAGTAAGCCTGATCCTCAAAACTGAAGTAAATATCTTGAGAAAAATGTAAAACTCGTTACTTTTAGTAGTACTAGAAAGTGTTAAGTGGGTTGCAAGTGAAAAATATGCATAAATACTCTATTATAAAATATTAGCATGTGACTAATAAACTTCTCCATTGTGCAAGTGCAAGAAGACTCACTCTCAAATACTATGTTCTTAACATCAGACCCATGAATACAGCCAATAAAACTCATTCAAAGATTATTGGTAATGGAAAGCCCTTAATATGCTAGTTCTTTGTTTTATTGCAATGATGATGATTATCAACAAGTATAATTTAAAAAAATAATAATAATCTTGAAGAATAAAAAGAACAGAATAGTCTCTAGTTTCTTCTATGTCCGGGGGTCTTGTAATGCTCTGGCTATTTGGTTAGCTAGATTTTTTCTAAGGCTTGTTGCCTCACATCAAAGGGTATGGGGATCATTTGGAATTCCGCCTCCCTCATGTAACTCTTGATATCAATTAATGATATTATTCCTTTGTCAAAAAAAAAAAAAAAAGTCTTTGTTTTAACATGAATGTTCTTTGTGTTAACAGAATAGCCATGAATGTTCTTTGTATTAACATGCAATGGAGGAGCAATATTGAAAATAATAAGGAAATATCTGATATGGACCGGGTCCATGTGGACCATGTGGTCCAGATTTGACCACATCCCTGCAGAATGAGGAGAGAAGGAAATGCAGTGATGTGGCCAAATCTGGACCGCATGGTCCATGACAGAATAGACCAAATAATAATAATAGATCAACCATATTGTAAATGAACTTAATTGGTGAACACCAATGCAAAATATGTCAAGTATAGAATTAGATGTATGAGGTAAAACTAACATAAGATAATAAAAATCTGAATTAAAAAAAAACACGAAATAAATATGATTTGAAAACATTATGCTAAGAACATACAACTATGAACTAAATTTAGAACATGAAGCAATAAGCGGCCTCTCTCTCTCTCTCTCTCTCTCAACTCAATTCGGATGTCATTGTCTTCTCAGAGCAGTCCACCTTCATTTACTCTCCTCCATGGCTCTCTGTTCTGTCCTCTGCAATTGCCCTCTGCTCCCTCCCCATTATCTTATTCCTTAGCCACTATGAATCCCACCATACAAAAATTTCCTCAATTTCATCTTCAAATAGCCCTGGGTTTTTCAATTCTTGTCCTCTACTTTTCTTTACATATATACTCATCATTCAAAACATAACTTCCACAAACTTATTTCTCATTATGACACTATATTATTTTTATTACTCTGAATGTAATTTCCAAATACTAATTTATTTCTTCCCCTAAAAAATACTCATTTATTTCCTTAATAATACTTATTGAATATGGTCATCTCTCTCTCAAAATAACACTAAAACCTAATGTCACTCCCAATTGATAACTAATTGGCGCAACAGCTATCTCCTTTTTTCAGCATTGTTCGATTTACCGTGGGGTTTAATCAATTTTTTTTTATTTTCAGCGAGATTCCATTTTATTTAGTCTTGGAAGTTACCTTTATTTCATTTTAGTTTTTATTTGAGAATTGTATGTGATGATTTTGTTTCATTAATAGCATTAGAAAGGTGTCCCTAACTTTTAGAACTATCCCAATATTACACATATTCTAATGAATTGGGTATTAAGTTATGAAGGGCATTTTGGGCAAAACAAAAAAGGAAGAAACGCTAAAAGTCTAAATCATCATGATCCTATTTGTGTTTTAGCTACTTCATCGTTAAAATTTTAAAGAATCCTACAGTTATTAAGTGGTCACTTTACTTATTTTCTTTCCTCGCTAATTCATGTGCTTACAACAAGTAGATTTTGGTGCTCAAGAGCAAAGAACATAGAGAGAGAGTCAAGGAAGTAAGAGAATTCTATTACATTGACGCAACGTTTTTTGTAATTATGTCTTATATTTGATCGTAATACTGATGTCACAAATTAATTTTTCACATTTTATTGTTTTAATTTCACTAGCACAAAAATTAAAAATAATAATTTGACCATGAGCAAGTTAGTTATATTCCACTAGTAAATGTTAATGGCGGGGCGGGGCGGTTAAAAGTGTGTTCGAAGCGCTCGACCGCAAATGACCTCAAAACATTAGGCCCAATTTTATGTTAGTTATATATATATATACATTGGGCCCCAATTTTATATTAGTTGCTTAGAGGAGTGAACATTTAATTTGAGACAAGAAAGTAATAATAAAACAAAATAGAGACAAAAGGAGGAAAGAGGCGAACCAGGAAGCCAAAGGAGAAGGTAGTCAAGACGGATTGAGCAATGGAGACGGAAGCTAGTTCAACATTTCCGAGGTGACCGACGAACATCATGGTGACGATGTTAATACCAAACTGGCATATAATAGCAAAGGCAATTGGTCCACCTATCTCCCATAGCTTCACCGTTTCGATCCAGAATACTCTCCACAAATTCTCCATGCCTCTCGCCGGCCGGTAATCTCCCTTCTCGTCCAACAACTCCTCATCTTTGCCCGCGGAGATGCCGTTCAGCAACGGCGTCTCCATCGCTCCAATTTTCGATCGAATAGGTGACGGTCCGCTTCCTTTCCGGCCGGGTTCGATCAAAATTTTCAACGTGAATTATGTGGGTATTTGAATTATTAATTAGACTGCAACGACGTGAAGGTCTTGGGTTTCTTATAATAGGTGTCGTATGTAGAAAGTCTTCAAAATTGATGTACGGACGCGTCACCTATTTTCCTTTCCCTGTTTCTTTTTGGCGGTTTAATTATTTTTAATTTATATTTACTGTTTAAAGCGCATGCAAAGACTCTAATCAGAAATAAGAGATTACATTCATATCAGAGACTAAAATTTGAATTTTTCTAACAAAACTCTTCTCTAAATTTTAATTTAAATAATGGATACTTCATTAAAAATATTTAAGTCAGTTTCTATTCGTAATAAAAATCTATTTTTAAGGGATAATTCTGATATAGATCAGGTTAATTGGACTCTGCGGTGCAAAATTGACCACATCACTACATAATGAGGAGAGAGATAACTTTGGTCAGTTCTAGACCACAAGATCCACATGGACCGTGTACATATCAGAAATTTCCTTTTTCAAGTGCCTTCTATAAGAATTTGTGAAAATTAGTTATGGGTCTTCACTCTACTCCAAATTAACTGGTGTGATGAAAAATGGTCACTTTGGCATGAATTCGACTTTGTTGGACTGACTCCACATAAGTTGGAGTGGGCTATAACTCATGTGAAAGAGTTGTTGGGCCAATCCCAAAAGACCGGTCCTATATTAAATTTTTTTGATGAAAAGTGTTAACTTGTTAGTTTATAAATACCATGAATTTTCCTTAATTAAAGGATACAATATTTTATATTTCTAACACTTTTTTTTTTTTTTTTTTTATAGAAGAAGATATTTTATATATTAAAAACGCTAAAAGGACAGTACAAGAAAAATAAATGAAAGCAGTAAAACCTAGCCGAACTAACACTCTCCTCCTGTAGTGTTTAGATAAATCCAACAGACTTGAACACCTCAAATACTCCACAAGCCGTGGACCACGGCGTCCCACGCGGTAACCAAAAATAAGGAAGACATAATATTAATTACTAAGCCGACATGCACCAAATTTTGGGTTTTGGAAGTATAAAAATTCAGCATGTTCAACACATTTTCTGAATGCGTTCCTTTTTCATCTAATTAATGTAACGTATGTGGCTGTTAAATGAGTTGTCTACACTGAATCAATTTTTTTTAACACCTCTTGTTCTCGCCTGCAATCGCACAATTTGAATTTTTTTCTCAAATTTCATATATTTCTCCTTCCTCAACCGCGATTTTGGTCCATAAATCTCGTATTAATCACTCTATTTCGACATCATGACTATCATGTCGCACATTGTTACTAATTTGCAGTTTTAATATACCAAAAAAAACCCTAAATCACTTAATATCATTCTTGTTCTTCATTTTCTTTTCTTTTTTCAATATATCATATTAGACTGTTTTGGATGATTTTGTTGTTGATGGTATGTTTTTTAATGTTAATACAACTGTTGTTCTTGTTATTTTTATGGAAATAGTTGTATAATCTAAATTATACCATTTTAATCTGCAGAACTTTATGTATTGTTCATTATAAATGTGTGTTTGGCCGTTTACACCTGTTATGAATTAGTAGCATAGCTATTATGTGCCAAGTTAATAGTTATTATGCACATAGCTTACAGTTATTATACACATGACTTACAACTAATTAGTAGCATAGCTATTATGTGCCAAGCTAATAGTTATTGTGCACATAGCTTATAGTTATTATACACATGACTTACACATATTATAATTATGTTTTTAAAAATTATTGTTATCGTTTTGTCTAAACAATTGTTATGTTATTTTATTTCACATATTATATATAGACTTTCGGATTCGAATAAAATAGTTATGAAATCGTGATTCTCTGTAACATCAATGTTATGTTAAAGAAAATAGGTTGAATCGCAATCAACATAACTGCGAAAATTCATTTGTGAATCGAACAAAATAGTTATTAAATCAAATGTTTTTTGGCTTTTCGAATTTCATGGGGTTCGAATTTATGGGTTAATGATGAAGGTTAAATATATAATAATGGAGGACTGTTATGAATTAATTGGGAAAATTGTGGTTTACAGGTATGGAAGATGAGTGTAATGGTGGTAGCAGTTTAAAAAAATGAATGGCAGAAAAGAGAAGGGAGATGAACAGTATTTTGTGAACGGGAGGTTTTTTTTTTTTTGCGATAGTTGGATCCTGTGTGGCAGGCCTAAGTTTCTTTTAATTGTAGCGCACTTTTTCTGGCCATTAGATGAAAGGCTCTTAAATCTAATGACTTCTATTGTGTTCAACAGTACTAGAACAACAGGGTGTTCAGCACCCTAGTCGGCTCGATGATTTTGACCATTAATTCCCAAGATAGCATAGCATAATTAGCAAACCTGGAAATAGCTCATACAAAGTAGGTTTAAAGAAGAAAAATGTGTATTAACTCCTTCTTAAACTCGTTCTAGGTATTCCACTCGTTTGGGCATGAGGTGTATAATTAAAGAGCCTAAGCATAGGGATTCATCTCGGAACTTGGGGTCACTCAACTACTACCGTCCTTGTGGAACTGGTCCCACAACACCTTCATATTAATTGTGCGGAGTCCATATTTGCAAATAGTTTCATCTCAATTCATGTGAGATGACTGTGAGGCCAATCCTAGGGATAACAATTTGACCCGTGATTCGTTGGCCTTACCCCCATCGCTTTTTTATCTGCCCCGAGAACGGGGCAAGTCGGGGTTGGATCTCTTGTCATACCCGTTTCATTATTATTATTATTATTATTATTATTATTATTATTATTATTATTATTATTATTAGACCTAGCCAATAATATTGTTCATCCATATTATATTTGGTTTCCGGTCCTTCATTTAGTTATTCTGATCCTTTAGTTATTTGTGTTTAATAATTAGTTCTTGATTTCAGAGAGCAACTTGTGCATGTGGTTTTCCACCCCGGCTCCTATGTTGAACATATTTTGTTCAGTATATGCGGGACAAGCTGTCAGCCGTTGGATCTTGTACTTTTGATCC
The DNA here is from genome assembly GCA_026122235.1 of Vinca minor. Taxonomy (NCBI): domain Eukaryota; kingdom Viridiplantae; phylum Streptophyta; class Magnoliopsida; order Gentianales; family Apocynaceae; genus Vinca; species Vinca minor. The sequence continues at coordinate 5,984,406 of JAOCZM010000100.1, read as the reverse complement.
AACGGTTGGCTGTGATGCAGGGGTATTAAAGGATAAAATTGTTTGGCTGTCACTTTAGGCGGGAAAATGAAATTTCAAATCCCATTTTTCTCTCTTTTACTTTTATTTGCTAGAAGATAATTTCATATCCCTAAAATCTCTCCATTTTCCTCTCTTCCCTTCTCTAATTGGTTTATCATCTTTCTTCCTCTCTCTTTCGTCGTCTTTTTGGGTTAAAGAACAGATCTATTCAATAGAATAAAATAACGGGGAAGAATATGTAAATAGCACTGAATGGAAAAGATTCAGAGATTTTCTCTTGTAAAGCTAAACTTTTTTTGGCAAAATGGTTATTCTTTGTGATGAATCGGGAAATTGTGAGTTTTTTTTTTTTATTTTGTTTTATAAATGACATTGTTATTTATGTTGTTTATTGTGTTATTTTTTCCTAATATCTGGAGTTTATCATGAAACAGAGTTGGAAGAATTCGAAGATAAGCACAATGAACAGAAGACAAGGGGCCAAGCATATTAGGCAGCAAGTAAAATAGGCAGAAGACATTTCCTACCTAGATGAAGAAAACATTCATCTTAGACTTTGAGTATTAGATATCTTAAATATGCAGCAAGTAAAATAGGCAGAAGACACTTCCTACCTAGATGAAGAAAACATTCATCTTCGACTTTGAGTATTAAAAAAAAGTGGCGCGGGGCGGGGCACGAGGCAAGACATCTTGATTTGCGGCGGGTCACAGGGCAGGGCGGGGCCAGGGACGAAGTCAGGAATTTGGCGTTGGAAGGGAGGGGGGACGAAACTGCAACAGTATGTTGAAATGCATATAAAAACGGCAAAAGAAAAATCTTGGGGGGCGAAATTGATAAAATATTCTGAACTACATATAAAATTTACTATACCTAGTAATATTTTTAAAAACCTCGGGGGGAGGGCTCCCCCCTCTGTCCTCGTCCCTAGGCAGGGCGATGAGACAATTCCGCAAGGGGGGACAAGACTTCTTGATCTGCAGTGGATCACGGTGCAAGGCGGGACGATAAGACAGATCGCGGAGGAGGTTGAGTATTGAGATACCCGTCCCGATCTGTCCCATTGCCATCCTTAGTCAGTCCCACAAGGGTCATAGGATTGAATTTTCCCGGAACTTGCTAGTTAAACTTCTTATCTTGGAATTTGGTAACATTATAAAATGCATGCTTTGGTGGGAAAAGCTGAAATCCTTAGAAGGAGAAATGTCCAAATCATATATTATTTTTAATTGATAGTATATTTTAATGCATTTTATTGATATGTTTATGTCTTACCAAGACCCAATTGTTGGGCTGAGTGATACTTTTTCCTTAAAACTATACCTGCAGCTAGAGTGGCAAATTTCAAGAGTCCTACTAGCCTCGCCCGTCCTCCCATAAAATTTTAAAATTGTTGTATTTTTAGTGTATAATTTTTATTTTATTTTTTTGCATACGTTATTTATTTTGTGTTTTGTAATCTCTAAATTTTAAAATAATTGAATTACAATCTCTTAAAATATAATGTTCCTCTCACGTTACATTATGTATTCGCACATGCAATTAGTCCTAAGAGTAAATTAAGAAGTAAATCAAAGAATAAATCATCTTGAAATTAAAAATCTGTGGTGAAGTAGTAAATCAAAGAGTAAAATATCATCCCTAATGGGCACAAGCATCTAGATATTTGTTTAATCATTAATGGAATGTTAGGCTTCAAATGGATTTGTTTCACCTTGTTCTTCTTTTCTTTTGAAAATTTCTACTGTTTTTCTTCTCCCTCAACAATTAATCACTACCTCATATATGGCTCAAATATAATGAAAAGTTCCTAGGCAACACTGTAAAAATGGGAGGTAGCCTGGTCTATTATTATCTGTTTCATCTTTCATTTATATTATTTTCTGAAGGTCCTACATATATAATGTGAGTGACGCGTGAAATCAGGATCAATCGAGCAAGTTCATCCACCCGGCGTTATTAGAGATACTTTAAATGTACTCTCTTCGTCCCAAATTAACTGTCCACGTTTCCTTTTTTATTTGTCCCAAATTAACTATCCACTTTCTAAATGAAGTATGCATTAATGACAATTTTTTCAATTTTACACTCCTTATAACAAAGAACTAGTTTCCTTTTACCCTCCTTCCAATTTTTCCAAATTAACTGTCAACGTTTCCTTTTTTGTTTGTCCCAAATTGAATGTTCTTAATTAATTTAAATTATTACTTTTCAACACATATTTAAGAGGTAGTTGGGTGTTATGTGAGAGGAAAGAGAGAGAAAACCATAAATTTTAAATGAGATTAATAAAATTAATGAGGGGTATTTTAGACTTCTACCTATATTTTACCATCAAAATCACCAAATCCTTAATACTCGTGCATTTATCAAAGTGGACAGATAATTTGGAACGGAGTGAGTAATTTCTAAAGCCCTTGAGGTGGTTCAGTGTAGCTTGATCCTCATTGTTTAAATTTTCTCACTGTATTAATGATAATTAATACAAGTTCTCTTTTCAAAAAGGAAAAAAGACTTATACTAGAATTTTGGCATGGTAATTGGTGAATTAATCAATAATATCATTATTGAAGGAGTGGACAGAGCAATTAAACCCAAACAGTTCATGAGATCCATCTTCCAATACAGCGGAGGATCAGATCTTGGTTACAGAAATGGTCCCCAATTTCTTTCCACATAAAGAAAAATGTCCCGATTTGGTCGGCATATAATAATTATTTTAGTACTAAAAATAGGTGTCAACGGGTTCGGGCAGACCCGAACTCAGCTCACATATATAAAAAAAATATGAGGTGAACGTGAGTTTAATATTCAAGTTCAGTTTTATATGAGCTTGACCCGCTCAGTCCAGTTAAAATTCACACCTGAATAAGAATAATATAATTATAAATATTATATATATATATATTAAATTTTTAATTAAAAAAAAAAACCCTATAAAAACTGGCTCCAAAACCTATTATTTATTTTCTCTCTTTCTCAAACCTATCTTTGATTGTCAAAGAGGCCGCACCCAGTGGGGCAAGCCTCAACTCGTGACCGAGAGGTCCCGAATTCGACACCCTCCCCATGTATGGGGCAAGTTTAAAATGTCTCCCTTTCTAGGGCTACCTCCTCCTCTTGTGAGACAGTTCTCTCTCTCCTTCATGGGGCAACCGTCCAGCCGGACTTCAAAAAAAAAAACTATCTTTGATTATCTTTTTATTAGTTTATCTTGCTACATGAATTATTGTATTATGTATATTTGTATTCTTATCAGAATTTAGTCTAATGGCTCATTGTATTCTACTATTCTTACTACAAGATTTTTGTCTTTTTTTTTGCTAATATAAATTTAGCTCATGAAATGTGAGTTGAACGTAAACTTGAAGTTTGTGAATTTTTACCGAGTTGAGTGTGAACTGAACTTTTCAACTTTTATATAAGTGAGGAATTATATTAAACTCATCTCAAATAACACGATTAACATCGCTAGTACTACTAGAATATTTAAAGAGGAACATAGTTGACTTCTGCTAAAGTTGTTGCATTTTATTTCTATTCTATCTAGCCCTAAATGACCGTCATTAACAACTATACACCTTCCCCCACCTACTATGAATCCATCAATAAATTTATACCAACTCAAAATGGGATATATTTCCACTCCCAAGACTGAGATACTCTTCAATTCGTTCATATGTATTATTTTTTTCTCAAATAAATTATTTTACTTAGGAATCAATGAGTATCGCGATGGTTGAGGTTGCTCTTTTTCTGGATAAGGTCTTGAGATTGATTCCTACTTCCCCTTCCCTCTCTCCCCAAAAAACAAATAATAATAATAATAAAATAAATTATTTTACTTTGGTTGGAATTGATAGAGTTTGGAATTTTGTTTCGAATTTCGTAGAAATTAAATTATTTATAAGAGGAAGTGTGTGATCAATCTTAAATTAAATATGAGAAAGGGGTATCCAAGTAATTTACGTACAATTCCCTTGAAAAAAAATTAATCTATGATGCACACATTCAAGAAAGTTATATATGTATAATGTACGTGTGTGCATTTGGAAGGTGCAAATAAAAGATCAATTAAAATTCGATTTTTTAGAGACTCAAAGCTTATAAGAAATCGTGGAGTTGATAATGATTCAGTATTTTTAGAAGCAATTATGCAAAAGGAAGTAGTCATAGTAATAACAATTCTTCACAATTTCTTCATTGCAATTTGGCAACATCATACTTATGTTAGAAATAAAATTCACCCATATTTAAATTCAAGAAAAAAACAATGATAATAGACTCAAGTTTTACTACATTATTCTATTTTTTTTGTAATTTTAAGAAATTATTAATTTATAATATTGACGGAATCATAGAATTTATAAGTCATTATGTATATTATAGTGTTATTAATTGAAATAACTACTTTTATACACTTGAATCGAGTCATGACCGTGCAAATTTATAATTTTATGGAGGTTTTTAACTTTCTTAGTCTCCGCATAATTTCCACAACTTTTTCTACCAATTAGATTATAATTTGAACATGATAAACTTAACAATACAATATTAAATTGCTCTTTGATAGACTCAAACTTTTCTTGAAAACAATGATGGAGATAGGGGTGTTCAAGAAAAATCGAAATCGACCAATCCAAACCATTTCAAACCGATTTTTCGGTTTGAGCGGTGCATTGGACTGGTTTCGGTTTGGACTAAATTAAAACCGAACTTTTGATTTTGTTTGCAAAATGTTATAATCCAAACCAAACCGAACTGAATATATATATATATATAATTACTCTTTTGCAATAAAACATACTCCATCCATCTCAAAATAGTGTAACATTTTGACTTTAATTTGTTTTCCAAAATAATGTTAACATTTGCAATATCAATAAGTATTTAATGAACTTTTATCATTTTACCCCTCATCTTACTCATCTTCCAACTACAATACCAATATTCAAGAAATAATTGATTAGGATATATTAGTGTTTTGACTTTTACTATTATTTTTTTTTATTTTAGAAATGTCTTAATTTGTGTGAAAAATTCAAATGTTAACACTATTTTGAGATGAAGAGAGTATTTAAGTTCTTATTTATATCCATGACAAGCAAGTCTTTCAAGTGCTAAAGTAAAAGATTGAAGAGTTATTGATATGTGATTTTAGATTTGCTTGCAATTTTGTTTTATTTTACAATAATAATGATGTATTTTTTGTATTATTTTTGGTCTTTTTTCTTGTAGGATGATTTTGAAGTTTAAGAATTAGAATCAAGCATATATGTTTCATTATTTTGTTTTTTTTTATTGTGGTTAACTTAGGAAAATAACTTATTAAAATCAAGCATATATAAAGAATTTTTTGTTTTATTTTTACTTTATAATTAATATATTTTGTTTCTCATAAAAACTGAGCAACCAAACCAAACCAAAGCGATACAAACCGAATGCATCGGTTTGAACTTTTGAATGGTTTGAATTGGTTTAAAAAATGTCAAACCGAATATTTCGGTTTGGTTTGAAAAATGTGTAAAACCGAACCATGAACACCACTATATGGAGCCAAAACCATTTCAGTGGGGGCACGTGACCTCACTAGGAAAAAATTTCCTATAAGTTACTTATATGTAATGACTTATTCTTTTCCTAAAAAAAATAATAATTATTCTTTTCGTCTAAAATTGAATGTCCATATTTTTATTCATTTTGTATAAGAAATAGGATATTCAATTTGGGATAGTGCAATAAATATCAAGTAAAAATTCGAAAAATATTCACTACAAAAGAGAAAAAAAGACCCTTTTTTCACCGATGAGTACCCCACTACCTTTGTTTCAGCTTTCACTACCGTTTGAAAATTTGAAGGTAACGCCAACTAAACTAAATCCACTACTACATTTAACTGGGTGAAAATCCTCTGTCCCCAACCAATCAGAATTTACTATATAAATATTTTTTTCAATTATATATACACACGGTGAATTGTGATTGGCTAGGAACAGGGATGAGAACAGATGATTTTTTGCTCATTCAACTCCCCAAGGTTTAAAAATCTCCTAGAGTAACAAAAAATAAAGATTTTTTCAATAAAAAATAAATAATTTTCAGCTCTTAATTTTAATAACTAAATAAATTTTTATTTTAACCATGCAAATTTTGAACTTAAGTCATTCATGCAGAGTCCTAATATTGATTATTCATCCAGAGTCATAATATTGATGGTTGTCCTAAACTAACTCCTCCCTTTATGCTGAAGTTGGTGTGTTGGTATTGAGAATAGGCCCATATTGGGAATCCATATTCTGAATAGGCCCAATGGAATCCATATTCGGAAATTTAGATTTTTTGATACGAATGACATGGTTTTGATAGGAAACTTCCTACGTGGCCTTTATTATTATTATTATGGCGTGTCATTGGTCAATACAGATTCAAGAAATCTATCTAGTTTAATAAATGTGGATTATTGTATCCGTTTTCAGCTTACATGACAAATTTTATCCACATAGATTGCAGATAGATACAAAGAATATGTCTTCAACAAAATAAGACGAATTTATTCTATCCGCCTTCATCAAACCTAAATACACCCCCAAAGGAAGATGAATACCTTGAATCTATCTTCCACAACCCTAAACTTATTCATCAACCCTAGACTTATTTTGGGTTCTTGAAATTCTCCAACTTACCCCTAGGCTTTATGGTGTTTATTTTAAGGGCTAAAACAATATATGTAATTTCTTTTTTTAATTTATTTTCAAAGGATACAAAAACATGTATTACTTGAAATTTTCAAACTCTTTTTAATAATAGTTGATGAAATTCTTCAAGTTTGAAAAAAATCAGAAAGTTATTTTTTGTCAAACATTGTAATGCAAGAAAATATGTAATTAGTGGTACATAAAACGGTTAAAGCACCTAGTGACACCAGACCCGACACAAGTCTCGTGAGGATGGCAGCACCTCCAATCACCTACTTGACAAACAAACTCGCTATACTAAAATGAATATTTTGAAGTGATAGTGAATGCTTGGATCCATGATCATATACTAATCAAATACTTCAAACGTATTCCATGTGGGATGAGGTATGAGAAGATGATAAGGTAGTGGGATCCACAGAAGGAGAGAGGGTGCAGCTGAAGGTAGAGGTGGGGGGGGGGCAAGAGGATTTATTTTTAAAAATTGAGTTCCAAAAATGACCCTAAAACCTTTTGCGAATCGAAAATTCGAAATGACAGTCGATTGGCTGGATCTTGGACAGAAGTACATTATAACACTTTTGAAATTATGTTATTTTTATTTTTTTTTACTTTTTGAAACCTGGATGGGCGGTTGCCCCGTAAGGGAGAAGAGAGAAGCGCCTCACAAGAGGAGAAGATATCCCTAGAAAGGGAGACAATTAAAGCTTGCATCATTGCATGGGGAGGGTATCGAACTCACGACTTCATGGTCGTGGGCAGACCCTTGCCCCACTGAGCTAAAGAATCTTTCGAAATTATGTTAGGGACCTTAAGGTCGAAACACAATCAATTGGGGTCTTACTACCCATCGTAAATTGTTTAAGGATGAACTTTACCAATTTGCCTAATCTATGTTAACATACTTAGAAAAACTTCTATTATGAAATTGATATAAAAACTATTATGAAATGAATGGAGTATCTCTGGTAGGGGTGTCAACGGGTTCGGGCGCTCACATAACTCGAAAAAATGTGAGCGTGACCCTGCTCACTCCGAAAAAAAGCTCGAACCCGAATAAGAATAATTTAATTAAAATATTATATATATATATAATATTAATTAAAAAGAAGAAGACTTATAAAATCCGTTTATTTTTTTTTTAGTATATAAGGATTTTTGTCTACGTTGTATGTAGGTTCTTTAACCTTTGACCTTGCGATGTATTTATATTTTGTTATCTTTTTATTAGTTTATTTTGCTTCGAGAATTAAGTATCTATTATGTATATTTGTATTCTTGTCAGAATTTAGTTTCAATACTCATTGTATTATACAAGATTTTTGTTTTTTTTTTGCTAATATAAATTTAGCTCGTGAGCTCAACTCGAGCTCGCATTAAAATGTGAGTTGAGCATGAGCTCAATGTTTGTGAACTTTTCCGGGTTGAGCATTACAATTTTTATGTGAGTTGAGCATGAGTTAAGCCAAGCTCGGCTCACATAGCTCAATTGACACCCCTAATCTCTGGCATACTCATTTCATTTCATCATAAACTTTTCATAATATATTTCTAAAATTATCTCTGTCACAGAAAGATAAGAAAAGAGATTTGTATTTGAAACTTAATAGGGATGAAGTTCATTTGGGTTATAATGTTTCTGAATCTTCTAATACATTCTCTAGTATACCAATAAAATGATTACAAAGAGAGAAATGTGATGACTCTGAATCTTCTAGTACACTCTATACTATCCTCTCTAGTACACCAATAATATTCTTACATATGGAACAATGTGATTGACTCAAGCCCCGAATTCACTATGCACCAATGACGTTAATACACGTAGAGTGATCTCATTAGTGTAGTAGAGATGGTATTAGAATATCCAAAGTATAATGTGATTAGTCTAAGCTCATAATTCTTCCTTAGACCAATGATATTGCTTCATGTATGGTTATTTTAGTGGTACACCATCACAATATACTTGAGGATGTAGTAAAAGATTCGAAGTGGATTATAATTGGAAAAATACTCATTCTCTCCCCTTTTCGTAATCTACATTAAAATATATAGAAGACATTATATTATAAAATGGAGAAAATATATTCTATTACGCTCATAAAGTTTTCCTACATATAACACCATTATTGAACAAAAAAGAATCTAGGGGTTCTACTAATTATATTGATGTACATGCAAATTTAATTAGTTTATTAGACATTGTACTTGAACTACTTTCTCAAAAACAATGGTTTTCCTCCTTACTCCATAACTAACTCTTTATACTTAAGGATGCAAACACCACCATTAATATCAATCCATAAAGATATTATAGGTACAAACGAAATGTACACCTAACAAATTTTGAATGGTGAGAACATTTATAAGTACATGTATAGGTACAGACGATTTTCACCTATTGAAATATGGCAAAAAAAATGCATGTCCTCGTGCATGTTTCCATTCATGTTCTTAACCACTCACAATTCGGCACATGTATACAGAATTGAAAGAAATGTTCACATGTCAAATTTTGAGTGATGAGAACATACATGGAGTAACACATTGATAACAAAAGAGTTACGCAGAAAGCAACTAAACAAGTAAAAAATCTGTAATGAACCCAATTCATGTTTCCACATACCAGCCGTGTAGTCTAAAATTTTTACCATTAAAGATGAACAAATTTAAAACTATTTCTTTCACTCCCTACCACGTAATAACATGGTAATTGTACTGGACCACAGATTTCATGATGGAAATAATCTAGAACGAGACTAACAGATAAAAAAAGCCTCCCCATCTATAACTTTCACCATAGATCAGGTCCACCAATTGTTCTGTTTTACCCATTTTCGTTGCTCATAAGATAAATATGTTTACATTTGCTATTTCGAGCCTAACCAAGAAAAAAAAAGACAGCAAAATAATAGTCAATAAAGGTACAGTAAAATTTCTCAGAACTCCTGAAACTACAAAAACTGCCTAAGGTTCAGCACTGCTATTCTCAATTGGAAGACCGTTACTCGGTGATTTCACCGTGTCTATGTCTTGTCCTCCCCACTTGCGCATGCGTTCTGATGTCTGCTCAACCTGCAATCGAAGTTAAAGGTCAGGCGAGTCTTTCCCTTATGCGAGAACTATTACCATGGAAACAACAAATTGATGTCTTTTACTTTCACCCACCTCTTTGTTCCAGTTGGTCTTGTAAAGTATGATTAGGAGCAGTAGCGTCTGAAGAGCCGTTCCAGCTATCATGCCTCCCCAAAGTCCCTGCATTCACAAAACACAACCAGCTTTAGAGCTCCCAAGATTTTCGACAAGCTGATAGGAATAATGGAAAATTCGGGACTAGTTTACATGGCACAATATTTATTTAAGAGTAGTGAAACTTAAACGTACAGATGTTCATTTCTTTTTATTCACGCATTTAAAATCAACTAATATATATTTTGTCTTATCAATAGGAACTGCAAAATAAACTTACTTGAACTCCAAGATGAACAGCATAACCAAGAACATATCCTAGAGGAAGGCCAAACACATAATAACAACCCAAGTTGATATAAGCCACCAAAGCTTGCCATCCACCTCCAACGGCAACACCTGCGCACAAGATGACCCTAATTATGGTAAAGATGTCGGGAGCCAGAGGTGCACCACAAATCCGATACACAATTACAGTTCGGTTTACAGAAAACTAAATCAATAGAATATACCTGATATCACAGGCTGAACGCTGTTAAGAAGCATTGTTATTCCAAGAAGCCAAGCAAGATTAGCAACAGCTCGTTGCATCTCTTTGCTATCTGTAAAAAGGATGGCAAAATGGTCTCTAGCAACAAGGACAACTACCATGCATACAATCCCGATAAGCAGAGATTGAAATACTGCCACGTATACCGAGTACTTGGCTGCTCTTGAACGTCCCAGGCCAAGCTCATTCGAGACTCGTACACTGCATTGGTAAAGAGAGAGGAAATAGCTTGAATCTTTGAGATGACACACAGAAGGATTAATATAATAACAAAGTGAAAGTATTTTTTTTTTTAAAGTTTCCACAGTGTGCATACAGTACTAACACCACAATAAAAAACACAGTTAAACCGTATAAAATTGTATGGAAATGTTAGCATGTCGGAATTCTATAGGAAAAGAGCGTGTGTCACCTTTTCAAGTATTCTAAGAGATTGAGACTCCTTTATCAAACATGCAACACTTTACACATTCAACCAAATAACTAAAGGAAATCGACTTCAGCACTTGGATCGGAGGGAATTGGAGTACCTCCATTAAGAAATTGAATGTCAAATTCAGATATAAGTCCTTTACCTTATAGCAGCATTTACTCCAATGAACAGCATGGCTTCAAGTCCATTGAGGTTCATGCTAAAAAGAATAAAGTGTAAAGGAAGTCAAAATCTGGAACATATTTAGAAACCAACCGCAACAGAATCACAAGAAATTGACACAATGACAAGGACAATGGTTAACGAGGGAAATATGCTTCAAAAAATGATCAGGTGTTGCCGTCCAATTTAGTACATTTGCAGTCGAGCTTAATAACTAGTTTATGTTACATTGCATGTAAAGTACTCGACATTTGTTGATCAAGGGATATGGAGAAGAGTAGACTTCATATCAATAGCAGAATATAACACGAGAATCCAGGAAACCAAATTTGAAGTTATATTTTAAAAATTAATGCAGATCAAAATTGTACATATATAAAACTTACCAAATTGTAAGGGAACCAACTGCTATTACTGCATTATTGAGATGGCCTGTGAGAATACTAATACTCATCATGTACCATATCTCCAGGCAAAGCATAATTGCTGAAGCAAGAGAAAGCCTGACAAAAGCCCACATCTCGTTGAAAGCAGCGGTTGACCAACCCTTCCAACCATCTTTACACCAACCAACGACGTAAACAAATTGGGCAATTGCAGTAAACCAACTCGAGATGTTAAAAGCTGCAGCTGACCCAAGTAAACCCCAACCAAATACATAAATAAAAAGCCAAAGCAAAAATGCATTCTGGAGCAAAGCAATAAACCCAATCCATGCTATAACACCAACTTTGCTCTGGGCTTGAAGAAACTTTGATGTTGGGAAATTTACAGCTAAAGAAAACATCTGCGGAACAATTAGGATGGCATATTTTCCAGCAAGATCGGCAATTGCATCTTCTTGACCAAGCAGTTTAAGCAGAGGGGTTGCAAAAAAGTAAAGTGGCGAAAGAATTACACAGGTTGCAAACAGAATTATCATTGAGCGTTGCAGGTAAACACCAAGCTGGTTGATTTGTCCAGCACCAAATGCCTGACCACATAGAGTCTCAAGGGCACTTCCCATACCGAGCTACAAAATTTGGAAGAAAAAGTCCAGTGAGGCTATGAGTTTTCCCATTTTAATTAGCAGTAACCATGAATAAAACAGGACTAAAAATTCATCAACTTAAGTTTACAATGGTCTAATAAAATGAGTTTTTCTTTTAATGACAAGGACTGCACTTTGTTTGTTTTGCAGTGATATTCTCCAAAGGGGGATTCCAATGTTCACTGGAGCAATCCTAAAGCATTAATGGTCTCCTAAAGTTGAGCTGAAAAATATATTTCTACTTTATTACTCAAGGGACCTGATATTCCCAAGTTTGTTGCACAGAGCAGATGAATTTACAAGAATTCAGCGGGGGGAAATTGTTAGCAGAAAAAGAAGAGAAGAAATCAACCTTTATGGTTGAAAGACATTCGTCGACTTCAACTCAATAAAAAATAAAAGACATTCTCTTGCTTGACTACTGACAAGGAACCAGAACAGGTTCTGTATTCCTACGATAAATTTAAAGAACAATAGCTGAATCATACTCAAAGGGTGAGGAAACGCCGACATGAAAACACTTCCCGGGACAGAAAAACAACCATTTACAGGAAGAATTTTACTGAAACTTGAAAATCTTGGTGAGGGGGGTACGTTTGTCCTGGTGAGATACTCCGGGTTGCCTAAATATTAGAGTAAATAGTTTTAGAAAAATTTAACAGGTACTCTTCTAGGCCAGTTTCCAGTTTATCTTTGAACTTTTAAAGAATCCACAACTACTTGCTTTAAGAACATAAAAAAGTGTAAACAACTTATTACTACCTCCATTCTATAATATAAGTACGTTTAGTACATGTAGTGAAAATTAAGGAAGCTAAAAACAAGATATTTGTTAATCAAAATATTAATATTACTCTTTTAAATAAGATTTGTATACCACTAATTGTATTTTAAGATAAAAATATTGATATTATGGGACGAGGAGTCAGGAGAGTATCACTTTATACATGGATGATTTGTAAAAAAGTGCGAAAACAGAGTGGCTAAAACCACAGATTTCATTTTCATATACAGAATCATATCATTATAAGAATATTAAACATATACACGTGTTGCGCTTCTACTCTAATTAAATAATTATCACAAAACAAGCGTCTAATTCTAAATTCTGAAAATGCATATTTTGTGAATAGATATGTACAGAGAGAAAAAGTGGAAGAGAAAACCGAACCAGAAAGCCGAAGGAGAAGGTTCCGATGACGGATTGTGCAATAGAGACGGAAGTTAGCTCAATATTTCCGATATGACCGACGAACATAGTGGTGACGAGATTAATACTAAACTGGCAAATAATGTTAAAAGCTATCGGTCCGCCGATAATCCAGAGCTTTTTCGTTTCAATCGAGAACACTTTCCACAATTGCTTGATGCCTCTGGCCTGCCGGTAGTCGCCGGAAATGTCGAACAGCTCGTCGTCATCTGTGACGGAGATGCCGTTGAGCAACGGCGTCTCCATTTTGTTATATACCGTACGGTGTTGATCTGAAGAAAGGACACCGGCCGGTGAGAGAGTAGTGCCGGTTGTGTGAATGAGTCAAAATTGAAAGCGAGTCTCTGACTCGGTCGGTAACTGCCTTAGTTTCTCGCCGGACCGTTTGGGTTCCGGCGTTGCTCCGTCAATGTTTTCAAAAGTTTGTTACGTGAGCAGTGCCTATGAGTAGCAAGTAGAGTGCCGTGTGAAGTATTGAAGTGGCCTTTGAATGCTGTATTTATATTTATGGTTGATGGTTGATACAGTACTCCCACTTCACGTGACCATTTTTTTTTTTTTGCTAAGTAACTTCACGTGACCATTTTTTTTTGCTAAGTAACTTCACGTGACCATTGTTTACCGGAAAAATTCCCTATGGAACTGTCTTATGAGTACCTGCAAGACATGAAGGCCTGCGAGATCCACTCTGCAGATGGGTCCTGTCTCAAATTATGTGAGAGGAGTATGTGCCCGTATCCACAAAGTCCGTCCCATGCCAGACCTTCCCTTGTTTACCCTCAATGGTAACTATTGATTAAAGATTGTTGCATACAAAAACGGTTTTAACTTATAAACAACTCTGCATTTTTTTATTATGGGTGTGATTAGATTGAATTTGTATTTTTTTTTCTCTAATTTAAAGGAGGATCGATAGTGATTCCCCACTTCCCCTTCAACATGACTCGAACTCACGACTTATCGATTGGAAGTGAAGTGTCTTACCGCCTGAGCTGCGCTTCGTTGTCGATTGAATTTGTATTTGAGATTTTGGTTTCAGTCTTAAACTCAAACTAAATTTTAGATAATTTAATACTTCATTTTTCATTTTTCATATTTAATATTTTTGTTTTCATTTACAAACTCAATACAAAGTTGATTTGGGTATAAGTTTAATTTTTAAATCATATCAAACTCAAACAAATTCAATTCAATCAGACCCTACGTCTTTTATTACACTATTTGTTAGGATATGTAATAAAAAAAATTGTAGTCTCTTTTTTTATTTCCTCAATATATATGTCTTTTTCTAATTTTTAAGAATACATTTATACTATTACTCTTACTATAGGGAGAAGGTGAATAATTTTTTAGAAAAGACTAAATTATTAGAGGGTAAAATAGGAAAAATGACTTTTTTTCACTCATTTCTTAATCTATGCTAAACTAAATAGAAGTATTTCTATTATGAAACATAAGGAGTATAAGTAGTCCAAACTCATACATTTACTATGAGTTAATGATATTACTACATGTGAAATAATATCATTGATGTACTAAAGAGTATACTAGAAAATTCATAGTTTTTATAAGGTATTTTTTTTAGGGGACTGGTAATATAGTTATTTTAATTATTTTTAAGACATGCGCAAAATAAATTTTATAGTGCAACATGAAATTACTATAATTTCTAAAAAATTAACGAATTTTACCTACCATTTTCCTAATAAAATAGCAGTTAGTCTACTATATTTACTTGAATTTCCATATCCTTAAGGTCATGAGTAGCATCTTAGTCACATTCATAGCAAGTATTACAAACAAATAAGTACTCCCATTATGTGAATAATACAAAAGATCACATACAAAGATTGCAAAATACACTTTAATATCAAACTAATAACCTAAGCCTATCAAAATAGCATCATGGAAGAATAGTGTTCATTTAGTTTTTAATCTGGGCTTGACAACACCCCCCCCATCCCCCAACAATTAGGAACCTGGGTGGGAGGACCATTTTGGTGGTTACTAGAAAATATCTATTTTGGTGGAAGGTGAACTATTACTCTTTTCTATCGCATTCTCTGTTTTATTCGGAGATAATTGTTAAGTGTCACACTTTTTTCTTACTAATTCCACTATTTTGTTTAAGTATTAAAATTTTTAAAAAAAAATTAAAAATTTCCAATTAAAAAGTGACAACTTATTATTAATAAAATAAGAAATGAGATAGAATATGAGATAGAAAATTTTATTAAATTATTCTTTAACTAAAACAGTAAAAATGTGCATGTTGGATATGGCATCCCACATTCCCGTTTGGTATCTCATTCTTTACGTCCTTGTTGTTACCCGCTACCATTGGGAAGCGTTACATTTTTCTCTTAATGTTCTATCATTATTTTTACTTTTTTTTTAAAGAAAACATATAACTTATCAAGTTATTATAGATAAAACAGAAAATACGACACAAATATAAGATAAAAGATTTGTTTGGTTTCAAGAGTAGTATTCTTTCATTGGTTATAGTAATAGTAAGAGTATTTTCTCCGATACAAATTCTCTCCATTTGTCCAATATACATTTAAGATTGCATTATCTGTCTTATTTATTTCAACGGAAAAAAATATTTATTTTCTACAAAACAATATAATTTTTAAAATGAGGGAATATTTCAGGGATAAACAGCAGGTTTGTATTAGTAATGATTTTGATGTTTGTACCCTACCCTTTGGGTTAGGTTGTCTTTTGTTTTTTGTTTTTTTATATATTTCCTAATTAACCAAAATAAAATAAAATGATTTTGATGTTTATAGAGATGTCATGGGTTTTTGAGCATATTATTTTATGTATGAAGTGCTTGAATATATTTAGAAAAAAAAAAAAAGTGCTTCAATATTGTTTTGATTCACGGAAATTAAGTAATGGAACAAATGAATATCTCGACTCAATAAACATCATAAATTATAAAATTTTCTTCAAGAGGATTTTTATACAAACTTATATGTCCACTTTATATTTTGGACAGAAAGTAAGATTTTATCAAATTCTATAGTCGAAAAATAGTAAAATGTTAAATTTGACCAAATTTAATTTGACTCCTAGTTTAATTCTATCTTTTCCCCCTCTCTATTCCTCTCTCTTCAACATTCAATGTAAGAGATATGATTGAAAAATTCATCATTAATGAGCCGTTTATTTAAAAGTGAACAGTTAATTTATGACAGATTAAAAATAAAAAATATGAACAGATAATTTATGATAGAGAAAGTATACGGGAACGCAAAGGACGATTGTCACAATTCTAAGTGTGTATTGGATAAATAGAAAAAATATTCATTGCTTATAGTTATATGTTTAGTTTGTCTTAGCACTAATTTTTGTTTTATATTGAAATTTTTTAAATTTATACAGAAAATTCAAATGACAAGTGAAAAAGTAGGTGGATTTTTTTTTTTTTGAAGCCCGGCTGAGCGATTGTCGCATGAAGGGGAGAGAGAACTGCCTCACAGGACGAGGAGTAAGCCCTAAAAAGGGAGACATATTAAGTTTGCCCCATATATGGGGAGAGTGTCGAACTCGGAACCTCTCGTTCACAAATCGAAACTTGCCCACTGGGCTGCGGCCTCTTTGACAAAGTAGTTGGACTTAACCACCGGAAAGTAGAGGGAAAATTTAGCTTCGTTACGTTACGAGGCGCCATAGAAAGAACTTGTGAGAGCTGCATGTCCACGTCTCATGCTATGGTGATGCGCAAATGTTTGGTAGCACGAGAGGTCCAATATTTTTCCCATTTTCTATATATTTTTCACCTCCACTATTAAAATTAAAATGTGGGGATTGTAGATTTTTTTTAACGGAACAAGTGGTATCATTAATCGATATAAAAAATTACATAAAAAATAAGGAAGTCTGTAGAATCCTCTATTCAAAAGTCTAATTTAGTACGAAATGTTTTACTTGATGAATAATGTTTGTTATTTACTCGAACACTCGACCGCAACAAATATAAGACTATGATCAAATTAGATGAGTATATATGTTCTTTAAATAGAATAGAGAAATAAGAATTTCTTTATAAAATGTAGTATTTTTTAACTAATGGACTTACCATTTTATTACTAGCGAATTTCGAACTTTTTCAATAACAAATAAGTGCTAATTGTTGCGACTAAAATTGAATAGTCATCAGGTAGGGCATCTTCTAATTTAGAAATGATGTGATGATTGTTGTTTTACCCTAATAAATAAGTAAAAGCACTTTTTTAGAAATTTGTTTGTTTTGAAAGAAAGTAGGAAAAAATCAACGTAATAAGAAGATGCCACCAACCTGGTAGTTATGGATTTTCTTTGGTTGAACAAAATGGTAGCGGTAGCTGAACGGTGAGTAAACTATTACTTGGATTTTCTCAGACCAGACACTGTGTCACAGACACCTTTTTTTTTGTTTTTTTTTATTCGGGGGAAGGGGGAGGGGGTGTCGAATCTGGGACCTCACAGTTACAGGCAGAGTGCTCCCTCACAGTCACAGACACTTTCTGCGGGGAAAAAAAGGAATATTTGTGTACTTTAATTGAATCTGATTTGAGATTTCTGTTATTCGTTTTTATTAGTTTCAAATCGAAATTAAATTTTAAATGATTAAATTTTTTAAAGTTTCATTCGAAACTCAATCTAAAAATAATTTAAGCATCTGCCTAAGTTAACTAGACCCAATTGAATAGACAAATATATTCAATCATTCGACAATGGTCTTTTCTTCTTGCGAATATATTACTAGAAAGGATATCCACAAGTAAAAATATACGTGCTTACATATTGTGAGATTTGAAAAACTGACTTTCCTAATAAAAAATAAAAAATACCCTTTTTTTTTAAAGCCCGGCTAAGCGGTTGCCTCATGAAGGGGAGATAGAAGTGCCTCACAAGAGGAGTAGGGAATTCTAAAAAGGAAAATTTAAAGTATGCCCTATACATGGAGAGGGTATCGAACCCACGACCATAGCCCTACTGGGCTATGGACCTTTTTTTTTGACGCCCGAAGGCGATTGCCCCCGTAGGAGAAGAGCGGAGAGTACCCTAGATAGGGAGATTGTAGCATGCCCCATGTCTGGGGAGGGAATTTAGCCTCACAAAGAGAAGAATTTATTTGCTTTCTCTGAGGGAGATACGGGGAATCGACCACTGGGGACCTCCGTCTGCCAGTGCAGTAAGACTTACCACTTCGGGCAAATCTCCGATTCCCTGTCTGGGCTATGGACCTTGGGAGTCATTAATAGTACCAAGAGAAAGAAATTGGACTAGAAAGAGCTAGCAGACCTTCTTTCTTTCACTAAGATCCAAGATTCGAACTCTGAGGTCCTGGGCTAGCTTTCAGTCTTCAAACTTGGGCCGCTTCTAAATAGTTAAACAAATTTACGGCCCACGAATCTGGTGATATTTGTGCACCATTTTTTTAAGATTTTTTTTTTCTTTTAGACTCGCTGTAATTCTCACAAATAATTTATTTTTTCAAATTTCAAAACAAAATTTTCAAAAAATTCTTAATCAAAAACCAATTCCAATGCAATCGAGAGATCCAAAAACATGGCCCTTAACTTGTTGATTACTCCATTATTTATATGATGCTAGAACAAGATAAGTTGATTGAGTTCAACTAGTTTAACATTTGATCCACACACGTTTGTCAACGATAAGTAGTGGTGAATACAGAATCTAAGGACAATGGAGTCACTCGCTCATTTATTTTATTTGGGTGTGATCACTCATAAACATATCATCTAAATAAAGAAAAATACACCATATTTACAACAACAAAAAACAGTGGGGACATGTGACCCCGGTGGCGGGACACTGCATCCTTCACTGATGATAAGGTAATGGGTTACCAGATTAGTCTGATTAATATACGAATACCCGTTTACCAAAAATATGAAAACAAGAAGAAGAAAAATGAACAAAAATGGCACTCACAAAATTAGTCTGATTAATACCCGAATACCCGTTTACCAAATATATGAAACCAAGAAGAAAAAGATGAACAAAAATGGCAGGGTTTTGTTATTTGAACAAATTAAATTGCTTATAAGAGATGGTGACTTTATAACATGCTCAAGGGACGGGTTTGACAGTCCAACAGAATCCACAATGATGTAAAAAGAAGGTAACACTGAATATTGGAAATATGGCACAAATTATTGCAATCAAAAGCTTGATTAACTAAAGTTTCCATGTTCTTCTTATGATTAGGGAACCTCAGTAATCACTTCTCTTTCCTTTTTCCTTTTCAAATTTCGATCTCCATTTTTAAAAAAAAAAAGCCTTTTTAATCCGAATATATTATGGATTTTTACCTTTTAGGTACTACTAGTTAGGAGTACAAAAATTGTATTGGAATGTGGAAAACTTTAAACAAATCGTTACACTAGTAAGATTTTTTTTTTTAAAGTCCGACTGGGCCCCATGAAGGGGAGATAGAAGTGCCTCACAAGAGGAGGAGAGAACCCTAGAAAGAGAAATTTAAAGCATGTTGAATCCACGAAGTCGTGGGCAGGTGGGGCTATGGACCTTGTGATCTTTACACTGGTAAGATAAGAAAAAAAAATCTTATATTTCATATTTGTGTCTTATTCTTTATTCTGCTATAATAATAATTAAGAAGTATGTCACTTTCCTTGAGATATCCACTAACTTTTAGGTTAAAGATTTTCTCTTTTTTTTTTTTTTTAAATGATTAAATCCATTTTAGCAGCCTAAACTTAGAATCGTTTGTCATTGATTGACCAAACTTGATATTGTGTTATATTTAAGAGAGAAAAATGGATGAAAATAGTAACAGATAATAAGGAACATAGATGACCCCATCTAGTGTGAGGGTATAAAATTCTATTTAAAAATCATTTAGATAGAAAATTGAATTTTTTTATTTTTTATGTTAAGTATAAATATTTAAAGTTAAATAGGAAGAAACTATTTTATTGCTTAAAAAAAATGAAAAAGAAAATACGTATAACATTTTAAAAAAGAAAAAATTAAGCTGGTATACTAACCAGGGAAGATTTAATCTTATGACCATTCTTGTGGAACTGGTCTCACATCTCCCTCACATAAATCAGTTGATGCCTACCTCTACAGGTAGACTCCGCTCAATTCATATAAAGAAACTTTGAGACCAGTTCTAAAATAACGTTTCTAAAATTAAGTTACCTATAATCATATGAGTACAAATATCTATTAATTTATTTTTATCAGAGATGATATTAAATGTTTTACCAAAATATACCATGTGTTAGTGTAAAATGGTTTGTTCGAATATCGAACTTCATGAGTAGAGCGTAGATGTATACTGAGAAGGATCTCAAAAATAATTTAGTCGAATATTTAATTTATAATTTAAGAAGGAAAAATTGATATCGCCTAATGATATATAAAGAATTTTATTTATTTTTTAAAAAAAACATTGTACCAAATCTTGTGCTCTTACCCCACGGCTTACAACTTGTGGTCTATATGCAGACACGTAGCCAAACTGACGGCCTAACCATACTTGATTAAATTAGTGGACTTATTTCTTCGTTTTTTTCATGTGAATCATGATTTCAGTTAATAAATATCATTACTTAGCACTTTTGTCCACATTCCGATCCAATTGTTAATCCTTTTTCAATTTAAACATCCTTTTTTTTTTTTAGTTTGTTTTAAATTAGATGTTTTAATTTTAAATAAGTATGCATTTATTATTTGTTTTTCAATATTACTTTTATATTCAATTTACTATTTAATAAAAAAATCAATATTACCCTTATATCCAATTAACTATTTAATACTTTGAGTTAATAGCTATTTATAGCACTAAACTATTTACGAATTTCTCTTTATAGTACTAAACTATTTTTTTATATAAATATATCACTCAACTATTTACGTTTATCAAAAAATATACAACCACCCATTTTTTTGGGTGTTTTCCGGCCAGCGATGTCACGTGAGTTGCTTCAGAACATGAACAAAGGCGAAAAAGAAAAGAAATATTGGAAACGTCGGGCCATAACTGCTTAATTTGACAGACTCGTTTGCCCTTGCAACAACAAATTAAGCAGTTATCGCCTGACGTTTCCAAGACTTCTTTTCCCTTTTCGTCGTTGTTCATGTTCAAGCAACTCACGTGACATCGTCGGCGAAACACCCAAAAATGGGTGGTTGTATATTTTTTGATAAACGTAAATAGTTGAGTGACATATTTAGATAAAAAAAATAGTTTAGTACTATAAAGAGAAATTCGTAAATAGTTTAGTGCTATAAATAGTTATTAACTCTTAATACTTTTTATTTTTCAACTACTATTGGTTAAACAGTAACGATTCATTACACAAATCTTCAATGTTCAATTTGAATTTCAAATATTATTTAACTATTTTTAAATAAGAGCATCTTAAATATTTAATCAAAATTTACTATAAAAAATTATTTTCGGACAATATAATAAAAAAACATTGTTTAGTAACTTTATATAAAATTATTAAGGACAAAGTCCACCAATTTGCCACTTCAAAATTTTCCTGACTTACAAGTTACCCTCTATCATATTCAATGCTGCTTTTCAGTTTTTAAGTAATTTCTTTGTTTATCTAAAAGGTATAGACAAGAACCAACAAGGGTGATGGTCAAGTGGTTCCAAATTTACTCTCAAGTGGTTTGGTAAAGTCGAGGTTATGAGTTCGAATCTTAGCTGGTGCTGCCGACTTCTAGAAATTATATTTGCCCCTTGTTGGTGCTACTTTGACGGGGCCATTGCTTGCGATGTTTGTTCAGTTAAGTCTGATATGTTCATTGATTAACGCGAAAGCCCAAACATGAGGTAACGAGAGGTGTTGGTCACCATCACTTACACCTTCTTTATATTCAAAAAAAAAAAAGGTATAGGCAAAAGAGATGAGTAGTGGTAGTACATGCTAGTAGTTCAACTTTTAAGACATCACAAATTGTTTGGCACGTTTCAGAAATTATTGTATTTTTATTGGTATTTTTTTAGTCATACCTCTAATTTATTGTTTAACTAACTACTAATAATAACTTTTTAGTTATTAATTAAGGAGTATTTAAGACTTTTTTATATTAATTACTTTCCAATCATTTTCTTAATTTTGATGAAAATCCCAAATATGACAAACATTTTGGGACGGAGATTACTGATTCAGAGATGTACTTCCTAATATAGTTTTAGATATTACAAATTAACTTTATTATATAATAATAATTACTTATTTTTCTCCTCTAAAGGAGATTGGTTACTCTCAAATAAAAGTTTTATATTAAACCCCAAATATTCACTAATAAATGCTCACTCCATCTTAAGTTGCACAAGAATTAAAAAAGTAATTTAATTATGAGCAAAATATCACAAAATCTTTGAAATAAGAAGATATATATATATATATATATATATATATATATATATATATGTGTGTGTGTGTGTGTGTGTGTGTGTGTGTGTGTGGAGCTTGTATCACTGAAGTATATAATGTTTATTAGGTGAAATAAATCTATATAAAAGTCAACATTATTTTTTAAATAAAGTAAAATAGAAATTGAATATTTAATTTGGTGTTAGAAAAAAGAGAAGAAAATCAAGTTGCTAAATAAGAAATTATCCACTAATCATTAAATAGTCGAAGTCATTACAATCAAAAGATAAAAAGAAAATACAAGAAAATAAAAGTTATACAATGGTGGAGACCACCATGATAACTTATAAAAGTTCATACCCCGAACTAGGTAAACACTACAAACAATAGAAAAAATAAATACATAATAAAATTCTTCGCAGCATTCTCTCCAAAATCCTTTAACAGCAATATCAAGCTCAGTTCCAACACATTTCTTAGAAATCAACAATCTACGAGACCTTGAGCGTATCAACCGTCCCATAGATTGTCTCGTAAAGATGAAGAAAATTGAGGAAGGGCCCAGAACAACTCCGGGTTTAGAGGGAAACTCTAGATTTGAAAGGATCTGAAGTACATATTGCATCTGAGTCTTAAATCTTGAATCATAATACCTTGAAAGAATTCCATCGCGATTTACGGTAAAAGGAGGGGATGAAAATATCAAAAGTGAAAGAAAGATGGCTAGATCCAACCAAGTTATGGAAGTTAAGAAATTAAGAAACTTCAAAAGGAAGAAATAGACGGAAAAAAGAGAGAGAAGAGTGCTCCGAGAAGAAAATCAAGTTATCTAAAAGAAAAGTTAGCCAAAAAAAAATTGCAGTTAGATCACGTGCCCCGCAAAATGACGAGTTGAACCTTACTTTCAAATCTAGAGCTGACACGTTTACTGTTTAGATCGAACGGTAATCACTGCTTCAGACAAAATCCACCATTAACGGCGGTCAGAATTTAAAAAGGGGCAAAAAGTAAGGATTCAGCTGTCCTCTTATTTTCTTCCCCCAAAAAAAGGAAAAAGAAAAAAAAGCTGCCCTCGTAACGTCGGCCGCCACAATATTGTTTTTTTTTTTTGGATTTGACAATGCATAACTCCAATGTTCAGGTTACCTGCTATATCCGGTCACTCCAACTTAGTCAACTGACACTGCAACCACTGCTAACTAACACCATTTCTCATTTTCTTTAAAGGAAAGTCTCTATAACTCAAAATAACTATTTTATTTTACAACCGTTCTAATAAAATCTAACTGTCTAAGAGTGTCCGCAAAATGGTGAGGATTTTCACCCTCAACACCTTAACTGGCTCGAATTTGCAACGATGCTTTCTTATTTAGTTAGTAGATAGATTTCTGTCTATTTATATTTATTTGGTTAGAAAAAGACAAAACACAATCATCCATACCTTTGCATTTTAGATTATAAAGTTTTTAATTAAAAAATTAATACATGTCAATTTTTTATTAGTGTAACAGAAGATAATATACTAAACGGGGATATAATATCCTTACCGATCATTTTTAACACCTCGAGACTTAAGTTTCATTAAAGAATACATTACTGTGCTACTCTTTGATGTAAGGAAAGGTTTTCTATTTTTTTAGGGGAATTTTATTTTTATTTTAAAATTTTAATATTGACTCATATTTTAACACGTTTACAAAAAATTGAAAAATAGAGAAAATCGCTATATATATACATCAACTATTTCTATTTTACTCTAAGAAAAATTAGCAATTTGTAACATATATCTATTTACGCCTCACGATTAATAGCCCTATCTTTTTTTTTTTTTTTTTTTTAATATTCCGGCCAAAATGGTCTTGTGCACGTGAGGGGCATTTTTGTCCCAAAAAAATTGAGCAAAAGAGAAAACTGCTATTTGTAACATATATCTATTTACGAGCCACCATTAATGTCCTCATCTTTTTATTAGGCTATTTATAGCCCCATCTTTTTACGGGCCACTATAAGTGTCCAATTAGTGAATTCGGTGACGATTCAGGCCAAATTCCCCTCACGTGCCGGCCACGTAAGGGGCATTTTTGTCCCAAAATATTTGGGCGACCACAACCCATCTTACCCAGCTCCTTTCTCCGGCCACCACCGATCTAAGCTTCTTAATCAAAACCCATCTTCTCCGATCTCATCCTTAACTTCTCAATCAAAACCCATCTCAATAAAATCTCGTCTTCTCCAATTCAACACCAATTCATTAGATCTAATGAGAAATTTGCTGCAAATTGATAAATGAATCCCCCCAAAGATTCCACCACAGCCGACTCATGGATTGGGGCATTTTTTGTCCCAAATTTTTTTGGGCGACCACAACCCATCTTGCCCAGCTCCTTTCTCCGGCCACCACCGATCTCAACTTCTCAATAAAAACACATCTTCTCCGATCTCATCCTTAACTTCTCAATCAAAACCTATCTCATTAAAAACTCATATTTTCCAATTCAACACCAATTCATTAGATCTAATGAGAGATTTGTTGCAAATTGATAAATAAATCCCCCCAAAGATACCACCACAGCCGACTCATGGATTGAGACATTTTTGTCCCAAAACATTTGATCGACCACAACCCATCTTGCCCAACTACTTTCTCCGGCCACCACCGATCTCAGCTTCTCAATCAAAACCCATCTTCTCCGATCTCATCCTTAACTTCTCAATCAAAACCACACCTCAAGGATTGGACTCGAATATCCATCTTCTCCGGCGACATTTTGGACACGAATTTAACAAATTTTCAATCAAAATTGAATATTTTTCTGCTTAACACCCTAAGAAGATCATCCCAATAATTTCTCCGGCCATCCCTATTCGTCATCTCCTTTTCTTCTGCCAAAAATAGACTCCTCGAATTTCGGCGAACTTGCCGGCTTTTTATGTCTTGTAGGGCCATTTCTGTCGGAAACTTAACAAGCCCGGAACTCTCTGAATCACAAAGGTCAAAAATACCCCTCACGTATATCACGTGTGAACGACACGTGAGGGAAATTTGTGGCTTGAATCGTCCCCAGATTCACTAATTGGACACTTATAGTGGCCCGTAAAAAGATGGGGCTATAAATAGCCTAATAAAAAGATGAGGACATTAATGGTGGCCCGTAAATAGATATATGTTACAAATAGCGGTTTTCTCTTTTGCCCATTTTTTCGGGACAAAAATGCCCCTCACGTGGCCGGCACGTGAGGGGAATTTGGCCTGAATCGTCACCGGATTCGCTAATTGGACACTTATAGTGGCCCGTAAAAAGATGGGGCTATAAATAGCCTAATAAAAAGATGAGAACATTAATGGTGACCCGTAAATAGATATATGTTACAAATAGCAGTTTTCTCTTTTCTCTAAATAACATAAATTTTAAATTAATCCCTAAATAACACAACCTTTTTACGCGGCTTCTCTATTTGTCAAATTAGTGTTTCATGAGAAAATTCCGGTAAAAAAAGTCACGTGCAAGGAACATGACTCCGATGTTGGGAGTATAATAGTCAAATTCAATAATATATTGTTTTTTCAATGAGAAACTCGATATATATATATATATAAATTATTTCTATTTTTCTCTAAATATCATAAACTTTAATTTAAACCCTATATGACACAACAATTTTACGCGGCTGCTCTGTTTTCAAATTAGTGTTTCTGGGCAAATTTCAGGCAAAAAATCACATGTGCACGTTACATGCTTCTAAAATTGGGGTAAAATGGTCATAATTATTTCTCTTTCTCTCCAATGTTTAAAAAGACCCAAATTCTCTATTCTTTAACTTTCTCACTCATTTGACATAATTTCTTCTTTAATGCCCAAATTATACATTCTTCCTAATTGGTCTTCCAATACATTGGTATATCCACATGCCTTATATCTTCAAGAAATCAATAATTTTTTACAGTAAAGGTAAAAAATGCTGTAATTGTTTCGTGTTTAAGGTTTAAAAAAAACTAGAAACAGAGATCAAGGGAATGATTTCCCTTTGATCTTCTGCATCTTCCAGTAATAGAAAATAAGTAAGGGCATGTGTAAGATGTCTGAATCCACAAAAGCAAAGTAACTCTTAAGAATACATGCCACATATATCCAAATTGCTATAAGTAACGTACCATTAAAATGTTTTAAATTTAATGTCAAAATCATAATGCAAAAGTCATTTTGCAAAGTTGTTGGGGATCCAAATACATAATAACTTCAGCTCTATAACACTTGAGCAAAAATTTCTCTAATTCAATAAGTTAATTCGTCGAAAGCCCGACTAGCCAAGATTCCTTTCGAAGCTCGGAGCTATAAGTTTAGCTGAAAAGTAAAAAACAAGAATCATTATAGGCACCTGACCTTTCCCACAAAAACTCTACTAAGCTAGTGTAAGGGAGAAACCCAAATTATTTTTTTCACCCAGGAAAACAATAGAGCTATATACTAATGGATTGGAAGACCAATTAGGAAGAAATGTATGATTTGGAGACTAAAATGTGAAGAAATTGAGTGAGCAAGATGGAAAATAGGGGATTTAGGTCTTTTTAAACATTGGGGGAGAAAGAGAAATAATTATGACCATTTTACCCCATTTCGGAGGCATGTGATTTTTTACCTGAAATTTGCCTAAAACACTAATTTGAGAAATAGAGCAGCCACGTAAAATTGTTATGCTATATATTGCAGAAATTAAAGTTTATACTATTTAGAGAAAATCAGAAATAGTTGATGTATATATATAGCGATTTTCTCTTTTTTCAATTCTGAACTGTAGAATCTGACTATTATACCCCTAACATCGGAGCCACGTGCCTTGCACTGGCTTTTTTTATCGAAATTTTCACCTGAAATACTAATTTGACAAATAGAGAAGGCGCGTAAAAGGGATATGCTATTTAGGACTTAATTTAGAGTTTATGTTGTTTAGAAAAATAGTAGAAATAGTTGATGTATATATATAACGATTTTCTCTTGGAAAATATATAAATATTGGTTGCTCCTTTCTATGAAAATGAAGTTCCACTTCTAAATATTGACTCCATGCTCATGCAACAAATTCCTTGTTATTCACGATATAAGGAAGTCAAACATATCTACCTGGTATGAATATACTTTTGCATTTTTAAACTATACAAAATAAAAGTAAAACAGAAAAATAAACTGAATTAGATTTATCATTTTATTTATCACAAAAATAAAAAATTTACAAGAAATTATTTCGTTAAGTCTATCGAGTAATCACATTGTCAAATATTGTATCAGCGACGTAACACTTTTAATTTAGAATTATAAATTTTAAAAATAAATATGTTTTAAAATCATATCACATATTCTACCCCCGCTAATAGATAATTTGCTATACGTTCACTTATGCTTTAGAGTTTCACCATTTCTTTTAAGTTTATTAAACATGTGATAGCTTCTTATTAATAGAATAAAGAATTAAACACAAAATTGAAACAGAATATCCTTAAGTTCTCAGATTAGACACTCTTCCATCCAAATACTTAATGTTATTTTATGTTTTTAGAAGGAAAAAAATACCATTATTGCTTGGAGGCTGTCCAAATCCTAAAATACCATTTCTTTCGACGAATTTGCCCATATATGTGTTATGCATAGGAATAAATTTAGTTGTTAAGAAAATATTAAATAGTATAAAAGTGAAAAATAATACTCTACACTCATATTTTTGTTTGATTTTTCCAACCTACCCATATAGAAAAAAGAAAAAAAAATTTAAGAACTTTATATTTATATGCAAAAAAAATTATGGTAAGAGAATAATTTTTTAAATCCAAAAGTTGGTTCATGTGCAAAACGCTATAAATTTTACATGTTCAAAACAAATTTTGTGTGTTGGATGAAATTTTTTACAGCGATATTTTTCCGAAATTCTAATACCTATTGCACAGTTTAAATCAATGCGTCGTTATTTTCAGGGTACCTGTTCTCCTCAAGTCCTATCACCAAAATAATTAGACACAGGGGGAGGAGACTGGCTCTAACTTGTATCTGATGCTTATGTTAGTAAAGAACTAGAGATGAGAAATGAAAGAATTTAAGAGGCATATGATTCAAAGTGGGTGTAAATGGAGTTATTTATAGTGGGAAACTCAAGAGAACGTAAGAACACTTGCATTGTGGCGCCTAGAGCAACGGAAAAATCTGGGGTGAAACGGTCCCAATGGGTCCGGCCCCACTCTCCTCTCACATAAAAGAGGGAGGACCCACCTGAATGACTTGCTGAATGACCTGCGGGACCTACCCTGTAAGTGGGTCCTGTCTAATTTTATGTGAGAGGAGTGTGGGGGCGGACCCAATTGCCAGACTTACCCCTAGAGCAACATCCATATATGTG
Organism: Vinca minor; assembly: GCA_026122235.1. Classification (NCBI taxonomy): domain Eukaryota; kingdom Viridiplantae; phylum Streptophyta; class Magnoliopsida; order Gentianales; family Apocynaceae; genus Vinca; species Vinca minor. The sequence goes on along the minus strand of JAOCZM010000100.1, from coordinate 5,955,349 downwards.
ATTAGTCCTCTTTACTCTTCTATGTGCGGGCTTTGAGGCGCCTGGGTTCCAAGCTCCATCTTAATTAATTGGTCGCTGGAGTGATATTATTTTTGGATCTATTCCTATTATCGGCCAAAAAGACAATTTAATAAGTTAGACTCGTATTTACCCAACAACACTTGTTTTTATTTGGCGAAAATTTACTTCTTCACTTGTGATATTATTTTAACTCGATTCCCAAACAGGGCCGGCCCGAGAGGGGATGGAGGTGGTGCAACCGCACAGGGCCCTCTCTCAAGGGGGGCCTCATATCATTAGTCATCCATGTCCATTACTCCAATAGTCCAACTATTATTGAAGATTTTGCCTCCACCAATGTTCGAAGAAAGCATATTTTTTAGTTTTATAATGTCATATTTCGTTTATTTTAAAAATTGTAGCAAGTTGAAAATGTTAATGTTCATACGAAAGACCCCATTTTTAGTTTTCGCACAGGGCCCCCGAAATGTCAGGACCGGCCCTATTCCCAAATGCATTACTTGGAATAAATTGCAATGTGATATTAATTGTAATCGCGTCATTGCTTGATAGTACTATAAAATCTAGTAATCACATTTTTTAATAGTATGAAAGCAATCTTAAAAAATCAAAGTGGACACGCGTAGACGTAGGAATTTCCAATAAACCCTTTTTTCTCTCTTTATTTTATTTTAATTTTTTTTTAGCGCCCGAAGGCGATTGCCCTCGAAGGGGAAGAGCGGAGAGTACCCTAGATAGGGAAGATTGAAGCATGCCCCATGCCTAGGGAGGGAAGATAAGCCTCATAAGGAAAAGAATTATTTGCCCCATTAAAGACACCATTTTGATTTCCCCCATTAATATTAGTAAAAAATAAAAATAAAAATGTAATCATATGAACGCTGATTAAAATTGTGAAAGATATGGACTTGAAGTCTTTCTTTTCACTTTTTATTTTCTTTTAGGTAAGTATGAACTTCAAGGTCAAATCAAAATTTAATTCTTTAAAGAAACTTTTGTTGCTGTGTTGTGAGGCAAAAAATTACGTATATATCCTCATTCTGTTTACTGTTCACTATCTCACGAATAGACATTTACCACGTGTTCAATTTTTCTCTACGAGTTTCTCTTTTGGGAAGAAGCAAGTAGCGCAGGTAACTGTTAAGTTAATTAAATTTTTTTCTCAAGTTATTTTAATTTAGGTGATAATATTTGTGATTATTCTATATTTATTTAGGGTAAAGTCATAAATTTAAAACATTTAAGGTGCGATTTATATTGCAAATTTAAAAGATTTTTTTTGGGGAAAAAGCTATATTATTTATTATATCTCAATATTATTATTCAATTATCATAATACCAGGAAAAAAAAATTAGTGTTCCTCTTAATTTATAAATTAATCCAACTTCTAAAGCTAATCAATATAAGCCGTTTGATGAAGAGACAGGTGGCTTCGGTTACCGGAACACTTCCAAGAGTTCTACTTTTATTCAAGAGTCATCATATATTCATATCATAAGGAAGTGGAGATTATTTTCATCAAAAAAAAAAAAAAAAATAAGGAAGTGGAGATTTCGTGTGGTTTTCATGGCGTCTGCACAAAGTCTACGCTCCGGTTAGGCGCGTAAAGGTATCTTTTCCAAAAACGGGGAGACCCTTTTTCTCTGGACCCCACCAACAAACTCCAACTAATTTAGGACCGATGCATTTTTAATGATTTTTGAGATATTAGCCTTTTTTGCCCATGGACTATTTACGAATTCCTGTTTTTGCCCAAAATTTATTTTCTGCTCGCATTTTGCCCTCTGACTATTTACGAGGGCCCAAACTGCCCAAATGCGGTGGAATCCGGCCATGCTAAAGGGTAAAATAGTCAGAGCAAATTAAAATTTTAAATTTATCACATTTTAGTACCTTATTTAGGAAATTATTGCAAATTCTACCCCAAAACTAAGAAATAGTAAAAAAAGGAAAAAATATAAAAAAACACTCCACCACACAGGATCCTAACCCCACCCCTTTTTGATTTCTCTCTCCCCGTCTCTTGTCTCTTCCACCACCACCACCACAACCCTCTTCTTCTTCTTCTCCACCACCACAGCCCCCTTCTTCTTCGCCCTCCCCTTCTTCCACCACCACCACCACCACCACCACCACAACCTTCTTCTTATTCTTCGCCCAATTAAAATCCAAAGCAAAAGAAACCCCATGAATTCCAATCAAGAAATTGAATGCAAAAGAGAAGAAATTAAAACCCAATTTCAGAAATTAAAACCCCAATAAAAGCACGAAATAAATATACCAATTAATACCCAAAAAAATGAGGTTTAAAATAGCTACAAATAGCAGCTATGTCAAAGCCTTCATATAATCAAGAATAAAAGCAAGAACCACCATCCAAGATGAAATCAAAAACCCAAAAGAAAAGCTTGATGACATCAGCAACACAAAGCCACTAAAAAGTTGAAGCTTTTCACCACAGATGGAATATATTTTTTTATTCCGTTATTCTTCAAGGAAAATCTTCAGATTTTTGGTATGTTGGGGATATAACCCGCAAGAATGGGAGGGGTGAAGAAGAAGGGAGCCAAATGGAGGAAACAAATAGGGGAGGGGTCAATTGGAGAAAAATGAAAACAATTAAGTGACCCAATTGATACAATAAGATAGTTTGGGGGTTATTTAGAATTTATTATGATTTTATCTCTGTCTTGACTATTTTACCCCTCATCACCGCCATATAATGGCCGGAATCCACCGCATTTGGGCAGTTTTGGCCCTCGTAAATAGTCAAAGGGCAAAATACGAGCAGAAAATAAATTTTGGGCAAAAACAGGAATTCGTAAATAGTCCATGGGCAAAAAAGGCTAATATCTCATGATTTTTATGTTGGTTTGATTCGAATAAAAAAAAATGAATTGTAACAATACAAGTTGGTTCAATTGGTAAGAATTTGGGACGTTCTTACAAAAATTAAGTGTTCAATTCTCGCTTCTGACATGAGGGATGTGTTGGTGGGTGATCTGTAACTACCCTTGTAAGCGACCTATTGTCAATAGGACCTGCCTTAACACGTGATGGTGACTGGGGCCGAACCTACCCAAACTTTTTCTTACCAATGAATTGTCCGTGTACATAATATAATACTCAATATTTTTTTTTCATTTTTTTTATGTTTTTAGCACTCATTATTCTTTTGGCTAATTGTATCAATATAATATTTAATTGTGACTAAAAATAAATCGTTACAATTTTTTGTGGTGTTTTTCGGTTAAATTAGACACATGTCGAAGTACACACTAACTTCATTCCGTGCAAAATCTCTGTGTATTATTGTGAGTCCTAATAAATAAAGAGACAGATTTATTTTGACATACCGATATTTTGACACATTAACTTTTATTATTGCCCTGAATTATTGGTCACATGCCTACCATGTGTCTAATTTGTCCGAAAACCACCACAAAAAGTAATGACATTTTATTACACGTAAATACTTCAGTGATATAATTAGGCAAAAATAATTCCAAAGTAGTAAAGCGTAAATAGTTTAGTAAACTAAATAGCTATTTACTTACTGGATAGTTCTGATATGGATCAGGTCTATTAAATCATGTTGTCAAGAACTAATTGGATGACATGGCTAATTCTATACCACAACCTGCTCCATATCAGAAAAATCCTTACTTAAAACTTGAAATGAAATAGTGAATTTGTTAACATATGATTACACTTTTTGATTGAGATTGTGGGTTCACTACTTCTACACTATAATATAGTAGAATTATATTGTAGAAATTTTTACTAGTAAGTTTATGTGTTTATTAAATATCAAGCGGATTAATTTGGTCAAATACATAGATACTGATTAACTGAGAATAAATTACAAATGTAATTTGCCTTTTTTTATTTAACAATGGAATGGGGGATTTTTAAGCATTTGTTCGGTATTGATCTCGGGTTAAAAGGCCGAAGGGACTGCCTTACAAGTTATAACCCCTTCAATACAGGGATGAAGCCAGTAATTTAGCGTTAGTGACGAAAACTAAACAGTATGCCGAACTACATATAAAAATTGTAAAAAAAATATTGGTGGTAAATTTGATAAAATATTATGAACTATATATAAAATTTATTATATCTAATAGTATTTTTAAAAATCACTCCCGCCCCTTCTATCTTCGTCCCCGCTCTGATACAAATGTAATTTGCTATAGGGCCATACTAATGAATAAACCTGGTTATTTATTTCAGATGGACTAAAAATAAACAAAAAAAAAGAAAAATAATAATAATTAAGACTGACATTAGGTAACATTTCAAATCTGATATTTCACCTTAGATTTCAGTTTCTGAGAAAAAAAAATAAGGCATATTGGCAAATTTAGTCCCATATCTTCATTGATTTGGCTAAAATGGTCCCCGATCTCTTTTTATTTGTAAAACACTCCCCAATCATTTTGCGTTTGGCCCAAGTAGTCCTTCCGTCCACTTCTGTTAGTCTCAGCTGTTAGACTGCAAAAAAATAAATGAAAAATCGATAATGGGAAGGGTATTTGTGGAAGTTGTATTAATAAATTACTTTAATCCATCCACCTCCACCGGAGCCGCTGTCGGAGCAGCCACCACCACCAAGTTTTTGAAGATTCCGGCGCCCACCTCCCCCTCCGGCGCCCTTTCCTCCTTCCCACCCCCTCTTTTCCACCACCAAGCCACAAAAGACTCCGTTAGGGCACTCCTTCAAATAATTTCAAACTTACCCCACACACACCCTACTTCTTCTTCAACATACCTCTGTTATTCTTCATCATCAATCAAATTTCATTACACTAAAAAAAAAAACCACCACAAAAAATAATGAAAATTTGATCTCCTCCTTTCAAATTTAAAGATTATTTTTGTTTTAAATTTTTTTTTTTTTTTACAAAAATAAGCACAAAATCCCTACTGAAGATTTCGGGGGTGGCCGGTAAGGGTGTAAAGAAGAGGGAGAGAGTTGGTTGGGAAGAAGGAGGTTTGGAGTAATTTTTTGGGCAAATTGGTGAATTTCATCCCTTAACAATTTGCGATTGGTTGTTTTGGTCCCTGGTTTAATTTTTTGTAGTGGTCCATGGAGGACTTCCGGCGGGGATGTGGTGGTGGCTATTGCAGTCCTTTCCCTTTCTTCTCCAACCATTGCAAGAATTTCACATGTCCTTCATAGCCCCTCTTCTCCATTCAAGGTACATATATATTATTCCAATTCATCAAATACAAAATCCCACAATTAATTAGCACTCAAACATCATTCAATCTTCAAAAAAAACTTCAAGAAATGACTGTTCAAAAAACCCAAGAACAAAAATCAGAAATAAATCAAGATTCAGCAAAAAAAAAAAAAGAACCCCAGAATGCCACAAATTTAATGTCAATTTATAGGGTTTCTCAAAAAAGGAGGGTTTTGGAGATTCACTTGAGTGAATTTGATTGAATTTTCAGATAGTGGTGGAGGTGGGTTTAAAAAAAACACTCCATGGCTGCGGCGGCGGAGAGGGATGACGGAGGGTGGGACTGGGTTGAGTTGAGGTGGATATGGAGGGTGGGAAATGAGAGTTGGAAATTGAGGGGTTGGGAAGGATGAAAGGGGTAAAATAGTCATTTCGCAACAACTTTTAAAAAATAAATCAAAATTCAATTTTTCCGTAACTGAAGTGGACGGAAGGACTACTTCCGCCAAACGCAAAATGATTGGGGAGTTTTTTACAAATAAAAAGAGATCGGGGACCATTTTCGCCAAACAATGAAGATATGGGACTAAATTTGCCAATATGCCAAAAAATAAAGACTAATTTTAAAATTTAAGATGAAAATGTTGTCTAAATATGAATATGGTTTGGTGAAAAAAATGGAATTTTAGTACGATTCCTCTTAGGAATAAAATATGAGTGTTAGGTATGGGCATGGTGGTTGGGCAACGAACAACTGGATTTTGCTACATATTCTACCTTTTTTTGTTGGCCTATTATATTTCTATATGCTTTTACGCGGTCGGGTTATAGTCTCAACACCAAAAATTCTGTATGTGTAATATTTTTTATTGTCAGATAACAAATTTAACGGTCTAATTTTTTTTTAAGCGAACACTTATTGTGATTTTGTAATACATGTTACGTAAAACAGTTGTTACATACCTTAGAACATGGTAAGAGAGCATATATTATATACAAAAAAAGTTATATTCTCATTCTGTGTTATGTTCCCTGTTTCCATGAATAGATGATTGTCACATGTTTACTTTTTCCTATGATTCCACTATTTCTTTTAAATTATAAATTTTTTATTTAGTGGTATAGGAAATAAAATACCAAACGGGGATAAAAAATATATATACCGGCTATTATATAAGATTTAATACCAATAGAAAAACCCAGTATATATTAGCATTTTTTTTCGGCACTATAATCCGTATACAGGTATGGAATTGACTCTTTGGAATGTTAGATTCTCTCTGTGAAACAAACAAGAACACTTTTGATATGGAGCGGCTTCACTACACCATGCGGTTCAGATTTAATCACATCACTGCATTTCTTTCTCTCTCCTTATTCTACGGAGATGTGGCCAAATCTGAATCACATGATCCACATGGACCCGGTTCATATCAAAATTTTCCAACAAACAATACTCAAGTTTGCTTTTGATTTTTTAATTAAACTACGCAATTTATGATTGCACCAAAAGGAATGTGAACCTTTAATTTCTAACCAGGGATGAAGACAGGGGTGGGGTTCACCAAATTTTTTAAAAAATACTAATAATTATAGAAATTTTATATGTAGTTTAGAAAATTTTATCAGTTTCACCCTAATAATTTTTTTATCGTTTTTATATTTAGTTTAATATACTGTTACAATTTCGCCCCCCAACACCAAATTCCTGACTTCGCCCATGTTTCCAACCCAAAACGTTACATAGTGTGAACATGGACATGGGAACAAAAAAGGAAATTACTCACTAATTAAGAATAATCAATTGTAGCTGAAATGAGGCAACCCTTTCTACTTGAGCGGGATAAACAAACAAATAAATAAATATCCAAATGTTTACATATTTTCCGCTATTAAATCTCAAATTTCAAAATTAGTCATTGTCACACCCCGTCTCCGGAATGATGACATGGCAGTGCCCCATTGGTTAATGAAACACCTAAGCCACAGTCAGAGATTACTAATTAAGGCAGTTCAGTTATGAAATCCATAAGTAGTAATAAAAACACTAGCGGAAGCATCATTCTAAAAATGAAATGTTTCTAAGTTATTACATCTGAAGGAACCTACAAGTTCCAACAAAACTATAAAGAGAAAGCAGCGTTTCTAAACTAGCAGTTTAGGATCACTCGGTCTAGTCCCATCCCAAGCATCAACAACATCATCATACTGCTCATAATCACCTGCACAATAAGAAGCGGATGGACTGAGCTCTGGTGCTCAATAGGGACCCAAAAACAGTAATAACAATAACAATATATATATATATATATATATATATATATATATATATATATAGACATAATGAAACAGATATAACAGAATCAGATACAGATAATGCAGATGCCCGTTTCCCAAAATACCCATATGGAAGTATATGTACACGACTCGATCCAAGTCTCACAAGACTCATAACTCAATGCAGGGAAGTGCAATGCGATGCAGTCTGATCCGAACGAGAACGGATGGTTCGAATGCAAGCAGTGGATCTGCACTGCTGCGGTTTCGAGAAAAAATGAGATGCAAACTTGTGCAAAAGTGCACTACACAATACCCAATCATCCCAACTCATATGCGACCAAATAGATTCCAAGCAAACAGCAATTAAAGACCCAAAACAAATGTTCGACTATACTTATCAAATCTGACATCCCAGATCGGAATTCATGACATGAGCATCCCATACTACTCATGCACTACAAACCAATAGTTAAGTCAGACAATCGAGTATAAAACAAACAAGGACGAACACATATTATGCAACAATTAAGCAATTAACAACATTCTTTGCACCTAAACGATTCCATGACCGAGTGTACGACAAGCACCACGCGTTGCCCATCTGGTACACCCAATCACATACTCGTCTTAAATACTTAGAACATCGCTAAGGCTATGACACACAATCCCACCACATGAGCTCAGTTATCTATTCACTATTACTCAGACAATAACGGTGAGTGGTCCCGATTATAAACTAAACTAGGGACGGTTCGAGTAAAACTCGTGAGTTTCGGGTTGCCCCCCAAACGATGGGCAGCACGATTTTAAGGTTCAATCCATTACATTGTCTCATCATCCCCCCATCGGGGACTCCACAAACCCACTCACCGTATCTAATGATTGGTCCCACTAGATGAAGACCCAGTACAGAACAGAGCAGAGCAGAAGACCTCTCGGGGTCATATATCAGAACAGAGCAAAAGACCTCTCGGGGTCATATATCAGGACAGAGCTGAGCAGAAGTCGGACGGAACCTGCTAACTAGTGATCCTAGATAAGAGCTCACAAGGGGGCGACGACTCGGTCGACCAAACCAGTTAGGACAAACAATAACACCAATTAAGACGACCTTAATAGAGGCAAATACATAAAGGACTCCCAACGGTCCCGATGCAAGCGGATCTGAGCAGAATCATGAGATACGGTCAGCAACGGCAGGTTTATAAGATTTTAGCAATTAATGAAAGCGATTGAAATTAAGATATAGACATGCTCAGGTCATCTAACAATTCAGGAATTCAATTAAGCCAACGAAAAATCCAACACGACAACAATTATTCCAAGGCAGTTCATGCTTTTCAATATACCCAAAATACTATAAAAACATGCCAGAACAGTATATCAGTATTATCCATAATTCACAATTATCAGTTAATTATGACAATTTACATAAGGCAATAACAAGAGCGCAATAATCAATTTACGAATCAAATTATAATGAATTTAAATCATGCCCAAAACAGTTTATGCAATATCGAAAGTAGTAAACACAATTCGTGAATCTACTTCGTAAATTAAATAGTTTATCCGATTTTACTGTGCAGTAACATGCGAGAATTAAATGACGTAGGGGTCCCTACCTGTTGCGGATGCGATTAACAATGAAATTTCGTAAACAGTGTTGGCAGCCTCACTCGCGGTGTGATAACTTTCTGCTGGAAACTCTGAATTGCGTTCCTTCTGCGCTCACTCGAAGCCCTTTCAATTATCTTCGAATTGATATGTTGTGGGTAAAAAACGGAGGTCTATAGCCCCCTCAATTACCCTGTCGAAATTCTGGGCAGAATGTATTTAATCGCACAAACATCTGGTTATGCCCTCCAATTCTGACATACAATACGGAAAAACTAACAGTTAAAATATCGTTCCCTCTGGTCAGATTATACCCCTATCAGTCTAGTTTGTAAATCAAAAAGAATTACTCCAATTGGAGTTCGGATGATACCTGTACGAAGATTCTACCAAAAGTGCGGAGAAAACGAAATTCAGAAAAACAGTCCTGCTCCCGGTGCGATATCTTCCGTCTCCAAATTCAGAATGTGAATCCGTTTCCACGACCTTGTAGCTTGTTTCGCTGTGATCAATTTACGTATAAGGTTCGTCGAAAACTGATGAGAATTGCCCACTCAAAAGTCTTGTCGAAGATACACAAAATATTCAAACAAACTCCTTTTTCTCTCTGCTTCTCACGGCGCGGCTGCAGCAGCAGCAGCTTCTTTTTCTTTTTCTTTGCTTTTGAATTCTTCATGATTGCATTTTCATAGTAGCCATTGATTGGCCTCCAATTTATTTATTTATTTTTCTTGTTCTTCTGCGCCACAGAGATAGAGAGAGAGCCCCGCCGCCTCTTCTTCCGTTATGCACGTCTCCTGAGGTGCCCTTGACTAGGGCTGTTAACGAGCCGAACCGAGCCGGTTTTGGGTCAAATCGGTTCGGATCGTTAAGAAAACCGAATCGATCGTTAATCGGTTCGTTAGTCAACCGATTCGGTTGTTCAATTCGTAATCGGTTCGAAATAAAATCGTACAAAACCGGTTCGTTAATCGAACCGTATCAAATCGCTCAAAACCGGTTCGCTAATCGGATCGAAAATCGTAATTCGCATAAAATCGTAATTCGCATTAAATCGTAATTCGGTTCGTTAAACATTGATCATACTATTACAAAACTAGAGTCGTTGGGGAACCGGGTTAACTCGCAAATCGCTCGTTAATCGGTTTCGCTAACTCGCTAAAACGGTTAACTTCGCAAATCGCTCGTTAATCGGTTCGTTAAAATCGGCTCGCTAACTCGCTAAAATCGGTAAAATTTTATTAACCGGTTTAACGAGCGATTTAAAACGATTTACGAGCCATTTTACCGAATCGTAACCGGTTCGTTAACGAGCCGAGCGAGTTAGCGAGCCGATTTTAACGAACCGATTAACGAGCGATTTGCGATTTGCTCGGCTCGATAACAGCCCTACCCTTGACCCCTCACTCCCGTTTTCTTTTCTTTTAATTCTTTTTAATTATTTATCCAGGTTATTTACAACTAAGTTCCTAAATTATGATATGTGTGCAAGACACCCCTCAATAAAATATACACATAATAAAATACGTAACATGTTTAACAATTAATTAGACACGTAGTCACACAAAATAAATTACGCCTACATAGTTACTCGCGAAAAATTAATTACACGTCAAATATCACGTACGTAAAAGTTACGGTTATCACAGTCATACATTTTTATTAAAAAGTAATCGAACTTTTATAAAACATAAGATAAAATCTCAAAACTAAAATAATATCCAATGTGTATATACTCAAAGTTGTTACAAGTTTTAATATGCTCCATGTAAACTATGATAAATATTTTCTTTTAATATAGATTGGTAGCTTTTTACTATATAAAATGAAATAAAGTAAATGAATAGGTATGAGATAGAAATCCATTAATCATGATAACTAAAAGTAATCGAGTGGGGCCAGGTCGTGGGTTCGATACCTTCTCCGCGCATGGGGCATGCTTTAAATTGTCTCCCTTTTTAGGGTTATCTCCTCATTCTCTTGTGAGGTGCTACTCTTCCTTTTGGAGTGTACGTTCGTCTAGACTTCAAAAAAAAAAAAAACATATTAATATCACAAAGGTGGGGCAGTATCACAAAACAAAGGTGGGGCATTTTCATAAGTAATTTCTTATTTTATCTTTACTTATGAAGCTTTTTGCACTTTTGACCTTTTTTGTTTTGAAGCCTGATTGGGTGGTTGCCCCATATAGGATAGAAAGAACTGATCTTTTAACCTTGCTGATATGAATCGATTTTATTTGGACCCTGTGGTTTAAAATTAACAAAATAATCACATAATTGTCAATCTTCCTATTTAATTTTTAATCTTCATAATTTTTTATTTGCCGCTTAGAAAATTTATTAACTACAGTTCAATTATTTTTTATTTGAACTTTCACTTCCTTTTTTTTACTCCTGCATCTGATATTCTAAAATTCATTAACATGCACCAAATTGATCGATCTATCAACATATATAAAATCTTAGAACTATAATCTATAACTAATATAAAAGAGAAAACGATTCACCGTCCTTCAATAAGTTCCGATCTACTCATTTTGTACATCTAAATATTTTAATAACTGAAGTGAAGTAGAAAAATTGAAGGCTAATTATTATCACAGGTAACGGTACAATTTAGAGATAAATTGAGCTGCCAGAAAATGTGTGTGTGTGTGTATATATATATATATATATATATATATAAAAAGAAGAAAGAAAACAAAAATTATTTTCGAGATGCTTCTATAAATAGGATTTGATATTTTCAACCTGCGGAAAGAAAAAACAACCCAATTAATTTGGAGCAATTTTATCTTTTGATGCACATCATAGCAGAAGTGATAAAAAGGGAAGAAAAAAAAAATTTATTGAACGTATTATGTATTTGCTTTCACTTATAATTCGAGAATTCATGTACACAATTCATGTAGACATGTACTCCCTTTGGGCAAATAATCATATGTACTGTATATGTTTTTATTCATGTGTCCAATCACTCAAAATTCACTATGTGTATATATAATTAGAAGAAATGTTCACATGACCACTACAACAAAAAATGATTTTTGCGATATTTTTGTACCAACGTTTTTTTCAAACGTCGCTTAAAATAAAAAAGAGTAAGTTAATGCAACACTTTTTGCAAGCGTCGCTATATTTTTTATTTTATACGACGTTTCATAGTGACGATTATAGTAATTGCCGTTCATACCGACGTTTTGATGTTGGTTAACGACATTTACATTAAATGTTGTAATAAATTGTGATATTTTGTGACTCATATAGCGACATTTATATACTGTCATTAGATCTTGTGATTTTTCAGATAAATGTCACTATATTTAAATTTTATACGATGTTTTATAGCATCGGTTATAATATTTGTTGATAAAATCGACATTTTGATGTTAGTTAGCGACGTGTACATTAAAGGTTGTTATAAATTGTACTTTTTGCGACTCATATAGCGACATTTATATACATTATCATTAAATCAAGTGACATTTCAAACAAACGTCGCTATGTTTGGATTTTATACGACGTTTCATTACGACGGTTATAGTAATTCTTATTATTATTGACAATTTGATGTTAGCTTGTGACATTTACATTATATGTTGTTATAAATTGTTATTTTTTTCGACTCATATAGCGACATTTATATACCATGTCGTTAGATTTTGTGACATTTTCAGACAAACACAAATGCTGAGATTATGTTTATGAAATATATTTTTTAAAGAAACATTAAAGACATTAATTATTAAAAAATTAATAAGAGTGTATTAACTTTCAATTTTTTTTTTTTTGACGCCCGAAGGCGATTGCCCCCGAGGGGGAAGAGCAGAGTACCCTAGATCAGGGAGATTGTAGCGTACCCCATGCCTGGGGAGGGAGCTTAGCCTCACCAGAGGAGGAAGAGAACGCCTCACCAGAGGAGGAGATTTATTATTGCCCCATAGTGATGGGAGAAGGTGTCGAACTTGGGACCTTTCGGTCCCAAGCCAAAGACTTACCCACTTGGGCAAGCCTTTTGTTGACGTATTAACTTTCATTTGATTCATAAAAATAAATCAAAACACAAAAAAAAATTTAAAATAAGTAAAGGTACAATATACAAAATTCCATTATAATATGAGGAGAAAAAAATAACAAATGATCAATAGCTTAGCGGTCGATTGCATGACATATATGCAGGAGGTCGCGTGTTCGATTCTCATTCCTTTGAGTAGGGAAAAATTTTTATTCTACATTATTCAGAGTATCTAGACACGACAACTCGGGCTTGTCTAGGCTCCGGCTTCCATTATTAAAAGGTGGCTAGAGACTCTACAGCTCGACTTGTCTAGGCTCCAGATCCGACTCGTTTCAGTCAGCCTAGTTTTAAAATTTACGAATGTTGGAATAGAGAAATCTTGTTGCGATTATTTAAAAATGCCGGGAAAATCTTTTGATACACATTAAAATGACGTAACAAATGTCAGAATAACTACTTATTCACGTTCTTTACAAACATCGAAAATGTGACTTGTTGCGATTATTTACAAATGTTTGCAAAAATACCTTTTGAAACACTTTAAAATGACGCAAAAAACACCATAATAGATAGGTAGCGGCGCTTGTAACAAATGTCGTAAAAACCAACAACGACACAGACAAATGCGACGTTTAAACGACATTTGTAATAAATATTGGTATAGATCTATATCGACGTTTTTTTGTCTTATTTCGACATATGACAAATGTCGCAATAGATCTTTTGTATTGTAGTGGACGAATTATTAGTGGTTGAGCACAAGAATTGAAACATACAGGGGTACAGACGAATTTCACTCCTCCCTTTATCAGAAATTAAATAGCTCGTTTTTTAATGTAAAATGAATAAAAAATAGGATATAGAATTTCAGATAGAATGATTCATTTTTTGCTTGAAAAATGCTTGTTTTGTTTGAATTTTGTAACACAATGACAATCGTAAGCGGATCTAGGGGTAAAGGTCACGCTTGTTCCGCCAAAAAAAAAATGAAAATTTAAATATTTAACTGTTAAAAACTTAAGTATTAAAAATACGGATGCAAAGTAAAATCGACTACATTTGTCATATTGGATTATTTTTAAAAATCACAATGTCCTTAACCCAGTGGGACAACGGCCTGCCCTACGACTTCGATACTCTTCCCGCACATGGGACATGCTTTAAATTGTCTCCCTCTCTAGGATTATCTCCTCCTCCTCTTGTGAGGTGCTACTCTCCCCTTTGGGGTGTACGCCCTGTCTGGGCTTCAAAAAAAATATTTTTTTTAAAAAAAAGTTATTTTTCTTGTTAGGAGACTTCAGTATTTCTCACAAAAGTCAAAATAATACCCTTCAAAAACTAAAAATAAAATTATTTTTGAAAAATCAATTCAATCCAACCCTAAAACCTAAATGACTGATTCAATAGCGTCAGCATTTGAAAGCCTAAAAACCATTCAAAAGAAATTTATGAAAACCAAAACAACAAAAGGTACGTAACCTTAACTGACCTCTGTTTAAGAAAACATAAAATTTCCTAAATTCAAAATTATTTTGACCATTTCCACAAGGAACCACAAAATCCCACGCAAAAAGCCAGCTTTGAGTCATGGTTTCCTAGTCATATCATGTACTAGTAATTTTTTTATTATGCAAAACACAAAAAATAATAATATAATTTTAACGTTAATCTGAAGCAATAAACATTCGGCGCTTGGCAGCGTTAGGAAATAAATCCTTCATCCAATTCTAGATCAACAAGCAAATATGAGTGTCTCTAACGGATACAATCTCTGACAGATCTCTACCATCTTTGGAGGACAAACATAAAAATTTGTTCACCTGTGTTAACGGTTTTTGGTGACGATGACTACAATTGCACATAACTCTGAGTTGAAAATTGGTCGATCTTTCAGTGGAGAGTAGCGCCGAGTTCTGGTGTAGCAGCGCTGCGTTCCCACATTGGCTTATCCAATCGAAAGAATCCACCTTCGAATATATCCAACACTCTACTCCAATCTCTGGTGAAACTGATGAACCAAAATAACTACTCTTTTGCTCTGAACATCGCTCTGATACCAGTTGTTAGGAAATAAATCCCTCATCCAATTCTAACTCAACAAGCAAATATGAATAAAGCAAAGCGATAAAGAGACACAATGATTTACGTGGTTCGGTCAACTGATTTACATCCACGGGTAAGGCGAGCTCATACTCTCATGGAGATTACTCCAATCCATTAGCTCTCCTCGCCTTACTACTCCAAACCATATAAGAGGCACATATATATAGGAGTAGTAAATTTTTTGCTAAATGAATTAGGAGTTCACATAATTAGTAATTCATCTAATTACTAATTCTTAACCTAATTAGTATCCAATTAGAAATCTACCTAATTAGTAATTTACCTAATTACTAATTCTTATCCTAATTTATATCCTAATTTATATCTAATTATTAATGCAGTGAATATGGGCCAAAACCCAACAGGCAAATCCACGAGGTCACTTGTGGTGCATTCAAGAATATTGAACTATTAAGTTGACAAATTTGACCTAAAAAAAGAGTTTTGTCCCACTAGGACTGAGTAGAATCAATTTAGATGGTTAAATTGTTTTATCAGACAAAAATAACATTCTTAATCATAACATTTAAATAATTATAATAATCGTTGAATCAAATAACTCAATGGTCAATATTGATTCAGCAGTAAACATGATCAAGTTGAATAGTCTTGTGTATTCATAAAGGTTGTAGCTATGCTAACCTGAATATAATAGGGGGTATCTGACTATTACTTCTTCGACCCAAATCAATCGTTTTAATTGGTTAAAGCACGAGTATTAAAATTTAGGTAAATTATATAGTAGAATCTGAGCAAATGTTTGGAATGTTCTTAGTTAATATTTTCTCAAATAACCAAACATTTTTTTCACTTATTTTGAAAATTGTCAATTTAATTAACTGGTAACATTGAATAAGAGATTTAAGATAAAGATAAAATTAAAAAACTCAATATAAATAGTTATCTGATTTACAAAGAAAATGATTAATTTAGAGTAGTTAAAAAAATTAAAACAAGTAGTAATTCAGAACGGAGGAGGGAGTAACTTTTCTTTTTATTCGGACACGTAAAGTTCTACCACTGACACGTGTATTTGACAAAACGCAACCCCCACTATATGGGTGTGCTTGGACAAGGTCTTGGTTTGGGCGGGAGAGGCTAAAAAATTAGCGGGAACAATTCAAATTCAAATTTTTTTTCTTCAAATAATCGTCCAATTTCAAATTTTGGAATCACAAATTTAGAATTTGAACATCTCCCGTCAATTTAAGAGGAAATTTTTTTGAATTTAACGATTATTTGAAATAAAAAATTTGAATTTGAATTGTTCCCGTTAATTTTTTAGCCTTTTCCGCCTAAACCAAGACCTTGTCCTTTGACAGTTACAACGCTGAGTCCGATGTTGGAACTAAATGCAAAAACCCAAAGAAACGGGTGGTAACGGAGACAAATACGGCTGGAGCATGAGGTTTGGGCGGTAAACATCGTTTGTTCTCATTACGTGTCTTATTTTTTATTTAATTAATAAAAAATTATCATATATTAACTTTTTTGATTAAAAAAAATTATAACGAAAAACAAAACGAGTACAGACAATTTTTTGTCCGAAGTAGTGGTGCTGCCGGTGCACGGGTGGTTGGAGTTCAAATTTTGTGATTTACCATTAATTAACATGGTTTTGCATTAAATCGTTATTGTCCGTTAGGATTTTTGAGAAAGTCTTTACTAACTGTGCTGTCACCCGTCAGTTATGAGAATTGCAATTCAGCAAAACAGGTAAAAAAAAACAGATTATTTTATATGAATATAAATATTTGACTTTTATCATAATTAAGGAAAATAATTTACTTGAAAGTGACCATAATATCTTTATTTATTGATGTTTCATAAGTTAGTGAGTGGAATTTGCACCATTTAAATATATAAAGTTAGTTATGTGAGTTATTCATTTTGGGAAAGTGAACATTTATTTTGAGACAATCTAAAATAAAAATAGAATATTCAATTGAATATCTACTTTATTATTTAGTTTGTTCTAAAATGAATATCCATTTTTTTTAAATTGGCATATTTCCACCCTAAAATTTCATGAATAACTTTCTATATTTAAGTGATTGGACTTCACCACTACATGTGTTCTACCATTAAACACTTTAAATAAAAAGATTTTTATGGTAATTTATGTGTAAAGTTAAATATGAATATTTAATGTTAGAAGGAGTGAGTAATAATTTTAGGGGTATTATTTTGACATTTTTTTTTCCCCTTTTTTTGACACCTCAACCCCTAATTTGTAGGAAAATTAAATTTTTGAAGATAAACGTTAACATGAACATGACCGAAAAACACAAATATAATTGGATAACGTGAGTAGAAACTAGATTGAAAACATGAACCGGAGGATGATCACAATCTGGGGGTGTGGCGGGTGGGAGAGGGGTCGCGAGCTGGAATTGGTGAGAAGGTATTTCGCGTGATGGGAGACACGAGGGGGTCTGTAGTTTTTTTTTTTAAGCCCGGTTGTACGATTGCCCCATGAACGAGAGAGAATTTCTTTACAGGAGGAGGAGATAATCCTAAAAAGGGAGACATTTAAAGTTTGTCCCATGTATAGGGAGGGTGTCGAACTTGGGACCTCTCGGTCACGAGTCGAGGCTTGCCCAACTGGGCTGCGGCATCTTTGACTTTTCTTCTCATATTTGATAATTTTTTATGCAATTTTTAATTTTTTTACAAAAAAAATCAAGTAAACGATGTAAGAATTAATCTCAAATGTTGATGAATTGTTTGTTCTTGGAAAATTGTCTTGTTATTGGAATGATTTAGGAAGAATAATTAGTAAAGAGAAGATTAATTTCAAAATTTGGGGAGAGGGAAGTGTAAAAGTGTCATTATAGAAGTGTTGTATTTTTATTCATCTTTAAGAGGAAGCTGGACTAATTAAGTAAAAGAAAAGAGAAAATTGCCCCAGACATCCCCCAACTATTACATTTGAGTCTCGATAATTCCCGTTTGTTTATTTCAGCTTTGAAAATCCCCCAACAATTTACGAGCAGTCTGTAGACTCCTTACTTCTTTTTGTGCAAATATTGCAAATTTGCAATCCTCGCTTCTTTCTGTGCCTTCTGATGGTAATATTCCATCAACAACAGAAATTTACTCTCGGATTGTGTTTTGTTTTAGGAACAAGCTCAAAATTTTCAACTTGTCGTTTATCAATTCCACGGTCGCCGGCTCTTACAAACCATATGTCGCCACTCTACACTCAGCACAATCCCCAGCTCTTACAAACCCACCACCAAATTTCTTCAGGTTCATCCCCTTTATATTTCTTCAATCTACCCCGAATTCGGTGCCCCCATCCCGAAATTCTTAGATACGGATTGGGTGAGCCATCATATACAATTCATGTGTGGTGGTGCTGAGTGGGTAATTGAATTATCCCTACAAACCCAACCTCAAAATCAAATCCGCACGCTCAAATCTTTACTCAAAACTAATTCAGATCAAACATCATATACAAAGAGTAATTAAAGAGATTCTATTTTAAAAAAAAATTTAAGTAAAATCCACGCCCTAATCAAACAAGAATGGGGGGAAAATCAAATCGGAGAAAATGGTCCATCAGCACGGCTCTTTGTCTATGATGTGGAAGGAGGCGAAGAAAATGGTGATGGTGGACGGTGGCGGAGTAAAGGAGATGGATGGGAGGAGCGGTGGTGGTTTTGAGAAGAAATGGAGTTTGTTTTTTATTTATTTTATTAAAAATGACATTAATGAAGAGTTAATATTTTTTCTAATTTAAATAACAAAATGACAATTATGATGGGTCTTTAAGTGGGTCGGGCGATTTAGGACATTTAAGCCCCTGGTTTTAAGTCATGTGCAACTCACATGCGTGTTTTTTGCCGGGTTCCGCCGTGTTTGTGATGGTTTGGACATAATAGGCTACCGTAAAAGATAGATGATTCTTAATGATGAAATAAAGAAATAGAGATTTTCGAGGCTAAACTGAAATAGTTGGGGATGCCTGGGGCCATTTACTCAAAAGAAAATGAAAAAATCTCCCACATCCCCTCTACACAAAAAGGCGATACCCACACCCGAGGGCCCCCACATTCCGATCCAACAGAGTAGTTGGAGGATGTAAATCAAGGCGACCCAGCAGCCCGACCAGGTGGGAGGACTTTTAACTTGGTGCCCACAAGAAGCCACCCCCACATTGGAGGGTTGAAACTTCCACAATGCGGCTGCCAAGAATCGATCGTGCGTTCCTCTACACAATCTGCCACCCTGAAAACAAGTGGGCTATCCTTGTGGATTCTCCCACATCCCCTGACCTTAGAAAAGCTTATGAAAACAAAGGGGAAAAACAAGAGAGAATTGTGGAACAAACTCTTTATTGTTTTGCAAGACCCGGGCTCGCGTAAGGTACACGCTCCGGACCTACAAGATGTTGTACCCTCTTTTTTATTTTCTTTTTCTTTTTTTTCTTTATATGAGGATCGATGGTGGTTCATCACTTCCTTCCAGTATGATTCGAATTCCCGATCTACCGATTGAAAGTGAAATGTTTTACCGCCTGATCTGCACTTCGTTGTCTCTTTTAATTATATTCGTTCTTCCTTTTGGGGGTCAAGAGAAAGGCTTTTATACTTTGTAATAACATGAACAACAACAACAACAACAACAAAAAAATTGCCCTTCGATTACTGAAATTTTCGGATAGGGATTTATGAAGTATCAATTTGGTAATGCAATATGAACAATATAATGCTGTATTTAGATAGTCATACAATTTGAATTAAAAAAATATCATTTGAGTTGAATGGGAGTTGGAGGAGATAGAAATTTTAAAAAGTAAAATCCTAATAAATTGAAAATTATGATTTCTATTTGGACAGAGAAAACATAATTTTACATTTTTGGTCTTGGATTGCCTAGCGCCATGACCTTTGAGAAAATTCGAGTCGATGCCTGGTCCGATTTTCAAAACATAGCTCTCAACCTCCTCCCACCCCTTTTGCATAAAAGTAAAAAATAAAATTACTTCAATAAATGTCAAATAAAATAAAAACAAATCAACAATTTTAAAAAAAGAAACATATAATGAAATCGAATTTAACTTTCTACCAATTTCACTTGAAAACTATCACTTATGAGTAAAATTATCATTCGGTTCGAATCACCCACATTGTTACTGTTGACATTAGATATCTCGGCCAGCACCAACTTTTTGCACATTCTTGACTATCTCTCATACATTGGTTACTTCTAACTTATTTAGGATTTCAGTTAATACAACACTATAGGACAACTTTATTTTCTCTGAGGTCGTGGGTTCAATACCCTCCGTCTGCGTATGGCAAGCTTTAATCTCCCTTTCTAGGGCTATTTTCTCCTTGTTTAAGGCAGTTCTCTCTCCCCTTTATGGAGCAACCGGCCAATCGGGCTTAAAAAAAACGACATCAACTAGATTAGGAATGAAAATTATGTCAAATACAACATAAAAATTTATATTGTTCATATTGCAATACCAAAATTATGGTTCATATGTGAGGTCAGATAGAATGTTAACACTTAAAATTTATGATTACAAAACCAATATGAAGTGACTTAACTACTTGAAACTCAACCCGGTGCTCTCTCTCTCTAGAATTCTCTAAAAAATGCACACAATCCATCGACCTAACAACACAAAAACCTAGAACTCAAATCTAAAACTAATACTGATGGAAAAAAAAACCCAAAATTTTGAAACAGGGTGTATGTGCACAGGTGCAAACAACAACCATAAGCATAACCCGTGCAAATGTTGTCTGCACTAAATTTGTCAAAATTACGAGTTGAGTCGTAAAAGCGTACGATTCTACGATCTTAAGGGAATAAATCGAGTTAAATCATATTAAAAATCGCTAGAGAATAAGATCATACAGGATTGTCCATGTTGATCGTAAAATCGTAGAATCACACGATTCAATTTTGCCTCTCTTAATTCAAATGGATCGGTATCGGGTTCTCTCAAATAAAAGAAATATATGTTTGTATCCAGTCCAACCTCTCAATTCTCAGACTCCCAACTTCATCGTTCATTCTCTCAACTTCCGTTTTTCCTAATCCTCTTATAAAAGTGAATGCATCCAATGACATGAAGTTTCTAAGCATTAATAATGAACTCGACGTAAGTGGAGGTGGAGATTACATGGAGGATAGTAATAACGTTTTGAATGGTTTGCTAGATTAGAAAATTAGAAAGATAAATTTTTTGTTATGAAACATGTTGGATTAATAGACCTTATGAATTGTTTGGTTGCTTTCGAAATTCATATTTGTTAGTTTGTGGTTTAATTTCAACTTTTTTGTTTCTATCAGTATTCTTATTTTTTTTTGTTTAAGTATTCTTATATTTGATTTTGTGCTCATTAGCATATAAAATGATGTCTTTATTGACATAATTTTATCATGAAATATTATTTTAATAATTTGTCAGATCTTTCGATGCGTGTTACGATTCTCGTGTTCACGATTTATTAGACCCCTTCCATTTCAAGTTAAAATTGCGATCTTGATAACCTTGGTCTGCGCGTCTGTGTCCACTGTCCACAAATACAATTTGTTTTTTTTTTCTTGCCTTATCCTTGCAAAATGCCTTCAAAATTATGTTTTTGTATGAAATTAGAGAAATTTGATTTTGTTTTTCCAAATAAGGAACAATTGAACTGAACTAAACTAAAAAAAATATATACCGAGTTGAATATGTGCCCCTTCTTTCATCGGAGATTAATACCTTTCTATTAAAGTCGGACCAAAGATGAAGTTAGGAATTTCGCATTGGGGGAGAAATTGCAATAGTATGTCGAACTAAATAAAAGAAGGCAAAAAAAAATAACTAGGGGAGAGGGAGGGGATGAAACTGATAAAATATTTACTTATTCGTATTTTTAAAATTCTCGGGTCACTTCATCCCTGAGTCAGACTAATAACCGCATCACGTAAAAAAAAATTGGTCAACAAAGTTACATCTCTTCTGAAAAAAAGAAAAAGAAGAAAAGAAAGGTTTTTTTTTGTTGCTAAGTAAGAAGAAAAGAAAGGTTACGTTCCTCTTTGTGTGGACTGTGGATGTACCAATTTTTAAAGGGATGTACCAAAATCATAAGGTTCTGAACTCTTCCCCCCATCCTTTTCACATGCAATATTAGTTTAATTAATAAAAAGAGAAAAATTGAACAATTATTGCACTACAAAATAGCAAAAGTATTAATCTACAAAAAAAAATAACTTGTAAGATAATACCAAAGAATAATGAAAAATATAAATGAAAAAAATGTTATTAATTTCCATCATGAGTTGTAAGGGTAACATGCATTTTAATTGCAAGCAGGGCCGTGTAAGTCATGAGGCCATTTAGGTCATCGCCTCAGGGCCCCACAAAATAAAGGAACCAAAATTATTATTTTTATACTAAAGTTTCACTTAAAAAAAAATCCAACCAATTTCCCACTTAACAAAAGCTTAAACCTGAAAATAATATTCATCCATTCACGTGTCAATCAAAGAAATCAATATTGCCTCTCCTAGTTTCCATAAATTAAGCGACATCTTCAGTATTGATCACGCCTAACTGCTAACCATACATATTTTGCTACTCATTTTTTTTTCAACGTCCATAATTTTCTAATAAAAATAGGCTCAACCCAACCAAAACCCCATTGAGTTGAGAGTCATTGTGAGAGTATAAAAACTTAAAGAGTCAGTGACCTTCTATCTCCAACTTTAAATGTTTCAAAATATTTTTTCAATATAAGGCTCCGATAAATTTTTGCCTCAGGTCCTCTGTTCCTTTGGCACGGCCCTGATTGCAGGGATTTTGTTACCTTTAGGGGTTTTTTCCCCCACCACAGAGGGTTCAATTATGGTGTATCTATAAAAAGTTTCTATTCAAATTTTAATGAAAATTTATTACTTTAGATTTATATTATATGTCATTTTTTTTTTTATGAATACATTATATGTCAATCACAATATAATTTTTTTTTTTTTTTTCACACGGAGCTCCTCTTATCTTGATATTTAATTAGAGCAACTCGTGTTGTGCACCTTGAGTATGATTGTTATTTAAAAATGTCTAACTCATAATTATTTGTAACATAGTGTTTTAAATAAGGTCGGTCAAATACGAAGGTGTCACTTAATTATTAAACAACTTCATTTTTACAAAATTCTAAAACAAAAACCTCATAGAAAAACTATATCAAAATGCATCTTTAATGTTTTCACTTTTACCTCTGAGAGGCTTCTGATATCTTCGCTTGTGGTGAAATTAATGAGAATTGATTTTTAGATTGCTTTTAGAGACTTATTCTTATTTTGGGATAGAATATAATATTTAGAAATCTTAAACATGACATGCTTAATGTGAAATCGAGAAATTAATCTTATTAAACAAATTCAAACTATCGAAGAAGCCAATAGCCCAGTGAGATATTGGCCGGCCCGTGACCGAGAGGTCCTGAGTTCGATACTCTCCACCTACGTGCGGTAAGATTTATTCTCCCTTATCTAATGTGTTCTTTCTCCCCAATGTGGGGTTGTTCTCTCTCCCCAATGTGGGGCAATCACCCATCGTGATTTAAAAAAAAAAAAAAATCAAATTAAAACTATAATTTTTAGCGTGACATTAAGAAATCGCTAGTACTCATCCCAAACACATATTTAAACCCGACTTTTTGACGCCCGAAGGCGATTGCCCCTGAGGGGATGAGCGGAGAAATCTGCTAGATCAGTGAGATTGTAGCATGCTCTACGCCTGCGGGGAGGAGATTATCCTCATAAAGATGAGAATATTATTGCCCCATTTGCGGGGAGAAGGTGTCGAACTTGAGACCTTCCGGTCTCAGCCAAAAGCTTACCCACTGGGCCAAACCTTTTGTTGACTATTTAAACCCGACTTTAGTATTTGATACTTTGGTCTTGATCAACTATATTTTTTTAAAAATATTTAAAGACAAACTTGGTCTTTTTATTTTTTATTTTTGCTGAATTAAAAAGAAAAATAAACTTGGTCAGTTACACCACAATATCTCCTTTAACATAATCGAGATTCCTTTATTACTTTCCACACCCCTCCACAAAAGTTGAATGCGCGACACGTGAACAACAAGCGCGTGACTTGTGTGTAATGGCTAGGAATCCTTTATCTTAATTCGATGTCCATTTCCCTGTCCTAAAATGATATTTATTAAATTTTTAATTAAAATATTATAAGTTAAAAGAAATAGTAGAATTCACAAAAAAAAAAAAAATATACACTTGACAAATATCTATTCGTGTGAATACAGAACAGACGATTTTTTTTGCCGTGTGTAATTCCCCTCCTTCCTTCGAAGAGCTGTAGCGGTTTATATGAAATGGTGCAACTCCACCACACCATCCAGCCGTCGATCTACATTGAAAGTTTTCAAAAAGGGGGAAGATTCATTTCATCTGACGGCTCAAAATGGAAACCACGCTTACATTATGGCGTACATTAAAATATTCCCCTAATAAAAAATTAAAAAATAACGCACACATTGTTAGCTAAGGGTGTATTTGTGTGTTTTTTTTTTTTTTTTTTTTGAATTAGTGCTTGAAAATTAAAAAAAGGGTAAATATTATATAAGAGAGGTATGAAGTACAAATTAAATTAAGAATTTTACGTTGAAAAAGTAATTTTTTTATTATGAAAAAACGCACTATAAAGTTCAAATCGAATAAAGTTCAAGTTGAAATGTATGGTGTAACACTTAATTTTCACATTTCCAAATAATACTTGTATTTTTATACAATGGTGTCATATTTCAGGTGTGAATGGATCGAATCTTGACTTTATTTGATTTTGAGATTAATGTTCAAATTCTCATTAAATTGAGTCTGAAAAATAAAATTTGGAGCATCAAATAATTTACAATCTTCTTTAAATTTAAAATTAATTTAAAATTGAAACTATAATCTCAAAATGAAATCCAATACAAACACACTCTTCATATTTACGTAAAAATCAATCTCAAATAAATTTGAAGTATCTATTTATCAACCGTCCTAGCTATAACAAAATAAATTAATAACGTACACATTAAAACCACAAAAAACAAGAGGACTCTTAGCCAGTTGGAAACCTCATCTTTCTCTTTTAAACTGCTACCTTCTCCTCTTATAATGACAAGAATCAATCCACTCGCTTAAAACCAAAAAAACTCTTGTTCCCCACCCCCACCTCTGCACTTTCTTTCTTCCACAAATCTCTCACTTTGTAATGCAGAATTTTTTAAATTCTACTCAAAATTCAAATCATTTTGAAGTTTGAGATATACTTGTTGTGGATTGAGATCCTGTTTTAAAATTTTCAAAAAAATGTCGTCTGGGTTTCCCGGCAGTGGTGGGCCGGAATTTTACACCGGCGGAGGAAGATCTACTCAGATGATGTCCATGAACAATTCTCAACAGGTACCTTATAGGTCTGTTCTCGGCGGAATTCTGTCCGACCCGACTTCGTCTTCTCAGATCTTTCACCGGGGACAAGATTTGATCGGAAAACGGTCTTTGACTGAGTTTCAACAGCAACACCATCGGATTTTTCAACAACAACCGCAGCAGCAGCAGTTTCAGATGCGTTTAGGAGGATTTTATAATAATAATAATAGTCTTCGTAACGTGAAGCCCAGAGTAAATTACCAGCACTCCTCCCCAATTTCGCCTCTCTCGCCCATGGATTACTCTGCTGTTTCTACTGAAATTTCTTCAATTTCGAATTCTTCTTCTTCGGCGGCGATGAATCCGAGGCACGGACTCCCTATGCTTCAACAATTCCGGCATCAGCAACGGTTCAGCAACTTAACTAGTCTATCTAATGGAAATTTTATCCAATCCGCTGGTAATCCTAACAGTTTCTCTTCGAATAGTAGCATTTCCTTTCCTAATTTGGTTCAGAGCCAGCATTCTCAAGATCAATCCGAGAAGAAAATGATGAACCAGCTTTTGGAATTGGAGAAACAGCTTTTGGATGATGATGATGAAAATGATAACACAAGCGATGTTGTCTCGGTTTCCATCGTTACGAACAGCGAATGGTCGGAGACGATTCAGAATTTGAATATGATAAACCCTAACAAGTTACAACAGCCGCCGATTTCACTATCTCCGACTTCTTCGTCTTCGTCCTGTTCATCTACTTCGGCTTCTTCGCCAATTTCTTGTCCGAGGCAGTTGATTTCGGAGGCGGCGACGGCGATATCTGAAGGGAAGTCAGAGGTCGCGTCGGAAATCCTCACGCGCCTTTCACAAGTCTCCAATGTTAAAGGCTCTTCGGAACAGAGGTTAACTGCCTACATGACGTCGGCTTTAAGCTCGCGCGTGAACTCCTTGAAGTATCCGCCGCCGGTGTCGGAGCTTTACAGCAAGAAGCATACTTTGTGGACACAAATGTTGTATGAGGTTTCGCCGTGCTTCAAGCTCGGATTTATGGCGGCAAATCTCGCTATCCTTGATGCTACATCGAAGCAATCCATTAATAAACTTCACGTTATTGATTTCGATATTGGTCAGGGCGGGCAGTACATACATTTGCTCCACGCGCTTGCGGCCAGGAAAGCTGATAAGCCTGCAGTTTTGAAGATCACGACTTTCGCGGATTTCAACGGCGGCGAAGAGAGCGTGAGGATCGTTGGGAATGGGCTTAAAGTATTGGCTAACAAGATCGGAGTTTCCTTGAGTTTCAGCGTAATGAGCTGGAAAATTTGCAATTTGAGTCGGGAAAAGCTGGGTATAGAATCCGACGAGGCTCTGGTGGTTAATTTAGCTTTCAGGCTGTATAAATTGCCGGACGAGAGCGTGACGACGGAGAATTTAAGAGACGAGTTGCTCCGGCGGGTGAAAGGGCTGTCGCCGGTGGTGGTGACGGTGGTTGAACAAGAGATTAACACGAACACGGCGCCATTTGTGGCGCGCGTGAACGAGGCGTGTGGTTTTTACGGCGTTTTGTTTGAGTCACTGGACGCGACCGTGTCGAGGGATAGCTCGGAACGAGTTAGGATCGAAGAAGGACTGGGTCGAAAAATGGCTAACTCGGTTGCGTGTGAAGGGAGGGACCGTATTGAAAGATGCGAGGTGTTTGGCAAGTGGCGGGCCCGAATGGGCATGGCTGGTTTCGGGCTAAAGCCCATGAGTTCGACGGTGGCTGACTCGCTCCGATCCAAGCTCGACTCGGAGACACGTGGCCATCCGGGTTTCACCGTAAATGAACAATCGGGTGGCATCTGCTTTGGTTGGATGGGACGGACACTCACCGTTGCATCTGCTTGGTGTTAATTTTACTTTTTTAATAATAATCATTTTTCTTTTTTAGCTTTGATTTCATTTTTCTTTTATTTTTTCTCTCTTAAATCCTTAAATTCCTCTAAAAAAAAAGTACTCCTTTCTATGTCTTAATATAAGTCTTTCAGGACATATATCGAAATTTAAAAACAGAAAAAATTAGATATTTTATTAGTTAAAATACAAACATTACTCTTTTAAATAAGATTTGTATATCACTCATTCTATTTAAAAGATTAATATTGATATTTTAATTAAAAATATATCTTAATTTTTCTTGATTTATACTTGCTTGAAAGTCTTATATTTATTTTGGTAGTGTATTTTTAATCGTAGTACTGTATTTTATTAATGTTGTATTACCGCTTTTTACGAAGGAAATGACCCACCATCCAAAATACAACAATTAAACGGCGTGTTTGGGATTCCTTGAAATTATTCTCTCTTTCGTTTGGACTCTCCTAATTAAAAATGGTGTTTTTTTGTATCAGTATTCGAGTTAATAAGAATTTTGGAAGGAAAAAAAAACTAACAATATGGTACGAAATCGTTTTTTGTTATTGAGCTAAGGTGGTGTTTGGCTATTTGCTGACTTTTATGGATTGCTTTGTCCCTAACTTATGAAGTGTAAATGCTGGTGGAGACTATTTGTTGTTATGGGTGTGATTGGATTGTGTTTGTAATTGAAATTTTGGTCTCAGTTTTAAACCAGTCTTAAATTCGAATCAAAATTTGGTTCGAATTTGAGACTGGTTTAAAACTGAGATCAAATTTTAGATGATTTAAAATTTAAAATTTCATTTCTAAACTCATTCCAAAATTGGTTTGAATCTGAATTTGAGTCTTAAAACAGATCAAATCCAAACCAAACCCAATCCAATTGCAACTCTATATGAAATTTTATTAAGAAAAAATGTCATTTCTTCTGTTATTATGGTTTGTCTCCATCCAGGCAAGTGCTGGTTCGGCGGATTACCTATAACGTTTCACCTTTTGTTATTGGACTCAAATTTATGGATCTTCCAATTCAATATCAGATTCATAGTTTATGCTAGTAATGTGATAATAATATTACTCGTAAGTCATCCCAGATAACTATTAGGTTTTCATTATATAAATTATTATAGGTAGCTTTTTATTTTTCCAAATTTTTATTTTCAATTATAATACCATTATTAAATTCAGATTATCTTTCACATAAAAAGGGATGAAAGATGAAAAGGAAATATTAGTATTTCGACTTAAAAAGAAATATTTAAAAAAAAAAAAAAAAAGGTTAACAGGAGAGTTTGAATTAGTTTTTTTTTAAAATAATAATTATGTTTTTAATAGTAGGACCTATCATTTTAAATATGGAGTCAAGTTTGAATTAAATTTTTATCTTTGTATTAGAACAATATAGGAAAAAAATATTCCCTCAATCTCAAGTTCAATGTCCATATTACAATTGTGACATTTAATTCTGAATGAAAGAATATATAATTTGTTATGTCGGTGCAAGATGAGATTAAATAAGGTTTATGAGATATTTTTTAAAACAAATGCCAAAATATATCAAAGTTTGGAAACAGAATTTTGTCTAAATATATTATGGTAGGGGTTGTGGATCCTAATTTATTGAATGCCGTTGATAAAGGGTTTCATGTGGGCGTATTAGGAATTGGCTCGTTGTAATATATACTTTATTGTTTATTTTTTGCTAGATATAAGATTTGATTAGATTGAGTTTAATTTTGTTTGGTTTTTGACGTTACGATGGGCGATTGCTCTAAATTGGGGAGAGAGAACAGTCCTACATTGGGGAGAGAGAATACCCTAGATAAGGTAGAATAAAGCTTACCGCACGCAGACGGAGGGTATCGAACCCGGGACCTTTCGGTCACGGACCGGCCAATGCCCTTGGCCTCTTCGATTGTTTGGTTTGGTTTGAGATTCAAATTCATACACAAATCAATTTTGGATTGAGTTTGTGAATGAAATCTTAAGTATTAAATCATCTAAAATTTAGTTTAGATTTGAGATTGAGACCAACCAAACTTATTTTTTTATTTTTTGAGAGAAATCAAACTTAACCTAATCACATCCATAATGTAAAATATATACTTAGTAGTTTCATAATCTTTTTTTTTGCTTAGTGTTTCATAATCATTGTGACCCAACCTTTTACCAAACTGCTGCCTAATATTAATCTTTGTAATTCAGCTCCTTAATTCACACTAACGCAACATTACAACCTCTGTTCCCTACCTGAAACCTTCCTTAACTTCGTGGAACATGTTTTGCCGCCACCTTATCACAAATTCACTTACATCCTCATATGATGCTAGCTCTAATATGAATCAGGTGTATTGGATCATATGTTCAGAATGATGGGAAAAATACAATTATATAATTACGTGTCTTATTATGTACCATAAGACTCATGCGAACATAATCCATATCAGAATTTTTCCATATATGATATATCCCTCCCTTTATGTAAATATACGCATCTCATTCACATTTAGATGTCTCATATCTATGATCAATACACAAATTTTAAAGTAATATTGTTAAGTTTAGGCAAACATGAAAGTAAAAGTATTTGTTTAATTCATTTACTCAAATGCTCTTTTTTTTCTCTTTTAGCATAAATCAGTACTCTCACCTTCTCAAATTAATTATCTCATTTGATTAATACACAAATATTAAAATTTTGATATATTATATTTCAGAACTAGTTTAGTAGTCTATAATGGGCAAAAAATATGTCCATTATGTGTTTCGTTTCCCTGTCACATCAATAAAAATTTGTCATGTGTTAATTTTTCCCTTGAGGGTTCCACTATTTCTTTTCGGGTGTGAGTTTTTTATTGATATGTCAGGAAACATGACACAAAATGAGAACAAACGATTTTTAATGTCTATAATGCCCATAATTAATTCTTGTCAAATGACCCGTCACTTCTTGAAATGTATTGAAAATTATCAACTTTTCAATGGATTAGAGAAAAATTGGAATACTAAAACTAAATAGTTAGATGCTTTATTTAGAAAGAGGATAATTAATTTAACACAACCAAAAAAAAACTGAAAACAAATAATTTGAGTCGAAAGAGAAAAAAAAAGTGTAAATAAGTAGTGTATAAACTATTCTTTAAAGTTTAAAAAACAAAAAGACAACTAAAAATAAAAGGGAAAAATACGGAAGGATCAAAGGTGTCCTATCCCAGTGGGGGTAGGCGTCTACCCACGATCTTGAGGTGGTGGGTTCGATACCATCCGCCTGCGTTCGGCAAGCTTTAATTTCCCTTTCTAGGGCTATCTTCTCCTCGTCAGAGGCAGTTCTCTCTCCCCCTATATGAGGCAACCGCCCAATCGAGCTTCAAAAAAAAAAATATAGACGGAAGGAGTATATTTGTAACCTACGGAAAGTTGTTAATGAGGATTGACGTAGTTGCTTTAGTAATTCAAGTTTGGAATTATAAGTTTTGTGTTTAATATTTCAGTCCTGATATCAAATTTTAATAATTATTTTTATTTGATTATTTTTTAATTTTTTCTTATTCAAATTTTTTTATCCAACGCTCATTATTATTTTTTATTTTTTTTAATATGGAGAGTTCAATAATTCATCCCATTCGGTTACAAACAAAAACAACATTTCTTTAAGCAATGTTAGAGTGCAAGAAGTATCTTTCACGCCCTGCGAGTGTGCGATTGGGCATGTCGTATGTACAATTTATGGGACTAAAGTTAAATAACCATTGCTGAATTCGTCCTGAGCGATGAAAGGGTTTTGGATTATATAGAGGGATTACTATTTCATTGTTAAATAAATTGAGTTTTGTTTAGAAAAAGTAAACGATTGTTCTTAAGAATGGCGGTTCGTTGGATAACAATCGTTCATTCCTTTTATGCAAAAATGAGTTTTCAGATAAACTTATTTAATGATAAACATATGCTTGTACGTGCGGATATGACATTTATTCTGCACCAGATTCAAACTGTGAAAAAATCTACATTATTGAGCGAGTCTTAATGTGTATTTGAATATTATCTTAAATCTCAAATTTCATAATTGGGCTTCATATCTCTACTCACAAAATACTTCAACTTTTACGAAATTGAGAAAAACTCCTTATATATGCATAAATAATCTTTACTTTTCTATTTTTGCCAGTAAACTTTTATTTTAGCACTTTCTGTACATGAACTATTTTTGAACTTCTGCTTTTGTCAAATTAGTGTGAAACTGGTGGTTTCCGGCCACTTTTAATCACATGTTCTGCATATATCCCCAGTATTAATGACTTAAATTAATAAAAATACCATAAAGTTTGACAAACATATACCGAACACGTGTTCAAAAGTAATTGCAAATCAATAGTTTTACATTATTTTGACAAAATCATTAGTTCAAAAATAGTTTATGTATAGAAATAACTAAAATAAAATTTTAATGACAAAAAGAAAAAATGAAAATTATTTATGTATATATAGGGAGATTTTCTAACGAAATTTAAGCTTAAATCTCAAATAAATATGTTTTACAATACAAGCTAATTTATTCTTTCTGGTTTTATGTCGAGACTAAGGAAAGAGGGCTCCAGTATTACATAGCACTCCCTCTATTCCTTAATATAAGACTTTCATTACATGTTGCGAAAGTTAATTAAGCAAAAAAATAAGATATTTTGTTAATCAAAATACAAATATTATTCTCTTAAATTTTACTTGTATACTATTAATTTTATTTAAGAAAGTAATATTGATATTTTAATTTAAAAAATATTTTAATTTTTACTTTATTAATTTTCGTAACATGTAATGAAAGACTTATATTACGGAATATAGGTAGTACTTTGAAGTCGACTAGGACCCAAATAGTATTTTCTCCCTCTCATAACATAAGCCACATAAATTGGGCTCTTTTTAATCCTTTCGTTTCTTTTCATCCTGGCATAAAGATCCTTTCTAAGTTTGACTGAGCCTAGAAGGAAAAGTCCAAAGATGAAAAATTGTTAGGCCGATCGACCCCTCCTTTCTCAGGCATTTTCATTTTTTTTTGGTTGCTAAGTATCAGTATTTAATCACAAGGTACATAACCCAGTGGGAATTATGGCCTGCCCACGACCGTGAGATAGTGGATTTTGATACCCTCTTCATACATGGGGCAAGCTTTAATTGTCTCCCTTTATAGGACTTTCTCTTCCTCTTGTGAGACTGTTCTCTCTCCCCTTATGAGACAATCGCCCAATCGGACTTTAAAAAAAAAAGTATCATTATTTAATTATTTTGTTCCTGAATAAGTCTATTTGAATTTGAATAGTACTTTAGTCATTCTGATAACTTTTTTTTCTAAATATGTGACATACTATCATTATCTTTTACTTAATAGAATTTAAGTTCTGAATATTTATGTGGGAGGCCCGACATATTTTTGTTGATTATGTCTGAATTATTATAAATTCGACCCCCATTATATATTTGGATTGTAAAATTTAACGTGTAACCAAGACAGAAATACTCTTTAATCGAAAGTTAATCCAAATGCACTAACACTGGCAAATTAAATAGGAAAATAATCCAAATGCACCACATAATATGAAAAAGTCATATATTTTACATTTCTCTCACTCTTTTATTTTTTTTATTTATTAATTTTTATTATTTTTTTTAAAGTTTATCACAAAAGTTAAAACATATATTCCACAGAAGATGTCAAATTTTAAGGGAAAAATAAATAAATAAATTTGACAGGAGTGGGTCAGGAAGAATCCACAACCCGGAAAATGTTTGGCAAGAAAGGAAAGCATGTGGTAGAGTTTGGTTGGAATAAGGTTAGGGGAAATAAATAAGAATACATAGTGGAGGATAGAATAAAAAGTACAGAAGCAGGAGGAACATAAGTATAGCATGTTGTGTAATTAAATGTGAATTAAGTGAAAATAGAAAAAAAATGTTTATACAAGTGGGAATATAGTTGTAGAAACTGTCAATATAACCAAGCTCAGTTGGTGAGGACTCTAAATCAACGTTGAGATAATATTGGTAAGCGATCTGTAAAAAAATTTATAAGTGACATATTTACTTGATAACATGATTTAACCTCGGCTGGTAATTGAACTGAATCCACTTAAACTTTTTTTTATCTAAAAAAAGAGTCGAGTATGACTATTCATTACTATTTCATTTTTAAATAATTGATACATATCACTCTTTTTTTATGTTCCAAATTATTTTACACATTTCAAAATTTGATGAACATTTGTCATATTTTTCCAACTTTACCCTTAACTCAACTTAACTTAATACTTTACTATTTCTAACAATTTTACATTTACCTATACACGTCAGTTTGACGTGATTTGGATGCTAGCTTTGGAGTCGAAGCCTTTGCAGTCGGAGCCCTCGGAGAAGTTGCAGTCGGAGCCGTCGGAGAAGAATGTCACAGGTGAGTTTTTTTTTTTTTTTTTTTTGTGTTAAGTTTTCTGCCCTAATTGAGAATTTATTTATTTTTTTTAAAATCTCTACTCAAAATGATGTCGTTTTGGGCAAAAATTTTTATTTTTTAAAAAAGTCAAACGACTAGCCCGATTTTTGAATTTTTTAGGTGTTTGGAGGCCGATTACCGATTAATTCCCGCCTAATCGGCCGACTAGGTCGGTTTTACAACACTGCGTCAAACCATATTTTAATTGGTGTATGTAAAACAATGAATTATTTAAGAAGGGATGTAATATTTGTCAATTACAGAATTACTGCATGATACCATTGGTAGGAATATGATATAAATGTAATGTCCTATGGAAATATGAGATGATATTAATAATAGAAGCATGGGCAACCCCCTAAAAGTTGAATTAAAGTGATTGTAATTAATGAGTCATGAATGTGAAACCCAAGTGGAAAACCAAAACAGTAAAATATTGAGCTAGATAGCTTGATATTCTCTCAGTTAAATTATTTATCAAAAAGTTGCTACTTTTGTTATTTTAAATTGTTTTATCACGAGCATTCTTACCACTCCTGCTATCTTACTATGAAAGTCCGATGAAATAGAAAACTCGTTAGATGTACAACAAAAAGGTAAAAAAGCGTACTTGTGACCTTATGAGTATCGTTATTTACAAACTCACTATTTATCACTGCATCTTATTCTCCCAAACTTCTAGTTTTATTATAACAAGTTGCTCATTATTTTAAAGTATTGTCAACTATTAGAGGTTCCATGAAGATTAATCAGGCCCGCCTCCAAAGCATGTTCAAAGTGACATGCGGAACCAACCCTCTAATTTTGAGGGGCCCAAAATTTTTAAATTCACTTAAGTTATATATAACTATTAGTAAAAAATGAAGACCTTGACTTTTTTTTTCTACTGCAGTTATTACATATAGAATTTTGTTGGTTATTTATGTGATTGTTGTATTTACAGAAATAGATTTTTCTAAATTGAAGTTGTTGAAGTCCGATATGCGTTCTACAATGCCACAAGAAAGACTCAATAGATTAACGCATTTTTTAAAGAGTGTTAGAAGGATTCCCATTTTTAAATAAAATATAAATTTTACGATTGCTCGCACTCTTGAAACTTGAGTTTTTATGATTATGTTTTGACAATTTTTTTAGAAAAAAGTAGGAGTATAACTTTAATAATCAGTACATAAAATTAATATTATTCGAGAATGAACTAATGTTAATATTAATATTTAGACTTATTTGGACGAGATTTTGGAGGTTAAATGGCCCTATAAACCTGAAGTATAGTAATCTTGATCTTTTAAACAAATCTAAACTAATTTGCTTTTGGTGAACTGATAAAGATATGCGCAAGACCGGAAACGTTGCAAATGCTTTCTTGACTCCACAAATTGAAAAGTAATTTTGGCTGAACAAATTATTGAAAAATGACAAGTCATTTGGATAAAGAGAGTGGTTGTCGGTAGGCCTTCAAACGGTCCGGATTTAAAACCGTATTCGATTCGAATTTAAAAAACAGTTCTAATTCGATAAGAATTTCAAACTCCAAACTCATATGCCGCATTTGAATTCGAATTCGTATAAGAATAATAAAACGATTGTGAGTATGAACTATTAAAAATCATATCATTTTCTGCATGATATATTAATTATATATAATATAGAGAAAAACTCCCTATACATACATAAATAATTTTTTCTTTTTTTCCCAGTAAACTTTGATTTTATCTCTTTTCTGTACATAAACTATTTTTGAACCACTACTTTTGTTAAATTAGTGTGAAACTGGTGGTTTCCTGCCACTTTTAATCATCTGTTCTGCAATTATCACTAATATTAAGGACATAAATTGACAAAATATCATTAAGACTGAAAAACATATACAGAACACGTGGTGACTGAAAATCATTATTTTTACGCTATTTTGACAAAAGCAATAGTTTAAAAATATTTTATATACAAATTTAGCTAAAATAAAAGTTTACTAACAAAAAGAGAAAATAAACTGTTGTTTATATATATATATATATATAGAGAGAGAGAGAGAGAGAGAGATTTTCCCATATTATATATAAATGATTTTTTTTTTAACATTGGATCATTTCACATCCAATGCTAGATTTTTACCCTAATTTTATTATCATATATGCAAGTATATGAATAAAAGTTATAAAAACATATTGTTCTTCAATCGTTTTCATCAAAATTTGCAACAATTTCTTTCCATTTTCATAATAGTCGAGAGTCGCCGCCGCCGTTGTAACGCCTCTACTGTTATGACTCAATTGCTCAAGTGCTAATTGTTTGTAAAGGTACTTATTTCTTTTTCAATTTTTTGTATTTGTTTCATGAACCGATTTAGGATTTATGAGTTTTTTATTTTATTTTTGCAGGAAAAAACTTCAAGATTCTGAATTGTTTGTAAATGTACTTAATTTCTTTCTCTTTATTTCTGAAAAGTATAAAATGAGCACTAGTATTTAGGGTAAAAAGCGCTCACGCTCCCTAAACTCTTCCCTTTTTTGGTTTTTGACCCTCAACTAAAAACGGTCAAGTTTTACCCCCTAAACTATTTCGGTTTTTGGTTTTTGACCTTCCATCCATATTCTCCGTTACATCATAACAGAAGTCCAAAAAATGAGGGCATTTTTGGGCAATCTGTATAAGATCCTAAAATTTTTGTTTTTATATAATAAACAAAAAACCTATTATTCTGACGAGAAAGAAGAAGTCCCCGGTGAGAACAGTGACAGAATAAGCTGGAAGTCGGATACCACTCCTCTTTTCCAACCACCAACTGTAAATTCCAACCTCTAAAAAAAATCTTAAAAGGTCATTTTTTCCCTTAAACTTAATTCTATTTATTATGAATGATATGATTTTCCCGAAATGCCCCCCATTTTTTGGACTTCCGTTATGATGTAATGGAGAATATGGATGGAAGGTCAAAAATCAAAAACTGAAATAGTTTTGGGGGTAAAACTTGACCGTTTTTAGTTGAGGAAGGGAATAGTTTAGGGGGCGTGAGCGCTTTTTACCCATAGTATTTATCCCTAATGCAGTGATACAAGCAAGTTTGTATATATTCATAAATCATAACCTATGCTTTTCTTTTGTTTGAGAAACGGGTTTTACCGGATCCGTATCTGAATCAGAATGGACGAATTTAATAACACATATTATAGATCCGTTCGGATTCGGATTCCGTTGAAAAAGTTAAAAATGAATCTGGATTCGGAATAGACAGTTCCGTATCTGTTTGCAGTTATAGTTGTCAATCTTGTAATTTATTCCATCCATTCCATAATATAAGTTATTTAGAATATGTGGCGAAAATTGAGGAAGCAAAAAATATGGTGTTTTTAATTAAAATATCAATATTAATCTCTTAAATATAATTAGTGGATTACATGTCCTATTTAAGAGAGTAATATTGATATATTGACTAATAAAGTACCTTCCTTTTGCTTTTTTAATTTTCGTTAAATAACCTAAACGACTTATATTATGAAATAAAAGTAATAGTAGTGTAGTAGATTGAGTTACCGTGCAATGCACGTTGATGAGACACGGTAATAAAAATTTTTGATTTATAATTATAAATGTTGGTTTCTTGTTTCTTTCTCTATTACCATTTTGTTTTTTCGAGGGATCAATTTATAAAAAAAATTCTAATAAAAAACCAATATATTATACCATACAAACTTAGATATACTTAATGAAATCTAATATGTAATTTATGACAATTTGTCTTAAACTCAACTGAGATTATTTTGCAATAATGAATTTTAAGCTCAATTTTAACATTTTAATAGTAGGAATTTTTTACAATAACTCGAACTAAAATGTTTTTTATTCAGGATTTTCTTAACACATACATTATTAAATTGCTATCTTTTTTAAACACCCATTACGTCAGGTGATGCCTGTGGCCAACTTATTATTATTTTTCAATCAAAAGACAATATTTTACTATACAAACCTAGTTATGCCTAATGAAATGTCATGTATAATTTGTAACCTTTGACATGTAAGTTAATTGTCTTAAAAGAATAAAAATGATAACCAAATGTATAAAATAATGAACATTAAGTTCGGTAAAATGAGATTATTTTGCAATAATGAATTTAAAGACCGATTGCAAAATTGTAATAGTAAGATTTTTTTTTTTTTACAATAACCCGAACTAGGTTGCTTTTTACATTGGATTCCCTTAATATACACATTATTGTATTATTATATTCTTGAAACACACATTAAACAAAACATTTTTTCTAGTATTTATCTTCTCTGTACATGTAACTAAAAAGTTAAGAAATGTAAACTAAAAATAGCAAAAGCTAGAAGCTTCTTTCTCCGAATCCGTTACTCTCTTCAATATAACATATTTTTACACAATTAATGTAGTGTTTTATATTTAGAATTTTTATTTCATAGATACTTTATATTTTACAAAATGAACTGTACTAATGAATCATTTTCAATCATGGTGGGGTGTTCACTATTCATTTCAATCGAAATACTGAATCGAATCGAACTATTTCATAACTTATTCAGTTCAATCGAATCAGTTTGATTTATTCAGTATATTTAAAAATATTTTAATAACTTACTCATTGATCAAATTACTCTTTTTAATTCTATTATAAATTAGATGTGAATATTTTATTATGAACGACAAAAGTAGCATTTATCTTTGTATGACCTAAATTGGCAAATAATTTAGATGAATTAGATGGAATTTTCTGGTAGAACAATGAACAATGACAAAAGTATAAGCATGTTGTTTAATAGGCGAGGGGTCCTATCAATATATGCTCCCATCGTATATACTTTTATTGATGTGATACATATAAAATGCAGTTACTTCTTTATGTGTGAATTTGAATTTTCGATCATTGTTTCTATGCAAATATAATGTTACTCTTGATTTTATTTTTTTTTTGGAATTATACTACTCATGTTAATTTTTTTTTTTTGAAGCCCAAAGGGGCGTACACTCCAAAAGGGAGAGTAGCACCTCACAAGAGGAGGAAGAGATAACCCTAAAAAGGGAGACAATTTAAAGCATGCCCCATGGGCGAGGAGGGTATCGAACCCACGATCGTGGGCAGGCCGTTGCCTCACTGGGCTAAGGACTTGTGATCTACTCATGTTAATTAAGAAGGTTAAGGTTTACCAAAAAATTAAAATAATAAGGGAGATGTTAATTAAGAAGGTTGATGGCCATATGTTAGTGAATTGATCATTTTAGTCTTTCAGTTATATTTAAAAATTGATTGGAGGACTAACTTAAGCAATTGAAAAGTAGTTGAAGTATTTCATCAAAAACTAGTTGGAGTAGAATTACAAATTTCCCCCTACTTTTTATCTGGGTTGATTGCATTTAGTACCCCTTAAGTTAGAGAGTAAGAGCACTTTAATCTACATTGTTTAAAATTAGCACTATTAGTCCATAGATCGTTAGTCATCGGTTGAAGTGGTATTTTTCTATTAAATAGACATGAAAATGGTATATATATATATTGACCATTTGTTATAGACATGATAATTATTTACTGGAGCGGGGTTAAAATTGATTACGATATCATACAACGTGAAAAATAATGATGTATTTACTATAAACTTGGTAATCATTCACGTTAGTCTTGAACTAATAATGCTCATTTTTAAATGACGTGGATTAAAGTGCTATGATCCTCTAACCTAGGGAGTTCGAGTAATACTGAAGGGAAAGTGAGGAACCACTATTAATCCTCTTTTAGAAATAAAAATGACGTGGACTAAAGTGCTCTGATCCTCTAACCTAGGTGCTAAAAATGAAATGACCCTTTTGTTTTAAAGAGTGAATACGTTTATTTTTCCTTTTATCTTTTTTTTTTGGGTCAAGGATTAGACTGACACTGATTTGGGAGAAAGCCCAAAACATGGCACTGGAAATTTTCGGAGAAACATTTTTGTCCAAAACGGAAGTCCCACTTCCGTTTTGGACACGTGGCATGCAGCGCGTGGGGTGACATGGCAAGGATCGAAAA
Source organism: Vinca minor (assembly GCA_026122235.1). NCBI lineage: Eukaryota > Viridiplantae > Streptophyta > Magnoliopsida > Gentianales > Apocynaceae > Vinca > Vinca minor. The sequence goes on along the minus strand of JAOCZM010000100.1, from coordinate 5,915,338 downwards.
CGGAAGTTGGACTTCCGTTTTCAAGTGACAATTTTTTTTTATTAAACGGCTTTGCTTCCTTTGCACATATGATATCTTTGATATCAAAGGTATCAAAGGATTCATTTTAATATATATATATATATTATTTCTTAATTCAATTTGTTTCTTGTCACGAACATTTCTAATATTATACATTTGAACATTTTGCCTTTTATTTACTCAGATTTTTGTTAAAATTGCATCAAGACCTGACCTATTAATTGTCAACTTTTATTATGCTAATTGTTCTATTTTATTTATTTTTGGTTAATTTTTATCTAAAATACCTTTTTTACCTTCAGGAAAAATTCATGACTTGTGCACATGACCATCCTAACAGGAAATGTTTATTTAAAATTTAATTAATTCGAAATAAACTGTCAACTTTCTAAATAACTGTTTTTTAATTAATTGACAATTTATTTCGAATTAATTGTCAACTTTCTAAATAAATCTTATAACATAGTGAACAGATAAGTTGAGATTACGAAAGTAATAAAAAACTAAAAAATAAAATAGAACAATTAGCATAATAAAAGTTGACAATTAATAGGTCAGATCTCGATGCAATTTTAACAGAAATTTGAGTAAATCAAAGGCAAAATGTTCAAATGTATAATATTAGAAATGTTCGTGACAAGAAACAAATTGAATTAAGAAATAATATATATATATATATATATATATATATTAAAATGAATCCTTTGATACCTTTGATATCAAAGATATCAAATGTGCAAAGGAAGCAAAGCCGTTTTAAAAAAAAAATTGTCACTTTAAAACGGAAGTTTGACTTCCGTTTTCACCCCAACTTCCGTTTTCGATCCTTGCCATGTCACCCCATGCGCTGCATGCCACGTGTCCAAAACGGAAGTGGACAAAAATGTTTCTCCGAAAATTTTCAGTGCCATGTTTTGGGTTTTCTCCCAAATCAGTGTCAGTCTAATCTTTGTCCCTTTTTTTTTCTTAAACAGAACTAAAGAAAGATAATGTCAGTTCCGTAAATACTCGCGGAGGACACAGCAATTTCGGGAAGTAGAAAAAATTATGACCGTTGTGGCCAAAGGCGGTTCTTTATAATGTGGATAAGACCCGTTGAAATTTTGAAACCCTAGGCGACGAAAAACGAGAAAAACATCAAGAAACCATAGTTATCAAATTATTCTAAACAGCATAAAGAAATCGAAGAAGGAAGTAGAAAAGAAATTTACTTTAGCAGAAGGCTTCAAGGAATTTTTTTTTATTGAGAAGGCAATCAAATTACTTGAATATCAATCTCTACTGTAAGTTTCCGATCTTCAATTGGGGCTTTTCTTGAAGAATTAGACCGAAATTAGATGATTTGGTGGTAGTTTTCTTCTTTTATTTCTGAAGATTTTTCGAAGGTTAAATTTCATATAGTTTTGACTGCGAAGTAATTACTAATAATAAAATCTTAAGGTTTGGTGAAGTTGGACTTATATGTGTGTTAATTTAATAAATTGACAGCAACAACTTATTATAAGCTTCTCTATACCAAAATACTCATGTTGATGAAATTGTGAAAGTAGGTGGTAATTGGCACCAAATTGAAATAAAATGACAAGTGAAGAAAAGACGAAACATAAAAATTTAGTTTGATTATACTGAATGCATTTTGCGCTGGATTGTGATTCTGTTAATCTATTTTTTTTCTAATGTAGCCTCGCTAATTCGTGTGTTAGATTTGTATAAAGTACATTACCATTTTTGTAGCTTTTGTGCCTACCTATCTGTCGTTTATTTCGGGGGGTTTCCTCCCTTTTGTGTGGGATTATGATGTTGAGGGAAATCACATTTGAATGCAGATCTGCAAGATTTTAGCATAACGCCTCATGGCAACTCCAGCAAGTCGCTTGGTCCAAGATCAGAATTTGAATATTCACTCTGGAGGTATATGGAAGAATATGATCATTGTCTGCTGTTATTGTTTTTTTACATCTCTATATGTAGATTCATATGTAAGTGTTTCCTAATTGCATTCGTCTTTTGAAGGAGGACCGCTTGGAGGAAAGGTTGATTTGTCCAAGGCAACAAAGAAAGGGGGGATACTAAGTGGAAGGAAAGCTCTGAATGACATATCGAACTCAGGAAAGCCTTCTGCACTTCAGGCATCAAAGAAACATAACTCAATAAATCTGATTCCTGTGGCAAAGGATGTCGGTGGATCTAAAACTGCATTGGCAGTTGGTGGTAAATCAAATCTTACTAAGGCCCCAGAGAAAGGCAAAGGGCATAGCAGGAAAGCACTCGGTGACCTAACAAACTCTGTGAAGCCGCCATCTCTGAAGCCTCCACCTAAGAAAGTTGAGGTTCCGAATTCTATTAAGGAGGAGGGATTTCTGCATAATCATCAGGAATGCATCAAAGCACAGAGAAAGACCGTGAACTTTGGATATTTCTTGGAGACTGTTGGACTAGGTAAGGGTGAAATTTGATTGTTTTGATCTTTTGTTTGATATTGCTACCTTTCAGTTTATAACTTATTCTCCATTCATTAATTTATCTTTAATAAACACTTTGATCAGGATCTCCATTGGTGATTCCGCAGCCACTGAATATACAGGTCGGTCAAATTTCATTCGTTCATGGATTTAGTATTGCACGTTTAAGCTTGTAAACTCGGGAACCAAAGTTTTCTTTTTTTAACTTCTTGTCTTATCTTTTTCAGCCAGAGAGTCCTGTGAAGAACTTGGGAATGGAAGATGAGATACTTCTGCCGCTGAGTGAAAGAAACAGGAATGCTCAATTCCCTGATTGTTGTTCATCGCCTTTATTTGGAAGTCCTAATTCAGTAAAATCAGCATACGAATTCTGGATGAATGACGAAAACCTTGCTGATTTCGAGTTGATTGAATCACCAAAGAAGCAGTGAACTCTTAGCTGCATTCAAGGCACACATCTGGGGGGTCTTCTCAGAGAGATTATATAGATTCTTGATTCTGTCCTTTTGTATTCTAATGGGAGAATACTAGATGTGTATCATGCTTCTCTGTGGGTACTAAGAAGGTGTCGTTCTTTCGTTACTAATTTTAGAATGTGTGGATGTATTAGTCAAATTTTACCAGCTATTTTTGGTTCTGTAACTGATATTAGATCTTTAGAGCTAATGCATATTTCAACCTTTCTAATTTTAGTGTTGTTTTTTTTATTCATCTCTTTTTCTAAAAGTTTGTTGATATGTAGGCAGGCAGATAGATACTCATGTTAATAGGTCGTCCCATTTTTTGGTTTTTAATCTACATGAAAAGAAATGAATTGATAACTAGCACTTTTGCAGCAGAAATAAGTGTGAGCGACTTGCTCCCTTTTCAGTCAGCAATTGCTGCTAATCAAACTATTCAAGCAATTGCTGACTGAAATTTCGAGTGAGTCTATCTTTATAGGACGAAAAAAGTAATAATATTAAAAAAAAAATGAAGTTATATAAATTATTGGATTGGAAATTTGCAGTTGAGATTCATTAGCATCATACTGAGTTTCTCTAGTCATTCTTCTTTATACATATAAAAAAAAGAGACCCTTTTGCAATAGAGATGAGGAACTTATAAGTTACGCAGCAGAGCAATTATAGAGAATTCGGATAATTTTATCATGAACCTGATTTATTGAACCTTATAGTTAAAAAAAATCACATCATAAGAAGAGTGACAATTAATTAGGGATAAGTCAAAAAAAATTATTTATTTCTTTATTTTTAATAATTTTGGACTACAAGATCAATCGGCGGACCCATAGACCAATTTTGTAACAGAAATTTCTGAAGAAATGTGGTTCACCTTATACACTTTTTGTCCGTTTGTTTTTATCCAATTGGACCGAGTGAATCATAAAAGAGCCCATAATCTCTCATTGGGTGGCCTATAATAAGAAATACACAAATAAGGAAGGCTTCTACCAAATTAATGAAATCTTTCCGTCCAAGTCCGTTTAACCCAAAAGGTTTTGAAATGACGTCTTCTTCTTCTTCTTCTTTTTTTCTGTTATCTCTGAGTGAGTGAGGCAATGGGGGCTCTGAGACTGCCCTCTCTTACATCAATTCTAACTTCCTCCGCCAGGTTGCCGTCGTTTTCTCGCCGGAGACACCACTTTTGCCTCCCTATTCAGAAGCTAACGGCGGTCAATTTCTCGTCGCAGAAGGAAGTTCCTCCTCCGGAACTTGAAGACTCAAAATCTGCTACCCAAAAGCTTCGAGTTCATCAAGATAAAGAAAAAGACCGAGTTATTACTCCGCGCTCTCAGGACTTCAATGCTTGGTATTTGGACATAATTGCAAATGCGGAGCTCGCCGATTACGGTCCAGTTCGAGGTACCATGGTTATCCGCCCTTACGGTTATGCAATCTGGGAAGCTATTCAAGTATGTTCTTTTTTTTTCCTTCAAATTTTCATAATTTTATTTTTAATTTTTTTGGAGTGTGAAGGTCGTGATTGGTGCGATGGTGGAGTGTTTACTTGCTATCCACTAGGTCACTTATTCGAACATCGAAAACAGCATCTTTATGTTGTAAAAGATAAGGGTAAGGCTACGTAAACCGGGAACTTACCTAGACTGTGGGCTGATGTGGACACCTTGTGCACTGTGTACGACCTTTTAATTGATTTGGAGTGTGGTTTGAATTGGTTTTGTTGATGCAGGATTATTTGAATGTTAAGTTTAAGGAGACTGGTCATAGCAACATGTACTTTCCACAGGTACAGTTTGTTTCATTGCATAGAGTTACTTGTTTGAAATGGAAACTGCATTCAGTTTATTAGTTGCCGCTGCTTATGATTAAAGAAAGTTGGCTTTGATTCGATTGCAGTATAATTATCTTCTGACTGAATTTCTTAATTATTCCCTCGTAGTTTTAGGACCGAGCTGGACATTTGAGAATGATAATCTGTGTTAGCCTTTTGGATTATGTTATTCACTCTAGGTCTGCATCAATTCTAGTACTATGTGCAGTTAATTGAATTGGTATTGGACATGTCCACTTTTGCTCTGCGGGCTGCAGAACTGCTCTAAATTTGGAATCTTGATTAATGATTTATGTATGTCTTCTGGTGTGGGCTTTTGATTGCTATCTCGGTTATGTTATAGCTTTTGATTTATTGGTGCAGTTTATACCATATTCGTTCATAGAGAAAGAAGCTAGCCATGTGGAGGGTTTTAGTCCAGAATTGGCTCTTGTCACCATTGGGGGAGGAAAGGAGCTTGAGGAAAAACTTGTGGTAAACATTCCAAATGTTGATTATTTTATACTTTATAGTGAACTATACCTTTTCCTGAATCCCGGCTAAGGCTGCAATTAAATTAGTCATTGAGCAAACTGATAAATGTATTGCTTAAGCTTCCAAAATACCACCTGAGTTTTGCCTTTGATTGTTGCACTTCATGAGGTTTCTGGCAGGTTCGACCAACAAGTGAAACGATTGTGAATCATATGTTCACCCAGTGGATTCATAGTTATCGAGATCTTCCTCTCATGATCAACCAGGTGCATTTTAATTCTCATGGTTTCTCATGTTTCTCATTTACAATAGTTCTTGATGAATTTTTACCTTGGATTTTTTCCAGTGGGCAAATGTAACAAGATGGGAGATGCGTACCAAGCCCTTTGTCAGAACCCTTGAATTTCTTTGGCAGGAGGGACACACTGCTCATGCCACTCCAGAGGAGGCAGAGAAAGAGGTATTTTTTGTGTTGCCTGTAGAAAACTCCCATAAAATTAACCTATTGGAAAACTACCTCTGTTAGTATACAGGTGTTGTTATTCTTATTTGACAGATTGATGCTACTGACTTGCTGCAGGCTTTACAGATGATTGATGTGTATACAAAATTTGCTTATGAGCAAGCTGCAATACCTGTAATTGCAGGTCGAAAATCAAAGTTGGAAACGTTTGCTGGTGCTTCCAGGACGTATACAATTGAGGCAATGATGGGTGATCGGAAGGCTTTGCAGGCTGGAACAAGTCACAATCTTGGTCAGAACTTTTCACGGGCCTTTGAAACACAGGTAGATATCTGGCTTGTCAATTTAGGAAAGTTAATTCACTTTTTTTGTGAAACCTGGAAATTATTGCTTTTTTTCTCATGCTTCATGTTCTGAAACTGGCAACTAGGAGCTGAACAGCATATGATTGAATTTGATATCCTGTTACAAGTGTTAACTTTGCTGATCTCTGACGAGACCAATTCACGAACGTGGCCCTGTTGCTTAAGAAAATTTAGGAACCAAGTCATGGCATTTCTTTTTTCTAATCTGAAGAAGCTTAATTAGACCTTTATTCTTTCTTCTATTGCTAATTCTTTCTCCTTTCTTTTTCCATTAGTTCAGAGTTTGATTCAGATTTCTTGAAACTATTTGAGAATTGGTTAAAAAGCACCACAAGAAGTGATCAGTTCCAGTGTTGTCAAGGCATTGAGGCGCGCCAAGGCGCAAAGGGGGCTTGGAGCCTTGAGGCGTCAAGGCGCAAAAAAGTCACATGCCTTTCGAAAAAAGTCGCACCGTGGACAAATATTATATATATATATTAGTAGCATAAAAAATTTAGGTGAAACATAATAATAAATAACCATAATAATATAGGTCCCTTCCAAAAAAAAATGTATAGTCAGATAAAATAAAACAAATAAAAAGCTAATGCCCCTAATCATCTTCAAGAGCAATGTCTTCAACTTGATTCTCTTTATCCAAGGGAACTTCTTCTTCAACATATGATTTTTTGACAGACAAAAGACATCTGTTTGTTAATACACCAAACATATATTCATGCTTCATTTTTAGATATGGTGTCGTTGTCATACCTGATTAATTGGGATATTCTCTTATTATTTATAATAAACCAAATCATGAATCTTTATTGAATGACGAAGGAGACTGAGCTCATCAATTCTTCTATTTGTTTATTCTGCTTCTTGGTATGATGGTAGCCCAAATTGAGTCTCTTTACATTTTCTTGCAGTTCACAGATGAAAATGGACAAAGGCAACATGTATGGCAGACTTCATGGGCAATCAGCACGCGCTTTGTTGGAGGTATTATCATGACACATGGGGATGACACTGGCTTAATGCTCCCACCTAAGTTGGCCCCTATTCAGGTATTCAGAGGGCTTTAACCGCTGTTGATCTGATTTTTTTATTAATACTTTTTCTTTTGAGACCATGTTCTAATCTTATTATACTCATAAGCTTGGCTTTTGCTAAATCTTGCTTTCGTTATTGAATGCACATGACTCTTTTCCGGGTCAGAGATTGGATTATCCAAGTTCAAGGCATCTGGAAATTGGACATATCTTTGTTAAATAGTAGCTATATGTTCTTAGTTCTTATTGTGAACAAGCCTGCTCTAAATTGGCAGGGATTCCAAATGATCGGTGTCTTGATATACTGATGGAATAATTCCTATATTTCATTTCTTCCAGGTCATAATTGTTCCAATATGGAAGAAAGCAGATGAAAAGACTGTTGTCCTTAACGCCACATCATCTGTGAAAGAAACTTTGCAAGCAGCAGGTGTCAAGGTTAAAGTTGATAATTCTGAGCAGAGGACACCAGGATGGAAATATAACTTTTGGGAGATGAAGGTTTGCTTTGGTCTTCAGATTGAATTCCTGTTGAACAATATGTCTACTATACTATATCTCGCGTAAAGAAACTTTTAATTTACTGGGAAAGCATGCCTTCAAGTGCCTCGTCATATTAATGTATAGGTCGCCAAAGTAACAGTCTGGTTTGTGATCAATTCAAGACTACAGTTTTGGACTCCCAACTCTTTTAAAGCTTATTGGAGATTTAGTTGAATAATTAACTAGCCAAGCTCAAGCGAAGTAAAATCTCAAATATTTGAACCAAGTATAACCATGTTTGGGTTGACATAGGCTTTAAATGCCTTAGTGATGTTGTTGGAACTTGCATAAGAGGGAGAGTAATTGAACATAGGTCTATGCTAAAAAGAGGGTTTTAACATGCTGATATCTGGTTTCATGTTTGTGTTTGGTAGACGTAGTACTTTATACTGGAGTAGCTACTACTTCAATCTATTCTAAGATATTATCTTGCTTTCCTGTAGGGAGTCCCTCTAAGAATAGAGATTGGACCTCGTGATGTGTCAAGTGGGACTGTGGTCATTTCCAGAAGAGATGTTCCTGGAAAGCAAGGGAAAGTTTTTGGAATATCAATGGATTCTTCAACTTTGATTGCTTATGTCAAAGATCTGTTGGACGAGATTCAAAATTCACTATTGGGACAGGCGACATCATTTCGAGATAGGTAGAATATGATGGCATATATAAGCCTATGAATGACTTTACATGATGTTGGGATTAGGGCTGTTAGCGAGCCGATTAAATCGCAAATCGCTCGTTAATCGGTTCGTTAAAATCGGCTCGCTAACTCGCTTGGCTCGTTAACGAACCGGTTACGATTCGGTAAAATGGCTCGTAAATCGTTTTAAATCGCTCGTTAAACCGGTTAATAATATTCTACCGATTTTAACGAACCGATTAACGAGCGATTTACGAGTTAACCGATTTTAGCGAGTTAGCGAACCGATTAACGAGCGATTTGCGAGTTAACCGGTTCGCCAACAGCCCTAGTTTTGTAATAGTATGATCCGATTAACGAACCGAATTACGATTTTATGCGAATTACGATTTTCGATCCAATTAGCGAACCGGTTTTGCGCGATTTGATACGGTTCGATTAACGAACCGATTTTGTACGATTTTATTTCGAACCGATTACGAATTGAACAACCGAATCGGTTGACTAACGAACCGATTAACGATCGATTCGGTTTTCTTAACGATCCGAACCGATTTGGCCCAAAACCGGCTCGGTTCGGCTCGTTAACAGCCCTAGTTGGGATGCAGGGTGATATGGGGTGAGGTTGACAGTATGATAATCTGTTTCTTGTTATTTGAGATTTTGCTGTAAATATATGCATAATTCTTTTATTTGCATAATGTTGCCTATCTGAAATTATGAACTTTTAGCTGGAGTACTTGAAATTATCATGATGCTCTTTCTTTTTATGGGTTTGTCTCGGGGTTCTGAAGTAGAGCATTGGAATATCAGTTTAATTCCTAGTTTGTCTCACGTCTTTTGAAGATTTGTAAAACGTTATATTACTATAGAGAGTTTAATGTGTTGGGACTGGTTTTTGACTTGACCATTTCGGCGTTTCTATTTTGGTTCAATATTCTGTGCCTTCATCTACTGTCCATTTTGCTGATGCTTCTCTCTTTCCAGTAATATCGTGGATGTGAGCTCTTATAATGAGCTTAAAGAAGCAATATCTCAAGGCAAATGGGCAAGGGGTCCTTGGTCAGCTAGGTAATGCATTCAAATCTTTTTTTCTTCCTTGCTGTCTTGTTCATATTCCCCTTCCTCCAGCATGGCAACACGATTGCTTAGTTAAGTATTTGGAACTGTTATGCTTGATGATAAGACCGTTCTTTCCTGAACTTCTACAGCGACAAAGAGGAACTACAGGTGAAGGAAGAGACTGGAGCAACCATCAGATGCTTCCCTTTCGAACAACCCCAGGGATCGAAACCATGCCTGATGACTGGCAATCCAGCCGAAGAAGTTGCAATTTTTGCTAAATCTTATTAGTATTCATAGGAAGGTAGTTATCACGTTCATGCAAGACCATTCTGGTGCCCCTCTTATCATGGATACCGAAAAAATTAAGTAAACTGGTTTCCTTTAGGAAGTTGCTGATATCTCTTACCAAAGGTTGGGAGGATTGAGGAGCACTGAAAAGACCCTTGCAAATTTGTGAATATGCCTTCTTTGTATTCCTATTTTGTACCATGACAAATGTTTTTTTTATTTTTTAAGAAACAAATGTGTTTTGGATACCCAATAACTATATCTTGTATTCCTCTACTTTTAAATAAAATATTTAATTTGCCAAAATAAACTCTAGTTGTTTTTGTTGTTGTTGTTTTTTTTTTTTGTTGTTGAGGGGAGGGGGGTTGTTTGCCTTATATATATTTTTTTTATTTGAAGTGTTTTATTTTGAAAATTGTATCTCCTTTGAGGACAAAAAGGAGACATTTTAAGTGTTTTATTTTGAAAGCTATTTGGACATGAAAGTCCAATGATAGCAAAATTGGAGAATTGAAGAAGCAAAAAAGAAAAGAAAAAAGATGAATGATCTGATTACACAGCAGAAAGGGCAATCGGATTTTATGCGGAACAACAAAAAATTCGCACAAACGGATCACACGAGAACATGTGTTCTGTAACAGCAAAAAATATGCACATATAGATCACATGAAAACAGGTGTTCTAGGTTCAGAATAAGTGTTTTGCATAACAGGTATTGTAAATTAGAATAGATATCATATTTTAAATCAATATTACCTGTAAAAAATTTAATTTGATGGACGAGAACTTGAGCCACATCGCAGAAAAGGACAGAGTTGAAAGATAGCATCTTTGACTTTTGAGGGGAAACTTTTGACAATTTAGTGGGACCGTCTCCTTGAGGGGGAGGCCGCATGGCATGTGCTGTTTTCTTATCTTTTTTCTTTCCTTCTATATTTTGGTGTGTGTGGATTTTTTATTCCACTAATTTGGTTGAAGGATAATGCAACTTTAATCAAGATGCATAATCTTGCAATACTTCTTTGACTGGACAGGTATTACTTGATGGCATTTAATTTCACTTGGACTCTTCCATAATATGTTATATATCATTTAAGGACGGATTTAAGAGGTGGGTGAAGGCACATATCTCTCAAAAAATTTAAATTGTGGTCTTTTACTTTTAAATTTTTTAAAAGTAATATTAAGAAAATTACATTTCACACTACAAAAATTATATAAAATTTAGTTACCGCATCTCCCACCTTCAATGTCTAGCTTTGTATTGGTCTCATTCTCTCTCACATGTAGATAGTTTTCAAACGTGTCATACTTTTTCCTCAAAATTTCACCATTATCTTTAAATTTTGAAAAAAACTAATTTTATGAAAATAAAAATTAACATTTAATTATTTATAAATAATGAGACAAGAACTCGATACAAAAATGAGATAGAAGATTCGGTGCAATTGTAATATTAGAGGGAGTTGTTGGTGGCATAGTTGTAGGGGTGGCGTGGGATGGGATGGGCTGGGATGGGATGGGGTCGCTGTGACTTCAGTGTGGAACATGGTAAGTTTCGAACGTTCTGAATATTCATCGCGCGTCAAATTAAAATTTTGACAGTCAAAATTTAATTAAATCAAACACCTATCATGATTTTACGACATATATTATTTTTTACATCTACCCTGACGCGATTTGTACGTAATACTGTTCCGCATAGAATTCGGACTGGGGTGAGGTGGGGTTCTCTCCGTGGAACCAAAGCAACGCGGGGAAGGAGGAAGCATAAGAAAATCGAAGCAATCCCAACTTTGCTTTATTCTCTACCTATCCCCTTTAAACTTTAAAGTATAATAGTATATACCTTTACTACCATTAAAGATTGAGACTTTTTGTTGCTAAATTTAAAGATTGAGACTTTGCCTTACGCAACTACCCACCTGTTCTTCTCTGCTTCATTTATTTAATTGATAATGTTGCTAATTCATTTAATTGGTCCTATTGCATAATTAACCTCAAATATGATTTAGTTAATCTTAATTGACAGGACTCAGGTAGCCCAGTGGATAGGTTACCCAAGAAACGCTTGGCTCGCCTCGTGTTCGAATCCTGTACCAACCCCCCCTTCCCCCCCACACACACAAAAAAAAGTTAATCTTAATTGGTTTTTGTCGTTTTTACTACAAATTAAATCAACTAAATATTTTCTTAATATGTATGAATTTGAATTTGAAACAATTAATATGAAACGTAGGAAGTAATTACTTAATGCATTGTCATTTTTAGGGTCTTATTTTATGGTGTGACTTTGCACACGCGAATCTAGTGGTATTAACGGGTTCTGGTCGACTCACATAGCTCGAAAAAATGTGAGTGTGAGCTTAGGTGAGTTGAGCGTAAGCCGAGCGTGAACTTAATATTCAAACTCGAATTTTATGTGAGCTGAGCGTGATATTGACCCCGCTCAGCCCAAAAAAAGCTCAAACCCGAATACAAATAATATAATTTAAATATTATATATATAATACTAATTAAAAAGAAGATGGCCTATAAATTGACATTAATTGAAGAATTCCTTAAATTTAGTGAAGAGGAATAACTGATGCATTTAAAGAGTGAACTAGATGTTTATTCGGAGGAAAAACTTCACCCAACAAAGAGTGGTAGTGTTGATAAAGACTTTATTATCCTGTAATATTGGAAATGAAATACTTTTAAATTCCCTATTTTGTCTATGATGGCAATATATATATTAGCAATTCCTGTAAGTTCGGTAGAACCTAAGAGTGTTTTTAACATCAGGGGTCGTGTCTTGAATCAATTTCACAACTCATTGCTTCCCAATACAATTGAATGATTAGTTTGTGGTCAAGATTGTATTACGAGTTCACCAAAGAGAGTGATTATGAGGAAGAGCTTGATTTAACTTTTGTAGGTTATTCTTTACTTAGTTTTTCTATTTTACTTGCCTAAATTATTTTTTCTTCATCACTGCTTCTTACTTTATTTACTTATATTTCCTTTTTCTTTTGTAAATTTGAAACACAATAAAAAGTGAAATATTGTAGAAGAATTCAATGGGATTGCCGAAATTGGATTTGGCACCAATAATGGAATTAAATCACTCTTTTACAATTTGCAATTTCATTATTTGTTAGAATTTTTAAGTGCATGGGTTCTCTGATTTTTTTATATAAGACTCATAACAAACAATTTTGTAACTTTCGCTTCTCTTGTTTTTCTATATATAAGGCTTTTACAATTATGGACTTTCTTTTATTTTGTTTTAGTCTATATAAGTATTTTTTTTTCTATGTTGTATGTAGATTCTTTAATCTTTTACATTGTTATTTATTTATATTTTTATTAATTTATTTTGCTTCAAGAATTAAGTATCATCGTATTATGTATATTTGTATTCTTACAACAGAATTTTTATTTTTTTACTAATATAAATTTAACTCGAGCTCAATGTTTTGAGTTTTTCCAGATTGACCTTTTCAATTTTTATGTGAGTTGAGCGTGAAATAAGTCAAACTCGACTCACATAACTCGACACCCTAAGCGAATCTAGGGGTCGCCTAGGGCCTTACACGGCCTTCCCACTAAGAAGTATCCATGAACTATATTTTCAGTATATTTGAATCATTGTTACTTGGGCCAAGTAATTTGAATCTTTTGTGATTTTATATCTTTTACTTTAGTAATTGAACATTTGGAGCTAAACCTATTGGACTAGATTTACTAGGTGCATGTCTTGTCCATATTACATAGCTTAAAATTGGGTAAATTCATTGGTAGTTTAAAAATAAAACAAAACTCTATTACACAATTTAAAGTTCAGAATTTTCTATGTAATATGTATTCTGTTTAAAATTAAATATCACATTTTTATTTATTTTGTATAGAAAGTGGTACATTAATTCCGCACGAAAGGAGTATAATTTGTCTATTAGATGCAACTCATATAGTCAACAAAAGGTTTGGCCCAGTGGGTAAGCCTTTCCGGTCCCAAGTTCGACACCTTCTCCCGCACAATGGGACAAATAATATTCTCCTCTTTATGAGGCTAAGCTCCCTCCCTGAGGCGTAGAGGCGTCATCTGATCTCGCGATCTCAGAATCTCTCCCACTTTCTTACCCTCGAGAACAATCGCCTTCGGGCGTCAAAGATGCAACTCATATAGAGCCAAATATATAATTGTAGTAGTAAGTAAGCTTATGGGCTTTAGTTGTTGACATAGGCATCTTCTTTTTTAGACCACTCATGCCCAATCTATATTATGCTCTTATCTTCTTTTTTTCTTCCTGTTTTGCGTTCATACCATTATATTTTTTATGTATGTATTACAAGGCTTAAAATCCAATCGTTTTTTTTAACCCCGAGCTTTGGGGTAATTAGTTGGAGTTCTTATATGTCTCACCGTTGACAAGGGTTCGATTTTCACAGTGAACATCGACTCTCGTGGAATTTTTTCGCGGTGGTAGGACTTCATGTATAAAGAGCAGATATAGCAGACGCGCCTCACTGCAATGGCCACACTATGGCCAATCGCAGATCGGAAATTTCGAATTAGTTCTAGCGTTGTCGGTAGACACCTATCCGGGCTAACCTAAAATCCAATCGTTTTTCACGTTTATTTTACCGTTCATAATTTAGTTTGCTTTGGAACCTCTTATGGAAGCAGATCTTCCAACCGAATTTTCGTTATTCACAAAGTTTAAATTTAAGACTTAATTATAAGATATCAAACTCCTATCACTTATATCAACTCATATTAATATACCAGTATCTCTTTATATTTCTTCAAGTTGATTTATTGTAATACTTCTAGCTTATTTTTTCTTCTTTTTTCTTCTTTTTTTGTTGAAAAAAAAAAGTTTGGGTGTGTTTGGCTCCAGCTCCAGACAGACCTTAGGGGACCATAGAGTTACTTTACTAGCAGTATTTCTGCAGATCACCCACCAACACGATCATTACGTCGCGTGAGATTTGAATCAACACTGACATTTGTATAAATCAAGAAATGAGATGTAAATTGCCTAAAAAAAGTCAACCCACCCCAACTCAAAAAGAAAAAAAAGAAAATAGGGGGATATAAATTGAACAAAGACATATTGCATAATACATCTTTCTTAGTGCATACAATAGTTATAAAAAAAAAGGGTAAAAAGCGCTGACACCCCCTAAATTATTCTCTTTTTTGGTTTTTGACCCTCAATTAAAAAGGGTCAAGTTTTACCCCCTAAACTATTTCGGTTTTTGGTTTTTGACCTTCCATCCATATTCTCCGTTACATCATAACGGAAGTTCAAAAATGGGGGCATTTTGGGAAAATCATATCATTCATAATAAATAGAATTAAATTTAAGGGAAAAAAGGGCCTTTTAAGATTTTTTTTAGAGGTTGGAATTTACAGTTGGTGGTTGGAGAAGAAGAGTGGTACTCGGCCTGAGCTTTTTCCATCACATGTTCTCACCGCGACTTCTTCTTTCTCGTCGAATAATAGGTTTTTTTTTATAAAAACAAAAATTTTAGGATCTTATACTGATTGCCCAAAAATGCCCCCATTTTTTGGACTTGATTATGATGTAACGGAGAATATGGATGGAAGGTCAAAAATCAAAAACCGAAATAGTTTAGGGGGTAAAACTTGACCGTTTTTAGTTGAGGGTCAAAAACCAAAAAACGAAATAGTTTAGGGGGCGTGAACGCCTTTTACCCTAAAAAAATATACATGTTACAGAGTACGTTTCTTTTGAGGCGATATTACATAAAACCACTATCCAACTATTTATTTATCATAATTTTTATTATTTCTCGCCATAATTCTTGAAAAAAAAATCAGTTTCCTAATTGATAATCATGATTTTGTTTCTAAATTAAAATGGTTTTATCATATCCAACTATTACCAACTTATGTAAACCAATAAATAATCAATAAATGCAAGTTTCTTGCAAATACAACAATTTTTCTTTTAATATTTACTACGTAAAAATTATACATTTTGCTTTTGAAGTAAAATTATACATCCTCTTAGGTAATACAAAAAAATGATACATTGGTACGATATGGTAAGGAAACAAATTACATTCGATTATATTATGAATCTTCAAAAGTTTACAATTTTTTTTTAGCAAAATAAATCATTTTTGCAAAATTGAGGGAAATTTATTAGACTAAAATCCATTCAATCACATTTCATTACAAATGTGTTTTGTGACCACATAACAAATGATAATTCATTTAAAAAAATTACCATATAACAAATGATGTTTTGCAATTGCTAATATCCGGACTAATTTTTACATTTAATTTTAAATACTCAACTTAAGTCACAATCAATATTAATTATTTATCTTAGCGCTTAAATAGTAGTTCAGACTAGGTTCATTACCCTACTTTAATTAAGCACATCATAACTATTTTAATTAATTTTGTAATTTTATATCTCTATCATAAAAATGGTTAGAACTACAATAGTTTTTGCTTTCTTTGGAAACAGCCTAAAACTACTAAGCTAACTTTTTTATATATTTTCTTATGGAAACCACCTTTGACGCTACGATGGGTGATTGCCCACATTGGGGAGAGAACACCCTAGATAAGGTAGAATAAAAGCCTTTACCGCACGCGCAGTGGAGGAGTATCGAACTCGGGGACCTACCGATTCATGGTACGACCAAATGCCCTCATCGAGCTATTGGCTTATGGAAACCACCCTAAGCTAACTTGAGGAACAAAAAATCTAGATGGGTTAACCAAGGAATACTTTAAACTTCATAAGTATTGAATTTTGAAATGAAATGTGCAGTTAGATTTATAATTATGCTCGTACATTTATATATCCAGAAGTATAACCTATATTTATTTATTTATTTTGCTAAATACTTATCTTTAAAAGTTGTTTTTGGAAAGGATTACCTATAGTAAAAGTGTTTAAACATCTTTTTTTGTAAAAATGGTATACCAAAGCACATTATCTATTCGAATACTAAATGGCTAATTTGATGACGAAACTCCAAAACTTTTGTTTTGTTTTTTTATTTCTTTTGAAAATTATTGAAATTTTGTATAATATTGACAAGTTTTGGTAATGAAAAATGACTAATGGAAAAGTAATTAGCAAGGTGTCAATGATAGTTAAAAAAGTAATATATTTTTTCTTTTAATAAATAACGAATACTACTGATCTCCACCAGGTTCAATGAATTTTGGATCCAGAATTTTCCACGTAAAAAGAAATATATTTTCTTTAATTGTATATTTTAAGTGGAGAAATGTAGACCAAGTCTATATCAGATATTTTTTATACTATTATTTTTTTATGTTGAAAAGAAGAGGGATAAGAATTAAACTATAAAATTTTGATCATATATACATATTATAATTATTTGATAAAGTATGATCAAATAAAACAAAAACTGATGGATGAATTAATTTTAATGAATTTCCTGCTTGTTTTCTTTATGCGATCCATCAAGACATTGTGCTATTTGAACTAGCACATTATTCAATCTCGAGTTATGGGACAATTGGTTGGAGTTATTATATATCTCATCCTTAACAATTGTTCGATTCTTTAAGGGGATATCTACTTTCGTTGGATTTTTTCGCTATAGTAGTTCTTCGTGTATAAGAGAATATGTGTTAGACCCTCCCCCGATAGCGGTCACGTTACAGACCAACCGCATACCGAGTTCGGATTAGTCATCACGTTGACGGTGGACACAGGGTACCCCTTCGAGTAAAAAAAAAAACTAGTACATAATTTGATGCAATTAAGGTAAAAAAACAAAACCTAATCAACATCGGATCTAAATCTAACGGCAGAAGAACGCCGCTGGCTGCACTACTTCCCACTGTTGACCGTAATTTGTTGACAAAACGTTAAGTCAGATTCCCAAAAGGATATAGGGTTTTGAAGGGCAAACTCGTCATATCAAACCAACTTCCGAGGGCAGTTTGGGAACGCAGACTAGCATAAATACGTGGTGAATCGCACTCTTCCAATCTCATCATAATCATCATCGGCAACAGACAGGAAAAAAGCCTTGTGGAAAGAAAGAACAAGCCACACAATAAAATATTAGAAAAAAATAAGGGAAGCACGGAAAGCCAAAATTCCGGCAGATTTCATCCACCGGAGAACCAAGATCCGGAGACAATCGCGATTCCTTCCTTCATTCATCAATTGAGTTTTTCCCTCTTTGAGGAGACATAGAACGATCGGAGGATCTCGCAAAAAGGCTCGGCGGCGATTTGTTTTTTTAGGTTTTCTGCCGCGCGAGGAGTTAATTTTGTACAATTTTTGTCAACGTTTGCGTTTTGGACATCGGAGGAGAAGTATTCAGGCTGATTCCGACGATTTTTTTGGTTTTGTGCGAGTATTCAGGAGACAGAAAGAAGAAGAAGAAGAACAGGTATTGAAAACACTAAGTATTTGATTGATTTCGTGCACTCCTTTAATTTTTTTGTTCGATGCTTTGCTCTATTCGCTCATCAGAGATGGAATCAGTTTTACGTGTTCTTGGAGTGTGGAAAGAGTACACTTTTTATCCTGAAGGAGACTTCCTAGATCTGTGGTTTTTGCTGAAGGACCTAGGGTTTACCTAAGCGTTCCGAGATAAGAGATCCGGGCATGGATGAAACCAGACGTCTTTCTGTTTTAGATTCATCATCGGAAAGATATGTAGATATGTTTTGATTTTGATAAAGACTTTTGATTGAACGATGACATTCTTCTACGATGCGGCTTTTGGCTTCGCCTCTGCTTTGCTTTCTGCCTCCTTGCGTGATTTGGGGCTTTTGACATTTTAAACTGCATTTGAAGCAGTTCGATTTTATATCTCAAGATCGATTTGCTTTATGGCGACCTTGTGTCCCAAATATGGATATGGTGGATGCATATGGAGAAATCTAGATATCTGTGTAGGACGCTCTTAGATCAGTCCTAAAATTGATAATAAACTTTGAATGATAATAGAAAAGCTTCTAGGTTCTTTACCGGAACAACAATACTACAAAAATTGCATGCTGGAATGGTTTTCCTGTTAATTGAGTGGCGGCAGGGTGGCTTGCTGGTTTCCATTTAGATTTAGTGTAGTTTTGATGTCCAGTGAATCATTAGTACTGCCAGTGTTTGCTGATTTGCTTATCATTATTTGTTGCCAAAGATACATCTAGAAGTATCTTATTGTGTGTGTAACCGAGATGCTCACAAAATGGTGGAAGGGGTTTAAATATGGAAATTATTGGAATTATCTTAGTGCCGTCAGGCTTTTTCTTCGTGGCGTTGTTTGATGTATTGATGGTATTGTCTTCCCCCTGGTGGCGGTACGGAAGTAATGATGAAAGTATACTTTTGAAGTCAGCAATATGAAATGGTTATTAGTTTCCCTATGACTCAAGGTTATCGTGTTTTAAATGCTTGTCGTGCGTCATTAAATGAATTATGTCGGTCTTTTTGTGGCAACCTTTTGAAAGAAATTGTCCTGAGTTTTATGACTCAACTACTTTGGAAACAGCAAACTGCCTTCTAAGGTAATTTGCTGACGTGTATCACAGTGTGCCTGCGGTCTTTTACCTGTGTTGCCGTTAATTCTGGTGTTCTTGTTCTTGCTTTATCAAGTGATTTGCTAACGTGCTTTTCTTCCTGTTTTGCAGGAGGACTAGACAAGGAATTTCTT
The DNA here is from genome assembly GCA_026122235.1 of Vinca minor. NCBI lineage: Eukaryota > Viridiplantae > Streptophyta > Magnoliopsida > Gentianales > Apocynaceae > Vinca > Vinca minor. Next base: position 5,896,019 of record JAOCZM010000100.1, on the reverse strand, counting down.
TTGAGTTCTGCTCTTGTTCCTATTGTGCTGACATTTTTTCCTAGCTGGGCCAAAAAATTTATGTTCATTGATGGTGAGCTACTCTTTCTGATATGAAATACCGATTACCCTTGAAATATTTGATAGTCATGTGAATACCTTAGAGATCAACGTATGCAACTTTTGTTCTAAACTAGTAAGGGTGACTTTCTTTACTTTTTCTAAAGTTGATAATATGCTTTCCATATACCTCATAGCTCATAAACACTATCACATATGAAAGAGTTGATCCTTGCAAATAGTTTTAACTCAATGAGCTAGAAAGGGGGACATTTTCATGCCTCATTCTAATTGACAAGCTTTTGAAGAATGGAATTATGAAATAACTGAAACAGCTATACAATTTGTTATTCTGGTAATATACTCTATTCCTTTGGTGTGTTATAGTTGAGTTGTAATGCACCTTGGAAAAAGAACCAGTTTCCATCCTTCCCACTTTTTTTCTCTTTTTAAATCTAATAATTTTTGTTAATTCAGTTTTTTGTATTCAATTGTAGACTCGGTTGTGTACTTGTCCTGGAAGCTTAGCGTCTTCATTGGAGTTGAGTAGGAAAAAGTTCAAGTCAGCAGAAGCAACTTGCAAGACTTGTGGTGGCAGATTTTTAGTTGATGGAATAGGGCCAATATCGGGGACAATGCTTGGAACAGGTGCTCTGGAAGTTACGAATCCTATAAATGCGGAGCTGAGTTGGAAGTCAGCGACCAAAGGAAAGCGTTCACGAAAGCCAGTGGCAAGAAATTTAAATGAGCGTCCCAAGCTGGCCAGTAAGAGTCCCAAAAGGGTTGGAGATTTTTCTGGGTCTGATTCTGATAAGGTATCTAATTTATTAATAGCGTAACGTCTGGCTACTAATGGCTTCCTACCAGTTTTTGTTTAATCTTGGATTATTTGCTATTTTGCAGCTTTGTGAAACAGTCAGTGGGCAAACTTTTCCAGATAGAGTAGAGTGTGTGCCTCTTAAGAAAAGAAGACATTTACTTCGATCCCCATCACATTTGCACCGGGCCCTTTCAGATGGTCCCATGTATTCTTCGCCTCAACCGCAGACTCCATCTTCTCAGTCGGAAGACCTTGAGCGCTTGTCAGATCAAAATGGTTCACCTGGTCAACATTCTTCAGGTTCATATTCCAACAGACGAGAAGTGGTTGCAGTAGTTGGTAATAGTGTTGACGATGGAGTTCTTGGCGATAAGGTTTCTGGGGTAACAGGTGGGGAGCTTTGTAGCTTAGATGATTTCTCTGGTATTGCACTTCTTGCAGCTGCTGCCTGCATTAATAACGTGGATGTTGACACTGATAATGTTAAGGGGGATGTTATGGAAGTATCCTCTGCACTTCAGTGTTCTAACACATCTACTGACGTGGAGCCATTCCGAGAAAATATCTCATGTTCAGCTTCTGAGAACCATATCAGAAAGGCCCTGCCATTACCAGAAAATAAGAATTGCTCATCTGTTGCAGATTGTTCTGTTCCTGCTGGTCGTAGTTCAGATGAAAACGAGGAATGCGTGGAAAAACTATCAGTTTCTTCAAAAGTTGACAGGCGGCATTGGGACCTCAACACATTGATGGAAGCATGGGAGGAACCCGATGATGATGTTGCAACAGGAAATAAGTCAACTATTGAAGTCTCTGTTGATGGTGGTATGCTAGTAGATAAGCTTGACAGTGGGTACTGTGCAGCTCAGTCAGATTATCAAAATGACAGTAATAATGGTGAAAGTCACATGCCAATTGAACCACCTGAGAAGGCTATAGAATCCTCGGAGTTAAAAACACAGGAACAGAAACCAGGAAAATTCCTTTGTCTTAAGGGGTCAAGTGCAACGGACAAAGCTCTAGAATCCTACGAGTCACAAATGCAGGAAAATATATCAGGAGAATTCCCTTGTCTTAATGGTTCAAGTGCAAATGACAGAGCTACAGATTCCTCTGAGACACGGGAAAAGAAATTAAGAGAATTTCCTCCTCTTTTTGGATCCAGTGTTGTGGACAACGCTGTAGAGTCAAAAACACAGGAAAAGAAATCAGTAGAATTCCATTGTCTTGATAAATCAAGTGCTAGTTACCAGGATGTGCATCCGAAATCTCCTAGTCAGGGTAACTGCAAAGGTGGATCTCCTGATAGTTTTACCATGGCTGAATCTTCTCATGGATCAGGTATCATCATTTCTTGCAGTAGGAGTGCAAAATCTTGCAAATTGGTAGAACTCTCTTGTCATGATGGATCAAGTCCTAGTTACAAGGATGTGCATCCTAAATCTTCTAGTCAGGTTGCGCGCAAAAGTGACTCTCTTGATAATTTCCCCTTGGTCGCCGAATCTTCTCATGGATCAGACAGCATTATTTCAAGCAGAAACATGGATGCAATATCTGGCTGCCCGACTGTTCTTCGAGCCGGAGATGGTAAAAATGTAATGGGATCTACTGTACTGGAAACTACTGAGCAAAAGGTTGCGCAACTTGAGGTTGTAGGATTAGAGAAGTCTGATCGTGAGAATGATGTCTGTGTGAAAAATGCTGAAGATGCTCAGAAGACAATTGAGTTGCCTGAGAACAAGACTAATCTCAAGGTAGAGTTTACCAGTGAGGATGATGATACTCAGGGTGTCGAAAATTCTGGGAACACCTGCGAAAACAATCATCATTTATTGTGCAAATGTGAAGATTTGTCTGCCTCAGAAATATCTGTTTGCAGTCAGTCAGCTGTATCTGGTAGTGACAATGATCGCGAGGAGAAAGGTTCTTCTGCCAATACTAGGAGAACCGAAGCTGCGATCCATCCAGATTCTAGGGAGATTATTCCTGAGCATGATGATCGTCTCGTCTCTAATAGATCAGAAGAGAAAATATCTGATATGCAAGACTCGGGCAAAGGATCTGTTGGTGACTCTCACAAGTCAGATGTTTTTCAGGCTGATCGTGGTCAATTGGATGGTGGGGAGAACATTGATGATGGTCTTTATGTGGATAATGGTTCTCCTTATGAAGATGGGGAATTGAGGGGTTCACTTCTATACTGTTGGGAGGGGAATGAATCAGAGGAAGGGGAACGTGAATGTGTTGACTATGGATCTGATGGAACTGGCGACTATCCAGGCTCAGAAATTGTTGAAGCTTGTTCGGAGGGTTCTCAAGGCGCAGAAAAGAAAAGTTTGCCGCAGATACCAGAAAGTGATGCTAGGAACATTGGTTCAGGGAACAGTTCATTGAGGAAAGAGTTGAATGATGTCAAAGAGAAGATTGACAGCGGAGGGAAAAAAGGATCAAATGGTATGTTTGTGGATAGAAGTAATGGTAGCATGCAAAGGACCCATTCTTCTGATCGTGTGGATTCCTTTGATACTAAAGGATCATATATGGGAGAAATTGGATTAAATGCTACCATGGGGAAGTTGCAATCACGTATTGAAGGACAGACCTCATTGGATATGTTTGATAGGAATACTCATCAGGGCAGGTAAATTTCTGAACCAGGTTTCTACTGCTTTTTACTGTTTACGTTTCTTTTAGTTCGCCAGCTTATATTTTTGTTAGTTTTTTTTCCCATTTTTATTTCATGTTTGTGAGGTTCTCTCTGTGCTTCTAGTAATTTGCAAGTTGTCTTTTTTGAATTTTATACATTTGTTAGCCCGTCCTATTCCTTTTTTGAATTTTATACATTTGTTAGCCCGTCCTATTCCTCCTATCTTTGTTTTATTACCTGTATTTAGTTACTTATGCTGATGCATGGTGTATTATTCTTTCTGTATTAGATCTCGAAACATTGCTGGTTCATTTTCACGATTGGAGAGAGATGGCAATCCCGATAGGTTTGTGCCAAGGTACAGATCAGCAGTCTCTGATAGGAATGGAGACGATCGGTGGGTTTACTGGGATTCAAGAAACCGTCACCCGTCTACTTATAGAGCACCGGAAAATCATGGACAGACCCGATCCAGAAGCGGTATTGCCGATTCTGTTGGTAAGTTTGGTGGATTGAACTTCCATGACCAGAAGCAGCCTATAAATTACTCCTCAAAGGGCGTGCAGAGATCATTTGTAAGGAGGAGATCACCAATAGACAGGGTTGATTCTTATGGTGGTGTCAACAGGAGAATCGGAGGCATCAATAGCCAGAGAAACGGGGAAAGTTCTGGAAATTTCTCAAACGGGATTGGTAGAGGCCCTAGGGATGAATATGGTGAGCCTGTGACTGATGATGCTGTTGTATCTTCCGGCCGCATGCCCCATTATTTATCGCGTAGGGACTGGAGTTTTTCTCCGCCTTCAAGTAGAGGTACTTGTGTAAATGCATCCCGCAGGAAATCTCGTTCAAGATCTAGAACGCGCTCCCCACCCCGTTCATGGCAATCACAAAGGGGGAATATGGGTACAAGACGTTACAGTAGATCACCGGAGTTTAGGCCCGAGTCTAGGATGGATAGAACGAGGGTTCCATTTCAGAAGCAGCCCAATTTTGCATCTGATTACGGAGAAAGTTACATGTCACCACCCAGAGGCCGTTTCTCACCCCAGCGCAATTATAGGTGGGCCGATAACAGAAACTTTGAAGATGACCATTTGAGGCATAGGAGGAGGTCTCCTGTGGGTGGGTTTAGGCGGAACCAGAAGTTGGATAATGTGGGTTTCTCAGGACGGTTGAAATCGGACAATCACTTTAGACCCATGGGACGTCCTGGTAGATTTCCTCCCATGGATGGTGTTGGTCGGGATCATAAGTTGGAGGAAAATTGCGATGGCAGGAGAAACGATGAGGAAAAAATGGACCAGACAGGTTTCTCAGGAAGATTGAAAACAGACGATCAGTTTAGACCCATAGGACGTCGTGGTAGATTTCCTCCCATGGACGGCGGTGATAGGAGAAATGAAGAGTGATGAAGTTGGAGGAAAATTGTGATGATAGGAGAAATGAAGAGAGATCCGGGATGATCCAAAGAGGGAGGCATTCTGAATCTGGTGACAACGTTTTGAGGGGGATGATGCAGAAGATAATTTGTTTATGAGTTTTGGTTGATTTTCCTCACCCTCGAGGCTTTTATTTTTTTTGAGGTTTCCAGCCCTTTATTTTTCATGAAGTTCTTTGGTCTCTATCAGCAGTGTATATCTCATGCAAGGTCAGCTCTGGTTATGATCTTATTCATAATTTTAGTGATAATAGCTTTTGCTTTTCTTTTTTTAATTGCCTTTGGTAATAATATTAGCTTTTTACTCCAAGGTATTGCCTTTTCGGCAATGGGTAGCTAGTTGCTTTCTAGTTGTTGCTTTATATAAAATGTTGCCCAGGTTTTCTCCTTGAATCTATCTATTAATGAAGCATTTGCTTTTTCAAGATTTGGGATAATACTGGAGGATTTTTTTTTTTTTCCCTAGAGTGTAGCAAAGCTGCCTGTAATCTTGTTGAATTGGTTCTAAATTTCTGTTATTTACTATATTCTTTCCATTTCAAAATGTTTGTCATTATTTTAGACTTTTTCCCCCTAAATTATCAAATGAATATTGATCATCTGTCCTTTAAATTTTACTGTTTCCTTTATTGGTTTAGTGAAGTGTACAACATTAATCATGTGTTAAACATTGTTTGCATTGTTTTTTTGTACAATTGATGTAAGTCAAGAGCATTAATGTCTGGTGATTTGGTTCAATAAAACAAAGCTTAACTTGAAATGTTTTTTGTGTGAATCTTCTAAATGTGATAAATATTTTGATAGAAAGTTTACATTACCCTCGTGCTATCTGGTGTAATGGCTAATTCCTTATTCGTCAAAAGAAAAACGAAAAGGTGAATATTCTGAAGGGAATTCATTATTATCATCCAGTGATTAATAGGGATAAATAGTTGATGTTAGGATATGAAATTTGGCGGTCGAGATTGATTTCTTCCAACACAGGTTAGACAAAAGATGTCTCCAACACATGTTAACAGTTTGGAGGATATGTTTGTCTAACATTTACTGAGAAGAGATCAATGGTTGTTTTAATTTCGACCATCAGATTTTTCAATCGTGCGGACCGATGACACGCTCACTTTACAAACTAATCCAACAAGATTTTACTTCAATCCAAATCAGGATGCCAAAACTAAGCACGCAATTTACACAGTTAACATCCATCATTAAAAATAGGAAAATTCTGATATAGACCTGGCTATATGTGGGGTTATGGACCACTTGGTTCAGAATTAATCACATCACCTCTTTTGATTAAAAAAAAAAAAAAAAAATCTTATAAGGCCCCACCTGTTTTTATTATTTTAATCAAAACTGTGATGTGGCTGAATGTGGACCAAGTGGTCCATGGTCACCTTGTGGCCCAAGTCCACGATAGAATCTGCCTTAAAAATACAAAAAAAAATAACACAGTTGACAATTTTTGTTTCTGACGGAAAACAAAAGCGCATCTGTTGTACCGATATGGTTCCAGCGCGGAACGGGATAAGTTATGCGACGTCAGAATTTCTCTTGTTTATCGGATTAAAATTTAATGATCAAGATTTATTTGAAAAGGGACACATATTTTGATTTACAACAACTGTCATGCAAAATACCTGTTCCGAGCTCAGAACACGTCTCTATGCGATTCGTATGTATGATTTTTTTTGTTCCGCATAGGATACGGAATAGGATCACCATTCGAAGCTCAGAGACTCGAAATGCAGATTCCTCAATAAACTGGATAAACATATTTCAGCCACATCATGTCGCGTCTCCCTTGGGCCAGACACCATTACCCCAATATCATATCCTTTGCAATCAGACGGTATTCCTACAATTCAATCAGGAAAAAAAAAACAACACTTGCTTGAGAATTTCACTCTAGCAGAATCATCAGTACGAATGACGGATTTTAAAAACAAATCTTGTATTTTATACAAATTGGATTTTTTTTTTATAATCAGTCGTTTGGTTTTAAAATGGCTAATTATCAAGAATTTATTCTTTTAAGTTGGGCCTAACACCATAATACACATTGGTAGCTTGAACGAGGCACTGACTAGGAACATTTTCCACTCTCTTTCTTTACCAGAAAACCACTATGCCGGCGCTGCCATTGTCGTCAGCAATTCCATATTGAGAATTTGATTGTCAAAATTTTCTTTAGAAAAAAAAATCAATTTTTTTAAAAGTCCATTTGAACCCCCCCCACAACAACAACAAAAAGTATATAAAGTTTAATACATTAATTATATGTCCCTATAATCCCCAACATATAACTTAAAGTTCCACTTCCAACGTAATAAGCTATTACGTCGTTGTGAACAGAAGTTAGATTTTATGCTTTAGCTAAAAGTTTAATCTTAGTCACATATTGCTAATTTTTCTTTTTATAGTAAGTTTAGAATTCAAGAACTACTATTCTAAGGGTTATGCTAATTACCTGAAGAAATGAAATGATGTTGGTCCATAAGGTCTTTCAATTGAGACTTGAATCATTAAACTTTATTTTGCCATTTTTCCAGTAGGACGAGACGGAATTGATATACTGTGTTACAGAATCTAATAGCAACTGATTGCAAGGCCCCTCAGTTTCAGTCAAGCAAAGTGCAAACACTCTCCTACACAAGCTTCCCTATCTGGGAATCAATTCAAACAGAGAGGATCGATCCACTGGTCGATCAGAAGATTCACATAAACCGAAGTACTGCCTTCCCGAAAGCGATACCAAGAAAAGTTGCAATGGCAATACCAAAAATGCCTGCAAGAATACCGGGAACAACCATGGAGCTCCATCCTTTAGCAGTGGCCATCCCGCACGCTGTTGTTGGCCCTCCTACATTAGCATTCGATGCCACAAGTAGCAACTTGAGGTCAAACCGCAAGAGCTTGCCGACACCGAGGATCACGGCTAGATGTACAGTTATCTGAACTAGTGCAAACAAGAAAATACTTGGGGCTGTATTCATCACATTTGATATGCTCCCACTTGCACCCACCACCGTGAAAAATGTCTGATGTCCAAAAGGAGAATACAAAGGAGGTTAGCTCAAAAGTCTGACCAATCTGATCATCAGAATTTGTCGAGGAATTCCTTATTCTTGACAGATAGTCAATTACTCCCTCCATTCCTAAATATAAGACTCTTTAGACAATTTTAGAAAATTAAGGAAGTTGTTATTTTCACCTAAACTTCCAATATTATCCCCCACCCTCCCTCTCTCTCACTTCTTTGTCATAAAGAAAGGAAAATGTTGAGGGTATAATTGGAATAAATTATTGACAACTAATAAAACAACCTTAAACGACAATTAATTTGGATACCTAGATATCTCCTAAACGACAATTAATAGGACAATTAATAGGGAATGGAGGGAGTACTACAAATCAGAATAAACATCCATTCTAGAAAAGAAAGTGACCTCAATAAAACTTCATTAGGTTTCAAAGAGTAAGATAGAAAACCATATATAAAAGCAGCAATAGTAATTGAAACTTGAAAAGGACGAAATACACAGTCAAGAAAATTAACCTGCATAAGGATCAGAGCCATTGCCTCTCCGGAGGGTGCTAGATGAGCAAACTGACTTGGAAATGCAGTTGCCAGAATAACAACAATCGCTGTTACAGCCGGAAGGATACCTCCTTGAATCCCGAAATATTTTGTTACGAAACTGCCAGCTTTACAGATGGCAAAGGCTACAGCAAGGGCTGTAGCAGACTGCATTACAGGAAACTTATTCCCAGATTCTGGTTTCACATCAATTCCGCTATCTACAACATGTCAAAGTCTGGTTAGAGGCAATATGACTAAATTCGCACATCGTTGAAGATGCTCAATGCCTTTAAAACTCAGAATTCAAGAGAATAGTTGAGAGATAATCTGAACAAAATATTGTTATCACCAAGTAACCCACACAATGTAGCTATATATGAAGCAAAATGAAACAAGTCTGTAATACCCAATGGATATCAGTTATAAGCAATAAAGAGCTCCAAGAAGTAAGCCATATAACGATCAAAGTAAGATTCAGAAGCCTTAAAGTGCAGAATCCAGCTGCAATGAAGCTGGAGCAGCAAATTGAAGAAGCAAAGGAAAAATGATACTCCCTCCGTTCGGATTTGAATGTCCCATTTCTAAAAGTTGCTAAAATTTCAATGCAAAATGACAGTATTATCCTTAATTTAACTCAGAAAAAACAAGGAGTAGATATTTTGAGTTGTTCTCAAAACCTCTACAGGATCATCTATGGAGTTACATAGATCATCGTCACTGCAGCCCACCAAGATTCATCCATACAAGAATAAGACTCTACAAATTCGCTTACGGAATATTCCCTCAAAATCTCCAGCGGCTTTTCTAATCCACCTCCGTCAACAAGAGAAAACATAAAGAGGAAAATTGATGAAAATTTTCCTTGGGCTACTATTGATCATCTCAATCTTTTATGGCTTCAAAGGATCTCTCTCTCTCTCTCAAAATTAGAGATAGCTTCAGAGTATTTTTGCATTTGTAGAAGATTTGCTGTGGAGAAGAAAAAAAAGGAAGTAATAAAACCTTTTTACTGAGAGAACATTTTCCCTTTTTGGGGGGGATCTTGTTTCTTTGGGGAGTTCCATGAGAAGATAAAGAAATCATTACCTAAAATTGTTGCTCTGTTTTTTCTTCACAGAGAAAAAAGGCTATGCATTCGGTCGGCAAAGACGATTGCGAAGAAGAAATGAACTGTAATTAGAAGCTGACGGTTTTGAGGGGAGTTTTAAGGGGTAAAATTGGTAGATTGTGTAAGTCAAACACTCTCCTTAAATTTTTCATCAAGTCAAAACGGGACTTTCAAACCAGACGGAGGGAGTATTTCTTTTTAAAGAAAAGGGCATTCAGTTATTAGAGAAAGAGAGAGGGAGAAAGCTAAACACCTGTACTTGATGTTGAAGACTCAGCAGGTACTCTAGATGCCAGTGCAAATAGTGTCGTGAAATATACTGCACAAATAACATTATCTGCAGCTAGTCCAGCAGTTAAAACTGAAGGTGTGACTTCCAGGGCGTCAGCAATGGCAACATAATTGACGGCTGCACACCAGAAACAAAGCTTCATCCATATGGATTTAAGGGAAGTGAAGAATGCAACCACAATATCCACATGATAAGAAAATAATAATCAAAATGAATGGTATCAATCAGAATAAAAGACAACGCCCAAACCAGATCTTTAGCTCCAATACTATAAACATACTGAAGCATAAAGGTTTTCCTTCTATACCTAATATTACTTAGAATCAAAGCCTGACCTGTCCATACAACAATCCCATATCAAGCATTAAGTAGCAAAGGTCCATAAAATGCTTGAATCAACAAAGAAGAGGAGACTAGACATCATGCAGATAGCTCGGGGAAATAAGCAACAAGGCCATGTGGAATAAACAGAAAATTCATTTTTTGCTAGTCCAACCTGCTAGGGTTGATATCATCTTCAGCATGACGTGTTCAAACTTTTCAATCACACTTGGACATACCGTACAGGTAACAATAATTCGTTGAATTAAAATTAGTATTTGTACTCTGCATTAGATTTTGAACAAGCATATGACTAGAATGCAACAATGATTCTCGACCTATTACCTCCACCAATATGTCTTCCCATTAAAGCAGCAGCTATTTTCCAGCCATCTTGGCCCAGCGATCGCATTGGCACCAGAAAGAAAGCCAAAGCAGTCCCGACAGTTGTTGCCACTAGAACAAAATCAAGAAATAGAAGATTGTAAGGAATGCATAAAGTGAAAAATTCAACAGAGAAAGAAGGGGAAAAGAAAACATATGAGTGTGAAAATCTGTGATCTGTCGATAAAGCAAAAACCTAAATCTAATCAGGAGGCATTACTAAAGCATGTCCTACAAGTTCTAATAAACACGGAAAATTGGCATGTGAACCAATCTCTCGCTTTCATCGTAATAGTCAATTCTCCTTGATTTACTTTAGTGTTGGCAGATTCTAACTATTTTATCTTTGTTCAAGTAACATGCATTTTCAGGAGAATAAAACTAGAGAGCAATATAAACCAAAAGGCCCAAGTACATCAACTGTAACTTAACCATGCACTCACGGTTAGACTGCCTCAGTTAGACGATTCAATGACAAACTTGTAACTCAGATTATTTAATTTGCAAAAATCAGATAACCAATACCAACAAGGGAGAACAAGAGATGCGCAGGTTCAGAAGAATGGTTGAAATAATCCGGTACGCTACCGTTACTGGGACTTTTAGAATTGGAAAATTCTTTTAAGCAATCTTTAGAGAGAGAAACAAGGGAGGATGTTAAAAGGTTCAACAAAATAAGAGATTTTTGTCAATCTTGGATACAGAAGGTCCGATTGTGAAAAGATGAAGCCGCAAGAAGTTACTTTGAGGATGTCTATTACTTGAATGAGAGGTTGCACTAGCTCAAAAGTATTTTCACCACAAAGATCGATCTAACATTTCGAGGAACTTGATGACTTTCCGTTAGAGTTTTGTCTGGTTAATAGCAACTTTTATCGAAAATGTGCCATCTCGACATGCTTAATCAGGAGTTTCACACATTACAAGATGTTCTCCAAGGATTCTTGCCACAAAATTATCATATCTAACATCAAAAGTTTAGTTCTCCATTTGTCATTAGAGCTAATTTCTTGAAATTGTCTCATCTACGCATAGAAAAGAAACGTTCATCCTTCATCATTTGAAAAATATGGAAGAATTAAACGTAAGTATAAAAGCATTCTTTTCCAGTTGCCTCAGCGTAGATATTCCAAAATAGTCAGATAAAAAGTCGTCATTTGAATATATTACTAGCTGTAATAAATCTGGTATTCCCTGCAGTAGTACCTGAGCCAAGCAAAAAAGCCAAGAGCAGAGTTCCAGTGGACTTAATTATTCGCCGCAAATCGGCTCTAAACAATAGCAATGGTACAGCCATTGGCAGCAAGGTATCCAAAACAACTTTATATGCAGGGGCCTCAGAAGGTAGAATCCCCAAATTACTCGCTGCAAGGCCAACTAATGTGCTCACCAGCGCACCGCTTAATGCACTTCCAATCTTCGTCCTCTCAGACCTTCATTCGAAATGAACATTCGATTGTCTAATTATCTACTAAAATGAACAGAAATGTATACATTCAATTTGAAACAGAGTAAGGAAAAAAAAATACTACCTCAATTCCTTAATATAATACTTTCATTACATGTAGCAAAAATGAAAATGTATTTTTAATAAAAATATCAATATTACTCTCTTAAATAAAATTAGTAGTATACAAGATATATTTAAGAGAATAATATTGAGATTTTGACTAACTAAGTATCTTGTTTTTTCTTTCTTAATTTTAGTTACATGTACTAAACGTCTTGTATTAAGGAATGGAGTGAGTATTACAGAAAGAGTTACCACATGCCAAAAGCGCCAGTGGCGAAGAGAGCAGTCCAAGTGCCCCAGTGATCATGAGGAGAGATAATAGGGTAATTCAATTGTGATCTAATAGGGAGCAATTTCTTGGAGCATTTGGAAGATTTATGATGTGAGAATAGAGCTTTTTGTCTGTTCTCGTGCGATAGGAATGATGTTAAGAGAGTTGAAGAATTAGCAACTTTTGAGCCTCCTCCTCCGGATCCGGAGATGGTACAGGTATTTTGGCGGGAAGCGAGAGACGACCGTGCAGGCAGCGGCGGCGATACATGAGTCGGCTGTGGAAACAAAAATTTGGACGCCATTGGAGGAGAATCGCCGGCGATCTGCAGCTTCAAGTAGAGTGAGATCAGAAACTTGTCAATTGACTTGTCACTTGTGACTAAAATACACTGGCTGGTGACTACGTCATCTACTTGAATTTCACTCCGGGTTTGGTAATCTTGCCCCATATACGTAGCCCGTCCACTTACCTAATAATTAATTTATGTTTTTTTTTTTTTTTACGGGGCGGGAGAGGGAGAATGCAGGATTCGAACTCGGGACCGAAGTCCTGCGTTCATTAGCCGTTTCCACTGGGCCGTTGAAGTCCTACTAATAATAATAATTAATTTATGTGAGTCAAACTTAAAAATTGGAATACTAAGCCTTATGAGCTAATATCCAAGTATTAGACTACACACAAAATTTATGCCAAACTCCAATCTTTCCTTCATGAATCTTCTTCTTTTTTCAAATACAGTTTTTTTTATTTCAGTAATTTTTTTTAGTTAAAACGAAGAATATTACATATAAATAAATATTATATATAATTTAAATATTTATATTAATAATATTCAATTATGAGTTTTATTGGTCCTAAGCAAAACTTTGTTCACGCTTAGGGATGACAATGGGGCAGATCAGGTCGGGTATCTGTATGATCTGATCCGCTCCGCACTGTTCAACCTCCGCTCCGTGATCCGTCCCGGATCAAAATTTTATGCTCCGCGATCCGCCCCGCCCAGTCCTATTTTTTTTTTAAAAAAAATCATTAATTTTACCATAAAAATCATTATTTTTTAAATTCATAAAAATATAGCCTCCAACAAGTATAGTTAATAAATTTTATACTAAATCAATTTTCAAACAAGTACAAATAGTATATTAAAATGAAAATTAAACATAATTAGGCCTAATAATAACAATATTATAATAATATAATATATATGGGGCGGAGCAGACACAAATACCAAATCCAATTTGGGCGGAGCATATCTGCCCCGTTTTCTATACGGGACAGAGCGGATCTGCTCCAAAAGACGTTGGGACAGAGCGGGTCAACGGATCACGGATCAAATTGTCATCCCTATTCACGCTGTCTGACGAGACGAGTTCAAGCCGGCCTGAACCATGGCTCTGGAAGCCTTCCTTTCATTCACTCCTGGATTCAATTTTTTTTATAATGTACATAAAAAAAAATAACCCTACAATATTTGTAACTATCCCAAAAGAAATGTTATAATGGAAAAATTGTTATATTTAATTGTAGGAAATACCTGCTGCAGATAAATATCCCGAAATAATCCCTAATCTAATCGTAGCCGTATTTCCCACAAAAGGATATCGATGGGGGAGTACATGTTATATGCTTTATACAAAAACAGAGGAATTTCATCTTGGTTAAGAAAAAGTTTAAAATTTGTTCTCATACCAATTAGTATAATACGTGTAAACTAAAAATATTAACTCACAAAAAAGAGAATTAACTTTTTGCCTTATGTTTCATTGATCTCTACAGAACACATTGGTACCTTTTGCTAACAAAGGCATTACGAGTGATCTACAATCTCCATTGAAACATCCTCCTATATTATAACAACACACCCCGCCACTATAAGACAATGTTATCAGCATCCTCTTTGTTATTTCGAAACATTCACCGCAGGATATGCCATCAGCATTGTTTTTGTTTCTTTGAATCGCGACTCTCTTCTTCCATGGCCTTCAATTTATTCTTTATTGCAGCTATCTTAGCACTACGACTAGTTTGCCCTAAATAGCTACCGGCAAGGTTTGATCTGCGTGCCTCTCCAGCATTCTTAGAAGAATTGTTTGCTGCTTCCATCAAGTATTTCTCACTAGAAAGGCGAACAACCAGTGGGCGTCCACAAATCAACTTCCCATGCATCCTCTCCTTGGCCAATTGAGCTTCCTGCATGCTCACTTTAAAAGCAGAAATAAGGAAATTGTCTATGAGACCAAATTATTTTCAGAAAATGTGCAACCTTACCTCCATGGTGCTGAACTGAACAAAAGCATATCCGCGTGGCTCTCCTCGTTTAGGGCCACGAGTGTGCCACAGAAAGTCTTCAGATACAATCTTTCCGAATGGAGAAAACATCTTAATCACAGCAGCCCTGAAAGAAGGAACAAGATGTTTAGAATGAATGATATGTTTGGCCATGAGAATCTCTTGTGGTTTATAAGTTTAAGAAAGAACTTATAATTGGAAAACTCCATTACTCAGTTATCCTCAGATCAAGATTGCCAATGTAAAGTCTGCTCTCGCTTCTTTCATCATTAGAATTCGGATCCTGCAATTAGTAAGCAATATGACAAATTAGATAGGATAAAATATCAGATGAAAAAATGCCAATGTGCATAATCAATATGTATATGATCAATACAGCGTAAATGAATCGTATGCTCATAACATCATACCACATGGCAGACGCAATCAATTTCAAACCCAATACTTTTTTTTGTATGTACCATGTACTGCATATAAGACACAAATTAGGCCAATCACACACATTAATACACACATTCACTGAACCTAAACAAAAAAAAAATCATCATAGAAAGACCCCCCTCCCCCCAAAAAATTAAAATAAAAAAAATAGATGATTCAAGATTGCATTGCATGGGGGAAAAGTTGGCTTTGCAAGTCTTTTTCAATGCCAGGAATTCCAACATAGGCGGGATATTCACAAAAAAAAAAAAATATACTGATGTTATGATCAGTCAATGTGGCATATGTACAAAATCAAATCAGAACTTTTTAAGATGTTATGATAATGGTATTTATCCCAGCATGGGGTAGAATATTGCAGTTATACCCAATAGGAAAAGCCAATCATTTCTGTTCTATACAAAAGAGCACATGAATGTAGCCAACTAGTGGTCACGTGTTCCAAGGAGAAACATAATACTTAAATAACTCAAGCGTTATCTTGCAATTTTCAAAATCAGATTATACTAGAACGGTACGGATCCAAACACATCAAGTGGAAGCAGTCACAACCCAAATAAAAAACTACTCCCTCCTTCCCAAATTGAATGTCCACTTTCTTTTGTAAAATGAATAGGAAAGTGGACATTCAATTTGGGGCGGAGGGAGTGTCATGCTAGTATATAAAAAGTCATAAAGAATGTAACCAACTAATTGTTACAGTTTTCTACGAGTGGAAAAGAAAATGGCAGCACATAGGGTAGTAAATCAAAATCTAGGAGCAGATTATCCACAGTACTGATGGAGAAGGAAGAAGAATGAGATGAAAACAGATGTAGGAGAAGGTACCATGAAACTTCTAGTGGATTCGACGGACAGTTAAAACTGTACAAGAGAAGAAAATTTTGCTTTCTCCTGGGTGCTTGCGTCAACTTTATCTGCATTTAATTACATTACATGGGGGATCAAATAAAGGCTGCTCCTTTAGATTAAAGGATCATGGTAAACACAGTCCATAAATTATCTCAAGCATTTTTAAGTTTCTAGAATTGTATCCACTCCCAGTCTCACACTTGCATATATAATTTGGTGAAGCTACCTCCTGAATGCATCAGTTAATCCAAGTACATGGTTAACTTTTGTTTTTATGTGTTTCGAGAAGACATACACGGACTTCTTATTGGGGTGGAAGCAATGTTAACAACGGACTTTCAACCAGGGAAATAACCCTGGTGGTGTCCAATCCAAGTATACTGTTACTTCTTTTACATATTGTACTGAATATTACTTCTATCCCCCTTCTGTTGTTGAATACTGTTTGGTGTCTGAACCACTAAAAACACTTGCATGACCTGTATCTTAAAAACCATTATAGGTGCTGAAATACATTCTACAAAATCTTTCTACACTAATCTAACTCATGTCTAAAGTACTTTCTATTCCAAAATCCTTTCTTAGATCATTGCATAGTTACAGTTTGATCTCATTCGTAACAAATGATCGAGGAAAGATCATTGCTTTCCAGATGATAAGTGGAGTAACTTTTACGGACTAAATTTAGATTCTTCACGAATAAATCATAGGTATGAAATTGCTGAAACAACAATTGATCAAACAACAACTAGCAATTTAGAAAGGATTCAAAGAAATGAGAAAGAAAGCATAAATTCAGGAAAAAAAATATAGGAAAATCCAAGGCATTAAAAAAATCAATGATTTTCTATCTCATTTTCGTAGAATCAGAACAGATTTACTAGCCTTCTAAGCAATAATATCACTCAAACGAGTTTTACAACAAAAAAAAACGTAAATAAGAATAAAATTTAACATGGAATAAGGATCGTACAAAACCTGTTGATTTAATTGAAATATCATCACAAACCGAAACCCTAGAAATTTATTTAGTATTAAAAAAATATGGAGTAGAGAGAAATTCAGAGGTGTTCACCTGAAGCGTTTAACTGGTTAGGAATCGATTTCAGATCGAATCAGTGAGAAACATAATCGATATCCAGTAGAGCTCCAAAGTTTTGCAGAACTATCTCACCGGAAAATTGCAGCCGGAACTTAGGATGTTCAGTGCCGGTGGAATTGCATTATATAATTTGACGATGTCTCGTGGGCAGTAAAGGTTTTAAGTGTTCCGTTGTGGACTAGCCCAATAAGAAATTGATGATTGGGCTTCTTATTAGACTCTTTTTCTAAATGGATCTACCATCAAAGCTTTATATTGGGCCTCCTTAAGGGAAGGAAAATGAAAATACGAAAAAGGTTATGAAATCTTTGCGAGGATGTACTCTTGATTGCGTTGTGAAGACTCTGAATCTGGGGCAGCTAGATGGAGTTGTTGCATGACTCTTGTGGAAATTTTTCGCGATGATAGAGACTCCGTTTACAAAGAGTAGTATGGGTCAGGCTCTCCCCCACTATTAGTAACGCTACGGGCTAAATCACATGGCAAGCCCATATTATTCACCTCATGGTGGACACCGGGTACCCCTCGGGGTGAACCAAAACAAAAATCTTCAAGTACACTTTATACTACACACTTAGTACACCGATGATATTATTCCAAATATATTAATACTATAGGGGTGTGTTTGGATTGAGTCCCAGTATGAAATTCTAGTCTTAGACTCATACCGGTCTCATGCTCAAAACATATGCTAGGTTATTTAATGCTTCATATTTCATTTCTATACTCAATCCAAATAGAGTTTGGGCATCAGTGTCAACCCCAAATCCTAAGAAATTCCAATTCCAAATAATTGAATTCATTTGTTTGGTAAAACTATGGAATTGATGTGAAATTCAATTCTAATTTATTTGTTTGAACCACACAAAAATTCACATAATTAAAAATAAAATAAACAAAATGTCTCTAGTGTGAAAAGACTAATATTCCTCTAATACAAATAAACGAAGTGCATTTGAAGTAAAATGACCAAAATACCCTTATTTCAACATGACATAAATATTTTTGGTTGCAAAATTAAAAGAATATTCATAGTTATGAAGAAAATATTTCAAGTGTGAATTGGAGGAAATACTGTTGAAAAACAAAATATTTTTGATGAAAAATGAAGAAAAAATTTCGTGTATAAAAAATTATGAAAATTCCCTACTAAAGTTAAAAATATACTTTTTGCGTATTATGAAGAAAATTTTCATGGCCAGTTTTTTTTAAAAAAAAATGCATTTGTTACTAAAATACTTTTTTCAATTGTGATGTATCGATTATACCTCTAAAATATTTTCGTTAACCCGATTAAATATTTGAATTCACGGTTGATCAACTATTTTTTGGACGGAAGGACATTATATACTAATGGTAAATTATTTAAGAATTTTAATATTTAGAATTAATTTTTTAGGGAACTTTACGCCTGAGTTATAAATTTGCCCAAAAAATACTCCCAAATTGATAATTGTCCAAGAGTTGATATACTAAAGTGGAATTAATCCATTGTTATTGTTTATTTTATCAGTGCACCGCCAATGGCAGTTTATCCATAATGATAATGGCATGCATCACCACTAATTTAGGTGGGGCCCAAACTAATCTTTCCATAGCGGTCTCCAGTTATGCATAGTCACCAAACTGTTATTCCACCGCGACATTCTCAAATCAGAATTTGAGCAAGTTGAGCCAGAGTATGAGAATCGGGTAGTACATGTGGTAAAGTTCTGTGTTCGATTTTCATATCTCCTCAAGTGAGACAAATAATTTCTCCTTATTATAAGGTTAAAATTCCCTCCTCAAGTATGAGGTATGCTACAATCTCTCTATCTAGGATACTCTCCACTCGCCCCTCGGGGGCAATCGCCCAACGGCGTAAGTTGAGCCAGAGTAATCCACTCTCGTTTTCCGTACGTAATGTGAATCTGCTGACGTCACTAACTCATCTTTCTCTCACTGTCTCTCTCTCCTCAAGAAATACAGAAGAAATTCTTTACCACTCCAGAAAGCAAAGCGCCAGCCCAGTAACTCAAATTTCCAGGAAACTTTTAGCACTTCGAGACAATTTTTTTTACCAAAAGTAATCATTAAGAATCACAAACAAAAGAAGCCCAGTCCAGGCTGCCATACAGAGAAAGAGAGACTGAGGAGACATCAAGAAATTTCTGCAGAAGTTCAAATTCAATTTTGAATTTTCACAGTAGTGTTTGTTTTTACAATCATTACTGTCCTCTTTCATTGATTTTGAATTTCAAAATTTGTGCTGTTCGGAGTTGAGAAGATTGCGGTGGCTGTGGGGAGGTTAGGTTAGGGTTTTAATTTTGGGAAGAAGAAGAAGAAGATGACGGAGGTAATCCTCCATATATATGATGTGACGAATAGTGGATCCGATAAAACCAACAATACCATTGTTCAGATTAACAAGATCTTCAAAGACGGTATCGGTCTCGGCGGAATCTTCCACAGCGCCGTTCAGGTACTCTTTTCGCCGCTACCGGAACTTGCTGTTACTGTTAATTGTTCCTAAATAATGAGTAAGTTTGCCTCTTCTTTGCTTTCTAGTTGCTTTATTGAACTCAGTCGATTATTCAACTGGTTGAATTAATAGATCTAGGGTTTTAGTATTTCTGCTGGAGATCTTTTGACTTGGAGTTGCGTGATCCATGGTACCTTGTATAGTTTTATTCTGTGGTCTTCGACTTCTCATCTGAAGGAGCCACTGAATCAAGTCTTTAACTTATAATGTGTTGGATATTTTGATTATTATACTTTCCCATCCAGTTCATTTCAGGCATTTAGTTTTGTTTTTACATCTGTTTTACTCGAGCAATTCATACCATGGCCATGTCGAGTTCTTCTTTCTGACAGGGAGAATCAAGAGTCGTTTATTGTTTCTCTTTGGATGGGGGCCTTCAAGTTACCTAATGCTCTTGTAACTGAATTGCATATATTTTGTACACCAGATTTATGGAGATGAAGAATGGTCATTTGGATACTGTGAACAAAGCACTGGTGTTTTTAGCTGTCCTGCAGGAAAGAATCCTATGTATACTTACCGTGAGTCGATTGTCCTTGGAAACACAAATTATTCTATATTCAAGGTTAATCAGATCCTAAGGGAACTTAGTAGAGAGTGGCCAGGGCACTCATATGATTTACTATCGAAGAATTGCAATCATTTCTGTGATGAGTTCTGTGAAAGACTTGGAGTGCCAAAACTTCCTGGTAAATCCTCCCCTTCCTTTCTCTTTTGTTTATCGTTTTGAGAGAATACATTTTGATATCCTTCCCTGTTTCCCTTCCCCCTCTCCCCCAAAAGAGAAAAAGGGGAAAAGGAGAGAATACATTTGCGTACGGAATTCTGATACTACTACGATAGAGTTATTTAGACATTTTCAAGCAGAAAACAACACCCTGGGTGTGCTTGATATACAATGCCAGTTATAGGGTAGACTAAGGTAGAGAATTCACTCTCCAGATGGATTTGAAACTGACTGAAACTTTCTTCAAGCGTGAAGATTTTACATATACCCACACCTATATGGCGTTTGGTGTTTTAAAATTAGTGAATGTTTTAACAGCTAATTCATCCTGCGCTTGGATCTTTTGTTTTGATCATTGTCTTTTGAGTTATTGAGATAAAGAATTTTGATTTCTCTTTATTGCAATATTCTCATTGACTATAACCAGATTTTTGTTCCCAAGTCCCAACAGCAATATTATAATTCATTCTAGTTTTCTAAAAGATATAGCCGGTACTTTGTAAGATGTTTCACATGTAGTATGGTGCTGTCAATCAAAAGCTCATTTCTTCATCCTTGTTGCTAGATTAAGGGTTTGATGACGTGGGATTAGAATTGTTCATCATCTCTCAGTATGACTTATTTGTTACAGCTATTTGAAAGCTTGTGAATGGCATTGACTTTAATGTATATAAATAAACAAGCATAGAAGTATATAAACAAGCATCGCGTAGAGTTTGCAATATATGTTACAGTTGCACTAAAATGCTTATACTTGATATAAGATCTCTCCTGTGCATTTACTTGATATAACAGGTTGGGTAAATCGGTTTGCTCATGCTGGTGATGCAGCAGTGGAAATAGCAGGAACAACCGCAGTCAAGGTGTGATTTCATGCAACAGCTTCGGGGATTCTTTTTTTTTTTTGTAGTTCTTTTTCATTTCGGATTTCACCACAAAAAAAGTTATTCTCTGTTCACTAGTACCATTGTTTGTCATCCTATGGAAAGATGCCTGAGAGAATGTAGCTCCATTTGGATTAGCGACTTGAGTTTGATTGTTTATTTCCTTGGATAAAGAATTTAGTTCATGGTTTCTTTTGCCTTCTCATAGCTTCGATATTCTCTGTGTCTTGTTGCCATTCTGGTTATATTGGTCTTGTTTAATAACTGATTGAATTTGTGATGTTGCAGTTTAGACAAGCAAAAACAGAGATTGTCTCTGCGAGCAAAGTGGCATATCGTTTTCTCATGGGTGTTGCCTCCAACAACTCAGTTACCCCGGAGTCTCCTGGAAATTCTACTAGAGGATCTCCTAGACTTCAAACTACATGGTTCAAGAATCTTATCACCACGGGGGCAAAACCATCTAGCAGTTCGGATCTTGAGAATGGGGAAGTGAGCACAACTAGGCAGCATCAATGGGAAGATGCTGAGGGACCCTTGAGGCAAACTTCTCGACATGATATATAATCCGAGTCTATTGTCCTGGCATACTGCTGTGTACTATTCACTTTTGAAACAATGGACAAGTTTTTTTCCCTTGTGGATCGATCTAAGATTAGGTTTCAACTGTGAATTCGTTTGCTCGTGTTTGGTTTGATAGTTAAAATTTGGGAAAATTACTGTGCCTCCGTCACTGTGCGGTTTATTTTCCAGTCCTTGGTTCTTGGAATCATGAAGCGAGATAGAGGCATATACTTGCTTAGGGAAAATGTTGAATTGTATATATACATGCAACGGGCACATATGATTTCATTAAAAAAATACTCTTACCTTAATCAAGTGGGAAGAAGATGCGTGATATGCTCATAGTGCTGTGCATTTAGATTGCTTTAGCATGAACAGCAAATTTGTAATGGGACTAAGTTGAATATAATGCTCTGCACTGTACCAAAAACAAGAAAGTGAATCAGGTTTTGATTTCGAGTTCTAATCGTTTATGCCAGGGTGTGTCAAATGTTGGGAGCCCAGCCTGAGAGTATTTCTTCTGTTAATCAAACTTCATTCCAAAAGAGCTATGGGAACCATGCACGAATAACCATCACCAAGGGTGACCGTAGTGATGGTCCATGTATGGTTATGCTTCGAAGAAGCGCGAGAGATAAGTAGTGCTGTTGAACATCTTAAGAGAAAAAAATAAAATAAAAACGAGACTTATGCCTGTTGTTTCATACAAAAACAGCAGTAAAAAAATGTTGATGCAACATCAGGCATAATGAACCAATGCAGTGCAGAAAATGGATGAACCACCTACATATTTCATCATCACAACATTTACTTCCAAAATTTAAAGCAGGAGTAAGAATAAAAATGCTGAATTGTGCACGAACATCTCAGCAGTACAAGAACAAGACTGACATCCCGAGTAAGGACCACGTTACTCAAATCAAAATATATACAAGTCATTATTTAAAACACTTGAAAAAAACAAGCAGGGGAAGCACGCTAATGATCGAACCGTTTGCTTAAGGCAGCATTCTTTTCTTAACCCCTTAAAAACGCGGTTGAAGACGTATTTGTCCACTCGTGCATCTCCAGCAATTCGTGCATTCTATTCTTAACCCCTTAAAACTCGGTTGAAGATATATTTGTCCACTTGTGCATCTTCAGCAATTTGGAGCGACGAAACAGCCTGTGCAGCCATAAGACCAGCAGAGAATCCTGCACTCTCACAGTTACTCTGGTCCATATACTGAGGGTAAAATGCTCCTCCAACAGTTTCTGATGAAACCATCCAGTCAGTATTTACCTTATCGTTCCACATGTATCCATAGCCATGGTTATCAGAAACCCAACCTATTCTTTCAAGCGAGTATGTTGGTAGGCGCTGATGAGGAATCGACGCTTCTCTTCTACGCATAAAGAGATCAAAATTGCTATAGCAATCCCACTGGTTTAGCCCCTCATTCTTCTTCATCATCATATTACATGAATCGTCCGAGTCTTCACCAAGTAGGACTCGCAGAGCAACAGCCTCAGCAATTGCTGCACCCTCGTCGTCTAGCCTCTGCTGTTCTTCTTTCCTTTTCTCTTTCTTCTTTTCCAGTTCAGAACGAATGGCAGCTGATGTGGCCAATGCCTTCTCCAAGCGCCTCTTTTTCTTCTCAGCCTGTTTGAAACGATCCAATTCATCCTTCACTTGTTTCTTCTTTGCTTTTCTAACACCAGAAGGCACTTTGGCACCTTCCATTTTATCCACCGTGGAAACTGAAACTACTAAAAGGGTGTCTAATCAGCTCTTACCTTTCCTTTTTCAATTATTTTTGTAGAACTTACTAAGACGTATACATTACTTCAGTTATAACTACTTTCACCTTCCTTCAGTATCCCACTTTTTGATTAAGCAATTAAAAGTAAAACCAAATGGATTCCGATCTCACAAAACTATAATTATAGCACAATCTTATTATTGAGACAACACCTACACCCACTCAGGTCTGAAAGAATACCTCATCTTACGAACAGCACATTCCCAAACTGATACGATAGGAGATAGCATAAGGGAGAATTGATAAGAACTCACAGAGCCATTCCTAGCCATTCTTCCTAATTTCCCTATCCCCTTGCATTTACCCATCTGACAACTGGAAATGAATGCAGTAGTAGTAGCAATTGAACAGATTCAATGCTCCTTTTTGGTTCAAACAACTTACATGGCCTTCTCTCCTGCACCATAAAGAAATAGAATTAATCTCACTCAAAAGACATTAGAGTACCAACAAGAACGAAAAGCACGAACAACAAAGTAAAAACATCTCGAAAACGTAACAGCAGAAAACAAATTATGGAAAACAAAAATAAAATAGTCCCTCCATCCCAAACTGAACGTCCACTTACCAATTAAATAGGAGTACTAGGCAAAAAGCCTTTAACTTTATGAAATCCACCCAAATCAAAATCATTTTAATATCTCCAGATCTACAAATCATCGAAATTGTCATCCATCCAAATCCCTAGATCCCAATTAACGAATAAATCTAAACCAAATTCCAATATATAAAATTCTATTAATTTCGAATAAATACTTTCCTAACCCCAAACCCTAGAATTGATTCAGTCCCTTATATGCATCAGATCGAACAATCTACAAAAAACCAAATCACAGACAAACAAGCAAAATTAAAAGAACCAAAAGCCCACAAAATCAAATCAAGAAAAAAACGCTAACCTGATGTTTACAAGGAGAGATGAGAAGGCCCTTAAAGCTATATCTCCCTATAGTGGTAAAGTATAAAAAGAGTAGATATATAATACAAAAATATTTAAAGGTTCACTCACTTTCTATGGGTAATTTGGATCTGTATGAAGAAAAAAAATCACACAAAAAAATTCTGTTATAAATAAACTTTTTTTTTCCAGAGATTGAATTGAAAGAAAAGAGAAGAAAGGAAAAGACAGTGAGATAAGAATATAACTGATCACATGAGAATGCCGGTAGGGAAAGAAGAAGAGAATTGAGTAGAAGAATGAAGGGTAATAATGTCATTTCAAAATTAGCTATACCACACGTGGCTGGCTTGTGGGGGTGTAGATCTAGAAATTGGAACTTCTGACTTTTCTTACTGGTGTACTAATGGACACTTGGTCTTTAAAGATAGATGGATAGTACTGACTCACCTTACTGGGTCCCCAGTGAAACCATTTTTGGGCCGTTGATGGGTTTTAAGTTTTATCGGTGGGCCCAGTTGGATTATTGACGGTTGAGATGAAAGAACAGATGGGGGACCATGATTCCGGTGCTGAACGGCAAAAAGTTGTATGTTCCGTCTCCATATCTTTCTCAATAATTTACAATTTGTCATATTTTTCCCCTTCTATTTTACTCACATATGACAATTGTAAGTGATTGAGACATAAATAATAGGGTAAAAGGTGCTCACGTCCCCTAAACTTTTCTTGCTTTTTATTTTTTACCCTGAATTAAAAAGCGTAAAGTCCTTAACCCTGAACTTTTATGGAGTGTTAATATTTCATTTTTCATCCAATTTTACCATTAAATCTAACAGAATAGCAACATGTGACTCTCACATAACTTAACTTAGGGGCATTTTAAGAAAAAATATATTATGACCTAATTTTTTTCAAAATGTGATAAGAAAACGGCTAAAAGGTAATCAACTTACTTTACTTTAAAAAGCCAGTGAACAATCTAAAATACATAAAACTTCGTCCAAACATTTATCTTGACATTTTCTGCTTTAAGAAAAATATATTGTCATCTTCTGTCAAAAAAATAATATATATATATATATATATATATATAACATACTACTAGTAATATGTATTTGGTCCATTCCCATGTTATTTGAACAAAGTTGAGAAATTCATGACAAAATAGGTTTACCAAAAAAAAATGAGGAAAATTTGGGCGCATTTTTCTTATCCCATTTTGAATTTTTTTTAGGTCATAACTTATTTTTCTCAAAATTTTCATGAGTTAATTCATGTGATAGTCAAATGCTACTATTACGTTAGATTTAACGCTGGAATTGGATAGAAAGACAAACATTAACACTCTTTAAAATTTCAGGGTCAAAGACTTTACAATTTTTAAAAGTTTAAAGGAAGTAGACACTCTTTACCCTAAATAATAATATAAGTTCGAGATAAAAACATTTTTTCCTTGTTGAACGTCTTTTTAATCAATATTTACATAGCACATTTTTTAATTCAAGTCTAACGCTTATTGTACGATTTAAAACTCACGACAACAACAGATGTTCTCGTCATTTAAAAAAATTCAAAAAATATCCACCGTCAAATTTCTATTTGAAATTTATTTCTTACGTTCAAACAACATTATTTGTTTTTGAACGGTGGTTGTGAAACGGATCAAAGTTATAAGTCAGCAAACCTTGCGTCATCCGACGTCATGGACTAGAGGGATAAGACTTGAGCTAAAGATCCAGTCCGGTTCCTATGCGGAACAGTTATTTTTTCGCACATACAGAATACTTTTTTTACCTTGAGAACAGCTGTTCAAAATTTTTTAATTAATCTCAGCCGCCAAAATTTTAATATAACGGATAAACTTTTGTCCCGCATATTCCACACAAAAATTGTTTCGCATAGGAGCCGTAGTCAGATCGCGGGGCCTTTGCCTAAGTTTTTACTATTTTTAGAACTTACGGGATAATCTTGTTTAGTAATTTTCCGCTGTGCCCTATTTCATTTTTTCTGCCTTTTGAGTGTTTGTTACTTTCAGTATATTTCAATTGTATCCCAATACAAATTTGCTCAATTGATAAAGATTTGACACGTTCTTACAAAAGTTAAGTGTTCAATTCCCGATATTGCGTGAGAAATGTATTGGTGAGCGATATGTATGTACCCTTGTAAGAGATATATTGTCCCTAAAGCCTTCTCTGACCCGTAATGGTGACCGAAAGAGTCAAACCTACCCAAACTTTTGTTTACTTAAAAAAATATTTCAATTGTTTTTTTTTTTGGCTGCCATCTAACTTTTTGAGAAATTTTATCTTAATTTGGGCTAAATTATCATTATTCTAACACTTCTTTCTGAATTATTAGTAGGCCAAAAAGCCAATCTAAAGGAGATAAGTGTGTTGTGTTGTGTTGTTGTTGGTTTTTTTTTTTACTTGTGTGTATTACACACATTAATTCAGAAATAAATTTTAACATGATGATAACTTGCTTCATATCAAGATTAAATTACTCCCAATTTTTTAGCATAGGGAAGAAATTTGATAATGTCAAGATTGTAATAAGTTTAGCTTGGCTAAATATCCGCCATCTCAATCCTAACCTAAGTAAGCCAAAACTCAACTTAAAAATACAAGAACAAAAGAAACACAATTTCCATTATGATCAAGTTCGGTCAGTTTTGCTAATTATAGGTCTTTTTATGTTAAAATAGAATAGCATATGAAAAAGGGGAGGAGACTGGAGAGAGTCGGCATAGAAAGAGGTGGCTTCTCTAGAACACTTATGATATGGTGGGGCAGTGGCGGAGCCCTGAATTTGTTATGGGAGGCGAATTTCTTACCGAATTTTTTTAGGGGGAGTTAAATACAACATTTATAAAAAAATACCACCAAAAAAAATTTTCTGTAAAAAATTCGTCGTTTCTGAAAATTTTGGGGGCGCTGCCCCACCACTGTGCTGGGGACGGAGAGCCGGAGACTCTGGTCTCCAGTTCTGACCTAGTATTTTTGGGGAATTGCATTAGACTAGCATGGGTTTAGGAGAATGGTCATGACATGGCACCCAAAAAATGGGGAGGAACATTTTTTGCCAGAACGGAAGTGTCTGGGTCCCATTTCCGTCTTGGCTGACGTGGCACTCTCCCCGACGCGCCTTGCCACGTCAGCCAAGACGGAAGTGGGACCCAGAACAGAAGTCCCACTGCCGTTCTGAACTGGCAGATTAAAAACCCTACAAACCCTAATTTGATCTGTGACCTCACTTCCGTCCTCAAATTACAACATTTTTCAGTGTCTAGTCTTTACCATGCATTATTGAACGTAAATATCTGAACGGTTTTGGTATTTTCGTTTACATTTCTGACCGATTTTTAGAGACTTGTCCATTCAAAAATTCAAAATTGAATTTCCAATTACATCTATAAATTTGTTGTGTTTTCAAGATTACATCCCGGCAACCATGTACAAATTCATCCAGCCCCTTACGATATCCTTGATTATTGGGCCAGGAATAATGATTTTGCCAATGTATTACGTCAACTTTAATAATAAGTCATTGTAATGTTTGAAATTTTTGGATATTGAATGAAAAAAATTAAAAATGTATTTAATTTTTTTCATCTCCACCCACTCCCACCCCTAATAAAACCCGGTGAATTCCTAGCCTAACTAGGCCGGAACAATCTGAACCTCCAATTCAGCCGGATCCATTACCATATATATGTAGGCCTGTCAATTGAGTATATTGAGTCTAAAATATTAGGTCCATACTCAGACCTACTAAATTGAGATTCAAGTTAATTTTTTGTTGGATTGGGTCTAAATCTTTTCAATTAGAGTTCGGACTCAACCACATTAGGTTTTGGATTTAATTTGGTCCCGCTCACTAATTTTACTTATAATTTAATTTGGATATATATATATATATATATATATATATATATATATATATATATATTGCATAACCCAGCCCATAATATTAGCTGATTGAATTTGAGTTTTGAAATTCCGAGGCCCAATAAATCTAGGGCCCCTCCCACATTCTTTTTTTTCCGTGAGTATGTGGTTTTAGGCTTTAGCAGACATTTTATAATATTACTTCCGAATTAATACGATACATTAAATAAATTAATAACTTATTTAAAATTATATTTTTCATCAATTTGATTGGAACGGGTGTAAACAATTATTAATATTTTTGATAAATTAATTCTAAAATTTAGTCTGAAAGTGAGTTATAATGATTTTTTTACTATTAAAAAAAAATTTATCATAATTTTAAATTTTGCGTGTTCAATATACTCAAGACAAAAAGTCAATTTTATTTTATACGATTCTTTTTCATTAAATTAACTTTTTAACATAAGCGTATAATACCTATTTTTCCGAGGACAAATCTTAGTATAATAATAATTTGCTATGACCAAATAAAGTTTCTCATAGATGTGTTTTTAGTTTTCCTTTTTCTTTGAGCGAACAATAGATATTTCAAAGACTACATTTCCAGTCGATAGCTGAAAACAAGGTTAAAGGTGTTCATTGCCCAATGGGGCTTGACACTACCCACGACCGTGAGGTCTAGAGTTCGATATTCACCTCCTACGTGGAGTTTAACAAATTCTATCCTTCTTGGACTCCTCCTTCTGTGAGGCCACCTCCCCCCAGAGGGGGAGACACATGGTGGTCAAAGTATGCCCAGGAACACCAAGATTTTTAAAAATACTACTATTTATCAAAACTTTATGTGCATTTTGGAAAATTTTATGTCCAAGACCACCCAAGATTTTTAAAAATACTACTCCCTCCATTCCCTATTAATTGTCGTTTAGGAGATATCTAGGTATCCAAATTAATTGTCGTTTAAGGTTATTTTATTAGTTGTCAACAATTTATTCCAATTATACCCTCAACATTTTCCTTTCTTTATGACAAAGAAGTGAGAGAGAGGGAGGGTGGGGGATAATATTGGAAGTTTAGGTGAAAATGACAACTTCCTTAATTTTCTCAAATTGTCTAAAGAGTCTTATATTTAGGAATGGAGGGAGTATTATTTATCGAAATTTTATGTGCATTTTGGAAAATTTTATCAATTTCGCCCCCAAGAATTATTTTTTTGCCGTTTTTATCACTTTTGCCGATAATCGTTTTTTTCTATATTTTAAATTGTTGAGGGACCACCCTAAAGTTCAATTCTGGATCCGCTCCTGCCTCCCCCTGTGAGGTTATTAAAAAAAAAAAAGGTTAAAGGTGGCTACGTCTCCTGAATTTTTTTCGATTTTGATTTTGACCTTGAACTAAAACTATAAAGTCTTTGACCTTAAACTTTTCAGAAGTATTAATGATGTAATTTTCATTGAATTGAACCATATCTCAGCTTCAGTACAATAGAATTGTTTCAAGTAGGATTGGTCTGCTATATGAACATAAATGCAAAATCCTAGTGAAAGGCAAAAACTATTGTGATAATGATTTCAATACTTAGGAAGATCAAATCATTTACATTGGAAGTAAAACCATTCGCAGAATGCCCCAATACGTGACTTGCTTTTTCTTGCTATTCATGACCTCCCCCACAACTCTCCAGCAAACAGGGAAGCATGGCATGTGTACAAGATGTGTTGGGAAGGTAGAAGTTTAAAAAATATCTTACCCAGGGAAGGGATGCATTCAGATAATGTGCCTTTTATTGAACCCCTGCTCACTCACATTCTAAAGATTTGTTTTTTTTGTTGTTGTATAAACAAGTCCTAAAAGTGATATTCTCCTGTCCCTGTGGATCAAGGATTGCGATGAAGATGATTTGAAGGAGAAGATTATGTATTTGTTTAGTTGGCTAGTTTTTTTTAGTTGTTTTCCTAACAATCCAAGTTTTCTTGGGTGTGTCTTTTGTCTGTTATCGTGATTTTTAAATCATTGTATAACTTTTACTTTCTGTATTTTCAGATTTTCCTTTGATTGTAATGGCTTCGGCTATTTGTGATTAATGGAAACAAAATTTATTCAGCAAAAAAAAAAAAAAGTCCTAGCCAGCGCAATTAATAGCGCGGCTATAGCAGAGCATAAGACCCTATACTGCTATGGAGGTATGTATAGTGCCATGTATTAGTGTTGTGGAATATCGGCTGCTACTTTGGACAAAATATCGGACATAGTAGTGCAATTGCGACGCTATTTGGATTAGATTTGACAATTTCTCTTTTACCCTTCACAATAGTTAGAAAATTAAGGCCAAATTGGAAATTCACAACCAAATAAACCTAAATCTTATAACTTTAAACTTGAGCTGCTATTCAAAAAAACAAACAAACGATCTATCTTTTCCAACCTCATCTCAATCCCAACATGGCATCCTCTGCTTCAAATTAAAATGTTTCTTCTTCTGCAAGTGATTCTCTTGGATGGATTAAGCCTACCGACAATAATCTTAATATCGGTGGGTAGTGAAATAACTTGAGTCACTTGACATATTTTATAAATAGAAGAACGTTATGTGCCATTTTTGTGGGAAAATTAGTGAAACGGATACAAAACCTCTTTTAACGTATCCGTTTGAGTTCTTTTGGGAGGGGAGTGGGGGAGGGTTGTGGCTACAGTGCTGAACATAATTTTTTTCAGCACGTGTAGAACGTCACACGAGCCACAGTATTAAAAGCTTTTGGATTACAAGGCTGTAAGGTATCTAGCTGTCAATGGACCGTCCACACTGGATCCAGAGCCTTTCAAATCACAATTTCGCCCAAACCGCAATTTCCCCCTAAAATTTCGCAATAATCATTCTAATCGAAGATACCCACAAGAAAATTCATTGCTTGACAGAAACTTATTCTATTCGATCACTGTTTTTTTTTTTTTTTCGCTTGCTCTTACATTGCCTTAGCTTAATATTTCTGGGTTCAACTTCAAAGTTGATTTTGCAATTGTAGCTAAGATAAATATGTGATATTCCAGGCTAGTTATTCTCCTTGGAATATTGTTATCGTTTTCAGAGTAATTTTACCGAATCAACGTTCATTAAAAACAAGCATATCCTTCGTGTCATTGTATGTTCTAAATTAAATATTGCGAAGAAGACCATGAGTTGTCATGAAGCCTTCAGAAGGAGTTAAACATGTATGTGTAATGCTAGTAACTATTATGAATTTGTCTCATAACTATTATGTGTCATGCTAATATCTATTATTAATTTGTCTTATAGCTATGTTTTTCTAATAATAGCTATTGTGCATATATCTTACCGTTATTATATATATGACATACACCTATTTGCGAACATAACACTTGTTATGTTATTTTATTTCACATATTATTTATAGATTGTTGAAATTATTAATTTTACTAGAAAATTTGACAGCCAAACCACAATGAAAACGACGCTCAGTGTGGGAATTTTGGTTCCGCCCTCAATTTACGGAAGAGAATGAGATTGAATTTTGCAAGAAAGAGTTGTAGTGGTTGGAGGGGAAGGAGAAGTGGGGAAGTTTGATACAGATTAAATCTGAATTGTCATTGCCATTGTTGACATTTGGTATCGACTGTGAATGCGCCTCTAGGAATTTACTTACAGAAAAAAATTTCCTTCAATTTTGAGATCGATTCTTCAGATTGAAGGGTCAATGATTGTGGATGATTAAATATGGTTTAGTGTGTGAATGATTATGCATATAATGGAGAAATCGTGGATTATTGGTATGGAGTAATGAAGTTATCGTGGTTGAAGGGATTGAAAACTGAAATTGAATTGATTTTGGGCGCGGCTGGGAGAAAAAACACGAAGAAATTTTTATTTT
The DNA here is from genome assembly GCA_026122235.1 of Vinca minor. NCBI lineage: Eukaryota > Viridiplantae > Streptophyta > Magnoliopsida > Gentianales > Apocynaceae > Vinca > Vinca minor. The sequence continues at coordinate 5,863,734 of JAOCZM010000100.1, read as the reverse complement.
GAGCGCTATGGATCCAATGTGACTGCCCTATTTAATTTAATGGGTATCACATTTTTTTCTGACCGTTTGATTTGGAGCTTCTAAATCCTATAATTATTAAAGTGTTCAGCAGGTGCACCCTAAGCCGAGTCGGTGGGGGAGTGGGTAGTTTGCATATTTGAGGGAGGAGGCTATATATTTCAAACGGTTTTGCTCGAAAGTTCATTTTTTTTTTTTAAAAAAAAAATTAGCGCAAGGTGTTAATCCAATTTCTTTTTCTGTCAACGGCGCAACATTCAGTTTGCCCCGTAAATTATACATATTGGGCTAGATAATCTGGATATTTTCACAGGCCCTATGCCCACTACCGCTACAAAGTGACTAGTGGGCCATAAATTTGGTGTATGATCTATTGCCATGAGAGCAATTCAAGTATGCACAGCTCTAAAACCTCTTATGGATATCATGCAAAGTAGAATTGACATGTGAGCTCACTTTAACGGTCTTCATTTTGAAGGTCACATGTTCGAATCACTAAAGAGCGACTTAATATCATATTATCAAATTTATCATATATATATCTTAACTGTATCAAACGGGCAACAAGATCACCAATATACCTACCAAAAATGCAAAATAGGATTGTGGGGTTATGAATATTCTATTCCCGTTTGGTGTCTCATTTTACGTTCTATTAATAAGAAATTGACATGTATTAATTTTTAAATTAAAAAAATTATAACCTAAAAAGAAATATTAGAATTCATTGGAGAAAATAAACACGTAACAAATATCTATTCGTGAGACAGGAAACTAGACACATAAGAGAATAGATGATTTTTTTGCCTATTGTGGGAGTATGAGTCAAGAACAAATAAGGATTTTTCAGTTGCCTCGGAAATTTGGAGTTGGGCGTAAGCAGTGAGGGGAGCAATTGGGGACGTATACATGCCACTTCTCTTTTCCAAAATATTTTTTTTAACACTTTGGCCTATGAATAATTCAAATATCCTTTTTTTTTCTTTCTATAAGAGGATTAATTCTAAAACACTATCTCAATTAGAATAATTTAATAGTAAAGTAAATAATTCGTAACTCAAAATATCATTCACTAAACTCTAGAAATTTTATTATGAAAAAGAATAAATAGATTTTATACCACAAATGAAGTGATTTTTCAAGCGATGTTCATCTTGTCTGGGGATGAAAATTTTGCACCCAAAGTTTAGTAAAATTATATCACCAATTAATAGTATTTCTACTATCTTTTTTTTTTTGAATCTCAATTGGGCGGTTGTCCCATATAGGGGAGAGAGATCTGCCTCAGACTAGGAAGAGACAGCCTTAGAAAGAGAGATTAAAATTTGCCGCACCTAGGTGAAAGGTATCGAATTCACGACCTTAAGGTCGTGGGCAAACGCCTGCCCCACTGGGTTAGGACACCTTTGATTATCTCTACAATCTAACATGCACTATAATAAAATAACTACAGTTAACAAGATCCAAATCCAGCAGCTTGTCCAGATGGCATGCATTTGCATTTGCATTTGATATTCCAATTTCCCAAACCCTACTATTATTTCTGTCATTTTTAATTTGCTCTTCTTAGGTAAGCAAAATCTGATTTTCAGGAACCGACTGAATTATACTCCCTCCATTCCCTATTAATTGTCATTTAGGAGATATCTAGGTATCCAAATTAATTGTCGTTTAAGGTTGTTTTATTAGTTGTCAACAGTTTATTCCAATTATACCCTCAACATTTTCCTTTTTTTATGATAAAGAAGTGAGAGGGAAGGAGGGTGGGGGATAATATTGGAAGTTTAGGTGAAAATGACAACTTCTTTAATTTTCTCAAATTGTCTAAAGAGTCTTATATTTAGGAATGGAGGGAGTATGAAACAACAAGCACTTCCATTTAAATGCTACGAACCTGACCAAATTCAGAACTTGCAGTTGCAGATAGGGACGAAGGTAGGACTTTTAAGTTGAGGGGTGAAAAATTGTAACAGTATGGCGAACTACATATAAAACTTGCAAAAAAATAAAATTTGTTGGGAACAAATTTGATCAAATATTTCGAATTAAATATAAAATGTTACTATATCTAATAAGATTTTTAAAAATCTCCCTTGTCTTCGTCCCTGCTTGCAGGTGATACAAAGTTATACTAGAGGACATATTGCAGTTTAGTTTAGCTCACCTCACTTTTATCCCCATAAGATATATTCAGTGCAAGATTTTTACTTTTTTAATTTTCGCTATATGTCCCTAAACGATTTATATTATAAAATGAAGATAGTCCTCATTGTCTCACTGTATTTTATAAAAAAAATCAAAAAGCAACATTGACCATTTTTGAATTATTTAACGGAAGCAAACAGATAGGATAAATGTCGGCAACTTTGTTCGTGACATAAAGTTTTTCTTTTTGGTGTTAAGATTTGATATTAATTGGATTAATATATATGATTAGTTAAAACGACATTCATACACGTACTTAATTACTAGTAACTTCTATTTTGGTATATTATTTTTAATCACTATCATTAGTGTGAGAGTCTTTGCTAAATACCAATGCATATATAATACTCCCTCCATTCCTAAATATAAGACTCTTTAAACAATTTGAGAAAATTAAGGAAGTTGTCATTTTCACTTAAACTTCCAATATTATCCCCCACCCTCCCTCTCTTCACTTCTTTGTCATAAAGAAAGGAAAATGTTGAGGGTATAATTGGAATAAATTGTTGACAACTAATAAAACAAGCTTAAACGACAATTAATTTGGATACCTAGATATCTCCTAAACGACAATTAATAGGGAATGGAGGGAGTAGTATATTGTAAATGTGCATAAGAAAGTGATGATATGAATCTGCCACTTCCTTTTTAGATCAATTAAAAAAAAGTATTTGGAAGAAAGTAAAGTCATTGGTGGTTAAGTGGGCTTCAAAATGGCCAGAAAAATACACGTAGCATATAAATACCCTGTGGAATTGGGCACCAGCTATAATTCAGAACAAAAAAGTATCAAAATATACTGACCATTTTTTATAGTTATTGTAGGCTTTTAGAGATGTATTACATTCTATGCAATATACATTCTCTCTTTGGTAAACGCTTTTTTTAAGACATGTAACATTTATTTTACGCAATAAGTATATTTGCTCCAAAAAAAATTAGATAGTAAAAAATATTCAGTATATATTGAATTATTACTGTTCAGCACCATAAGCGGGACATAGTATTGGTACGGTTTTTTTTGGGGATGAGATGATAGTATAGAGTTGACAAAAAATGTTGGCCCCTAAAAATTCCCCATTTGGATTAAAGCCATTGGTTCTTTTTGCTTATATTGCTATTTCTTATAGATGGCACTATGGTTGAATTGGTTCATTATTTAGTTTTAATATTGTACTATGGATAAAGATAATAGCACTCCATTGCCTTTGTGCTTGGAGATTATTTGTTGAATGTTACCCAACTTTGGTGTCCAATTATATAAATGAAATGAAGTATAACCCAATTTGAAAAGACGTTTTACTTATTGTCTTTGTTGGAATTTAATAGGTTTTTTTTTTTACTCCACGATGGGCGACTGCCCAGCATTGGGGAGAGAGAATAGCCCCACATTGGGGAGAGAGAACACCCTAGATAAGGGAGAATAAAGCTTACTGCACGCAGGCGGAGGGTATCGAACCCGGAACCAGTGGCGGAGCCAGAAAATTTTCTTTGGGGGGCACAATTAACATTGACAAAATAAATTCATAAAAGCATATAAACATTGGCGGAGCCAAAAAAAATTTTTGATGAGAAGGACTCTCGAGAAGAAAAAATAAATATTTACAATGGAAATTAAAATATATATCATGTTTGATTGTTGAATAAAAAAAGAACAAGCTTGAATAAAAAGGCCCCAAAGACCTTTTTTGTATGATTAGACCAAAATAAAAGGCCATTTAGAAATATTATGGGTATTAGAGATGAAGTTGGAGGAAACATGAAGGGCTTATTATTAATGTGAACGAATATTTTTTTATTTTTGATAAAATCTTATATTATAATCTATTAATAATTATGAATTTTTTGATGAAATTTTATAAATACTAAAAACTCTAATTTTAAATCGTAAAGTGATTCAAAATGTTCACGAGATGAGGTGTTATAAAAGCAAAACTAAAATTATAAATTGGAAAAAAAGTGCCCCCCCAGGCCCCCCCCCCTAGCTCCGCCAGTGCCCGAAACCTCTAGGTCACGGGCCGACCAATGCCCCACTGAGCTATTGACCTCTTCGATGAATTTAATAGGTTAAAATACAGAAAGAAAACAAGCATAAAAAAGATAACATATATAGATTTCTTGATTGTAGAAATAACCAAAACCATTCTAATATTAGATTTGATGAATGATCTCTAATTAAAAAAATGAAATAAAAATTTCATGTTCGAAAATTATTGTGGAACTCAATTGAGTTCATCCTGGAAAAAAACGAAAAATTCAATTATACCATCTTGGTGGGACTAACTCCACAGTTCCATACATAAATTTGATGAAATCTACCTGCAAATTTAAACTCCGTTCAATTCATATGAGGGGATATAGGGTCACTCCTACTAAAGATGATCTAACAAAAGAGTATTAATTATACCAAATACCAGGGAAATTCCCCTTGTGGGGGCAGACCCATTGGGTCCTTGTGGCACATGAAAGCCTGCGAAATCTATTTTACATGTGAGTCATGTCTCAAATTATGTTAAAAGAGTGTGAGACCGGTCCCATTAAATCCGCCCATGCCAGACCTTCCCAAATACCAGATACACCTGCGATGTTTATCTTTTCCTTCCTCACTGCTAGTCCTTTTCATCGTGTCAATTGTCAAACTTCTAAAATTAATGCCGTGTCAATTAATAAGAACTGAAAAACCCCACACAAATTATTCCAACAACTCGGATACTTTGACCAGTTAATTTAACACGCTTTAACAATTTGTTAGACTCGGATTTTTGCAAGCAATTGAAACTGAACACTGCAAGTTATAATGAAAAAACAAGTATAGTATTTTTTTTTTTTGAAGCCCAAATGGGCGTGCACCCTAAGAGGAGAGAGATTAGCACTTCAAATTTAAAGCATACCACATGTGCGGGGAGGGTATCGAACCCACGACCTTAAGGTGTCGTGGGCAGACCGTGGCCTCACTGTACTAATGACCTATTGATAACAAGTATAGTATTTTGATGATTGATCAAATTTGATAATTACTCTATTCCCAAAAAAAAAATGTGATAACTACTCCAATGATTTGATGTTCAAAACAGGAACTAAGCTAGTTAGAATTTTAATATTAAGGGCGAAAGATAATTTTTACTCCGTCCATTTCTAAATATAAAACTTCATTAAATGTTGTGAGAATTAAAGAAGCAAAAATTTAGATATTTGTGTAATTAAAATAACAATATTACTCTCTTAAATATGACTTGTATATGACTAATTCTATTTAAAAAAGTAATATTGATATTTTGATTACTAAAACATCTTAATTTTCGCAATATGTAATAAAAGTCTTATATTTAAAAATATTGGTAGTACATAATTGATTTTTTTAGAGAGAGCTGAAGACAAAAGGTAAATTTTATTCATAATATCTTTAAAAGTTTCAAAATATATAACGAAATGTAATTTTCAAAATCTTGACGGACAGTTGTCACCCAAACAGAGTTTCTATTTTAGAATTTTATGTGTAAAAATATGTAAATACTAAATTTGAAAATTGACCTTATTAGTGTTTAGAATGTACTTTTTTCTTTTTTATACTGTCAACTGTGTTGTGCTATGAAACTATGATTTGTTGAAAGAGGACCGAGGAAAACGTAAATTGCAACTGGAGGCAATTCCAGAATATAGATGCTTGAATGGCCTTGAGAACTTGTTTCGGTTCTATCTTTTCATCGGGTGAAAATGGTCTGTCCCCATTCCTATCTATAATTCTGTCCCCAACCAATCAGAATTTACTATATAATTATTTTTTTCAATTATATATACACATGGTGAATTGTAATTAGTTGGGGACACACACGGGAACAGAGAATTTTTTGCTCTTTTCATCTCACAAATATATAATTTCTCCTTTTTTTGGCAAAACATTTCGCTAATATATATAAAAGATAATCATTTGTAAATATACAACATTCTCTACACTATTCCGATAAAATCAAATCCTCCCCCCAAAACAAAAAACAATTATGATGAATCTTTAGAATATTTAATTCTGCGATTAACTGCTTTTTCCAACTCTTCAAGCCCTCCTACTTCTTCAAGCTCCTGCAACAATAAACACTTGCGTTAAGATTTCTTCTCTATCTATAATTTAATAGGTCAAAAGTATAGAGAGAAAGAAAGAGGGGACAACCTTAGGTCCGAGGAACAACCCATATGGAACACCATTGAACTTCTCCGAATGATGGACCTGAGATCCCCGACATCACCATCCAAAGAATATCAAGCTCGTTAGCTTTCGTTAATAAATGAATTGAGTAATTAAACCAAAAAAAAATCTTCTAATCTAAACAAAATCTGAACCACGTGGTCTATCAGAATTAACTTTTTTTTTCCCTAAGAGGACAGTAGACATATTGCAGCAAAGCAAAGAGAGGTAGTCTTTTGTCTGTTATCGTGATTTTTTAAATCATTGTATAACTTTTACTTTCTTTATTTTCAGATTTTTCTTTGATTGTAATAACCTGATGGGCAGCAGCGACCCTTCTGAAATAGGGAACATTAGCAACGGGACCCACTGGGAATCTCTTATGAACCAAACCATCGTGGACGAACATGTACGCCATTCCAAACACTGTTATCCCAAGCCCCTGCAATTTTGCAATTCCCATCCCCCCACCCCCATCAGATTTAACTCCGCCACACAATATAGAAGAATAAAGGATTGAAAACTTACGGCACCGAAACAGAGACCAGGAACAATCCCTTTGTGGAAAAACCCATATGATAGTAGTGCTATTGCCGGGACTGCGTTTATTATCGCAAAAACGTCATTCAGCTCAAACGCCCCTTCTCTCGGTTTGTGGTGCGACTGCAAAATCAATAACCCATTATATTATTTGCATAATTATAAATTTCTTCCATCCCAAATCAATTGTTCAGACTTTAAATAAAGACCCATTAATGATGATTTTATAATGATACTCTTTACATTGATTGTTTGAAGAGAGGAGAATAAAGAAAGAAAATAAATTGAATTTACTTAAAGAGTAAAATTAAATAAGTTACATTTAGCATTTTATAATATTATATTTTAAAATTTGATAAAATTTTAATTTTCGTGTAAAATACAAACTTGACATATAATTTGGGATTAAGAGAAACTAGTATGAATTTGTGGCAGATTGGGTCTAAATGCGAACCTCGTGCATGTGCCATAACGAGGCGTGCCACAGCGCTTTGTGGGCCCATCTCGCCCAAAATTCCATTCCAACCTGTAATTCAACCCCAATTTTCACAAGCAAAGTACTGGAAATTGTCCTGCAGAAAGAAGAAAAAAAAAGAGATCTGAAATTTTACTTACGGCAGCTCCAACAGAGAGAGCAAATGTACCAAACATCTCCGTTAATGGTACCTCTCCGCCCTGTATCACCGTAGAGAAAATCACTTTCAGATGAGCAAACAAATTTATAAGATAAATTGTCTCTATCTTTATTCTAGAGAAATCTGGAATAGAAGGATGTGGGAAAACGACTATGTCTTTATCAGAATTTTTCAAAATTTAATCTCATCATTAAATATGCAGACTAATTGGGGGAAATTTGAGAAATATTCCATATGTTCAATCCTGACCGTAAAATATCACACATGATTTAGTTAGGCTTAATTTCATTTTAAACATGTTAAATCATCTAGTTCGATGTTGTACCACCTAATTCATGAGATTTCCAGCCTTGGAAATGGGGGCTGAGTTAAAAAATGACACATCAACTAGTTTGTATACGTATTTGTTCTTTAAATGACTTAGAGACACAATTCTCTCTTTATTGAGAAATTGAGTTATATTCAAATCTATTTTTAATACGTACCTCCATTTGCCACGAGAATCTGGAGTAAACAGCCAAAACAGCCATAGAAGTAATTCCGAAGGTAGACATAACAGCTGCAATCAAATAAGTAGACCTCTCCGATTTCTTCCTAGCCAATTTCTCGGCCAGAATTGCGGCGGAGATCTGTTTCTCCACCTCTAATTTCTCGTCAGCAGCCGGAATTTCACCAACATCACTAGTAGTCACCGGGTCAGCTCTCAATTTCTCATCCTCAAGGACAAAACAAACTGTCAAACTCGAAGGTTTTATTCCTCGACGTCGGGCCCTTATAACTCTACCAATTCGTTTAAGAGAAGGGGAGGAAAATGCCAACGAAGTAGGTACTCTAGTTGCTTTCCAATTGGGCCTCGGCCTCGGAAAAGAGTTTACATATAAACGAATACTTTGGGCACCGGCGGTGACGGCAATCCCGGCCGCCATCAGCGGTTGTTGTACAGTACTCTGAAGAAGAAAGGTGGAATTTGAGTTTGGATTTATATGGTGGAATTGGAATGGAGTGAGAGTAGATATCTTGAGAAAGTACCGAAGCTGATGTTAATTGGTGGTGGCGCTTTTAGAAGGAGGAAGAGGAGAGGAAGTGCATTTAGACCACATATTTTGATTGGGAAGGGTTATGGTTAAATAGAGGAACAACCAAGGTTTCGCCAATTTGCATTTGGGAACATTTGTAATTTATTTGGTTTCGGTGGGTAAAAATACATTAAAAAAATCACATGTTCTCGTGTATCTTATACTTAATCAATAATAATTTGTAATGTATATATATAATTGTAAAATTATTCACATAACGAATTCTGATTAATTGAGTATAGTAATATGAACATACACAGAGGACAGACGATTTTCAACACAAAAAAATACAACTACGATAAAGAAATTGAAAAATAAAAATGTCATAAATAAATGTTTTAACATTATATAACACCAAGGCTTCACCAATTTTTGCATTTGGAAACTTTTGTACTTCTGTTCACATCTTGGACTAAATTAATTGTCCAATTTTTAAACAAATTGTTCATTTTGTAAGTTTAAAAACTTGTTTGGTTTATTTTCATATCAGTGTACATTTTATTTTTTCGTAGATTAATTTGTTACTTTTATACCTAATATCTTGAATTATTAATTAAAACCAATACAAAATTTTAAATACTCATCTTATATACATAAAAACTTACCAACATACAACACGTGTTCTCTCTACCTGACCAATGTTTTTTTTATCAGTCTACCTAATCTACCATAAGTGTCATTTCTTATTATTAACCTACGTTTCCTTCTAATATTCAACCCTTTTCGTTATTTTTTATTCTTGTACATAAAAGGCGATATCCACGTCCTCAGGGCTCCCACCATCCGATCTGACAGGCATTGTGGAGAATGTAAATTATTTTTTGTTCTATAAATACGTTGGGTTGGATGATAGGTAAAATTTCAACAGATTGAGTGAGTGTTAAATTTATCACACCTCCTCGAAGGGAGGAAGTGTAAATTTATCCCACCTTCTCGAGATGAGTGAAGTGTTAAATTTATGATCAATTACATCGTGGGATCAGGCTTTCTGAAGTGAGGGACATGAGACCACTTCAGTCACATTCACTACATCACGCTTTTAATTAAAATAATAAAAATATTCCCCCACTTGGTGCATTGTTTGAGGCGTTTTTATTGTTTTTTAATCAAAAAGAGGGGATGTGGGTGATTGTGGACCAAGTGGTCTATTTCCCCACTTGTAGGCCAGGTCTATATCAGAATTTTTCTAAATTTATCTCAACTCGATATGAGAGAGTGTTGAAATAGAAACTTGTCTAAGGAAAATCACAACTTGAGGTGAGTGGCGTGTTTAATTTATCCTATCTCGATATGGGGGAGTGTTAAAATATAAAATCTCACATCACATGTCTATGAAAGATAACTGGAGGTGAGAAGATTGTTGAATTTATCCCACCTCAATATGAAGGGAACGTTGAAGTAAAAAGTCTAATATCACTTTTATAAAGAAGATCCAAATAAAAAAGATATAAGTCATTAATAAACTCAACACTAACATATACTCTCTCCATTCCAAAATATAAAACTTTCATTACATGTTGTGAAAATTAAAGAAGTAAAAATTAAGATGTTTGTGTAATTAAAATATCAATATTACTCTTTTAAATATGACTTATATACTACTAATTTTGTTTAATAAATTAATTTTAATAATTTTAATTAAAAAATATATTAATTTTTACTTCTTTAATTTTTACAATATGTAATAAAAGTTTTATATTTAGAAATAGAGATAATATTATTTTCAATTAATTTTGAACAAAAATAAAACCTCTGAACTAATTTTCAGACGATCAAATCGAACAGGCGTGTGAGAATTTATGAATCTAAAACTTTCTCTTTTTGGGGGAACAACAACCCGCGATGAGAGTGGCGGTGGTGGGTGGGGTAGAAAATACACTGACGAGGATGACAGATGTCATGTGTCCATAAGCAAAAGGAAGAGGTGGCTGACCCCGCCACAGGATTGCGGAAGGAAGAGACACCGAATCATGTTGACGCATCACAAGTAGTGGGATTACGTTTACGTACACATCAGCTTTTTTCCTTTTTCCTTTTTCTTTTCTAACCGGTAATTAAGGAGTATGATTGAAAAATTCTCAAGCGTTAATTTCTTATCTGACGATAAAAAAAAATACTTAACTTTTGAATAACGATTTTACTTAGTAAAATTAACTAACTATTTTTTTATACATATTTTATATTTCAGTTGTTGGATTGAACTCTCCCGACAACTGATAACTTAATTAGGTACAATGATTTTATTAGTTCTTTTTCTGTATCTTACATAATTTTTATTGATGTTTGTATTCTTACTGACCTACATCTATAATAAAAACCCAAAAATACTATGTAAGAGATGAAATATTAAAATTATTATTGTCTTTTTTTTAAATTAAATTAATTATTCAATTTAAGACAGAAAGGTATACCTATTCATCTACCCATTTTTAAGATAACATGCGCATCAGTTATGGACTCCGGACTTCGGCTCCAAATATATTCAATGCATTGTCAATGGAACACGTCACGATTTCTTACCGGTAACTCAGCACAACATTGGCCCATCTTTGGCAGTTCAGTTACTATGCAGAACCCACAAATTTTGCACGTGCAAGATATATTTTACAAGAGCATCTAAATTAATTTCAGAATGGTAAATTATGCACAATATTTTTTACATATATCAAATTAAAATTTTAACGGTCTAAATTTTTTAAAGTGAATACCTACATCAATTTTTAGAACACATGTTGTGTTTAACATGTGTTACATTCCTCACAACAGGTTTTCATCAGGAGAAAATACACGTCACATACTACCTTCATTGCAAAATAAGATTAACATTTGAACTATCAATGAAAATTTAATGATTTTTTTTTACCATTTTTACCCTCTTCTTACTTTTTTTTAACCACAATTTCCATTTCCAAGAAGTAATTAATGAAGATATGGTAGCCCAGTGGGTAAGATCCACTGCCTGTGACCGAGAGGTCCAGGTTCGATACCTCCCTCACACAAGGGGAATGATTTAATTGTCATTTCTTTGGGTTCCCTTGTGTGAGGTCTTATACACCCCTCACGAGGCGCCCGCTCAACGGGACTTCTACGACATCCGCTCAACGAGGTCATCTACTTCTCCCCTCACGGGGTCTTCTACTTCTCCCCTCTCGGGGTCTTCTTTTTCTCCTCCTCTGGTGAGGTCTTATAATAATAATTGTAATAAACTACATCATACTTATAAATGGTCTAGTTTTTTTTTTTTTTTAAAATGAAGATATATTAGTCTTTTTCCTTTGATTCTCATTATTTTTAGAAAATTTCTTAATGTATGTGAAAATTAAAATGTTAATGTTATTTTGGAATGGAGAGAGTATGATATACCACATATTCATAAGAATGTGACACATGTTCAAAAAGACAAAACATGTTCACAAGTGTTCGGAACTAATGATTTCTAAATAAAATTGAACTAAATAAGTCAAATTATAATAAATTGTATTAGCATAATAAATCATTATAGAAAATGATGTACGTAACTAATAAGAAGTTTCTTAAACGAACTTGTATCAAACTAGGATCATAGGGAAAGGATACTCTAAATTAATTATAAACATATTATGTATAATCAAGTAATTCACTATTACTTAAGTTCCACTGCCATCTTACAAACCATTAACCTTTTTCCCCCTCTAAAATGGAGAATCTAAAAAAAATTAAATAATAGATTCTTCCATGACAAGAATACAATTTTAATACCGAGAAATTCGCTATATATGTACATCAACTATTTTTGTTTTTTTCTAAATAGCACAAACTTAAAATTAGAGTCTAAATGTATATATGAACTATTACGCGACTGCTCTGCTTGTCAAATTAACAAAAAAAAGGGACAATTCCGGCTAAAATAGCCATGTGCGAGGACGAGAAGGACAAAATAGTAATTTTCTTCAAGGTTGAGAAAGGAAATTAGCCACTATCACCACCTAAACACATCCCAACCCTAAATTCTGCAGTACCACCTATCACCACCCCGCAGCACCACCTCTGCAACACCACCGCCGCCCAACGCCACCACCATCACAGGTCACAACCACCTGCAACTAATGTTTAATTGTCAACAACAATCCTCAAGTTTCTAAACTTATCGACAAAACCTTCAGCATTCCCTACCTCAATCCCCGGTGTAAGGCGGCAAAGGAAGCCCACTGCTACTCCCGTCCGACCCACCACCACCGCCACCAGACTGCTTAACCGCAAAATTCATTACCTCCGGTGCAACCTCAGTCGTCTTCGAGCATAATTTGAAGAAGCCAGCCATTCGAAGAAGACACCAAGTACACAAAATCCCATCTGAAACAGAATGAAAGTGGTCAGAATTGGAAATTCCCCAAATTCCATTAATAAATGAAGACCAATTTCCCAAATTCCATGAAGAAGATGAAGCTCAAAATCAAGAAATATTTGGGCTTTTCCGACCACCCTTGGACTAAATATGTCTTCTCCTCTTCCTCCCGGCGGCGGTAGTGGCTCCGACCTGTGGATTTAAATTTTTTTTTGTTGAATTGAATTTGAGAATATGAATTGGGAAGAAGAATTGTATGCAAGGTATCCATGGCTGATTCATTTCGGGAAGAAGAATTTTTCTCTTGAAGAAATAAAGAATTTCCCAACTCTTGAAGGAATAAAGAATTTTGCTTTCTTCTTGATTGGAATATGAATTCTGATAATTTATTACCATTTCAGTGTATTGATGCAATGTGTGTGGAGCTGAGATTGAAATGTGGAATATGAATTGGGCAGAAGTGATGCTTTCGGGAAGAAGAGGTGAGGTTGGGCGTGGGGATTCGTCTGGAAGAAAGAAGAGGGGTAGGTGGGGTGGGATTGGGGTGCTGGCGGTATGTGAGGTGCTGAAGGGGAGGGGGATGGATGGAGTGATGGTGGTGAGAGAGGAAGGCGGCAGGTGGTGTATTGTTTATATAATAATAATTATTTAAAACAAGAGTTATAAAATGACTATTTTGCCCTTCTCATCGGAACCATGTGTTTAGCCGGAATTGTCCCCTTTTTTGTTAATTTGACAAACAGAGAGTATTCGTAAATAGTTCATATACATTTAGGCTCTAATTTTAAGTTTGTATTATTTAGAGAAAAGTATAAATAGTTGATGTGTATATATAGGGATTTTCTCTTTTAATACCATTATGCAAGAATATTGATTTATCATTACCTTTGAAGTACGAGGGACTCGGAGAAAATGTCAGATTCAAAATTGATTTTTTATTTATTTTTTAAATAATTGAAAGAAAAAGACAATCTAGGTTAGCCTCTCTTATATGTTCAATGCAATTGAGCTTGGGGCTATAGATCCCATTCATTCTATATCAAAGCGATTCATTCTATAGCAAAGCGAGTAACCTAAACTCATGTAATAGCAAGACTTTTGAACTTGCCCCATTCTATACAGTGCTGCACAGTTGCAATACAATTGCCTATTCAAGCAGATGGATCAGCGCTTTTTTTTTCTCCTTAGTAGAATTTGGATCCAAACAATTTTTTAGTGAGTCTAGGTCTAGACTCAATATTATGAGCTCAATAGACTCAACTGACACCCCTAACCAGTACATACCCTCTAAGGTCTGCGAAATTGGACAGGTGCTGGCATGCACATTTGCTTGAAGTCCCCATTGAAGGGTGTCTTCATAGGATGCAGCTTGATCTCATATAGCTTTGGCCATAGTTTTCCTGTCACTGCAAACAGTTGAGAAAATACACGTTAACATGTGATTCGTTTCAAGGATGGACATGGATATACATACAACAGGGACATAGTACAAGTTCTCACTAAATATGAAATCCTACTGCATTTGTCGAATGATAAAGACTTTCAAAATTTCTCCTAATCAAGAAATAAAAATAGTCCAAGTAGCTCATAAAACTTCTCAGTTGCAATGTCCTCAAATAACTGGAATATGATTCAAGAAAAGATCACGAGGATAAGTATTACCAAAAAGACGGTTGCCCTCTTTGTCCCATGCTATCCCATTCAAAACATCAATCCCCTGCAATGTATGGAGAGAAACAAAACTCAATTTTGGGCTAACATAAAGCAATTACATATAGTGCACAAGTATAATGCTTACATCAGCCCCAGCAGTCAGCAATCCTTGCCTGTAAAAGAGAAGATGAGATGTAATTACTACTCCTTAATATCTGATTGCTGGAGCATATAATTTTAAAAGGGAAACATAAAACAGAAGTTACAGAACCTTAATTTGGGAAGGAGAACCCAGGCAAGCACAGTGCCATCTTTGGGTGAGATTCTAGCAATGCAGTCAGTCTGTATGGTGCAAACAAGACAAAGCGTTAACAGGATGGTAACTGATGACAATTTTAATTGATTTGTTTGCTTTGCCAACTATTAACCAAGCAAGCTGAGTATTTCGCAACATGAATTTAAACACAAAAATGAAATTGTTATCCCTTCCAAGAAGGTCGCATACAATAACATTCCAGCAGCCGGATAAAGAAACTGCAAATATCACCTATAGCAACTCACGGGCTTCTACCAAAAAAAAACTCAGGGGCATTAGTTGCCTGAAACTGAAGGGCTTCCAATCGGGGCTTTGTGCAATTGTGTGAACTATAACAAAATCAAGTCAGTGCAATACCTGCCAAACATTTGCCCAGACTTCACCATTTATATACTCCAACTCATTAAGATTGTGTAATTCATGACCGTCGTACTTCACAATGTGTTTCCGGATGACTGCAAAATATGACAGAGAAAATAAAGGTCAAGGATGACAATCAGATCGCACAAATGAAAATACACCAAAGGTGAAAAGAATTATTTGGAAGGCAATGGTCACAGCATGATGCAGATGTTGACAACTCTATGCAGCATTAGTAGGAGGGAAAAAAAAATTAAGATAAATAGTGCAACCATGGAAACTGAGATACCCATGCAAAATGACGGAATATTAAAGAACCGGAAATCAAGTGGAGTTTCATATGACTGCGACCTTTTAAGTTAAGAGGATCAATCTGATACAATGTTGAACTTCCATCACTTCCAAATAGAATTTTGCCGTCTGTTGCCAACCCCCAACCATCCTCCATTTCATGAGTAAACTGCTCAAACTGCAAGAGATCCTTTAAGTGTGAACATCAAGTTTTTTTGTTCTTTGAAGGTGAAAAGTAGACTACTGAGATGGATTTATGAAAGAAAAAGCATGATACAGCATAACAGTAATCAATACTAGAACGGTAGAACCTAATGCTTATTCAGTTTCCATCTCTCCTCAGTATAAAATATATCCAGGTAGGGCTATAAACAAGCTCAAACGAACCGAGCATCAGAATTTCGAGCTCAACTGTTCATTCGTTTTCAACTCGAGCCTAAAGTTTTGTTTGAGTTCATTTGTTTGACTGTTAGAAATGTTTGTGAATAGCTCGAGTTCGACTCGTTTAGCTTTCAGAAATTCTAATTGTTTGTCTAAATCTTACTCGAATTCGAGCTCATGTTCGTTTCTCTAATTTTTTTAAATAAATAATAAAATATAATATATTTTAATAATAATAAATAGAATTAAAATTAATAAATATAGTGGGAAATAATAAAATATTATTTGTATTAGAAAAAATAAAATATCTATAGGACCTTGCTAGGCTACTAGAATTATTGGCTAAAACATTGACTAAAATATTTTTTCGGACCTTTTTGCCCTTATAGTTGGAAGAATCCCTTATACCAACAGGGGGTAAGATAGTCATTTAACACCCTCAATTTGGGGGTTTAGGATTTCTATCCCCAAAATTCTAGTAGTAAAGCATTTTCCATATCTATATATAAAATATTATATATATTCGAACATTCGAACGAGTTCGCGAACAGCTCGTGTTCGTTCGATTAACAAATGAGCATGTTTTATGTTCGAGCTCAATTCAAATCCAAACGAACAAGCTTTAAATGAACACGAACGAGTCGAACACTCAAACTGCTCGGTTCATTTACAGCTCTATATCCAGGGTATACTATTTTTTCTGCAGTTCAACTTTCATACACCTCAAGATCAAAAATTGGCTTGAGGCTCGTTTAGAAGAAATCTAAAGGAGGATAGTTGTGGCTCGTATTATTTTCAACTCTTCCACAAATATTTGGAGGGAAAGGATTTGCATTTCCAAGAATAAACATGAGGTCAATATACTCTCATCTATTTGAAGGGAAAGGAGTTTGCAATCCCACAGACAAAATTAAGGTTGAAAGGAGTTATCTACTCTATCAGCAGAAACTAGAAAGAAGATCCCATTTAACTAATTATATCCCAAATATAGCTAGTATTTCCAACCAAATTCGATTAACATAAAAACCATCAGATAGTCACAGGAATATCCTTGTGAACAATTCCAGATTATGAAGAAAATGGTTTACTTCTCGAGATTATTCTTTTTATCTGCTTGTTAACACCCTACTAACACTACATCAGTCTTAGATTCTGCCAGTCCGTCTCTAAAGAAAATTGAATTGATTAAGCAACAGGAGCAGTACACAATCAGACTGGGATATCTGAGAGCTTAGATGCTTCGTCTATTTTATATGATGATAAGAACAGTTAATGAACATGTATGATTGGAAAAATAATGAATGAGTTAAAAGGTGAAGCACCAACTTTGCTCAAATCACTTCGGTCATAAATGAAACCAATTTTCTCCAACCAAGTTACTTGAAACAACCTACAAAAAATACATAAAATTACTAATAGAACTGAGGAACTATTTTGGACAAAGAATTGCTAATGTTAAAAAAGAATACAAGACTTATACTAATAAATAAAATAAAACCTTTTAGTTCTTTACAAACCCATAATGGAACTTTTAGGATTGATTTTCACAAAACATGATAAAAGGAATAGTAGTGAACGATAGAATTACACAATGGATGACACTAAGAACTTACACAAAAAGAAATCAAGAGGAGATGGCCACTAGATCTATAAAGATTTTAGCTGTCCGGGCAATTTCTTGCCATTGAGTTATTCCGTTAAATTGAGTTTTGAAGTTTAGATAAATCGAAACACTGCTTCTAAGAGAAGACGGGATAAAATCAAAACCTTATTTACGAACCTTTCACCAAGAAGAGTTAAACCTTCTCCAAAATAAGACCTGTTCATTTTCTGAATTGCCTGGACCTGTGAAAACCAGACACACATTATTTTTGAAAACTCACTAATTCTACTGACGCCTTCCGAGCTTTGCTCAGCTTACAGTCAGAACAACAGAAATGCATCTTTCTGCCTCAATTGCTCATTCAGAAGAAATTATAATAGATCTATAAAATTAAAACATAGTAAAAATCAAAGACATTTCTAAATCTGAAATAAGATTTAAAGGTAAATACATATTTGTATACCTTTCCAGATCGAAGGGCAACTTTCCGGACAGATGACTGTAATTTCAAATCAGGAATATGTCAATTCACAAGTTTTAAGGGAGGTTAACTATTAAAATAAACACAAAACATAAGGGAGGTGACATGCAGCTGGTAAATGGGATAAAGGCCGAAAATAAGAAGTACTAATCCTGATATAATTTAACAACTTGAATTATGTAATCCAATCAAAAGATCACCTGCCCATTAAGTCCAGTCGATTCATAAAGAGTATCATTTTCTGCATACAGAAGCCCCTGAATGCAAATAGAAGAGTATTAATTTCTGAAGGCAGATACACACCACCACAAGAACACTAAGAAGTGAAAAAACAACATATACTGCTGCGACAACTTTCCTAATTTAATCCCAAACTCACTTCATTTTAGTGTAATCAACGAAACGGAGCAATATTGGAAAAAGGAAATTCTGCCAATGCATGAACCCTCAGATTCCAATAAGTAATATCTGTGACTCTGACTACCTATACAAAGAATCCTAGAATTACTTCGCTCTTTCACCTATATAAAATTTCCCGTGCCACGAAATATAAAATTCGTATAAACTTATTTTCTCCAATCATGAAACTAAACAGTTCAAATCATACATGCAGATTGTGAAAATTTGAGCATAACCTACAATCGAAACAAATGCTAAAAAAATTCCAAAAAAAAAAAAGATTTCAAACAAGCATCTAACAAAGAATACGACACAGTAAATTGTTGAAACCAAAAGAAGTCGAATTGAAATTGAATAAATTGTTAAAATCCGAACCTGAGTGAAGGCAGCAGAGTCGTGAGGGAACTCACTGATCACTTCAACTGTATAAAAATTACTACTACTAGGTTGAACTTTGGTCACCAATGCGTTCCCCGAAATCGACGAAAAAGTGAATAAAATTAATAGAAAACCGATCAAAGTAACTGAAATTACCAAAGCAATTTTTCCAAAATTCGGACCAAATGACGAGGAGGAAGGAGAGGACATCGAAGCGTGTTGTTGTTGAGACTTGAAATTCGAAGAATTAAATTTGTTGTTATTAGATTTTCTCCTCGCTGATGAACTTGCCATTAGAGCCAGTTCTCATCTCCTATTGAGATTTCCGGAGAAATGAATTGATACGGCGGCAGCGGCGGCGGTAGGTATAGAGACTGCAGCTGAGCCACCGCTTGCATATCCAGAACAGATCGGAAAAATCAAAGTCTGACTCGCTTTGGAGTTTGGAGTCAGATTCATTGGACAACTGGCTGTTCCAGTTTGACAATAAGAACTACCATTACTGCAACCGGTCCCTAATTTTTTTTTAATTTTTTTTTAGGGAGTCAGCACTTTTTCTTTTCTTTTTAAACCAAACAAGAAAATGTCTTCTCCTATAATTTTTTTAAAGGTGTATTGCAGTTTACGACTACAAATTATCAGTCCAATCTCCCTGTCTTGAACAGCGCTTTAATTCAAGATGCGTGCGGGACATAATATCGACCAGATTGATTTCATTTTTTTAAAAGGATCAATGGTTGAGATTTATTAGAGGAGAGAGAAAAGCTAAAAGAGTACATATGTAATTTTATTAGATGGGAGAGAAAAGTTATGGTTGAAAAAAAGAACGACGTGTTCTCGTTAGAGAACACACGTTCTTGTATGTTTTTTATTAGAGAACGCACGTTCTCTCTCGGAGAAACGCACGCGTTCTCGTCAATAAACACATTTTTTATTAGAGAACGCACATTTTTTATTAGTGAACGCATGTTCTAGATTATTGAACATGCGTTCTCGGTCGATAAACACATGTTCTCTATTATAGAACGCACGCTTTTTTTTATTATTGAACGCATGTTCTCGATTATTGAACACCCGATTACAAGTAAAAAAGAGAAAAAGAGAGCTCAAAGTTTATCTCTAAAATACCCCTGTTTTTTATACAACCGTTGGATCAAACAATACAAAAGTACAAAATCCAATGGCTGACAAGCATGTCCCGTATATACTGAATTTTCTTGTTCAGCACCTGAGCCAAGGTGACAAATTATGGGTAGTTTGTCCAACCAGAGAAGTCGCAAAACGGTTGATCAAGTAAACTATTGTTAAATAGACATGTAAATAATTAATCTGTCCATCTTTTATAATTGTAATGACATTTTTTTAACAGGATAATTTTGATATAAATTTATAATCAATTTTAATTTCTCATTCGGTTAATGATCACAATCTTTTAATGAATATATCTAAGCATTAAAGGTGGTTAAAATTGATTTTTTATTTTTTTATTTTATGAAATGGTTAAAATTGATATAGACTTGGACTTACATCGACATGGATTATAATGCGATTACCAATTAATGTCACACCTAGGGATGGCAACGGGGCCGGATGGGAGCAAAGTCTACGATCTCTAGTCCCGGCCTCGCCTTTTCCATCACATCCCCATTCCCGGCCCAGCCCTAACTGAGGAAAAACGGGGATTTTTCTCCCAATATCGTTATAAGCTTACAGAAACAAAGATAATGATTATTAGTACTGTGAAACGGGTCGGCCCGTGCGGGCTCAAGTCAAAACGGGGCGGGCCTAATTTTTGCGGATCAATGAAACATATGCTCATACCCGCACCGCCCAAGGTCCGCGGGCCCACTCAATTTTTTTTTTAAATAAAGATTTACTCATTAATAATAAAATAGTTAAGGTCATGTATACTTTTATTTTATTATGTATACTTTTTTTATTACCATCAAGCGAGTAGGAAATATGTTAATATATACCATATTATATATAATATATATACTATTCCAAAAAATATTATATATAATATGTGTACTTTTATTTTTACCATCAAGCGAGTAGGAAATATGTTAATATATACCATATTATATATAATATATATACTATTCCAAAAAATATTATATATAATATGTATACTTTTATTTTTACCATCAAGCGAGTAGGAAATATGCTAATATATACCATATTATATATAATATATATACTTTCCCAAAAGTATTATATATAATATGTATTTTTTTTTTAAATGAAAAAGCCTGCGGGCGGCCTGCGATCCGCGGACCGAGTCCGCGGGCTAAAAAGCCTGTATTTTTGCGGTTCAATATTTCCTAAGTCCATACCCGGTCCACGGCGGGCCGGGCCGGTCCGCGGGCTTCGGCCCACTTTGACAGCACTAATGATTATTCATAAAAAAACAAAAAACAAAGAGAACGATTCGTACCAGATGCAGCAGTATAATTGAAAAGAGGATATGATATGATTACAACTTACAATATATTTTAGGAGATGGAGGAATCTATGGAGATAATTTGAAAATTTTCAATATTTTGGGTGTCTTTTCCTTTTTGCATAGATATTTTATTATGTTTCTATTTATTGTTTTAGTCAAGACATGTGGGCCGGTACGGGCCGAACTGGGCCGGGGATACTACTCCTCCCGCCTCCGTTAGCGGGGTCAAATTTATCCCCACCCGCCCCAGCTTAAACCGGAAAATTCCCGGCCCAACTGGGTCGGGCCAGTCCGAATCCCCAATTTAACCGGCCACATTGCCATCCCTAGTCACACTCCAAAACTGGGTGATTACCTGACCGCGCTTCATCTACCAATGAGACACCGAACCTAAAAAAGAAGAACTAAATCGGAAATAACGACATTACATAAACTTAGAAGAACTCCATGAATAAATAATTCCAAAGTAGTCTAATTGTTCTTACATAATTAAAAACAATGTGGGGATTAAACATGCAAAACGAAAATTATAGGGGAGTAAATAGACTGAAATTAAAATGTGGGAACTAAACCGAAGAAACAAAAATTACAGGGGAGTAAATATGCTTAATTAAAACGTGGGGATTAAACCAACAAAGCGAAAAGTGCAAAGGGACTAAATAGGAGAGTTTCTCAAAGTTGAAACATAAAATATACTACCTTCATTTCTAAATATAATACTTTCATTATATTTTGCGGAAATTAATGAAACAAAAAATAAGATATTTTTGTAATCAAATTATCAATACTACGGTCGTGGACAATGTCAAACCCCACTGGACTATGAACACTTCGATGTAATGAAAGACTTATATTTAGGAATGAAAGGAGTATTATTGTGGTAAAATTAAAGTTTTCAAGGTAATTAAAATGACATAAAAATAAAAATGTAAGATGGCATTTGTTCCAAGAAGCTGTAACAATTTTGCACATAATCTAGTTAGATATGTCAAATGTTATTCTCTCGATGCTATATCTTTCCGCTCGATCTCCGAATCGACTTCCGTTTACGATCACGCGTAGGTATCTCGAACGCAATCGTTTTGATATAAGAATCGTCGAAATCGGACATCGTTTACCCACTCAATTGCTCTTTCAAGGTTCTGCTAGAATTTTTAATTTCTTAATTTCTTTTTCTCTCTCCCTCGGTATTTCTTTTTCTTTTTGTAATCACACGTCTTTCTCTTTCTCTCTCTCTCAACTCCCACGTTTCTCTTCCTATTCCTTTTTATTTTATTTTTATTTTATTCTATTTAATTACGATAACTCCTCTAATCCCATTAATACTCTTAATTATTTCCAATTCCCAATTACACATCTAATTAAACTACTCTAAATAAATCACAATTAATTCCCCAACTCCCACACTCTCACGCTTATGTCTCCTAACTAGTGCTGTCAAAGTGGGCCGAAGCCCGCGGACCGGCCCGCCCCGCCCCGCCATGGACCGGGTATGGACTTAGGAAATATGGATCCGCAAAAATGCGGGTTTTTTAGCCCGCGGCCCGTGCGAACCGGATCCGCGGATCGCGGGCCGCCCACGGGCTTTTTCATTTTAACCCATATTCAGCAGCCCAAGAATGATGATAAGCCGGCGGCCGGTGGAGTAATGGCTCAAACGACTGCGAAAGTGGCTGAAACTATCCAATCTGCCAAGGAAGCCATTTCTGGTACTACTCATGATGATCAGACCACACATTCTGAGAAATCTAAGTGAAATTACCATTAATACCTCAGAATTAAAGAGATTCTTGATTGTACTTTACTTTCGGATCTTTTAAGATTTGGTGTGTAATGCTCTGTTCGAGTATGTTTGAAATTAATAAAAATGGTGTATTAAAAAAAATAAAAAAAAATATGGGATGCTTACCTCCGCAACGCTTACGCAACCACAGATCTTAGGAGTAAGCCATTTGGGTTTTTTTGTTCCCATTTTTCTCTTCCTCTTGTGTTTCATATACTAATTTTTGTATTTGCAATTGCAACTTGGGGGATTGGTATGAAATGGACGATCTATATAAGTTTTGTAGCTGTAATTGAGAGGGATTAAAATCTTTCCATCTACTTTCCGAAGTATAAAAAGTAATAAGAAGTTTTGGAAATGGCAGAAGGAAATTTGGAAAAAAAATTATCTGGGCCTGCGGGCTGCATGCGGTGCGGATATGGGCTTCTATATCAAGGGTCCGCAAAATTGAGTCCAGGCCCGCCTCGCCTGCTTTTGCTTAGAGCCCTGCGACGGCCAGCTGCCATGGGACGGCGGCCCTGCTTTCACGAGATCTACTACTAACTACGATACACGTACAAAACACCTCTAGACATAAAACTCAAATGTAACACGTAATATGTTATAAAAATTAAATAGACACTTAATCACATCATTACACGAAATAAATTACGTTTACGCAATTAGTCATGCAAAAATCAAAATCCACGTCAATTAACACATAAATAAAAGTCCCAAGTATAACAGTGCATAATTATAATAGTTTAGTCTCATATTAATGTACAAGTTCAATAAAGTAATTCTGACTTAATTAATGAAAAATGGATATTATTCATAAAAAAAACCGCATGAATACGATTTTCCCTCCAACAATTTAAAACTCACGTGCCCATCACACGTTAGCGAACATTCCAGATTTCACAAGAAACGACACCGTCTTAACAAAAAAAAAAATCAGAAAATGTCCAGAGGGGAGTAGAAGAGTCCAGAGAAACTCCCAAGACTCGCGCCTCTTCGTACTCAAAAAGCATAAATCAACAATGGAAGCTCCTAGAATCACCCCTTCCCAAATCCCCAATATATAAACCCCTCTCCGATTCCTTCTTCTTCCCATCATCACAAGAATCGATCGAATATCAAGTTGTATCTCTGTTTTCTTTTGCTACAGTCTCAAATCAATTTCTCGATATTTCTGTGAAAAGAAATCTGTTATTTCTTGGTGATTTGCAATGGCGGATGTGAAGATGGCTGATGCTGAGACTTTTTCCTTCCAGGCTGAGATTAATCAGCTTCTGAGTTTAATCATCAATACTTTTTACAGTAACAAGGAGATTTTCCTTCGGGAATTGATCAGCAATTCCTCTGATGCGTTGGATAAGATTCGATTCGAGAGCTTGACTGATAAGAGCAAGCTCGATGGCCAGCCCGAGCTCTTCATTAGGCTCGTTCCTGACAAGGTTAATAAAACTCTCTCCATTATTGACAGCGGTATCGGCATGACCAAAGCAGGTAACTCTTATTATTTCATGTGCTTGCTTTATCGTGTAAATATCCAGATAACATATTAAATTCAAATATTAATTTCTCAATCAAAACTAAATGTTCCACCAAAATTTTAATGTATTTATTCGGGTTGAGAAAGTACGATTCCGGTCCACGCGAATGAAGTGCATTTCATTGTCCGTCATTTTGTAGAGCGAAGGTATTAGTCACTGCAGTCGGAGGTGGATACATCTAGTTTAGACCAAATTATACAGTGATTCTATATTTGTTAAGAGATTTTCTCGAACAATTACACACTGATTCTATATTTGTTGAGAAATTTGTCTCATGGATCATATTGTAGAATGCGATTTTGTTTTGTAATTGCATCTCCATAGAGGTTAGCGAAGACTATTTCATGTGTTGCTTCTCAATCGAAAATAGATGTTACATGTTTAAAATGTACTTACTATTTGCTATGGAATCGTCTAAAACTGACGTAAAATATGATCTTTAAGCAGCTGTGATGATTGCAGGCTGGTGCTGATGTGAGCATGATTGGCCAGTTCGGTGTGGGTTTTTACTCGGCTTACCTTGTGGCGGAGAAGGTGATTGTTACAACAAAGCATAACGATGATGAGCAATACATCTGGGAATCTCAGGCCGGTGGCTCATTCACTGTTACAAGGGATGTCGACGGGGAGCAATTGGGCAGGGGAACCAAAATCACACTCTTCCTTAAGGAAGACCAGGTAACTATTTGCATTTCAAACACTTTATTTACTCTTCAATATATATATATATATATATATATATATATATATATATATATATATTTGATGACACATTATTTGTATAAGACATGAAAGAGATTATAAGAATAAGGAAATCCTTACTGTCTTACTACTTTTGCATTATTGATGATTATAATTTGTGATCTGATTAATAATTGATGCTTACGTTTTTGCAGATGGAGTACTTAGAAGAGAGGAGAATTAAGGATCTAGTGAAGAAGCACTCTGAGTTCATTAGCTATCCAATTTACCTCTGGACTGAAAAGACCACAGAAAAGGAAATCAGTGATGACGATGACGATGAGCCTAAGAAGGAAGTGGAAGGTGAAATTGAGGAGGTCGATGAGGACAAGGAGAAGGAGCAAGGAAAGAAGAAAAAGATCAAGGAGGTTTCTCATGAATGGCAGCTAATTAACAAGCAGAAACCAATCTGGTTGCGAAAGCCAGAAGAGATCACCAAGGACGAATATGCCTCTTTCTACAAGAGTCTAACCAATGACTGGGAGGATCATCTTGCAGTGAAGCATTTCTCTGTCGAAGGTCAGCTCGAGTTCAAGGCCATTCTGTTTGTTCCGAAGAGGGCACCGTTCGATCTCTTTGATTCTCGCAAGAAGCCGAACAACATCAAGTTATATGTGAGAAGAGTGTTCATTATGGATAATTGCGAGGAATTGATCCCTGAATACCTCAGTTTTGTCAAGGGTGTTGTTGATTCGGATGATTTGCCTCTCAACATATCACGAGAGATGTTGCAACAGAACAAGATACTCAAGGTGATTAGGAAAAACCTTGTAAAGAAATGCATTGAGATGTTTACTGAGATTGCTGAGAACAAGGAGGACTACAACAAATTCTATGAAGCTTTCTCTAAGAACCTCAAGTTGGGTATCCATGAGGACAGTCAGAACAGGGCAAAATTAGCTGAATTGCTCCGGTACCACTCTACCAAGAGTGGGGACGAATTGACCAGCCTCAAGGATTATGTGACAAGGATGAAGGAAGGACAGAAAGATATCTACTACATTACCGGTGAAAGCAAGAAAGCTGTCGAGACCTCTCCGTTCCTCGAGAGGCTTAAGAAGAAGGGCTATGAAGTTCTCTTTATGGTTGATGCAATTGATGAGTATGCTGTTGGCCAATTGAAAGAGTATGATGGCAAGAAGCTGGTTTCTGCTACTAAAGAGGGCTTGAAACTTGATGAAACTGAGGAAGAGAAGCAGAAAAAAGAGGAGAAGAAGAAGTCCTTTGAGAGCCTCTGCAAGGCGATGAAGGACATCCTCGGCGACAAAGTTGAGAAAGTTGTTGTCTCTGATAGGATTGTGGATTCCCCCTGCTGTTTGGTGACGGGCGAGTACGGCTGGTCGGCTAACATGGAAAGGATCATGAAGGCTCAGGCTCTAAGGGACAGCAGTATGAGTGGTTACATGTCTAGCAAGAAGACAATGGAGATAAACCCTGACAATGGAATCATGGAAGAGTTAAGGAAGAGGGCGGAAGCTGACAAGAACGATAAGTCGGTGAAGGATCTTGTTCTGCTACTGTTTGAGACAGCTCTATTGACATCTGGGTTCAGCTTGGATGATCCCAATACTTTTGCAGCAAGAATTCATAGGATGCTGAAGTTGGGGCTCAGCATTGATGAGGATGAAGAGGCTGGTGATGATGCTGACATGCCTGCATTGGAGGAAGATGGAAACGAGGAGAGCAAGATGGAGGAAGTTGATTAAAGGCTAAGGATGTACAGTTCTGTTGATAAAAAAAAAAACCATTGTAGAGAATTAGAGGTTCTTTTTTAGGTCAAAGGTGAAAAGGTCCTGTTTAGTTGTTACTTTTTGTTTTTTTCTTGTTCGTCATTGGAGTCTGGATGTGTTGTCTCGAGTCATGACAATGTTCCATTTTGTGTTTCGTGAGCAGTAGCTAATATAAGATCTTTGTCTGGGTCCTCATCTATCTTGTGTTTGCTTCTGCTCTTGTTAAAAATTCTGTTAGTTGATTTATCTTATTTCTTTGCATAATTCAATAACGTTTTTGCTTCATCACTAAGTCAAGTCAAGGTAATGCTCGTCAACCTTTGCCGAACTAAGTCAAGGTAATGCTTGCCAACCTTTGCCGAACTATGATCAAATAAGGTATATATTTAAGGGTAAGACAAAAATGTTCGCTCTTTCTGATCAGACAAGAGAGAGAAGACGACAAAGGTTTGATGCAAACATGGCTCCTTTTACGCGCCTGGGCTGGAAGCCACCTACAAATAGTTTTTTGAAGTTAAACGTTGATGGATCTTGGCTTAATGGTGTTGGAGGTATAGGCGCTATAGTACAGGACCACAAAGGAGATTTTGTTGGGGGGTTTTCAAAGTTTGCCACAAATTTGTCTAGCCCCGAACATGTGGAAGCAAAAGCATTGCTGGAGGGGCTCAGATTTGCAATGTGCAAAGGCTACCAACCATGTCTTATAGAAAGCGATTGCCAAGTTTTGGTTAATAAAGTGCATCAGGACGATGAAGATCTATCCCCAGTGGGCCACATAGTTAGTAGTCAGATTAACAATATCTTGGGGATTAGTATAGCTAATCTATCTTTTATTCATAGATCTTGTAATAATTCTGCAGATGTTTTGGTTAAATATGCAATGAGGACTAGAACCTCATCTCAATTGTTTGGAGACTCACCGTGTTTTTTTCTACTACATGTAACCTTCGATATAATTAATGATAATGATTTTTCTATTAAAAAAAAAAAAAAAAAAAGAATTGAGATCCACAAAAATATGGACTTGGTGGTAACAGCAACGTACTTTCCTTAGGTTGACTCAGCTCAACCGCAAACTGTAGGCCTTTGCTAGCCTGCATCCTAAAATTATGATGGTGGAGTACCCGATGTGAGTCGAAGAGAGCGATATAGTCACTACACGTTATTCGTTGTCCCAGTGCATGCCGGCTTGATGAAGGATTGACATCTCACGACAACATAGAAAAGTCTTTCAGATTTCACCACTCGAGTTGTCGTGAGATGATCAATCCTTCACCCATCCGCCAATGCAAGCTTTGTGCATTTAGACTACCAACCAAAATAGTTTACAAACTTTGGCTTGATTAACCTGTCCATCTTCAGGAAGAGAAGTAGGATCTTAAGCCCTCTTCTTAACTATAGAGTATAGTCCACTCCCTTTGCTTTGAGCTGATTCAATCTGAGATGATCATTTCTTGAATTCGAATGAATTCCTTACGTGCAAAGATCATAACGAAACGAGATTGAAAATTAGCTCCGGGAATATGAAGTTCGGGAGACAGCAAGTACTATGGATCCTCCGACTCCTAATCAAGTAGCTTTCCTAGGTCTAGCATGGGTTGCCTTTGCTTATATGCAGTCCGGCTCCTATGCGGACAGGTATCTTTCAGTATGTGCGGAACATTTTTTTTTGCCTTCAGAACAGGTGTTCTTAGCTCTGTTCACGTGATCAGGTATTCTGAAAATCAAAATATTTGTTCTTTTTAAATCAATCTCAGCCGTCAAAATTTTAATCTAACGGATGAAAATCCGTTCCGTACGTGCGGAAAATTTGGCTTCTATGTGCTATCTCCAACTGAGAAACACCCAGAACCGATGCAACCGGGACTCGACATTGATGCAACCCCCCTCCCCTTTACAATCCCGAACAATATACTCAATTTTGAAAACTACAATGTTATACTTATGTCTGTAGTATAGCTCAATTCTTGACATCCAACGGCTCAAACGTGTGGTTAAATATGGGGGATAAAATTGGGAACATGTGTTTTCTGCAAGGCCTTGCAGATATTCTCCAGGTGGTTGCGTTGATGTTGAAGGACGGTTACTTATACGCTGCCTAATGAAACAGTAGGAAGGGGGTTGTTTGATGATCAGGAGCTATATTGGAATCCGCAAGGATAGCCCAATTGATTTCGGGGTGGCAGATTGTATAGAGAAACGGATGTAAGTTTCAATCCAATGTAGGGTGACCGTTTTATAAAAGTCACATGAGCCGGTCTATTTTTAGTCATTCCTCCAGTCCCAAATTATCTCGTCCCACTTTGTATTTTCAGACGGGATTAAGGCTTTCATCAAATTCTAGAGTGAAATATGATAAAATGTCAAACATAACCTTATTTAATGTTACTCCCAATTTAATTCACCTCCTTTTCTCTCTTTATTTCTCTCTCTCCAATATTTAATGTAAAGGGTAGGATTGGAAAAATCATCATTAATTAACCCTTTAATTAGAAAGTGGACAAATAATTTGGGATACACTAAAAAGGAAATGTGGACAGATAATTTGGGACGGAGGGAGTAGAAGTTTATCCAAGTTAGGCTAAATAGGAAGGGAAAAAAAACCCCAAAAGAAATGCAAATCTTTCTGTACAAAAAGCAAGAAAATTCAATCCTGGATTCATCTTTTCAACTGCAAATTTATTTCCAAACAGCAATTAAAAACATTTACACCGCCATCCAACCTAACAAATATATACAATGGCTCAATATTGTTCGAGATGACCTGACGTTTGATGTTGGTGAGTTATTGGATAACCAAGCGTCTGGTACAGATTGTACAATAATACTTGCGCTTATTCTTGAAATAAAGAGGAACAAAGCAAAACCTCCAATCTTTCTGCACATCCATGGCTTGAATCATCCCACCACAGTAAGGACAAGCCCCTGGCGCTGCTTGTCTTCCAAGTACCCTCTCGTTTTCGTCGCAAACAAACACCAAACACATCTTCAATTTCGAAGAAGCCCGTTTATGATTGCCTTGATATATGAGGAGGAATTCAACTGTATTTTATTTTAAGAAAAGAAAAAATTACCCCAAGATATATAGAGACGAAGCTTTGAAGGGAACTCTCTCTTTATTTTTTTCGATAAGAATCTGGAATTTGCGTAGCGGTTAGAGGTTGACTTGGAATCTTTCTTACTTTTTCGGCAGTCCGGTTTGTATGAGTAACAGCTATTTTTCCGCACATGCGGGATATTTTTTTGGCCTTAAGAACAGCTGTTCACTGAACAACTGTTCATTTTTTAATCAATCTTAGCCGCCAAAACTTTAATCTAACGGACGAACTTTTGTCCCGCATGTTCCGCACAAAAGCTGTTCCGCATAGGAGCAGTGGTGCTTTTTGGGTGCTCTGTATTTTGGGGTGACAATCGTATGTTCGTGTAGTTTCATATTCCTGTATGCAACTAAAAATTAAAATTCGCTATATGAATATTTTTTCTAATTATATATATATATATATATATATATATATATATATATATATATATATATATACCCGTTTAAATTACGATTGGTTGAAAGATGTGAATATGAACATATACGGGGACATATGATTTTTGGCCATGCATTTGAGTATTTGTATGGGGAATGAAAATCAACAAATTTAGTATATGTTGAATTTTTTTTGTCATTTTAGACTGTCGGATAAAAATTTGATGTTACAAATATTTTTTAACGAATATTTATTGTGATGTTTAGAACTTACATAAGTGTTTATCATGAGTAGGGATGACAATGGGGAAGATTGGGGCGAGGTATCTTAATACCCAAACCCGTCACGCGAATCGAACCATCGCCCCGCCCTGCCCCGTGATCCGCCACGGGCCAAGACTCTTCGCCTTGTGCAGATTGGGCCGCCCCGCCACGTCCCGTTAAATATTTTTTTTTAAAAAAATCACATAAATAGGATACAAAAATTGAGATAAAACCTACCACATTTTTTTTTAAAACTCAATCTAGCAATAACCATTCTTTGTGGGAAAAGGAATTAAGGAAATCATAACATAAAGAGGAGAATTTTGGATGAATAACATTTATATAAACACAATTAATAATACTATAATATCGACGGGGTTGGAAAGATACTCCCAATGGAGAATTCTCCTCAAGGGCAGCACATATGAAAATCAATAGTGATAGAGTAGATGGAGTGGCAACATGTCCTTCAGACTGGAATTGGGTTTGGAAGACAAATTGTAATCAACGAGTAAAATTGTTTCTTTGGACATGCAACCACCAAAGACTACCCACTAGTAAGCTTTTGGCAAGGAGACAATCACACAATGCTCATTCTGTTCTAAGTGTATAACACAGGAGGAAGATGAAGAACATATATTGAGATACTGCCCGCATGCGATCTATCTCTGGGAGAAACTTGATATACATTCCAGTGTCACCACTTTGAAGGATCTGGATTTCAAAGAATGGCTAAAGAAGGGGGCCGCTCTAAAGAAATATTCACATTTCTTTAATATCCCTTGGGGCACTTTGTTCGCTTTTGGTTGCTGGTCCCTTTGGATGAACAGGAATCAGAGCATCTTCAGGCCACAAGAACCGGTTGTGGATCCGTTTAAGTGCACTATTGAGAGAGTGGGGGAATTCTATGCTTTGGGGAGATATACGGCAAATCCTACAACAAAAACTCCTATTTTAGTCTCTTGGAACAAATCAGATTTAGGTTGGATGAAATTAAATGTGGATGGATCTTTTTTAACAATCCAAGGAAATGAGGTTGTTGTCTTAAGTTTGATCGGGACGGGATTAAAGCATTGAAAGCACATGCTGAATTATAAAAAAGTGGATCCAGTCTCTATAAACAGATGACAGAGCTAACTTGGACAACTTGAAGGACATGTTTGAGATCAAAAGAATTATGGTTGACATTTATGGCCTGTAAGAACTTACGTTAGTTCACCCATCATTTGTGTGATGTTGTGTATTTGACATATCTATTTATAAATATAAAATTGGGCTAATTCGAAACAGTGTTGGTGGGTGAGTTAGGGGGTTTTCGAGGAATTTGGGGAATTGCTCTAATACTCATACGGAATTATGGGGTTTGAGGGATGGGCTTAGTATGGCAGCCAACTTAAACATCGAGAAACTTGATGTTGAGTTGGATGTTGTAGTTGTCACCCAACTGCTTAAATTAGGAAATATTGATTGGCATCCGTTGTCTAACTTAATTTTTTACTGCAGGGATATACTTAGGAAGTTAAGGAATGCAGGGTTAGGCACATCTCTAGAGAGGCAAATGGATGTGCTGACTGCCTTGCTAAATACGAGGCAAAATTGACTGCTTTTGATTTCATTTTGTTTCAATCTTCTCCTCTATTTGTTAGCCAATTAATGGCAGGGGATGCCCGTGGGGCTAATTTCGAGAGATTGATATGTAATGATTTGAACATGTCGTACTCTGTTTTTGATTAATATTAATTAGTACTTTAATTTACCAAAAAATAATATGCACGGGTGCGGGGCGAATATTATAGGAGATCTGACCGAGGCGGGTCAGATCTGCCCCAAATAGGACGGGTCAAATCGGGACGGGGCAGATAAAAATTGCCCTCCCTATTCAGGAGAGAACATTTGTTGCATTGAGAAGTAACACTTATACAAAAAGTATACAACACAAGACGCATATTATTCAATATATACTAACACTTTTTTATTCTACACTATAGTCAGTTCAATATTTGTAGTAGTAAATATGAGTTTCTTTATTCAATGACAAAGTCCATGCACGTTTAACACAACCATTTTCATCCCTCATGATAGCAGCAACAGTATACATACCATCAGCAAAAGCGACGTCGAAATTCACTTTTTCCAATTTGGTGGAGGACGCGTCCACCAGTTCCTAACCAAAGCACTTTTAGTCTGCTGTCCTCTCTTTGATGCAGCCGCTGCATACTCCGTAGCCAATTTAATACAAGAGCCAAACAAATCATTCCAATTTGCAGGAGCCGGACCAAAATAAATGGAATTTCTTTCTTTCCAAACTTGTTCCATAACTACAACCGCAAAATTGGTGAACATAGCAATATCAGACTCTTGTAACGGAAACACTGAAACAGGATTAAGAACACAATCAATCCATTGCAAAATAGTGAAAGAATTAAAGGAGTTGCTCCAGATGCTTACACAGCT
The DNA here is from genome assembly GCA_026122235.1 of Vinca minor. NCBI lineage: Eukaryota > Viridiplantae > Streptophyta > Magnoliopsida > Gentianales > Apocynaceae > Vinca > Vinca minor. The sequence goes on along the minus strand of JAOCZM010000100.1, from coordinate 5,830,466 downwards.
GAAGCTAAAGGAGCTCTTTTGGCTATTAATTTGGCTTCTACGGGTAAGCTTGATAACACTATTTTTGAAGGTGATGCTTCAAATGTCATTTTCTCTCTTAAGGGACACAATGAAGCTATGGAATGGCAAGGCAGGTCTATTATTCATCAATGTAGACAACTTACTGCTAAGCATAATTGTAATTTTTTTTCAGTTTCTAGATTATGTAATTTTGCAGCCAATAATCTTGCGAAATGGGCAAAAAACTCTTCTCTAGTTGGATTTATTCCTTTAGGGTCCCTCCCTTGTGAGGTTTTTTGTGACCAGGATTCAAGTGGCTCTTTGGATGTAATGGATCCTGGGGATTGTAATATTTCTTCTAGTAATGAATAGGTGGTTTTTCATCAAAAAAAAAAAAAGTCCATGCACGTTTCTTTTTAAATTTAACTAATGCCTCTCTTTCAAAATATTACAACATTTTGTATTTCTATTTCGATTCAAAATATGTATTTTTATAATTTTTAAGAATTATGTGTCTAAAATTATTATATTTTGGATCCTCGGACCTCCGCGACACATCTTGCATGGAATATTATATGGAAAAATGATTAATGACTAAATAATATTGGCTAAAATTCCAAATTAAATATTAGTTTAAGGGATTTAAGGAGTTATTTATAATTTTACCATCAATTTAACAAATTAATTGGATAAATTTTAGCTATATAGCATTACCTCATATATATATATATATATATATAAGCGCCCGAACCCGGCTCACATAGCTCGAAAATATGTGAGCGTGAGCTTAAATAAGCTGAGCGTGAGCGTAATGTTCAATATCGAATTTTATGTGAGCTGAGCGTGAGCTTGACCCCGCTCAGCCCGGTTAAAGCTCGCACCGAATAAGAATAATATAATTATGTATATTATATACTAAATTTCTAATTAAAAATAAGTCATATAAAAACTGGCGACAAAAAACATTGTTTATTTTTATCTATGCTTTATGGATTTTTTTTAATATTTGACCTTGTTATATTTTTATCTTTTTACTAGTTTATCTTGATATATGAATTAAGTGTTATTGGATTATGTATATTTGTATTCTCGTTATAATTTAGTCTCATGACTAATTGTATTTTACTATTCTTTCTACATGATTTATATTTTTTTTCTAATATTAGTTTAGTTGAGCTAAGCGTTAGCTTAATGCTTTTTCCGGACTGAACGTGAGCTGAACATTCCAATTTTTATGTTAGATGAACGTGAACTACACCAATCTCGGCTTACATAGCTCGATTGACACCCATATATATATATATAAGGCCGGCATGAAAGTACTCCATCCTCCCACTCCTCACTTTCTCTGGGTTTTGTTATATTCTAAACTACATTCAAGTTCACAGATTTCATCATACAGGAAAGAATTCTGATTCAGATTTTAGTTACAATTGAGGTCTGAAAGAGGATGAATTGTGGAAAAACTGTAGAGATGGTTCAAAGGTTCAGAAATAGCTTATATTGAAATACGGGAACAGTGAAAAATGAGAAAACAATGAAAGCCTAAATTAAAATGAAGTACTGCTCACTGTATGCACTTTCCACTTTTAAGGAAATCGATTATGGAAATCATGTAACCAATGTGGTAAGGCTACCCAAACATGAGCCTGAAGTCCCGTATTCGATTTCCATACCTCCCCAAGTGGGGCAAATAATTTCTCCTCCTTATGAGGCTAAATTCCCTCCCCAAACCCAAACATGGGACATGCTACAATCTCTCTATCTAGGGTACTCTCCGCTCTCCCCCCATCGAGGCAAAAAAAAAAAAAGGAAATCGATTAACATGCAATACAGAAACATCTGAACTCCCACTTACGACCCTCGACAACATATTCCATTGGGCTAACATTCACAATACCCGAAAATTAATGCTTATTTGGAAAGAAAATAAATTTCATGTTTTTTTCCAAGTAAATTTCATGTTACGATGCTTGATTATCATCATGGAAAAAGGTGCAAACCACAAACGCATAAAGCAAAATGCCCCCAACATTAATGGAATTAATTCATCCTTTCAAGCGATGGAGTTAACAGGAAATAAATAGATTTATATAAAGATCCAGAGCTACCAAAACTGTAAAAAGACACAGAGTTAAACCATGTATCACAAACAAGAGAGCATTTCACTGAAACATTTGCATCCCTAACTTGCAAAAACAGTAACAAATAGGCAACATAAGTTTAAGAGAAGCTGGAACTTGGTGGTGCAGAACCAAAACCTCCAGATCCACGACCAAATCCAGATCTTCCACCAGAACCCTGCAGAAATAGAACACAGTTAGGAGCTAGCAGCACAGAATAAGCAATAGATAAACCTGGTCAAATAAGTACGTAACAAGTTGAGCATTAGTATTTTCTCTATGTGGACAAAGGAACCAACCAAGTATGAACCTACCAAAACTACAACACTACATAAGATCATAGATGCTGCATTGTGTTTCAAGAGATATTCCATTTACCATATCAAAAACAGACAAAAGAAAGATTGAATTCCACAACTTCAAGAGTTGAGCAGCGTAGAAATGACGTGAAATCTTTGGCAGCGGAAGCACTGCAGGTTTCACCCATTGCAAGTTCTTGATGGTTCAAATTGAATACAAACACAGATTCTTCAAGGTATTGGATTGACATAATTCAGAAAAAAATAAAAAATAGAAAGACAATTATGGTGAAAGTCGGGCATAAGAAATCGTGAAGAAAAATGGGAAATGAACTTATATGTCATTGTTTGGTACAAACTCATCAAGTAACAGATTTAATTATTTCAACGACATACAAGAGTAAAGAAAAATACCAACCACCACTCAACCAAAGATGAAATAGAAATGCAGGAACGCTAAATGCTATTGAAAAAGAAAATAACCAGTAACAGATTTAACTATTTCAACGACATAAATGCAAAAAAAAAAAAAGGTCGTTCCACACTAGAATAATCAGGCCACTTCTAAATTGATCAACTTTATTTTCAACAAATAATCTTCCTTAACAGCAATAAATAGAAAAGGATAATCCATCTACAAAGGAATACTCCTTATGCAATTAATAGTAATTGAACAAAAAGCAAAGAAACACTCAGCTAGCTGTTTTACAAGAGAACACCCACTAATTCACATAGGCAATTTTTTTAACTGTGGTTCCTAATGCACATCATAAAGTTTCCGCCCAATAAACCATAATATTAGTAACACAATAGCAAACATCATGATAAAGAGAAAAGACAAAAAGGGGATTAATTACTAACCCTGAAAGCAGGCTGGTAATCAGCTGGAGCTCCACTCTTCTCACCACCGAACTCGCCAGGGGGTCCTCTTGGTCCACCACGGTAACCATCCCTGTCACCGAACCTAGGCCTATCCCCATCAAATCTGGGAGGTCCACTGTAATCCAGCCGCAAAACAAAAATCAAACACCAAACTAACCCAAAAATCACAAACTTTAAACAAAATAAGAAATGATAAAAATAATTACCGAGGACGGTCGCCAGGTGGGCCACCCATGGGACGGCCTAGTGGCTTAGCAGACTTCTTAAGAGTAGCCGGAACAATCTCAGAAGGGAGATTAAGATAAGTCCTCAGAAACTCAATACCATCATTGGTCAGATACCAGTAGTAGTGCATCCATGCGAAGGTCTCGCGCACATACTCCTTGGATTTGAAGCTTTGCATCAACTTGATGACCTGCAAATTGGGGACATCGATGTCTGGATGCTTGGCCAAGTTGTAATCCTTCTTTGCATAGCAAACTCCCTCTGTAATAATTCAAAACATTTATATTTTTAAAATCAGAATCAACATAAATAAATAAACAAACACATTTGAAGGTGAAAATTAGGGTTTGTAATATTTTGGCTAAGTTGTAATCTTTCTTACATTAACAAACTCCCTCTGTAAATCCGAATATAATTTTTAATCTGAAATCATGTAGAAAACAACATTGAAAGTAAAAATTAGGGATTGTTAAAGACCTTGGAAGAGGTATTTGGAGATCTCTCTTCTGTTCTTCTCAGAAATAATCTGATTAAGAAAATCAACATTTTAATTAGTTATACATATGAGAAAACAAAGAATAATTCTGTGTAGAGAAGGAGGAAGATGATAAGGTTACCATGGCTGCTGCTGATGAACTGCTCGGAAAAGAGAAGAAGTGAGAGAGAGACGATTAGAAGAAAGCCTCCGTAGTATGTTGCAGTAGTTGAAACCCTAAATAGAGAGTGTTTTTATATGTGGGTTTGGGGGGGTTTTCTATGGGCTTTGCTGATAGGCCTACTCACGGATTAGAAATAGCGGGTATGGTTAGGCCCGAAATCATTTTTGAGTTATGAAAAAAGCCTCTAAATTTGCCATTACAAAATTGGGCCAAGGATTGGACAAATTATTTCTCAAAAAAAAAGATTGACCCAACTATAAACTTAGTCTTTTTTTTTTTTGTCTACCCGTTTGTGGCATCTGATATCCACCGACAACGTGGTGACTATATCCGGACTCGGCCTCACGGTTGGCCCGCAGTTTTACCGCTCAACAGGGGAGAGACTAGCCCATATTACTCTTAAAGAAAATCCCGCAAGAGTCGAATTCCACCAAAGGGAATCGAACCCTCGTCAACGGCGTCAGCTTAAGCAGCTCCAACCAGCTGCCCCAGAGCTCGGGGTTAACTATAAACTTAGTCTGGAACTGAACTTGGGTGTAATCAATACAATTGATCGGGTCTCACCCCATACCGATCAATCTAGCTCAATTATACTTTCAGAAGCGGAATCCACTTTTGTCATTATAACCCAAGTTAAATTTATGGGTGTGAGGTGTGGAGAAGTTTTATCTTGTAGGTGAGTAAGTTTAAAATTTACATTAAAGTCAATAAATACAATATACGTAGGAAAGAGAATTGACTTTTTAACCTACGTGTACTGTATTCAATGGTTTGGATGTAACTTTTAAACTTACTCACCTACCAAAATAAATTTCTAGGGGAGGGGTGAAAATCCTCTATCCCCATTCCTATCCCCTACCAATCAGAATTTACTATATAAATATTTTTTCCAATTATATATACACATGGTGAATTGTGATTGGTTGGGGATAGGGATGAGAATAGAAACGGGGACAGATAATTTTTTACCGGGGGAGGGGGGTGTTCCATAGTCGAGCATTTTTAGGGATTGCGTTTTCATTTCTAGATGTACTAGTTTTCATAAATAAGAAATCCAAAAATTTTAAACTGAATTTTCGAATGATCGAGAAAACCCATTTTTTCTTCATTTTCTTTTAGTTTGTGCAAATGCAATGCTGGGCATTTGTTTAGTACTTTCGTTAAAAAATTAATACAACTTTTTACTTTGAGTTTTATATTAACTTTTACAAATAACTTATTTTTTCGATTTGTAATATTCATCTTTCAATACAAAATAAATTCAAATATACCAAACTGGTTTGTAACGAGTGTTGGCCCACGAGTGACCTCTCAGAAGCAGGGACAAAGACAGGGTAGTCGCTCCCCGAGATTTTTAAAAATATTATTAGGTATAGTAAATTTTATACGTAGTTCGAAATATTTTATCAATTTCGCCCCCAAGATTATTTTTTTTGCCCCAAGGTATAGTAAATTTCATATGTAGTTCGATATACTGTTACATTTTCGCCCCAACGCCAAATTCCTTTCTTCGTCGTGCTTAGGAGTGCCATTGACCCAACTGAGTTGTGCTTAGCATTAGAAGTTGTCATTATCACTCATGACTCAACCACTCATAAATACTTGTTCCCCAAGAAACGGAATATTAATTAGAAACAAAAATTACTTTGTGTTAGTAAAACTTCAGAAGCCAAAACTCACAAATTGGGAATGAATGTGGTATGTGCTCCCGGTCTGGTCAAAATTTAGGAAATGAGTATTCTCTAATTCACAATAATAACTTTGTAGTTTTTGTATAAGTTCACGATCAGCTCATGACTAGATGTATCCCTCGAAAATGGAAAACTATTCATGATTTAAAGACAAATGATCACCTGCTCTCATGGACTAAATCAGAATTTTTTAGTTGGGGTAAGGTTCAAACTTTACATTATTCTTGAAATGATGAAAGTTAAAATTTGTATATGAAATTTTTAATATCAATAAGAGAAGAATACACTTTTATTTTAAAAAATTGGGACAGCCGTCTTCCGACCTAAGCCTGTTAATTGAACTCAAGTGCCCAAATTCAGATTCATAAGACCCAATTTGGATATAGATATATTTTTTTATACTCATATTTAGATTGAGTTTGGACTTATATGGGTAGGATTCAAGTCAAGTATGTGACCCAAAAGTTGTGGGTCTAAATTATAATTGCATAGACCCAAGAGACCCAATGACCCAATTACGATTATTTATTTATTTTGTTTTTATAAGAACTTAAGAATATGATGTTAATGTTAATGAACAGTGCATATTTTTTTCATAAAATATTTCGTTAATAATCATTATTTATTTTATTTAAAAAAATATTTACATTTCGATCGATAAAATTGAGTATCAATAAAATTATAAATAAATTAATGAGCGGGCCTAAATTAGATCTAATACCCAATGTGATTGAGTTCGGACTATAGTTGAAAATATTTAGACTCAATCAAATAGAAATCCAACTTGAGTCTCAATTTAGTGGGTTTGAGTCTGAACCCAATATTTTAGACCCAATAAACTCAATTGACATGCCTACCCCGACTCCTTAGCTCCATCATTGAGCGTTCACAAATGAGTTTTTAGGGGCTTTTACTTGGTTTAGTATCCCTTTTGTATAGGTGCACTGAAATAGACACCATATTTTTGGGTGGGACTAAACTAGGCACAACGCAATGGGTAAATGCGTAGTTCTAATACACAACGCATAGGGGCAATGCGTTCTTCTGGAAAGGACACAACGCATAGATGTTATGCGTTATTGACTGATACAACGCATAGTACTTATGCGTTTTGACCAAAACCTTCTCCCTTCCGCTTTCCTTTAGCCTTTAGCTTGCTTTTCCTTTAATTTTTTAAAGGAATACCCTTAATATCATCTTTATTCCAAAAAAATAAATTTCCTATCTATTTCAAAACCCTAAGAAACCTTAAACTTAATCAATACTAATAAGACTATTAACATAACATATTACTCAAATATTTAGTGTAATAAATTTTTAAGAATAATGAAAGAGAAGAGACAAATTTTGGTTTAATATAAAAATTCCATATAATTGCAAAATTTGAGAATAATTGAAATCGTTAAAAAAAATGTTACAAACAAATAAAACTTAACATAATCTAAGAGTGACTTGGTCCAACATTGTAATGGCAATTTATTGATGTATGACTAGGCATATGACAATTGCTACAAAGGCGAATAGCACCCGGTTCACGATAATCCATATCGCTATGTATCCTTGTGGTATGCACGCGACCCCGTTTATTTTTCATATTTGGTCCGTAATATGTCATATAAAATGGGGCATCCCGCCATAAACCCTGGTCAGCGATGGGATTAAAAGAAGCCTCGTATGTTTTTTTGTTAATTTACGTTGGTGTAAATTTCCAAAACCATTTCCACCGGGTTCCATCCCTTATTGTTACAAACCGCCATTGCATGAGAGCATGGGTAACCGTAAATGATCTATTTCCCACAAGTGCAGGAATTGTCGGCCATATGGAGTGTGTACGTTGTATTTCCTCGTCCATTTCCACGCGCCCGAGATTTGACACTGTATAATCCTGTCTGGTTATTGAATTGGACAACCCGGTGGCGTCGACACTTCTGTTGGTTCTGAAGGAATTTTTCCCAAATTCTCGCAGGTAATTGATGAATGCTTTTGTTTGCTTCTACCCGATGTTCATCAAAATACTGGACCATCTTACTAAAAACCATCTCTAAAAGAGCCTTTAAGGGAAGAGCCCTAGCTTTCTTTAACACACTATTTAATGACTCAGAGAGGTTAGTCGTCATTATTCCATGTCTGTAACTACCATCATGCACAAGTGTCCATTGGTCATAACTTATTTGGTTTAGCCAATTGTAAGCTTCGACATTTCTGGTTTGAATTTCTTGCCCGGTTGAACTTGTGCATTTTTGTTGTGGTTCCCGCTAGCCACATTAAAGATTTCAACTCTTTATTTTTGAACCTTTTGTTGAAATTTGCTCTTATGTGTCGTAGACAGAATCTGTGATGGGCAAATGGTGGCTGCCAGAGTACTTGTTCAGTGACAGCATTGAGGATTCCGTTGTGACGATCGGAAATTACACAAACAGGCCTTTGTTTGACAACATGTTCTTGTAGGTTTTGGAGAAACCAATTCCAACTCTCTGATGACTCTTTGTCAACAATGGCATATGCTAGTGGGAAAACGTGGTTGTTTGCATCCCATGTGCTACCAATCAATAGCACTCCCTTGTAAACACCGCGTAAATGAGTCCCGTCAATTGATATAACGGGACGACAATGTGTAAAACCGATGATGGAAGGCTGAAACGTCCAAAACAAAAAGTTGAAGACTTTTACACCGCGGCTGCTAGTCTCATGGTTGTTCCATCGTATAATTGTGCCGATATTTGAATCCTCTATTGCCCGAGTGTATTGAGGTAGTATGGTGAATGTGGATTTCCAAGTACCGGTAACAACTCAATGTCACCCTTCCTAGCGTACCACCCTTTTTTGTAGGAGCAACCAACTCCAAAAATTTCATCTACCTCTTTTACAATGAGGCTAACAGGTGATTCTGGATCCACCTGCACAACATGGGTGACACGCTCGGCAATAGTTTTTTATGAGAGATTACAGTGGTAGTTGTTTGCTCTAGTAACAATGCAAGTGTGTGTTGGATTGTATACAGTTGCCAGCCATTTACCATGTGTGATTTTTTTCCTTATGTTTATGTGCCAAGGACACTTATTAGTCGGTGTTGAATTTGCACAGTCTGCTGACCACACCCTTGTATTGCTCATAGTAACCTTAAACTCTACTTTATTCTGGACACTCCAAATTCTAACCGCCAACACAGCTTCACTTTTGTCGCGGAACCGCATATGGTTTTTCAGGTGCTTTGTCTCGGGGGTCCAGTCATCCATGGTGACGTCTGCATATTCTTGCAAATCATCAATTTGGGCACCTTAACCTAAATCTGTGAAACATTGGTATGCGGTGTAATCTGTAAGTGGGAATGATGGACATTCCTCTCTTATTGGGTACCTATTAGTCGTTGGCTCTTCGTGTTCATCAGAGTCATCGCCATTTGGACCTTCTGAGTCTGGATCACCGTCCACATCTGAAGTCGGACCTTGAGAGTCAGCTACAGCAGGTCCATTTAGCATAGGTTCAGCTGATGCAACTATATGTGTAACTGGAGTAACATGCATTAGTGGGTAGGGGCATTGCACCGGTTCTGCCGGACGATCTGGGATAGTTACAATTGGTGAATAATGCAAGTTAGAGAGTGAGCTTGAACCAAAAAAAAAAAATTGACTATTGAAATTATTGGGAGCGTCAAAATCGTCGTTGGACATTGTTTGGATGGACACTTGCACAAATAAAATATGAATGTGTACACCAGATGCACCAAATTGCGGGTGAATATCTCAAAGAGCAGCCATTTCTTCATCATTGTTCATATCAACAGCTGAGTAAAAGAAACGTTCCCACTCCGGTGAGTAAAATGGCCACCTAAGTGTCATTCGAACTTCATACTCCATTGTGTTTAACCCTTTAAGGGCTAATATTCTTTGGACCATCTCTGCATGTGTAACCTTGCGCCTTAACGTCCATGTTTGCTTTGCATGGCCTGTAAAGTAGTGGCCTTCTTGGTCTCGTTCAATTTGACTATCCCAGTATAGAAAAATTCTAATGGGATTTTGCAGGTTGGTCGTCATATTTTGATTAAATGGGGAAGAATGGTGAGTGTGAATGTATAATTGTATGGTATATTTGATGATTTTGGACGATGACTTACAGTTAATATATATAGAGGGCAGCAAAGATAAATTTTGAAAAAATCTTATCTTTTGAAGATTTCCCAACCTTATCTTATCAATTGGAAATTTTAACACGTGAAGATATTTCGATACATCTTATCAACTTTAAGAACAACGCATGGGAGGAATGCGTTGTGCACTGGCAGGCTTTACCACGGGAAGATTTTCGAAACATCTTATCTACTTTAAGAACAACGCATTGGGGGAATGCGTTGTGCACTAGATGACAACTTATCTCATTTCCTTCACTTCATGGTTGTAGCCTATAAATTTCCGTGTTCGTAACATATTCTTTACATAACAATTAGTTTTTGAAATGAATAGCGGTATGGATCCACCACTTGTTCAATATTTGAATAATAGGTTTGAAATTGTTGCCGGATATCGATGCTGGGGAAGAATGGTAATGTCTTTTATTTAATATTATTTTTTATCCCGTAATAATCGTTCGTTAACTAACAAAATTTTACATTTTGTAGCCTATACCATCTTCCTTCACTACATGGTTAGAGGTGCCCCATGAATTCTATTTGCACGACGCAATTGGTAATGAGTGGTGTGTTTCTGTTACAAATAGTTGCGGGAACTACTCTTTCGAAACTGGTATTGAAGAGTTTGTGGTAGAAAATAATCTTGGCATGGAGGATATCATATATTTTATACCTTCCCCCAATAACATAATAGATGTATATTTTAAGTCACAGAGACGTGTTGCAGCAACTTTGCACGGAATTGGACGTTTGAAGGGGGAAACAGCCAATCCGTCATACGGAGCTTGGTATTTCAAAAGTTTTGACATATATGTGAATCATAACCCAAAAATGGAGAAACTGGTATGCTACGAATAGTTGTAACTATATTTAGTAATATTATTTTCACATGAAATAATTATTTTACCATATTTTATTTGTTCATGGCCACAGATTTGTGATGACTACATACAATGGCGTTGCGATATGGGCTTTGCAAGAATGCCGGGGGTATTGCACATGCGAGACACAAATGGTCACATAATTTCACTACCAGTCCATACATACTTTGAAGGTGATTACTTCTTAGGAGGGTTTTTAAAGTTTGTTGCTTTTTACAATATGGGCCATGGCGGCAACGAAGAATTTATGAAAATACATCCGGCCCTTAACGATATCATTGATTGGAAGGTTGGAACGCATTATCCAGGAACCCGTATTGTATTGAACTCGGAGCTTGGTTTGCCCAATTTCTAATGTTTCGTGGTATGAACTCGTGTTATGGTTCGTGTTATGGTTTCTGTCAATTAATAAATAAAAGTGCCAATTTCTAATGTTTTGTCAATTAATAAATAAAAGTGCCAATTTATAATGTTTTGTCAAGTAATCAATAAAATTTCAAGGTACATCATATAAGATTAACATCATGTACACAATATAAGAAATAGGACTAAAGATAATCGGCCGGTGTGTGGCGATTTGGCTCAAACCTATCCCGGTCTGACCTACGCAAAATCCTCTCCTCAGGAGTCAAACTGTCAAACTCATTATCTAAATGAGAATCTCCGCCAAATAACTGGTCGACAAAAGTATCACCTGTACTATGTTCACGAAATCTTGACGGCCCCGCTGCAGAAAGACTACCTGTAACAACTAACTGACTAGGTGTCCAGGCTTCGGAAGACGGTGGAACTGAACTGGCTCCGGGATCGTATGACGGATATCTACTTCAGGTGGAATCTGTGCATCTGGAACTGGTGCAGGGGGGGCCTGGCCCCGACCACGTCCGCGACGACCAATGCCTCTCCCTTCTCGATGTCTCCTACCACATCTCCTAACTCCCCGTGCTCCACGGTCGTCTATGGGTGATCTTGGTGCACTAATGGGAGTTGGAATGACTGCGTCTGAAGGAATAGCGCGAGCCGATGGTCTGCACCCTAGTGAACCACCTACTGCTAGTAAGCCTCTGCTACACTTTGAGATTATTCGCTCCATAAAACTCTTCATGTGCGGTGGCGCTTGCTGGTCAGTCTCCCTGGCAATATTATAGCATTCAGCAACAACATTTCCCTGCCAAATATAAATTCTTTAGAATATTAAAAGAAGATAAAATTAAATAATATACACACCTAAAAAATGAAACTAAATATAATTATTTCTTACCAACATTACAGCAGTAGTGGCGGTTGCGTGAAAACCGTCTGAAACGTGTAATCGATGCATGGCGTTTTCAACTTGGCATCGCGTCCTCACCAAATACCAATCCATATAATCAGGCCTGGGTTTCTGGACATCTGCGATGTGATGACCGTTGACTATGAATTGATGTTTAGCATCCCAAGTTTGGATTTGTTGCCTATGCACCAAACTCCAATCCTCATTCGCCTTACCTTGTATCTTCAATTTATGCCAATCTGAACGGGTGTCGCAGTTTGGAGGTACATACTGCTCAAAGTTAAACTGTCTCATCACCCGACTAGGTAGATGCATCTCGGTGATCTCAAAACAAATGAGCGGGACCTCGGCACGCCATATATCATCGCCAGGATAAACTATGACATCCCGATAGGGAAGCCAATCAAACTGCAACACAAATATAAAAGTTAATTAAATATAAAAAACAATTTATAAAATTATTAAATACTATTTCAAATAAAAATCTACCTGCTGAGGTTGTAGGGAATCTAACTGATCGTGATAGGTAATAAGAATCCGCCTCGGGAGTAAAGATAAGTCCAGGGGAAAAGACCAACGACCACCATAAGCAGCACCCTGAGGAAACTCAACTGGCCCCCCAATGAGCGGACGGACCACTGATATACGTGTCCACGCCCACAACTCCAAAAGCGTCATCGGACCCACAATTTCCTTGGCTACCCCAAGAGCAGCTGTACATAATGACCTATAGAGATATGCCAGTATAGCGCTCCCCCAACTATACAAAGGCGTGCGATCTAAATCAGCCAGGAACTGGAGATACCGTAACGGGACGTGGTTGCCACTGTGATCACTGAAAAACTGACCATCTAACAACATAAGAATAAGACCGCGGGCAAGCCTAGAAAATTCCAAATCAGTAGCATCATCTGGTAGTGGAGTCAAAATAAATGCCTCTAACCGTGACTTCACCAATTGATTACCTCGAATATCGGTTGCCGCAGGTCTAAATCCAAAACTAATATTTATCTGCTCAATCCACTGCTCTTTTTGTACGATTATACTTACCCCTGTTAATGGTAATCCCTCTACCGGCATACCCCACAGAAGAGCCACATCCTGTAACGTCACAAGTCGCTTCACCTACTGTAAGATGAAACGTGTGGGTCTCTGGACGCCAACGCTCAACCAAGGCAGTAATGAGCGAAAGGTCCGTGTCCCTATACCCAATCCTGGCTAAACCACCAAATCCCGCTCTATCTATCCACTCACGAACCCTCTCGTGAGTCTCAGAATAAACCTCCCAAAAAATCTTATCATACCTACAAGCTTTTAAACTCTTATTTTCTTGATTACCATCCCAAATCAATGAAGACCGGTGTTCCGCTTGCATAGTCAATAACGAACAATCTAAGGGGCCGGGATGAACATCGGCAGGTACTCTACGAGGCTCCATCAATAAGCTTCAATTATCATAAAAATAAAAATTAAATCTTATATGTTGTGATAGTGAAAATCTAACATAAACAATTTAGTTAAACATAAATTTAAATTAAAGCATATGTTTATTTTTCACCACCAATTTTAAAATTTCCCTAACAATGATTATTCTAAAATTTAATATACTAAATTACACAAAATTACAAAATTATTCTAAAATAATATAATATACTAAATTACACAAAACAACACAAATTAATACTAAAATACCCCAAATTTTCATAACTAAATTAAAATTATACAAAATAATACAATAGACAATCTAAATCAAAACTAAACAACACAAATTTATACTCAATCACATAAAAATTAACTTATTATTACTAAACAACACAAAATTAACAAAAAAAAAATTTAATTTAATACAAAAAAATAACACAAATTAAATTACAATATTAACAAAGATAGGGTGATAAATTATACCAAAATGATGATGATGTTGTGGAGGAGAATGATTTTTCAACACAATTTTGCTGATTTTTTGCTTTGAAAAATGAGATTTTGAGGAGCAAAGCTTCAAAAAATTTCCATGGTTTTTTTCACTCACTGCTGCCGCGGCTTGGGGGAAGGAAGAAAAGGAAAGGGGGGAGGTTTTAGGGTTGGGTAAGAACGCATATAGTGTATGCGTTGTTGCTTTTGAAGAACGCATAAAATAAATGCGTTGTGTGTCCTGGAACGCATAAAACTAATGCGTTGTGTCCCGTCTGGCAGAAGAACGCATAATATGTATGCGTTGTGTTTTCGAACAACGCGTGAATCTTATGCGTTGTGCCTACTTTAGTCCCACCCAAAAAAATGGTGTCTATTTCAGTGCACCTATACAAAAATGATACTAAACCAAGTAAAAGTCCAGTTTTTAATTGTACTTCTTACATGAATTTAATTGTAATCCAAAATTCAGATGAAGAGAAAACCTCCCTACATATACATAAATAATTTTTGTGTTTCTCGTTTTGTCAATAAACTTTTATTTTAGCTATTTTTGTACATAAACTATTTTTGAAGTACTGCTATTGTCAAATTAGTGTGAAACTGGTGGTTTTCTGCCACTTTTATTAACTTGTTATGCACATATCACAGTGTTAATGACTTAAATTGACAAAAAATATCATTAAGACTTTCAAACATATACAAAACACGTGTATAAAAGTGACTTGAAATCACTAATTTTATACTATTTTGACAAAAACAGTAGTTCAAAAATAGTTTATGTATATAAATGACTAAAATAAAAATCTATTAATAAAAAAATAAGTAAAAATTATTTATGTATATATATGGAGATTTTCTCATCAGATGAATGCCGACCATAAAATTTATTTTCTTCCTGAGCAAGTAATTTTAAGGTTATGACCTCTTTTACTAATGAAGTTAGATTAGTTTTGGTTACAAGGGGCCTATCATCCTCATATTATAAATAAGAAGACACCAATAACTTGGGGCTTCCTCGATATCGGCCTAGTTGGTAAGTGTGATTTACTCCTTCCATTTTTTAATATGAGATTTTTATTGATATATTACGAAAATTAAGAAAAACAAAAAGTAAAATATTTTATCAGTTAAAATAAAAATATTATTCTCTTAAATATAACTTGTATACAACTAATTTTATTTAAGAGAATAATATTGATATTTTGATTAAAAAATATCTTAATTTTCACTACATGTGATGAAAGTCTTATATTAAAGAATGGAGGTGGTATATCTCATAGTTTCTTTTTATCTATAATATTTACATTTGATAAAAAAAAAATGAAGACAAAAAACCCTAAAACTCTCTCTAGAGTTTTTCTCTCGCCGCCGCTGCAGCGGTTCTCATCTCGCTGTTCGACGATGAGCTCTCTTATCTATCGATCTCTTTCTCCCCTGACATCACTAATGGTGAACGACGGGCGTAACCCATGTACCAATCACTTGCTCTTTGCACGAGTGCTTAATGGTACATCGAAGCAGGATCTGCTAAAAACTTTGTCTTCTGGAATATTTGATGTAGGGGCCAATTTTTATTCTTGGATTGGTTGTATCAGATGAGTCTCTACGTTAAACAAAGCATGGTTGTTGGGGAGGGTGGTGAACTGCTGTCGCCGGCGTCGGGAGATGTTCGATGATGCAATGGCATGAAGTGTGAGGTTACGCTGTGGACGGGCAATAAAAGGTGGGGGCGAGGTTTTGGTGAGTTTGTGTGGCTATTGCATGGGTCACGGGATCTGCCCGGCCTGTTTGGGTGCCTGAAACGGAGAAGGTGAAGGGGGCTGCTGGTTGTGGATTTTCGGTTGATAGACGAGAGACTGCGGTGACGGATGAGGGGGGATGGTTGCAGAGGAGATTAGGTTGGGTCGGGTCAAAGAGAAGTGTGGGCAAGGTCGGGTTTTAGATTAAATGTTTAGTGTGGGTCGGGTAGATGTCGGGATGATCAGTTTGGACAAGGTGGGCCGGGTTATAAATGGGATGATAGATTGTGGCTGGGATTTAATTGTGATTAGGCTGAGATATGCTGGTCCAGACCCAAGGCTAACTACACATCTGTCTGGGCTGGACCGAACATGTTTCTTTCTGGCTAGCCCAATTTATGGCCTAATATATTCTGGGCTGCTTAATAAAATATTTATTTTTCACACTCTGTCAGTTGGAAGTGTATACTTATACCTGGTGACTTATTCACAATTGTTCACTCGCTAATGTATTTCAAACGGGGGCTCTTGGTGCTAACCATGGTAAGGTAGAAGCCGCAAGTCGGCCCCGCCAAAATTCATGAATTGCCCAGGACTTAGCAAATCCTGGATAATTCAATGTCGAGTGCGTCTGATAATGGTGCACAACTTTACTAGTGTTTTCTTTTTCATAATAAAGCCTTTTATCGGCTTCATGATTATTATCATGATAGTGTTTGGTTTTTTTTCCATGTTTTAAGTTAGGATTTTTTTCAAGTTTTTTTTTGTAAGCAATCGATATGGGCGATCGTCTCCAACTTGGAGAAGCATCCGTCAAGATAGAGTTTTATTGCAACATGGCTTCGAATGGAGAATCGTGAGCGGACCTTCTGTTCGTATCTGGCGTGGTCGCTGACCAACTACTCTACGCGGTTTTCAGCTGATCTCCCCTCATAATTTTACGTGTTTTGAAAGTTTGCAGATAAGAACTTTGGAAGGCCTCCGGTTTGTGCGTGACCTCGGTTTTGCTATTGCTTTTTTGGTAGTAGTGTTTGCTCACACGGTCATAGAATTTTGTACTATATGGCAATTATTCTCTAGATTTTTCTATGACCGCGAGTCTTGTAATGTTCTGGCTCTTTTGTTAGCTGAAATTTTTCTAAGGCTTGATGCCTCATTTCAAAAGGTTATGGGATCCATTGGAATTCCACCTCTCATGTAGTCCCTAATATCTATTAATGATACTATTTTCTTTTTTTAAAAAAAAATTGAAGACACCAATGCCCAGTGCCCCACCAGTTTTTTCCTAAAAAAAATAAAAAATAAAAAATAGTTTTAGTTGTAACACCTCGTCTCGTGAACATTGTTTATTGTACCCATTTTGAATCACTTTACGATTTAAAATTAAATTATTATTATTTTTTTTAATTTTAGTTTTATTTTTGTAACACCTCGTCTCGTGAACATTGTTTATTGTACCCATTTTGAATCACTTTACGATTTAAAATTAAATTATTTAGTTTGTGAATTATAGGAATGACACCACTTATATTTTAACAATTTTGGTTAAAATGGTAACAAACTTAAGTGTGTAAGAGACTAAAAAATAAAATTACTAATAAAAAATCCACAATGGACTCTCTTGTAAACTATAAAAAGTCCACATTATGAAGCCAGAGGACTTTGGAGGTTTATGAAGCACTGATCAGTATAGTGAAAAATGTGAATAACTCTAGTCTATAAGATTTCATAAAAAAAAATTTTTTGCTCCGCCAATATTTATATGCTTTTATGAATTTATTTTGTCAATGTTAATTGTGCCCCCAAAAAAAAATTCCTGGCTCCGCCACTGCCAATGCCTTTAACTATTGTTGGAAAAACCTTTAACTAATCTTTCAAAGTGTTATGTTTGAGTTGCATTTATTAAATTTTAGGCATTTAAGTTTCTTTTTTTCATTTATGAAATAAGAATATGATAGTAAAATTTTTATTGTTTATTTCCCTTATCTGTGCAAAAGTATTTTAAATTATTATTAAATAGAGTGAGTAATATACTTGAAACAATGATATTCGAAAACCTTTTTAAGTCTTGTATTTTCTTTTATTATACCCTTGATGTTGTGACTAACTTTTTCAGAACTTCGAATTTGATATGGATTAAGTGAATTAGGGTATTAAAGTCTTTTCAATAATAAACATGAACGAGAATATCATTTCCCCTTAAATGTAGTAATGTCAGAAAATAAAACTGGCTTTTGCTCTTCCTCCCCTCTGTACAAGTGCAGACCAGTCCTCCTTTCCCTTCACTCTTATTTCATTCTCAGAGATTTCACAGAAAGTCACTTTCTTCTTTCCATTCATAGTAAAAGTGCAGAACAAAAGTACATATCATTAAGAACATAATCCTCCGTTCTACTGTGATCTTTTACTGGCTGCATTTGCATTCATCTCCGAGACAGCATTCTTCAAACATTTTTTTCTCTTTTCCAGGCAATTTTGGTACAATTTTGTTAATGCTAGGTTTTTTAGATGCATAATACTCTTGAAAATTTGCTAGTTGATGAAGATTTTTTTTAGGTTTGTGACAGCCGCGGTTGCTCTGCTATTTTATTTTCTTTTGAAAATGCGTGTGGAAAATCAGTGCCGGTGTTTAGAGGAACTGTTGGAGATGGATGAAGAAACTTGGAAGCCGGAGGAGGTTCACAGGTAACGATAATGACTTGTAATTTTCCGTTTTTGTTTTCGCCGGTAAAATAAAATACATCAAGCTAGTGATCGAGATACTGTAGCTTAATGCTTATATGTTTTGTTAATACTTGTTCTGAGAAGCTTCCGGTCCGTAGCTGTAATTTTTTTCTGGTTTTGGTGTCAAAATTTATAATGATTGGAAAATCGTGTAAAACTTTTCCTAATTTTGTAGTTTTTAAATGTTACAGACGATCAGAGACTGTATATTGTAGCTTAATGCTTATTTGTTTATTTAGTGCTTGTTCTGAAAAGCATTCTTTCCGAACCTGTAATTTTTTTCCGGTATTGGTGCTAAAACTTATTATGATTGGAAAATCGGGTAAAACTTTTCCTAATTTTGTCGTTTTTAAATGTTACAGACGATCAGAGACTGTATATACGAGAATTTATTTTTATCACTCGCTGAATTGTTTAATTGTATCCATCAGTTTTTCAGTAAGACAGATGGTTAAGTTTTAAGTTTTAACTGTATATTTTATCTTCTAACAGGCTAAGGAACTTTCTAATTTTCTTGTTATCAAATGTTACAGACTATCAAAGACAATATATACTAGAGAATTTCTTTTATCATGTGCTGAATTGGATGATTGCAAACAAGTTCCCTCAGGATTTGATCCATCAGTTTTTGGGTTATAATACGGTTTAGTTTGATTGTACATTCTTTAGTACCAGGCTATGAAACTTTCTATTTTTTTTTGTAACAGACTATCGAAGACAAAATATACTAGAGAATTTATTTTATCATGTGCTGAATTGGATGTTTGCAAACAACCACCCGAAGGATTTGATCCAATCTTACT
Source organism: Vinca minor (assembly GCA_026122235.1). Taxonomy (NCBI): domain Eukaryota; kingdom Viridiplantae; phylum Streptophyta; class Magnoliopsida; order Gentianales; family Apocynaceae; genus Vinca; species Vinca minor. The sequence continues at coordinate 5,811,127 of JAOCZM010000100.1, read as the reverse complement.
GTAAGTTGCGGTTTATTTGTATACAAAGTGAAATTTCTGTTTTAGGAATGGTTGATTTCGTAGTGGTTATAACTGACATACGATCCTATGGTGTTTTTTTTTATCTTTGATGACTTGTTGCGATTGTCTAATTCAAATATTGGCCTAATTATTGTCCTTGTTCCCTTCCAAATCATGTTTGACTTGGAATAGTGAACTCAAGGATGTGGATGGTTCTCAAGGTATACCGGAGCCATGGAAGGGATCAGGGGTTCTGTTTTTACCTAATTCTGGCAACAACAGCTGCCAAAAGCAGTTCACGGGATTGGATGCCAATTGCAGTGCTTTGGAGTCAGTTCGAAGATCAGACTGTCCTTCATGGAGGTTGAGTAAAGAGACTGATTCTAAGGGTATCATTCAGGTGAATACAGGATTGGACGCCAATTGCAGTGCTTTGGAGTCAGTTCGAAGATCAAACTGTCCTTCATGGAGGTGGAGTAAAGAGACCGATTCTAAGGGTATCATTCAGGGGAATACAGGGTTGGATGTCAATTGCAGTGCTTTAGACTCAGTTCGAAGATCAGACTGTCCTTCATGGAGGTGGAGTAAAGAGACCGATTCTAAGGGTATAATTCAGATGAATACAAGATTGGATGCGAGTTGTGCTTGGGAGTCAGTTGGAAGATCAGACTATAATTCAGGTTCAGACTTTTTTGTTTCCTTCAGAATTGTAGAGAATCTTGTGTATCTTCTCTGCCACACTGTCCGTGAAGAAAACGTTCTTTTTTGTTCAAAGAAGAGTATACACAAAATAGATATTTATGTAGTAGATTTAGTGAAGAAGTTTCTATTAATGGTACAACCATAAAAGAAAACGATAATCAAAGAAGCAACATGAAATCTCAAGTTTTTCAGCTAGTGATTTTGCCCAAAATATAACTTCTGATATTAATGCATCCATGCTAAAGGGGAACAAAGAGGAAAGAAACTGTTTTACCTCCGGAAATTTGTCCTATCATTTAACAGGCAGTGGATGGACCTGTGCTTTCGAACCTAGTGATTATACATTTTCACAATGAGCTAGGAGATTCTGTGCTTATTTAGCCTATTCCAGTAAAGTAGCGCACTAGTTGGTGCAAGCCACTGCTTTATTCAGTGACATGTTTCATGTGAAGATTTTTTCATCTTCTTTAGTAGAAAAATGGCGGTGCAGGATTTAGTATTCTAGACTTTAAGATGTGTAGAGAATTATAATGCTCAGAAAAAATTGCATTTCTTCCGCTGAAACATCTAGGTCATAATGCAGATTTCAAGAGACACGGTGATCTAACTCAATCTGTAGTTGAAGTATCTGGATATAAAGGTGAGGATATGGGGAAAAGGATCCAAGAGACTGAAAACACTGATTATTATCAGCTTAGTAGAAGTGAGAAGCCCTATCGTCCTCCACATACTTATCAGGTCTGATCAACTTCTTGAAACTTGTTTGTTATCTATTTAAGTGGTTCTGCAAGAACATAATTTATTATTCTTGAACAGAATCATTGAGCTTCAGTTTAGCATGTCGAACTTTGTCAAATAATTACTTGTTTCCTATATCCTAGGTTGGATCATGATAACACTGTTGATGCTAAAGTTTTATTGTTTTTTGGTTATGTAAAGATGCATCCTATGATTTTCTATTAGCTTGTGAATCCCTGTTGTAAATAGGTGAAATGATTCTGCAGGGTAGCCGAACAAAGTACGAAGGAAAATCTCTTTCTAAGGAGACTATTGTTACAGAAAGTGCGGAAAAAGATATTCAAGAGAGAACACCATTAGGAGGACATAGAATTGCTGAACACAAACAACATGAGATTAAGGAAATAACTGTTTTGGATGTGGACAACTCCAAGAAAGCAGATACGATACCCATCACAGAAGAACTTAATGTAGGGAAATTCAGGACTGTCCTAAAGGAAGACTTTACTGGTTCTTTCAAGGTTCCAAGTGATTGCTCATGTACTGTTATTGAGGTAATCATATTCTTTCTTAAGTTTCTTCCTTGCAATTTCTGCCATATTTAGATGCAATGAGCTACTTCATGTGGTCTATTGAAACCTTAAACAATGACTCAGAGACTTGAAATTTATATAGGCACTTAGTTTAATGATGATATGACTGAATTCTATGCTCTGGTTTTTGAAGAAGGCAGTTACACTACCTCTTGAAGGAATTTCTGAATGTGAACTGGGACTCTCTGACAAAACTTGCTACCCCATAACTGACAACGCAACTTCACGAAAGCAATTCAATGAGTTGCTCAGTAATAGAGGATACTACTCTGCTCAGAGAGGATCAGTTAACAGTATTATAGGAGATGGAGTCTCAGAGCTTTATGAATTTCCATTCACCATTGCCTATGACCTTGTTAGTTCAGTTCTTGAACATAATCCAATCAAGGGCAACCATCAAAGCATCACTACTGCTGATGCTGGTCATCAAACTGAGTTGTATAACATGGGAAAAAATGAATGTACTTTTGATGATATGTGGTACGAAATGCTGGAAATTATTCAGTTTGAGCGGGAAATGGAGCTTGCATCTCCAGCTGAGTCTGATCAAACACATGGCTTCGAAGTTCAAGTTTCTTTGCCAGATAAGGACATTTTGGTCTCAATTGATTATCCAACAAGTTCTGAAAATTTTGTGCCTTCGAGCAACAGTAATGATGTTTCTTATTATGATGCTGAGATCCATTTGCTTGATGAGGACAGTTTAATTACTATCGATGATCTCATAGCACCTGAGGACAGATTGGTTTCAATGGATCATCCAACAAGAGCTGAACCCTCAAGGTCCGTTCCTTTAAACAGCAGTGACGATGCTGTTGATGACAATGCTGAGATACAATTGCCTGATGAGGACAGTTTAATTACCATTGATAATCTGATAGTGTCTTATGGTTTGAGTGGGGTTCCAGCAGCAGATGATACCTCCATGTCTGACAGCGGAGATGAGGTTGCAAAACAACCTGGAGCTCTAGCTATTGCTGATCCTGTTGCAGGGTCTGGTGCCCAAGGTCTGGAAGCCCCACCATCTCTTGATGTTACAGCCTCGATGGTTTACCAAGAACCCCACTTTCAGCATTCTTCCCTGCATAACCCTTGCACTTCTATTAATCCCCAAATGAGATTCCAAACTACTTTGCTGGACCCGGTGCCCTTTCATTTTTATACTTCCTTACATTGTTATTCTTACCCAAACATGTTTCACCAATCCTCCAGGAGAACTGCTTCCCCTTTGAAGAAAACTGCTTTCCCCAAGTTAAAGGAATTTAGTTATCCTTTGGTTCAGTATTCTCTGTTAAACCAACCAACTGGTTTTTCTCAACAAAGCCATATGCCAATGAAGGATGTGGCTTCTTCTGACTGGGAACTGGAAAAGACAAAGAGTTCCGCCCTGAGACATCAACAGACTGCCTATCCATCCAGACTTAGCAATGGCAAATTCAGGTGAAATCTTTAATGCCTTCTATTTTAGTGAAATTAGTTTGCCATATGCTTCAGATACTCATCTTTGGAACTTTTAACTATTTCAAAGGGTAGAAAAGTAGGGAGCTCTTATTTGTTCAAGAGTTTTTCACAGTTCTTCTCAATTTAACTTTCTCTTCTAACTGCAAATATTGCTCATGTAATTAGTATACAGGTATTGCATTATTTGGATATTAAACTACGAATGTAGTATATCTTTTCTAAAATCATATATGCCACTATCTTATCTGGATGTTGTTTTTACTTGAAAAGAATAGACAACAAAGCGATTATATATTCTATTTCGCAGCACTTGACAACCCTCGACTCCAGTATGCGAAATTTTGACCTCTGTTAAAAATGCTACTGACTACTAGTCTCTCTCTCTCTACTGCTTTGTGGTTTTTTGTCCCATCTTCTGCCTTGGATATCCAGCAATGTTTCTGGATCCCCTTGGCGTTGAAGGGCTCAACCATCAAACGGGATTCAACAAATCCATTGATCGAAGGGCAAAGCTTAGACGAGCTCTGCTATAACTTGGCATCAACAGCCCCTCCCCCTTGGCCTCGGTGATTGATATAGAATTTTGATAAGGTCAGGTGTTCATTTGAAGATTCTTTTGTACATTTACGAGCCGGAGAATATAACTAGTAGCTCCATGTGTTTCATAGTCCAGGTGACTAACAGCTTGCAGCACCGTTTTGATAAACAGCTGCTGTCTGCCAATCCAATAACAGTTCACATAAACAGGAAAATAAAACGGCATTTCTTCTTGACAAGTTAGTAGTTCCTGATTCGATCTTCAAACCGTTAGAAGCCCAGAAAAGCAGAATGTAACAATTATGCCTTTTGGCAATGCATCTCTCGTCTCAAATTAGTTGACTAATTTTTTTTTCCCAATTCCAAAATCTGTGGTACTCCCATGACTTCAAGTTAGAATGTATTCAATTTTTTCTCTCTCAATACTCTCCTAACATTTATTAACACAACAAAAACACAACATTTATTGTTTTATCAGTTTTTTAGATAATTTTTATCATTTCACCCAAAAAAAAATATAACTATTTTCTTAATATGTATGAAATTTATTTTGAAACAACCAATATGGAACAAAAAGAATAGTTTGAGACCAAAAAAATATAAGTTTTGAAAAAAAAATATTTCGACGGATAAAATAGTATAGATTCTTTTTTTTTTTTAATGGGGATATGGGAATCGATCCCAGGGTGTTACCCCTGGGATGAGAGCCGTTTCCACTGGGCCACTCTTGTTCCCATAAATAGTATAGATTCTTGATAGTAATGGTGGATACGGTATGTTTCCCCCTTCTTTTTTTAAAGGTATGGAGTAGTTGGATAAACCATAGTATTCCTCCATTCAATTAAAATGTTCACACCAACACAAGTTGGCTCAATTAGTAAGGATTTAACACGTTCTTACAAAGATAAAGTGTTAAATTCTCGCTGGCGATGTGAAGACTGTGTTGGTGGGTGATCTGTAAGAACCCTCGTAAGCGACTTATGATCCCTTGGGCCTGACTGGAGCCGAACTCACCCAAACTTTTTTTAACCAAAAAATTAAATGTTCACATTCAGAATTAAATGTATCATTTTTTTTTAAAATAATACTCTTTCCGTTTCAAATAAATCCTAATTTCTTTTTTAATAAATCCAAATTATTTTCACTCCCAAATAAAATGTTAACTAATGATGCTTCTTTCAATTCTACCCCTTCTTACTCCCGACCTTCCATTTGCATTATCTAGAATGTTGTTACCTATGCTAACACACCGAAATTCAATGTATTAAATACTCATTTTACAAATGAATGTTGATTAGGATTAGATATGTAAACATTAAATATGGTCATATATGACCCTTTATCATATTTCTCTATCAAAATTGGTGAAACCTTATTTCAAGTGAAAAATGCAATGAGAGCAATTATTTTGGGAACTGAGGAAGACAAATTTTAATCCATTTATTCCATAAAACTGAACCTTCAAGTAATAGCAGAATGAAATGACCTGGATGACAAGAATGCAAATCCAATGAAATAGGTACATTATGAGAACATTTTCTTCAATCTAGACGAAAAATACTACAGTGAGATCAGTTATGCTGGGTCACAATAAAATTGTACCGTGTTTTTTAATAACATAAGATCAATTTACATTTCATCATTTACATTGCCGCATTACAATTCTTTCTCTCCACTTATTTTCTTGTGTTACTAATAATTACATAAATCATGAACTGCACAGATCAAATGATCAAAACACAAATTTGATACTTACATCCCGGAAATAACGGGTGTTGCAACAACCACAAACAACATCGCAACTTCCTGTCATTGACAGAACCAAATAACTTCATGAATTCCACTTAAGCAGGAAAGATGCTGGTCAAGCACAGAAACAATGTCTAGCAAACAAAAATAAAACAAGCCGAGATGCATACCTGACTTACTCAGCTGGGTAGCAACTCTTTTTTCCAGATTAAGCAACGATCTGACAGGCGTGTACGTGTTGATCATGGATTTTCTTAGTCATGTCATTAACCATCCTCCTCCAGTTCAATCTCATAGGATGAAAGCAGTTTCCTCTATAACAGCATGTTGCAGAAAGTTAAGTGTCTTAAATGAATTGATTAAAACCATACAAAACATATCCAGGCAAATAGAAAACAGGAACCTTACTACACCAGCTCCCTCTCCCCCCACCCCCCGGTATCAGACTGGTTTCCCTTTTAATTTGAACCAATCTTATGTAGACCGTGACTATGTAGATGAAAGTACACATTTGAAATACTAGTCAGTTCAAATAGAACAAAAATTGGAGGGGAAGCAGGGAAGAAAACTTGAACAGAAACCAAACCGCTCACAATAAAAAAGGGCACGCTCTGCATTCTTTCACCCAATCCTTACCCCTACTAAGGGCTAGATATGGAAAACAAACTCTGGAAATTAGTTTGAACCGCTGGCTGAGACACAAATAAGAGACGAAAGAAGGCCCAGGGAATAGGGATGTATGTCTTCATTATCAGTGAATTAACCATACCGTGGTTTTAGAACTGTCATGAACCTTAGTGAAGTACTAAAACATAATTAGGACTTACATGATCCTCGAAATCAGGACTGGTCAAATTGATAGACAGGTTTCTCATTAACAACACCACCTGGAGACGAGGGAGAGAAAGAAAAATGAAAAATTCAGAAACAGATTCGAGAAGGAAAGAAATTTTCATTCAACGATCAAAAGAAGACCTTAAACATCATTCCCTAGCCGGAACTCAATTCAATTCTAGAATTAGAGAGCAAAACATGCAGTTCCAAAAACAGAAAAGATCAGAAAGCATACAGTTTCGACATCAATGGGATCCATTTTCTTCAGTTTCTGCAAGTGGCCTGAAACATTTGGATCAAAGATACTGCCTATGAAGCTGTAAACTTGAGCAAAGTCTGGCAATACTGCACAGGAAATGAATGATAGAATAAAAAATTAGTACAAGATAGATATAGTTTACAGGTTACAAAACACACATCTAGAGATGTTTATTCTTTAGCCCACAGGCGAATGAAAGAATTTAAATGATTAAAGGAGAAAAACAGTCACGGGAAAACACAATGACCAGAATCCAACTCAAGTTCAAGATGGCTCACAAAATAAAAGAATTTAAGGACTATAATTTGAACAACTAATATATGACCCTAGCTGGGAGAAGGCAATGGAAACCATTAAGACTCATTTCACCAAATTATCAGAATACACCAGCCTCTGAACTTATCACAGAATTTAACCGATTCAGAACCACAGAGGAGCTTCTTTACACATGAAATCTAAGTCAAGATATAATTTGCAGAAAATCCCTTCCTAGGGAGACACTTACTGCAAACTTCTTAACCTATTATATCTCAGTAGGAAGCAGTGTAATTGCAGCACAAAAATCGAAAAAGAGGCACTACAACCAATATATGAACAACAAATACAATTTCACAAGTTAACAAAAGTATCTATGCAATGCATGCAAATGGATATTTAGTCCCTTGATATACCAGACAAACAAAATGAACGGGGAAGAATAAATGTTTCCGGTCAGTATCTCTATTATATCTGTGTTTCATTACAAATTGATCGTTTTCCCCCACCAGATTAAAGCAGAGGAAATGCGAGCTGAGTTTCAATTTCTTTTGTTCTTATAGCATAGTACTTTCTTTTGTTAACTTTAGTTTAATTAAAACGTCAATAAGATACACAAAAGAAATCAACCACATTAACCTCTTGGTGGTCCATGGTTGACTTGATCTGTTATGTCACATGTTGGCCTGGTCTTGGAGTGTGGAGTGCTCTCATTGCTACTGCAACAATGGTTAATGGTTATCGGGAGACTTGCAGGTCTTATATCACCTGTAGTATAGGGCAAAATGTTACTTCCACAAACACTCTGATGCCCATAATATGAAATTGCAGAATGTAACAAGCTTGAATCATAATTATACACCTTTTTCCGCATGAGATAAATTAACTGGCCGAGCAGATTTTTCATTCCGTGAAGGCACACCAGTAACTGGATTCTTTAGCAAAATTGAAGAACCGTGCCTTTGCAGAAATCCATGATCAGGTAACGAGGGGGATTCATGAAAAGGAATTGCTTGAGGAAGTGCAGAAGCTGCCAACAAGGTACAATTGAGAAGCAATAGTTACTACCAGTTTGACTCACAAAAACAAAATTAACAATAAAGAATCTTGCTCACCATTTTTTGAAGCTTTTTGAGGATACGGATGAGCAGCCTTTCTTTTGGGTCGAGGTGGAGGTAGATGTTCATTGGTTCCGCTCTTTTGAATCTTCAAAAAGTATTTTTGAGCATGACTACGTATCTGCAAGAGCAACCGTACACCTTAATCATTTGAAGTTTAGGAATATGGGATCATCTTACCAAAAGAAATTGTGTATTTCCAGTATTGAAAGTAAGTTTGCACCCCCAACCGGGCCACCCCGAAAAAAGAGAGAAAAAAATATGGAACAACCTATTATGTAGATCAAGTCCACGGAGACGGCTCCAAAGTGATTCAGAGGAAATATTGACATTATAACATGAGGGATCACATATTCCTAACGAGGACGCAAGAGATGCAGAAGAGAATATTTTCAAGGCATCAAGTTAGCATCGCAAGTATACAGACGGTAAAATACTAATTATTGGCCATATGAATTATCTTTAAGTGAATGTTTATTTATGTATGTGTTAGCGGTGGAGTCACAGAACTAAACCGCTCCTTCCCGAATAAGTAAATAGAAATAGTAACAATAATACGGAACCCATGAATGCCTATGTGACAGAAATTCTCAAGGTTACTATTTCAACTATAATTGGAAATTGCCCTCGCAATGATATAGATGTAATTGACATAGGATTTGACTTAAGTACACCAGTAGACCAACTTAACATACTTCCACATTCAAACACAAAAAGAGTGTGTCAACAGGGAACAGTGTTGTAAAAATCGGCCGACTAGTCGGTCACCTACTACCTAGAAATCCAATAAATCGGGTTTGAAAAAAATCGGTCAAAAGTCAGGCTAGTCGGTCAAAATCAGTTGACTTTTTAAAAAAATCCTTCTTTTGCTCAAAACGACGTCGTTTTGGGGAGAGAATCTAAAAAAAAAAAAAACCCTGACCTTCTTCTTCCAAAAAAAAATATCGCCTTGTTCTTCCAAAAATAAAAATTGTGACTTCTTCTTCTTCAACGCACAGACGACGTCAACTGCATGCTTCCGGCTCCGTGCTCCGAGCCTCCGGCGACTGCGGTGCTCCCGTCTCCGTGCTCCGAGCCTCTGACGACTACGGTACAAGGCTGAACTTGCTGTTAATTTGATTGGGTTTCCTCCCAATTGACTGAACTTATTGTTAATTGTGAAGTTTTGTATGTTAATGGAGATAGAACCTCTTCCATATCATCATATTCATCTTCAAACACAAGGGGCTGGGATTTTATGGGATGATGAGCAACCGACAAGTGCAACTGATGTTTAGTATTTGAATTATGGTGTTGAATTTAATTATTATGGATGGACCATGTATTTTGATTTGACTAGCATTTTATTGTTAATTTATTCTGGAATTTTGTTTGACTAGGTATAATATATATGATAACAGAATTTTAAAAAATACATTGTAATTTAGGGCTGCCCGACTAGCGACTTCTGCAACACTGACAGGGAATAGACTGTAGGCATCATATACAAACGTCTGTGGGTTTGCAGTTGAAATCTGCCAAAGAAAAATAACAGAACTTGCAATTGAAGCAAATGTATGAGATTCAATTTCACCTGAATCGCAGTCTTTGATCCAATAAATGCTTCAATCTTCTTCCAGTCACGATCAAACCTATAAATCAACCAAATAAAATATATATAAGAAAAACTAGACAGTTGCAAATATTGCTACAACTGGATTTAACAGACAAGGAGTTCAGAGAAGCTCCTTATCTTTTTTTCCGGATGGAACATGGTAACATTGGCAACGAAGCTAACATATATAAGCAGGAGCAATTAACAAGAAATCCTTCACTTGCGCATGCAATTGGACAAAATGCCCTTCAACTTAATGTGCAATTTCATGTCAAACACCTTCTCCGAGCATTAAGTGTCGTGTGATAAACTACAGTACCACCAATTTTCTCAAGCATAGCTAGACCGCCATGGAATGACAGAGCAAGCCATCATAATAGCAAAGTCATCACTTACCTAATATAACATTTAATCATTTTATAGCAGCTAAGACTAGTTGAAAAGCTTAAGAAGGGAATTGTGCATGGCGCATAGACCTATACAAAAATTAATTCCTATAATTACAATCTAACAAACTCTAACTAGGCAATCAAAATCCCTAGTAAACCCTAATACCCAAACCCCCGTTCTATTTCAGCAATTAATCCCTGCCACACATTACACATTCGTAAAATCCAAACTCAAACAGTCCGGTCCATAACCCTAATTCAGATACTTAAACACAGAAAATATACAGCAAACATTCTTAACATCGAAATTAGAAATGTAACCTAAACTTACAATTGAAGCGCTTCGAGGAATTTATCGTGCTCAGGCTCAGTCCAGCTCTCCCTTGATTTGGTAATAGTGTATGGTTTTCTAACCTTCTTACTCGGGTCATCGGAAGGCAACGAGGACTCAGCGGCGGCGCTGGTTGAAGCTGTGGCGGCAGCGGCAGTGGCAATGGTGGCGGGAGGGTTGGAGGAGCCAAGGTTTGGAAGGGTCGTACCCATCGGGTCCAAGTAGAAACCTTCGGGTGGGTTCGGGTTTAAAGACACCATGTGCTTTTTTTTCATTTTGAAGTCCCATAACGAAAACAAAAACGTTTAAAAAAAACCATTTTGAAGTTGGGAGTCCGATTCCTATTTAAGAAATTGGGCAATTTTATAGTCAGCTGTTTATTTTTTTAGATAACTCTTGCGACGAAAAAAAAATTATTTACTACTCTCTGCATCTCCATTTAATTATTATTTAGGAGATATTTATGTTTTCAAATTAATTGTTATTTATATGTCTTTTATTATTTGTCAATAATTTACTATAATTATACTTTTAATATATCTTTTTATTGAAAGAGTGAAAGAGAATGAGGAAGGGAGGTGTATTGTTGGAATTATGGTGGCAGGATTGTTTTTTGTGGAAGATTATACAGTGAGATGCTTGATACTGGGAAGAATTTATGGAGTTTACAATGGGGGTGAGAATATTTTTTTATTTAATTTTAGTGGGAGAAACTGTCACACCTCGTAATCAGAGTGATGACATGGCAGTATCTCATTGGTCGATGAGACACCAAAGCCTACGATACAGAGTTGCTAAATGAAAATTATTTATGCATTAAATCCAAACTAAATGTTTAACAACGAAAATCTGAATACATAATTGAAATTAATCTACTTATTACATTATTAGAAAAAATTTAAGCGTTCTAAAATGAAAATAAAGTACATCAGCTAGGTAGATTATGATCACTCTCGAATGGCCCCTCCCAGATATCATCATGGTTGTGATACCCGTAACTTTTCGCTTATGTGTTATTTTACGCGTAATTTATTTTCATGAGATTTATTTCGTAGGCGTATTTTATTTCATGTCATTACGTGACTACGTGCCTAATTAATTTTTATAACATGTTGCGGGTACATTTTTTTGGTACGATTCGTTGTGGAGTGTTTCGTACACGTATCGTAATTAGGGATTAAATTGTGATTCACCTAGATTAGTAATTTAATTAGGTAAGTAATTTTGGAATTAATTATGAATGTTTTGGATTAGAAAAATCACATAAATAAAATGAAATTAAATAAAGAGATTGCTGGGGATTGGGATAATAAAATAAAAAGATATTTAGATATAAAGAAGTTCGTGGGATCATGAAATAAAAGGGAAAAAAAAGAGATAATTTAAAATGGCAGAACGTGGGATTGAGGGCATCATGGGCAGTGGAGTTCATGAGTTCATGTCTTTCCTGCGTGTACTGTATTGATTGGCTTGTATGTAAGTTATAAGTTAGTAGCCTACCAAAGATAAAACTACTCTATATATTACTCCATTAGGCGGGAAAGAATTAAACAAAATATTAGCCTCGGGAATCGTGCAAAAGCAGTAGAGAAAGATTAAACGGATTTTAGCAGTGAACAACAGTGAGGTTACAGAGAGTTTTCTGTGAGATTTCTGGGCAGACTTTGAGGGATCACCGAGAGAGCGTTACTCGTCCGTTTTCAGACCATAATATATCGAAACGAAGGTGCTCGAATAAGCTTCGAGTGAGCGCAGACGGAACGCCATTCCGATTCCCGAGCAGAAAGTTATAGCTCCGCGAGTAAGGCTGGGCAGTGCTGTTTCAGATTTTCTGTTATTAAATTGTCTTCGTAAGAGGTAGGGATCTTTTCGTCATTTAATTCTCGCATTTATTTCTGCACAGTAAAAGCGAATAAACTATTCTATTTACAAAATATTTGCATGAATTGTGTTTATTGCTTTCGATTTTGTATAAACTATTTTGGATTTGAATATCTATCTTGGAATTGTTATGTTACCTAATGAGATATAATCTGAAATATTTTCACCGTTTATGTAAATTTGTTATATATCTAATTGTATACCTTTATAGTTATTCGTGAATTGTTAATGATCAATTGATGAACTTGCCTAATTGTTTTATCGTTTTGGTCGTCTTAATTGATTAAATACTTTGAGTCGTCCTATTTGGTCATGTCGTGTTTAGTCCTATGTGGCATTGGTCGACCGAGTCGTCGCCCTATTTTGAGCTCGTGTCTAAGATCTACTCAATGACAGGACTCGTTCGATTAGCAAGATTCCGAGGGTGGTCCTGCGGGTGTCCTTGGTGCGGATCCCGAGGGTCTTGCAATGTGAATGTGTGCGGATACCGAGGAATCCTGCGGGTGATCTTTGTGCGGATTCCGAGGGTCCTGCGATATGATTATGGGGAGATTCCGAGGGTGGTCCTGCGGATGTCCTTGGTGCGGATCCCAAGGGTCTTCCTACGTGAGCCTTACCCTGATGTGGACTATCATTAGGATTGCAACGGTTTTGTGGAGTACAAGGTTTTGGATGATGATACAATGTAGAATGAGTCCTTAAAATGTGAATCCGACGTTCAGGGAGTGAAACTGAACCCATGTGATGAATATTTGAGCCCTCCTAGTTTGGACTATAACTAGGGCCGTTGCAATTATTGTCGTAGAGTCGTGAATAGATACCTGAGCTCGAAATGTGGGAAGTCCTGTCACAGTGGTAGCTATACTCGTAGTGTCTTAGCAAGTATACAATTCGTGCGTACCGTTTGGACAGAGCACGGTGCCCTTCGTACATTCGGTTGTATAAGTGCTTGAACATGAAGAGCGTGGTTATTTAGATTATTTGTTATCTTAAGTAGTTGTTCTTGTCCTATTTGATACTTGTGATTGTCGGTCCCTACTGAGCATCGGAGCTCAGTCCATCCGCTTTACTGTGCAGGTGAGGATGAACAATTTGATGATATTGTTGAAGCTTGGGAAGGGGACAATGATGAGTGACTCATAACCGACTTCAATTAAAGAATTTAGTTTATTTTATTATTAGAATAGTTGAACAATTTCATTTGTAATAGTTAGTTTCCGCTATTAAACTCTTATTTCAGATTATTTAGTAATTGAATTTCTTTTTAGTAACTCTGTTTGTCGGCTTTGGTGTTTCATTAACCAATGAGACACTGCCATGTCATCGACCCTGGGTACGGGGTGTGACAATGGTAAACAGGATCAACGTCTACATCACCTGCACAGTAAGAAAGCGGATGGACTGAGCTCCGGTGCTTAATAAAAACCTATAATAATAAATCATATATAAACATAACAGAGTACGACAGACTTAGACTCAACCGATTCCCGTTTCTCAAAATACCCCTTTTGAAAAATACGTTTTTGACACGACACAATAGAAACCTCACGGGACTCTGAACGCATGACATGACAGTATAGTGCAGAGCAGAGCAGAGCAGAGACATAACAGAACATAATCTGCACAGCTGCACTATGACCTTCCGGTCGACCACACCCTCAATCCTGTCGACCGGTGATATCCCAGAAGCACACAAACAGAAAACAGAGGCTCCGGTCGACTAGTACACAAACCGGACGACCGAAGGGAACCGCGACTTGCGAAAATCAGAAAAACAAGTGCAAAACGTGTACACAAGTGTACTAACTTGCACCAAATCAGTCTCAATCCAAAATACAAGTTAAAATGACTCAATACCAAGTATCATATATGACCCAAACAAATGTTCGACTATACTTATCAAATATGACATCCCATATCGGAATTCATATCATGAGCATCCCATACTACTCATGCACTACAAACCAATAGTTATGTCAAACAATCGAGTATAAAACGAACAAAGACCAAACAAGTGAAAAACAACAGTTAAGCTAAATAACTATACTCTTCACGTCTAAGCATTTCATACAACCGAATCAACATTAAGCACGCCTGCCCTACAATATCCTCGATTACACAATTTGCTTAGACACTACGAACATAGTTATCGCTATGACACTACAATCCCACAGTCAAGCTTAATTGTCTAATCAGACACATCATCACTGCTAACAGACCCATGTAATAACCCACTGAGAAAGGGCCATACAGAAATCTGAAGTCCGGCTGAATATTTCCCCCAGACATAGGCCAAAAATCAAGAATACGTCCATTGTGTCATTGCCCACGCATGAGCTCCATATTCTATTGTTAGCAGCCCCAACTTGTTTTACCCGCTAGGGTCCGAGCCATACATATAAACACACATAATTATCGCGAACTCACGGGTTCTGGCGATATAAAAAGTGGACGTATCCTGCTACAGATCTTTCATAGGCAAGAGCTCGAATGGGGCGACGACTCAGTCGACCAATACCAAATAGATGACGACGACAACAAAATAAACAAAAGACCAAGTAACATGACGACTCTTCAACCAAAAGGGACAACCCAAGTAATGAACAAATAAACAAGTTCAACAACGACCCATTTAACATCTACGTTCAACTTTCACAACTCACAATTTCCAATTCACAATTCATAGTTCATAATAACGATCAGCGACAATAAACGTAAGACGACTAAAAAAATGCAAGTACAAATTCAGATTATTTAACAAATGAGGTTGTCAATATTCATGACAGTAAAACGATAATTGAAGCGATAAAACGTAACACATAATTGCTTCATAATCTCATCAATTCAGGCAACCATTTATACTCAAACAATCCCAATACAATTCTAAATAAATACTCAATTTATATATATATATATATATATATATATATATATATATATATATACCAATCCGACAGAAAAATTAAAGAGAGGCTGGGTCTTTACCTTGTCAAAAGAAATTAAATTAAACAAATTCGAAACCAGAAATTTGTCCCGCTCCCGGTGCAATATCTTTCCGCTCCGAACTCCGAATCGACTCCCGTCTGCGCTCACTTGTAGCTATCACGAACATCGTCGTTTTGATATATTGTGCGTCGAAAACGGTAGAGAAACGATCCCTCGGTGAACTCTCAAAATTCTCAGAATTTGGATCGCTCAAAATTTCTGATTATATATTTTTTAATTTTCTTTTATTTCATCTTCTTAACCCACGAAACTGTTGTTTCTTATTTTCTTTTTCTTTTTTTCATTTATTATATAATTCTTATTATATTAAATTCATTTCCTAAATTAATTATCTTACCTTAATTAGTTTATTTTAATTAATCCAATCCTATTAAAATTACTAATTCAATTCCAAGTCCAATTACTTAATTAATTAGACTATTCTTCTAGGTGAGTCACAATTAAATCCCAACTATAATACGCGATTAAAAAGTTCCTCAACAAAACGTACAAACAAATATAACACGTAACATTTATAAAAATATAAATAAATACAAAACATGTAATCGCTTAAAATAAATTTCAAACAACGTAACAAGTTGTGAAAAACTAATTACACGTAACTCACCCTTCTCAATCAGACGGTTACTTTCTTATTTTTATTTTAAATTTTCCTTTTGCCTTCTATCCTTTATTCCCTGATCCCTTATTTTTTTTTTTTTTGGCTAAAACCTTTTATTTTCTCTTTAATGCTCCCCTGATTCTTTCCCATTAACTCCCACGTTTTGCCTTTTAATTTCCCTTTTTCTTTTTCTTTTTCTTTTCTTTATAAATATAATAATCCTTTCCTATTTCTATTTTAATTAAGGTACTTTCTCAAACTTATTAGGATTCTTAATTCAATTTCAATACCAAATCTAATTAAATTATATCTATAGTAAATTACTATTAGGTCCTTCAAATATGATACACGTACGAAATCCCCCTCACAAAACGTACCCAAAAGGTAACACGTAACATGTGATAAAAATAAATAGACACGTAAACACAAAATCATACGAAATAAATTACGCCTACGCACTAAATCACACGAAATAAATTACACGTAAAAATAATACGTAAGGGAAAAGTTACGGGTATCATATAAACAAAATTTATCAATAATCTTTTTGAAATAGATTAATTTTAAGAATAAAAAATATTTTTTTTGAAAAAATCTTGAAGGGCAACCGTTCCTCCCAACCTTGTCTTTGTCCTTGATTGATACCTATCTGTTTATTAATTTTCAACAAAAGAATTACGATCAAGAAGTATACATCTTACCTCAAGTGATGATGGAAATAAATTAATTGCATATACAATGTGAAATAATGGTGAAAATCGTCTGTACGTGTATATATTTTTATTTATATGTTCAATCACTCAAAATTCGTAATGTGATCATTATTTCTAATTATATATACATTGTGTTTGATTGGATAAAAAAATAAAAAAAAATACACAAATACGGATACAGGCGAATATCAAAGAGAACTAATGTGTCGAGCCAATGTTTGAAACGGTGGAAAAACAATAGCGACTTTAACTGTAACTAATAGAAGATGTGAAAGTATTTGCATAAAAAAGAAAAAAAAATAGAAGATGTGAAAGTAATTGAAAGAAGGGTAAAAGGTGTCCATGTCCCCTAAACTATATCAGATTTTGATTTTTGATCCTCAACTAAAAAATCGGTAAGTGCTTGACCCTAAACTTTTTTGAAGTATCAATTGTAGCCCTTCCATCCAATTTCTCCATTAAATAATAACGGAATGTGTCCATGTGACACTCGCACGATAAAAAATGGGGGCAAATTTGGAAAAAAATAAATTAATCTTTAAAAAGATAAATTAGTAAATAGTATTTTTAATTTATGGCAAAAACAATTATGGAAGGCATACTTAGGTTGTTATAGGATATGATGAAGACATTGGATATCTTCTTTTCTCAAAATTAAGTTAAAAAACCTCGGTATAATTAGTTACAACTTTCATTGAGTTTAACATAATTTCATGGAAGTCACGTTTAAGTTATTTAGCAAAAAAAAATATTCTTAAGTTGTTCTGGGGAATTTGCAAGATTTTTATTCCAGAAAGAAGTGAAATTCACTAGACATGAAATAAAGAAGAAATTAAGGAAAGATTTATGCCGAATCTCGATTTTCTAATTCATTTTTTTTAAAAGGTTAATTTATTTTTTCCCAATTTGCCCCCATTTTTTATCATGTGTCTGTCACCATTGATACTTCAAAAAAGTTTAAGGTCAAGCACTTGCCGTTTTTTAGTTGAGGGTCAAAAATCAAAATTTGAAATAATTTAGGGAGAGTGAGCACTTTTTACCTTTAAAGAATTAAAACGTGAAAAAACATAAAATGCCTTGGAATGCCATCGAGGAGTGATACTCCTTTGTCCAATTTAGTTGTTTCAAAATCTTATTTTCTTTTCCTAAATTAATTATTATTTCCTATTTTTATTATTGCATTTATTAATTTTTTTCAACTTTATCCTTACATTTATTAACTCAACAAACACCAAAATCACTACAGTGCGGAACATCTGCTATTCTGCATTTGCAGAACAACTGTTAAGTTGTTTGAAGAAGTCATCTAACAAATGAGATAAATATGTCTTTTTTATTAAAAAACAATCTAACAGCGATTGAAAAAATTTCCTTCAAATCGAAGCCGCCGGTTTCCCGCGATCCGCACATGCAGGAAAATGATAGTTATGCATCTTAGTCGCGTCGAACAAACACAATACTAATTGTATTCAAAATTTCAATATGATTGTTTTGGCTATTTCACATAAAAAAAAACTAACTCAACTAAATCTTTTTGTAATATGTATTTTTGAATTGGGATAACTAATTTGAGACAGAGAGATTATTTCTTCATTGATCGACTAACTTTGACATAATTAATATCATTAAATTCTTTAATAAATTTTCATTTTAAATGTTCAATATATGACCTGAATTATAGTAAAATGGTATTCAGCAAAAAGGAATTATAGTGAAATGGAAGTATGACATTGCAAACAATGGTATTTTAAGTTTTGAATACTCAAACGAACATATGTTTGGGAAACTACAAAAAAATAAAAAATTAATAATAATAAAGGCCGGATTAGATTGTAACTTCATTTAAATTTTTACTTATTTTTTTTAATTTTTTAATAGAATATGTGTTAAATTTTGTAAGACAAAAAGTGGAGTCTAAACTCAAAAAAGTTATTAAAAAAAATGAGCATAAGAGAGTGTACAAAATATCAAAAGAGTGAATACAATTCCAACGGACCAGCGGTGGTCTTAAATTTCAAAAAGTGAAGATTAGGAATAATTATGTTCCGTAATTGACCAAGACTGATTAATCACGCGGCTTTGATGGTCCACGTATTTGTTCGTCGAAGGTGCAACCCCTTTATGCATGGATTATTCAATTATATTTTCCCACAGCCATATCTAAAAGCTACTCTATTGATGTTGAGTTGATTACAGTGCAGAACATCAATTGTTCAGCACATTACCGAACATTTATGAGTCGTCAGATCAAATATTAGACGACTGAAATTATTTAGGTCTCAATAAATATTATGAAGAAAGTGTTAAACAAATTATCTAAACCGTCAAATTTTAAATCTGATAACTCATAATTATTCTGTACGGTTCAGAACAATTAATGTGTCGCACTTTAGCCGGATTGCATTGATGCACGTAACTTAATTGGATCCATGTCACTTTTTTCATATATATTTTTTATTTTTTGCTAAATAAATTCTGATTTCATTAATCACAAATAGCCGAGGTCATTACAATCAATAAAAAATCTGAAAGTACAGAAAGTATAAGTTATACAATGATTTAAAAAATCACGATAACAGTCAAAAGACACATCCAAGAAAACTTGGATGGTTAGGAAAAAACTAGAAAAACTAGACAAATAAACAAATACATAATCTTCTTTTTCAAAGTATCTTCATCGCCATTCTTGAACCACAGGGACAGGATGATATCACTTTCAACATCTTTCTTAGGAGTCGACAATTTATAGGACCATGGGCGTATCAACCGTCCTACAAATTGTCTCGGAAAGATGTAGAAAGTTAATAAAGGACCCAGATCAAATCCGGGTTGAACGAATCCTCTTGAACCACTTTTTTCATATGGAGTAGTGCACTTCTTTCTGTTCATGACATCAGATGTTGTTTTCGTGGCATTGATGATTGATGGTTGTCTGTGACGCCTCACTTCAACTTTTTTTCTTCCTTTTATTTTTAGGCAAATTGGCGAAATAAGTATTCAAACATTATGCGTTTGGTGATAATAGTCCCCGTTTTATTTTTTTTTTTGTTTTTAGGAACATAAACTATTTGTATTTGGCGAGAATGGTCCTTCCGTCCATCAAAGTTAATGTCAACTGTTAGTCAACAAAAAAATAAATGAAAAATAGCAAAATTGAAGGGCATTTTGGGGAAAATCTATTTTATTTTTTGCAAATTGGCACTAGAAGTACCAAAACATATTATGATTGGTTGTTTTGGTCCCCATCTTCATCATCAACCCACCCCAGCCCCACTCCAACCCCCACATCTGCGAATTCCCCCTCCCCCGCCCCGCCCCGCCCTGCGAATTCCCCCTGCCCTTGCCAATTCCCCCTGCCCCCTGCTGGTAGGATTAGCTTAGTTTTTTTATGGGTTTTTGGATTTTCGGTTTTTTTTTTTGTTACTTTTCTACTGGGTTTGTTTTTTGACGTTCTTCTTTGAAGGAAGAACCAAAGTTTCGGCCAAAATCTTGGTGTAACTGATTAGTTTTTAAGAGATATAGTTGAAATACACTTTACCTCTTGATTCTATTCAGAAATTAGAAGAAAAGATGGGTTTTTTGGTGAAATTGTTATTTTCGGTGTTCTTGCTCCAAAAAGACGCGATTTTTTGGATGAATTTGAAGATTTGGAAGCTCTCATCAAGGATTTAACTTCTCTATGATGTTGGGATGAGGTTACATAGGTTGATTTTGGAGTTATTTGCTGGATTTTTGCGATTTTAGAACATAATAAGGGTTTTTGGTTGTTCTGGCAGAACTGTGCCTCGCACACTCTTTTGCGATTTCCCGTTGATTCGGTAAGAGATTTGTGCTCAAACTTTACAGTTAGATTCGTACTTTAACTGTGAACAAGAACATGTGCTTGAATTTCAGTTTAATTGTTTGTAGAGACTGGGCTTTTGGTTTAAAGGTCTCAGTTTTTCGCAACAAATTTTCTGGCAGATTTTTGGTTCTTGGGTTTTAGTCGATTTTTAGTTGATTGGTTATGAGTTTGAGGCTCTAAATTTGCAGTTACCTTCCTAACTTAACTATGAACATGTGTATATGATTGGATTGAAGTGAAATAGTTTGTAGAGAGTTTATGGTGGAAAACATTCCTGGGTTTTCTTCTTATGGAATCTTGAACATTGGTGCTGTCTAAGAATATTCAAGAACTGTCTTGGTTGATTATTGAAGATTTCTTGGTGTTCTTGCTGGTGTTCTTCACGAAACTGATGAAATTTTGGTGTTTCAATCCAAATTGGTGAAGCAGCTCTCTTGTTCATGTTGCGGGTCACCCGGTGCTGAGATGGGCGAACGGGTTAATGGGTGAATTTCATCCCTTTAACAATTTGCGATTGGTTGTTTTGGTCCCTGATCTATATTTTTTGGTGAATTACCCAAATTAGCCCCGGTTACTCAAAGGGGTTTTTTTTTAAAAAAAATTATTTTTTACCGTAACTTTGATGGACGGAAGGACCATTCTCGCCAAACGCAAATAGTTTATGTTCCTAAAAACAAAAAAAAAAAAATAAAACGGGGACCATTATCACCAAACGCATAATGTTTGAGTACTTATTTCGCCAATTTGCCTTATTTTTAAATTGGTTTTTGTTTTCTAAAAATCATAGTGTTTATCGTCCAATGCATTTATCAATCTACTCTATTTGAAAATAAATAGAAGTTGTGTATTTACTTGTCAAGAATAATTAATATAATTGACTTAGAACTTTCAATTTAAAATAATATATATAGGCTCTATTTAGATTGGGTTTGGGTTTGAGACTCAAACCTAGATCTAGGGTTGGGTTTTGGCGAGATATGCTAAAAAGTGGGCGGGAAATATTCAAATTCAATTTTTTTTTCAAATAATCGTTCAATTCCAAAAAAAATTTCTCAAAAAATTGGAATTTGAACATCTCCCGCCAATTTTAAAGGCCAAAATTTGAATTTTTACGATTATTTAAAGAAAAAAAAATTGAATTTGAATATTTTCCACCCACTTTTTAGCCTCTCCAGCTAAAACCCAAACCTAGATCTAGGTTTGAGTCTCAAACGAACAATTCCCGATATGGGACTGCAGCTCTCACTTGGTCGCGTTCAGTAGCGTCACGATTTTCTTAAAATAATAAAAAGCAAAGTGGGGCGCATGAGAATTTTTTTCTTTTTTTTTAATCAAAAGAGGTGATGTGGTTGATTGTGGGACTGAGTGATCCATAACCCGCACATATAGCAGAGTCTATATCGAAATTTTTCCCAAAGCTCAAACCGATCCAAATAGAAAGTCATATATTCTAGGTTTGACATTATTGTCCCGGTAATAATAAAATAGAATATAATTATTTTTTGTCACATATTAGAAGTATTTAATTTACCACTATATTTAGGGGAATCTCAGTTGATAACTATTTTTATCACAATCCATTTAATGAGTCTTAATAAACATTCAATTTAAATTATTTTTAAAATATAATTATGAGAAGTTTTACTGAACTTTTTTATATTACACATGCTCTATTATGAATTCTCGATTCCTTAAAAGTATCTCCTTATATCTTATATATGACAACACTAGCAACTTGCGCCGAAACTATTTTTTTACCTTAAAATCATAATGTAATATATACTCATTCTGTCCGGATTCAAATATATCATTTGCCTTATTGGGATATCCATAATTGAATGTCACATTTCTAAATGTAACTAAAAGTTTAATGTAAAATTTCAATTATATCCCATTTAAAAAACAATTCTTAAATTGTAATTTAAATAAAAAAATGAGACATTAAAATCTGAATGAAAAGAGTATTAAATACAAAATAATCGTATAAATATATTTTTCATTTCTATTCAACAAATTTTTCTAACAAATAAGAATATGTCAATATATACAAAGTTAAATAGAGAACATGTGCTATACCACAAAAAAGTATTTTACTTTATTTACCTACATGTGTAATTATAAATACTTTATCGAATTAAGAAGTGGAGGCTCTGTGTACATGAATAACGCCTTTTGTGCACAAGAGCTAAAAAGATGTGAGGAGTGAGGAGGTGAAGGAATTAGGACAATTCTAGGATAGATTTTTCTAGATTAACCTTTTTTTTTGAAAATCAAATTAACCTACCAAAATAGAAATAGAAATATTTGACCTAAAACTAAGTCGTGTTTACTTAAAATTTGACTCAATGACCTACTCTCTCACCTCATCTTCGTCGTCGTTTCCGTTCAGCCACTTGACCTGGGTTAACCTCGACGGGCACTCGGTGTTCACCAACAACATTGTGATTATCTGAAAGTTGAGTCTGCGTTTGGGCTCAGTAGCGTACAGCATTAGCTGAGGAGGGCATGACCCATCTGCTTTATTATATACGAGCCTCTACCACTATGGAAAATCCCATGAGAGTGAATATCCACTGTGAAAATCGAACATTCGTCAACTGTGAGACATATGACAACTTTAACTAGTTGTCCAAAGCTCGAGGTTTCAGCCACTTGACTCGTCTTTGGTAATTCCAATTTCGTCTCTTTTCTATTGGACTTCTCCCCGCTGAATATTCTTCGCCAGCTGATCTTATTTAAGTCTTCATCTTCCTCTCTCCCTCTCCCATAGAAAATTCCTCCGCGCAGATCTTCAATTTCCAAGGAATATGAAGGTAAAATTAGCAATTTCAATTTTCTCCTGTCTTTCTAGATTCTATTGTATTATGATACTCTTTAGTTTGTTAGTATTCTTTTTGTGGGTTTTTGTTTTCCTTGATATTAAAAAAGTGGTTCTGATTTTTTAATGCAATTTTTTCAAGATGCTAAAGTTCGGTTGACCCCTTTTTTAGTTCATTAGATTCCAGTGAATATCCTTTGTAGATTGATTATATTTTGGTCAATTAGGGTTTTCTTTCAATGTTACTCAACTGACGTGTGATGAATTTCTGAATTTATACATGGATTTAGATTCTTTTATGTGGGTTATCTATTTTTGGATTGAGACTCATCTGGGTTTGTGTTTGGAACTCGATCTGACACTCAAACTTTCTTTCGATCGAGTCTCAAGGTGGAACTTCAAGCGGCTTGAGTTTGAGATTAGTCTGAGATTGAGATCAGAAATATTAGTTTAATTTGTTATGTTCCTATCTTTTTATTTTTTACAGTCCCTTTAGTTTATGTATGTATGCATATGCAATCATGATCCATGTGGGTTTTGGAAATTGTCTTTTGAAAAAAAAAATGAAAAGAAACAATTTGATTTGAGTAAAAATTTGAATTAATTTGCCAGCTGATTGATCTTTATTTCTGGGGAATTTTGTTGCAGAAAGTGGTGTTCAAATTGGAATTCTACGATGACAAAATTAAACAAAAAGCCATGCAAAGAGTTTCTGGCATCTCAGGTATTGAACTTGATCGCAAATTTGATTACAATGGGTTTAATTAGATTGGACATAGTACGAAATTTATGATCTCAGTATCAGATTAGTTTCAAATCGAAATTAAAATAACTTAATATTTAAGATTTCGTATTCAAACCATGTCCAAATTCCGACTAGACTAGACCCAATAGTGCCCGTAACAATGAACTTGTAAAATCTTCCAAAAATTGTTAGTTTTGACTTTTTTTTTTTCTTGATCTGAATTTCACAGGGGTTGAATCAGTTTCAATAGACATGAAAGAAAAGAAATTAACAATTACCGGCGACATAGATCCAATCAAAATAGCCGGAAAATTAAGAAAACTCTGTCCCACAGACATTGTATCAGTTGGGCCAGCAAAAGAACCAGAGAAGAAGAAAGACGATAAGAAAGGCGGAGATGACAAAAAAGATGCTAAAAAAGACGATTCTTCCAAGAAAGGAGATGACAAGAAGAAAGATACAAAAGATGATGGTGTTCATCAGTTAATTAAGGCCTTCCCGCCGGCCTTCCACAATTATCCACCACCACCACCTATGCATTATTATAATAACTATCCGCCGCCGCCGCCGCCGCCGGGGCCGGCCTATTTTCCCAGAGGTGTAGAGGAGGATCCAAATGGCTGTGTCATTAGTTAAATTCTCAAATCTTAAATGATTTCAAAGTCACCAAAATCTCCAAACTAGAACAAATCAATCGTCTGCTACATCTTCTGTTCCAATTGTATCGACAAATTGTTAATACGTTGAACAGAAGAGACTGAAAATGAGAGTGTGTTTATCTTTTTTATCAGAAGTCAAGCGGTGGCTGCCTTGTACAGATAGTTGATGCTTCCAATGATATTTTGTTAGTAATTTGCTTTAATTAAATTTGTTAATTAATTGTAATATTTTTTTTGGTTCTTGTTTTGGAAATAAATATATAGATGGTTACAGAAAATAGACAATTTTGTCTTTGGTGGCGGATTATTCAAACTGAAAGAGTACCACGTACTTTATTTTATGACACAAATAAATGGTGACAAGTTGGGCATTGTTAACGTTGTTTTCATCTTTTTGTGTTGACATTTGTTTGGTGCAATATTAAGAATTTAAGATAAAGTAAGCATTTGGCAAGGCCGCATCTGATTTTTTTTGTTATCATTTTGGGTATTCGGTCTCTACCTTATAACGTTTGTGACTATATATGAATTCGATTTTATAATTGGTCTGTAGCGTTATCATTTAACGGAAAAGAGTTTGGCTCATACGACTCTTTATATGGCACTCTCAGTCGCGGGAAATTTCGCGAAAGTCAAAATACACCAAAAAAAATCAAATACTCGCTAATGGTGTCAGCTTAAGCGACTCCAACTAACTGAAAAAATTGTAGGCAGCTTTTCTAATGGCTTCTCTTCTGAAAATTCTTATTATTAACAGCAAATTCGCTATTCTTTCTTGGAATCGTCATGAGTTGTTTGCATTTTGCAACGCCAGGTTTTATACACATAAAAAAATAGGAAAATTCTGATATAGACCTGACTTACCACTTGGTTCAGAATTAACCACGTCACCTTTTTTGTTTAAAAAAAAAAATCTCATAAGGCCCCACCTATTTTTATTATTTTAATCAAAACTGTGATGTGGCTGAATGTGAATCAAGTGGTCCATGACCAAGTGGTAGGCCAGGTCCATATCAGAATTATTCAAAAAAATATTGGTTAATTTATCGTCTTTGGAGAGTAGAGGTAGCTGAACTCTGAGCTGGATTGAATGATTGGTTCATGTCCTAATCTATTAATGTCTATATCACATCGGATTTTATGTGACACTCTCTGTAATATTTTTAATTATAATAATGTTCACACGTAGAGTATTAATTTATCCCTATATATATATATATATATTAATTTATGTTATATGAATATAAATTTTTATATTTAAAATATCATAAAAAATGTTACAGAGATTGTCACGCAGGATCTGAACGGTTTGGTCAATTTTGAACTGCTAGCTAGTTTTATAAACTCCCAACTTATTACTTATTTGAAACGAATTTGTAGAGGAGGAAGCATTTCTTTCTTGTCAATAATTTCATGATCTTTTCTTAATGATAGATCATAATTGTCAACAAAAAGGCTTGCCCAAGTGGGTAAGTCTTTGGCTTGGGACCGAAAGGTTCCAAGTTCGACACCTTCTCCCCGCACTATGGGGCAATAATAAATCTCCTCCTCTGGTGAGGCGTTCTCGCGTTCTCTTCCTCCTCTGGTGAGGCTAAGCTCCCTCCCCAAGTATGGGGCACGCTACAATCTCCCTGATCTAGGGTACTCCGCTCTTCCCCCTCGGGGGCAATCGCCTTCGGGCGTCAAAAAAAAAAAATGATAGATCATAATTTAATTTTTCATTCGGAGTAAGGGAAAAAGGGTAAAGAATCAAATTCGAAATTTATAATTCGGTCATAAAAAGCTTTTACAAGCAAGTTACTACTACTTTTTTCTTTTTGAAGTCCACTTGGGCGATTGCCTTATAAGGAGAGAAAGAACAGCCTTACAAGAGGAGAAAAAATTCCTAAAAAGGGAGATAATTAAAGTTTACACCATGAATGGGGAGAGTATCGAACACACGACTTCACAGTCATTGGCAGGTCATAGCCCCACTCGGCTATGTACCTTGTGATAAGTTACTACTACTTGAGTGTTGGCAAAGTGTAATTGCCTTTAATTTCAAACTCTCATTTAGTATTATAAATATACAAAATCCCTCCCAATAATAATTTTAAAAGAAAAAGAAAATGTCTAGATTACTTTGACCCCTTCTTGAATACTTGGACCATTCCTTTTGTCTTTTTTGGAAAAATATATTTAGACCATTCCTGTAATGATAAAATGAATTATCATACTTTCACATTCCAAAATTTGAATTTTCACATATTAAGAAAATTTTAAAAGCAACAAGATTCAAAGTTAAAAAATTAATATATCTTTATTAACTACTCTTGAGAATTGAAATTTTGGTTAAAAGAAGAATAAGAATGATAATAAATAAAAAAGTTCCCCTTGTTTAGTATGCCGGCAGACTATACCACCAAATATTTATTACTCCATCCGTTTCAAATTAGTCCACTTAGACAAATGCACGGATATTAAGAATTTGATGATTTTCATGGTAAAATATAGGTAAAAGTCTAAAATATCCCTCATTAATTTTATTAATTTCATTTAAAATTTATGTCTTCCTCTCTCCTTACTCTCACATAACATCCAACTACCTTTTAAATATGTATTGAAAAGTGATAATTTAAATTAACTAAGAGCATTCAATGAGGAGGTGGAAGAAGTGTAAACTTGAAAAAATTGTCATTAATACATATAATTTATTTAGAAAAGTGGACAGTTAATTTAGGACAAACAAAAAAAGAATTGTGGACAGTTAATTTGGGACGGAGGGAGTATTATTTTTTCTCTTTTTCGATAATTTGAGAAAAAAATATATAAATCGATTCAAAACTAATAGAAATTCCAGATATCAACCAAGGAAAATTGAAGTACAAACTGCTCCAATTGATTGTGACAAAATAGTATATTTAAGTAAAGCATCATCCTTTCATTTCTTCCTAATACGATAAAAGAAAATTAAAGAAAAGCCGTAGGCCCGACGGTATTAAGTAGTGCTCCCTCCGTCCTAAGTTATCTGTTCACTTTATATTTTGCACGAAAATTAAGATTTCATCAAACTCTATAGTAAAATATGGTACAATGTCAAACATGATCCCTATTTAATATTATTCCAATTTAATTCTACCTCTCTTCTCTCTCCAACATTTAATGTAAGGGTTAGAATTGGAAAAACTGTAATTAATGAGTCATTTATTTAGAAAGTGGATAAATAATTTGGGACAGATTAAAAAGGAAATGTGGACAGTTATTTTGGGATGGAGGGAGTATAATTTTTTTTGATAAAAGTTGGGTGATTTTGATCTATTTAAATGGCTCGTAGTGTTAAGTTCATCCCTGAAATTTTAAAAATGTCAATC
Organism: Vinca minor; assembly: GCA_026122235.1. Classification (NCBI taxonomy): domain Eukaryota; kingdom Viridiplantae; phylum Streptophyta; class Magnoliopsida; order Gentianales; family Apocynaceae; genus Vinca; species Vinca minor. The sequence goes on along the minus strand of JAOCZM010000100.1, from coordinate 5,782,950 downwards.
TTTTCCCTAAAAATGGCTTGCATTGTCAAGTTCGTTCCAAATTTTTTTTGAAATGTCAATCTCGTCCCTAGAAATGATCCTCCTGTTCCAAAAGAAGTCATTCCGTGTTGACTAACTCTATACTAACATAGAGTAAGTGAAAATTGTAAATTCCCGTAAACGAAATTCAAAACTGATTATAATGAAATCAGAATGAAATTGCAAAAATATATATACAAAAACTTCTACGAATCGCAACATCACTTGGTATGGAGGTTGACATTTCAAAATTTCAAGGTCAAACTTGATATTACTAGCCATTTCTAGAGATTATGTTGACATTTCTGTAATTTCATGGACGAACTTGACACTGCGAGCAATTTACAGTGACGTATTTGACACCGCGAGCTATTTTTAAAGATGAGATTGACATTTCTAAAATTTTAGGGACGAACTTAACATTGTAAACCATTTATAAGGATCAAAATGAATTCACTCCAATTAGAAGAGCCAAAGGTGTATTATGAGTTTAGAAAGAAAAAAAAAGAGAAGTGATAATTAGGACGTCGTATTCGGACAAACTTGGTCGTTTTCATCTCAAGTTGTTTTTAGCAAGCATGCTCCCGGCAAGCCAATCCAACATAATTTAACATTTTATTTCCTTGTTGAAAACTAAAAGAAACGTTTCTGAATTCTTCTCGTGATTTTATTATCAAATTGTGAGTACGGATTGATGGAGCCACAATTGTGGGTGGAAAATAACAAAATATATTTAAAGAAATTAAATTCCAAATTTATAGTCTTATACATAATTCAAACAAAGAGAGAGGTAATTTTCAGTCCGGAGATGGTGTAGAATATTTTTTTTATGGGTGCAAACCAGTGACGGATCCAAAGAAGGTGACCCCACTGGAAAAAAAAATCTTTAATTATATATGATGTATTTTACTCCATTTAGATAATAAATGTATAAATGACACAGTGAATTATTGTGTATATCAAATGACCCTAGTGATTATTTTAATTATATATGATACTCCCTCCATTCCTAAATATAAGACTCTTTAGACAATTTGAGAAAATTAAGGAAGTTGTCATTTTCACCTAAACTTCCAATATTACCCCACCTTCCCTCTCTCTCACTAATACATCAATAAAGAAAAGAAAGGAAAATGTTGAGGGTATAATTGAAATAAATGGTTGACAACTAATAAAAGAACCTTAAACGACAATTAATTTGGATACCTAAATATCTCCTAAACGACAATTAATAGGGAATGGAGGGAGTATATTTTACTCCATTTAGATAATAAATGTATAAATGACCGCAGTCAATTGTTGTGTATATCAAATGACCCCAGTGAAATTTTTTTCTGAATCCGTCACTGGTGCAAACACAATCTCGATTTAATATTTGAGAAAATACGAAAAGAATATTATTTGAATAATATGAATATTCACTTACACGAATAATAAGATTATATCTCGCGTGTGTGAAAACAAGCACGAATATCTCAGCGTGTAGATTTGGTTGCGATCGTTAATTTTCGACTCGATTAAAAAAATGAATAATTTTTTTTCAAATAGCATGAATATCCTACTTAATCGGATCAAGTTATTGAAAATATGAGATTATTCTTCGAGTGTGAAAAACAACGGTTATCACAGTATCTAAAACCGCTAATTTTAACAATTAACCCATTCAAAAGATAACTATGATAGAAGGGTTTAGTTCAGCTGGCACCTTTACTCCCCCAAATGTTTGATATGATAAGGTTACCAATTCTTTTTGAGGCCGAGGCGATTGCTCGAGGGGAAGAGCGGAGAATCACCCTGGGATTTGGAGATTGTAGCATCGCCCAGTCGGGAGAGAACTTGCGCCACGAGGAGGAGAATTTATTGCGTCATAGGGGAGATACGAGAATCGACCACTGAAGCTCCGTCCAGGTGGCTAGAGCAGCTTTCTACCACTGAGCTACCCGATTCCTATAAGAGTTACCAATTCAAGTTAGTCATATAATGATCTTATGTCGTATAGTCATATTTATCATGTACATATTAGGTTGATGTCGAACATCAGTTTAACCAAAAAAAAACATATTAATACTCTAAGAGTTAATTTAGATATGAATCATTTCAGATTTATCCATATAAAAAAATTGTACTATAAGTGGAATAAGTTTTAAGCTGGGCTTCATCATATGAACTTTCATACTCGTACAATTTTAACAAGATAGTAGTCATGAATAGAATTGATTTACGACATTTTAAGAATGAAGGCCCAATGAATAATAATATATCCTAAGATGATGAACCATCTTCTTCATTCCACATATCCACCCAATTCCTCTGAACATTTTCAAACCCAAGCAGAGACCCCTCTTTATCCGGATCCCAACTCGTCGACAACGTCCCATAAACAATTCCCATCGTCGATGCTCCAAACGTTATAAAAGTCGTCAAATACGGAACCCATTTTGGCAAATCCAACAATTTTTTTTCCTTAATTAAACTGAAAATTTGCAACAAAACAAGTCCACTCACCAATGGCACCCCTACATAAAACAGGATTCTTCCCGCCATTCTGTTCCAAACCGCCGCCGGAATCTCTTCTTCGTCGTCGTCATTGGAATTGTTTTTTTGGGGAATTTTTCTTTCTATATCTTTCTTCTGCGGCGAATTGGACGGTGCCGGTGACCGGTTGAAGCCCTTTGCTTCTGCGTGGAGCTTCCATGATTTTAGATGAAGATCTGGATATTGTTTCACGATTCTTTTGCTGTGGAGACCGATTGGGTTTCTTTGAGGGGAAATTGTAGTGTAAAGAGATGGTGGTTCGAGATTTAAGAGAGTTTTCATGGCGGCTAATTCCTTGGACATGTTTGCAGTGGAATCATATGAGTGTTTTCCTCTGTTTTTATTACATTACAGGAACTTATCCTGAGCAAATGAACGGCTGTGCATTGTTGCTAATAGATAGGATTTATCTGATCTATTTTGTTATTTAAATTTGGGGAGTGTTAGTTAGGCGAATCAAAATAAATAGAATATACTACATATCTTTCTTCCCTTTTCTTGGAACAAGGAAAATTCAATCCTAGAACCGTACTCGTGGTACTGATTTTACAGTCCCTTAACATGAATTGAGCGAGATTTATCTGTATATGTGAGTTTCACTCAATCAATGTGAGGGGTGTGATGTTAGACCCATAATGACGTTTTTCTAGAATTGAGTGACCCCTTCTAACATTCTCTAAGATATTTCTGCGAGTAATTTATTTGTCAACACTTGGTAAATTTGTCATTTTATGTTCGAACTTTGACTTTGACGGCATGTATCCAGGCACGTGATGATAAGTGATCAGAATAGTGACGGTTTCACTAATTTGACACATTAAGCCGCCTATAAAAATCGCAAGGTCCTTAGCACTAGTGAAAGCGACGGCTGCCACGACACTTGGGCGCTGGGTTCGACATCTTGTCCCCGCGCATGGGGCATGCTTTAAATTGTCTCCCTTTCTAGGGTTATCTTCTTCTTTTGGGGTGTACGCCCGTCTGGGCTTTAAAAAAAATCGCCTATAAAATATTTATGCTGGTTAAAACCTTAAAAAATTATGACAAAAAGAAAAAAATGAAAATTATTAGTGTACTCATATAACGATTTTCTCTATGAATTCAACTCATGACCAATTACATCATAAAGAATCATCCCAACCAACCAATCAAACTACTACACTATCATAAGAAAACTTAATGTGAGCTACTACACTATCATAAGGAAACTTAGTTCTTGTGTCATCTTGCCATGCTCAAACCATAAGTCATAATAGGGCATGATCAATTACTTGGTGCACCTAATCAATAGACACTAGGGCTATGCTTAATATTTTCAAGACCTCAAGAGAGTATGATCTTTCTTGGCACTTGGACTCTCTGTCCTATTTCCTTCTCATTAAACATAAAAGAAAACCCAGATTCATTAAACTTTTGCTTTGTAGTCTTTTGACACACCATAGAAAGCTTTTCAATTAGCAAAATCCTAAGAAGGGATTCTTTTCTGGTTTCTAGCAACTGAGAATGGGAGACCATGTCAGGATGCCTGCCAGGGGTCCTTCGTATAAAGAAAGTGCAAGAAATTCTAATGGTGCTCACTTTCATGTGGAGTCTCAGCCTACTATACGCAAGGTTTGTGATAGTAAGTGTGCAATATACATTGCAGAAAATTATTTGTTAGAGCAGTGCCATTATTTTGTGATAGTAATAGTGCAACATACATTGTAGAGAATTATGTTTTCCATGAGAGAACAAAACACGTGGAGATAGATTCTCACATTGGTAGAGATAAGTGTTTAGCAAAGTTAATCAAACCACTTCCAATCACTTCAGAAAGACAATTGGCATATGCTTTTGCCAAATCATTGTCAGCAAAAAGATTGGATTACTTGATACAAGATTTGGGTTTGTTTGATGGAAAATGATTTTCGGCTAAGTCTAATTGACTAAAAATTGATTAAATTGAGTCAAAATTGATCAACGAGACAATAATGCCCCTGGAGTGCTTTTTCAATATGTAAAAAGAAAAAAGAAAAACTTGTCACATCAGTCATTATTACTTTTGACTAAATGTAGCACACTTTCCCATGTTAAGAAAATGCATTAAACCTAAGCAAATGAAGACCCGTAGTTGGTAGGAGAAAGAGACAAAAAACTAACATTAATTATTGACATAGTAGGGGAAAGTTATATTGGCCATTGGATATATTTTGATCAACGGTTCAGATAAACCTCTAGGGTAAATTCGAATCGTTGACATGGCTGGTGAAAATGTGTCAAATGGCAACCCTAAGTCCATGAAGATATGATAATTGAAACCCTATAGTACCTAAAAGTAATTACAATAAGGTCAAAATGTTAGAAATAACTTTATTTAAAACCAATTTAGTAAGTTTTGAATTCACAGTTTGACCCAAATATCATGAAATTATATTTCAAAATATTACAATCGGACCCCACATATTATACATATTTATATACCCTAAGTCCTTATAAAAAATATTATTTTCAACCATAAGTACATAAATTATATTACTTTAAGGTCCCTAATGTTATAAAAATTTAAAAATTAAACTCGCATAGTATATTTCCATTTCACAGATTGACCTACAAGTTTCTAATTAAATCTTTTAAATTCACAATTTGACCCAAAAATCATGAAATTGACTTTTAAGAAATTATAATTAGACCCCTAACTAATAACATATTCATAGTGATCATCATATAATGGAATATATATAACATTGGAAGTTTACTAATAAGTGATTGACGTGTATAGAAGTTTACTAATAGTCTACAAACAATCTTATAACCTTGATATTGATTTAGATTGTTAGATTGTTAAGAGTAATGTTATAACGTTAAGACATATTTAAGAGTAATGTTATACCATAACGAACCTTACATGTTTGCTTTAACGAATTCATATTAGTAATAAGTGATTGCCTTACATAAAACTATAACGAACCTTACATGTTTACTTTAACGAATTCATATTAGTAATAAGTGATTGTCTTATATAAAACTATAACGAACCTTACATGTTTACTTTAATTAATTCATGCAGGTATGAATCTTTTGTCCCTTTTTGGTGTTTTATTCCCTGCACCCCTAATAAGAAATTGATATGTGTTAATTTTTTATTTATTTCTTTTATAAAATAGTGGAATTTTTTTAATTTTTTATTCCCTGTACCCCTAAGAAATCCATTGTTTATACTCAATGGAATCATCATACCCATGAATGGTAAATTCGTGAATTCGCAGCAAATCTTACATTTTAAGAGCTACATATTCAATTGTTTTCTTCAAATCAAAGTAAATATTCTTCAAAATCATAATAAAAGTAAAAATCATCAAGTGGATTCCCATGAACAATAGTCATCTTCTGAACATACTCATCCCCACACATTTCCACAAATACTTCTCTAGTTGAATTAGATCTGTAAAAATCTTCTGCAACATTTCCATTATTATTTTTATTTATTTTGGTTGTTTAAGTGGATGGAGTTAGCCAATTAAGGCAATTGATGATTTAGTGATGTTGCTGTCCGACGAATGAAGAAATTTATGTCCGGCGAATGAAAAAATTTCTGTCCGGCGAGTGAATAACTTCAGATCTTGAGATTTTCTCCAAATTTCTTGATGTGTTAATAGTTTTTTATTCAGCCCATTGTTATGAAGTTGTTATCTTCTTCATGGATGAGATAATTTTAGAGAATAGAGTAGTTGAACTACAAATGTAATGATGAGAGTGTAAGGTGTAGGGTGTTAGGTATGATAAATGGATAGGGGTATATTAGACATTTAGATATTTAGAAATATAAATAAAATAAATATATTCATATATAGATAGAGGGGTATATTAAACATTTTATCTTCTCAATTTGGGTTTTTAGCCAATCAATCGGCTAAAACTTAGCCGCCTAGCATCACTCTTGTTTGATATGTTTAGCTTTTCAGCTTGTGGGTTGTTGAATTATCTAACAAATTTGCTGATAAAGCTGGAAGTCCCTTAGCCCAGTGGGGCAAGCGGCCTACCCACGACCATGACCATGGGTTCGATACCCTCCCCATGCAATGGGGCAAGCTTTAATTGTCTCCCTTTCTAGGACTATCTTCTCCTCTGAGGCGCTTTTCTCTCCTCTTATGGGGCAACCGCCCATCCGGCTTCAAAAAAAAAGCTGGAAGTCATTGTGAATTCAAGCATAAACAAGACATGAAGAAAGATATTTGAGTGCAAAAGCAGGGCTAAGATGGACTCTTGAGAAATGAAAGAAAATAAAGTTGGGACAACAAGTTTTATGAATGGGCCACTATAGAAAAATGAGATTTGGTCCATGAAAATAGAAATACAAATAATTCAATCCAGTATAAATAGTGCAGCTTAGTTTAATTTTTTTTTGTAAATAATTAAGATGGGATGTGCTGTGGTGCCGAATGGAAAAATATTCGGCACCTAAAGAATGGAGGTAAACGAATGAAAAAATGACATATGGAACAAAGTAACCTGATATTGCAGGTTTTCAGGTTTTTTTTTTTAAAAAAAATATTAAATAATTTATATGGACGAATAAGAACTTGCCACGTCATCCAGTCAATTGACTGGTTACCTGTCAAACAGGTCAACACACTTTTGTTTACCAATTTTTTTTAGTATTAGTAATTTTTGTATTTTTAATGGTAAAATTATGACAAAATTTGGTAAATTTGAATAAATAAATAGTAAATGTTGAATATTACTAGTTTATTTTATAATCTTACCATTTTTTCTTTGAAAGTTACTATTTTTATCATGAATATTTATATTCTATAAAATAGTAAATTTAGACGCAACAATGGTAAATTCCATGACATAAAGAGTAATTTATTTTATAATAATGATAAATGGGATGAAAATTTAAACTTACTATTTTAAAATAAAATTTATCACTTTAAGTTTTAATATTACCGTTTTTATGTCATTTGTAACCAATTGATAAAATGGTAAGTTTAGTGACAAATTTGGTAATTTTATGTACCTTTGTTTGTAAATTTTGCTAAAAAAATTAGAAACTTATGTAAAGAATAAAAATCAATATATAAATATTCAAATTCAAACAAATCTTACCATTTTAATTTGAATTTTAATATTCTGTAAATTGGTAAAATTTACAAATAATTTGGTAGTTTTTAAAATAAAATTATGAATTTTATGAATTAGTTGGAGTTATTTTTTTTAAAGTATTATTGTTACAAGATTATTTTTAATATTCATAAATCAAGAACATGAAGAAAAAAAAAAGAATTAACTTTAAAAGATAAAAGCATAAAACACTAAAAAAAATTGCAACGGGCTTCGTTCGACGCAACAGGTTTCGCCCCAAATAATAAAAAATTGCGATGAAAATTTCCGGTGACATAGAAAGTTGATGCAAAAATTGCGATGGAACAAGGGGAATTAATAAACCTTAGTGGGTCATAAAAGCAAAATATAAGATTATATAGACTAAAACATAATTTTTAAAAATTAGTTCGTGACTTTCGATTTGAGTTATACCCGATATATTTTCTTCTACTCTGTCCAGTGAATGTGTCCTTCATTTTTATGTCCAACTAAATATTTAAAAACGCTAAGTGTGCAAAGTAGGACTTGTTTGCAATACAAATCCGTCCTAATCTATTATTTACAAAACCGCTCCAAAGATTAATGTTTTAAAGTACAAAAAACACTAACTAACATTGATAGTAATTATGATATAATTTTCGATGATTATTGAGGGAGAATTCTATAATCATTTTATGTTACTACGTATTTTGCGTATGGTTCATCTTTCAATCATATAGGATTTTTTTTTAAAATTAGTGGATTTAGTGAATTAATGGTGTTCGATCAGAATCCCCTTTTTGACTTTGCGCTCCGACTCCACTATACTATTATTAGTGAGGAATGATGGAATAATTACTTCACAGTAATAGAAATATGGGGATATCATTCACATGGATATAGTCTCGCTTTGACTGCTTTAATAGTAGTCTTTACGTTTTCTCTTTCACTCGTAGTGTGGGGAAGAAGTGGACTCTACGGGTATTACTAGGGGGTAAAATTATAGTATTTGGATATAATATCCGCTAAATAACATGGCTAATGTTAGAACTATAAAGAGTGGAGCATACTATAGAAGAATAAATTGCATCATATTGTTTTGATAGAATATCCATTAAATGATTAATTAGTGATTGACGTTATATAACAGTATTTGGATTGAGTTTGATCTGAGTAATGTAACTTTTACAACATTTCTTGTGTAATGTTAGAGTTACATGTAGGGAAGATAATTATAATTAACTAACATTGATAGTATTTTGATAGAATATCCATTAAAGATAAATAAGTAATTGACTTTATATAACTTGTACCAAACAAAGCTTATGTTATATTTTTATAATCGTAATAAGTGATCGGTTAATAAAACTTTTGAATAACATTGTTTGTGTAAGGTTAAATTATAAAGATTGAAGAATATCCATTATAAAAAACACTAACTTACATTGATATTATTTTGATAGAATATTCGTTAAATGCAAGATTTACATCATGGCTATAATTAGCATAGATTATGCTTTGAAAATAAATTTCCAAATTAAAAATGTCTTTAAAAACATGTTTCAAAAAAAAAAATTAATTTTTTGGAGATAATGGGATTTGAACACGTGACCTCTAAAAATATTGAAACTCACCTCTTCTCACCACTAAGCAAGAAGGAATTTAGTTAACAATTTTTATTACATTATAGAATGTAACATTGTTCAGCATGTGACCTCTAAAATGTTGAAACTCACCACATCTCACCACTAAGCCAGAAGGAATTTAGTTAACAGTTTTGATTACATTATAGTATGTAACATTGTTCAGACGAATAGAATTAAAAATTACGGAGAAAACGATACACGATGATGTGGAGTAAATGTAGTAACATTTCTCTTCATCTGATGTGTCTGCTTTCTCTCCTACCGAGAATTTGACTTTGAGTGTCTGAAAGCTTTTATACGTTTTTTGCATAACACATCTGTCATATCATATCACTAATTTTTGCCATCAGATAATGTACTTTCACTAACATTTTTTTTTTGATAAGTAACTTTCAGTTTTATATTGTGTCGGTTTCTTTACTATGAACTATACAAAATATGTCTCCTTACAAAATATTATGTTGATCTCAATTTAAATTATTTAAACAAATGACCCGGATAATGTTTATCATTTATAAATTGAACCATTTCTTACGAGATATATTTTTTAAATTTATAAAATTACCTCAAATTTTTTATTTTGTAGCAAAATTAAATTTAGTTATTGTTAGAACACTATTTATTATAACATTTAGTCTAAACATTATGTGGTATAAAATAATTAACACTAAATATTGTAACAATGATTAGATTACTTGTTATTATAAAATTAGAACTCGTGTTTGTCATAAGACACATTACTATAACACATAGACTAATATAACACATGTTATAAAATGAATATATGCAACAGAAACAACAATCCTCAATATTAAACATTATTTGGTAACATGCACTAATTTTGGGTGTTTGTTGGTTATCTTATAATTAAAATATATAGTATTGAAAAATATTTAATCCAAAGTATTATAAATTACTTATGAGTATATTAAACCTTTTATTATTTAGCAAAATTAAAATATTAAACATGTTATTAATTTGTCTAATAAAAAAGAAAAAAATAAATGAAAATGTTGTATAAATAATATTTCACATATAATAATTCCAATTAATATACTAGATTAAATAATATAAGATCCAAAGTCTATTTTCAATAATTATTACAAATATGAATCTTTATCATATAAAATACACATAAGTTTTACTATGGATATTTATTTTAAACAATGAATTAATCTCGATTAACTTTTTTTTAGCAGGTTCTTCTTTTCTCTTTTAAAGCTAATTTTTTTTTATTAATTTAGGAATATTAAATAATATTTTTTATTATTTTTCATATTATCGTTAAAAAAAGTATTCTTATTATTCTTATAAAAAGAAAATAATATTGTAACAATACAACTTAAAAAAAAAAAAAAAAAAAAGTAACTCCAATTAATTCATCAAAACTATTAATTTCATTTTAAAAAATTACCAAAGTATGTGAAAAATCTACCAATTTACACAATAGTAATATTCAACCTAAAATGGTAAGATTTGTTCGAGTTTGAGTATTTATATAGTGATTTTTATTCTTTACAAAAGTTACTAATTGTTTAACAAAGGTTACAAACAATGTAAATAAAATTACCGAATTTGTTATTAAACTTACCATTTTATCATTTTATTAAAACAGAGATAAAAATGGTAAAATTATAATTTAATTTGATATATTTTATTTTTAAAATAGTAAGTTTTATTTTCACCACATTTACCATTTTTATAAAATACATTACTATTTTTGCCCTTAAATTCACCATTGTTGTGTCGAAATTTACTATTTTATAGAATATAAATATTCATGATAAAAATAGTAACTTTCAAAGAAAAAATTGTAAGATTATAAAATAAACTAGTAATATTCAACATTTACTATTTATTTATTTAAATTTACCAAATTTTGTCATAATTTTACCATTAAAAATACAAAAATTACTAATACTAAAAAAAATTGGTAAACAAAAGTGTGTTGACCTGTTTGACAGGTAACCGGTCAATTGATTGGATGACGTGGCAAGTTCTTATTCGTCCATATAAATTATTTAATCTTTTTTTAAAAAAAAACCCGAAAACTCGCAATAACGAGTTACTTTGTTCACATGTCATTTTTTTCATTCGCTTTACCTCATCTTTAGGTGTCGAATATTTTCCATTCGGCACCACAACACTTTCCTTAATTAAATTAAGATATCTTAATTAGGAAAGTGTTGTAGTGCCGAATGGAAAAATATTCTGCACCTAAAGAATGGAGGTAAACGAATGAAAAACGATACGTGAATAAAAGAATGCTGTTATTTGTAGGTTTTCAGTTTTTTTTTAAAAAAAGATTAAATAATTTATATGGACGAATAAGAACTTGCCACGTCATCCAAATCAATTGACCTAGCTATTCGTCAAACAGGTCAACACACTTTTGTTTACCAATTTTTTTTAGTATTAGTAATTTTTGTATTTTTAATGGTAAAATTATGACAAAATTTGGTAAATTTAAATAAATAAATAGTAAATGTTGAATATTACTAGTTTATTTTATAATCTTACAATTTTTTCTTTGAAAGTTACTATTTTTATCATGAATATTTATATTCTATAAAATAGTAAATTTCGACACAACAATGGTGAATTTAAGGGCAAAAATAGTAATGTATTTTATAAAAATGGTAAATGTGGTGAAAATAAAACTTACTATTTTAAAAATAAAATATATCAAATTAAATTATAATTTTACCATTTTTTATCTCTGTTTTAATAAAATGATAAAATGGTAAGTTTAATAACAAATTCGGTAATTTTATTTACATTGTTTGTAACCTTTGTTAAACAATTAGTAACTTTTGTAAAGAATAAAAATCACTATATAAATACTCAAACTCGAACAAATCTTACCATTTTAGGTTGAATATTACTATTGTGTAAATTGGTAGATTTTTTCACATACTTTGGTAATTTTTTAAAAATGAAATTAATAGTTTTGATGAATTAATTGGAGTTACTTAAGTTGTATTGTTACAATATTATTTTCTTTTTATAAGAATAATAAGAATACTTTTTTTAACGATAATATGAAAAATAATAAAAAATATTATTTAATATTCCTAAATTAATAAAAAAAAATTAGCTTTAAAAAGAGAAAAGAAGAACTCGCTAAAAAAAAAGTTAATCGAGATTAATTCATTGTTTAAAATAAATATCCATAGTAAAACTTATGTGTATTTTATATGATAAAGATTCATATTTGTAATAATTATTGAAAATAGACTTTGGATCTTATATTATTTAATCTAGTATATTAATTGGAATTATTATATGTGAAATATTATTTATACAACATTTTCATTTATTTTTTTTTTTTTTATTAGACAAATTAATAACATGTTTAATATTTTAATTTTGCTAAATAATAAAAGGTTTAATATACTCATAAGTAATTTATAATACTTTGGATTAAATATTTTTCAATACTATATATTTTAATTATAAGATAACCAACAAACACCCAAAATTAGTGCATGTTACCAAATAATGTTTAATATTGAGGATTGTTGTTTCATTGCATATATTCATTTTATAACATGTGTTATATTAGTCTATGTGTTATAGTAATGTGTCTTATGACAAACACGAAGTTCTAATTTTATAATAATAAGTAATCTAATCATTGTTACAATATTTAGTGTTAATTATTTTATACCACATAATGTTTAGACTAAATGTTATAATAAATGAGTGTTTTAACAATAACTAAATTTAATTTTTGCTACAAAATAAAAAAATTTGAGGTAATTTTATAAATTTAAAAAATATATCTCGTAAGAAATGGTTCAATTTATAAATGATAAACATTATCTGGGTCATTTGTTTAAATAATTTAAATTGAGATCAACATAATATTTTGTAAGGAGACATATTTTGTATAGTTCATAGTAAAGAAACCGACACAATATAAAATTGAAAGTTACTTATCAAAAAAAAAAATGTTAGTGAAAGTACATTATCTGCTGGCAAAAATTAGTGATATGATATGACAGATGTGTTATGCAAAAAACGTATAAAAGCTTTCAGACACTCAAAGTCAAATTCTCGTAGGAGAGAAAGCGTACACATCGGATGAAGAGAAATGTTACTACATTTACTCCACATCATCGTGTATCGCTTTTCTCCGTAATTTTTAATTCTATTCGTCTGAACAATGTTACATACTATAATGTAATCAAAACTGTTAACTAAATTCCTTATGGCTTAGTGGTGAGATGTGGTGAGTTTCAACATTTTAGAGGTCACATGCTGAACAATGTTACATTCTATAATGTAATCAAAATTGTTAACTAAATTCCTTCTTGCTTAGTGGTGAGAAGAGGTTTTTTTTTTCAATATTTTTAGAGGTCACGTGTTCAAATCCCATTATCTCCAAAACAAATAAAGTTTTTTTGAAACATGTTTTTAAAGACATTTTTAATTTGGAAATTTATTTTCAAAGCATAATCTATGCTAATTATAGCCATGATGTAAATCTTGCATTTAACGAATATTCTATCAAAATAATATCAATGTAAGTTAGTGTTTTTTATAATGGATATTCTTCAATCTTTATAATTTAACCTTACACAAACAATGTTATTCAAAAGTTTTATTAACCGATCACTTATTACGATTATAAAAATATAACATAAGCTTTGTTTGGTACAAGTTATATAAAGTCAATTACTTATTTATCTTTATTGGATATTCTATCAAAATACTATCAATGTTAGTTAATTATAATTATCTTCCCTACATGTAACTCTAACCTTACACAAGAAATGTTGTAAAAGTTACATTACTCAGATCAAACTCAATCCAAATACTGTTATATAACGTCAATCACTAATTAATCATTTAATGGATATTCTATCAAAACAATATGATGCAATTTATTCTTCTATAGTATGCTCCACTCTTTATAGTTCTAACATTAGCCATGTTATTTAGCGGATATTATATCCAAATACTATAATTTTACCCCTAGTAATACCCGTAGAGTCCACTTCTTCCCCACACTACGAGTGAAAGAGAAAACGTAAAGACTACTATTAAAGCAGTCAAAGCGAGACTATATCCATGTGAATGGTATCCCCATATTTCTATTACTGTGAAGTAATTATTCCATCATTCCTCACTAATAATAGTATAGTGGAGTCAGGAGCGCAAAGTCAAAAGGGGATTCTGATCGAACACCATTAATTCACTAAATCCACTAATTTAAAAAAAAATCCTATATGATTGAAAGATGAACCATACGCAAAATACGTAGTAACATAAAATGATTATAGAATTCTCCCTCAATAATCATCGAAAATTATATCATAATTACTATCAATGTTAGTTAGTGTTTTTTGTACTTTAAAACATTAATCTTTGGAGCGGTTTTTGTAAATAATAGATTAGGACGGATTTGTATTGCAAACAAGTCCTACTTTGCACACTTAGCGTTTTTTAAATATTTAGTTGGACATAAAAATGAAGGACACATTCATCTGGACGAGTAGAAGAAAATATATCTGTATAACTCAAATCGAAAGTCACGAACTAATTTTTAAAAATTATGTTTTAGTCTATATAATCTTATATTTTGCTTTTATGACCCACTAAGGTTTATTAATTACCCTTGTTCCATCGCAATTTTTGCATCAACTTTCTATGTCACTGGAAATTTTCATCGCAATTTTTTTTATTATTTGAGGGCGAAACTCATTACGTCGAACGAAGCCCGTTGCAATTTTTTTTAGTGTTTTATGCTTTTATCTTTTAAAGTTAATTCTTTTTTTTTCTTCATGTTCTTGATTTATGAATATTAAAAATAATCTTGTAACAATAATACTTAAAAAAAAATAACTCCAACTAATTCATAAAATTCATAATTTTATTTTAAAAACTACCAAATTATTTGTAAATTTTACCAATTTACAGAATATTAAAATTCAAATTAAAATGGTAAGATTTGTTTGAATTTGAATATTTATATATTGATTTTTATTCTTTACATAAGTTTCTAATTTTTTTAGCAAAATTTACAAACATAGGTACATAAAATTACCAAATTTGTCACTAAACTTACCATTTTATCAATTGGTTACAAATGACATAAAAACGGTAATATTAAAACTTAAAGTGATAAATTTTATTTTAAAATAGTAAGTTTAAATTTTCATCCCATTTATCATTATTATAAAATAAATTACTCTTTATGTCATGGAATTTACCATTGTTGCGTCTAAATTTACTATTTTATAGAATATAAATATTCATGATAAAAATAGTAACTTTCAAAGAAAAAAATGGTAAGATTATAAAATAAACTAGTAATATTCAACATTTACTATTTATTTATTCAAATTTACCAAATTTTTGTCATAATTTTACCATTAAAAATACAAAAATTACTAATACTAAAAAAAATTGGTAAACAAAAGTGTGTTGACTTTGTTTGATGAGTAACCGATCAATTGACTGGATGACGTGGCAAGTTCTTATTCGTCCATATAAATTATTTAATATTTTTTTAAAAAAACTCAAAACCTCGCAATATCAGTTACTTTGTTCCATATGTCATTTTTTTCATTCGCTTACTCTCCATTCTTTGAAAGTGCTAGAATATTTTTTCCATTCTAGCACTACAAACGACATCCCAAAGTAGGGACAAAAGTATGTGAAGATGACATGTGGAACTTTGTAGGTTTACTTAAAAAAATATATATATATATATATATATATATATATATATATATATATATTTGTACGTTCATGTCTAATAAAAAATTTACATTTGTCAATCAAAATATTTATTAATTCCTAATATGTTGTTCTCTATCAGCTAATAACTTAAGTTAAGTCTTAAATTGTTATTGAGATAAAATATGAAGTAAGAAATTTTAGGTATATATACACACAAACTATAAAGAAAGAGTATTGTAACTATAACTAATGACATAACTCATGTATTAATGTTAATAGGAATTGGAAAAGTTTGAACTATAATTATTTATGATGTTTTAAGTGACTTTTGGAGTTCTCATTCATGTAAGGGAATTCTAAAATGCTTAATTATAAATTATAACTCATGTATTAATGTAAATTGGAATTGGAAAAACTTGAACTACGATTAGGTATGATGTTTCAAGTGACTTTTGGAGTTCTCGTTCATGCAAGGGAATTCTAAAAAGCTTAATTATAAATTATAACTCATGTATTAATGCTAATTGGAATGGTAAAAGTTTGAATTATAATTAGTTATGATGTTTCAAACAAGGTTTTGATGACCACTTGGACTGCCGACCGACATGCTTTGTGGTCCGGTTTGGCCCCCAAAACTGGTAAGCATAAAAACATGTTTCCTTTGTTCAACACGGCGGTCAGATCGTCTAACCCGGAAACTCGAACGGGTTTAGTAGAACCGGTTGCGTCTAATATGTTAATTTTTTTTTAAAAAAAAAGAAAAAAATTGGTTATTATAGTTGAGATTGGTATTGTCTGGTTGGATTGTCTATGATTTATGTTTATTATTTAATCTTGTTTGGAGACTTTATTGGTTATTTAAAGTTTTATTATAAGGACATATGAGTTCTAACTAAATTTACATATCATTTTGTTAATTTTCAAATTTATATTAAGGTGGTGTTTTAAGATTTGAATTTTTGCATCCCATATTAGTTGGAAAATTTCACATTTATTTCATTTTAAATAATAATTATATATGATTTATTTATTTATAATATTTATGACGTCACCGGGTCAATTAACAGGTCAATAACGGTCCGCTCACCGGTCCGACCAGTGACCCGTATAACCTAGTAACTTTTTCGGGTCGATATCCGATATGGTTTTCAAAACCTTGGTTTCAAGTGCCTTTTGGAGTTCCCATTCATGCATAAATGTGTGCCTTATATATAGAGCCTTGCATGATCAACATTAACGAATTGATAGTTTTACATTCATTTGATTACTTTTGTTGCATATTTTGATTCTTTTGTTTATATACCTTAGTTACTTGCATATACACACTCATGATTTTTATTTTCTATTTTCTTGCGTGTATATCTATATTTTATGCTAAATGTATACTCATTCTTTATGCTTCAATAAATTGCTTATGAATATTTTTTTTTAGGAATTGTTGTCTGCTGAAAGGGAAGAGGAGATTAAGGATAGCTGAGAGTAGAAAGAATGGGGCGTGGTAGGTGAGTAAATACAAAAAAACAAAAACAAAAGAAGAGATTACGCGGCGATCAAGCGTGGCATAAATGATGAAGAAGATAAAAAGGTTTTGTTGGGGAGTTTTATTTATTTTTCTTTATTTTGGGTTTTCTCGAAAATGTAAAAAATTATAAAGAATCATGTTTCGAAAACATATTTGATAGCTGTCTTTTTTTACGTCTTTTATCTGGATAAGTTCTTATTATTTATAACGAAAGATTTTAATAATTACACTGATTTCATGAAATTTTTTTTTAGGTAAAAAAAACTTATTTACAATTCAAAGTAGATTAGAACTCGCGCATCACACTGGATTACACAATAGTGAGAATAATATTTTAATACTTGAATTTCTATGTTAGAAAATTATTATAATATTTATTTAATTTACTGGTTTGTCATTATTTGGGGAGAAGTTTAACTGTATGAGCATATTTTTTGGGAGCTGGATTTATTTTTAAGCAACTACCAAAAGTTGGTTGAGAAGATAACGAGTTGTCAAGATCATGAGTGTGTGTTGAGAAAAATGGTGGAAAAAGTGTGCCAGTGATTCTTTAGAGTTACAAGAAACACATACAAATTATGTTTTTTCTTTTTTTTTCTTTTTATCAAAGTGTGAGAAACTGATGCAAAATACTTGAGAGAGTGAATAATAAATCTTATGCAAGATTCATGAAATAAAAGAGAGAAACACATTGCATATTCATTAGAGAGTATGTCATGATTCATGAACACAATTATCATTTCAAGAGTTAACGTTGAGAGAGTTGATACATTTGTAAATTTTGTATTTGTCGTTCAAGTTTGTCTAATTACTGATTATGAAATTCGTCAAATGGAACTTGAACATCATCAAACAATTGTTAACCTCTATTGCATTCGTTCTTGAAGGGTTGAAAATGTGTTTAATTTGCAACAACTTCTGAGAAGTGAGGAACTTGTCATGTTAATCTATTAGTTAAGCTTGCTTGTGATTGTTAGCGTTCTAAAAATAATTTCTTGTAACTTTGAGAAGTTTTAACTAGTAGAATGGATCTAGTGCGTGATTATGCAGACGTAGACTTATTGACCGATTGTCAACGAATTTTAGTGTCTTGTTTATATTTTTACGCCTGTTACACCTTCTGTTAACACGACATTTGACACAACATGTTAACAACTAATATGACATAATATGTTAACTCAAAATTACTACTTCCACAAACATACATACTCAATTCCTTTCTTTTGTAAAAATACAATCCAAACACTACTGTTGAATCCATCAGTATCCTCTCGTCTCCTTGCCTTCCGTTTCCTTCAAATTCGAACTAGTTCGAGTTTCATGTGATATTTTAAGAAACTTTTATTGGTATAACTTAAACTAAAAAACAAAAATAAATCCTAAACTAAATGGATAAATTAAAAATGAATGAATAACCTTAAATGTGGAAATGTTTATAATTAGTAATGTTGCAGACAGACTATCTAGTTGACTTTATGTGGAACAGATTTTTTTCAATATATACGGAATGTCTCACAATAAGTGTTCTGAGGCACAAACATGTGTTCTGCTCGGTAAAAACAGAACAGATATTCATTTTAAATTAATATTAACCGTCAAAATTTTTAATCTAACAGATAAAATAAACTATACATGTGCGGAATTTATCCGTTACGCGCTGAAGCCGTGCGGTTGACTCCACAGTGGGAGACTGGGAGTGGGGGTATGTAATTCCATAGGGCTCTTTTCGTAAAATCCATCCTCTCAATTATTTACCAAATAAACAAACAAAAAGAGGGAAACCTCCCGCCCGTTGGAATTGCCCTCCCCGCCCCGTCTTTCTATTTTCTTAGTTTTTTTTGAAAAACAAACAGCATAACTTCTTCGTGTTGGTGGAAGGAGAAAATCGAATTGATGGATGACGTCGATCGCCTCTTCCAATGCTTCAAATGCGGCGTTTCTCCTCCTCGTAATTTTTCTGGATCTTCTCTTCACTCTAACATAGACTTCTTTGGATTTCTAATTCCTTTTTCATTGTATAAATTGCTTTAATCTGATATAATTCTGGTAAAATGATGATAATTACTAGATTTTACTTGAAAATTTCTATGTTTTCATAGTAAATTCGTTATTTGCTTCATTTTTCTTGTGCGATATTGAATATTGATTGACCAATGTCCGAGCAAATACTTTGAAATTTGTAGTTCTGAGATGAATATATTGCATTTTTTTTTGCCTCCGCCGATCTAAGAATGAATCGCTGGCACTTTCTAAATTCTAATTAGTGATTTTTGGAAGATTTCAGTATGAATTTTTGCTAATTGATGTAAAAGGAAATTGCATTTCGTACCTTGTTTACGCCAGAATCTGCTATCAGACTGAAGAAAAGGGGGAAGCTCAGTTTCAACTCAGAGGAGTCGTCTCAAGATGCATCTGCAGTTTCTCATTCTACAGGAAGTAGTAGTGAAAATGCAGCAGTTACCAAGCAATCTTTCGGCAAGGTAGCTATGTGTTTTATGAACTTTTCTTGTGCCATATGATTTCGTTCTGTTTCAGTCTCAAGTCTATTTGATTTTCGGTGCTCCACTAGAAGAAATGCTTTATCATTACTTTCTCAGTGCTTAATTGCAAAACAAAAACTGTTATGTATGCTTCTCTAACATGGTTTTCATGTTATCCATTATTATAAATGCAAACTTCTGAAATCTATGGAATATTGCACTTTTCTGCTTCAGCATAGTCCATCAGCCGTCGAGGCAACCAAATTGAACAAAGCAAAGCAGTTTTCTCCAATTGTCTTCTACGGTTCTCCAAATGGTGTGCCTCCTAAAAGACCAACCCGTTTGCTGCGTTTGTTACGTGAAATTCGTGTTGAGCTTGCTGAGCAAAATAAATTAAGGTAAAAGTAGTGATCTTGATATAAATTTTACCGGTTAATTGGTTACCGAAAATATTAACTTGATGACGAATGTTGATATCTGACGTTTGTTTAGGGAGGAAATCTGGACCACGTTCCCAAGACAGGATGAAGCCATGAAATTTGTGATAAAATACACAAATGCCCGTATCTTTTCTTACCAGGATCATGTAAATGGCCAAAGAAGGTTTCTAGTTTCAACTTATAAGGAGTTTTGGAAAAGGTGCACTCTCATTGCTTCTCCCACATGAACTATTGAATCCACTTACAATTACAGGAAACAAGGCTTATGCTTGTCATCTTTCTAAGAAATATTGCTTATGCTTGTCATCTTGGATCTAGGTACAAAAATATGAATTCAAAATTCCGCCACCACTATGAAGTAATTCAGGAGGTAAATGTTTCGCATTCTCCTCGATACAAGCTTAAACGAGTTATCATATAGAGACTCTGCTGTTTGTACTGCAAAGATTAAAACATCATGATCTTAGGACTTTCCATTTTCCTTGTTTAAGTAGTCATCAAGTAATTCAGCTCCATACCCGACTCTCATACCGTTGAGCATTTAAGGTGGTTGTGTTGGCTAGTCTATTCCCATCCCATTTATTTAATTTCATCTCTTTCAGTAGTAATCTTTTGCCATGCAATGCCAATTAAATAATTCTATTGTGTTCTACGAGTGTAAGGCTCTAGATCTCCATTTAGGATGTCCAAGTTCCAACTATCCTTTCCTCCCATAAAAGAATAGATTAAAAGGATTCTACTCACACAGTGAAAGCATACAGGGGTTACCATGTCATCTCTATTTTGATTTGGAATTCGGCAAAAGGGACAATGTAGGGAAGCACGGTGATGAAATGGTTGATCTCCTTCTCTTAGTTGTCTTTGATGCTCTACGTGAGAAGTATTCTATTGAAGCAGACCATAATTGCATTGTAGAACTTGATTCCTCCACCAAAGGTATGTTATTTATTGGTATTCCGTGAGGTTAGTTTGCAGAAATTTTCTATAGGCTAAAAATCCATATTTTGTCTTCCTATTATCTACTGCACTACACTGCATGCAAATTGCCATTTTATATTTTTGTTCAAGCAGTGACTTCTCTTAGTGGCTTAATTACCCCTGCTCTGATTCATCTCGACATGTTCTCATTTGGCTAGTAAATTGAGAAAGTGCTTAGAGTTTATAATTAGACCAATTATGATAGCCATAGTTCTATCAACTCATAACAAACAATTTTTTGTTCTAGTATGGTGTTCATTCAAATGACCTCTAAACCATCATCATGGTTAACCCTGGGCCTTAATGACTTAGCCTAAGATATGACTCATTTATTAAAGTTTTTTAATTAGGCATAAAAAGGTAGACCTTTAAAGTAAAGCCTATATTTGTTGTCTATGATCTTGGGTATAGGTGGGAAAGTGGTGTGCATCCATGAACTTGGATGGATATAAACATCATTTTGATTTTTGCGGGTCTAAAAGCACCAAATATAGATACTTAGATACAAAGATACCTCACACGCGCAACACCTGTGCATTAAATACATGAAGCAAAAATCGCTAGATTGTTACGCTGGTCAGATAGAAAACTCGGATTAGATTGCTTAATAGAATCAAATTTTGAGGGGGAAAAAGAGAAGGTTTTTGAGAAAAAAGTGCAATGACTGAGTTGCTGATGAATAGCTATGTGGAGAACAAGAACACTTTCTCTTGTAAAGATTTAGTACTGCGATTCAAGAAATTGATTTGGTTATGGTATTTGCTGGCAGAAAAGTTCTCTCGTCATTTAATTGTCCGATTACCAAAGACTGCTTTCAAAGACAACTCACATGCTGGTGCATTTGTAGCTGAGGTATGTTAAGACTATGAAAGTTTCAAAAGAAAGCAAAACTTTTAGATACCTTTATATGACTATGTCTTTGCAGCGAGATCAGTATATGCTCATCTTTATGTTTGCATGTTTTTAAAATAAAATAATATTTACCTATTATTTCCTAAGTTAAATTATTTTAGCGTATTGGAGTTAAACATTATGGTAGTAGCATGAAGACTACTCATTTCTACCTCTATAAATCCGTTGGCTAATTTATATCACAAACATGTTGGATGGAGTTTTTGTTCTGCAGTTTCTACAACCTTTCTGTGACCTTTCCTTTCAACCTTTGTGTGGAAATTGATATTTAGTTTTCCAGTTTTGAAGTTTTTTTGTTCTTTTCCATTTTTTTCTCTAGCAACTTTTAACTATTTATCCTTTTGAAATGGTATAATTCAGCTATGTTCACGGATTAATACTTCAAAGGAAACAGATGAAAGATATAAAAAACTGTTCGTGTCAAAAGATTCAAGCTCATCTGGTATGGAATCACAGCTTTTTGTGGATACAGCAGTGTATACAAGAAACCGCTGCTTTCGACTACCTCTATCATCTAAAGCAGGGAAGACTTCCGCACTTCTACCTAGCGGAAGGTTTAAATGTAAAGATATGGTATGGAGTTTCTTACATGTGAATATGAAATATGAAGATATATCTTGGTATTTGGTCTACCTGGATGTTATTTTAATTATCAATTTAAATTTTAAAGTTTATGTTTTCAATTAATGGATTTTCCTCCCTTAAGTAATTGCATAAGTGGATTAGGATTTTCTTCTTTTTAGACTTTGGATTCATCCAAGAAAAGGTAGGGGCTTATAACTCCTATATAAAAGTTGATCAACTTGATCCATTGCAAACTATTTTATTCATTTTTTGGCTCTTAACCTTTTCTTGATAAGGTTCCCCGAGAGGTAATTTGTGGGCAATGACTAAGAAAGGTATATCTCGGAAGTATATTGATCTTATTAAGGATATGTATGAGGGAGTCAGCACTAGTGTTAGAGTTTGTGGTGGAATAAGTGAAGAGTTTCCTATTACAATTGGGGTGCATCAAGGTTCGGCACTTAGTCCTTTTCTGTTTACAATGGTTATGGATGAACTGACCCAGTGTATACAAGATCCAGTACCATGGTGCATGCTGTTTGCTGATGATATAGTTTTGATTGATGAGACAAGAGCGGGTGTTAATGCCAAGTTGGATGTATGGAGACAAACCTTAGAATCTAAAGGTTTTAGGATTAGTAGAAGTAAAACAGAGTATATGGAGTGTAAGTTTAGCACTAGTAGAACGACAGAGCAAACTGTAGTAACTTTGGGGGACAAAAATATCTTAGAGAGTGAGTATTTTCGATACCTTGGTTCTATTGTTCAAAAGGACGGAGAGCTTGACGGAGATGTGGCTCATCGAGTTAAAGCTGGCTGGTTGAAATGGAAGAGTGGGACGGGGGTTTTGTGTGATCGTAATGTACCGCTGAGATTGAAGGGAAAGTTTTACAGAACCGCGGTTAGACCGGCACTGTTATATGGTACAAAATGTTGGGCAACTAAGAGGTGTCATATTCAGAAAATGCATGTAGCGGAGATGCGTATGTTAAGATGGATGTGTGGGCATACGAGAATGGATAGAGTGAGGAATGAGACGATTCAGAAGGTCGGTGTAGCACCTATTGAAGACAAGATGAGAGAGAAACGTTTGCGTTGGTTTGGGCACATTAGAAGGCCAAGTGATGCTCCGGTTAGGAGAATTGAAGGATAATGTAATATTGAGGGCGTAAGAGGTAGGGGGAGACCGAGGAAGACGTGGACGGAAGTGATAAAAGGAGATATGAATCTGCTAGAACTAGATGAAAGTTGTGTTTGGGATCGAAAGAAATGGAGAGAATGCATCCATGTGGATGACCTTACGTGATTCTTATTTTGGTTTCATGTAGCCGACCCCAATATATTGGGACTAAGGCTTGGTTGTTGTTGTTGTTGTTGTTGTAACCTTTTCTTGATCTAGTATTTGAACAAGGGGATGGTAGGTAATACAAAGAGAGTTAACTCTATCTATTCTTTTGGATGAAACTCTGACCTTTATATCTTAATTTCTGATCAGAAAAATATAAGTGGTAACCTTAATTGATTTCTTCTGGATTCCATGTACTTGGTGCGTCAGATGTTTACTGGTGTGTGTAATTCGAATATATGACATTATCCTTTGACAGAGTGAAGAAGAAATGTTTATGGCATCCTTGATTTGCAGCATGGACATTGACTGTGAGAAGCTTCTTATTTGCAAGCTGGATTTAGATTGCGTGAAGGCCCTGCACTTTGATTCGGAGGTAATCTTGATTCTTGAATTCTATTTTATATTTTTTCTTCAGTTCGGGTTTGTGTATGCTATAATTATGCAGGAAGTGTCTAGTTTGGCATTCTTTTGATTGCTTTTTAATATATAGTAATAGTTGGCTTAATAGGCTACTTTCACAATTTAGCAATTCAAAGCTATTTCTTATTGCAGACCACTATCGACCTTCCCAAGAACTATAGTTTTGCTCCAGGGTTTGACTTTGATGCTTGTAGTACGGATGCCTCAAAAACTTACTTGATGGGGAAATCGCCATTCCCAGCTTTGGATGTTTTTGTTGAATCTGTGGCCTCTGCAGGAAATGTATCAGGTGATCTTCTGTTTAAGAAATTGTACGCTCTTTTTGAATGTGTCTTTAGTATGCAACTTCAAGTGGGAAATGAATGATCTGAAATTACTGTCTTCATGTTCCTTTTGTTTGTTTGTTTTTATTTCTTTCAATTTTTCCTTTGACTCTGCATCTCCTAGCTGTGTGATAGGGCGGTATCCAATTAGCTCACATAACTAACATGGGAAAGTTTTCTTCCTCACTCTCTCAGCATGAGTAAAAGTTCTCGCATAGATTCTCATTGTGCTTGTACTGAGATGCTCTTTGCCGGAGACTTCTCGTGTATGTAGAACTTATTCAGAATTCCACTTCACTTTCATGACTGTGCTTCCTTGTTTCCAGGGAACATCCGCAGTTGGTATTGGTTCTCGGAGTACGGATTGATGGTATATAGCATGTCAAGAAATAGATATTGTGAACGAATTGGTAGACAACATAAAAGCAATCACGGTATAATTTCTCTATTTAGTTATTTTTTCGTTTCGGGAAGTGGTTTTCTTGAAGTATGATTATAGCCCTTGTTGAAGAAATCTACAATTATGCCCAGACTTCTTTTTAGTTGTCAGGTTCACGAGATCATCAGTTGGGCTTCAGTTTTACATAATTCCTACTGATTTCTTTCTTGCTAGCATTGTATTTCTATATTCAGAGGAAATGTTATGTGAATTGTATCGATGCATTAGCACTAAAGATGTGTCTGAATGTTGGTTCAGTGATATATGTGGTTGATATCAGAAAGGGTGTTTATTATCAGAAATGTCATGATCCTGACTGCAGAGGTAAAACATGGTCAAATTCACTATTATCATTACTCTTGAGCATTTTGGACATAAAAGATAAGATTTTCTGAGTCGATTTAGTTTTTCAGGATACAGGTCGCCATTGCGTCTAGTACCTGATGATGTTTTACCCGATTCAGTTTTCCTTAATATGTCTGGACAGAGTGAGGTTCAGAGTCGTACAATAAAAATGACTGATGAAAACATAATGGACAGCTGTAAGAAAGAAGATTGGTGGATTGAAGCAACCAGAATTGCGGACCAGATTGAAAACATGCAGAGAACATTGGATATGACTGTAACGGTTAGTCTTCTTCCCTTCGTCATTTATATTTACTTATTCTACTGGTTTTCAGATGATATCTTATCCATGGAAGTTGATATCTTTTCTGTCTTGTCAACTTTGAGATCTTCAAATTGAGGTGTCAATGTGTCATTGTTCTCCTCCACCTATCTATTCTTTCTCCCTGGACAGAGAACAAAACATTTTTGTTATAGAATTTCTGGATAGAATGAAGAATGTTACAGGACAATGTAATCTCTCAAATGACCTTTTTTTTAATACTGACAAAGGGACCTTGTTTTTACAAACTTGGACCTACCATTACTGCTTTTGATATAACTTGACCAAAGCAATTTCCTTTTCTTCCTCCATGTTAATGGATCAGGATTCTACTCTGGAAGAAGATGATGAGTGGTGGAAAGCAGTTGAAAGTTGCATTACGGACTGACTCGAGGTGCTTCAGACCAGCATAATGGTTGCAGTATAACCTCCGGGGGCCGAGGAAATCATCGCTTGAAACAAGAAAAAAGGAAAATGAGAATGACTTCATCCCCCCCAGTAAGAAGCTGGATGACAGTAAGCAGTTCAATACATACTTCTATATCCAATCTTCATGTGGACTATGTTTCAAATACATGAATTAGCTGAGCTTTGTAAATGTGCAATTCCACGTCCATATCTTTGTCAGCTATGCCTGTTATCTTCTAGGTTAGGGGGAGTAAATACATGTTGAAGGAAATTGAGTAAAGTTATTAAGAAAATTCTGATATGTACCAGAATTAACCAACTAAGTTTAAAGGTTTACATTCAAAATTTGTATTAGCCTTTGGTTCAAAGTTTAATGTACTTTTTGCCGTGTATTTGGTTATTCTTTTATTACAAACTGGACTATACCTATGATAGAGAGTGAAGCACACTGTAAAACATCCACGGTACATATTAAAAACGCACTATACTTATACATGATGTTTACTTGTAAGAACTCCAGTACTAAAGTTTAAAATAAAAAAATATTCAATTCAAATTCACAAGAATTAAATTTATAATTTGGCTAAAGTTAGTGTTGATGCATTTTTTTTTTTAGCATATTTTTTTCCGACATGTAATGATTTATTATCAGTTGTTGAATTTGATAGTTAATCTTCAAAAGAGGATAATAGTTATTCCTATTAGAAGTACAACTATTTTTTGTCCGAGTATTTTTATTTTGGTACGTGAGCAAAATTTAAAAATGCCAACCGACATGAGAGAAAATTGACTTTGTCATTTACGTGTATTACATTCATTAGCCTTCAAATTAACTTTTAAAGTTTTTCTGGATCAAGATAAAGTTACTCATTTTTCGACATTAAAATAATTACTATTTCAATAGACGAATAACTATATTTTAATTATTAGATCGAAAATCAACGTTTAAAATTAAAATTACATTAGCATTGTACTTACCAAGCAAAATATACATCAATAACTGAGCCCCCTCTAATTTGATAGTCAATGGTGCGACGAATATAACTGCAACCTTGTTTCATTTCATTTTCTTCGTATTTGCTCTATTCAAAGTCCAGCACTCTGCATAGATCAGAAAGGTTCTCATCCATGGCAATCACGCCGCCGGCCAACCAAGACAAAGTCAATCCCACCACAATCACGCCGCCGGTCTTCATCTCCGCCCCAACTCTCCGATCACTCCTGACCCACAAATCCCTCATCCACCACCTCCAAATCACCCTCCCGACCTTCTCCGCCTCCATTCAATGCCCAGTACGCCATTCCCACCAAACAAGCCCTTCCTCCTCTCTCCTCCTCATGCCCTCTTGGTCTCAATCTCACTCTCTTCCTTACATCGGTGTGAAACTTGTGACCTTCCACCCCAACAATTCCACACTCAATTTACCTGGGGTAAATTCAAGTTATGTACTTTTTAACTCCCTCACGGGCCTGACCTTAGCTTCTATAGATGCCACAGAATTAACTGTTTACCGTACTTCATGTATCTCGGCTTTGGCTTCGAAGTTCTTATCGAGAAAAGACTCAAATACCCTTGTGATGATCGGTGCTGGTTCATTGGCACCACATTTGATCAGGGCTCATTTGGCAGCTAGGCCAAGTGTGAAGAGAGTGATAGTATGGAATCGAACAATCGAAAAAGCAGAAACTTTGGTTCAAAGATTGAGCAATGAAGATGGTCTCGAGGGGATCTGTTTCGAGAGCAAGGCATGTCTTGAGGAGGCCGTGAGGGTAGGAGATATCGTGAGTTGTGCTACGAATTCTGAAATCCCTTTGGTGAAAGGGGCGGATTTGAAGGCAGGGGCACATTTGGATTTGGTTGGATCGTTCAAGCATTCGATGGTGGAATGTGATGATGAGGCTATAAAGAGAGGAAGAGTCTTTATTGATAATGAAGCTGCATTGGTTGAAGCTGGGGAATTGGTGGGTGCATTAGAGAAAGGGGTTATTACAAGGGATGAGATTGCTGGGGATTTGGTGGAATTGATCAAAGGAGGAAAAGGTTGTGGGAAGAAGGGATTCAAAGGAGATTACTGTGTTTAAATCCGTTGGTTCAGCTGTTGTTGATCTTCTCAGTGCTCAGCTGGTTTATGAGGCTTACATTAGTAATGGAATTCATGTATGATTTCTTGATCTGCAGTTCTGTTTTAGAATACACTTTTTTTGCATCCAAGAATAAAACTCTCTTTCAAACCCTCAAGGCTCAGACAAATAAAACAAGAAAATTAGAAGAAACTAAACGACGATTCATCTTCAGGTCAAAACAATCAGAACTAGCAAATACAACTGAACCCTTCCAATCAGAAGTAAAGAAACAATGAATGTCATTGCTTGTAGGAAGAAAAAGATGAGCTTAGACCACAAAAAAAATTCTACATGTTATGTACAGTTGCGAAAAAGAGAAGTACAGGGAAAGTTAAGTCATTAGCGAATCCCTCATGACTCGGTCTGCTGAGCTTCTTTCTTCTTTTGCAGCTTGTGGTTGCTCTTCGGAAACAGTACATAATTTAATTGTCGTTCAGCACTATATTCTGACGAGGCCTGCAAACATGGGGACATAATTTAGCATTTTGCCTTCCTCCAATGGCAACTACGATTAGTATAATATCATAATAGTAGCCAGTCTTAAGGCTATGAGACGTAACAATAGCGAGTACCTTACAATATAAAACAAAAACTTGTTAAAGGGTGATTTTGAACTCTTCCAGACATGCAAATGTCCTCGAGCAATTGTGAAAGCTTGTTAGTGTATTTTCATAACCACGCCACACTAGTAGGACTGTCACTTAGTTTATGGAATTGTGTATACAGTGGGTAACATCAAGTTGCAGAGACTCGAAAATCTAATAATCTGATGGAAAGTATGATATAATCATGGAAGCTATTTTATGGATATGCATATCTTGTGATATTAATACCGTTTAAACATAAGATGTTTCTTGTGGTTTACATTTTCCCCCTAACATTTTAGATCAAAAGTCTCGAAACTTCGAGTTAAAATCCTTGTTCAGCTATGGAAAGGCTGCACACTAACCATTTGGTCACATATTAACATTATATTCATGGTAACATTTAGCATAGAATGAAAAATATGCATGGTATAGCTCCAACATTGACATGCTACGTTTAAAAACCCCAACATATCATATGTACCCGTCTATTAAAGGAAAATCGCAGTGTTTGAACTTGCGCTCCAGAGCAAACTCGCAGGTCAATGCCAAGGCTGTCAACACCTATAAGAGCAACCTCCTGTACAAGTTGCATTTTTGTAAGAGAGACTTCAAATACAAAAAGTATCGAGTAAACAGGAAATCGTGTCCTCCAGAAGTCTAGGTTAGATATATCAGTTAAATTGCATCTTCCTATCCATGCAGAAAGTAGATCTCCGTGAGAAATTCCCATCTTCTTCTACTTTATTTCTATTTCTTTCTTTTTGGGGTTAAGGGACGTTGGAATGAAGTAGCTTAAAGCCCAATTTTGTTTACCTCCACTTGAATACCCTTGCATCTCCAACAAAGAGATTTAAGAGCTTGTGTTATCTTTTCTCCACCTGCTTTGACACGAGCTATGATTTTGGCAGCTGAATGTGCAATTGCATCAGGTCGAGCTCTCCTGAAATCTTCTATGTCAACCATGGTCTGTGGAGTAATTAGAAAATTAAAGATCTTTCTTTTCTTGGTCAACACAACACCTTTTTCTTTTGTTTTCCTTTTTTAGGTAAAAACACAACACAATGAGTAGATGGTGAAGCACACCGCCTAACATATATTTAAAAATATTGAGCAGTGAGACGTGTAAAAGACAGACAGCATGCAGGGATCATTTTAAATCCAAATAACCAATATATATATATATATATATATATATATATATATATAGAGAGAGAGAGAGAGAGAGAGAGAGAGAGAGAGAGGAGTTTTGGCAATGAAGATCAAATGCGGCCTCTAGAAAAAATAGTTAGCAAGTTTGATAGATTGCGAATCCTCAAGGTGCACAATTGAGAAAGAAGCAACAAGTGATTAGAGAAACTTCGCTGCAATTGCCTAATTAGTTGATCATATCACACATCAAAAATCGAGAAAATACATTCTAGTATACAAGAAACCAAGTATTGCTAAGACTCCCAAAAGAAAGCTCAGAGAGTTACCTGGTGTCCATGTGATGAAATTAGCTGAATTTTAACCATCTCTAGCTTGTAGAATGAAGTACCACTGCCAAGGGTTTCGTCCTTCTCCAATTCCTCCACCCAGCCAGGGGCTCCTTCAGCTGATCCTTTGTCATGTTCGTAACCATTAACCTGAATAGTATCTTCTTCCCCATGTCCTTCAACATTTGCTGCCTGACTCGTATTGTCATCACTAGAGTGGTTGTCAGATATATGTTTCTGGATCACAACATGTTCTTCAACGAACGCAGGTCTTAGAAGGCCTTGAATGGCAAGACCAGCAGGAGGCTGGTCCATAACATCTACCGGGTCATCTGAAGCAACCTGAGTAACAAAAAACAGGATTCTTTAAAAACTCAAAAAAGGAACCGTAAAAGAATACTTGGTGTTTCAGACTCAAGAGGAGCATGAATTAAGAGTACATCATAAAGACAGATAAACCGCAACAATGATATACTAAAAGATTGAAAGAGGCTCTTTAATTTTATCCACCATCTAATTTATGAGGATAGTTACCTCAGCTATCTTTTTGGCGAAGTACATTGGATGTGAAGATCGCATTGTTTCCAATTTAGCCCAATCCCCTAGTGATCCATCAGAATCTTCATCCTGATCCTCCTCGTTGGTACCACCAACGGCAACCCAATCCTACAGACAAGCACTAAAACCCAATTAGTAGGTCATCTAACTACTGCACACAGTGGAATGACCAAAGGCCAAGAAAAAGCAACTGGCCACCTGTGCATAACTGTCATCCTCCTCCTCCTCCTCGTCATCATCTTCATCATCACTGTCATCATCAACATCACTATCTTCATCATCAAACTCATCAAGGCCAAAATCAATTTCTGTTTGATTTAGTGACTCAATCTCACTAAGCATTTCTGCCGTATCTAGGCCGACAATGACTTGCTGCATTAAATAGAAGTTCTTTAAGCAATTGGGTATATAGGGTACTAGGGAATAACAGATTAACCTCGAAAAACACTTTCAGATGAAACATCCTTTATGTAACTTTTGAATTCAAAGAAGGAAAAGAAATGTGTGGGTATCGTCTGGGATCCAGCTAAAGCTTAACCATAACGTGAGGTCATCTTCCCTTATTTCTGGCTACCTGGCAAACTTCATTTCCCTTTCAGTTTTTATTCAAGTCTCATCATTTTAGTAAATTTTGACTTAGCATGACTTTAACCGAGTCCCAGAAGTACTATTGCCCATCGGACAGTTGTCATACATTAAAGCCTGTTATAAAGTAGGTATGCAAACCCCTAAACATTTATCAAAGATGACTAAATTGAAGGGGGGCATATCTAATTTGTTTCTCAGAACAAATTAGAGTTTATCAAAGATATCTAAATTAAATTTGTCCTACAATCATACATTTTGTTCTGTCCTACAAACACAAACCGCAATAACTGTTAACCAAAACAAGATGTTGCATGATGGTATCAGATGTTGAGTAACAGTGTTCTAACCATACCACAAGGTTCTCTTCGCTAGATAGAGTTTGTAGAATGTCCTCATCATTCTTCACTTGAAAGTATATATCTGGCAAGGATCAAAAGCACAAATGAAACTTCAATATACTAGTACCTTAATAACCAACCAAAAAAAATATCACTAAGGTAAAAATTCAGCAAGAGATGCAAGGTGGCCTTACTCCCATGCTCATCAGTCACATAAGGCAAATCTGGCCAGAAGATATTTTCATGAACTTGCTCATTGATTAAACCCGAAAACATTAGTGTTCCTTTGCTGTTAACCTGTAAAAATTACCCAAAAGCATCAGTAAAGGATGCATCTTTGAATATACTTTACACATTTGTATACAAATTCAGGTGCTGGAACAACAATTAATCAAAACCTGAATAACAGTACGGGTAGTTTCAGCAGGAGAAAGTCTAGCATCTCCATTTTCATCCAACCCTGAGTCCGCAAATTCCTCGAAAGGATGATACCTCTGTGGCTTCGCATTCGGTTTTATTGGTTCCGAAGCTGAACTCGAATTCGGCTGCTCCTTCGCAGCTGCCCTAATTCGATTTCTGATTCCGGCACAGCTTCTGGTGCAATAATTATCCGTCAATCTTCCGTATTTGTTCCTGTAGAAGTAACAAGTATTAACTCAAACTTTTTTTTTATTTATGATTTTTACAATCTTAATTATTATGATGAACACATAATCAAACGAAGAAATTCGAAAATTGATGAAGCTAATTAAAGTAGTACCGGGAGGTGAAGAAAGAGGCGGCGGAGGAGTGAGGGAGACGGGAGGAGGTAGTGGTGGTGGTGGTATGGTCGAAATAACGGACGGCGGAGGGCGGTTCTAACATCAGCATTTTGAGGTGGGTCTGAGATCCGATAATGAAGGACTGAGGGTAGCAGAATGCCAGAATGAATGAATTTATAAATCAGCTGAATGATGTGATAATAAGCTTCTTCTTCTGGCCTGGGCCATTATTGCAAGCAAGAAGATGATTGGGCAAAGGTGGTTCTTTTTATCCGATTGAGGCTTCCGTTTTCGGTCCGGCTAAGGTGCTTAATCCTAAAAATTTAGGAGTACTAAGTTTAAAACTTACATTCAAACTAATTAATACAGTAAACGTAGGAAAGAGAATTGAACTTATTTTAATTCTCTTTCCTACGTGTATTGCACTCATTGGTTTGGATGTAACTTATAAACTTAGTAGCCTACCAAGATAAATTTTTTCAATATTTAGTAGTATATACTGAATATGTTTTAGTCGGCGAATTAAAAATTTGACGGTTCATATTACTTTAAAAAAATATATATTATAATTTTTTAACATATATTACGTAAAACATATATTATATATCTATTTAATAAAGAAAAATGATTTGTTACTAGAATATGAATTGGATAAAACCCAAATTAATACTATTCACCCCTATTGGTATAAGGATTTACCCCCAATTTGGATTTTAACCAATTTCTATCCAATAATTTTAATAGTCTATAAGAACTTTAATAAAATGTAACATATGTCTACAAATTTATAACACCGGCATACTTATGAGATGTTTGGGCCTCAAAAGAGGGAAAGCCAAACTTCTTTTGTTTTTTGCTCAATAGTAGAAAAATATAATATATTTTTTTTAAAAAAATAAAACTATTTTTTAAATTGAAATTGTGAACAATCTTATCCTGATAATGTATTTAGATTTATTTTTTGGTATTTAAATG
The DNA here is from genome assembly GCA_026122235.1 of Vinca minor. Taxonomy (NCBI): domain Eukaryota; kingdom Viridiplantae; phylum Streptophyta; class Magnoliopsida; order Gentianales; family Apocynaceae; genus Vinca; species Vinca minor. The sequence continues at coordinate 5,749,093 of JAOCZM010000100.1, read as the reverse complement.
GTATTTAAATTTGTATATAAAATTGATACCCAAATTCATCCCAGCAAAATTTAAATTTGAGGTTTACTTATTTAAAAAATAAGTTATTTTACATTTTCTTCCCAAAAACACAACAATTTGTAATAAAACTAAGCACAAGGTAAATTCATTCCGTGCAAAATTCTACAATGCAAACTGCATACAATAAGCTCATATTTTAGGAGAGTTTTTTTTTTTTTTTTTTTTTGAAGCCCGATTGAGCGGTTGCCCCATATAGGGGAGAGAGAACTGTCTCAGACGAGGAAAAGATAACTCTAGAAAAGTGAGATTAAACTTGCCGCACGCAGGCAGTGGGTATCGAACCCACGGTCGTGGGGAAGCGCCTGCCCCACTGGGATAGGACACCTTTGATTAGGAGAGGTTTAAATAATAAATGTCATTAATCTACTCACTAAATACTATGTAGGCTAACTTCTTTTAAGCAATCACTTTGTCTGGCATTTGATTATAATTTTCTCGCATTCTCTAAAACAAAATACTCATATCACTTCTCTAATAAACAATTTAATTTTTTAATCCTCGAAAGACGGACCACTTTATTTCTTAGACGATATTTTTTATTTCATTTTCTGGTAGAGGGTGATTATTGTCTTTTGAGGACGAACCACACTCTCTATCCACAGGACCAGGTAATTCAATTGTGGCGTATAGGACCATTAAAAAAGGATGCCGGGAGGAATAATGATGAATATTCTCACAAAATTCTGAGCATCAAATTGAACTACTACTATGTTGTATTGTTGTTCATCATATTGTCACTCGCTTGGTTACAAAGATTAGCAGTAAATCTTGAATTGTATTTATCCAGGGACGGAGTTAGAAATCCTTGTTTGAAGGGGCGAAAAACTTTCATGCAGTGTTTTTCCAAAATGTCGGGGGCGATACCCCATGGCCCTGGTTCCGCAACTGATTGTATCTTCACTCCAAGATATATATCAAATTGAAACTTTATTAACGAACTTCAATTTTTGACATATCTCGAGCTTTTCACATTTAGATGTGAAAGATTACAGAGCCAGAAGTTTCATCTAAACTTTTTAACTGAAATCCCCTCAAAAATTGTAAAGCTAGTCAAATTAAACAAACGAAGTCCAAAGAAGATAGACCAAAATGGTTAAATCTGATCTCATATCGCCCTAGTTTGATCTTACTAATCCTTTTCTAGCATTGCACAAAATTTCAAGACCATATTTTTTTGATCACCTACTTTTCAGCTCTATTATAAAAGCCTGAAGCTCATGTCTTCATCTACCTGCCCTTTCTACGAGCAGGGGTCTTGTTCGGTCCCTTTTTGCTTTTGTTATCCTGCTTTCCCTTTCCCCCTGTAACTCCCTTGCCAGAGTTCTTTTTATGCAGCTCCGGTTTTTCTTCTTCATCTTCACTGTACTCACTCGCGTACTCATCTTCATCTTCTTCAATCTCGTCTTCATCCTCGCTGCTGTCATCATCCGACATTGTTATTTCCTCAGCCACAGTACTTCTCCGAGCAGCAGCTCTATTTCTTTTTAAGACTTTCACCCTTAAGCTCGTCATGCTGTCACAACCTATCCAGGAATCGCATAATATGTAACAGTTCAAGTTGTAATTTCCTTCTGCCGGTGCTAGAAACTTGCCCATGACAAGTCGGGATCCTTTCCTAACTTTTTCGACTGCTTCTCTCACTGCAGCAGTAATTTCCTGAGGAGTCGCTCCCAAGACTTCCATCTTCTCGTCAATTGCTAGTGAAGCGGCACTTACAGCTGCAGCTTCTTCTGCAAAACTGATCTTCTGGAAGAACCAGACATTATTCGTATTGGGGTCTGCAAGCAGAAGCCAGAAACTTTCTTCCTTGTGGAATGGATAGTATGGGGCATGAGGAAGAGCCCTAATCAAACCATTACCACGTTTTAGCATTACCCAGGCCTGAATGGTGACAACGTCTCCCTCTTGTATGCCTTCCTCCCCCTCTGTCTCGCAAGTAACTTCAACTGTCGTTGATGGCATTAACTCAAGTACCCTTTCCACATCTAGTACTTCAGCAGCAGAAAACCCAACGGTCTGAGAAAGGAACTCAGCACGTTCTTGAATGGTCATCTTCTTGAGCTCCTGAAACCTGACCTTCTGCAGTTAATTGCAAGCCAAAGATAAAAGACTTGTCAATCGTCAGAAATTACAGAGAGAAAATGGAACAAGTTCTATAAAAAAAAACCAGTCGGTACACCCTCAATTCAGCTTAACAATAACCACAGATATGTTAAGAATTACAAAACTGCAACAAAACCTCTCTCCCTTCCTCTCTTTTTTTTTTGGGGGTGACGGGGGGGTGACCAGTGAGAAACTCATTGATTGTTTAGAAACTACCATAAAATTCAATCAACTCCCTTCCTAGTGAACCACGAGTTTCAGCAATCTCACCGGTTTCAACTTTTAACTCACTAATAAAACCAAGCTACTACAGCCATCGGGGACCTCAACAGTTCGAAGCTTTATTAAGAACACACTTACTTAGAATCCCTGTTCAGATGCAAAATGTCTCAACTCTACCCATGAAAGATCAATAAGAGTATGAATACCTTGCGTGCTATCTTTTCCAAGACAGCATCAGTAAAGTGTGGAAGCTGTAAGAAAGGAGCAGTGCCCTCTGTAGATCCTCCAGTTACCTTCCTCGCACTGAGATGAACTGCCTGTATATGAGTCAGTTCACAAAAATCATATGACCTTTATGGACACTTCCACTTCAGTTGTAAATCATCACAATGAACTATTGCATAATCTTGGAGTATTGCAACAATGTCATGGTGGTTCCAAATTTGTTAGTCTAGTTTTACAATAGTTTCTTCAAGCCAACTAATTGAGTTGGATACCTGAGTTAAACATTGAGAGAGTTCAATGACTCCAGTTGCTGGTCTTAACCAGCCATGCCCCTTCACATTCCGTGGTAGAACTGACATCTGCATGTAGTACAGGAAAAATAATCTATAAGATGAAGAGCAGCCCCTAGACACACCCCAGAAAGATATATTAGCAATGACAGAACCAATCATAGGGAAGGGTGAGAAATAGATCAGAAGATCCGCACCGGATACACATGTATACGCAGCTATAGAAGAGTACCGGAGCACAGAAAGGTATAAATAATACTCCCTCCGTCCCAAATTGAATGTCCACATTACTATTTTAGCTTGTCCCAAAATGAATGTCCACTTTCTTGAAATGGACATATTTTATCTCTCTAAACTCCCATAAATAACCTCCCATATTTAAGGGATTCAAACTCCACTAACATGTGGGTCCCACACTAAGCTCTTTAATTAAGGACTTTATGGTATCTTATGTATAGTCAAACTAATCACCTTAATTTTTGTGTAACGTCAAGTGTGGACATTCAATTTGGGACGGAGGGAGTATTAAGGTTTTGCTTTTCAAGAAGAGACCAAATAACACTAAGTACAAGCTCCATATCAAACCAGCAGATTGCCCATAATTTAAATATCAAACTGTAATAGATGCTCAGCCCAAATAAGGAAGGAGAAACCACTTCGCAAGGCTCCTGATGATCAGGGTTTGATAGGACTTCCATCGCCTTATTGTTCAGGTTGAGACGAGTCTACTGACCTCAACCAAGTCCCAGTGAAGCGACGGTTGTTTTATAGCATAAAATTCCAACTCATGCAAGATTGAAGCTCACTAGCTCAGCAGTCTCTCGAAGAACTTATCTAATAGGTCAAAAAAATTCCAAACCCTTTTTTGCCACTCTCTGGTATATTGTGATTTACCAGTCTAGCATGCGGGGATTGATTGAAAGCTTTCAGCAATATCAAGGATGAGACAAGCACAAATACTTGAAAAGAAAAGGCTAGATAACAACCCCCCCCCCTACTGACTAGAAGATCTCACAGACGAATATGATGACTGAAAGACTGTAAAGTAGCTAAACAATTCCAATACCTAAAGACCACAGCCATCAACATAACCATCATTCATAAAAATATCAAATCACCAAAGAAAGTAAAGTCATCTACAACATACTTCAATATCAAGGATATACAGCACACATGCACAGCATAAGCAAAATCTTGATAGTGTGAAATCAAAATCAATCAACAGGTGGTCACAAGGCAAAAGAGCAACTTATTCAACAATCATCGTATCACGGTATTAACCTTCATTAGCTCTTCAAGTAGGAAAGGTGCAATTAGCAGCACGTCTTTGAGGTCCTGCTGCAAATCTGGGGACAGGTTGGCTGTTTCGCGAGTAACATGCGCTTGAATCAACAGCTCTGTCTGCAAACAGGGGGGCGGAAGCATCCCAGAGAAGTAAGATATCGACCGTGAGCTAGAAAATGAAAAGAATACTAATAGCTCATGCTTAATATGGCTCTTTTGGCATCTTGTATACCTACCTTAACAAGTGCTGGATGCCGCTTCCAAAATTTTGCCTCTTCCTGTTTCGTGTTCTTGTTATCCAAGAATAGCTCATTCTTAACAGTTGCAAAGAGTTTTTGAATGGGTTCCTCATCAGTTCTTCGGATAGGAATCCTCTTGTATTCTTCAGCCTCAATGAAGACATCCATAACTTTTCTGTAGTTGAGATATAGATGTCAAAAACGGTGCCATGCTTTTGAAACTAACAATTCACATAACCAAACACCTATGAGTAAGATTTACAAAACACATAATAGCAAATAAAAGTTCAAAAGCAGCATAATGGTTTTTATGTAAAGCAATAACAACCGCTCCCAAAGAATTACTTAAAAGCTTAAAAATTAATAATACTTTTCAGACGTTGAGTCTGAATTTATAAAGTAAACTTGTTTGCATGATAGGGTATTCCGAATATATCAGTTACTTTACTAGACATGAGTTTGACCTTGAACCAGGAACCATAAACACTTCCAGAAAGGCAACTCACCAAGCATGTCCTCAGGGATCCTTGCCCCTTAACTATCTTCAGGTTCAGAAATATATCATTTTGGCCCCGAGGTTTTGAACAAGGGTAATTTCTTTAACTTTTAATTAGTAAATGCAGTAAAAGAAGTCCTTGTCTAGTAAAGCAAGGATTACAAGAAATATAACAACACAAAATATGAAGTATTTTCCAAGAAGAAAATCTTGATTAATTTTGCCACAGGACTTTGGACGAACAAGTGTCATAATAAAATAAAATTTACACAGTTGAACAATATTAAAGCCTGCCTATGCATCTATCGGGAAAAAAGAAATTACCTGGGGGCCAATGATGGTTTCATCAACTGAAAGTAGGTCGCCAGTGTTTCACGATTGACATAGTTTCCAGTATATTTTGATGATCTTGACAGGTATACAGCAGCAACCACTAGTGGCAACAATATTACAACTCCAACAATACAAAGCAATATTATACCACCAAATTCCCCATTCATATTAAGCAGAAATTCTGGAAGAGCTATTCCAATTTGAAAGCCCTACACAAAAACATCACCACATTATACATCAATTCTTCATGTTTTCCCCCCAAGCATTTTGGTTGGGAATATAGGGGATTTCAAGTGTCTACCCGTTATGATACCTACCCACATATAGAAGATTATTGGAATTTTTTAGTCATTTAAATTTTAGTACCTGTCTACCATCTGGATGTCCATATTTCTCAAAATTCTCACGGGAAATAGGATCAGTCAAAGCCTGATAAGCTTTCGATATGAACTCCACAAAATATTTATTTGCATCTGCGAATTGCAATGAGGACAAGTCATTCAGGAAAATCACATTCCTTCATTATGTAAAGACGGCAAATACATATTAAAGAACTTGAACACCCTCAACCTGGATCAGGATTTTTATCAGGGTGGTATTGAATTGAGAGTCTTCTATATGCCTTCTTTATTGCTGAATCAGAAGCTCCAGGTTCCAATCCAAGAATATTGAATGGCTCAAAAACTTTAATCTGTTCAAATCGGAAGAAACTTTTGTTTAAAAGAGATAATAAATAATTGGATATAAAATAACTGCCATATAGGTATAATACTATGGTGTGGGTATTTCACACTAAGCAATAGTATAACTGAAGAAAATCCACTTACTTCTCCACTCATATTCTTGATGTAATAAATGAGAAACCCCGTGAAGATCCATAGCAGCACTAGCGTAAAGTTTTGGCATGTGAAGAGGTTTGAGGACTGCAAAAGAAAACCAATTAAACATAAGTTCCCTTCAAATGCAGCAATACCGTTGTCCTATCTAGTCAAATTAAGACCAGATTACTAGCTCCAAAATGAGTGGCGCACCTTCTTAAGAAATGACTGGCGGTACTTCCCTGACTGCGAGCAAACCGAACACTCACAACTAATGATCTTTGGTTTGTGAGAGACAGCATTGACTAACTTCAGTATGGTATAAGGCACTAATGGCAGGGCAATTGTGGACAATATAAAAATTGGAAATAGTGCACTATTTTCTTCCGAGGCAGCCATGAGCAACCCTTTGCCAACAAGCTGTAAAGACATTAAAATTACCAACGACCATAATCATTAATCAGTGAATTAAACTGAAGAACAGGTACGAGATAGCAGCAAAGATTGAACACTTGATGAATCTAAACTAGTTGTCCTTCAAGGTCTTACGAATCACATACAATTACATACTCCACAATTATTATCTGATTAGGTATCCAATGTGACAAACTAAACGCAGATGGTAAAGATATCAAATGATAATGAATTGACAATGAAGAACTCTAAGCATTGGAAACAACATTTCCGAGGTGACGTTATAAAAAAAATTTACCACTAAAAAACTCTTGAATTTTGAAGCTTTTCCCTGTTTCTTGTGGTGAAAAGATTGAAGTACATATAGTTGATATCATCTACAAAAAATAAATTTTGTGGTAAAATAGCCAACTTAAAAAAGTGATTACATCAAACATCATAATTCCAACCATAGACGAAAATTTACAGCGCTCACAACTTCGGCATTCTGTCCGAATTCAAAACGAATTAAACTATTGAAAATCATACAGATGAAGTTGACCGAATTAAAATAGCAAATCCAACGATCATAAACCTCTGAAAAACCTAACTATTTACAACAACAACCTTAATGGAATTCAATCAAAACCGGAGGAGAACTTATATCAGAAAAAGATCAAATCCATTTACAACAACTGCGATAGAGACAAGAATCAATCGAAGGCAAATTAAGCATGTAAAATTCACCAATTAGCAATTGAAAATGGTAAAAAACAAACCTAATTAATGGCGCCAAATCTGTTAGATCGTGAGCCGGAGAAGTCTTGGAAATCAAGTTTTGGGAGGAGCTCTTTTGGTTTTGGGTGTTCTGTTCTGACTCTGTCTGGCTACTGCTACGAGGCTACTGCATTTACTGGCAGCTATGGTCGCCGGTCTATAATTTCCTTTTACTGCCTTCGGAAAGGAAAGTTTTGACCTGTGACAAATTGACATTTAAATATCTTTCCTTCTTTTGTTTCTATTTTTTTTTTCTATTAGTGTGGTCATTGACTAACAAATTTTAAATGAAAAGATGTGTACGGACAGTAAAGATTAAGTGTGTGTTTGGTACGCGTGAATGAAAAGGAATGTAAAGGCTTTTTCCACTTCTCTTTCCATTCCTAAGTTTGGTTGGGCGATTTGAAATGGGAATGATCATTCCACGGGAATGTCGATTCCAGAATGAAGTGGGAAAAGTCATTCCACACCAAAACCTATGGAATGACCTTTCTAGGAGAAGTTGAAATCATCAATAAATAATAACTGACATTTATACCCCTATTTTAATTAATTATTCGTTCATTTTACATAGCAACATATTCATATTTAATCACAAATATTCTATTTCACTTAGTATAATTTCATATATGGTAATTTTATAAATATTTATTTTTCTTGGTAGTAGTTTTAATCTATTTTTAATTTTAAAAGTAAAGATATTTTTATTACTATGTTGACATTTTAATAAAAATTATGTTTCAACGATGCTTATATATATATGTATATGTATATAATGCCAATGTTATTCAAGTAAGATTGTGTAATGAATGTTTAATTATGTTTTATCACTAGTATATGCTATAAGGGCATTTAGGTCATATTCTATTTAATTCAATTCCATTATGACATTAAAATATAGTTTTACCAAACATCGAAAAGGAATCGACATTACATTATGCCTTTGCCTTCCAAACACTGGAATGGAAAGAGGATTCCAATGTCATTCTGGGTGGAAATGGATTCTGCCTGAAAAGGGATTCCATTCCATTCCAGCGTACCAAACGTGCGGTAAGAGAAAGAGGCAGCAATATTTAACCGTCAAATATTAGTCGCGACGGTTAATTGGTTTGGTCAATGATTAGGCGGTTATAACATCAACCGTAATCTTTATTGGAGGTTCTGATTAAGGATTATGGTAAAAAGCGTTCACACCTCCTCATCTATTCAGTTTTTTTTTTACCTTCAGACAAAAAAAACGTAAAATATTGCCTCATGAACTATTAAGACATTTCAAACGTGATCCTTCTATCAATTTTCAACCTTTTTTTTTTAAAAAAAATATTTATTTATTGCGGGAGGCCCCTACTATTATAAAAAATAGGGGATTTAAGAAGCGGGGATTCGAACTCATGACCTCAACGTCACTAGATCAATTTTCACTGTTATATCATGATGAAAGGCAAACAGTCGGCTGGGAGGGAATAGGAAAATTTTAAGATTTTTTGTAAGGATCTGATGTAATTTGTTCAAAACAACCATATTGTTTTACTTTCCATCATGATATAACAGTAAAAATGGACAGAATAGTCACATTTGATACGTCTGAATAGTTCATGGGGGTAATACTTGACGTTTTTTAAATACATCTCGGCCTCTCCCAAAAAAGAGTTATTATATTTTACTACTTTGCCTTGAATGCAGAGTTTTTGGATCCGCCCATACAATTATGAAGAGCACATATGGAAATACAACGAAGTTGAAGGGTATCATTCTAATTTCTGAGATATAAGGTGCACTTGGATTTAGGGGGGTGTATTCAATCCGGATTTTAAAAGATTTTAACTGATTTTCAAAAGTCTATGGATTCTGTTGACTTTATGGATTGTTTTAACTCTATGCAGAGTCTGCGCAGAGTCTATCAGATTTCATTAGATTGATTTACAGGATTTCTTTTGATTTATAAAGTCTATAGATTATTTGAATAGCACCAAAAAATAAAGAAAATACTGATTCAGCGGTGTATTATACAGATCCAAAAGTGTTGAATTTTCAAAGTCAACATATGTTTATCAATCCTTTTTTTTGGAATTAAATCATTTTGTTAAAAATTTAAAAAGTTTGGCGATAGTCTTTGATTTTTTTTAGATCACGTAACTGCGGTTTTTTTGATTTATTTGTTCAAGATTTGTATAATTTATTTACTGGTATTTTTTTCTTTGGTTTAATTAAGATATGTTTTGTGATAAATTTTGTTTTAACTTTTTTTTCTCTTTGATTTTCTCTTTCAGAAAAATGAAATTCATGTTTGAAAAATAGAAATTTGTGGTTAAATAGAGAAGAAATTGTTTGCTTTCTTTAATTTCTATTTGAAGATGATCAAGAAGAAAATTGTTTGGATATTATGAATTCTTTTTGGGAAATAAACATTTCATATTGAGTTTTCTAACAATGTTAAAAAAAAAAAAAGTCTCATTTTTTTGTAGTTTGAAATATTTCTTTGTTTTTCTTATAATTTTATAAAAATGAGATTACTAAAAAAATTGTAATATAAGATAAAATTATCAAAGACACTTTAATTTTAATATTAATGAGAGAAAATCAAAATCTTGAGAAAAAAGAAGAGATTTCACCATACACATTTAAACCTATGAAATCCATCAAAATCCTACCTTTAATGAAATCTATGAGAATCTATAGAGTTTTGAATGCCTCTAGATTTTAATGGACTTTTTAAAATCTAAATTGAATACCTCTAGATTTCATTGGACTTTTTAAAATCCAAATTGAATACCTATAGACTTTAAAACTCCTTAAAAATCCTATAGATTCTACATTGAATACACCCCCCTTAGAGTTGTCAAAATGGGCATATGCCCGCGGGCATGCCCACCCCGTGAGCTTAATGGGCGGGTATGTGGCTATGAATTCCATGTCTATTTAAATGCGGGTATTAATGGGCATACCCGTTCGGGTAACAGGCAATGCGGGTATGGGCGGGTTGCAGCCGGGCATGCCCGCTTTGTTTTTTGTTTTTTTTTAAATTTTGGATATAAATTAATTTTCACAGTTGAGACTTGAGAGACAAAAGAAGAAAAAAAAACCCTAAAAGCTCAAGATAAAAGTTGAGCTGTGCTATATATCTTGGGCAAAGCCCTCTTGAGTCGATTATATACTTCTATTACCCAAATATTAATCGGTTTTCATCTCTGAAGGTAACTAAATTATATTCTAACTTATGATTTATCATTTACCATTTATAATGTTCTAAGTTCTAACTTATCAAGTTGTGTGTGTGTTTTATAGGTGGAGATGATGAGGAGGAATCAACACTATCTAAGGTGGATTCAAATAATAATTCTAATGTTCAAAATTTAGATCAATAGATAGAGGATATTAAAAAAAATGTATCTCTTTTTTGTTGCTTTGACTTCAGCAATATGTTTGTTAATTTTGGATAGTTCATCTTGAATTATTTTTGAAATTATGGACTTTGATTGTTTTTTTATAACTATTTTGGATATTGTGGATTTTTATTTGAATGTTCTTGAACTATTTTGGATATTTATTTACCCTCTATAGGACTATAAACTACAAGTGAATGAGAAATAATTATATTTTGTTGAAATTTTCGGATTTAATCTATTTTTTTAAAAACAAAATTAATAATAAGGGTCGCAGGCATGCCCATTTGCCCACCGGCATTCGGCCGGGGGTACGGGCATCCCTATTGATGGCCCGTGAAAAAAGCGGGCATGCCCGCCCATCCCCATTTAAGACATGCCCATGATAGGGCGGGCGGGCATACTCGTTTTGACAGTACTACTTGGATTGTATTTGGCTTGTGATTGGTTTGGTTTGGTTTCAAAATTGGCGGGAAAAATTCAAATTCAAATTATTATTTTTTCCAAATATTCGCTGTCATTCAAATTTTGGCCTCTAAAATTTGCGGGAGAAATTCAAATTCAAATTTTAGAGGCTAAAATTAGGCTAAAATTTGAATTTCAAGGAATATTTGAAAAAATATATTTTGAATTTGAATTTCTAACGCCAATTTTAGAAGCCAAAAATTGAATTTCTCCCTCCAATTTTGAGACCAAACCAAACCAATCTCAAATCAAACCCAATCCAAGTACACCTTACTTAAAAAGTCGTCCTGCTAAATTAGCTCCACGGAGAAAAAGAAAATTAAAAATTCAAGAAATTATCATCATCTAAACATGAAACATCCAGCGGCATAAATCTTTCTTCTCCGGCGGTTTTTCACCGGACTCCGATGGCCTCCGCAACCGCATCTGACCATCACCACCACTTCAATAACCTCTCTCGCTTTATGCAATCTACTTCTTACAATTTATCCACGTTCCTCACTCCCAAAACGACACCGTCTTCTTCATCCTCATCATCGTCGTCGACCTCGTTTATTCCACCGGCGAAAGTGGTTCTTCCTATTTTATTCGGAGAAAACACCAAGTTACAGTTACTCTATTTGCCACCGCTTGTTTGTTCACCTTTTGAGTCGACTCAGCCTGACTCGCTATCTTCATCCTCGCCCGCGGTAAAAAATAATAATATGTCCTCCAAGCACGGTGCTGGATTTCCTTCCACTGTTAAAATTTCCGGTCTGAAATCTGCGGCCAACGGAGCTGGGCCGGCGTTTGTTGGCCAGGTTTTCAGTATGTGTGATCTCTCCGGCACCGGCCTCATGGCTGTTTCTACCCATTTTGACATCCCCTTTCTATCCAAAAGGTATCTACTTTATATCTTTTTTGTTACTCCATCCATCCATCCTTTACATAATATAAATAGTTTATGACATCTTGCGAAAATTAAAGAAGCAAAAAATAAGTTACTTTTTAGTTAGAATATCAATATTATTCTCTTAATTAGTACTCGTATACCACTAATTATATTTAGAAGATTAATGTTGATATTTTGACTAACAAAATACATTGTTTTTTTCTTGTTAATTTTCAATGCATGTCCTAAACGACTTATATTATGGAATGGAGGTAGTACTTAATTATTATTTTTTCAGGAACTTGGTTGGAGCTAGTTTAGTTTTTAATTCTTAGCTTTTATTAGTTGTTATTATACTGAATTGCACAACTTTACTATGTTCAGAGCTGTAATTTTTTCAATTATGCTATTTGACATTGTAGAGCAGGATGGATTTTTGGGTCATTGGGATTGTGAAATTGGGAATTGTACTCAAGTAAATTGTCCTAAACCCAGATATTCTTGTCTTAAGCACTTTCGGCCGACAAGTTAGAGACAGAAGAATAGCATTTTGGGAGTTAGTAGGTCGAATGGTTGGATTAGAACAAGTATAGATTGGAACTTGTCTGGTTTTCTTTCATGTCTTGATGATAATGAAAATAAAGCACCTTCATTGCTCTTTGTCCAGAAACCAGGGAATCTTTCACCTATATCTATCTATATGATTGTGTATAACACGTTTTCTTTAAATGGAAAATACTCTTCTGACGATTGCATTGTTAATGAATACTTTATTGGTTTAATTTAGATTTCAATGTCTGGTTTATGTTTGACAACCATTAGTCAGTCATATTATTAACCCAGAAGTCATGCATTAGTAAATTACATTCAAACTTTGTCCAAACCGATGCTTAGAGGTAGTGGCATTCACTAAGATACATGATTTATGTTAATTTGCTTATCCTAGTCAGTTGATAATTGATTTTCTATATTCACAGGACTCCGGAGTGGCTTAAGAAAATGTTTGCAACAGTTACTAAGAGTGAAAGGAATGGTCCTGTATTCCGATTTTTTATGGACCTAGGTGATGCAGGTATGCTTCGAAAGGTTACTTTGGTGTATATGTATTTCTTCACATTCTTTTTCTAGGTAGGATCATTTGTTGCTATGAAACTTCTTAATGTTCACTGGAGCTGATGGATCTGAGCAGTTGTTATTCTTGGAGAGAAACATCTAGGTTTAGGGATGGTAGTATTGATTGGAAAAGATGGTGAAAGTGGCAATCATTTTCTCATATCTTAAGGATCATATTCACTTTTCCTCTTAAAAAAGAGAATGATATTCACTTTGAGGTGTTGGCTTACCTTTAAATCCCAATATCCAGCGATGCTTTGGTTCTAACTTGTCTGCTGCTTATTTTCTTTTTCCTTTGTTGAGTTGAATTCAGCTTAACGATACTATTTTTTTTTTTTCTAGTCAGAAAACTCAAATTTTGCTTTGTCATGTTTCAGTTTCTTATGTTAAACGGCTGAATATTCCTAGTGGTGTAGTGGGTGCATGCCGTCTTGACTTAGCATATGAACATTTCAAGGTTGGCTTCGTGTCAAATTGAGATGCTATCGTTGATTCATTATCCTACCTGAATTTCCCGTCACCCTCCTTTTGTTGTTGTGTGGTTGTGTAGAGATGCTAGACACAATGGAAAAGCTCCAGCCTTTGTGCACTTGTTTAAATCTTGTTCTGGAGTCAATGGAATTTGAGACTTTTAATTAGTATTAGATTTTATTTGTTGATCTTATCCTTGCTATTATTCAACATTTTGTCAAGGAAAAATCTATGAGATGATCCCCATGCCCCCATATACAAGGCCTCCAGCATTAATAGGATGTGCCTCCATATCTAAACCTCAATGTTGCTCTTTTATCAATTGTGCCCAGATTCTTATCTTTATGTAACTCTAGAAGCAACGTTGAAAAATTATAACTCAGATATGCCATAAAGCTATTTTCTTAAGCATCCTGCTTGACATAATCTCTGTTCCAATGCAACTGGATCTCACAAAAAAGGTTAATTTATTGAAAATTAGCAGTTTTCTGAAGTCGGACATTGCACTCTACCATATCAGATGTATTTATTGTATCTTGACATGGAACCTACCCATGTATAGTTCTGTTGCCTGTAAGATTGTGTTTTAACTAGTTTGTCGTTGCTATGATTTTATTTTAACAGGTGTTTAAATTTATTTATGACTGATCTATTTATTTTCTTGTATATGCAGGAAAAGCCTCATCGATTCCAGTTTGTCCCAAATGAGAAACAGGTACGATGCACCTATGATCTATTGCACGGAAAATAAACTTTTTAAGTGAAAAGAATTCCAAATAGAAAAGATAGCTACCATTCATTTACTAGCATTGTCTTACTACAATCTCCTCTTGTAGGTCAAGGAAGCAAACGAACTCCTTAAAGCAATGCCATGTCATGATGGAAAGAAAAAGGTGGAAGGAGTTCCTGTTTTCAGTGCTCAGAACTTGGACATTGCTATAGCAACTACAGATGGTATAAAGTGGTAAGTCTCTCTTTTTGAATTTCACGTGAAATTCATAGGCTGCTGTATCTTTCACTTTCATGAGGGTGATTGCGTGGAGTTATACTGTTATAGAGCTAAGAGGATTATGTTTTGATATCCTCCCATCAATACTTATATAATATATCTTGTAGACTGAGAAATCTTTCCTATTTGACTCTTCTGCTTCTGGACCTCCTACTTTTGTATGTGAATACCTAGGATAGGACTTAAATTCTCTTTTCTTATTGCTTGTTCAAATGCAATTTCTAGTCCCAGCACTGAGACTTTCTCCTTTTTATCAGGTATACACCGTACTTCTTTGACAAAAGCATGTTAGATAACATCCTTGAAGAATCTGTTGATCAACATTTCCATTCAATGATTCAAACTCGAAACATGCAACGAAGACGAGAGGTGATTGATGACAACTTGGCAGCAGAAGTGGTTGAAGAAATGGCAGATAGCATGTGGGATCCTCCAGAGGTACAGAATCAATGATTTGCATTTAACAATCAGAGTTAGTCTGTTAACTGTAGAGCCTAGAGCACCCTAAAGAATTAGAGCAGGTTATTTCTGCAGCTATTTTGATGGGTAATAGAGCACAACAATTTTTTTTTTGAAGTTAAGGAGCAGAACTCTTAAGAGCTGCGAATTAGCACCCCATTTAACAGTTTATCACAGACCCTAACTTGTGGGCCAGAAACACTTGTGGGTTGGATCATAAGATAACAAGCTTACAGACTGTGATACAGCAAATTGACACCTAGATTACTCTTGGATGTTGCTAGACAGGTTCAGGAAGTGCTGGATGAAGTGGGCCATCCTGGGATACCTTTGAGTGTCCTATCAAAGGCTGCTGAAATTCAGCTTCTCTACACTGTTGATAAAGTTCTCCTTGGTAACAGATGGATGAGGAAACTGGCTGGAATTCAACCAAAATTCCCTTACATGGTTGACTCATTTGAGAAAAGGTTCGTCTATATGCAGGAGTATGTTATTTTGATAAATGGGTCGTAACGACTCCAGATCTTCTAGTACATCCTCTAGTACATTATCTAGTACTCCAATGAAATAATAACACATGGGGCATTGTGATTATCCAAGCCCATAATTCCTCAGACCAATGATGTTGCTCCATGTGTGATTATTTCATTGGTATACTAGACAATGTACTAGAAGATGTGGGGTCGGTCTTAACTAATTTAGCTTTTGATAGACAAGCTTGGTTTTCCTTTCCTGCATTTGGTTGCACCATCAGAGTTATTAAAAAACCCTGCGAATGGAACTGCAACTGGAAATTTTATTCGGGGGTTCCCTGCAGTTTTTAGACTCAAAACAGTTATCCTATACACTTTTCCCTTTCGCTTTCCTGAATGACAAGTTATATATCTAAAACCAGACCAGAACTGGCAAGGAAAGCTGGTCACTCAATCAGTTCAACCAGCAAGGCTGGCTGACGAGTTCATATCCATACACTTCCAGAAACTTGATGCAAGTATAGAGTTTCTAACTCAAAACTATGGAAAGTAATAATTACAAGGGAATTCAAAACCTTGAGAATAGCAGAAAAAACTTCCTGTCTGGCTCTGATCTGTTTTGTAGTTTTCTCTAGTGGCTTATACAAGATCACACTGTTCAATGGTGCATTCCTTTCCTGGAAACATTGATGATAAGAAGAATATAACTAGCATTAGAGATGTTATTATCCTGTCTATAGCTTCTTTCCTCCTTGTGATTTTTTTGGGCCGCAGAAGTACAGCTTCTTTTCTGAGAGCAACGTCATCCAACCTTGTTTCCGGCTCTGAAGTACTGAGTGATGATATGCCACTTCAGAGTCTTGGCACTTTAGAGGATGAACGGAGGGATATTGTCTGTGCTAGACAAGGACGGAAGCTGGATTTGCGACTTCCATTCAAAGATTGGTTTGATCACCCGTGGTCGAAGCAGCAGCAAAAGCTTCCAAGCGTCACAGATAAGAGGTCGATGTCATTTTCTTCATGCTTGAGAAATTCTCTAATTATTATGTCGTTCTAGTGATTTATTTCGCTGTGGTGTTTCAGAGGGGGGAATGGCATAGTGGAGTCTAGGGGATCAGAGCTACAACCGTCCCCTTTTCTTCCGAAGATTACTATGGTTGGCATCTCAACGGGAGAGGGGCAGATGAGTAAATCCAATTTCAAAAAGACGATGGA
Organism: Vinca minor; assembly: GCA_026122235.1. Classification (NCBI taxonomy): domain Eukaryota; kingdom Viridiplantae; phylum Streptophyta; class Magnoliopsida; order Gentianales; family Apocynaceae; genus Vinca; species Vinca minor. The sequence goes on along the minus strand of JAOCZM010000100.1, from coordinate 5,732,394 downwards.
AGATCTAACCAAAGAACTGGAGCGGATGGATCAGGTAAAGCAATCAGGAACAGTTGGTTCTGAATTTTTTAAATCTGAAGATAGAGATCCGCTCTTTGTAGCAAATGTGGCTGTGGGTGACTATACAAAGACGGGTTCAGCTAAATGGATTAGGAAAGAAGCCATCTAAAATTCATACTCGATAAGTTTTGTCTTCTTGTTGCTAATTTGATTAACTTAATTCAGAATAACAGGAAAAATGTAAATTTATATGGCAATCTTTGTCTGTGATAGTAGTATTTACTGGAGATAGAGCAAAAAGTTATTACTAATATACACCGGAGGTCTGTATTTGCTGAGTGTAGATTGCTCTAAAATAATGATTATTTGTGGTTTGGAGCACTTATTTGCATTGTAGTAAGTCGCTATTATACTGTTGAATAAACGTGTTGCCACTGTTCTCTCTTCGTAAACATGGGATGCAGGATGGCGACTAGTAGTAATGCTAATGATAAACAAGACAGCACAAACAAAGTGCATGCCGGTATTTACAGTTGGTTATGGTGTTTACAATTTTTTCTTAACTAACGTGTTGAACCAGTTTCAGGCAGTTGGTCGTTTGATCTAATAACTGAAGTAGTTGTCTGGTTAAACGATTGCACAATTGAGATTAGTTCACAAGACAAAAGTGTTAACATAACTGAAATGCAGAATTTCAACCATTGACGAGAAGAACCTCAGAAGTGCAACAATTGAGTGTTTCTATGTGGATATTTGGTGTTGCGTTGCAGCACTTTTCCCACTCTATCAAATTCCATAAAACCAAGTAATATGTTGAAATATCCTACATTTGTTAGTTAGTTGCAGATTTCTTCTTTATAAGAAGATCTGAACAACCTTCTTTTCTCTATGTAAATTTTCATCAGATTTTTTGGGAAAATGACTTGGATCATCCTCAAACTATTTAGCAAGACACGATAAGATCCTACAAGTTTTTTTTTTACTTCTTGGTAGGTCCCAGAATCGAATTTCGCATATGTTAAGTAGTTCCACCATCATTGTCCGTTGTGGTTTTAGGTCAAAATTAGACGGAAAATTACCACTATTGGCCGGAAACCACCACGGACTATGGTGGTGGAACGACTTAACAGATGCGAATTTTTTTTGGGACCTATCAGGAAGTAAAAAATATGAAGGATCTTATCGTGACTAAGTAAATATTTTGAGAATGTAAATACTTTGAGGATGATGAAAGTTATTTTCCCCATATTTTTTCATGGTTTTTTTTTTTTTTTATTCTCTGATTTTCCCATCGTTTTTTCACTCCAATCAAACTAACTGCAAAATATCACTCCAACCAAACCAGCTGCAAGATTGCGTTTGGAGCAGGGGCGGACCTGAGTGAGGCTGAATGATTTTTTTTTTAAATTTTTTTTTAGAAGTAACTAAAAATCGTGAAAATTTATTATTCTTCTGTAATTGTAGCATAATTTACTCACCGCACAGCTTATCATCATATTGAGGAAAAAGTGCACATCAAAGTTCCATGATAATCATTTCTTCCGTCCTTTCTTTGTTACCATATGCATCATTGTAATTTGCATCTCTGGGAAACAAAAAAAAGTGCTGGAAGTTATGCCGCCAGCCATGTCTTTGCTTTTAAACATGGCAATCTTCTATACTGTGTACATTTTCACAGTGCATATTGGGGAATTTGGCTTTTGAAATATCAATCAAAAGAAGCCTAATTTTGTTCTACTTTGCTATACATTTCTAATTTCCATCATGTTAGATGATTCTCTTATTCAGAGTGAAACTACTTTGGATTTTTAGTTCCTCTCCTTGAATTTCTATTTCCTATCGTCTGCAACATAATCTCTGGCAACAAATGTAGAAATGTTGTTCCCCATTTCCTTCCAGCTATTGGCAGAGTTCTTGCTTATTCCTCGCTCTTTCATCAGTCTAAAGATTTTCTCACCTAGATCAAACCGACCAGCATTTCGGTACATGTCTTCAAGAAGAAGATATAATACTGGATCACAAGGATCGAGCTCAAGACCTCGCCTTGCCATATCTTCCCCAAGGATTAGATTTCCATGTATTTTGCATGCATTTAGGATAGTTTTATATATCAATGCATCTGGCTTGAACGGCATATTCTCTATTAGATCCACTGCTTCTTGTAGCCGACCAGCTTTGCCAAGAAGATCAACTAAACAGACATAATGGTCCATTTCTGGATTGATATTGTGTACTTCTCTCATAGAATGAAAGTATTCTAAGCCCAAATCTGCCAAACCACCATGATTGCAAGCAAATAGCACCGCAGATAATGTAACAGAGTCTGGTTTCATTCCCGCCAATATCATATCTTCATAAGTAGAGAGAGCAGAGGATATATGGCCACTAAACGCCATTCCAAACATCAAACTGTTCCATGAGATTACATCATTATCGCGAGTTTCCTCAAAAGCCCTTTGCGCCTCACTAATATTCCCACATTTACCATAAAAGTCGATTAAACCATTCGATACCGATATCCAACTACTTGAGCCAGATTTAACAGCATAACCGTGAAGCTGAATACCCTGTTGTTTTGCACCTAAGCTCGCTGATGCTGACAAGAAACACGAGAGAGTATACCCATCCATCGCTATGTCATCACTTTGAATGTGATTGATGATCCTTAAAGCCATTTCATTAAATCCTGCCTGATTCAGCCTTACAGCCAAGCTTGTATATGTGATGGTATCTTTGTTGTCCATTTCCCCTGCAACACTCCATGCATCATCAAACATCTGGAGTCCTGCATAGGTATCAAGAAGAGCATTAGCAACTATGATATCGTCGCGAGAGTTCGTTTTGATTATGTAACCGTGGAGCTTCTTGGTAAAATTTGCAGATTTTGTAAAACCACAAGCCCGAAGAATGCTGTAGAGAGTAAAAGAATTTGGTGTCACCCCAGAAAATCTCATCTCTTGAAATGCTTGAAATGATTCATATTCAAGAGCATGTTCAGCAAAACCAGCAATCAAGGAAGTCCAAGAGATAACATTTGGAGATGGTAACCCGTCAAATGCTCGACGAGCATCTTCTACTCTGTCAGAACATTTCATGTACATGTCAATAAGTGCATTTCCAACAGAAACATGGCTCTCTAACCCTAACCTTAATCACCCGTGAATGAACCTGTGTCCCCAATTGCAATGCTAGAGTTGTAGAGCAAACATTTAGGACTCCAGAATATGTATAATCATTCGGAGATATCCCACAGGCTACCATCTGCGAGAATACCTCAATAGCCTCTTTGAGTTTCTTGTTGTGGCTAAAGCCACTTACTAACGTCGTACATAGCATCACATCTTTTTCCGGAGTTTGATCTGATGCCTTCATAGCATCCTCCATCCTTTGGCATTTTGCATACATGTCAACAAGAGCTGTCTTCAAAACCAAATTCAGCTGAAGACCCCAAACTATCATTTGGGCATGAACCAATTTCCCATAATTTATGCTAACAAGACCAGCACATGCGCTAAGAATTTTCGCAAATGTGTACTCATTTGGAGAAACCCTCAGTTTAATCATGTAAAGAAAAAGTCTCAAAGCCTTGATCCAGTTTCCATCTTGCACAAATGAAGAAATCATCGTTGTCCAAGAAATTGTATCAGCATTATGCATATTTCTGAAAACACTGTATGCTTCTTCTGTGTAATCACATTTGGAGTAAAAATCAATCAAGCTACTACTTAGAATATGATTTGAATCTAACCCATTCTTTATTGCATAAGCCTGAATCTTGGTTCCAATAGTGAAATCCCGGATAGCTGAACAAGCCCTGAACACACTGGACAGAGTAAATTCATTAGGACATTCCCCATAAATCATCATCAAATTAAACAATCGAATTGCTTCCTCGTGGCTCCCAACTTTAACATAAGAAGACAACAAACAGGTCCAGGATACAATATCTCTTTGCGGCATTTCATCGAATAGTTGGCGTGCATATTCAACATTATAGCATTTAGAATAAAGGGAAAGCAAGTTATTGGAGATTAATAAATTATCTTGAATACCCGCTTTGATTATTGAGCTGTGAACACACTCGCCTCTTTTAAGGGATTGTTTATTACAAGAAAATATTATCTTTGAACAGTTTTCTTCCAAACGGCTTACTTCAGTTCTATATGAAATCTTAAGCGCAATATTCCTCCATACCATATTTCTGGGCTCTGAGAAAATAAGGTTGCCAAATAGCGGCAACTTGGCTATTACATTTAATTAATTCACAAGATATGACGTTCTTCATTTCTTCCACCAAATAATTCACTACACTAATTAGAACATCTTTAAAGGGTACACGTGTCATTATACTTGGGGCTAGAATTACATTAGAACATTGTGCTTAGTTAGGTATTATGTTTCGGCGAGACAGGTTCAGTATTTGTAATTTAATTTTTCCGTTTTCTCAAGTGATTCTTTTTTATTTTTTGTTAAAGAGGGAGGTGATTGAGCTACCACTAGAGAGTATAATTGTCTCACTTTAAATTTGACGTGGTATTTTGAATTTCACAAAATTGTTTCCAGCCTTATAAAAAACAGTTAGTTTATTAATTTCTTTGTAAACATTTTTTTGGGTGAATTTTTCTTTGTATACATTTACTTATTGTGTATAAGTGTCAACAAACATTCTAAATTACATTATAATTAGTTAAAATCACATTAGTATTTATGAAGGACAAATAAGAAAAATACTATATAAACATTATTAATTTAACTATATTAGTTACCTTTCTTAATTCAAAAAGAAAAAAGCATGCCTATCTTTATTAAAGGGAAGAAGCATCATCTAAATACTAACATTTTTATTAGTATATAATGAAATTAACACCGGATTTACTAACTATTCATAGAGAGAACTAGAAAACTTCAGGCTGAGGAGCATGGTCTAGGGGAACAATTTAGCCAAAAGCATATTGTTGGACGCGCGGGGGGTGGGGGGGGGGGTTTGCTTGGTGTGGACATAATTTTGTATTATACCACTGAAATAGACATTTTTTTTCTCGAGATTTCGAAACTAGGCACAACGCATTATTAAGGGGACTACACTTGTAATTATTTCCCATGCGTTGTGCTCTAAAATACGCAATACGTATGCACAACATGCGTTGTGCTTAGTTTCAAAATATTCACAAAAAATATATCTATTTCAGTATATGTGTACAAAATTGTGTCTAAACCAAGCAAAAACTCTGGACAAGGTAACAACTTTCCTATAGTTCTTAAAGGGTGAGAGACATAATTTGTTTTTAATACTCTTTTTAAGAAATTAAAATTTTAAGAATTTTAAGACGACTGCAACTCATTCCGTCCATAAAACATTCCAGCAATATGGTGCACGAGGTAATTCTCCCTATCCAAAGTTTAAATGTCTAAGTTCTTATTTCCTTGATAAGTGGGCATTCATGTTTAGATTGAAAACAACTTTTTTATTTATTTAAGATAAAAATTGTTATCCAAGAAAATGAAAAAATAAAAGAAAAACTCTCATAATTACTTACCTTTTTTCGTTGAAGTTGTTAGAAATTAATTTTTAAATTACGAGTTAAATATTCGATCTTAGACTATTATTTATGTTTTTTTTTATTTTTAATAAAAGACTATTATCTGTGTGGCTCCTAATTATTTACTTGACTTAAACAATTCACATTAGGAAGATTCCGGAAATATGTTTCCACTTGTAATATTTAGTATCCGATCACTATTTGTAAACTTAAAATTAATATAAAAAAACAGGTGTAATAAATATGCGGCCCAAGTCACTTGTCTTATTCGGAAAAGAAATCGAAAGTAAATTCGCTGAAGATATCATATACCACGACTAGTAGTACTTCACTCCATCCGTTTTAGCAAAAATTAAGAAAATAAAATATAAGTATTTTATTAATTAAAATATTAATATTATTTTTTAAAATTTGACTGGTATACTATTAATTTTATTTATAATAATAATAATAATAATAATTTAATAAAAAATAATCTTATTTTTTATTTTCTTAATTTTTACTATATGTACAAAACGAATTATATTAGAAAAACTGGTGAATTTAATTCCCAAATATAGCACGTTTGGTAATTTTGGTCTCCGTTATATTTTTTCTTGTTTTTTGGGTACTCAAACATATTACGGGTGTGCTTGGACAAGGTTTGGCTTGGTTTGGTTTGGTTTGGTCTCACTTTTTGGGGGGAAATGCCCAAAATTTGACCACTTAAAATAGGCGGGAAACATTCAAATTCAATTTTTTTTTTCAAATAATCGTCCAAATCCAAATTTTGGCCTCAAAAAATTGGAATTTGAACATCTCCCGATAATTATAGAGGCCAAAATTTGGAATTGAACGATTATTTGAAGAAAAAAATTTGAATTTGAATGTTTCCCGCCTATTTTAAGTGGTCAAATTTTGGGCATTTCCCCCCAAAAAGTGAGACCAAACCAAACCAAACCAAGCCAAACCTTGTCCAAGCACACCCACGTTTAGTGGATTCCGTCCACATCTGTTATAGTCAACAGTTAGTCAAGCAAAAATTTAAATGAAAACACCAAAAATAGAAATGGTAATTTGGGAATAAGTATTCCAACGACTATATTACCCCTTCTTCTCATCTTTAAGTTTCCCCAATTTATTTATTCCTCTACTTCTTCCCTAATTCTAAATACCTATTTTCATGAAATCAGACTCATTTTCTTTAAGACCAAATCCTTTACCTTTTAAGTACCTTTGTAAGTGACCTATGATCCCTAGGGCCTGCCCTGACCAGTAGTGGTGACCGGAGTCGTACCCACCCAAACTTTTATTTACCAAAAAATAAAATCCTCTACCTTTTCATTTTCATTCCAAAATTTGAAGCAAATGAGGAAATCAGCATTGAATTTGGAAGGAGCATATTTACTAAACGTAATATGTTTGGAGACAAAAAAAAATCAAAATCAAAATCACCAAATATTCTATATTTGAGAACTATATTCACCAATTTGCCATTATATTATAGAACGGAGAGTAGTATAAAAGATATTTATTAGTGCATCAAGTCAATCATTGTTCTTCGCCTCCAGAATTACCTTTCTTTCGCCTTTCCATCTTACCTCTGAGTCTAGACTCTTCTTCTTCTCTCATTACGAATTCATCAATGGCGTCTTCGGATCTGGAGACTAGGGCAAAGGAAGCCTTCATCGACGACCACTTCGAACTCGCCGTTGACCTCTACTCTCAAGCCATCGCTCTCAGCCCTAAGAACGCCGAGCTTTTCGCCGACCGTGCTCAGGCCAACATCAAACTCCAGAACTTCACCGGTATACTTGCTATTTTTTCGATTCTCTTATTGTTACCTCGAAATACTCATAGTTTTGTTCATGCTAATTCACAGGAATAAACTCTAGTTTTGTTGCGGACAAAATTTCTTCCTGTTATTATGTGATGTGAAATACAACAATACAATAACAATAATAACTCATGAAGTCCCCGGTAATTGGGTATGTGCGGGGAGTGATAGTGATAGGAGACATAATCTTTGATAATAAATGTATGAAGTGGCAGTTACAGAATATCACTGGAACATATGAGTTTAAGATGGATGGATTGGAGACTTACTTAACATTTTACAATACCACTAAAACAAAAGTAGTCTCCCTATTATGTGATGTGAAATCAGAGCTAAAATTTTAGTTTAGATGATTATCGCCTCACCTGAATTTTGTAACATGGTTGTAGATTTTATTATAGTTTTATGTGATTAAATCAATCCTGTTTGGATATTTATTGTCGCAATTTATTTTGGCTGAACCGAGCTAATACATTTTTAGTAGATTCCGAGTTGTAGAATCACCACTTCCTGTAACCTTAATCGCCTATTGGTTTCTGGATGTGAACTTCGCGTTGAGCAGATTCACGTATTAGATAGTTTTTACTTTATTTTACATGAAATGATCTTATGTTAGTATTTATTGGTCTGGGAGAGTCAATGAGAGTAACTCTCGAGGAACTCAAATCTGTGTTTTTTTATAAGTGTTGTCTATGATTTGTCTTCTGTACTCTGGTGTTATTGTAATGAAGTGGTGTATAATTGATAGTACTACGTGGATTCTGGAATAGTGTTATTTTGTAAAAGGGCAGTTCGTAATATATGTGCGTATTTTCTTTTGAACAGAAGCTGTTTCTGATGCAAACAAGGCGATTGAGTTGGATCCCTCAATGGCCAAAGCATATTATCGTAAAGGGTGAGTACCTTCACATCTTCCAACTTGCCAACATGTTAACATTGAGCTCTCCTTTTGCTACCTTTATGATGCTTGTCCTTCCCATGCGAGTCATTTTGCAGAATGAATTCTTGTAAGCTTTGAGATGATAAAGACTTGGTATCCTGTGTTCAGGCTGTTACTTAGTTGAGAATTATTTATTTCCACCCTTCTTTTTAAACGATCTTTATTGTCCCAGTGATAGCATTTGCTTCTGAGATATTGTGGTTTCTCTTCAATGAAGTCTATGCATTTTGATATTCTTTATTTTTTGAGGCAAATGTAACTTGTGTATTTGATACCTAAATGGGTTGCCTATTGTTAGATTTTGTTAAAGTAGCTATGGAATGGTCCCTGTTTCTTAAATTTGTATGGCTGTTTCTGGATCTGGTTACATTCTGAGACTCCGCTATATTTTAGCACTGAATAGTTTTGACTATTTTTCCCTTCCCTCGATGACAGCTTGGCTTGTATGAAGCTGGAGGAATATCAGACTGCGAAGACATCGTTGGAAGCAGGTTCTTCCCTAGCATCTGGAGATACCAGATTCAGAAATTTGATCAAAGAATGTGATAAGCTGATTGCAGGTATTTTTATTGTTTAAATTAATTTCTGATTTTTCTAGAAAATAGATGAAAAGAACATGGTTACAGCCGATTCGGTTTCGGGGAATTGGAAATTTTAGTGGATTGTGGTGGATCACAAATTTGCCGTGGCAGCCTAGGGACGGAGGGGGGGAGAGAGAGAGAGAGAGAGAGAGAGAGAGAGAGAGAGAGAGAGAGAGAGAGAGCAACCTTCTTCAATTGTAGAAATATTTAATGTTTCATGAAATTGTTCAAAGGAGGCCCCAGTTTTCAGTTGTCCGCCACTTTAAGTGTCACTAGAATTTGTCTGTTCCTACTTCTGAGCAATTAAATGCTCAATTGAAGGAAAGAGTGTATGTCAATGTGTGAGAGAAAAGAGGAAAGAAGAAGACTATTAGAAGTCGGCTTCTCTGGGAATATGATATTGTGTTGGTGGATGAGAAAAATAAAGTTTTTAGATAAAGGGCAGTTTTGGTACTTTGACTCTTAACATTACATTGGGCGTCTATCTCTACTTCTGTTTTTATGAACATGAACATAATGCATGCTTACCTATCATTTGTGATGTTAGTCTTTTATTACCTGTTGTTTCATTGCTGCTTCATGTGTGTGGGCTCGTCTATTTGTGATTTCTTGTTTGACTCAGAGGAAGCAGGAGAGTTGCTAGAGCAATCAACGGGTGCCCCAACAAGTATGGATAAAGCTTCTGTGAACCCAAAGGATGGTGAAAAAGCTAACAGTTCATCTAATCAAGGGACATCTCTGTTATCTGCCAAACCAAAATACAGGTTACGACGACTCCTAACCAACTTGATATGTGCTGCTATTTATTTTTCTTTTGGTTTTTCTTTTGAGCAACCCACTTATTAACCAAATAAGAGTTTTTTTGCTCACATAACCTGGCGTGAGAATTCGAGTTCATTGCAGAAAATAAGTTGTAGAAAATTAGTTGGTTCAACAAAAACATGGGAGAGATCCGCAATACAAAATGGATTTTAATATCAGCAATATGGTTGAGTTCCTGCTGAACAAACATAACTTCTGCATCAGGGGTCTGCTTTCATAAGTTGATTTAAAGGCTGGCATATCACTGAAGTACAAGTGAACATATCGACGATCGATTTAGCATCCAATTATATGCTAACGATCAAAATTATTCTTGCATGCAATTTGTTCATCTCTGGTTGCCTTGGGCTTCTGCCACCTCACTGGTGGTGACACCAATTTATCTGTAACTATGGTTTAGCATTATTTACTAGGCTGAAACTGATTTTTGATTATTAAGTTAATGGTTCACTCTTATGCAACACTATAGCTAGTATGCAGTTAACTTTCTGGATAATATAAACATCAAGACCCTCTACATGTACGATTCCCATCATAGGCTGAATTGACCTCGTGACTTTTCTGTAAATATCTTACAAGTTCTAGAAGTCTTTAAGAGACAAGTAGTTTAGAGTAGAGGAGATATGTTGTAATGTCTGTTTTGAGTCGATTCACAATTTTCTGTTTTTAACTTGGGATTTAACCATCTATGATTGCTTCTTAAACTTGTTAACATTTACTTCCTTTATGCTCATAAGAGGCTGGTCTGTATGTATTGATGTTCTAGCCTCTGGGGACATGCTTCTGGTGTTTTACTGAGCTTAACTATTGATGAATATTTCAGGCATGAATTTTACCAGAAACCAGAGGAAGTGGTGGTGACAATTTTTGCCAAGGGTATTCCAGCTAAATATGTTGCAGTTGACTTCGGTGAACAAATAGTATGTCAATGCAATTTCCATGTTAATTGCCAACTTTTTGGTGCTTTAAATGGTCTGTTGGTTCAGAAAGATTGAAGTCGAAACTTATTGCCTGATTTGGTTGTTTTTCAGCTAAGTGTTTCCATCAACATACCTGGTGAAGAAGCTTATACTTTTCAACCTCGGTTATTTGGCAAGGTGCGTGATAACCGGTGTTGTAAATAACTTGTTTACTTTTTGAAGCATCTTTGAAGTTATTGTGACTGTTATGTGGTATTACAAGTACAATATGCTCTTCTTTTCAATTACCTGCGTTGAAAACTTTAGGAAGGTAATCATTTGAAGTTATTGAGACTAATTATGCATCTTACTGGCTTAATGCTTGTCTTTATGCATCACCGAGTTGATAAATACTGCTAGGTCTGATTTGTGTGTCTGTGTGCAGATTCTGAAGTGATTATTACATCTGAGGATAAAAGTTATTGTTTACCATGTTTTAGACTTTTAGTGATAGATTTTATCTTCTTTTTTCTTACATTAGATCATTTTTCTATTGAACATGCCTATCTTGCTGTTAATAAATTCTGTTTGTCTTGATTCTGCTTTTATTCGGTGTCAAATAGTTCAATTTTTTGGATGCATGTTGCTAGTGTTTTATCGTGGATATGGTATTTTCTTTCATCACATACAGATAGTTCCTGCAAACTGCAAATATGAAGTTCTGTCAACGAAAGTTGAAATCCGTCTCGCAAAAGCTGAGCCCATACACTGGACAACTCTTGATTTTAGCAAGGCTACGTCAGTTGCACCGAGGGTAAATGTCCCATCAGGTAGGTCTACTTTCTTTTTTCGCATGATTTCTTGAATTTAAGTGGCGAGAATGGCACTGACACTACGTTGATATAAATGTCCATGCTGGCTGATAACTAATAACAAGTAAAATTGGACGTCCTTCTTGAGATCTTTTCACTTTGATAGAATGAATGGTAGTAACATTAATTGGAAGTTCAAACTTGTGCCCCCTGGCCCCTGTAAAGAAGGTTAAGGTGCTTTGGTTTGCTAGTTGGCTAATTTGTGGTATGAGATTTTGTTTGTCGTATGCGATTTAAGTGAACTAAGCAGTGTGTCAAGATGGGGTCCCTTTTACGTGTTGCTTCGAAATGCACCTTTTTGCTAAAATATAAATTAATGAAGCATGTGGATCGCTTTCTTACTGAAACTACGACGAATGCATTAGGCCTTACTTGGATCAGTTTTCTTTTTCCTTTTCAAAATTTCATTGTATGCAGGGTCTGTGCGGGTATGGTTAAGTTGTTATAGAAGAAGATGCCGGTCCAAAATGGACTTTTAGAAAGGGAAAAAAAATAGAAAATTGTTCAAAATAAAAACCAATCCGAGTAGAATTTCTTAATTTCATTCGAAGTTAGATAAGATCGCCGCTACAAAATTCCGTACCCTTTAAATATGTATTTTCAATTTATGCACCATCCCTTAATATTTGGTTTCTTTTCTTTCCTTTTGTGGCTTCTTTTCGTTTGGTGTATTCTCTTTCTGCATTGAGTTTCATCTCTACGTCTTGATGTACCCAAGCCAGCATCCCCTGCATAAAGAGAGGGGGGGACAAGATTTAGTGGTTTTAGTTGTATTATTTTATATATCTTCTGTTTATAAGACTTTTGGAGGATTTGTCATAGTTTCTGCCTTGCAATTTTGCAGTCAGCAGCCATCGACCTGCTTACCCGTCCTCAAAGGCAAATAAAGATTGGGATAAACTTGAAGCTGAAATGAAAAAGGAGGTATACCAGTCATATGATTGCTTTATGCTGATTATGTTTCACATCCTGTCAAAACTCTTACTGATTTACCTTGTTTATGATTCAGGAAAAAGATGAGAAGTTGGATGGAGATGCAGCACTTAACAAATTCTTCCGTGATATATACCGGGATGCAGATGAAGATACGAGAAGGGCCATGAAGAAATCTTTTGTATGACTCACGCCTATTTATTTCCCAGAAGGGGTTTTTCCCCTTCTTTTCCCTGTTCAATATTTTGTGTCATACAATAGAAAATTAATTTAGGCTATGATTAATTCATTGGAAAAATCTCTCTCTCGGGCATCCATCTGATGAATCTTCTGGTGGTGTGACAGGTGGAGTCAAATGGGACAGTGCTCTCCACAAACTGGAAGGAAGTCGGTACAAAGAAGGTGGAAGGTAGCCCCCCAGATGGCATGGAGATGCGAAAGTGGGAGTACTAAGGATGTATCGAATTTTAAAGCTATGTAGTCCATTACTTTGTTCATAGTTTTGTTTGATTGAAAGTTGAACTGGTTTACCTAGATTTTGAAAGCATCTTCCTTTTTGCTCTTACCATGGATTAACTTTGTACTTCCAATAATTTACAATCACAATGAAGGAGTATGATGGGCTGTGCTCTGGTCCCTTTTTACTCCCAGTTTTCATACAATTTACTGCCCCAGTGAAGGAATTTTGCTAAGTCCCCTTATCTTAATAGGGTTGTTATTTGGATTTTCTTTTGGATTGATATTTTTTGTGTCGGAGATTGAAAAGGTGAATTGTATGTGAGAGAAGATTTGTAGGTTCAACTCTTCCTGCATTATACTAATTTGACACATTCATCTTCATCTCTTTCTTTTTTTTTGTCATTTTGCTAATTGTTTAGGTTGCCGTGACGTAATTAACTAAAGAGATTAGGATCAAAATGTTGTGTGTTTATGGAGAGTTTGGAAGGTTTACGGATCTTTAATTTTAATACTTTTTTTTAACAGTAACGCCTTACATTGAGTTTTGTATATAAACTTTATAAGAAGTTAGATTTGAACTTGCTAAAAGAAAATTAATAAAAAAAAAATATTTAGAGGTTACCATTATGATGTATGTTAAAATAGCTATTTTAGCTGCTTTTAGTTTAACTGGAATAGCTAATTTGTTTTTTACTTTTTTTCTTAATTTATTAAAAAACATTTTAATCATGGACCTAGCTATTTGCTGATTTATTATAGTAGTATAAATGAGAAAAATAAGTGAGAAGCTTGAGTACGGTTTTGGTGCAAAATATTTTTTTAGTATATAAGGAACAATTTTTATCGTTTTGTACTGTTGGATAAAGAAAATTCAACGGTTCACGATTTTTTTCGAGAGACACTTTATGTGTGATTTTAGGACACCTGACCTGTTAATTAAGATATGTGTTACATGACTAAAGATATATGTTTATATTGAGGTATATGTAATGAGATATTCACCAAAAAAAAAAATGTAATGAGATAACACTTGTTGCATTAGATTTAATATTGTAAAAATACATGTAATATTTGTGCAAAAAATGTTTTTCTGAGTATTGAAAAAACGTGTTTAGAACTATTGCCGTAAAGGAGAAGCTTTACTTCAATCCAGCTTCCAGGACTCTACTAGCTTGGACAATGCCAAGCGGGACGATCCTCCATCGTTCACCGCTCGTTCAGCCTCCGTTTTCTTAATCTGTGTTCTTTTCCTCAGTAACTTCCCTTCATCTGAATCCATCAACTCCCTAACTTTCTTCTCAATCTCATCAGCCCTCACAAACCCACCTTCATTTACCTCCATTGCCAAAGCTAACTTCATTTCCTCCACTAGTATCAGTCTATTAATCTTTTGCTCTGCATATAGTGGCCACGCCACCATAGCTACGCCTCCGCAAACCGCTTCCAACACTGAATTCCACCCGCAGTGCGTGACGAAACCACCCACTGATTCATACTTCAAAACCTCTACCTGAGGAACCCAACTTTTCACCACTAATCCTCTGGTCTTTGTACGTTCCAAGAATCCTTCTGGGAGTAACAAATCCAAATCTGGATCAGCCGGCGGTAGAAATTTCCCTTTTTTGTCCTCAGAAGGTGGATTCCGCACAACCCATAAGAATCTTTGTTCGCTTTTCTCCAATCCAATGGCTATCTCCTTCAATTGTTCTGCTGAAAACAAACCCAAACTCCCGAAACACAAGAAGACGACACTTGCCTTTGGTTGCTTCTCCAACCATTTCAAACATTCATGCCCACCACCTGTTTGATGATTGGACGCAATCAAAGGTCCCAAGCAAAATAGAGGAGGCATGGGCTGATCAGGAACGAATATGCCATCAGAAATTGCCCCAATTACTTTTTGTTCCAGGGAGTCAAAGGTGTTGACTATAATTCCACATGATTTTGGAAGTTGCTTCGTTACATCAAGAAAACATTCGTAGTCCAAAGTGGTTCTTTCAAGCCAAGGTGTTGGCATATCCAATGGAGGTATTGGGGGTAAACATGGAACATCAAGAAGTGCATCCATGTCTTTAAAATTCTGGGTTGTGTTTCTATGTATAATGGGTAAGTAAAGGAAGAGAGCTAGGGCATAGGCACCAGAAGTAAAGAAATAGTAGGTAGGAATATTTAGGGTGGTGCCAATAGACAGTGCAGGAGTGCAAAAGAAGTCAATAATAAAGGCAGAAACCATGGTATTTAAAGAAATAGATTGAAGGGCTTGTTGAATATGAGGGTTGGTAAGCCTAATGAGTTCAAAGATAATGGTTTCCATAGAAGGGTAGGAGTCAAGCTCAAGAGGAAGAGAAATAGGGGGGAGATGGTGGAATTTGATAGAAGGGGTAGTTTTGGAAACATGATTGATATAAGAAGCAGCAGATCCAGTGTTGAAGGTTGGGTTGTGGGTGATAATGGTGATAGAATAGCTTGGATGATGGTTTAGAATCAACTTCCCTAACTCCACCATGGAAATCAGGTGGCCCATGCCTGGAGATGGATACAGAATTATGGTCTTCACCATTGTTATCTAGCTCTGTTATGAATGAGGGAGGAAGAAGCAATGAAGATTTATGGTGAAATGAAGCTTTCTAGTACCAAGAAAAAACTCGGGATGATATTGGATAGCATTGATATGATAAGATACTACTGGCATGAATGGCATGGTTTTGCATGAGAGCGATTTCTTTGGATTTTTGCTTTGGATTGAGAGACGTGTGGTGAACTTCAACAAATTAGTTATCCAGACGCCTTAAATTGTACTCCCTCCATTCCTAAATATAAGACTCTTTAGACAATTTGAAAAAATTAAGTAAGTTGTCCATTCCACCTAAACTTCCAATACTACACCCATCCTCCCTCTCTTTCTCTCTCACTTCTATATTATAAAGAAAGGAAAATGTTGAGGGTATAATTGAAATGAATTGTTGACACCTAACAAAAGAACCTTAAACGACAATTAATTTGGACTCCTAGATTTCTCCTAAACGACAATTAATAAGGATTCATAAATATAAGTCTTCTATTACATATTACGAATTGAAGGAAGTCAAAATTAACATGTTTTTGTAACTAAAATGATAATATTACTATCATAAATGTTATTTGTATACAACTAATTCTATTTAAGAGAGTAATATTGATATTTTAATTATAAAAACATCTTAATCTCTACTTCTTTCATTTTCGCAACATTGAATGAAAGTCTTATATTTAGAAATAGAAGTAGTAGCATCAACTATCAAGTACTCTACGCCTTAAATTTGTTGTTTCAAAACTTTTTTAAATTAGTTATCATAAAACTTTTTTTTTTCATGTTATAAAAAAAAACTCTCTAGATGTTCAAATTCAAAAAACATAAAATTAAGAAAATTGTTAGTTGTGTTAACGTTTTAGTCAAACTACCAAAACATTATTTACGAAATTTTGAATGCAATAAATCTTATGGCTGTTAAATTAATAGTAAATATAAGGGTAATATTAATAAATACGGGGTGTCTCAAATTAGTGGTCTAAAAACTACTTTTTTTTCTTGTCCCAAATTAGTTATCCTTTATTAGTTTTAATGTATCATTTTTTCATTTTTACCCTAATATTTGTTGACTCAACAAATACCATATTAATTGTATTCAAAGTATCAATATGTTTTTTCGGTAATTTTACTAACACAAATAACTATTTTCTTAATCTGTATGTTTTTTGAAATAGGACAACTAACTTAGCACACAGGGAGTATTGTTACTATAAAAAAAAACTAATTTGGAACAATAAAAGTATTTTCTAGATACTCCCTCCATATCTTAATAAGTATAGTTTTGTACTCAAATTCTTTTACAACAATAAGTGTTATTTTGCACCTATTGCGAAGAAATCATTTTTTAAAACTATTTTTACTCCTCCTTGATAACATCATCATCTCTCCCCCATTTTCTAATTGGGGTGAAAAGATAATGGGTATATTAGTTTGTTTGTTGGGGAGATATCTTAATTTTAGATATAAACGTGTGTGAACTTTTTCCTAAAACTACACTTATAAAAATATAAGAAGGGAGTAACTAATTGAGACGGAGGGAGCATCTCAAACTAGTTCTTCTCATGAATTCAAGACATCATTCTTATTATGAATTCTTGACATTTATTCATCTTTTTCAACACTACTCTAATATTTATTAATTTAACAAATACAATATTCGTGTTTTTAGAGTTTCTCAATAGTTTTTTTTTTTTTGTCATTTGACAAAAAAGTTAATATAACTGACTATTTTCGATGTGAAAGTTGATTTGAGACTGAAAAAGTTTTACAAATACAAATTGGATTCTTTTGATTTTTTTTCTTTCAAATAGACCCTCCAAACTATTCAATTCTGGTGGAGCGAATAATAAATATTCAATAATGCTAAAATCATAAACCAATTACCCCCAAAAGCTTTGGCAAACTTCTCATTTGACATTACAAGTTCTGGATCCAAAACAAAATGGATGCTTTGTTCGCAAGTGCAAAATACAATTTTAACTTTGAGAAAACAGCTTCAGTCGTCTTTTAATTATTTTCATTTCGCCTCGATAGTCTTAGTATATTTTTCTGCCTAAAGAATCCTCTAAAAAATTATAGTTAGCCTAAAGAGTCTTTTCTGTTAAAATGTGATGAAATCCTTCAATTTAAGGGGTAAAATAGTCATTAAACAAATACACTATTCTTCTTCTTCCTCATCATAGCCACCGCCTCCATCATTTCCACCCATCTTTTGCCAATTCTAATTTCTACAACCCATTAATCTCTAAACTCCTCTTTCTTTCCTCCTCCCCACACCAAAATAAAAAAATTCATCAAAAGAAAAAAGTCTTGATGAATTTTTTAGTTCCAATAATTCTTTCAAAAACTCATATGAATGCATGCCAAATTTGTTGAATTCCAAGGCCAAGAAAGTTGTAAGGATGAAAATTTGCAGCCTTTCAAGAAATAGAAGGAGAAGATGATATGTGGGTTTTTCAATGTTTTGTCCATTGTGAAAAATTAATTTTTGGTTAATTATTTTTATCAATTCCATGAACCCTTTTATGAAAGGGCTCAAGATTGGATTTTAATGATGGGTTTTGCTTTTATTATCGAATTATTAGATTTTTTCCATATGGGTATGGATGAATGTGTAATTTTGTTGAGATGTTTATGATATCCAGTTGTGAATTTTGTTTGGTTCTATGTACTTGGAGTTGGAAAGTGGTGGTGGAAGTGGTGATGGTGGAGGAGGAGGAGGTGAGAAGTGGTGGCCGGTGGAGTAGGTGATTGTGATGAGGAAGAAGAATATTATATTTGTTTAATGACAATTTTACCCCTGAAATTGACGAATTTCATCACATTTTGACGGAAAAATACTCTTTAGGTTAATCGTAAATTTTTAGAAGATTCTTTACGTAGAAAAAAACATAATAGGACTATCGAGACGAAATGAAAATAATTAAGGAACGACTGAAGCTGTTTTCTCTTTAACTTTTAGATTAGTTTGATCTGACGAGTGAATCTTTATACAACTGATCATAACTATTTATGAATCTACCCTACCTAGTGAAGGAATTTGGCAAGGTGCTAGTGTTGAGCTTTGTTAAGATTTTTTTGAGTGTTTTTGATAAGTCCTTGCTCCTTAGAAGAGTTGTTACCTGGATTGTGCGCATGCTTTCGTGGGAGAGTAAGAAGTTGAATAGGAACACTTCTGATATAAATCAGTTTCATTAGAACATGTGGTAAAGAACGTGTATTATGAACCCGCGGATGAATTACTTACTTTCTTTGTATTGAGCTTCGTTGCAAGGTCCTCCTCGGAGTCTCATGAGTATATTTTATTTTTTAGATTTCGTTTATCGCTTGAAAGTGTCTCGTCGCTTGAGGGCCGACTCCCTTCTATTGAAATTGAGGTCGGAAAGGGGAAGGGAGTGAGTTTCTTTTATTTTTATTTTTTTTTGAATTGTTTATTTTCAATAAGAACACTCAAAATGCAGCAAGTCAAATCCGTCATTTTTTTTCAACTTTTTCTTAAGAAGTTCATGAATTAAAAATCAAATCCAATTGTAGATCTTTTCGATTTCGCCATTCTCTGGCCTCCTTTGACACCATTTGATACCGTTGAGCCTTCTTGACGATGATCTTACAGTCGTGGAGCTTATTGGCTCAGATCTGATAATTTTGTAGCCGGCCATTAACAGAGAGGAAATAGAGAAAAATGAGAGAAGATGAGAGGAAGAGTAAGAGAAAGACAGAGAGAAATAAGTTATTTAACAAATAGGGTTTTGAAAGGCAAAAAAATCCTCTGTCCCCGTGTGTGTCATTGTGTGTGTTCTCAATCAATCACAATTCACCATGTGTATATATAATTAAAAAAAATATTTATATAGTAAATTCTTATTGGTTACGGACAGGATTGGAGATAGAAATGGAGACAGATGATTTTCACCCGTTTTGAAAGAGTTCTAAAAAATCGGAATCCACAAATACCCCCGAGAGCATCTAACCGCGGATTAAAAAAGGAAAATTCTGATATGGACCGGGTCCATGTGGATCATGTGGTCCAGATTTGGCCACATCCCTGCAAAATGAGGAGAGAGAAGAAAATGCAGTGATGTGACCAAATCTAGATCGTATGGTCCAGTGGACCCAGTCCATTATCAAAAATGTTCGATTAAAAAATTACTTATCCAATGACGGAAACATTGTCCTGCACATGCGGATAGGACCCCGTTCCGCATTGTAATTATATTGATGTTCGTTGAACCTCTAATTTCAACCTCTTCCCATAAGTATAACATATGCATGTCTAAGGCAGTTGTTTAGTGAAATTGGAATTTTAATACTTTGTCCCTCCCAAATTAAACGTGTACTTTATGTATATTACTTTATTTTAAAATAAATATTCACTTTCTTAAAACTATACTCCCTCCGTCTTAAATTGATGAATATGCCCATTGTCTATACAAAATGAATAGAAAAGTGAAAATCTTTCCATCATCAACTCAGGACTCTGCTTGTCTCCTTCTTAGACTGACTATTTACGAAGGCAATGCCTCTAGGGTTCAAGTTACTCTATGTAAAATGATTGGGGCAATATAAGGCTAAAAGAGGAATACAAATACCACCATCAATTTTTTCTTTGCACATGGTTTTTTTTTTGTTCCTGATAGTGACAGGTTCAGCACTAGTCAAATATATTGAAGTATATTATGATCATAGTTGCCAACACTTGTCCACAAAAGCGCTACCTATGCTCACAAGGTCCCACTCTCTAGTTCGACACAGAATTTAAATAATGTAAATCAAGATAACTCAGGGGTCCGACCAAGTTAGAAGACTTGTCTTAGTCCATCACAAGAAGTCACTCCGACATTAGAGGGTTAAAACTTCCACACCGCGGCTGTCAAGAATCGATCATGCGTTTTTTGCTACAATCTACCACCTCAAAATCAACTGGACTGCCCTTGCGGACCATAGTTGTCAATACTTCACTCCACTCCAACGCAAATGAGTTGAGCCAAGTCGAATTCAATCTAGTCGAGTTCAAGGGCGTATTTAAGTTTAGAAGTTTATGGGCTAAATTGTAATAAATGTCACTGTTAAAAAATTTGGGAGATTAAAGAAAAATTATAAGCTAGATAAAAAGAGCGACTACTTAAAAATCATTAAAAATTATTGGTTTATATATATATTGGTCCCTACCCTTACTGGATATGCTGCTGGCTGAGCCAAATGAATTTTGAACAAAGCTATTGCAACAGTGGCTATGGAAGTGACTTGGAAATCTAGGAATGATATACTTCATGGGAAAGGAATCAAACCATGGGACTTGATTTACAGTAGCATCAACAAGATTGCAATTAGCTACTGGGATTCATGTATCAGAATGAGAACAAAAGGACAAACTCGTGTCTATGATTAGGTATGGAAACCTCTACCTAAGAATTGGTTTAAAGTTAAATTTGATGCTGCTTTTCAGATTAATACAGGTGGATTCTTACTCTAGCATTATCATTACCCTTACTACTAGGGTAGTTTTCCTCCTCTTTTTTTTGGCATGTTTAAAATTTTTGGGAGAAGTAGTGGAATTTTCTTAATTTTTCAATTTTATATGTTTGAATCTAGTAAGTGTTCGAAATTGATTAATATTTGTGCTAATAATGGCTTATGATGATGGAGTACACGATTCATTCTTTAGATTTTGTTAGTAGCAGTACATACAACCTCAAGACATACTCACTTTTTTTCCCCTTCTAAACAATGTGGTCAAGAATATTGACCCAGAAAATTAACAAGAAGATGTGCATCTTTTTAGGGTGAAGCCGACATTTACACACTAAGAAGCAAAATAATTTCAGGGGCAAAATAATTTTTTTTACAGTATTAAAAGTAGATTTGAGAAAAAAAAATTAGGGCAGTCGCCACCTCATTGATAATTTTAGTGAGTGAAACAAAACATAATTAGGTCGGGTGAGGCTAGCCATTCCGTACTTCTATATTGAATAGCCATTTTCTAAATTAATCGGGTGAAAATCCTCTGTTCCATTTGTGTGTGTCCCCTTGTCCCCAACCAATCAGAATTTACTATATAAATATTTGTTTCAATTATATATACACATGGTGAATTGTGATTGGTTGGGGACACACACAAATGGGGACAGAGGATTTTTTGCCAAATTAATCACCTCCTTTTTGTGGAATCGTGATCGTTCTGTTTTTCTTTAATTATTACATTTTCGGGAAAATTTAGTTGAACTTTCGTGTTCTTGTATGGGAATGGATTTATTTCTTTCTCACAGGTTAATTCATGCGACTAGCAAGGTCAAGATTGTATTTAATCAGGTCTTCTCCTCAGCAATCAGCCATAATTCACTCCCCGCCCCCGAGATTTTTAAAAATACTAATAGATATGATAAATTTTATATGTAGTTCGAAATATTTTATCAATTTCGCCCCCTAATTTTTTTTTTTTTTTCCGTTTGTATAGATAGTTCGACATACTACTGTTGTAGTTTCACCTCTCAACGACAAATTTCTGCCTTCGTCTGTGATTCACTCTCCAGCAATTCATTCATTTTACTCTAAAAATAATGGTGGAAAAGGAACAGCGGGCTGCGGGCAAGCCCGCAAATCAGCCTGTATTTGAATTGCCGTCTCGATCCAAAGAAATTCAGCCTGGCCTGTGTTTTCTCCTTCGAATGATCTACTTTTACAAATTTCAGACTATCTTGAACAATATTAACACTTTGTCTAGTCTCTAATTTTTTAAAGTATAAAGTATAAAAATAAAATACATTTCACTCTAAATGATTGTGCCTAAAACATTTACTTATTTCACCTCCATCGTTTTTACTCTGCAACTTCGATCGTTGAGTTCTTTATATTTAATAAGTGATGAACAATTCTTATCATTCTACCAAAAAATATACATATATAGGTAACAAAAAAATGAAGCTCCAATTTACGGAGGCTCTATTATGTTGAGCACTTTGTACACCGACATATTCGGGCCTGACAAATTTTAGAACGAAATTCTCAAATAAATATCTTTTTTTTCTTTTTTAAAAGAAAAGCAAATATTCAATCTAAAAAAATGAATGCATACTCAGTTTCTAAGCTTTAGGTTTCAGTAGGGAGGGAGACGATAGGGGAGAAGCAATTTTTTTAAAGAATTCTTCGGGAAAAAAAAATCTATAGAAAGTATGAATGTTTTAAGAAAGGTGGGGATTATCACACCTCCCGGTTCTTTAAATCTGCCATTGGGTTAAGCGGGCTGTGGAGACCCTTAAGTGACCCAGTACGGCTCATATGCGGAACATTTATTTTTCTTTTAAGTGCGAACATTTTTTTTTATTACTTAAGAACAGATGTTCTTAGCTTAAGAAACGCATGTTCACGCGAACAGGTGTTCTGAAATCATAACAGGTTTTATTTTTAAATCAATCTCAACTGTCAAAATTTTAATCCAACAAATGAGAATCCATTCTGCACTGGAACTGTGGTGTAAGTGACCAAACCAGTCACCAGCGGCTCACGTTTCAAGAAGGTCATTCCTTCAATTTGATTTGGCACCACGGCTCCTATGCGGAATGGGTTTTCATCTGTTGGATTAAATTTTTGACAGATAAGATTGATTTAAAATGAACACCTTGTCTGATTTCAGAACACATTCGCGTGAACAGCTAAGAACACCTGTTCTCAAGGGGGAAAAAATGTTCCCCACATACCGAAAAAATGCATGTTCCGCATAGGAGCCGGATTGTTAATTTGGGTAGCTAATTGATAAAATTGAAGTAATAGGTACTCAATTAATTTTTTTTTGGTATTATCACGAGGTGTTTTATCTAGGGATGGCAATGGGGCCGGGTGGGGGCGGATACCATGATCTCCAGCCCCAGCCTCACCTTTTCCATCACATCCCCATCCCCAGCCCAGCCCCATCACTGGGGATGGATGGGCATCCCATCCCCAACTCAAGTGGAGGCCCACCCCCAACTGGGGAAAAGCGGGGATTTTTTTCTCCCAGTCTCGACTAGAACAAATTATAGAATTTCAACAAAAATCTCCCAATACAACCTTGAAAAAATAATGTAAAATAAAAAAAAAATTAACATCCGTAAAAATAAATAACACTATCTAAAATGATACTAATTTGCTCCCTAAATAATACTAGTTTATGGATACAACTCATATGTTGCCCAACAACATAATATAAATCAATTAATGTTTAACGAAACAAAAAAAAAACATTTAAAATAAATAAACTATATTGAAGCCAATCATCAATCAAGATCACTGTCTCTTTCAATCAAGATCAATGGTACAAATCTCAGACACCTACAAAAATTAAAAGTATTAGCATTATTTTATTTTAGCATAACATAAGCTAAAATTTATTTTAGCATAGCAAATATTGAAAAGAGAGTAGAGTTATAATACATTTTAGGAGATGGAGGAGTTTATGGAGAGAATTTGAGATCTCCCATGATCATCTCCAATCTTTTAGGTATATTTCCTTTTTGTATAGATATTTTATTCTCAATCTATTTATTATTTTAGACAAGTCATGTGGGCCGGGCCGGGCCAACCTGGGGTCGGGGATGTTACTTATCCCGCCTCCGCCTCTGCCCCCGTTAGTGGGGCCAAATTCATCCCCATCCCCACCCCCACCCCCAACTTAAACCGGGGAATCCCCGACCCAACTGGGCCGGGCCGGACCGGATCCCCAATTTAACCGGGTCTATTGCCATCCCATCCCTAGTTTTATCTGATTTTTGGGAGACCATATGAGAATAATCCCCGCTCGCACACCCATAAAGATGGCAAGTGCTTGTCAAAATGGTTGCTCCATACGTGAGTGAGAATCGATCCCTCGACCACTCTTATGGAGCAAAACTGTCAAACCCGCTACGCCAAACAATTTCGTTACTCAATTGATAATTGAGTGAACTTTGTGATGTTTTCTAAATTTAACCCTAAATAGTTTTACTCATAAAGGAGTTATAAAAATAAAATAGAGAGCTATCAAATTAGACCACCTCTACAAATTCCGCCTAGAGCCCCAAATACTCTTTACGGCCCATGGTTTAAGGTGGATCCACGTCAAACGGAGACGTTAACAAGGTGGAAACTTTAAGGTAGTGATGGAGAACAAGTCCATCAGACGAATTGCAACCTAGAAGTCCAGTAGCAACCTTAATGGGCTTGTTAGGCCTAAAGTATCCCTTGAATTTCCACTTTGTAGGTGTCATGTAATTAATCAACCCAGTTTTATTGCCCAAAAGGGAAAAACGCTTCAAGGCCCTTTCATTTTTCAGGATGAATATATTACTTTCTATATGAAATCAGAAGTGGAGGGTTCCTTTGGATTTGGTCTATTTTGGATTGAATCTTCTTTGTGTTTAATTTGGTTTGAAACTTAAACCGTTAAATAAATTATTTCTCGATTTTGTCTGAAAATAAATCTTAAAACATTAAGAGCGTGTTTGTATGATGGAATAGAAATAAATTGAATGACTTTTCCAAATTCTCTTTCCATTTCGACTTTTGATTTGTCATTTTAAAGTGAGAATGACATTTTCATAGGAATTCTCTTTTCATGAAGAGGTGGGAATGGTCATTCCACTGCAAACCCTACGAAATTATCTTTTCAGGAGAAATAGAAATCACCAATTAATAAAAAACAATCATTATACCATTTATTTAATTATTTATAGCATTCAAATTAGACAACATACTTTTAATTTCCCTTAAAAATATTTTATTTTCTTTATAAAACTTTATATACGACAATTACATAAATATTTTTTACTTACTAGTTTACTTTTTTCATTTACTTTTAAGACAAAATATAGTTATTTTATGTTTGACTTTATATAATAATTATATTTCAATATTGAAATGTATGTTTGATGTGTTTCAGTGTTCAAACATGGGCGGAGGGGCGAATTTTTTATTGATTTTGTTGGGATACAATATTTATAAGGAAATCTCCCTGAATATGCCATTGTGTACAAATACAAAAAAAATTTCTCAAATGAAAGCTTATACATTGTGCAATTAATTGATTTTATCGTCAACATATGTTAAAGGGCATTTAGGTCATATTGTATTTAACCACATTCCATTCCAAACATTAAATAATTGTTTTACCAAACACACGACATGAATCATTATTCCATTCTGCCATTGTCTTCCAATTAATGTAATGGAAAGAGAATTCCAAAACTATTTCAAGCGGAAAGCCATTCTGAGTGGAAAAAGGATTTAATTCCATTACATTTCAGCGTACCAAACGTGTTGTACATATCTAAAATCTGATTTGAATTCGATACTAGTTGAGACTAAGAACAAAGATTTCAGTCTGAGACCCAATCCAAGTCAGGCGCGGAGAAACACATCAAGAAAGAATGAATTTATAATATTAACGGATCCTTTATAATAATAAAAAAAAGTAGCCTAATAAAATGTATTTTCTTTTCATATGAAGAGATACAAATCTGTATTTATTTGAGTAAAATGTGCGAAATTTTTTTCGATTTTGGTTTTTTACCCTAAATTAATAAATGCAAAGTCTTTAATCCCGAACTTGTAAATGTTGTCTTTTCCATCCAATTTCTCTATTAAACTTGGACGGAATAAGACACATAACCATAATCGTGGGCATTTTGGTAAAAAACATGTTTGACCATTGAAAAAATGCGTCAATGAGATAAATAAAAAAAATAGTATTTTACATGCATATCAGTTTTCCCTTTTCCTTTTGTTTTATTCACATTTTTTCCATCTGCAATTTTTTTAAGGTCATCACATTCTTCCCAAAATTTCTCCGAGTATGGTAATGTGAGAGTCATGATGAAATAACAACATTAATACTCCATAAAAGTTTAGGTTAAAAAACTTTACATTTTTTAGTTCAAGAACAAAAATCAAAATCGAAATAAGTTTAAGAGGCGTGGACAATTTTTATTCTTTATTTATTCACTTGACAAACTCCTAATATGAAAATTGGAAAGAAAAATAATTGATGTGAATAAAAAAAAGGGGGCTAAATAGTACATTTTCAAAATCACAGCATGTTTTTTATTGCTTAATCATAGTACGTAAATTAGTTAAGACATTTCCCCAAGATTTAGGAAGCAAGAGGTACGTTGAACTTGGTTCAAAATTCTCTTCACTTGTCAAAGGATTAACTAATAGTATTTCCTTTCCTAGAAGACAGTCCAAATGTTGTTTGGGAATTGTAAAACTTTTTACTCATTTAAAGTCTAGAAATGCCTTCACCTATTCTTAATGGGTTAATTTGAAGTGGAGAACTACATGATTCATATCGGAAAAAAAGTTTCTTAATTGAGTAATGCGTTAAACTTTAAAATAATATCTTATATAATCGAAAAGAAGACTTATGTGTAAGTATAATAATTAAAAGGAAAAAAAACTCATTTACAATTGTATCATGATTGTTATTTTCTAAAATGTACTCAATAGCTTTGAATATAATATTAAAAATATAAATATTATCAAACATTCTTTATTTGAAAATATCGATCATTCTAACGTTTTTTGATGCGAAATTGGCCAAATCTTCATGTTTGGGGTCTGATTGGATTGGGCTTGAGTTGGGCTTGGCATGATCTAATACTCAAACTCAGACTCATACCAACTTTTAATTAAATTTGAAAATAAAATTTGAAGTATTAAATCATCAAAAATTTGGTTTGGATTTTAAACTAGTTTGAGAGTGGATCCAAAATCTCAAATCCAAAACAATACAATGATTTGCTTGAAAAGATTATTCTCAATCGTTATCATTTCTATATTACTTGTAAAAGCACTCCATCATCGCTAATTCAAATCCCTATCATCGCAAATCTCCATATTAACTTGCTCTAAAATGAGTTTTTAATGAAAATACACAAGTGCACACAAACACACACATATATAGCTAATAAAAATTAAGACTCTCAATTTTTGAAAATCATGTTCGGTCGAACTACTAAAACATGCTAAAAGCCGCCCCTTTCAATGGAACCTTGAGTAAGGAGGGAGAGATAGAACTAGTGTATTGAAGCAGGGAGGCAATTGTCCTCCGAAATTTTTAAAAATATAATAAATTTTATATATAGTCCAGAATATTTTATTAGTTTCACCCCCAAATTTTTTTTTTTTTGCCTTTTTTATATGTAATTCGACCTACTGTTACAGTTTCGCCACCAACGTTAAATTTTTGACTTTGTCCCAATATCAAAGGAACAAAGGGGACAATGTTAAATCTATTGCCCTTGGACATTGGAGTGATGTCGAGTCCGGGTTTGGTGCTCGTTTGGTCCCGTCCAAATTCAAGGTATCTCTTTTTATCTCTCTCTTACAATACTCATCATATCATATGTTAAGATTGTTTTAATCATTGGTTTATGTCTCCATGAATCTTCCTATTCGGTTTACAATCTAGGTAAACGTTGTTGTAAACGATTGGTGTTGAGTGTACAATTTATTATTATGAGAAGAAGAAGAAAAAAAGTGATATAAAAAATTAGAGTGAGATTGGACAAATTTGTTTATTTCAAGTTTCATAAGTGAATTGTTTATATATATAAAATGTTAAATCCATATTCAAAAATTCATTGAATATTCTAAAGTAACTTTTTCAAAAGAAAATCTTTTATAATCTTTTTTTAAAAACAAAAAAAAATAAATTATTTTAGGGACCAGTCCACTCAAAACATAGTGATATAATCTCGAGTGAATGTTTTCATTTCAATATATATATATTCGAATGCTATTTCAAAATTGGCCAACCTAATCAAATCGACCGAGTATATATTGTATACCTTTATATATTAAAAAATTAGAAAAATAAAATCTGTAATACCATAATTTTTTAAATGAAGATTCTATTTAAGACTTACTTCATTAGTTCTAATCTTATCACTTTTCTCGTGTTATTTCAGTCCATTAATTCTAGTCCCATCTCTTCTCGTATATTATCCATTCTTCATTAGTACAAGTAGGACCTTAAAAAAAATTATCGTAAACTTATATTCTCCTCCATTCCCATTTAATTATCGTTTAGGAGATATATATGTATCCAAATTAATTATCATTTACATGTATTTTATTAGGTGTCAACAATTTATTCCAATTATACCATCAACATATCTTTTTATTGGAAAAGTGAAAGAGAGGGAGGAAGTAGCGGTATTATTGGAATTGTGGTGGAAATATTACTATTTGTTTGAGTACCTTAATTTTTTCAAAGTATTATAAACATCCTATATTAAGGAATGGAGGGTGTAGTATTTTCAAATTAAATGCTTATATTATTACTTTATTATATCCCAATATGAATATTATTTTTCTTAATGAGTATATTTATCTATAAACTCTCTTAATTAAACTCATATATTTAAGGAATTTATAGTTCACTAACACATGAATTCCATCATTAAACTCTTTAATTAATACTCCCTCCATTCCTATTTAATTTTTGTTTAGGAGATATATATGTATCCAAATTAATTGTAATTTAAGGTTCTTTTATTAGTTGTCAACAATTTAATCCAATTATGCCCTCGACATTTCTTTTATTTGCCGCCTCTGTCATCCCTTTTTTTTCATTTCTTTTCTTATGCTATAAAAGTGAGAGGGGTAATATTGAAATTTTCGGTAAAAATGACAATTTTCTTAATTTTCTAAAAGAGTCTTATATTTAGAAATGGAAGGAGTAATACCTTTATAAAAACTTATCTATTATCAAATTAGTCCCTTAATATTTGTATAAAATCAAATATAAATTTTTAATTTAAAACGAAAGAAGTAATAAGAATGTCGTGAATCCAAGACTAATAGAGACTGAGTAGGTAAAGTTGTTTCGGGAACCAAAACGAAGGAACAAATCAACCATGGGGGATTGGAGCGAATCTTTTGAAGCCATCCTTTGGTTTGGTTAATACACTGTGGTGAAATGGGATTTAATGATGCGACGGTGCAATGTATCTTCGTCATCATAATCATTATTAGGGACCAAATCAGAAATTTTGTGTTGGGAAACGAAACTATAACAATATGTCGAATTACATATAAAAACGATAAAAAAAAACTTAAGAACGAAACAGATAAAATATTACGAACTAATATAAAATATACTATATTTATTAGTATTTTTTAAAAAAAATTCAGAAGCAATTGCCCGCCCCGGTCTTCGTCCCTGATCATCATCATCAGTCGCTACGGCCTGGTGAATTTTTATGTCTTGTTATCAGTCCGGCTCCTATGCGCAACAGGGAAAAATCTGCACGTGCGAAATAATCTCCACCGTCGGATGATAGTTTGAACGGCCTAGATCTGGAGAGAAAAGTTGCGGCTAACTTAAAAGAATAAAAAAAAACTTTTCTCTCTCCAAATCAGAATCGTTAAAAAATTTCATTCGACGACTGTAATAGTGTCCCGCATTGGAGCCGGGAGCTCTTGTTATAATCGCAATCTTATTATTCAGCAAATACTCGCAGTCTTATTCATCATCTATTCCCAGAGACGGTTTCTTGTCTGCTCCATAAAATCGAATCTCCTTTCGAATATCTTACTCAATAGACGTCACCTTTTACGTCCTAAATAAATAATATGGAAACTCTCCCCCAAAAAAACACAAAACTGATGTACATTGCAATTAGATTTTGGATTCTATATTTTTCTGCATATTCGGAACACGTGTTAAATATATGTTCTGCACGTGTTATATTATTCGTAATTGTATAAGCGAAGAATGTTTTTAAATACTTCATCTGTCACAAATTATCTGTAAACTTTATTTTTTTTTACACCAGGATTAAGGTTTTATCAAATGCTATAATGAAATGTGGTAAAATGTCAAAATGACCATATTTAGTTTTACTCACAATTTAATTATATTATTTCTTTCTCCATTCTTTCTCTCTCCAACTTTTAATGTAAGGAGTAGAATTTGGAAAAACCATCACTGATGAACTCTTTATTCAGAGAGTTTTAATTTAACGATTGAGAACATTTGTTCTGCTGTAAAATTATGATATGTATTGTATGCGCATAACGTGTTATCTGATTTAAAAAATTAATTATCAATCAATTTATTCGATAACTAGATGTGTTTCACACGTGTAGAAATAATATCTATTTTGCATTGGATCCAAATCCTTGGCAGATGTCATTCATAATCCGATAGTTATATACGTTCAGTTCAACATGTGTAGAAAAAATGTCTATTCCGCATTGGATCCAAATCAGGCAAGTGTCATTCAGAATGTGTGATACCCCAATTAATCATAGAATGAATGAAACTCTTGAGTGACCCATGGGGTATAGCTCAATTGGCAAATTCACAAGTAGTGTTATGCTATTCCTACCTTTACTTATATGGCAGAGTTCGATTCCTGTTAAGTGTTAGAATCAACCTTTTGTCTGTGTGAATGGTTGATATACAAACAACTCAGATAAATTCTAATTGAGGCACATCCGGTGCTTTTATTCCTCCTCTAATCCTATATACTCTTGAATAGAGTTTTTACTTTCAAATGAGTCACAAGTAAAAGATAAAAGGTAGGAGAATTCCAGATATTGTAAGAAAAATACTTCTCCAAATACACCATTTCCATGAGCTGTTTGACGTTTCATCTGATCCCATGATTCCCAGCAAGCTACTACATGTTTTTTTTTATTATTATTTATTCTTTCGCCAGACTTATAACTAGTACTAGTAGTACTTCGGCAGGAGAAACAATGATAATTATAAACAATCTCACACTTTTAATCATCATTAAGTATTAGTATAAGAAGGCAAGCACAACAAATCTCTCTCCTGACCATAACTTGCCCAAATTAGATTGAATTTCTCTTCAATAATTTAATGTTAAATTTTGGGCGAAAAATAAAAAATGAACATAAAAAAATTAAAATTTACTAACCCAGAAGAAACATGCATACTAATGGGGTATAAAAGCAGTCCTATCTTGCACTAAATTTTGCCTTTGTTCTATAATAGTGGATCCAATTGAGTTGGTTGCAACAGTAATGGCCATAACAAACAGCACGAATGATACTGTAGAGATTATGTAATTACTAACAGTACTTGTTTGGTAGAAAAATTTGCAGATTCATCATTGTACCACAAGATCATCATCATCATTTACACACTATACTACTCTAAAGGTAGATAGTGAAAACCAGTGTCAACTTTACAGAGACAACAACTACAACAAGTGAATTTTGTTTTTTTTGCTAAGTTACTACAACACGTGAATTAAACACACTATGTTCCTCTATACTTAATGGAGAGAGAAAAGACAACATTCGCCACTATCCTCTTCCTCAATCTCCACTTCACCCCCCACTCCCTGTCTAAAGAGTTGGCGTACAAACAGTTCTAGTAAATTTTAACTGAAACATATTCTTAATCTAATTCCATCAGTAACTCTAAGGACGAGTAGATAGAGATCCTTAGGTTGGGGCAAAATCTTAATAAAGACTCAAAATATGCCTTTTCTGAGTAGTTTTATCTTAATTAGTGAGTAAATTTAAAATTTATATTCAAAACAACAAGTGAAATACACGTAGGCAAAAAAATATCAATTCATTAATTTTTTTCTGACGTGTATTGCATTTATTTATTTGAATATAAATGTTAAATTTACTCCAATATAAAACTACCCATCCCCACAATATTACACTAATACATTTTTGTCACTATCCTAACGAGCATTTTATGTTTTTTCCCGCTACTTGTCTAATTTCCTGTTTTTTCAAAAAAAGGTCGGTCACTGTCAAAAAGCTCAAATGCTGCTGCATCTCATCTGCTCTTCACCTAAGTTTCCCTCTGGATTCGTTGTTTTCCCTTTATACGGTTTGCTGGCCGATCGCGATAACGATGAACAATCTGATGAAATTAAACAAAAATTCATTAGTATAAATTTCTAAATGGAAACTTAAAATAATTTAAGAATTTTTTTTTATAGATTTGGATTCGAATTTTTTTGAATACCTTTGGTTGATGGATTGTAAGATCTCTTACAATGAAGAATAGCGCTTTGGATTCCGTCGTTCTGTAGCAGCAATGAATCATCTCTCCGGTTTGCCGGAGATGAAATCATTCCAACGGAGGAAGACGCAGATCGGCTTTTACCGAGGTGCTTACTCACGCCTCTGAAACCTGCTGTCCGATTCGTCCGCTTATCATCCGATAGTTTCCGCGGCGAACACGGCGGAGCAGTCGCCGGAGAAGACAAAGGCGTCTCCGAGGAGGATAACTGATCAGAAGAAATTATTTTGTCGGTGTACCGCTTCGAAGCTCTGATATACAGAGGTTTAATTAGTTTCAAATATTTCGGAACATCTTTAGGTAAATTAGGCTTTGAAGAATCATCAAAAGATCGTTCTCTTTGAAATTTACTTCTCAAACTGTTATCTCTAGGGAACAAGGATCCAGCCGGAACTTCTTCGACTTTGCATTTCACTGTAAACCGCTTGCTCTGTTCATTTTCCGAAGATTTCTGAAACTGATATTTGGGCGAGGCATTTAGATCTCCGTTTGTTTGCGTCTTCTCCGATTTGGAGGACTTCTTATTAAATCCTAACAGAAATACACGAAACCTTGGTGCAGATTTTAGCAATGAAATCGGAGATTGAGGCTTTGAATTGGAATCTATAGGAAAAAATTTAGCCTTAGAAGTCACATTTTCGGCCTGATTGCAACCATTGCCGTGGTTGCTTTCAGTGTTCCTTTCCAGAACCAACTCGAAGAATGAATCATCGTCCGAGTCGTTTTCGGTCTGCGGAGCACGGTTGCGAACATCGACACTATTGTTGCCGGCGAGAATAGAATCGGAGCTGACGTCAGCACCGGAGTTTCGCCAAAATTTGAGTAAGTTTAAAGCTTCCATGACTGGTAGTTGAGAATGGGAGAGAAATTGAGTAGTATTTGGGTTAGGACTTAGGAGGCTCTGACAAAAACACAAGCAGTGGTTGGTCTTTTGTGAAAGCCGAGTAGAAATTAAAGCTTTACTTTTTCTTTTGTTTTTATGAAGAGGAAGGAAACAGAAGAAAAGTGAGAGAGAGAAATAAATAAATAAAAAGTAAAAGGCGTTAAGTAGAAGTCAGAGGACTCAGAGAAGGGGCACAACCAGAAGAAGGGAGTGAGATTACCAGTGTATCCGTAAGTCCCGTTTTATAGAATATAATCATCTTGGGAGATGAGAATTGAGATGAAGACGATAGTGTGACGTGGGATGGGGAAAAAGATCACGCATAGAGATGGAGCAAACGGCTTTTGTGCGGGGTAAGTGTATATTCTACGTGTATAATGAATGATAATTGTTGAATGAAATATTTAACAACTGAGAAAATTTGAGAAAATTTAAAGAATATGTGTTCTGAGTCACCCTGATCTCTTATCAGATAATTAATAATTACTTTGAATGTGCAGAAATAAAACTCGTTTTTGCTAGCGAGAGGGAAGAAGGGAGGGAAAAGAATAGGGTTAGGAATCCATTTATAGTTTTATGGGGGTATTTAATTTGGATTTTAAAAAAAATTAATTGATTTTTAAAATTTTATGGATTGTTTTAAGTATATGCAAACTCTCTCTTCCCCCTTTCTTCCTGTGGCTTTCCTCCCCCTTACTGCTGGCCAGATTTGGCCATTGGCTCCGGCCAATGGTCAAATCTTGGTCCTTTTGTTCCGTTATTAGTACTTTATTTTGTACCACGAATCATATGAAACCTTTTTTAGGATTTTTTTCTTCAAGATTCAAGACACAGAGGTTAGATGAGTCTCAGATCTTCACAGATCTAGACTTTTTTTCTATGTTTCTAGGAGGATTCATTCAACCCGGACTTGATCTGGACCCTTTATCAACTTTCTACATCTTCCCGAGGCAATTTGTAGGACGGTTGATACGCCCATGGTCCTATAAATTGTCGACTCCTAAGGAAGATGTTGAAAGTGATATTCTCCTGTCCCTGTGGTTCAAGAATGGCGATGGAGATGCTTTGAAGAAGAAGATTATGTATTTGTTTATTTGTCTAGTTTTTCTAGTTTTTTTCCTAACCATCCAAGTTTTCTTGGATGTGTCTTTTGTCTGTTATCGTGATTTTTTAAATCATTGTATAACTTTTACTTTCTGTACTTTCAGATTTTTTATTGATTGTAATGGCCTCGGCTATTTGTGATTAATGAAATCTTAATTTATTTAGCAAAAAAAAAAAAAAAAACTCTACTTAGAATATATCAGATTGTATTAGATTCATTTATCATGATTTCTTTTGATTTATGAAGTCTATATATTATTTGATTAACACAAAAAAATGACTGATTCAGTGGTGTATTATACATATCCAGCGGTGTTGAATTTCCAAAGTTAACGTATGTTTATCAATCTTTTTTATTTTAGAATCAAATCTTTTTGTTAAAAATTTAAAAGGTTTGTGGTGGGTCTTTTGATTTTTTTATTTATTTGTTTAAAGTTTGTATAATTTACTTACTGATATTGTTTTCTTTGACTTAATTAAGGTATGTTTTGTGATGGGTTTTGTTTGAATTCTTTTTCATTAGATTTTCTCTTTCAGGAAAATGAAATTCATGTTTGGAAAATAGGAATTTGTGGTTAGATATAGAAGAAATTGTTTGCTTTCTTTAATTTCTGTTTAAAGATGACCAAGAAGAAAATTGTTTGGATATTATGACACTATATATGTTTTGGGGAAATAAACATTTCACATTGAATTTTCTAACCATATGAAAATTTCCCTCGGATTTTTTGAATTTGAACATTTCTTTATTTTTCTTTTAATTTTAATGAAATGAGACCACTAAATAATTTGTAATCTCAGATAAAATTATTAAAGGCATTTGATTTTAATATTAATGAGAGAAACTCGTCATCTTGAGGAATAAGAACAGATTTCTCAATACAAATTTAAGCCTAAAAAATCCATCAAAATCCTCAATTTAATGAAATTTATGAGAATCTAATTGACGACAAAGATCTCTTATCTAATTAATAAGAAGTTGACATGAGAAAAATTAAAGTAAATTTGAATTTAAGATCTTTTATCTCTATTGTTTGTTTCATCTTCTACCTTACTGCTCAAATTGAGGCAAGTATCTTGGATTAAAATATAATTGTTATTAAAAAAACAAGACTTGAAAATGGAGAATGTGAAGTCATTGTTAGAACATAACAAGAGGGAAAGCTTTGCTTTTGTTTTTAGGCATATTAGCGTATTTGGTCCTCAAACACTTTGCATT
Organism: Vinca minor; assembly: GCA_026122235.1. NCBI lineage: Eukaryota > Viridiplantae > Streptophyta > Magnoliopsida > Gentianales > Apocynaceae > Vinca > Vinca minor. The sequence goes on along the minus strand of JAOCZM010000100.1, from coordinate 5,696,725 downwards.
TTGTGATTTGGTCCTTGTTTAATATTTTTTGTGGATTTAGTTCCAATTCTATTTGCAAATTGGCGAATGTGGTCTTTCCGTCCATTTTTTATTTGGATTAACGGATTAACCAGGTTAATGGTTAAATTTAAATAGGTATTTTTGAAAATTCATTGAAATAAATGAATTAAAAGAAAATGATTTATTTTTAGGTTTAACGGTTGACTGGGTTAATCATGTATACTATCGTGGACCAGAGAAAAAAATGGACGAAATGACCAAATCCATTAATTTGCAAATAAAACTTGGACCAAATCAACCACATAATGAATAGGGACCAAAGTCACTAAACACAAATTGTTTGGGGACTAAATACGTAATTTCCGTTTTTTTCACCGGTCTTTGTTAAATGAGTCTGACACGTCAGACTTATGGTTCTTTACAGCAATTGGTGCTTTCACTGCATATGAGGGGCACGTTCTTTGGTTGGACGTGGACCCGACTCTTTTTCATTAAAGGAAGTCAGAAGAAGAAACACTACTACCTTAATAAAGGTTTGACTTGCCTATATATTTTCAGTGGACCTCATTTAAATATGATCACTCAATAATATCACCGTCATTTTGTAACTAATTTAATTGTCTCTTCATATAAATTGAGTGGAACTTACATCTGTAAATAAACCCTATCCAATTAATATGAGAGAGCTAAATGACTAGTCACACAAAGACGATTTTACGATTAAATTTTCTTTGAATCTATCTAATCACGGCTAAATCAGTTACAATACATCGTGTTTCACACTCTCTAACATAAATTTAGTAGTGATCTTACTTATGAATGCGGGTCCATTTTTATTAGAATGATAAACTAAATTTATGGAAAAATGAATAAGTTGGAATGCAACCGGTCAAATCCCTAATTTCCCCTGATTATGTTATTTCATTCATTTTCTTTCTTCCCAGGCTATCTCTCTTCCATGCAAAAGCTCTCATTTGTTCTGGGCACTTTTTTAGTTTTCTTCATCTTTTCGAGAAAATTTATGGGACAGTTAATACACCCATGGTCTCGTAGATTGTTGATTTTTACGAAAGGTGATGAGGCTGAGCTTGCTACTGCTGTTCCAGGATCTCGGAGAAGCTGCTGCGAAGAATTTTATCATGTATTTATTTGTTTTACTATTTTTTGTGTTGTTTACCTAGTCCGGGGTGTGGACTGTTATCTGTTATCATGGTGTTTACGCCATTGTATAACTTTTATTTTTCTTGTATTTGCGTTTTATCTTTTGATTGTAATGGCCTTAACTATTTTATGATTAATGGGTAAATCTTTATTTAGCAAAAAAAAAAATAAAGAGAAAAAAGATAACAAAAGAAAAAGAAAAGGAAAGTATAAAGTTATGAACCACATGAAAGCATTGGGAAGAACTCAAACAAGTCGGTCAAATTTGCTTATTTTTTCTTTTCTTTTTTGGGGGGAAAAGTAAATACTTTCCACAAAAAAATTGCTTATTCCACTGTTTTTTAGTATTTGTTGCTATGAATGGAATTGGATAGAGTCATATTAGAATCAAACTCCTTCATTTGGGCAACATTTTAATTATTTGTGAGAAATGTGATGTCGAAGGTAAATTTTGAATTTGATTTTCCCTATTCAAATCAGGGACGAAGAAAGGGGCCTCGAGATTTTTAAAAATACTAATAGGTATAGTAAATTTTATATGTAATTTAGAATATTTTATCAGTTTTGCCCCAAGATTTTTTTTTTTGCCATTTTTATATGTAGTTCGACATACTGTTATAGTTTTGCCCCCAACGCCAAATTCCTGGTTTCGTCCCTTATTCAAATTACGCAAAGCTTCTTTTATTTTGAGCTACCGAGCTACTTTGTAAATAAGTTTACACATCTTTTAAATGTATGGAATATTATGAAAAAATTGTTATTCTAGATATCTACCAAGTGAGATACTGCAACTACTGGCGATAAAGAATAAACTTTGACCGAGACTCAGGGGCGAAGACCGGCCGCCCCCAAAAATTTTAAAAATACTACTATTTATCGAAATTTTATATATATTTTAAAAAAATTTATCAGTTTCATTCCCCCAAAAAAAAAAAATTTTGCTCTAAAAATTTTATCAGTTTTGCCCCTCAACACCAAATTTATTACTTCGTCCCCGAGACTAACTAATGGATGGAATCCTTTTTAGAGCAGTAATAAGAGACGAAAAATAACTCTTGTAAATGAATCTTCCTCTAAGAAGAATATATTTATTAATATTTGAATCGAACTCAAAGTTTTTACTTAAATTAATAAATAAAATAAAATAAAAAACACTTCAACATGATTATTATGCTTTCATGAAACATTTTTTCCTAGTATCCCTCGTCTGGTTACAGGGACGAATAAAAAAACTTTTAAGTTGGGGTAAAAAACTGTAACAGTATGTCGAACTAAATATAAAAACTACAAAAAATGTTGAAAATAAATTTGATCAAATATTTTGAACTACATATAAAATTTAGTATATCTATTAGGATTTTTAAAATTTTCGGACAGTGTTTTCGTCCCTGTCTAGTCATCTAAGTCACCTTAATATTTAATGTCTTAATAGTTGTGGAATAATCAAAAAGGTTTCTTAACCCAGTGGGGTAACGGTCTGCCCACGACCGTGAGGTCATGGGTTCGATACTTTCCCCGCTCATGGGGCATGCTTTAATTTGACTCGAACCCTTTCTAGGGTTACTCTCCTCCTCTGGTGAGGCAGTTCTATCTCCCCGCTCATGGTGCATCGCCCAACGGGCGTAAAAAAAAAAAAAGATAGTTGTGGAATGTCTTGAAACTAAAATTAAATAAGTAATAAAATTATTAAATTGATCATGGTGTTAGTTGCAGGAGGTGCATGTAAGACAAGTTATTATCAGATCATATATATACGGATTTTTAAAAAGGACATGTAAAATAAAGCTTGAAAGGAACTCCAAATAGCACCAAAAAACACAGAAAAATATTGATCAGGTGATGATGATTTGGCTTTGAAATTCACATTGTTATTTGAAGAGTCTTCTTTCTCACGTGACTTGTCAATTATTCTCTCTAATAACTATGAAATTTCAAAAAAAAACTATGATTATATATAGAAATAGAAACCGACGCAATGCTAAACACAAAAGATTCAGTATATACTGAACGTTTTTTGACAGGTGTTATAAACTTTGAAACATGTGTTACATTCCAGTAATAGGTGTTTTCTCATTATTAACACATGTCATTGGGAATGTAACACTTGTTTTACGTAACAAGTGTTATAAAATTACAACACATATTTGCTCTAAAAAAAATAGGACCATCAAAATTTTTATCCGATGGAAAAAAACATTCAGTATGTGTTAATTTTTTTTGTGTTTAGTACCATAGACGGAATAGAGACAGAACCCACCCCACAAAAAATAAAATAAAAGAGATATTATTTCTTTTTCTTTTTTAGCGCCCGAAGGCGATTGCCCCCGAAGGGGAAGAGCGGAGAATAGCCTAGATAGGGAAGATTGAAGCATGCCCCATGCCTGGGGAGGGAAGATAAGCCTCATAAGAAAGAGAAATTATTTTGCCCCATTATGGGAAGATATAGGAATCGAACACGGGACTTCCGTCCCGTGATCGGGTAGCCTTACCACTTGGGCTACCCGATTCTCATATTTCTTTTCATTTAGACTTATTCAATGAGATGATATGCTGATCAACAAAGGAGTAGGATGCACGTCTGGGGTTAAAGAACTCAGCTACAGTTGGAAATGAAGTGGAATTCCAACAGTATATAATAATAAGAAGAAAAAATATGAAAAAAAGAAGAAATTCCATTAGCCCATATTAAAGATCTAATTAAACATAGAAGTATAAAATGATTTCCAAAAAATCATCAAGTTCAACAATAGACCCACAATTTGTGAATCAATGAAACACTAGAATTGAGGCAAAAAATTTAGTGCAATCCTTTTGCTAAGACGAATAGTTTATTCATTTATTAAATTCTTCTTCTTGAAATTTATTGTTCTATAGAAATGTGCTAATTTTTTCTCTAATTACACAAATATTCTAAACAAAACAAAATAAATTGATGAAGTTCGTGTTTGACGCGATGGTCAAGTGTTTACTTACTATCCGCTAGAGTCACGAGTTCAAACTTCGAAAACAGCATCTTTATGAAAAATAAAGGTAAGACTGTATACATCGGGTCTTCCCGGACTCTGCTAATACTGAAAGTCTTATACATTGAGTACTACCTTCAAGAACAAAATAAATTGATATTAACTTTATAAATAACTAAAAAAGTAAGTGGACTAATCGCTGGTCGAACTTCTTAACCTCAAACTACATGTTTTTGTAATTGTAAAACATATAATTCATAAAGAATGAGTTCTACCTATGTATCAATATTTTTTTTCTATCAAATAAGATTTGTATATCATTATCAAGTCAAAAAGTTTATCAAAAAAAAGTCAAAAAGTTTATGAATTTATATTTACAATATCATATTGTCAATATGATGATATGCCAAAAAAATGGTTAATTAGCGCTTAGCAAAACAAGCACCCCCATGCCAGTATTTATATTTCCATTGAGGTAGAGATACAATTGCAAGATTGATATTTGGTTTTGGGCCTAGAGCCCAATACACTTGAAAACCTTGGGCCTTATGTTATGGTTATCCTTACTTTCAAACAAAAGACCAGCCCATCTGAAACTGTGCCGAATACAAATCCTCTATAAACATTTCATGGAAATTTTCCTGCTGAAATTTGTTTGAGATAACAGCATATTTATTTAGGTTGCTTTTATCAAATACAAGGGATTTTTGTATCAGAAAAACATTGTGTTGGGAGAAAGAGAGTATCACGTGACACTACTTTTTTAGAAAAAAAAATTTGACAATGAATTCGTCTTAGGCTGATATGGCGACTATTTTATCCAGTCATACCACGTCACCCTACGACGGATTCCATGCCACCCATAAAATAACTCTGATGTGGAACATTGTGATTGGATGTTAAACCTTCAGGCTTCCACGCGGTGCAGTCACATGCTTCTTCCTTATTTTTATTATATTTATATAAATTTTCACTCTATAAAAAAGTATATTTTTAAATTTTACTACTCTTTGCGTTCCAAATGTTTATATTTGACTTAACTTACACCACAATTAAAAAATATTTTTATTATCATGAGTAAATTAACATACAACATCTTTATTAATGGTATAACTCGTATCTTAATGAAATTTATATCTTTTAAATATAAAAAATTTATAAATAAAATATATATCTGTTTGAATATTCATTTAAGACAAATTAAAATGAGGAGTGAAAATTCCTTTTGAAACATAAATTATATTATATTATATTTGTCGATTATAAGTTGCTTTAACATATAATTTTAGATTTCATCCTGATTTTAAATTGGACAATGGATAGAGGCTTGTGAAACATAGTCAGATCTTGGTCGAATCTAAACGTTAAATTAATTGTTTACCTTTATAGTTCGATATTGGCGATGAAGATTTTACCAAAAAAAAAAAAATTACTTTTGTTTGTTTGTTAGATTATTATTATTAGTAATTTTAGACTTTTAGTTACTTCTCACCCAAAATCTTTGGGATGTGAGTTATTTGTTGTTACTTTGTGTAACTTTTATGTTCTGTCTGGTTTAATTATCTCCCTTCCTCAACTATTTTTTTTCTCGTATTAAAGAAAGAGTTTGAAAATTATTGTAGTTATAATAATCCGACTATTTTATGATGAATGAATAATCCTAAAAAAAAAAAAAAGGGAAAAGAAGCATAGTCAGATTGGATAAGGACAAAAGAATGGTGCTGAGTTAGACCAAACTTGGACTCAATCAGATCAGACGCTTTTTTACCCACAGCACAGGGTGGCTACGAGGGTGTTTGAGGTGATCGACTGCACAGAGCCTCAAAAATTGGGGGCCCCAATTTTATGTTAGTTATATATATTATTTAAGGTGTGTGTTTATATTTTGTTGAAGAATAATAAAAATTATAATTACTTGAGAGTTTTTTATGTTGATAACTACCAGTAAATAGCCCACTCTATTTATAGGTAAAAGCCCAACAAACGTGAAATATTTTATCTTTCTTCTTAATATCGATGGAAATGATTTGAATATGGAGTTTAAGTTACTTAGAAAATTCTTGCATAATAAAAAGATGAGACCTATTGATATTTTATGTTCTTGAAGCGTGTAGGGTTTTTTTTTCCCTAACGCAATAATTGTATACGGAATTTTGTTTACTATTCTGGTTACTGTTGCATCTACGGAAATGAGCTTTTCAAAATTGAAGTTGTTGAAGTCATACATGCGTTCTACAATGTCTCAGTAAAGACTCGATGAATTAACGACGATAGCAATTGAGAATGATCTTTTGGAGCAAATCAAACATGAAAATTTAGCTTTAAAGAAAGCTGGAAGGATCACTATTTTAAAGTGAAGAAAATTTGTCAGTATTTATATTTTTTAAAATTATGTTTACAAATTTTTTGTATATTTTGGAGAACAAAAATTATGATATAGTTGTAATGATTTTTTTTGTTATATTTATATGAAAGTCATTTTTTTCAATTATGTAAGGTCTCATTTCGAAATTTAGCACAGGGCCTCCAAAATGATTGAGACGCCTTGCCACAGCATATTCCATGGATTGTTCCTTTGTCAAAACGTTCCACTCCAATCAATTCCCACTCGCCTTGGAAATATTTTGTCCAAAGTCCATAAGAAGAAGAAGAGGTTTCCGAGCTCTGTCTCCGCCGCTGCAACTCCTCACACAACGATGGTTCCCGTCGATTATGACCTCCGGGTAACTAACTTTCTGCCAATTTCTTCTATTGACATTTTTCATTACAATCCAATATACTATATCTGAAATTGCTGGTTTTAGTTTAGTTTAAATTTATCATATATATATATATATATATATATATATATATATATATATAATCTCAGACTTGGTACAGTTAAATAAAATCAGGGTTGAATTCAGTAGTTGTTCAATTTTTTAGCTTCAATTGTTGAATCACATCAACTTATTAATCAAAGACCTTAGAGTGAGTGTCTGTCTCCCTTGACTTTTTTTTTAAAGTTTGTAAACTTTCACTTATACCCCTTTTAACTTGGGTGAAAAATAGTTTATACCCGTGTATATTACTATTTATGTAATCAAACATTCAAAATTTGTCATGTAAATATATTTTTTCAATTATATATACACATGTCGAATTGTGATTGCTTAAATACATGAATGAAAACATTCACGAGGACATACGATTTTTTTTGCCTTTTAACTTAGGGGTGTATTTGGATTGATCTGCTTAGATTTGTAACTTACTGAAATCTAAACCCTTTTGAGTTGAGTTTGAGAATGAAACTTCAAAAATTAAATCATTTAAAATTTGTTTTGAATTTGGGAATTGTGACCAAGAATCTCAAACGGAGTCCCAATACAATGAGACATTATAAATGGCCATTTGATCGTTTGTAATATGTTCATTAGAAATTTAGAATCCACATAATCGATATATATTTTGATAAATCATCTTCCAATCGTATCCGTTATTTAAATTCATATCTAACTATCAAGAGGTCCATAGCACAGTGGAGCTATGGTATGCTGAGGGTTCGACACCTCTCCTCTACATGGGGCAAATAAATACTCTCTTTCTAAGGCGGTCCTCCTCCTCTAGTGAGATTAAAAAAAAAAAAAAATCATATCTAACCAATTATATATAACCAATAATCCATAATCACAAAACTTTACTAAGTGACATTTTAAAACTAGGTACATTTTGAAATTCCCAGTTTAATTTTTGCACATTAGGTTGGCATTAGTAAATATTGGCGTGTTTTCTCTTATCTCAATATATATTGCTGCCAAAACTAAATAAAGGAAATCATAAAAGCAGTAATCAGTCTCACCTTAAAAAATTAAAAGTTGCAAATTGTATATTTCTTAACACTATGTTGATCAACCAGGAAGAGCTTAATAATTGGAAGCTCCTCTTGAAAGTCCATGGAAGGGACTTTGAATATTCTAAATTCCAATAAATGATGGAAACAAAAGGAAAAGAGGAAACGAATGGATTAGACTTATTGTCTTTGATTCGTTTTTTTTTTTTTTTTTACAAAAGAATAAGAGAGAAAGAGACGGATTATCTCTAGTTGTAAAATGTCAGTCTCTTTTTTGGCCAAAAGTAGACAGAAACGGAGGGAAAGGACCCAACTTTAATGAATATTTTTGTATTAACTAAATTATTATTATTTTGAAATACTTATATCCATTTAAAATAAAGACAGTTATGTAACGAAATGTTTCATCTCCTTTCACTTTCCTTATCTATCACCAAAATGACTCAATCATTTTCTTTCCTGTTTTTTCCACTCATTTCTAGTCGACTTTAACTTCACATTTCAAGTTCATTTAAAAATGGGTGTTTTGAGTTCGAGTTTATTTGGATTCGGACTTTGTGGACAAACTATAAGTGAATAGGTTACGGACTTATCATTTTGAGGTCCGCAAAAAAATAGACTTTGTCCAATCCAGTTCGTTTAAAATAAATTTATTGTGGACTTAGATCAGACCATACTATTCCGCTTGACAGTACTACTCCTTTCTATATCAATCAATTCATTTTCTCTTATCTCTTTTCCCTCAATCCAGATGGTGAACACTCAAGTTATATTCTTGTTTTAAATTACTATTCAAGTAGAGTATATAGTACAGGAATCTTGATGGTCCAGTGAAAACGGTCGTCCAACGCAGAGATTCGATCCAGCGTTCGATCCCTGTAACCCCAAAAAAAAGAAAAATGTAGAGTATATAGTGCTATTCAGCAAAAAAAGAGAGAGTATATAATGCTGGCCAACATAGTATTTTCATAACCAAGTAGAATCAGCAAGTGATGAAAGTGTCAAATCTCTCACACCAATTATTTTTATTAATTATTTGATTTTTTTAAGGCCTAAAAAGTTAGAAATGACAACCTGGATTTAGATTTGTGATTCAGAGTGCACATCTTCAGCCAATAAGGGGCCCAGAGTATAATACCTTTGTGGTGTAGCCTAAATGTTTGGGGACGGCCCAGGCTGACAAGCTCAACCTTTCTCATTTCTTACACTACCTGCCCCACACGTGTTGGGCCAGTAGGTGGGAGGTAAAAAAAAAGTGCACCTTAACGCCGTTTGGGTATCCTTAACGGTTTTTTTTAAAAAAAAATTATTTTTATATTGAGAGGGGATATATCTATTACAAAAAATAAATAAGAATGTCAATCGAGTTATATGAGCCGAGTTTAGCTTAGCTCACGTTCAACCCGAAAAAACTGACAAACATTGAGCTCACGAGCTAAATTTATATTATTAAAAAAAAATCCTATAGTAATAATAGTATAATACAATGATAATTGAAATTAAATTCTGAAAAGAATACAAATATAAATAATACAATGATACTTAATTTTTTAAGCAAAATAAACTAATAAAAAGATAAATATATAGCAATGTCATAGGTTAAAGAATCTATATACAACGTAGACAAAAATACTTATATAGACTAAAACAAAAGAAACGAAGCCCCATAATTGTAAAAGTCTTATATAGAGAAAAACAAGAGAAGCAAAAGTTCTAGAACATAATTTGTTATGCTAATAAAATGAGTCTTATATAAAAAAAAAAAAACTCATGCACTTAAAATTCTAATAAATTATGAAATTGCAAATTGCAAAAGAGTGATTTAATTCCATTGTTTGCTCCAAATTCAATTTCGGCAATCCCATTAAATTCTTCTACAATATTTCACTTTTTTATTGTGATTCAAATTTACAAAAGAAAAAGAAAATATAAGTAAATAAAGTAAGAAGTAGTGACGAAGAAAAAATAATTTAGACAAGTAAAATAGAAAAACTTAGTAAAGAATAACCTACAAAAGTAGAATCAAACTCTTCTTCATAATCACTCCATTTTGGTGAACTCCTAATCCAATCATGACCACAAACTAATCATTCAACTGTATTGGGAAGTTGTGAGATGTGAAATTGTTTCAAGACGCGACCATCGGTGCTAAAAGCACTCTGAGATGCTACTGAACTTACAGGAATTGCTAATACATCTCTTGCCATCATTGATAAAATAGGAAATTTAAGAGCATTTGCTTTTCAATAATTCAAGATAATAAAGTCTTCATCCACACTACCACTATTTTTTGGGTAAAGTTTTTCCTCCAAATAAACATTTAGTTCACTCGTACAATGTATCACTTCTTCCTCTTCACTAAATTTAAGAAATTCTTCAATTAATACCATTTTGTAAGTCTTCTTCTTTTTAATTAGTATTATTATATTTATATATAAATATTTTAATTATATCATTCTTATTCGGTTTTGAGTTTTTTTTTTTTGGGCTAAGCGGGTTCAAGCTCACGCTCATCTTACACAAAATTCGAGCTTGAATATTGAGCTCAGCTCATCTCACGCTAACATTTTTCGAGCTATGCGAGCCCCTAGAAATAGGGAATTTAAGAAATGGGAGAGAATTCGAACTCATGATCTCAACGTCATGAGGCTATTAACCTTAACCACTAGACCAATGCCATTAGCTACTGTTCAATTATTAGCATATCATTTTTGCCTTTTTTTTTGGGAATGGTAAACCATTAGAAATGAATGAATTAATATTTTCAAAGTGGATTGGTCTATGGGACATCTTGATAATTCACAACGAAGATCGAATGTCACACTACATTGTCAGTTGGACTGACGTGCGTTGCTTCACTTTCTTATTTTGAAAAGAATAATAGAAATGTTGTATTTCATATATTCGAGTAGACTATCTTCTTTCGTCCAAATTGAATGTCCAATTTGATTTTATTAAAAAATTAATAAGATTAGTTTGATCATATATAACTTACCATTAAGTCCTACTTAATGTAGCCCTACTTAATTTTTCATCAAAAAAATAAAAATAAAGTTATACTTAATTAAAGAGCTTAATGTGGGATCTATTTGCAAGTGGAAGTTTAAATCTAAGGCTAATTATAAAAATTAAGAGACAAAATATATTTATTTAAAAAAATTAGACATTTATTTAAAAAACAGCAAGTTAGAAATTTAATTTGGATAGAGAAAATATTAAATTTCTCTCCAGAAAACTAAAAGCAAGGGGAGATAATTTTTCTTTTCCCGAAAATCTGCTCGTCAGAGATTTACTATTCTAAGTACCCAAAAAAATAATAAATAAAAAATCAATTAACGTCATTCCGGACCATCCAGTTCGTAGAATCCGAACCCGAAACGCGTGTTGCGATCTTTTAATCGAAGTTTTCTTACAACTGTTTCATATTCAAGCAAACCAAAGCAGTGGACGGCAAAAAGCACCACAAAGGGCAAAAAAGTGATAATACTGATACCTACAAGGTTTTGAATCACCGTCGGCGATAGCATTTGAGATCGGAGATCGATCGCAATGACTGATCACGCCGGCGAACATGAATCAGTTGCTGAATCGGTGATGGACAAGATTACCGAGACGTTCAAAGGCCACGATTCTTCGTCGTCTTCGGATTCCGATGACGAAAAGCACAAGCATTCATCGTCAGCCACTGTTAAGGCCAAGATCTATCGCCTATTCGGCCGAGAGAAGCCTGTTCACAAGGTCCTTGGCGGAGGAAAACGTACGGATATTGTTTCTATCTCTCTCACCTTGTCGTTATGCTTTAAACTAATTTTATGCATATTTACTGGTGCAGTATGTATAATTAGGTTTACGATCTCAAGTTATTATTATTTCTGATGCACGTCGGACAACAAATACAACTTGTATTCTAGTATTCTACAGTTTTTTTGCGCCTGGATTTTTGTGATATTGCGGTGATGGATCAATAATACTCTGTGTAGTTTGATTTCTATGAATATTGCTATATAATTTTATATCTGTGGATTGATTTATATCATTCCGATGTATTGTATTTCCTTGAGAATTGAATATTGCTATATAATTTTAGATTGGTGGATTGATTTATTTCATTCAGTCAGGATAAGTTATGGCTAATTTAATCTCTCAGTATCTGTGTTGCTTAATTCATACCAAATTGTACTTTTGTGCTTTTGAGGTCTCTTATCATTATTATTATTATTTGGTTTGTAATGCATTGGATATACTAATATCTTTACATATTTTTGTTAAATTTCGGTTTTTCTGTATTATTATGATATTTCTTTTTTACTCGTTTTTGCCTGCATTGAAATTTGACTTTATTCATTCATGTTGTAGTTTGCAGTTTGAGGAATTGAAATTTAAGCTTTCATTGTTTTGATTTTTCTTCCAATGGTCTTTTTTCTTGATGTACTTTTGTGTAAATATTTTTCTTCTTGATCCAGTGGATTTTGTATACTTAATAAATTGAAACAGTCATGCTTATACAAATTACGAATCTATGATTATTCAATTTATGCTTTTTTCCTCTCTGTGGACATGTATTCTACCTATGTATACTTTGTTGCTCGATAATTATGCAGCAGAGTATTTGGTTTTGTATTGCAATTTTATATTTGTGCCTGTGCCTGCTGATTTATGCATGAGTTTGTCTTTGCATTTCATCTTTTGGATCTACATGTCTCTGATTTTGAATTTAATTTTTGAACAGCTGCTGATGTTTTCCTGTGGAGAGACAAGAAAGTTTCTGCTGGTGTACTTGGTTTTGCCACTGCAATTTGGGTGCTTTTTGAATTGCTCGAGTACCACTTGCTTACATTAGTGTGCCACATTGTGATTCTTGCTTTGGCTGTCCTTTTTCTTTGGTCAAATGCATCGACCTTCATTAACAAGTATGTTCTTCGATATTGATATATGTCTAATAATAATTGTATCTGCATCTAGATGAACAATAAGCTTCCTGTTCAATGTAGGTCTCCTCCTCAAATTCCAGAAGTCATTCTTCCAGAAGATATTGTCTTGGCTGTGGCTTCTTCCCTCAGGATTGAAGTTAATGGAGCTCTTGCAATCCTGCGTGATATTGCATCTGGAAGAGATTTGAAGAAGTTCCTTGCAGTATGTTATCTTTCATGATTTGGTGTTTCAAACAAAATTTATTACTCTGTTAGAATTTTCATATGTTCATCTTAAACGGTAAGTTTAGCAATAAATAGTGAGAGAAGTTTTCACTTCTGATAAAAGAAAAGTAGCAAGCTTCTGCAATCCATGAGTAGGTTATATATACTATAGTGCTCACTGTGCTCAGGTTAATCATGCTTCTGAAGAAATGGTTTATTCTGTCAGGTCATTGCGGGCTTGTGGATTTTTTCAATATTGGGAAGTTGCTTCAATTTTCTGACATTATTCTATATATGTAAGTATATAGTATCCTTTTACTTTAGTCATATTTACATCCTTACTTGAATAATAATAATCATCCTGTTACCTTTTTTTGGTAAACCCTGTTACTTGTTAAATGGCATCAGAACCAACTCTGATTTTATGTATTCTGTATACAAAATAACAGCATTTGTCCTGCTGCACACGGTGCCTGTGCTTTATGAGAAATTTGAGGACCAAGTTGATTCCTTTGCTGAGAAAGCTGAAATAGAGATCAAGAAGCAGTATGCAGTTTTTAATGAAAAGGTCTTGAGCAAGATACCCAGAGGGCCACTGACAGACAAGAAGCTGGCCTAGTGATGTGGAGGTGATGCTGTTCAACTAGAAATGCCCATTTAGTGCAGAGGATTTTGTGCTTTACTTCAACTGTGTTTTGGGTTCATTAAGTTGCAAGAATATATGGTTTGGTGTGGTAGGCTGGAATTTCAAATTTTGTTTTTGGCTAAACTTTCTGAAAAGTACATCATGGATGATATAATGTCCATGCTCAGGGTAAATTATTGTTATTTAATAACTTATACTTATCAAGCTAAAATGATTTTTAAGTATGGCATATTTGGACTTATTGAGCTTGAAGCATTTTTACTGTTTGATGTTGGAAGGTTAAAAAATTAAACCATACATTTATTTTTATTTTTTGATGAAAATCCATACATTTATATGCCTATTACCTTGATGATCCCAAATGATTTTTCACAGCCATTATAGAAACTTGAAAAAAGAATTTGATATTTTACAAGTTATTTGGATTTCTTTCCTGATACAATGTGTAAATATGGGTTCAATTTCATTTGAGAATTTTTATTTTAAATTTTGCAAACTGCAATTATTCTTGAAATAAACACTAGATCTTGTATTAAGACGAGAATCTAACTCGTACACTCCTAAACCTTCTAAATCCAGACGGTGAAGGATTCAAATTCCAAAGGGGACGTGCTTCTAATGAACTGATGGGGGTACTCGAAGACGTTCAGTGTGCTTTACAGACTTTGGCTCACTCCTTTGGCCAGCAATCTGCTATAGTTAGGATTGAATCTAACGATGTCAAACCAGAGCTACAAGTAACTCAGTCTTGTGAAATTAATTGTTTCCAGAGAAGTTAAACTCAATGTGAAAATTTTGTATTGAATCCATCTAGTACTCAATCATACGGGGTGGCTGGATTTTAGACCAAGATTGTCAAAATCATAATTTTGAGGGGGTCTGAAAACTCATAAACACGAGGAACGTGGCACGGATCGAAAGATCCTACAAAACTATTTAAATAATATCTTATGATAATTTTACGCAAATTCGAAATAGGATTGAGATTCTTTCAGGTAAAACTTTCATAAGAGGATGAAGAATAAGAGAACTAACCAATCTTGAGTTTTGATTGAAGTCCAAACTCGACAGCAAACGCAGTGAGAAATATACCGAGGATTAAGTTGGGAGAATTGAAAAGTTGAATCCAACCGAGCCCTTCTATATTTTAACTAAGAGGACCCAAACCTGACTTAAAACGGCTTGTCAACCCAACTAAACAAAGACGAAGTTAAATCGCACTAGATTGTCCGATCCAACGATCTGGATCGACAAAACGATCTTATCCTCCAATGACGTTTTAAAAAAAATTTAACTCGATTTACAACTTCCGAATCGTAGAATCGTATTACGATCTAACTTGTGATTTCGACAACTTTGTTTTAGACTTTAGTTTTATTTAAAACATTCATTTAGGAATTCTGGTTTGGGTTCAGTTCAGTTCAGTTATTTAGGGGGTGTATTCAACATAGATTTTATAGGATTTTTAAGTAGTTTTAAAGTCCATAGGTATTCAATTTGGATTTTAAAAAGTCCAATGAAATCTAGAGGTATTCAATTTAGATTTTAAAAAGTCCATTAAAATCTAGAGGTATTCAATTTAGATTTTAAAAAGTCCATTAAAATCTAGATGTATTCAAAACTCTATAGATTTTCATAGATTTCATTAAAGGTAGGATTTTGATGGATTTCATAGGTTTAAATATATATGGTGAAATCTCTTCTTTTTTCACAAGATTTTGATTTTCTCATTAATATTAAAATTAAAATGTCTTTGATAATTTTATCTTAGATTACAATTTTTTTAGTAATCTCATTTCTATAAAATTATAAGAAAAACAAAGAAATATTTCAAACTACAAAAAAAAAAAAAAAAAAATGAGATTTTTTTTAACATCATTAGAAAACTTAATATGAAATGTTTATTTCCAAAAAAAAGTCATAATATCCAAACAATTTTCTTCTTTATCATCTTCAAATAGAAATTAAATCAAGCAAACAATTTCTTCTCTATTTAACCACAAATTTCTATTTTTCAAACATGAATTTCATTTTCCTGAAAGAGAAAATCAAAGAGAAAAAAAATTCAAACAAAACTTATCACAAAACATAACTAAACCAAAGAAAAAAATACCAGTAAGTAAATTATACAAACCTTGAACAAATAAATCAAAAAAAGTCGCAGTTACGTGATCTAAAAAAAATCAAAGACTATCGCCAAACTTTTTAAATTTTTAACAAAATGATTTAATTCCAAAAAAAAATGATTGATAAACATAAGTTGACTTTGGAAATTCAACACATTTGGATCTGTATAATACACCACCGAATCAGTATTTTCTTTATTTGTTGGTGTTATTCAAATAATCTATAGACTTTATAAATCAAAAGAAATCCTGATAAATCAATCTAATAAAATCTGATAGACTCTGCATAGAGTTAAAACAATCCATAAAGTCAGCAGAATCCATAGACTTTTGAAAATCGGTTAAAATCTTTTAAAATCCGGATTGAATACACCCCCCTTAGTCACTATGTTGTCAAACAAACATGACTGGAGAGGAATGAACCAAATGGTGGTGCAGAGAAGGTAAAAAAAATTACAATTCATCAAACATACAAATATACACTATAATCAAATTACACAATGGTCAATATACAAGCAAACTTATTTTTCCGTTTAACGATCCATTTGTGGATGCCACTAGAGTCTAGGAGAAGTATAGCCTCAACCTCTGTCATGTGTATGTTTACCTCCCAGAAGAAAATGGCTAATGTACCAATATGCCGGAGAAGATACTCGGCAAATTTACCTAATATTGGCCCAGAGCCTGGAGACAGACTCATCATCTGAATCACTATCACTTTCAGAATATGATTCCGATGGACATAAATCATCCAATACATAGGAGACAATCTAGGCAAAGACAGATTTGAAAGGTGAGATACTTGTAACCAGATAGTTTTGCATGTTACAGAATGTTCATAGATCACAAAGGAGAACTAACATCATGATATTATTGAGAATATAATCGAAGCTTCTTTTAAAGTTTTTAAAACTGAAAAAGCAAAAAACAAACAGAGAAAGGGGAAGAGAATCATGCATTTAAAATTACCTGAAACATTGACACAGGAAGAACTTTGGGATTCGTACAATTTTTCTCAGTGTGTCTACTGTAGCATCTGGTGTCATCAAGCCAAACTATTAGATTACAGTTCCTGCAGTAGCCCCTATAAGGAGTAAATTTCTTTGATGATAGTCCTGAAATCAAATAAACTAGCTGTAAAAGACCGAATAATGTGCACAAACATCATTCATCATGAACAGCTTCAGACATCATGGGCGTAGAGATGTAATACTAGCACTATCCATGTAGGTAGGCATCAAAGGAAGATACTGAGATAAAAGAGATGGACTCAACCCTCTAGTGACCATGATATTGCTAGACATTTAGCCAAATAGAATTAATAGCTCCTAATACAATAATAGATGGAACTAATTTATCCTATAAAGGATTTTGTTAGCTGTTTATTCTTATCCACGTGGGGGGATAAATTTGGTATTTGGAGACATTACATTTCAAACCTCCAACCCATCGTGCAGAGACGACAATGTAAAACAAAGATTTTCATAACAAATCTCAGACTTACCAATATAGTCTCTCTTGAAAGTGTTTCTCCAGTTCCTCATGTTATTTCCAGTAACCATATTCATTTTCAAAAGCTTAACTTTTCTATACTCAATCATCCCATGACTATTACGTTTGTCAAGTCTCAAGCCTTCATTAGGCTCGCCAAAGAAGTTGACATACATAGACCTCCACAGATGGTTTTCACTTGCTGCCACACTCCATAACCTGCAAACTCACCAGGATTAGGAATTCTAGTATCAGAATACTCTTGGGTAATAAGATCCACTCAAGCCTGTGTAGACTACCGCAACAAGGGAATACCTGCAGATCATAGCAGCAGAAGCTAAAGAGCGTATATCCAAGAAACTGAAGATAGTTGTGAGAACCTCTTCAGGAAGATGGGGTAGAACTGAAATGCACAACAACAGCAGTGCAGTGAGAAAGAGACGCATACTAATCTTGCTTGTTTCTTTCACCTCAGGTTGTCCAACAAAATCAATTCATAAGAAAGCTTTTCTTTGAGGAAAATTTGTTACTTTGTATAATTTAATAGCATTGCTGCAACATAATTAACATATCATTTGATAGAATTACTGCAACGAGCTAATGCTTCATTATGGAACTACCTCAATGATTGATTTACATGCCTACATGCATGTCATCTGTTTCTTTTCTACCGGGAAAACATTTCATGTAATCTACCTTCTTCTTCCTCCTGTTGGGCCTTGCCACGCCTCTTAATTGCAACCATAGCATGTCTAAATTCTGTGACTACCAAAACCTTCTTTTGTTTCGGAAGAGCAGAATCTGCACTCTGAAGTAGGCTATTAGCTGTTGATATGGAATTTTGTGTCTGCAGTCTAAAGAACAAAACAAAATGTTACAAAGGACTCGCCAAAATTCTTAGAATCCAGTAATTTTTACAAATTCTGAACATGCCAACTATTTCCTGATAAACCCATCTACTCATGCTTCAAAAACTCATCTCCGGTACAAGGTCTGATTCCCCTAAAAATCATATCATTTCTTACTAACTATTAGAATATCTATTCTACTTAGTATCAACAACAACAACAATAGCATAACCCATTAAGTCCCCAATAATTGGGGGTATGGGCGGGGATGGACGGGATACAGACCTAACCTTTGTCAAACAAAGTGGCTGATCCCAGGATACCACTGAAACAGATGTATTGGAGACTAACCTAACCTTTGTCAACAAGTGCACAAAGTGGTTGCTCATATAATACACATGTAACAATGGTCCCCTATGCCGTCGCGTTTGCTACATAATCATGCCCTCAAATCAAAGCCAAAAGGCATCAGAGAAGGCAAACCCAAGAACCATTTTGATTTATGTGCACATCACCATGCTTCTTTCATTCAGCATCCAGAGCATTAGTATATTCTGTGTATATTCTATTTATCTTATCTGTATAGGATTATACCGTTACATTATGTGTATAGAATATATATTACCAATTTATGTAATACAACCTATTTCCTCCAATATATTCTTATAATAAATACATCGAGGCATTCTGGAATTTCCATACGTTCACTAACTTTACTCTAATGTAGTTCATTTCGATAGAAGAATCATTTATAGAAGTAGACATATCTCATTTTAGATTGACTTACAGCAGAAGGAAAAAAAATCAGTATGCAGAATACTAAATCAAGAATCAAATCAAATAATCTCAATTAGCAGGCCAGCACAACGTACGAGCTGCTGCAGTCAGTTATAATTACCAAAAAAATACCAAAAACTGACCTAAATTCTCCGTTAAAAATCAATGCAATTAGAATATACTACCTCCATTCCTTAATATAAGACTTTCAAAACATGTAGCGAAAATTAAGGAAGCAAGGATTAAGATGTTTTTTTAATCAAAATATCAATATTATTCTATTAAATAGAATTAGTGGTATACAAGTTACATTTAATATTGTAAATTTAATATTTTGACTAACAAGTATATGGTTTTTTAATTCCTTAATTTTCGCTAAATGTCCGAAAGTGTTATATTAAGAAACGGAGGAAGTATGAATTTACAGTCACATAATCAAATTGAACTCCAAATGAATAGAAAATCCTAGTAAACAGAATAAACAGAGAAAGGATACTTACTGTGGAAGGAGGCGGCAGGCAAGGAGAGTGTCTTCAAATATGAGAGCTTGCAAATTTTTGGGGGATAAGGAATAAGCGTGTCTGAGAAAAAAGCTCAGCTCCTTACAGGCTTCGACGTATCGGTTTCTTTGATGTAAAGAGAGTTTCAGACCAAGTTCTTCGTATCTCTTTATCGGAGTCTCCATTCGGCGGCGTTGTTATAATCGACAAATTACAGATCGCCGGAGGAAGGAAGAGATGTCGTCGGTAAGGTCGTCGGAGAGGAAGAGGGAAGCAATTCCACCTTTCCTGAGAAATTAGTATGAATTGGGGAAGGGAGAGGAGGCTTATGGTGCCATCTGACTATAGTGCGGAAACGTATGGAGTTTTCGCAGTGCAAAACGCACCGGAGCCGTTGGATGGGCTGTAAATTCATTTAAGGGTAAAAAGCGCTGACGCCCCCTAACCTATTCCATTTTTTGGTTTTTAACCCTCAACTAAAAAGGGTTAATTTTTACCCCCTAAACTATTTCGGTTTTTGGTTTTTGACCTTCCATCCATATTCTCCATTACATAATAACGGAAGTCCAAAAAATGGGGGCATTTTGGGAAAATCATATCATACATAATAAATAGAATTAAATTTAAGGGGGAAAAGGGCTTTTTAAGATTTTTTTAGAGGTTGGAATTTACAGTTGGTGATTGGAGAAGAGGAGTGGTATCCGGCTTCCGGCTTCTTCTGTCACTGTTCTCACCGGCGACTTCTTCTTGCTCGTCAAAATAATAGATTTTTTTTTTTATAAAAACAAAAAATTTAGGATCTTATACATATTGCCCAAAAATGCCCCCATTTTTTGGACTTCCGTTATGATGTAACGGAAAATATGGATAGAAGGTCAAAAACCAAAAACCGAAATAGTTTAGGGGGTAAAACTTGACCGTTTTTAGTTGAGGATCAAAAACCAAAAAAATAGAATTGTTTAGGAGGCATGAGCGTTTTTTACCCTTCATTTAATAATTGAAACTTCTTGAATGTTTTTAGATTCAATTTCTTTATTTTTTTTCCTACTAATTCTAACTTCAAACGGCATACTCTGTTTTACTCTCTCTCTCACATACTTTCTCTCTTTTTCTTTATTCTCTCCTTTTGTTCATTGTCACGCCTGCAAAAATATAAAATTCAGATTCAGAAGATTCAGAAAATGAGAGATATTCATGACCTATTTGTTGATCTTGAGAAGGATAAAAAAACAATTACATGTTTTACAAATTGAAAATCTATAATCGGTAGGGTAAAGAAGACGATTTTTTCTTTTGAAATCAAAGCATGAATTTAGTTTTTAGCTTAATTTTACTTGATTTTTTTTACATTAGAGGGGGAGTGGATAAGATAGTTGAGAGTTTTTTTTATACACAACACATGTCGTTCTCATATATCGTCTTTACTTAGCGTTTTTTTTTTTTTTTTTTGCTAAATAAGAAATTATTCATAATTATAAAATAGACAAAGTCATTACAATTAAAAGATAAAATGAAGTAAGCGACCTATGGTCCCTAGGGCCTACCCTGACCCGTGGTGGTGACTATAGCCGAACACACCCAAACTTTAATTTACCAAAAAATAAAAAAAGATAAAATGAAAATATAAGAAAATAAAAGTTATACAATGGTGTAGACCACCATGATAACAGATAAAAAGCACACCTCGGATTGAGTAAACAACACTACAAACAGTAGAAAAATAAATATATAATAAAATTCTTCGCAGAATCTTCTCCGAAATCCTTGAACAGTAGTACCAAACTCATTTTCAACACCTTTCTAAAAAATCAATAATCTACGAGATCATGAATATATCAACTGTCTCATATATTGTCTCGGAAAGATAAAAGAAAACTTATACACACTAAGTGTTGTTCTAATGCACAACAATAGTTGTTCTCATACACAACAATTGTTGGAAATTTAAGACTAGGGGTATTTTTTTAACTTATCTTTTTTCTTAAATTTATGAATTAATGTTTACCATATCATAAAATATAGATTTTAGCCATATGAATAATCTTTATTTCTGAAACCGTTTTTGAAATTTCTAGACTTGTACTAGTGATTTATTTGCAGAAAATTGAAACCGGCCCATTATTCTCTTTGAACACAGCACATGTTATTTGTTATACATACCAATTGTGATTTGTTATATATAACACTTGTTATCTCTTCCAATAACATTTGTCATCGCAGATGAAGATCACGCAATACACTAAGAACATAATGGATTAATAACATTACTGTATTTGTACTAAAATATGCCCTTTTAAACAACCCAAACAAGAAAGGAAGTTGTTTAACATAACAAATGATTCAAAATGCAATTTAATACATAAGAACCAATTTATATTCATTTAAGGAGTAATAACACGAGCTTGAAGTTGGCAAATGATTTTCTCAATCCAAACTTCAACTTAGGATGACATTGCAACCATGAGCAATCTGGTAGCCTTTATGTCTAATCCCTTTGCATATATACCCAATTTTGAAGAAAACAATTTATTTTTTTTTATGAAAATACTGATTTTTTTTTTTACAAAAATAAATATTTCTTTTCAGTTGTGAAATTAAATCATTCAATAATTAAGATTTATCAATATAGTACCGGAAAAATGATTGTACGGCAACATAAATTTTACGGGGAATGGATGGGCATTGTGCCCCACACACATCGCAATTCTCTTGTGCAACATTCACCTATGTGTCTAACCGAGCCGGCTAGGGTGCTGAACACCCTAAACTTCAGCACCTCCAGAACATGATGATAGTCGTTGGATGAAAATGCTTGAAATCTAACGGCCCGATAATTAGAGAGACACTTAAGTTGAGACTGTATCCAATTCTCCCTCCTTCCTGCCTCCATTATTTACCCAATCTCCACAATTTTTCCATCTTTGTAGATATTTACTCAATCTCTAAAATTTCTCCCATATATTTGTAGATATTTATCCGATCTCTAAATTTCTTCTATATCTTTGTATATATTTACCAAATTTCTAAAATTTCTCTCATATATGTGTAGATATTTACCCAATCTCTAAAATTTCTCACATATATTGGTAGATATTTACTCAATTTCTAAAATTTCTCCCGTATCTTTGTAAATATTCACACAATCTCCAGAATTTATCCCCTATCTACAAATTTTTTGGATTCCTCATTCTCGCATCATAAGATCCCCTCTCCAGATCACTCTCTCCAATTTCAGATCTAATGTATCTCCATACCCCGATTTAATTTCTCTCCAAAATAACTTTTATTTAACATAGGTTTTCTGGTCCAAAATTTATGGTTTGCAACTATGGACAAATCCTTAAAAGAGAACTAGTACATAATGTTCATTTACAACTGTTAATTGTGTATTTAACTCTGTTAAATGAGATGTTTCTTACCACGGTTAGACACACATCTTACAGCTGTAAGATCCACTTCTTACAGCTGTTAGAATCAAATTACAACTGTAAAAATACTTACCAACACAAAATGCATAATAAACAAAAATAGTCTTTAGATCTATGGTTTTTTTTAATGTGGTTTTATTTTCTATAATTTTTTTATTCATGTTCACGACATGTTTATAAGCGGAATAGATCTGAACTATTTGATACCTGGCTGCCATTTTTGAAGGATTTTTAGCAAAATAAACAAAAAATGGTCTTTAGATTTATGAGTATTTTGAAAAATGTCAAAATGTGAGGAGGTGAGAAATGGTCGGCGAAACTTGAGAAAAAAGGTAAGACCCGATTTTTTACATAAATGGAGGAAGAAGAGAAGAAGATATAACCGAAAGAAGACAAGAAGTGAGACATCAAAAATGGCGAAAGAAGAAAATTCATGAATCACAATAAAAAAAGAGAAAAAAGAACAAGAATGTGAATAGTTGTCTCCTCAATCTCCAAGATTCGTCATAATCTCTTCCTTGGTTTACTCTCCTCACTTTTTTTAAAATGCCAAAATTTTAGAAGAAAATCGTGATTGGGAGAATATTCAGAAAATAGGTTAAATATATTTGGAGGTGGTAAAGTAGGATTGAAATGTATTGGATTGGGTGTGAACGGCTTGTTTGACATACGAATGTACAACAACCATAAAAACTAAACCCTATGTATCTAACGGTTGTAAAGGTGTTTAGCAGGTGCTGAAAAAAATATGTTCAACATTGTACTTTTGGCGTGTCTAACACTTGCTATGGCCAATAGAATCGTATTTTGTTTTTTTATTTTTAAAAAGACCAATCTAATTGTATTTGAATTAATTTTTGATTTAAAATTTATTTAAACTTTTTGTTCAAGAAACCAAGAAAGTCAATTGTTTTGAAAATAGATGCAGAACCAAAAGTAAAATCTGTATGTTGAAAAATGTGACCAAAACTCAATTAGGGAAAATTCTGATATAGACCTGAGTTATATGTGGGGTTGTGGACTATTTGATCCAGAATTAAACACATCACCTCTTTTGATTAAAAAAAAAAGATTCTTATAAGGTCCCATCTATTTTTATTATTTTAATCAAAACGTGATATGGTATAATGTGGATCGAGTGTGTCTACTGACCACTGGCTGCTTGCAGTCCCACGACATAATCAATCATCAATTAGATGTATCTATTTGACCTATGATTGATTAGTCAGTTGATCCGAAAGAAAAAAGGAGGCACACGAAAAAAAGCTTCAAATAAGGGTAACTATTAACTAAGGTTACTTAACTAAGGGGTAATCGATCCAATGATCTCTCGCCCAAATAGAAAAGGTCAAAATCGTCTTTACCCGAAGGTGTACATATTTCTGTGTCCAACCAATAAGAATTTGCAATGTAACTATTTTTTTATATGGGAATCCTGCCCCAGTGAAAAAGGTAGGGTGACCCTGGCATCTTGGTCCAGGGTCGATTCCTGTATATCCCTCCTCCCCCGCCCCCCATAAAAAAAAAATGTAACTATTTTTTTAATTATATATATTCATGGTAAATTGTGACTGATTAAACAAAGAAATGGGTATACAAACGATTATTTGCCAATAGAAAAGGAGAGAAAAAAAGACAAGTACAAAGCGGAGAAAAATGAAGCTAGCTTTTTAATTCAGACCATCAAGTTATAAGCTCTGCCCTTTTGCCATCAGGAATAAAATCGTTCTATCACAGATCTGAGCATATTTTCAAAAAAATTAAAAATCATAAGTAACCGCAATAATATTACATTGAAGAGCCGATGACTGAACCCTTGGAGAATCACCTTTTTTCACACTAGGAATATGTAAAGTTTCTAAGAGATTACAACAATTGAACGAAAAAAGAAAAGAAATAGAATGAAAACAATGATAAATTTTACACAATTGACTAACTACCATATGCTATATGATAATGCTGCTGTAGATAAATAATAAATGATTCAAAATGCTTAGGAAAAATCACTGAATCCGTCCTGCAAGTACCAAGCCAGGTGCAAATTACCCACATAAATGTACAAATACCTATAACACCGTTTTTTGCTCGTCCAACAAGTTTCCCCAATTAGATAAGAATAGTGTTGTGAATGCCAGTCGATGCTGGTACACGAGATGCCTAAAGGAAGTATGACAACTGCTGTTTCTTTCTCGAACCACCTTCACCATACAGATCATTCCATTGCTTCAGTTCACCCATCACAGCACCCTCTGAAGCAAAACTCGCAGCAACCTGCATTAACAAGAAAGCAGAAATCTATGACGGATTTCCAACGAAAGAAATTAATATGTTACAGAACAGAATAACAGCTTTTCTCATTGTCTGCATTTTGTTTCATATTCCACGAAAAGATTATCATCTGTACAAGCTCTCTGTAGAGTTTTATAGTAAGACTCTAAGAGTAATGATATTATAGGACCAGATATCCACGGTCCACATAGCACAGGTTATTGAGAAAATGGATGCAGTTGAACTGAATGGACATTATTATAGATGCCTCCCTTTTGTATCGATGTGATTGCGATCATCTTCTATAAATAATGACAAATTGCCAACATAAAGAAAAAGTAAAAAATGGGCCAGTAACATGGAATATATAACAGAAAACTAAGAAATAGAAAAGCATCAAAATGAAATGAATAGTCCAGAGTCAAATTACCTGATTCTTTGCCTGCCTCATGTCTTCCATGTTTAAGGGCCTCAGAATAATTACTCTTTCAGAATCATCTTTACCTTCTTCTGAATCCGACGCATCATTAGCTTTCTGTGCCTCTTCAGCACTCTTTTTTTTCTCCTACGAGGAAGAAAATTTTGAAAGAGAATTCAGAAAATGTCCTCAGCAATACGGCAAAAGCAAAACTTCAGAAACTTCAGATCTAAACTTCAATTTACTAGAATTACCATATCCTTTTTGTATCAGCTCTCTCACAGGTCGATAAGCGGCAGTGATGCACAAATTCTGCTTTCAGAGAACAGCCCAAAATTAGTGTCATATGCTAAAAGCGTAGGCCATAATTTCTCTACTAAAAGTACAAACCTTCAGATCGCTTCCACTATAACCTTCAGTCATGACTGCAAGCTCTTGAAAGTCTAGGTCTTCTACCTTCTCTTTTGTTAGAAGTGTTCTCAAGATCTTTTCTCTACTCTCAACAGAAGGAAGACCAACCATGACTCTGTTCACCAGAATCCAGAAACTCAGTAACATACAAAGCCATCTTATGAAAATGTCATACTATCACTTACTCATGATCGAACACGCTTAGAAATCAGCAGTACATCTCAGCTAAGAAATTAAGGGATGAACTTGAACTGCTATAAAAAAAACAGAAAAATTTACACACACACACAGTGGAATGCAAAACATCCAACAAGGCCAATAGTCTAAAGGGGTGGCTACAAAAACAAGAAGAGCTGTAAGCATTCTTAGGTATGCTTAAAACTTAAAAGTTCCATACATCCATCCGCTAGTGAGAAATTAAAATCAATGTTAGAGGAAAAAATCAGATACTTGGAAGTCAGGCAATAGGTATCTACCTGCGCTCAAACCTCCTAATGATAGCTTCATCAAGATCGAATGGCCTGTTGGTTGCTGCAAGAACAAGGATCCGCTCACCAGGTTTTGTCAATAGCCCATCCCAGTGTGTCATGAACTCATTCTTAATTTTCCGCATGGCCTCATGCTCCCCAACTCTGGTTCTCTGGCCAAGCATGCTATCAACCTCATCCACGAAAATTATTGTCGGAGAAACCTTTGCTGCAAGTGTGAAAAGAGCCCTGACATTTTTCTCGTCCTCCCCAAACCATTTTGATGTAATTGTTGACATAGAGACATTTATGAAGCTCGCTCCCAGCTTCATTTGCAATGGCTTTTGCCAGCATCGTCTTTCCAGTACCAGGAGGCCCGAAGAGCAATATGCCTCTGCAAGGCTTAAGCAGCCCACCCTGGAAAAGGTCTGGCCTTCGTAGAGGAAGCATAACGAGCTCTTGAAGTGATTCTTTTATCTCATCCAAAGAACCAATGTCTGCGAAGGTAACACCGATTTCATCTGCAGGAATTACTTCTGGCCTTATACGCTTCTCAAATTCATTATCAGGAGGCACTTCCTGTGATTAATATAAACCTTAAGTCACATAAAGTGAAACAAAAAATTAAGGAATACTGGATTGAGTGGCAGGCACAATGCTTACGTGAAACTTCGTAAGGATACCATTGTATTCTCATACTCCTTGGACTAAAGTAGTTAGGATAAATTCTGTGTCTCTAGTACAACTATGAGAAGCTTAAGAAGCATTTATAAAGAAACCTGCATCTAGATATCCATGCTAATTTTTTGCCCTAATAAGACTTACAGCGGGTTTCGTTGCAGGTTGAACTTCTCCATCCTTCTTCACTGCTGTAACAGATTTTTCAGTCTCACTTTTATTTTCTGAGGCTAGATTTTCAGGCTTCACATCAGGCTTGGAGGCAACATTTTCTTCTGTGTCCTAAGGTTGATAAGGGACAGAAGCATAATTAATCGCATCAAAGAATGAAATCACACATATTCTTCAAAAAGACTGAAATCAAACGAAACTTTCTTAAAATATTTAACGAAGAAATAATCGGAACACCAATCCAACCTTGGAAGATTTATTATTTGTCTCCAGCTTGACACTATCTTTCACACCACTTTTTCCCTCCTGGAAGATGCTTAAACCATGGGACAAACTGTATATGAACTATCACAGTGTGAGATTCAAGTGCAGGTTAAGAAAACTAATACAAAAGAAACATAATCTTCAAAAGAAGAGAACATCCAATAATTTGGCGTACCTCTTAGATGATACAACAAGCTTCCCATGACGATATTCTGGATCCTTGTTATTCATCAGATGATAAGATATTGCAGAAACTATGATTTCATCTATGTAATCGACAAGAATAGCTGTGTCCGCTTGACAGATTGATCCTAGATCATCACAGACAAGATCATTTGCTGCGAGCACCTCAGCAATATGATTTTTGTTGTCCTGAAAATGTATTCTCTTCATATCCTCCTCTAGTTGAGCTTTCCAGCTCACAAGATGATGCTCATCTTCAGGTGGTCTAATCTCGATATTATAAGGAAACAAAAGATTGATTCTCTCATCCAATTCTCCATAATCATCATCAAGATCCACCATTCGAGAACCAAGAACCAATATCGGTCCTGTTAGTTTCTTCAACAGTCTGTCGAATAATTTGTATAATCTGGGAGATTGGAGAATAAGTTTTTCAACCTCCCTGACATAAAGAATAATGCAATGGGTTTCAGAGACTGAAACCAAAACCTGCAGTCAAAGAAACCTCCTTAATTTAAACAATCATATTAAAGATGAACCAACGTAAAAATCATACAGAACCACAAAAAACTGAATTTCATACAAGCACACAAGCCACGAGGGTGATAGCGGTGCTAGATGGTGAGGGGAAGAAACTTTGGTATTATAACACAATAAGTTTACCTTGTAGAGTGACTGTAGGAAAAGTTTTTCATCAAAGCACCAGCTGCCTGAGCGTTTGTGACGAGCTGAAAACCACGCAAAGGATAAAAAAAAGGGTTTCCAGTTTCAAAACTAATAATAGGATGTTAATAACTAAAAATACTCAAACAATTCTCTTCAAGCAGCTAAAACTAACAACATAACAAAGATAGGTGGATAGAACTTTGAAAAACCGAACAAAATAATCTTCTTGAAGTTTTTCATTGGTTTAACAGTAAAAACAATGTGACATCCAACATAGAGAAGAGAATTTGAAATGCAAATTATTTAGTAAGAGAACTCCAGCCAATGTAATTCGGAAGGGACTGTTGGTGCAGAAATGCAGAGAAAATATCTACTTGAGTAATAACATAAATTGCTGAACAATGTGATTCAGATACACGTCAATCATAGAAAATCATTGACCAATTTATTAGATATACATAGTGTATTGTATTTTGATTCATATCTTCTAAAATCAAGGCTCCGTATTGAACCTGGAGTAGAGGAAGAGGACTGGAAGGTGATGCTACTCATATCTGAAGCAGCAGAGCAACTTCTTCGATGCTTCAAAGAATTTTCTGCCTGTTCTGAATTCCTGAAAGTTGCAATAATCGAGGTTATAAGTGGATAAGAACTTGACTTAGAGTACTATTACTAAACCAAGATAAAGAAATTTGTTATGCACCTCAATCTATTGTTGATGCATCTGCTTTGCCTAGACAATACACCTGTAAAAAATATTTTGTTATCAGCCTCAAAGAATCTCGTTAAAATGAAAGAAAGAGGAGATGCCCAAAATAATAGAGAAGAAATTGAATGTCAAGACTCCTCCTTTAAGTTGGCCACCTAGATTGAATCAGCACCAACAAATATCAGTTAAGTGCCTTCAACACTACCCATGTTAAGAGTTCATTTTCATGCAAAAAGAAAGCCTATTACAGATAAAAACTTGACAAAAACCTTAAAAAAATGTGATTTTGGGAAAGAAAACTCAACGATGAGCCCCGTGGCATGTTCAACACATGGTTTCTTATGACTATATGCTGGCTGTCAATGTTTAGAAGACCAGATTAGAAAAAACACATTGCACATATGACTATATGCTAGCTGTCAATTTTCCGGGAATAGATTTTTAACACATCATACACTCTTGCACCTCATATTCTGTTCAGCAACAATCCCTGTGACTACAAAAGGAACCACACGCGTTGTACACTTCTGTCAACTGGAAACACTTGGATTGCTTTTGGACGTATACATGAAGCTAAATAGTATTGTGACAAAAGGACAATCAGTTTCACCAACAAATGGAATTGCTCCAAATGTAAATGCTTCTTTTTCGTACCTATACCATCCTCTGAAATAGTTGATAATGAACCAAATAAGCTGGACATCCGTTCCAATGTCAACTCTGAGAATGACCTCCTGAAAGACTGTAAAATAGCAGATATAAAAACTAAAGAAATTTCCAATTAGATTGCTGCTTGTTGGAACAAATGGCAGGAGGTAGTAGCCAGTTAATGAATACTTACCACGATGGGTAACTAAAGAAAAATATGCATGCGGCTAGAGAGTGCTGCTCATCCAGTCAATAAGACCAAAACAAAAATACTAGCCTAAATGAAGCAACGAAACAAATGTTATTCGTCTCTCCAACTAACAGTTACTTACATGTTCTTTTCTGGTGATACCATACTTGCTCTGCACCTGTTATCACTCACCCATAGAACTGTTAGCCTGAATTACTGAAAATAAATACACTAGAAAGAAAAGAAAGCCTTCCAAGAACACTAACCTTAATGGAAAAGTCGGTTATATCCAACAGAAGCAATTTTGCATCAAAATGATGAGCTAGAGCCTTTGCAAGCATTTGCTGATAAAGTTCTGGAAAGACGTAAAGAAAGATAAAGGAGGAGAAACATTTTTCTTAAAATGTTATAGCTATTAAAGGAATTGCTATACACCATACCAGCAGGCCCAGAGAGCAGTATGGTCCTACTAGCGGGAGAAAGAGTCCTGGTGTGTCTCGACACATCAATATGCCGTAGATGAACATATGCTGCACTTGTCAGTAACAACTTCATCCGCTCACTGCCAAAGCATCAATGGAGATGTAAAATTAGAGCAAATACATTTCTCTCTACAACAAGATATAACTTCAATAAAGACCTAGAGGTGATGCAAATAGTCGACATTCTTTCTTTTTGGCCATCTTAGAGAAGAACTCTTCTTTTTATTTTTTACCTCCTCTGCTTTGCAATAGTACACCAGCCAAAATTGCATGAAATTTAGATTTCCTATATCAAATTGGCAAGTTACGCTATAGAAAATAAATCCAACGGATGACTGCTCTTAATTTCATTTCTATTGGCTTCGTCATCTATTTGGAAAAACATCAACTCAAACTCAGAAAGCAAAAAACTCCACCAAAGAAACGAAAGAAAATAAGATTAGCGAGAAGAAGATGACGAGAAAATGAAATCTTAAACACGAAAAAAAAAAAAAGAAAAGAAAAAACTTAAAGATGTAAGATCTTTTAAAAGATTCCTGATGAGAGAATGAACAACCAAAGATAACTGAGAAATATTTCTGTAAATCCAAAAAAAACGCTGGCGAGCGGTTAAAGGTGATTATAGCAACTACATGAATCAATTGAAAGAAACAAAAGACATAGATCACAAAAAGCTAAAAGATGATCCCATAGCTAAAAAGCAAATACTCAGACAAGCAAAAAGTATCACGAATATACATTGAGCATCTTCACACGATCACACAAAAGCATTCTCTTATCACAAAATCACCAAAAATCAACAGAAGAAGCAAAAGCCGGACAACCGTACTACCACGGACGGCCTATTCAAAACTTGACCGATTTTTTTTTAAAAAATATAGCACAAGTTTTAAAATATTGAGCAAATTTTTTGGTAGTAATGAAGTCCAATAATATTAAAAATCAATCTACCAACAATATCGAGAACATAAGGAGATTGTGAAGTTTACCTGAGATAATAAGGAAAGTCATCAAAGGTGACGTCACTGCGGCTGCCAACAATAATAAGCCTAACAAGCTCCTGTTGAATTTGATCGCCGGTAATGCTATCAAAGCTACCATGAATTTGACCTCCGCCGCTCCATCTGCTCACAGTCTGGCCTGACGCGAATCCCAGCCCCACTCCTATCCCCACACCTAATGCTGATAACAATATATGCTTCTGTTCCATCCTCTCTCTACCTAATTTTTACTATTATCTAATTCACCTTACACTAAAAAAATTCCAAAAAATAACACACAAACAAATCAACCAAAGAAAATTCCAACTATATTATTCACCAAAACTGGAAAAACACGAAAATCACTAGTTGATTCGAAGTTCCTCCTCCTTCTTCCTCTGCTTCGTCAATAATGATCCGCGGAGGAAGAAGGAATATGGTGTTGTTACTCTGCTATGAAATAAAATTAAACAGAAAGCAGTAAATACAGTTCGGATTAATTCTCCGGAAAGAGAGAGATGGATACAGAGAAGGAGGACAAAGAAATGTGCGTATCTCCGAATAAGACGTTGGTCGATTCTCTTATGACAGGTAAGGAGAACAACTTGGAATGGCTGGAGAGGATGGCCAGGCCCCCCTCTCTTTCTCTTTCTCTTTTGGTTTTGGTTTGGTTTTTCTCAACTTGAATTATTGGTCTAATGTCGCCTTCGCTCAGCCTCCATATATATACCAGTGGACTGGCGGTGGAATGGAATATGGATCTTTGGTTGATTTCTGGGACTTTTTTTGACCATTTGTAAAGACCAAAATGTCATGTTCGGATCTTATGCTGAAACAATTTTTTTCAATATATACGGTTTCTAATGCATGTGTTACGTGCGATAAAATTAGTTGTTCTAATGTTCAGAACATGTGTTCGTTTTAAATCAATTTTAACCGTAACAAATGTAATCCAACAGATGAAGAAAATTTCGCACATGCGAAATTAACCGGTTCTGTAATGAAGCCGGCGTCCAAAATGTCGACTCATTTTTTTACTTAGTTATTTACGACTTTCTATGTTTGACGCAATTTTTCACTTTCCTTGCCTGTAAAAACGCATTAAAAAAACGTGGTAATCATTTTTCGCGCTCTTTCCTTTCTCATTGCTTCTTTTTTTTTTTTTTTTTTTGTTATTTTCCTGCGGCTATAATCACCTCTGAAATTACATATCAACTCGAGTTTATATATATTAATGAAACTTTTGTAATTAAAATATCATATAGAGTGCCACATAAAATTTGAACTGTTGAAATTATAATTAAATTTTCAACAATTTTTCGAATATGATTACCAGGGACGAAGAAACTTCTTGTAGTGAGGGTGAAGGTGTAAAGTTTTACGTCATTCTTAAGAGAGTAAGGATAATTTAATTAATAATTTTTCAGAAATTTAAAACATTATACAAAGGTAAAAGACATAAATTTAAAAATTCTCGAGACGGCAACCATCCCACCACTTAAGTTCGTCCTTGTGATTACCGTGCTGATAATAAAACTACATATAATGAGAAAAACATGTTTCAATATCTTAATTTTATCCCAATTTTCCGTGCTTCATCCAACCAATATCATGGTTTATTATATATATAGTGGTGTGGATGTAAATTGAACAAAAATGTTAACCTTTCTATTTTAATGTTCTTATATTTCGAGAGTGACAGAATTCAAGATCTTAACAAAAGATTTGGAATTTGAGTTTTACTGTATACGATATTTTCTTACTCTTATTTAATGAATTATGAGATCCTTTAGTTATAATATTAAATTACATTTTAAGTAAGGTTAATAGTTAAAGCTTAAATAAAAACAAAATCTTATTTAAAACGGGTAAGTAATTATTTTGAGACAATTTAAAAGAAAAAATATACACATTCAATTCTCATCACATGGAGAAATATTAGATTTTAGTTGGCAAAAATCCTATCCAGTGGGCAGGCGCCTACCCACCATCTTGAGGTCGTGGTTCGATACCCTCGGCCTACGTGCGGCAGTGCTTTTAATCTCCCTTTCTACGGCTATCTCCTCTTCGTCTGAGGCAGTTCTCTCTCTCCTATATGGGGCAACCGCCCAATCGGACTTCAAAAAAAAAAAAAGAGTTGGTAATGTTCTTCAAAATGGACATTCTGAAACTTATTATTTGCATCTATTTGAGTTATTGCATCTAAATTGCAAGTTGCAATGTGTTATAAGAAGAGCAGTGGCTCTGGCAAAGTCGCAACGCAGTAATTGTAATTCGTTACATTTGATTCTTTATTGTCGCCTGAATGTAATTTTATGTTGTTTTAACTGGTATATATACATAAACAAAAATTTCAGATTAATCGTGTAAACTACTGATGGGAATTGGGTAGTCAGGCTATCCGAACACGGGCCAGAGGTCCCGTATTCAATTCCCATATCTCCTTAAGTGGGGCAAATAATTTCTCCTCCTTATGAGGCTAAAATTCCCTCCCCAGACATGGGGCATGCTACAATCTCTCTAGTCTCCGCTCTTTCCCCCTCGGGGGCAATCGCCTAACAGGCGTAAAAATCGTGTAAACTACTGTAGTAAAAAAACAAAAAAAGAGCAGCGGCTGCCTATTGGCTAATTGAGCCGTATATTAATTAGTTAACGTGGAGGGGTCTCCAAAAAGTTCAGTCCGGTTCCTATGCGGAACATATGTTTTTCCGCATGTGCGGAACAACTGGAGCCGTCGGATGATATTTTGAACGGCCCAGATCAGGAGAGAGACTTAAAAAAAATATTATTATTTTTTTAATCAGCCGCAACTTTTCTCTCTCCTGATTTGGACCGTTAAAAATATCATCTGACGGTCAGGATTTTGTCCCACACATGCGTAACAAAATCCTATTCCGCATAGGAGCCGTGAGCAACTTTTACTTGACAAAAAGAAATTAACAGGCTCACGGCTCCTATGCGGAACAGGATTTTGTTCCGCATGTGCGGGACAAAATCCTGACCGTCAGATGAGATTTTTAACGGTCCAGATCAGGAGAGAGAAAAGTTGCGGCTGATTAAAAAATAATAATTTTTTTTTAAGTCTCTCTCCTGATCTGGGCCGTTAAAAATCTCATCTGACGGCTCCAGTTGTTCCGCACATGCGGAAAAAAATCTGTTCCGCATAGGAACCGGACTGGTAAAAGTTCCCTTGCACGTGTTCGCTTCTTTTTCTTTTTGTTTTTGAACCGGTTATATTCTCGTCCGTTGTCCCATTCATGAACGGTTCTGTTGTGGACCAGGCCTACCAAGTGATGGATCACTTGCTCCATATTCAGCCACATCACAGTTTTGATTAAAATAATAAAAATAGGTGGGTCCTATGAAGATTTTTTATTTTTATTTTTAATGAAAAGAGGTGATGTGGTTGATTGTGACTAAAGTGATCATAACTCCCACATATAAACTCAGATGCCTATATCGAAATTTTCCCCATTTATACTAAGAAATTTATATTTGTTAATTTTTAATTAAAAAATTATAACATTAAAAAAATAGTAAAATCTGTAACGAAAAATTAAACACAAAACAATCATCTAGTAGTGAAAATAAAGAAGATGACATTGAATCGGACAGAACTTTTTTTTTGCCTTTTTTCAAGTATGTTTGTTTCTTTTTCAAATCGCACAATTCTTATGCTTTACACGACATTGCCTACTAAACTACCACTTGTGGTTCCTGCATCTAATTAAGGTACAAATGAAAGTCGGCTACAAAAACAAACGCCACACATTCATTTTTCTTTTTTCCTCTAATCTCAAACTCTGATCTTACGGTGTACAGTATTTGATTTTAATTAATTTTGGGTTCGAAAACTTGTTCAAGAAATTGTAAAAGTAAAGAGAAAACAGTTATATATATATATATATACATTAATTATTTATATTTTTTTTATAAATAGCTTTAACAATGAAATAGAAGCATTTTTAGCTCAAACTATTTACGGGTTTGCTGCTGTTTGTGTCAAATTAAGGAATTAGACCACTTTTCATGCCAAAGACAGAACGTGCATAGCACATGTCATCGGACTTGAGGGTATAATTGTCCCAAGAAAATTCGTATTTAAAATATACATAAAATTTCTATATATATACATAAACTATTTATACTTTTCTATAAATAGCTTTTAACAATAAAATAGAGCATTTTTAGCTCAAACTATTTATGTGTCTGCTGTTTGTGTCAAATTAAGGAACCATGACATTTTTCAGGCCAAAGACAGCACGTGCATAACACATGCCATCGGACTTTAGGGTACAATTGTCCCCAAAAAAAATCGTATTTAAAATACAAAAAAACCTAACTACACTTCTTCTCCAATCACCATGTCGCCGCCCACCATCACCATAACCAACACCAATCTCCACCATCCCACAACACCAGGAAACCAACAATCAAACTGCAATGGCGGCGGAGAAGGACAAGAGCAAATGGTGGCGGCGGGGACATCGCGAATAAAGGTAGATCAATTGAAACCAAGGACTTATGGTCATACTCTCACTCTAGCCTGTAAATGTCTTTGTATCCAACACTATTTTGTACAAGAAGCCTCGTAATCCGACGTCATTTCGTGGAAACCTTTGTAGTGTAAAGACAGAGAAATGAAACCAAAGCAAAAAGGAAACATAGACAAATTGAGGTGTTTTAAAAAATTGAGGTATTTTTAAATTTATTCGATCATCAATTCAATCCATTCCATGAACCATAATGGTGCTGGTAGATGGTGATGGAGGCGGTGAAAATGGTGGTCGGTCGTAGGCGGCGGAGTAAAAGAGGGATGAGAGCGGTAGTGGTTTTTTTTGACAAATATGCCCTCAAGTCCAATGGCACGTGCATAACACATGTAGTCTTTGGCCTGAAAAGTGGTATGATTCCTTAATTTAACACAAACAGCAAACCCGACAATTGAAGGGTTTTTGCAAAAGTAAGAGAAAAACAATAACCCTAATTTGTTAGACAATTGAAGGGAAAGTTGGGGCTTCAGTAAATTGGGGGGGGATTTAACTTTCATTTGAAAAACAAGAGCATCGAACGACGATGTCGAAAACAAATTAAGGGATTGGTGTTATGGGATGATGGAGATTGGTGCTGGTTATGGTGATGGTGGGCGGCGACATGGAGAGAAAGGAGGAGGGGGTCTCTTTGGAGAAGAATAGTAGTTAGGTTTTTTCATATTTTAAATACGATTTCTTTTGGGACAATTATACCCTCAAGTCCGATGACATGTGCTACGTGCTATCTTTGGCCTGAAAAGTGTCATGATTCCTTAATTTGACACAAACAGCATACCCGTAAATAGTTTGAGCTAATGCTCTATTTAATTGTTAAAGCTATTTGTAGAAAAAGTAGGAATAGTTGATGTATATATATAGCAGTTTTCTATATATTTTAAATACATATTTTTTTGGACAATTATACCCTCAAGTCTGATGGCTTTGGCCTGAAAAATGGCCCGATTCCTTAATATGACACAAACAGCAGACCCATAAATTGTTTGAGGTAAAAATACTCTATTTTATTGTTAAAGCTATTTATAGAAAAGTAGAAATAGTTTATGTGTATATATATATATATAGCAGTTTTCTCTAAAAATAAATTGTTTGTCAAAAACTATGACGAATTTAGGGACGGGGGATACGTGCCTGTATCCTAAGATTTTTTTATTTATAAAAAAATGTATCCCAAGAATTAAAAAAGTGTATTTTTTATTCTTATAAATTTTTAAAAGATATATTAAAAAAAATACCTCTTGCCCACCCCTTCGAGTTATGTAAAATCAATTTTTCATCCTCACGGTGTGAAGATGCTAGTTTTGTTGCTCGTGAAAAAAAAAATGTGAATTAAAGTAAAAAAAATGTGTTAAAAATTGCGCAAAATTGGGTCCAAATACACAGTAATTCGCCTAATTAAAAAAATGAAGAAGAAGAAAAGAGCTTGTTCTAATGGGTGAAAATCGTCTGTCCCCGTGTATGTCTTTTATTCCTATACCCAACCAATCATAATTTGTTATATATATATATATATTTCTTTTAAGAGTTAATAGTTATTTATATCACTAAACTATTTACGAATTTCTCTTTATAGTACTAAACTATTTTTTTTTATCTAAATATGTCACTCAACTATTTACGTTTATCAAAAAATATACAACCACCCATTTTTTGGGTGTTTTCACGCAGCGATGTCACGTGAGTTGCTTGCGAACATGAACAAGCGAAAAGGGAAAAGAAATATTGGAAGCGTCGGGCCATAACTCGCTTAATTTGTGAGCACTGTTTGCCCTCGCAGCAACAAATTAGCGAGTTTATCGCCCGACGTTTCCAAGATTTCTTTTCCTTTTCGTCGTTGTTCATGTTCAAGCAACTCACGTGACATCGCCGACCTAAAACACCAAAAAATGGGTGGTTGTATATTTTTTGATAAACGTAAATAGTTGAGTGACATATTTAGATAAAAAAAATAGTTTAGTATTATAAAGAAAATTCGTAAATAGTTTAGTGCTATAAATAGTTATTAACTCTTTCTTTCAATTATATATACATATGACGAATTATAAGTATTTAAATATAAAAATGAAGATATACACGGAGACAGATGGTTTTTTGCCGTTCTAATGCATGCCAACTCTTGGTTCATCGACAAGTTCAACATGTATTTTATTTTCTCTCATATCATGAGTTTTTAATCATATTTCTGTTTTAATGAAGTTTTTAAATTTTAGTACTCCCTCCATTCCTAAATATAAGACTCTTTAGACAATTTGAGAAAATTAAGAAAGTTGTCATTTCCACATAAACTTCCAATATTACCCCATCCTCCCTCTCTCTCACTTCTACATCATAAAGAAAAGAAAGGAAAATATTGAGGGTATAATTGGAATAAATTGTTGACAACTAATAAAAGAACCTTAAACGACAATTAATTTGGATACTTAGATATCTCCTAAACGACAATTAATAGAGAATGGAGGGAGTAGTGTTTAGTACACTCTGTTTCAATGTTTTTTTTTTGGGGGTCTAAAAGAGGATATATTAGATTGAAAAAAACGAAGAGTACAACATGAATGGAAATTACAAAATGAAAGAAATTACAACATGAAATGAAAAACAAGATAGAAAGAAATACTACATCGAAATTACTTAGTTAATTTAGTTATAATAAAGATTTTTCTCTTCCTGTCGTTTTGCCATTGATGGAAAGAAAAATGTGGGGCTGAATGAAAAATTTGGCAAGGATTACAAGATAAGAATCTTCCGTGTTTGACTAGTGAATCAGCCACTTTATTTTAATGTTCTCGTTTCAAACTCCGGTCTTTTTCACCATCTTTTATCTCCTTTCTCAATCTTTTTCTGCTTTTGTGGTGCCGAGGTGGAGAATCTCAAACTTTGCTTGCATTCAAGGGAATGATTCATGCTCTTTAATTTGAGATCTAGACCCACCCAACTAACCA
The DNA here is from genome assembly GCA_026122235.1 of Vinca minor. Taxonomy (NCBI): domain Eukaryota; kingdom Viridiplantae; phylum Streptophyta; class Magnoliopsida; order Gentianales; family Apocynaceae; genus Vinca; species Vinca minor. The sequence continues at coordinate 5,657,797 of JAOCZM010000100.1, read as the reverse complement.
TTTATAAGTATTAGTACTGTCAAAATGGACATGCTCACGCAAGTATGTCCGTCCCTGTGAGATTAATGGGCAAATTTGGATAAAAAAATTCATGTCCGTTTAAATACAAGTATTAATGGACACATCCGCAACGATAACAGATTCAGGTGGTACGCACGGGTTGCAACCATACATGTTTGTTTGTTTTTAAAATTATACTTCACAAAAACGGTGTCGTTTCATGTATAGGAAATTTGGCGGATTTGATCAATTTTTCAAAATAAAATAGGAAGGCCTGCGGGCCAACCTATTTGCCCGTGGACATTCATCAGGCGGTCTTTGATAGCCAGTTAAAAAGGCAGGCATGCTCGCCCCGCTCCGCTTAAGGGCCACCCATGACGGGACGAGTGAATATGCCCATTTTGACAGGAGTAATTACTATATTGATTGAATTTCATGATTTCAAAAGTCAATCTAGTGGATGCCCAACTTGCATTAATTGGTGGAATTTAGATTGATTTTTCTTTTAAAAAAATTTGTTTTAGAAATAGAAAAGGTAAATTAATTATTTATGAAATAATATGTGGAATCGTTGCGTTAGATAACATGTTTTTTACCAAATAAAAGAGAAGAAAACATATTACTTCCCTAAGATGGCAATATCGAGTGTGAATTGTGATCATGGCATCAGCACTTAAGATTTAGAAGGCATAATTTTTTTTAGCACTTATAAACAAAACCTCTTCAAACGAATGGATCGAGACTATCTGATGATAACCACGCTATTACTATTCAATGTAAAGTTGGCCACTTTAACCACACAAAAAAAAAAGTTGGCCACTTGCAAAGAAACGACTAATGCTACGTGCAAGTGTTTTTACGATCTTCACTGAAATTAACGTACGTCAAATTGCTCAACGTGATTAGAGTAATGTAAGTTGTTTTCTTCAATACCGTGCATATAAATCACCGTCTTCGATTTAATTTAACAGTTAAATACTTTTTAATGCCGAAATTCATTAAAAAATAGATATTTTACAAAAATAGCGGCACAATTCTATCTGCAGACAGTGGGAAAAAAAACGCTCTCAAGTATTAGTTTACATGTTTTTATGCTAAATAAACTCGAATGTTTAATTTAACAGTTAAATACTTTTTAATGCCGAAATTCATTAAAAAATAGATATTTTACAAAAATAGCGGCACAATTCTATCTGCAAACAGTGGGGAAAAAAAAACGCTCTCAAGTATTAGTTTACATGTTTTTATGCTAAATAAACTCGAATGTTTATGGTGATGTACATTCTTAGAGCTAGACATTTTTAATTTTTAGAGTTTAGGAATTGTATGTGCATATATTCTTTTATTTTTCCAGTGATATGGCACTAAAAAACTTGTAAAACTAATTTATAAAAGTTTTGTCGTCTTTAGTTTCGGTTAAAAGTAGTGGCGGAGCTTAGAAATTTATCATAGGGACGAATTTCATATTGAAATTTTTTAGGGAGCGAAATACAACATTTATAAGAAAATATAACAAAAATAATTTTTTCTTATAAAATACGTCGTTTCTGAAAATTTTGTGGGTGGGAGGGGCGGCTCCGCCACCGGTTAAAAGACGAAATCACAATTAGTTTCGCTTTCAAGCTATGTTGACCATGTATGTAAGGTTCACGAGTCAACTGATAAGTGATAGGTTAGTAGTGCATGCATGAATGAAATGCATAATTAAGCTCCTTTTTTTTACCTCACAAGGGAGGCGGCCCCACAGGTGCCCAAGAAGGGCAGATTTATTAAACCCCACGTAGGAGGCGGGTATCGAACTCTCGACCTCTCGGTCTTTGGGCAGGCGTCCGCCCCACTTGGATAAAACACCTTCGATTGGTTATTATCTTTATACATTACAATTTACAAGAAATTCGAAGGCAAAAGCTACTCCCTCCATTTCATAATGGAAGGTAGTTTAACACACAAAAAAAGTGATTTTTTCTACTATAATTATAAAGAATTAAGGAATTTAATTTATACTGTTAAGTCTCAATTGTCAACTTATCTTCTTTTAAGAGGATTGAGCTCTAATTTTAAGAGCATTCATGTCCCCGTTTCTAGGACTAATAAAGAATTTAAATCGTAGAATGTATTTCAATGGGAGCCTATCACAAACGGCCTCGTATAATCACACAAGGAATTCAATTTCATAACTTTGGTAGTAATTAAACTCTTACGTACTCTATAATTAAAAACAAAAATGCCACAATAACTCTTGATAAAGATACTAAAAAGACTTTTTCATTATAAAACACAGAGAGTATATGACAATTAATTACCAAAAGTTGAGCTTTTCCGAGTAATCTCCAAAAGAAAATTTAGGTCATGTTATTATTAATTGCTTCCATTGCGGACCAAGTTTTTTGGGTCGAATTGAGTTGGGAAAAGTTAGAAAGTTGGGGGAATGAAATGATGTAGAATATCAATGTGTGGTATCCATATAATGGACAATTTTTTTTTATATTTATGAATGGACAAATAAAGTTGGAGCAGCGACCAATTATGCTTTTATTGACTTTTACACATGGACGAAGTCAGGATTTTTAGTTTGGGGGCAAAAAACTGTAACAGTATGTCAAACTATATATAAAAACTGCCAAAAAAAAATGTTAGAAAGGCCAATTTAATCAAATATTCTGAACTACAGATAAAATTTACTATATTTAATAAAAAAATTTAAAAATATCGGGGGCGACTACCTCCACCCGTCCCTTTTCTTCGTCACTGCTTTTATATTTGTTGAGAAGAGTTAGAAAAGCAACAATAAATGTGCATCCAATTTTTTATGCTTCTTTTGAAGGGGAAATGTGTGTCCATGCAGTCCTGATTCCAGTATATCTTAAACATTATAAAGAGATTTTATTGGGTCAATTATAAATGGAGCAGTAATAGAGATGGCGACAGTTTGATCTACAATATCAGATAATTAGGATTTCGGATATTAGTAGATGTGAAGCAATCTGATTAGTCCAAATTCATAACTTCACTTTAGTCAAATGTATTAAGATATGTATTAGAAAATTAAAGATTGTTAATGATGGGATTAAATCCAAGGTAATAACTTAGACTTAATAATATTGGATGAGAATAAGCTCAAAATAAAGTATTGGGCGGGATTATCTAGGCAAAAAAAAAGTACTTAATTTAAATTCACGAAATAGCTATATTGATTGACTATGCGCTCGGACTAAGGCAAGACCCAGGGTCAAGCTCTTCGCACAATTTTTGGCTACCTGGAGAGGAGCCAATCCCCACTGTTGGGTTTATTATTTCACATTAGAATAGTTTGCAATTTGTTTTCAATAATACTCGAAAGATATTCTTCCTTTAGAAGTATCTCTTAGGTAGGTCAAACTTAAAGTTGCCAATCTGGAAGTAATTAAATTCAACATTTTTTTTTTTGCAATTTTTATATGTATTTCGGTATACTGTTGCAGTTTTCGCCCCAAACGCTAAATTCCTGACTTCATCCCTTCTCGGGGCTCTTTTCCAGATCAGCATCACATGTATGCTTTTCATCTTCTTTAATGTCTAAATGAAAGTTGATGGTTTGTGATTACACGCAATATTGCCAATATATATACGATTTCTCCACTTTTTATATTTATAATTGTCACACCATAGGGTATAACCCACTTTTTTTTTCTTCAGTCTCAAGTAATTATATATAAAGGCCAAAAACAATGGCACCTAGCTAAAGTGGTCTTTTTCTTTCTTTCTTTACAACTTTTTTCTTTTTGCCTTTTTTGGAGGAAGAAATTGGTAAGCAAAAAGAGAAACCATCAAGTATGGTCCTAGGCCTTTATAGAATAAGATAATTAGCTTATAAAACAGTCTTCAATTCCATTAAGGAAAAGATACCAAAAATTTTTAACTTCTACAACAAACATAAATTATATAATCATGTTGTATTCATTTCTAAGATTAATATTCTATGAAAATGGATATTCATTTATTTTAAAATCTTAAATAGAAATGTAAATGTTTAATTTTAAACGAATAACTATTATGTGAAAGAACCATTGTCAAATGACAAGAGTTAAGGTCTCTCAACTAAATCTTAAAAGAGGCATTGTTTGAATAACTGTTACGTGCTAGGGGTGGAAATGAGTTCAAACTCAACTCACCCTAATTTTGACCAACTCAAACTCAGCTCATCAGCATCTCACGAACAGCTCAGCACAGCTCATTTATCTACAAATATTTTAGAAAAAAAATTGGTAACTTATAATATGAGTTTAATATCCAACTGATACAAAATAAATCCAGAAATTTTCTTAGCAAAATGGCATATAATAGAAGTTTAATATTTCTCTACTAATTATAATATGTAAAGACTCAGAAAGAAAAGAGAAAATCTTAACAAAATATAAAAGTAAATCAACAAAAGTCTAGTTACCAAAAATTATAATAAATTAAGCGATTTAATTTTTGTAGCATTTTCTTCCACGTGAAAAGATGAAAATATAGTATTGTCTTAAAAAGAGTATTTTGTAGACTAATAAGTGGTGATTATCAGTAATAAAAGACAAGCAATAATATATCTTGGATTTCTTCTTAATGCCACAAGTGACTCGAAATTAATCTCCTCCACAAATCAATGCTTGAACAGTTTTTCGGGCAAAGAAGTTAGATATGAACCAAAGGTGAGAAAATTATAAGAGATTTCTAGGGGTTTATTGGTTTTTTTTTACATGCGAAGATGTGCGGCTACTTTGTTTAGGGGTATGTGCGACCATTTTGTTATATATATATATATATATATATTGTGTCAGCTCATGAGCCAAACGAGTCGAACTCTAATCTCGACTCATATTTTAGATGAGCCAAAAATCTTAGCTCATGTATCACTCATTTAGATCATGAGCTAAGCTCGTTGAGCCAAATATCGAATCGAATCGTGAGTTACTCACGAGCCTTCCACCCCTATGTGCTAGGCCCCAGGGACGAAGCCATAAGTTTTAGGTTGGGGGTGAAAAAATGTTGGGGGCGATTTTGATCAAATATTCTGAATTACATATAAAATTTACTATATTTAGTAGTATTTTTTAAAATTTCGGGGGCAACTGCCCCACCCGCCCTTGTCTTCGTCATTGTGCTATGTGCTAGGGAATTCTTGCTGGTATAAAAAAAGAATAACTAGTACATATTTTTTTTAGGATATAAACTTCTTTAATTTGCAAGATCAATGGTGATGTAGGGCTGAGCACCGAATTCCGATTTACCGAATTCGAATTCGAATTGACCGAATTCGAATTTGAATTGACCATGTACTACCGACCTTTTTCGAACCGAATTCCGATTTACCAATTCGAATTGACCGAATTAGTGATCGAATTCGTAAATTTACCGACTACCGAATTAGAGAATACATAGAAAGAAGAAAAGAAAACAGAGGCTTACTGGAGGGAGTTTTGGGGCGGTGTCAATGGAGAAGAGGAAGAAGAGGAAGAAAAATGGGAGTAATCTAGTGTGGGTGACATTTTTTGTTAGAAGTAGGGATTTATGAGAGTATTTATAGTGTATTTATTTTAGTATTATACTATTATTTATTAAAATATTTTTTTGAATTCGAATTCGGTAATACCGAATTCACCAAAACCATATACCGAATTCGAATCGAATTCGAAAACTTCGAATTCGGTATGATCCGAATTACCGAATTGGTCCGAATTACCGAATTCGATTTACCGAATTCAAATCGAATTCGGTCGGTAAATCGGTTTTTACCGAATTTGCTCACCCCATGGCCAATGAAGGTGTTAAGAATCCACATATTTGTTAGTTAACGAGGAAGTTTATTTATTATATATAAGGTTTGAACAACTCTTATTGTACTTTTCATGATTGATGTTGGGCCAAATTTATTTTTCAAGAGAGGAACATTACAAATTATACAATTTTATCGAGTACTACTCTCTGAAAGAGGTAGATGGGAGGGGAAGGCCAAAAGAAGAACTTGAATAAATTATTGAATCATATAATTTCCAGCACTTTGTGCACCACTAATGCTTTGGATGCTGAATGAAAGAAGCATGGTGATGTGCACATAAATCAAAATGGTTCTTGGGTCTGCCTTCTCTGATGCCGTTTGGCTTTGATTTGAGGGCATGATTCTATAGCAAACGCGACGGCATAGGGGACCATTGTTACATGTGTATTATATGAGCAACCACTTTGTGCACTTGTTGCCAAATGTTAGGTTAGTCTCCAATACATCTGTTTCAGTGGTATCCTGGGATCAGCCACTTTGTTTGACAAAGGTTAGGTCTGTATCTCGTCCATCCCCGCCCATACCCCCAATTATTGGGGATTTAATGGGTTATGCTATTGTTGTGTATAATTTCCAGCACTTCTGACATATTTTCAACGTAAGTTTGCTGCTAGCCAATCAAGATAAGGTTATTAACTTCTTGTCCATGTGTGATAAATTTTTTTTATTGGGGAACCTATCTAATACAAGAAATAGAGGATTTAAAAAGTGGGAAGGGAATTCGAAGTCATGACTTCTACGTTATTAGGCCTCAGCCTTGGCCACTAGACTAATGCCTCATTGGCCATGTGAGACAACTTAGTTATTACATGACCCATTCAAACCAAGGACAACTTAGATGCAGAAGCTCGCGGTAAATTGTGAGGGAATAATGCATTAAAACAAAATTTAAAAACTATTATTTGAAACAGAGACGAAGACAAGGGGGCGGGGTGGCAGTCGCTCTCTCAAGATTTGTAAAAATACTACTATATACATATAGTAAAATTTATATGTAGTTTGAAATATTTTATTAAATTCTCTCTCCCCCCACACACACACACACATATTTTTTATATAATTCGGCATGCAGTTTTGGTCCCCTTGATATTAAATTTCTGGCTTCGTCCCTAACTTGAAATGTGACAAAAAAAGAAATTCGTAATATAATGCTTACTTTTGAAAAGCACATGGAGCAAAATTCACTTATGACGTGGCACGAAGCAGGACTTCCACTAACAACACTTATTCCATTTAATTGCTTCCTCCACTCACAGTCCATTAGGATCTAACTTTCTGTTGCTATCATATAAAAAGGTTTCATGACCAAAAAATAAAGGTTTCATGAGCTCGAGGAGATCCATGTTAGGCTTCTACTTCTTTATGTTCGAGAAATGCCAACACCATTCATAATTGCTGGCAATGTGACCAGTGGCGGAGCCAGAATTTGAATTTAGGGGGGGCCGAACTAAAATTTTCTTACGGCGTAAAATAATATATTTGAGGTAGAATTATATATTTTATTAGAAAATTTTAATTTAAACGACACTTATATTCGAAAAGAAAATTAAACTAATTTTTAAAAAAAATTATAAAATGAAGAAAAACCTGACTATTTTTGCATAGACTATTGTCACGAATTATACTTTAAAATACGTAGACCAATCTTATTCCTTTGGTCCCAGGAGTAAGAAAATCAAGAATTAAAATACGGTAACAAATACATATACAAAGTCTTAGGTCAGCGGAACACAGACGGCGGTCCCCGCTAGCCCGTTAGCGGGAGGGGGTCCGGGGGCAGCGCCCCCGGAAGAAAAATCTGATTCTTCATGAACTCATCAAATGAGTTTTCTACCCCGATTTTTAAAGATTTGATTGAAGTTTTTGAAGTCATTAATATCATCACAGTTACAAACTGTTTGGTGCAAAAATTGGATGAATTTAATGACCCGGAAAAGATTTAGGTCTTAGGGTTTAATTAAATTAGAGAATTTATCATCAATATCATCATCAAAAATCAATCTGAAACGCAGAAATCACTCAAAAAATTGGGTCTTCACACAAGTATATAAAAAAATTAAAAATTCTTGGGGGGCCATTTAAAAAAAATAGCTCTATTATTCTGAACCGTTAAATATATATACCTAGTATATAAAAAAATTGAAAATTCTTGGAGCCCCCTGCCCCTTGTAAGCTCCGCCACTGAATGTGGTGATGTTATAAGATCAAATCTTTTTTCTTAAAAAAATTGTTCGCGATATTATCAAACTAAAAAATAAAAATTAACAAAGTCGTGAAAATCAAAATTTGTCAAAAGAAAAATTAAATGAATTGATGTATATTTTATATTTCAATAAAATTCATAAAATAGTAAAACAAGTCTTTTTTCATCTATAATTAATCGTGTAACTTTTTAAAGTGGACATTCAATATTTTTTAACAGGATATATATATATATATTATTTTCTTCAAAAAATAAAACTATATTTATACTTGTATTAACTGGCAGGGTTGCCGATTGGTGGTCTGCAATTGAAACTTAAAAGTGAAGAAAATGGCAATTCAGGTGGAAGAGAACAGTGGTCTATAAATAAAAAGTCATTTCTCAAAAACAAGTAAATAAAAGTCTTATAATGAGAGAAAAGTTGTAAAGGCAAAGTGCAATGAGAGCCATAAAACATTTTATTTTTTTTACATCAGAACCATTTTATTTGATAAGGAGTGGAGTGCTTTAACGGTCGATTTTACGAACGTAAGAGGGTGTTCGAGGAGGCTTCTAAAATTTAGGGCCCCCAGTCTTATGTTAGGTACAATTTTATATATGTGTGTGTATGCGTGTTTGTATTTTGTTGAATAATAATAAAAATCATAATTATTTGAGATTTTTTATGTTGACAACTACCAGTAAATATTGTTGGTTTTTACAAACTAGCCCACTCTATTTATAGGTAAAAGTCAAAAACGTGAAAAATGATATCTTTATTCTTGATATCGATGTAAATTTTTTGAATGTGAAGTCTAAGTTGCTTAGAGAATTCTTGCCTAATGAAAAGATGGGACCTATTTATATTTTGATTTTTTTGAAGCGTATAAATTGTTTTCCTAACACAATAATTGAATATCGAATTTTGTTAACTATCCTAATTAGCTTTGAATCTGCAGAAATGAGCTTTTCAAAATTAAAGTTGTTGAAGTCATACATGTAGGCCTGCAAACGGGTCGGATTTTTATCCGTATCCGACTCGAATCCGATTTTATTTTTAGGATATGGTAAAACTCTAGAACCATATACCCGCATCCGAATCCGAGTCCGTATAAGAGTAATAAAACGGTTACGAATATGAAATATAAAAAATCGTATCCGTTAAACCCGAATCCGTTTCAGGTAAAACAATATATATTCCCTAAAAAAAATATTTTACATGATTTATAGGATTTAGGACTTTTTTGTAATATAAGTATTTTATAGGATTTATGTGATAATTATTTATATTGCAATTTTAGTCCTGTATATATACATTCTTAAGGGTTAAGAGATAACAAACCCTAACATCACAGCCTCTTCTTCTCTCTCCCCCTCCCCTCCCCCCCCCCCCGTTACCTCTTCTACTTTCTCCAGTGCCGTTCCATTTCTTTTCTTTCTTCCCTCTTCTCTCTCTCTCTCTCCCCGTTTCCTTTTCTACCTTTTCCGGCGCCTACTCCTCGCCGATGCTCCTACCGTCACCGCCGCAGGTATATTCAGTTGCGTGTAAAGTATTTTTCTTCCGTTGGTTCTCGTTTACAAAGATATGTTTTTTTGTATTTGGTGTTCGAATTGCAGTATGGTGAAAAGGCTTTAGACTTCTTTCATTTTATTTATTCATAACCTCTAATTTTCTTTTTATTTGAGAAACTATAGATTCGAAACATAATTGTGGATTATAGTATAATTGGACTTTTTTGAAAGCGGATTTTTACCATATCCAGTATTCGGATCCAAATCGTGGATCCGGTAATACATATTTTGGATCCGCTAGGATATGGATACGGATATGGTAGAAAAAAATTAAAAATGGATATGGATCCGGAATAGACAATTCCGTATCCGTTTGCAGCCCTACATACATGTGTTCTACAATGTCTCAGGAAAGACTCAATGGATTAGCGATGATAGCAATTGAGAATGATCTTTTGGAGCAAATAAATATGAAGATTTAGTTGATGATTTTGCTTCGAAGAAAGTTAGAATGATCGCTATTTTCAAGTGAAAAAAGTTTGTCAGTATTTATATTTTTAAAATTCCGTTTAAATTTTTTTAGTACATTTTGGAGAATAAAAATTATGATACAATAATTTTTTTTGGTTATATACATGAAAGTCACTTTTATCCGATTATGTGGGGGCATCATTTTAGAATTTAGCACGGGGTCTCCAAAATGATTGAGACAGAAGGCCCCGGTAAGATTGCATGTACAATTATCACATAGTAATTACATGTAAATTTCTAAAGTGATAAATAAAAACATTATTAACACATAAAACATGAAAACCTTTCATAGCATTAAGGACCTTTTTCCAAAGGAAAAATTAAATTTGACAAATAAATGCGCGGGTTTATGCCAAAATGTAGAAATATCATTGTTGGAAAGTAAATTTGTGCATTTAGACTAACCAATTTATTCTACATGTAATAATTTCATTAATTTAATAGAAATGTATTCTAAAATCTGAAGTCGGAAAGAAATTAATGGAATTTTGAGCTTCCTCGTTTCTTATAATGGGCTTCTAGCATTGAAGATTGGGCCAACATGTACTACGATAGACATCATGAACCAATGCCCCAAGGCCCAATATAAATACACACAAACCCAATAATTCTTCTCAGAAATTGAACCTTGCTAGAGTAGTTGGGGTTTAAATTTCAAAACCAAAGCCACTAACCTGCATTGGGCAAATAAAATCCTACGTTCCCATTTTGTGTCATTTCCCTAACTCATCAATAAAAAATTGTTATTATTAATATTTTTCCTAATAATTTCAATATTTTTGTTAGGTTATATTTTTTTAATTGAAAATTTAACACATAATAATTTCTTATTAATGCGATAAGAAACGGAACACATAATGAAAACATACGATTCTTACCGCCTGCATTGGTGGTATAAACTACAGCTAAAAAAATCTGAATTTTCTATAGGGCAGCAAGGCTCGTTTAACATCTTCAAACAGGTGTTCCAGAGCTCGGAGTTAATGTAGGACTAATTTGGTCTGCTCTAACATTATGTTTTGTAATAGTTGGGCAAATTCCGTTCTCTTTCTAAAGAGTAGAAACACTCCTACTCTCTATAGAAGGTAATCCCCTAGTTCTAGCACAACCATTGCTTTGCAGATTCCTGTGCTCCGACCATTTATGGTCCAATCCTTGTGCCTTTCAAATGAATGTACTCGACCTAGGGTTTGTCTTTAGTCCGAACTCATTATCCAGGTAGGTCTAAGTAAGGCTCCCGGCTCCTATGCGGGACAGTTTTTTGTTCCGCACGTGCGTGGCAAGCTACCAGCCGTCGGATGAGATTTTTTAACGGTTCAGGTCTGGAGAGAGATTTTTTTTTTTAATGTTTTAAGTCCAGCCGCAACTTTTCTCTCTCCAGATCTGGGCCGTTCAAAATTCCATCCGACGGCTGGAATTGTTCCGCATAGGAGCCGGACTGCTAAGTAAGGTATTTTTTTTTGGACATAAATTATTCAACCCAAATTATTGTCTTGGGTTTTAATCCCATCAATATACACATTAATGAACAATTAATTCCTGTTCTATATATTATTCTCTTGAATTGAATGTGATATACCATTAATCAACTAAATTCAACGGGTCAACTAGATGAAAACAATTAACCCCTCGTTTTTTTTTTGCTGAACAATTAATTCTTGTTCTATATGTTATTCTCTTGATTTAAATTGAATGTGCTATACCATTAATCAACTAAATTCAACCGGTAAACTATATGAAAACAATTAACCCCTCATTTAAAAATGCTAAGATCTTGATTTGATTATAATCAAATCTACATTTTAAAATTTTAATGTTAAGTTAAATATAAGTAATCAAAGGTTCCTTAGCTCAGTGGGGCAAGGGTCTGGCCACGACCATGAGGTCGTGTGTTCGATGCCCTCTTCATGCAATGGAGCAAGCTTTAATTGTCTCCCTTTCTAAGGCTATCTTCTTCTCTTCTCTTCCCTTATGGGGCAACCGCCCATCCGGGCTTAAAAAAAAAGTTAAATATAAGTATTATTTGGAATGAAAAAGAATTAGGTATATAGATTTTTGGGGGTAAAAATTAGGTGTATAGATAGTGGGGTCGTGGGTTAAATACCCTCCCATGCAATGGACAAGCTTTAATTGTCTTTCTTTCTAGGGTTATCTTCTCCTCTTGTGAGGCGTTTCTCTCCCCTTATAGGGCAACCACCCATCCGGGCTTCAAAAAAAAAGAGTTAAATATAAGTATTATTTGAAATGAAAAAGAATTAGGTATATAGATTTTTTTGGGGGTAAAAATTAGGTGTATAGATAGTGGGTTGCATAGAAAATTTGATTATATGGGATAAAAAAGGCCTCTAGCCTCATTATTTACATTTTTCATAAAATAATGGAAAATTCTGATGTGAAACAGATGTACGTAGATATTGTGGTTCAAAATAAGTTACGACATCACATAATTATCTCTCTCCTCATTCTGTAGTAATGTGGTTATTTCTAAATCACATGATCCAATAGACCTAATCCATATCAGAATTATCTTAAAATAATGGAGTTTCAACTACAGTTATAGTAAATGAATTATTTATAACAAAGTAAGATTAAATGTTTGTTTTATTTTTGTATCACATTTTAAGAGAACTTTGGTAACAAAACGAGTTGATTTAAATAGAAAGAGTTTGATGTAATTTATAAAAAAAAATCGAGTTCAAATATTATTAAAATAGAAAAATCTCTTTGAGAGTTCTAACCCCAGGGGTATCCAAACGTACTAGCTGTACGGATGGATATTTTATGTTAGTGGGGAAATGTTGTGCTCAGCCCACTTGGGAGCTCCCGGCTCCTATGCGGAATGTCCTTTTGTTCCGCACATGCGGGACACATTGTCAGCCGTCGGATGAGATTTTTTAACGGCTCAGATCTGGAGAGAAAAGTTTTTTAAATATTTTAAGTCCAGCTGCAACTTTTCTCTCTCCAGATCTGGACCGTTAAAAATCTCATCCGACGGCTGAAAGTGTTCCGTAGGTACGGAATTTTGGCTGTTCCGCACCTGAGCCGGACTGCACTTGGGAATCTTCAGCAGCCAACGACATGATTGATAATGGAATTCCTACAGGAATCTAAAATCCATGTTTCTTTTTTCATTCTTCTTTTTATTTTTAAAATTTTTGGATGGGTTTGACTCCGATCACTATTACGGGTTAAGACAAGCTCTATGGACCATATATCGCTTAAAAGGATATTTGCAGATCACCCACCAACAGCCCTCACATCGGCAGTGGAAATTGAACACTTAATCTTTATAACAACGTGTTAAATTTTTATCAACTGAGTCAACTTGTGTTGGTAAATCCATCCATGCTTCTTTTGCACATTAGGTATTATTAGGATTTCCGACAATGTGCCTCACCATGTGGTCAGAATTCCACTACCACCCTTCATTTCCTTTCTATCATTCCTTTTTTCTAGAGAAAAAGAAAAAAGAAAAGGCAAAATTTGCTTTTTATTAGTAGAACTACACATACACATGTGCTTCAAAGTACATTTTTTTTTATATGTATGTACATTTTTGTAAAATTGACAAATAAGAAGGATGAGAATTTAATAGTTGGTACAAAATTAAAAAAATGACACCAATTTTACCTGAACATATGTTCAAATAAAAAATTTCACTAAAAAAAATACTAGAATCTCAAACTGAGACTCAATCCAATAAGATCATAATAAGATAGTAACCTAATCACTCTTTTCACCCATTTTCAAATTAAATATCCACTTTTTATTTTTTTTTCTCCCAAATGTTAATTTTTTTTAAATGAGGGGACCTCCAAGAAAAATGAACGGCCGTCCAGTGGGTTGATATAGAATTTAATATTCTTCTTTACTAATAATTTATTGTCGCCTGAGTTATCTTTTTGCTGTAGGTGGGACCCTCCGTTACGTAATGAGCGTTTATATTGGTTAAGAATCCTTTATCCCCAATTTGTGTATCTATGCACGTGTTATCAATAAGAAATTGACACGTGTTAATTTTTTAATTAAGAAATCTATAACATAAAATAAATAGTAAAACGCGTAAGAAAAATATATTTTCTATGTCCACGTGACGAATTTTGAGTGGTGAGTATATGCATGAGTATATAAGTTGGGTACAGACGATTTTTTACAGTATTTTTTTTAATCTCGGTTTCAGGCTAATCTTGAATTCAAATCCAAACTAAATGTTTAATGAATTACTCCCTCCATTCCCATTTAATTATCGTTTATGAGATATATATGTATATAGATTAATTGTCATTTACATGTCTTTTATTAGATGTCAATAATGATTTCAATTATACCCTCAATATATCTTTTATTGAAAGAGTGAAAGAGAAGAAGGAAATAAGAGGTATTATTGAAATTGTGGTGGAAAGATTATTATTTGTTTTAATTTTTTAATTTTTTTATAGTGTCATAAACAACCTATATTGAGGAATAGAGTGAGTAGTATTTGATATTTTATTTTCATACTCAACAGTCTAAATCTTATTTTAAATCTCAACCATAAATCAAACTCAATCCAAATACGCTTTTAGACTCACTGTTATTTGTTCAGTGTTTGAAATTAGGCTATCACAGAATCGACGGCGGGAAGATGCCGGGATGCTTCCACGATAACCTTTTAGGGTTGCCTGACTATTTTAATGAGGTAACGCTGAAAAATAAATGAAACTTTTTGTACAATTTGGATTTGAATTCCTAAAGGTTGATATTTTTTCCCCTGTAGCTCTTTGTGTCTTGTTTTTCAAAGTTGTTTGACTATATAGCTGTAACCAACACAAGTTGGCTCAGTTGGTAAAGATTTGACACGTCCTCACAAAGGTCAAGTGTTCAATTCCCGCTCGCGACGTGAGGGATCTGTATTGGTGGGTGATGCATGAAGATCTTCAGTAAGCGACTTTCATGGTCCCCTGAGGCCCTGCTGCGACCAGTGATGGTTGACCGGAGCCGAACCCACCCGAACTTTTATTTTACCAAAAAAAAATAGCTGTAACCTTTACCCAAAAGATTTAAAAAAGAAAGAAAGAAAATGAAACAATATAGCTGTAGCAAAAACTTTGAATATCTAGTAGTCTCTCTCTCTCGACTCGACTAAAATTAAGGCGTTGAGGGATGCTTTTTTTTTACGCCCGAAGGCGATTGCCCCGAGAAAATGAGCGGAGAGTACCCTATATCAGGGAGATTGTAGCATGCTCCATGCCTGGGAAGAGAGTTTAGTCTCATAAAGAGGAGAATAGTATTGCCCCATTTGCGAGGAGAAGGTGTTGAACTTGAGACCTTCCGGTCCCAAGCCAAAAGCTTATCCACTGGGCCGCACCTTTTGTTGACGGGATGCTTCCTCAACACCAGAATGTTGAATTTCACTATAGAATAATAGTTATTTTTATTTTCTTACTATTGGGTAAAAGAATCATCAAATCAGATTTAACATGTAATAAGAAAAATATCATTCAGTCTCGTAATCGGATCCGTCTCTCAATCAATAGTGATAATCAAATTATATTTATCTTTTAGGTTTCAGTCACCACGAGTAAGTAAAACTTTGTTATCGATGTTACTTAATCCGTCTCAAATTATCTGTCTATCTTGTATTTTGCACATGAAGTAAGGTTTCATCAAATTCTATAGTGTGATATGAAAAATATCAAACATGACCCTATTTAATTTTAATTCCAATTTAATTCTATATTTTCTCGCCCTCTATATTCTTCTCTCTTCAACATTTAATGTAAGAGGTAAGATTGGAAAAATCACTATTAATAAATTATTTATTTAGAAAGTGGACAAATAATTTAAGACATATTAAAAAAAATTATGTGAACAGATAATTTGTGATGGAGTGAGTAAATATTTTTCATCGACGGTCATCATATGTAGAAGTAGTACCTCTTTCTCTTTTTTTTTAGTGAACAAGTATAACCTTTGAATGACCACGACAATCTTTCCTTTCTTTAGGTACTTTTTTAAGGGGTGAAATTAGGTTTAAGTTCATTTTTACCGGATGTGTTTGCACCACCAAGTAGTGTTCATTATATTATGGGACGAAGACCAATATTTTTAAAAATATTATTAGGTATAGTAAATTTTATATGTAGTTCGGAATATTTTATCAGTTTAGTACCTTAAAAAAAATTTTTTACTTTTTTTATATGTAGTTCGACATGTTGTTGCAGTTTCGCCCCCTAACGCTAAATTTCTGATTTCGTCCCGATTATTTTAGTTCACATGAAAAACAATATATATATATACAATGGAGCTGAAAGTCTGGAATTGGGCCCAGTCATTTTGATTATTTGGCAACACCTAGACCGTGTATTGGTATTATATAGTTGTAAATCCGATGACCTTAGTTGTTTTTTGTTTGTACTGATGTTATGTTTGCTGCTAGCACACGTTAGGAAAACTTAGAATTATTCTGTCCAGAACCGCCAGCGCCTCTCTAATTAATCAAGCTAGTTGCTTGGTTGTCTACCAAATAATCCTCAAATTTGAATAAAGTCTTTATTAATAATAGAGCCAGCGGACCGAGTCTGAATTTGATATGGCCCATTATGGTACTTATAACATGCATAATGTTTTTTTTTTTGGTAAAAAAAACACCGAAAATTTATTTGTGACAGAAATAATACATTAAAATTCAATAATTTAATGTTTTTGTCCTTTCTTATTAGAGATCATTCTTTGAATTAGGTGTCTTGTCATCTAATTTACTTGCTTAATTTATTGAATTTTGAGAATAGAAGCTTCCCATTCTTAGAGATGCTGATCTTGATGTTACTATTTGTTAATTTTTTCTTCTATTAAAATAATCCCAGATAAGTTGATCTACTTATGGGTTGTCTTCACATATCACCAAACCTTTCAATTTCCTTTTAATTTTTTTTAACTTCAAATTTTAATCATATAAAAAAAGAAGAACCAATGTCAAGCACTCAAGTTGCTCACGCCTCTAGTGCATAGCATGACTCTGTTTTGCACGTGCCGAATAAATCACGATTATCAAATTTAATATTTGACAATTGAATTTTTTTGAGAAAGAATATAAGTTCATAAATCGAGAATATGTGTTCTTTTTTTTCTTAATTGTCAAATAAAAAATTTAATAACTGAAAATTTATTTTATACGTGAAGAAAAAAGATCTAATCCGATGGACAAGCTCTCAAGTTCGTACTAGGTGCTTTTCTCACTAGCCCCATAAGTACATAAAATTTAATTATAATTAAATATCTGTCGATATGCTATGGAGTGGACAGGTCATTTTCATGGAAGGTGTTTATCACCAATCGCATATTGTTAAAGGACGAAATTTAACAATCGCATATTTATTTGAGGAGATTAATGCATGCTTATTATTTCTATTTATAAATACTGGTTCTTTTGGCTCAAGAACTCGTGCAATTTTATCTTTTCTTTTCTAGAGCAACTTTCTGGAATAACAAAATCTGCTCTCAAATTTATTTTTCTTCCAGACATTTTCTTGTGGCTGAAAGAGCTGTTTCTTAGTATCATCTTAAGCAAAGTCTTGGATTTCATCACATTGTGGAACATTATTCAAGAATTTAACTCTCAAGGTATGCCTATTTTTGCAGATTTATGGGATTTTGAGATTATCCCTTTTTTTTTTTTTTTCAAGAAATGGTCTTGATATAGCAATAAATCAGAAATCAGAGCTGTTCTGGTAGCTTTAGATCCTGTCCTTCTAGGCCTTCTTTCCTCAAGGAGGACATTTTTCAACAAGAAATAAAAAACTAAGAACCAAAGACAAGTGCTATCTTATTATCTTCCAAGTTGATGAGCTAAAATAAATTTTGATTTGACCATTCAGTGGTTTTGTAATTTAGTGACCATTTTGTTAATCTCTTTTATGTTACTGTCATCAACATTTCATATATTGTTTTGTAACTGTAATTCTTTTGTTGATTCGTATAGTCAATTCCGATTACTCGGGGATTAAAGCTCCGTTCTTGTTATAGTAGTGGTATTATTGGGGAAATGGATAGTTCTGAGTCAAAAGTGTTGCGTGGACTGTGTTAAGTCTTTACTACGTTAACAGATCTATTTCTCTATCAGGTTCTACTGCTTAAACATGGCATCCACTGAAACAATTGATATTCAAGGCGGAAATTCGCCTGAAAACATTCCATCACTGATCAAACACATAGAAGTTGCTGGTTTCGACAGCATTGAGCTGCAAAATGACTTAAATGGTCATCAGCCTGAAGTTTCTCATCATCAGAGAGGCCAATCTATTTCCCTTAGCTTACCACCTTCACCTCTAAAATCCCACTTTCAGAGCCCCAAAAAAGTAATTTTCGATGATAATAATCTTGAAACAACCGTCGACACTAAAGATCCTCCTGCAAAACCAACAAAGAAAAGAAGGTTCTATTCTCAGCCAATTCCAAAAGGTGCATTTCCCAATGTCCAATCTCCGAACCTTCCTCCCCTAAGAAATCCCGCAATTGAAAGGTTTAAGGATACTAGGTATGATTCTTTCAAGACCTGGTCTGGAAGATTGGAGAGACAATTTTCCAATTTGCGCGGGAAGCATAAGGAAAATCCACAAGAGCCCAATTCTCAGCAGCAGAATAAGGAAGTTGAGAATTTACCTGTAGACCGATACTTCGATGCCCTGGAGGGACCTGAATTGGACACATTAAGGGTATGTAGTCTATAACATTTAAGGCCTATTAAGTATTCGCATATGTTTTCTGTTTTACTGTACATGACTAATCCAGAATGTATGTATATATATGTTACCTGAATTTTTTAGGTTTTGGTTGTCGCATTCATGTCAACATAATACTACATGGGTGTGGGTATTAGATTCTTATTGGATGTGGACGAAAAATATTGAGTACTTTGACTGAGTCTAAGCGCATTTCCAACCACGATATTCCATATCATGTCTATAGTGAGGAGGATATTATAGGCATATTCCCTAAATTATATGTCTATTTCCCTTCATAAAAGAAAATTAATTCGTTAATTTCCCCTTATGCCCCTAATTATTGTTGTATCCATGTGTCAATGTGGAGTTTTTAGAAGTATCCTCGTATCCTTACTTTTACTTACTTTTAGAGGTATAAATACCTGACACCTAGGTATTTACTCGTACTCGACTCCAGGTAACATAACATTAATATTGAAATGCCTATTTGTATGTACAAAATGAATATAAAATTGTATATTCAATTTCGTACGGACGCAGTATTACTAATGTGTTCTTGATTTTTTTTTCCTTTACAGCCATCTGAAGAAATACTTCTACCTGAAGACAAGCAATGGCCATTTCTACTTAGATTTCCCATTTCTTCATTTGGTATATGTCTTGGTGTTAGCAGTCAAGCCATTATGTGGAAAGCCTTAGCAACTTCCCCTGCCACAGAATTTCTCCATATAAGCATAAATATAAACCTTGTTCTATGGTGGATTTCTATAGCTCTTGTAGCCATTATATCTTGCACTTACTTCTTGAAAATAATTTTCTACTTTGAAGCCGTTCGACGAGAATATTACCACCCAGTAAGAGTTAACTTCTTCTTTGCTCCCTGGATAGCTCTTCTCTTCTTAGTTCTTGGAATCCCACCATCAATTGCTGAAAAGCCTCATGCAGTTCTTTGGTATGTTCTTATGACTCCAATTTTTGTTTTGGAACTTAAGATATATGGACAATGGATGTCTGGTGGTCAAAGGAGGCTATCAAAAGTGGCTAATCCGTCAAACCATTTGTCAGTTGTTGGGAATTTTGTTGGGGCATTGCTTGGTGCTACCATGGGATTAAAAGAAGGACCTATTTTCTTCTTTGCTGTTGGATTTGCTCATTACACTGTTTTGTTTGTTACTCTTTACCAAAGACTTCCAACTAATGAGACACTTCCAAAGGAGCTTCACCCTGTCTTCTTCCTCTTTGTTGCTGCTCCAAGTGTTGCTTCTATGGCTTGGGCTAAAATTCAAGGTTCCTTTGACTATGGATCCAGAGTTTCTTACTTCATTGCCCTCTTCCTTTATTTTTCACTGGTACCCCTCTTTATCCTGCCTTTTTAGTACTCAATACTTTGCATTTTACTTGAGAGTCCATGTTAAAAAGGGGTTAGTTTAATTGGTTATAAATACCATTAACGATAGATTCTGAGTCCGAAACACATTTATATCCTCCCCTAATGCATTAAAAAAAATTGAAATCCCATGCTATGCACATTGTTTTGAGTTTTGTTACTATGCTAGTTATCTAATCAGTTTTCCCTTTTCTTTTCTTTTATTACAGGTTGTTCGCATTAACTTTTTCCGAGGCTTCAGGTAATTGTTAAAACTAACCTAGTTCTGGCGGCCATGAATCTTCGAATATGTTGTGTATTACACGATGAAATGGTTTCACATGTAGTAATATGATTAGTTAATGATGCTACTGTGTGTGAAACGATTCCATTGGTATTACTAGACGATGTATTAAGCAACTTATTATATCTGAAAAAGCTGCATATATGCAACTTCTCTCAAGATCTTAATGATTCCCTTGCTGTCAAATACAGGTTTTCATTGGCATGGTGGGCGTATACGTTTCCAATGACGGGAGCAGCAATTGCTACAGTCAGATACTCGACCATGGTAACAAACGTAGTGACAAAATCTTTAACGGTTGGACTATGTGGCATCGCTACACTTATAGTAACTGGATTGCTAGTAACGACCATTATACACGCATTTGTTCTTCGCGATCTTTTTCCGAATGACAACGCTATTGCTATTATTAGCGAAAGAAAACCTAAAAGAAGAAACAGATGGTATCTCAAGAGAAATGGCAGTTCAGACACTAGTACTAGAGACATTGATCATTTCCTTAAATATTCTTCTTCAGCAGATGAGAACGATCTAGAAGCTTCTATTCCTCCTCCTAGCTCCACAGCTGATTCTGGAAGCAATAGTGATCAGAAAGCAAAGGTTATTGTTATGTAGACACTGTAAAATTTAAGCCAATTAATTAGGGTAGGGGCAGTAAATATTTTTGGTAGTTATTATGAGTTGTTTTTATGTACAAATTGTAAATGAGGTATGGAGGTAAGAAGAGGTTAAAATGAGGACCATCTTGTAAAGCAATTGATGAAAAATCGAATGAGAATATCTATATCCGTCTTTGAAACCTTCATATATCTCTTTATGCCTACCACCAAAAGTAGAGTGTTTAATAATAATATAAAAAAATCACGTGGCTGTTAGCAATTAGTGATTTTATTTTATTTATTTTATTATTTTTGTGTCACAATCTGTCTTTTAAGTTTGTATTGAAAACCCATGGGTTGATAAAAATAACTAATACTTATTTTGGTCCCTAAATTATTTACGGTTAACTATTTATTTATTTTTTTTTATTTTTTATCCCCAAAGTAATTATAGAGTAATATAGACAGCCAGCTTCGTCCATATGTAAAATAAAGTCACATTATTTTACATTTTCCATTAAAATGCGTCACATGACACACACGATTATTTTCAAAGTGCAAGAAAAAAGGGTTCATTTTTTTCTTCTTCTTCACAAATAACAATGTCAATACTTTAATAAATCCTCTCTTAAATTCTTGGAACTAATCTAACCTGCAGAAGGCCATAAAATGTCACTGAGAATGGTCTTTAGACCCCTTTTCAGGTACCCCAATTGTCTCAAAATGGTGCAGCTACATTGCTTGATGCTACAATACTACCCCAAACCACTTTTTCTTTCTACTTTTCTGATTCTTCCCTGAAAATAATTCAACCTAATTAATCTTACCCCAAGAATTTTATAGGAATCTTCTAATGGTGTTTGGCTGAATTTACAGGAATTTTTCGTCATGGTTGCTGATAATTGCAAGTTGGGATGGGATTATTGAAAATTGCAGGACTTGAATTTGGATTGTGTAAAAAATGAGTTTCATTTTTGAATTCAAAGAAGAAGAAGGGAGAATGGAAGATGGTAAACTTTGTAGAGTGCAAAACTCTCTAATGGCTGCTCAATAAAAAATATGAAAGTGATTAACCATAAATGAACCAAAATAATTATTAAATTGTTTGATAAAATATGTTTTTAACCAATTGAAGTGTATTATTAACCTTATTCACATCCTTTTACTGTAGTCTTGAAATTGTTTCATGATCTACAATAGTAGACTAGACTCTCTCTGTAGTAGCTGAAGAAATTAGATTATAATATGAGTGATTTTTTTAAAGGACTCATATGAGTGATAAGCTTTGAGAATTATAAATACGTAGATAGTTAGGTGGTGAAATCTCCATCAATTTGGTTGCTCTTCTTCTAATTAATTATATATTTTTTTTTATTGAAGTTGTAGCACCAAAATGAAAAATTCCAACTCCTTAAAATCTTTTCGGTAAATACATAGAATATAAGTAGTTTTTTTTTTAAGCCCGATTGGGCGGTTGCCCCACTTAAGTGAGAGAAATGCCTCACAGGAGGAGGATGGTAGCCCTAGAAAGGGGGATTTTAAAGTTTGCCTCACGTAGGAGGAAGGTATCGAACCCGCGAGACCTCACGGTCGTAGGCAGGTGCTCGCCCCACTGAGTTAGGACACCTTAGATATAATATAAGTAGTTTGTTGGACCAAATCTACCCAATGCTGAACTACAAGGTAGCCCAAACAGTGGCTCATTATCCCATGAATATAAGGGGGATTTGCATGGGCTTGGCCCGTTTTTCCCAGATCAGTCATAACATGGCACCCGGAAAAGTGGGACAAACATTTTTGTCCATAGCTGAAGTCCCACTTCCGTCCGAGCCATAACGGAAGTGGGACTTCCGTTATGGCTGATGTGGCGATTTCACCCCAGCGCAGTGCCACGTGGCCATAACGAAGTCCCACTTCCGTTATTGCCCGAGCGAAAGTGGGACTTCAGTTATGGTCTCGCCAAAAAATACCCTACTAAAACCCCTAACTTTTGTCCAGTGACTTTGAGGACGGAATTCCCACTTCCCAGTCCTCAACTTCCGACCCTGATTTGCGGCGTGTAGTCACTTCTCACTTTTGCTTTTTTGACCCAAAAAAAATTTCGAAACGGTTTTGGCAAATTCGTGCGCATTTATGACCGATTTTCAGAGACTTGTCCAATAAAAAAAATAATTTTACAATTTCCAACCACATCTATAAAAACCCCTCCAAACCTCTCCACTCCACAACATACAACCTTCTCAAACCCTTAAAAACCCTATCCTCCATATTACTAGCTTTGAAAATGAATAGCGAAATGAATCCCGGGCACTGGAAGAGTATTTGAGATACCAATTTACAATTGCGGTCGATATCAGAACCGATGGAAAAATGGTAGTATTGTATTTTGTAATGAGTAATTTTTTATTGTATGAAATGTGTTCAGCTATCTAACTCATAATTTTGGATGTGTAGCGTCTTCCAGCGAAGTACACAAGTTGGTTGGAGCAAACCGGTCTCGGGCTAGCAAATTCTGTCTATCTGAAGGACGACCATGGGAATCAATGGTGCGTTTATGTAAACAAAATAGATGACACCTACTTACTGAGACGGAGGTTTGCAACAATTTTTGCGTGACAACAATCTTCGTCCCACAAATAAAGTTCATTTTATACCATCACCCATGAATGTATTAGATATTTTTTGTTAAGGGAGGGCAGGGATAGGTTACCTGAAGGGTGAATTATCGTATCCCTCAGACGGGGCATTTTTCCGGCAGAGTTTTCGAATAGACATTTACAAAACATATTTGGGACTTTCAAAACCGGTACGTTTTGTAATATTAAAATTTTTGTATTAAAATCGTTCAATTTACATTTATGTGTTGTAATGTTGTTTCCCGTGTACAGTGGATATGTCCGTAATACATGCAATGGCGTGTTAGAATGCGACTTGGAATCCCAGAAGTACTACACATGCGCAACCTTCACGGTAACAAATTGACTACTGCAAGTGACTAGAGACGAAGTGCTGCATTGTTACTATTTTTTTGGGGGTGGGATGAGTTTGTTGTGTTTTCTAGATTACACCCGGGTGACCATGTAAAAATTCATCCGACCCCTTACGATATCCTTGATTACGGGGTCGGGAATGATGATTTTTTTCGATTTATTACGTCAACTTTAATAATTTGTATTTGAAATGTAAGATGTTCGATGAAATTGAGGCCAGGGAAAAATCGAGAACATTCACAACAATTTTATAAATTCTAAACTATTACAATTCGGAGAATTTAAATACAATTCTTGTGGAGGGTGGGGGTGGTTCTTTGAAGATGTGCTAACATGGGGCAAGTCTTCGGGTTGTGACCAAACTCGCTTACGATGGCCGCACTTCTTTTCCACTTTGAGTGCCCCTATTCTCTGTGTCCATAGGCATTTGGTATCTCCGCCTTGAGGTCGACCCACTGCGTAGCTTTCATGTTAGGTGGGTGATATGTCAAATCAAAGGGGGGATCTCCAAATGAGCGGGATCGAGTACGGGATATAAAATAGACTTGTAAGTATTCCTATAATGTTCGAGAGAATAGACGGGGTGGATGAATCGAGAAGCATCCCTGCATTATCGATTTGGACACGGCGATGACATGGGAGCATGGGCTCGAATAAGCGGCCCACTTATCACGGCTACACCCACGAGCCCGATAAGTTGACCGGGTGTACGTTTTTCCACCTTGGCCGGGTCCTCTATGTCGGGACATGACCACTATAGATACCTTGGTCCATGTGGTGTCGGTTTACAAGAAGAGTTGCTTGCCTTTTTCTTCGTACGCGAAATCTTGCTCCCATATCCTCTTAGGGAAAGGCGTTTGACAACCATTTGCGTCTTGCTGGGTGTTTGTCAAAATAATGTACAAGTTTAAAAAATATCATCTCCACGAGCGCTTTCAAAGGCAGCGCTCTAGAGCTGCTTTAGAACGCTATTAAGCGCCTCGACATGTTTGTAGTCATGCAACCGAAACGCATTCCCCGTCGTATGCCGAGTCCACAACTCTTTGGGTTGATGCATTAACCAGTTAAACGCATCCTCATCTTTTTGTTTTATACGGTCTAGATAAAGATCGCACTTAACCTTTTTCGGTTGGCTTGCAGCAATCCACACATAATCTTTCAATTCTTTGTTTTTTGCATGAGTGTGGAAATTGGACCTGTAATGCCTAAGGCAGTATCGGTGCACTGCCTTTGGGGGTTGCCATCCGGTGAGGGTTGCCACGGCACTAAGAATGCCGGCATGACGATCGTGTAAAACACAAGAGGGGGGGTGAATTGGGTTTTAACTAATCTTGGCAACTTTTTCAAATCTTTGCAATGCAAGTGAAAGTATAAGCAAGATGAACAAAGGCTAAAGCAAAACCCAATCAACAAGACAAAGGATTTATAGTGGTTCGATTCACTTAGAATCTACCTCCACTACCTTGAGCCGCACCCAAGGATTTCAAAACACTTCACTAAGAAGATGCCCACACAAAGTAGGACTTTTACAATTGCCCACACAAAGTAGGACTTTACAACCAAAGGATGCCCACACAAAGTAGGACTTACAATAATAACCCTATCACTAAGAAAGGGAATTAAGAAAGGTTAAGTACAAGGTTGTTCACTCTTCTAAGTGAAAGATATAGTACCTTTGAAGCACAAACAATTTAGCTCTTGAACATAAGAGGTCCACTCTTTGTCTTGCTTTTAAAAGAATACTCTTGAATGCTTTAGATCATAAGGATGAAGAGTATTTTGCTTTGAAAGTGTTTTGGCTTGATGAGAGATCAATGAATATTTGATATGCAAGCCTTAGAATGATTCTCTAGCTTTGGAGTATTTATACATTTCAAAATAGGCTGAAAATCGAGTCTCCAACGGTCAAATAACGGCTAGAAATCGCAGAGTTCGGTTGATCGAACAGAGCACTTCGGATGACCGAAGGCCAACTTCGGATCCACCATGGACTAGGTCGGTCGACCGACTAGACACATAGGTCGACCGAACTCCTCATAGGTCGACCGAACCTCTTCTTCAGACCTCTCAGTTTCTGCTCGGTTGAACCGAACTTGAGCTCGGTTGACCGAACTTCCAAAGTGGTTTTTCACACGTTTTGAAATCTTTTGAAGTCTTTTAAAGTCTAAAAAGGTTTTCCTAAAAGGTAACAAGTATGAACACTTGGAAAACTTTTCTAAAAGACTTATCTATGAAATCAAAGGCTTTTTGGATAAGGAAACTTATTTGAAACTTTTGCCTTTTGAAAACGTGCTTTGTGTGCAAGCAAGACTTGAATGTAGAGCATATGTTCATGAGAGCTTTGGTTAGAGCTTTCTAAGATTGCGACTAATGACAACAAAGCTAAACTAACCAAACCTAAGTCTTCAATCTTCAATCTTGATGGATGAGCCTTGTATATCTTTGAATCTTGATATCAATGGCTTTCAATGGCTTGATTGAAGTACTTAGAGCTTCCTACAAGATTTCCAATATTCTATCACAGAGATTAAAATCATTAGACACAACATCAAATGTTTGTCCAATATCAAAAAACAGAGTTCGTTCGCCCTTAGGGCTTACAATCTCCCCCTTTTTGATTATGACAAACTTTGATGTAATAAGATAGAATATGGACAATGTAAGTACATGGAAGCATGGCAAAAGGATCTAAGAACAAATAAGTACAAAGACTAATGCTTAGAAGATACCAATTGTATACGATACCAATTGCAAAGACAAATATATGCAAAGACATAAGCACTAGCATTATAAGTTCTTTTGCCATATAAACTAGGGACTCTTAGAAGAACCCTATTTCCCAACCATCCTCCTTGCCTCCTTCCTTCCATCAAAAGGCAAGTTTTGAGACATAAGATATATACAAACATATACAAGCTCCCCCTCAAAACATGCCGGGTAGGATAAAAAAAATGATTAATACACATTTTAGCAAGATTAATACACATTTTTCTCCCCCTTTGGCATAATCAAAAAGACTACAAACTCCATAGTTAATACACCATTTTTCTTGAAGAATGATCTTTTTGAATAAGCTTGGTTGATTTCAAAATACAAAGAGTCCATAATGACACATAAAAATAAAAATAAAAGGTTATTTATGGCTCAAAAAGAATATCAACCAAAGCTAAAAACAAAGGAGATAGGGAATATAACCTTTAAGAACAATCTCCCCGTTTATCAAACATACGATGTTAGCTATTTGAGATAAAACCAAGTATGATACAAATTGACCAATTGTAAAAACCAATTGTAAATGTAGCCAATTGTAAAATACGTTTGAAAATATAGCTAACAAAGTACTAGTGGAAGTGATACAATGAATACATAAGTTAAGCATAAGTATCACAACCAAAAGAAGTAGAGGAAGTGTAAGAAAACACTTTGAGTACATTCCTCTAACATGTTAATGGTTAGCTAAATGAGTGTAACAACTCTTAAAGCAATACTAACCAAAAACTATAATGAGATCACAATGGATAAGACAAAGAAGAATATGATCTCAAAGTTATTAAGGGAGAATATATGTGATACCAATAACACATATAACTTCCAAAATAACTTACACACGTTGGCTATAAGAGATAAAAGATGAAAGACAAGCCAACAAGTGATGTGATGATGTAAAATAAGAACAATTGAGCATACATCACATATTATGAGAGAGGTATGAGTTGAAAACATTTGAAAAACTCCCTCTTAGGTTGTGCCACTTCCAAACACTCAAATAGACACAACCCATGGCATAATGCCACAATCACAGTTTATATCCTAAGTCAAGCATCTAGACGATCAACCACATAAGATTAATGCTAAAGACTTGAATATAAACACAAACCCCTATATGCAATAAAGATCAAGTGAAAACTAAACATAGCATATACAAAAACTTCCCCAAAGCATAAAACACTTCATAATAGAGGGGAGGGGGTAGTAAAAAAGGAGATTTAATCACAAAGATCAAATCATTAAGCTCACTCATAACATGCTCAAGAGAATCAAAAACATATGAAGAACAAGCATGTTATAAAATCTCCAAGGTGCCCATTTCAAGAACAATTAAACATTATATGGAAAGTAAGATCAATAATTGTTCAAGGAAATGAAAGAGATTGAGTTTAGGAATATCTCATTGAATTTGATGAATGCTTTTGCACTTTGAGTTCCTTCAATGAGTTCCTTGAGCTTCTCAATCTTCTTTGCATGACAAGTGTAGAGTCATCAATGATGGGTGACTTTTCTTTGATGAATCCTCTACAATCTTGTGATCCTTGGCATTTGACTCTTTTATTGGAGTCTTAGCTCATTTGTGCCATTCCTTGTAGTTCATATCTTCTTCTTGAAGTTTAGAACTCTTTGTTACCTACAAGGGATTCTTGAGAGCAAAAAATGGTACCTTTTTTCAAGGTCCTTCATGATTAGCTCAAAATCTCAAGTAAGACAAATATGCATAAGGATCATGCAAATCAAAAACCAAAACAACTAGATGGATTCTTAAATGAATATGACATGATAAAACAAGAATCAATCAAGTTGCATATGCTACATCTCATAGATACCTTAGCTAAACTCAACATGGACAATAAAGAGCATGCTAAAGGTTATCTATAAAAATATAAACTTCAAGAATGTGAGATGCAACATATATAAGAGCAAGCATATATAAATATCAAAAACACTTAAACACATTAATTAAAGTGTTAAGAGAAGGTGATTTTGATACCATTGCTTTCTTACCAAGTGATGAAGACATTGTATAGACACTTTGGCTCTTGTCATCACTTGATGCTTTGCTCTTGGTATCTAAGCAACTTGGTTCTCCATTTGATTAACATTTGAGCTTTGAGAAACCAAGTGTTAAGGAGTGCTTTTGAATTTCTTCCTTTGGCACAACTCCTTTAACTTCTCCCCAATGCCACTTCTCTTTGAATCAAGTCCATTGAAGCTTTGTGGCATTCATCTAACTTATAGGAACCTATAAGATCAAGGGAGGAGTAACTTTTGGTACCCACTTTTGTTTGGGTCCATGGGGGTTAGTTAAAGTACGCTTAACTCTCCAAACCGTTTTAACCCCTTTTTCAATCTTCTTCTTCACATGGCATCTAACACTAAAATGACCATGTTTTCCACAATAAGTGCAACAAGTGTGTGGCTTAGAAGATTTGTGAACATGCTCATGATATCTATTTTGCCTATGTGAGGAACTAGCATGCACAAAGTTATTCTTAGGCAACTTAGAAAAAGCTAGCATGATCAAAGTGATTAGCATTATAACCAAGACCATGTCTATCATGTGAAGCACGTTGCATAACAAGAATATGATCAAGCTTTTGTGTTCCTTTGGAGAACTTGTCAACTAGTGAAGTAAGCTCAACAACTTTGATTTTCAAACTATCAAATTCAACAAGTTGATATTCAAGAGATGACATTTTATCACATGCTTCTTTGTATTGTAATGAAGATGTTTTGCAAGTAGTAATGAGATTTTCATTTTCACATTTCAAGCATTTAACATCATCACACAATTTTTTCATTATCATTAATCAACTTTGATCTTTCATCAAGCAAGGATTCAATTTTAAGTTTCATCTCTTTGTTTTGCTTTTGCACATTTTTTTTCATTTGCTCATACATATCATATAAAAAGCTCATTAGGATCTTCTCATCATCATCATCATTAGAATATGAAGGGGAGGGAGAAAGATGTACCTCATTACCAAAAGCCATGAAGCAAACATTTGAGTTTTCCTCTCCTTCTTCATTTTCTCTCTCATCTTGATCCCATGTGCATAGCATGCCCTTTGCATTCTTTGATTTGAAGAATTTTTTTCTTTTTTGTCTTCCTTGAGACCCTTTGCTTTGGCGGTTGGGCAATTTCCTAAGAGATGTTGATTGCTTCCACACTCATAGCATTCCATCCCATTAGGATTTAGTTCTCTTCTATTTTGATGGAATTTTTCTTCCTTTCCGGGAAAACATCTTTTTCATTCGCTTTTACCATTAAATCCATAGTCTCATCATCTACATTGATGTCTTCTTCATCACTTGAATCATTGGAATCATCAACATCAAGAATAGCCTTTAAAGCACCACTCACTTTTGCCCTTTCAAGATGCTCATTCTTTTTTGTGTGTGAGCTCATAAGTGAGAAGAGAACCAATAAGCTCCTCCGTAGGATATGTTTTCAAATCCTTGGCTTCTTCAATGACTAGAGCTTTTCCTTCCCAACTTTTGGGAAGAGAGTTGAGAATCTTCCTATTTAATTCACCCAAAGTGTAATCTTTACCATATGACTTCAAACCATTTACCACATTGGTGAATCTTGTATTCATCTCATTGATTGATTCATTTGGCTCCATGGTGAATAGCTCAAACTCTCTAACTAGCAAATTCAACTTTGACTCTTTCACTTGATTTGTGCCTTCATGAGTAACTTCAAGCATTTTCCACATGGCATGAGCCGATTTGCTTCCACGAACACGGTTGTACTCATCCGGATTCAAGGCACAACTTAGAATGTTCATTGCCATATAATTTCGAGTCATTTTCTTGGACTCAACTTCATTTAGCTCATTATCCGGTTTTGACATTAAAGTACCATCAACAATCTTCAATGGAATAAAAGGACCTTCTTCAAATATATGCCATAGAGAATAATCAATGGAGCACACATATATCTTGAATCGGTTTTTCCAAGCATTATAGTTGTTTCCATCAAAGAGTGGTGGTCTATTTGTAGATGAACCCTCTTGGTAGGCTAAAGCGGAAATATCGGCCATGATCTTTACTTCTAGTGGTTAGACTAAAATTGAAGACGAGGCTCTGATACCAATTGTAAAACACAAGAGGGGGGGTGAATTGGGTTTTAACTAATCTTGGCAACTTTTTCAAATCTTTGCAATGCAAGTGAAAGTATAAGCAAGATGAACAAAGGCTAAAGCAAAACCCAATCAACAAGACAAAGGATTTATAGTGGTTCGATTCACTTAGAATCTACCTCCACTACCTTGAGCCGCACCCAAGGATTTCAAAACACTTCACTAAGAAGATGCCCACACAAAGTAGGACTTTTACAATTGCCCACACAAAGTAGGACTTTACAACCAAAGGATGCCCACACAAAGTAGGACTTACAATAATAACCCTATCACTAAGAAAGGGAATTAAGAAAGGTTAAGTACAAGGTTGTTCACTCTTCTAAGTGAAAGATATAGTACCTTTGAAGCACAAACAATTTAGCTCTTGAACATAAGAGGTCCACTCTTTGTCTTGCTTTTGAAAGAATACTCTTGAATGCTTTAGATCATAAGGATGAAGAGTATTTTGCTTTGAAAGTGTTTTGGCTTGATGAGAGATCAATGAATATTTGATATGCAAGCCTTAGAATGATTCTCTAGCTTTGGAGTATTTATACATTTCAAAATAGGCTGAAAATCGAGTCTCCAACGGTCAAATAACGGCTAGAAATCGCAGAGTTCGGTTGACCGAACAGAGCACTTCGGATGACCGAAGGCCAACTTCGGATCCACCATGACTAGGTCGGTCGACCGACTAGACACATAGGTCGACCGAACTCCTCATAGGTCGACCGAACCTCTTCTTCAGACCTCTCAGTTTCTGCTCGGTTGAACCGAACTTGAGCTCGGTTGACCGAACTTCCAAAGTGGTTTTTCACACGTTTTGAAATCTTTTGAAGTCTTTTAAAGTCTAAAAAGGTTTTCCTAAAAGGTAACAAGTATGAACACTTGGAAAACTTTTCTAAAAGACTTATCTATGAAATCAAAGGCTTTTTGGATAAGGAAACTTATTTGAAACTTTTGCCTTTTGAAAACGTGTTTGTGTGCAAGCAAGACTTGAATGTAGAGCATATGTTCATGAGAGCTTTGGTTAGAGCTTTCTAAGATTGCGACTAATGACAACAAAGCTAAACTAACCAAACCTAAGTCTTCAATCTTCAATCTTGATGGATGAGCCTTGTATATCTTTGAATCTTGATATCAATGGCTTTCAATGGCTTGATTGAAGTACTTAGAGCTTCCTACAAGATTTCCAATATTCTATCACAGAGATTAAAATCATTAGACACAACATCAAATGTTTGTCCAATATCAAAAAACAGAGTTCGTTCGCCCTTAGGGCTTACAGATCGCTGATAAGACACACTTGAAGGTCTTTGACAACATGTTCCCTCAAGTGACTAAGGAACAACGTCCAAGTCAAAGATGATTCTGAATCGACCAGCGCAAAAGCGAGGGTAAAATCGGTTGTTAGCATCCGAGTGCTTGCAACCGGGAGAGTCCCCTTTATAATTCCCCTCAAGGTGTGTCCCATCAGTCGAAATTATGGGCGGCACCACGGGTAACCGTCAACCAACGGTTGAAAAGTCGAGAACAATGACTCGAACACCTTCGGCCCATTATCGGTTTCTCGAGGGTGGTAGAGAAATTTGACTATCATACCCGGGTTTGAATCTTTTAATGCCCAGGATATAATGCGGCGATGACGAAAAGTTGAATGCCAAGTACCAAAAAGTGTTTCTATAAGCGTTTACTGCGGGCATACCAAGCTTTTCTATGAGTACTAAAGTCAAATTCATATCATTGGTACAAGCGACTACTAATCAATTTAACGAGATATTTCGGGATCTGCTCGAACAAGGTGTAGATTTTTACCCCGATGTAGTTTGGAGGACATGTTGCGTTTTTGTTACGGTCCATCAAGCGGCGATGGCCACTGGTTAAGCTTTGTAACCTTCCGCATTCCATCCACCTCGCTATGATTTACGCGAGCGTACCAAGCTGCATCGGGCAAGTTCGGTTGAATTTCTCTGAGACCCGTTGAACCATTGTTTGTTGCTCCCTCTCTCTTTTCCATTCCCTCAATGCCACCTTGTCATGCCACACGTTCACGACCAACATTGCCTCGCGTTTATCCTTGAATTGCATCCCGAGCAAATTTACGGAATATTGGGATTCCATGTTTTAATTTTTTGTCCACAGTATGTGATTCCAGTCTCTGGTTCCATGGAACCCATATCATTCAACGAGCAAAATTTGCATAGTTCTTGTACGATGGAACATTCCATTACGGAATGGCCGCGGCGATAGTAGAGGGAGTCGGTTCGGGCTCTTGTGTCCCCTCTTGATCATTAGTCCACCGGTTTGTTGTTGGATTTCGGGGTTGGCATCTTCAGCTACACACTGTGCGTCTTCATCGACCCCAGTCGTCCTCGTGGTCTCGGCACTATCGTCGGCGAAGTCGTCTTCCGTTTCAGAGCGCAGTCAATGTCGGATATTGGACCCAAAGAATCCGTGACCGAATTATCATTAGAGGGTTCGTAAGTAGACGGTGGGGGGCATATTTGGTAATGGATTTGGCTCAGAAAAAATATGGTTGCGGAACAAAAATATGGCTCCCGGTGCAAAATGTGTTGTCGGTATTACAAAGCTATCCCGAATGTCTCTGCACGAGTTCGAGCAGGGCACCAACATGAATCCGCTTGGAGTTTGAAATCCGTTTGGATTCCCCACAAACTCTCTAAACCTTCTTCATCATTAAGGTTTACAACATCGTACGCCACCATGTTGAGCGTCGGCATGAAGAATGGGACGGATCATTATTAGCTAGAACATTGACGGTACAAAGCTCGACTCGTCTGCGGCGACATATTCTATGGCAAAGTTATGCTGAATGAAATCCTTTGTATAACTTCAAAACTTTTTTCGCAAGGGTCAGTGAAGCAGGGGGTAACCCCCAGTATTCAGTAAACTATATTGTGGTCGAAATGTAAATACAATCTCATTGGACATTCGAGTGCCATTTTAAAAGCAAAAGCGAAATAATATAGAGAATAATATGGAAAATGGGGTTTGGAGTATGAAGAATGGATGGGAGGGTATTAAATTTTATAGAGAATTTTTGCGGCAAAAGGGCAAAACCCATCTGCCAGGTTGATAACGGAAGTGGGACTTCGTTATGGCTCAAGGCGGAAGTCCCACTTCCGTTATCAACCGAGACATGATTTTTCCCAAAAATTGTACTTTTGGTCCCCAGCGCAATTTGAGGGACGGGAATTGCCACTTCAGTCCTCAAATTGCGAGCTATTGTCACTTCTCACTTTTGCTTTATTGAATGAAAATGCCAAAGCGGTTTATTGCGGTTTGGTTCGCATTCTTGACCAATTTTAGGAGACGACCAATTTCATAATAAATCGTTAACTAACACCTCAAAAACCTCTCCCCTTGTCCTACTAATTATTTCCATACGTGTCAATATTACAATAATAATTATTTTGAATTATTTTTTTAAATCTTGCTCATTTGGAAACTTTCAAAAATAAAATAAGCCCGACAATTCCATTAACTTCATACAAATAAAATTACATCGAACATTAAAAAAATACAAAGTTCAGGTTAGTCAAACCCTAAATATTTGAAACTTAGCCTCAATAATTTTTCCAAGTCAAATCTTGTTGCTTGACGATGCATCGTACATCGTGTATTCGAGGGAGCCTCCAAAGTTACCTCTTCGGGAGATGTTGAACATTGTCGAGCTTCGTCCACAAATCCTCTTCCTTCGTACCCAAAAAATATGGCGAGAGAAGGATAAAGAAAACTTCGCCACTTCTTCTATACCGCTTAGCCCTTGGATTAGCCTAAATTAGAGTTATACAAAATAAACATTTAGTTATGAAAATATGCGGTTAATACGATGTATTATCATTACATGCAACTTACTGCAGCGTATTCGCCCACTGGGCCTCGGCGCCGTCCAAGTCAACAATGTTCGTCCCTTCAGTCGTACTTGAACCATGATTTGTGGGTGAGCGCTTGAAATCCCAAAACCGCCTACGCAGTTTTGCTGGGAGCTGCGTCGATCATCCCATGGCTTTGTGAATTGTCCGCGGTCACAGAATTAATTCAGTAAACAATTTCATTGTAGCAATCGGACCAACGTTTTTCTCGGGGTAACCTGCATCATCGAAATCATAACAAATTTCTATTAAAACCTCCTCGTATTCAGTGGCCATTCTCTAGTAAAATCAACATCCCCTGTATTTTTGACGCATTTCTTTTTGCATAAATTTGGGAAAGTTGGCCATTAATTTCGATATGGTTTTTTTTTAAAAAAAAATTAAAATTTCAAAGCTAGTAATACGGAGGATAGGGTTTTTAAGGGTTTGAGAAGGTTTGAGATTTGTGGAGAGGTTTGGAGGGCTATTTATAGATGTGGTGAGAATTTGGACAAGTCTCAGAAAACCCGGTCATAAATGCGCACGGAATTCACAAAACCGTTCGAGACATATTTTTTGAGTATTTTAAAGCAAAAATGAGAAGTGACTACATGCTGCAAATTTCTTTGCAAGTTGAGGGACGGAAGTGGCAATTCCGTCCTCAAAGTCACGAGACAAAAGTTAGGGTAATAGTAGGGTTTTTGGCGGGACCATAGCGGAAGTCCGACTTAGTCCCGGGTCCATAGCTGAAGTGGGACTTCCGTTATGGACCCGGGACGAAACTCGGACTTCCGTTATGAGCTTTACCCGATGTGTTTGCCCAAAACACTTGGTTTTTTTTCGAGTTTTTATTTGAGAGGTGTTTGTATTATATATAAATAATATTTGCAAAACACAATACGTACTTAAAAAAATGAGAAATAAAATAAATAAATTGTATATTAATAAAAAAACAAGCAACGGAAATTATCGTAATAATATTTTACAACGGAAAATAAATAACATTCTACGTAACTACAATGAGCGAAATGTAAACAACGTAAATGAAACCCTATCTACGGCGACGAGGTGTGTAAGGAGCGGTGTGTTTGGGGCGGTCGCGAGGAAGTAAAGGCTGCCATCTCTCACCCGTCACGGCGCTACCAAAATTGGTTGAGATGACTGCGCGCCTTCGTGGTCGATAAATATCCGCTCCTCGGGGTTTATCGGCAGCGAGTCTCTTCTGCTGAGTCGATGATGTGCGAGGCTGTCTGAAGGCGTCCCTCCCAGTAGAAGCATTTGTCGCGAGATGTAGACGGCCGGCACCGGGGATCCCCACCCGTCTGAAAAGCTTCGGTGATAAAGTACTGGGGTGATGCAAATTGGTACTCAAAAGGGGGTGGGTACGTCGACTTTGGTGGGAAGCTGTGTATGTGCTGGGGAGGCCCATCTTAGGATCTGCGCCGGTGCGGCCGGCTCCGGTGGCCCGCTGTGGCTGTCGTAGTCGCCTCGCCGCCAAGTCCTCCCTGCGCAGCATCCCGTTGCCTCCGCGTACCTTGCCTTCCTCTTTGAGGCCAGGGCACGAGCAGGGTTCTCTCGGTTGCGTCACCGGTTCCAAAACCGCCCGACTACTGCCACATCCGCGGCTCTCGATCTGCCGAGTCGGGGGACTTCCGGCCGCCACGAACGCCTCTTTGATTGTCTTTGAAGCCCGGGGAGACTAGGGACCTATAGTGGCCGATTGAGTTGGAAGCAGGCTTATCGAGCTCCGTTAGTATCGATCCGTTCGCATCCGCCCTGCAACATCAATTCTCGTGTCGGTATATTATAAACAAGGAAAAGCAATGTACACAAACAAAAATACAAAACTTACAATAATGTCCTCGAGAAGGCGCGATGGGTTGAATGCCCATCGGGAGTGGACCCGGCATCCTTGTTGCGTGGGTTTGTAAGGAGGTGCACGGTAATGAGATTGTACCAATCCATGTACTCACGGGTTGGTAAGATCACATTACAAGTGGGCCCAGGGACGGCGTTAGCTGAGCAATCTGTCGGTCATCCCACATGGCTATGTAGTCTTCGTGCTTCTTCGCCCACTTCATATTCGGCCCCGCCATGTGGGTGTGGGCGTCTACGCCCTGCAGTCGTACCCTCCGCCACCGATGGGGGCTGGTATCACTCTCTTTGGAACCCGAATTGCCTAGCAACCCGGTCCGGCATGTGAAACTCAACCAACTTCGAAACACACGAGTGGCGTACGGGCCCGAGCAGGTGGATAGGAATCCGTCATCGCGTGAGACCCGAGCAGCGATAACCCTGATCGAGTACGGCCTCCACATGAGCTGTAAAAAAAAATTGTACATTAGCGGGAATTTATTGCGCAAATAAAAACAAACACACGAAAAATACGATAAACCTTACCCCACGAGCGTCCAGTCGATCGGTCAAGTGAGTCATGGCTCACCGTCAGTGAGATTTGGCGCGTTCTTGAAACTCCGGGCGGTGTTCCAACGCGCCCCGTGCGCTCGGCCGTCCGCGGGAGGTTCATTCATAATCACTCCCCAGGTTCGCAAGCTCGAGAAATGAAATGCGCTCCCAGCGCCCACATAGCTGGTACAAACAAACACAGATTAATCATAAATTATTTAAAAATTATCAGGGTAAACAATAAAAAAATATTCATTAACAATTACACAAACACTGGATCAACGAGCAACAACCCGGCTATGTCCTTAGAGTCGGCACTGTGCGAGAGATGCACGAGTGGCGGTATAGGTAGGACAGGGACGGCGCCAGCCCGGGGAATGCTTGGTCATGGGTGAGGTCCCGTCGGCCCGATGACCAAGAGATAGCGCATGTTCCCTCGCGACCGGACTTATCAGGGAAAAGGAAAAGCTGCCATGCGAGAGGAAAATTAGGGGCCGGGCCCAGCTGGTCAACCGCGAGTTGCGTGGCATCCTCGGCTAGGGGGGTCGAAATGTGGGCGTACACCTCTGCAAGGTCGAGGGCGTTGCCACTTAATAGACACTGGTGGGGCGGAAACCTAGGATATGGTGCACACGCTCAATCCAGCTGACCACTTGGACATGTTGTAGTCCTCGTCCCACGTCACCACGTGGCCCCGGTGGGCGATCTAGGAGGCGGCCCTACGTCCCTCTAGGGTGATGGTGACCTCGCGCACCGCGAGATGGAATGAGTGCGTCTCGGGCCGCCACCGCTCTACTAATGCGGTGATCGGTGCGTGGTCTATCTTAATCTTACCTGTCAGACAACAACCCCACGAAACCAAAATTGTCAATGAGGTCTAGCACTCTCTGGTTGCCCTCGCGTTGGTATGCGTCAAAAAAAATGCCCGTCATTGCTAATGACCTTCAAACCACTTGTCTAGGGACTACATCCCGCCCCCAAATCCTAAGTGCTCTATGTGACGTGTGTTTGTTCAACACGCCCTGGGATCGTACTGGGACAGGGCATAAAGGTGGGCGGGAAAAGCCATCTGTAACAAAAGCGTGCGATTTTTGTCAATAATAAGCACGACTTATTCTCAAAACTTGCAATTAAAATACGTAAGGATATCAAATTCACATAATTGCAATTCAAGTCCATAAGAATATCAAATTCACATAATTGCAACTACTGATGCAATGCATAAGGATATCAAATTCACAAAATTGCAATTCTAGTCCATAAGAATATCAAATTCTCATTATGCACTTACAATACATAAGGATATCACATTCACATAATTGCAATTCAAGTCCATAAGAATATCAAATTCACATAATTGCAACTACTGATGCATAAGGATATAAAATTCACAAAATTGCACTTTTAGTCCATACGAATTTCATATTCACATAATTGCAATTACAATACATAAGGATATCACATTCACAAAATTGCAATTTTAGTCCATAATAATTTCAAATTCACAAAATTGCAACTACTGATGCATACGGATATCAAATTCACAAAATTGCACTTTCGGTCCATACGAATTTCAAATTCACATTATACACTTACAATACATAAGGATATCACATTGACAAAATTGCAATTCAACTCCATAAAAATATCAAATTCACATAATAACAATTACAATATATAAGGATATCACATTCACAAAATTGCAATTTTAGTCCATAATAATTTCAAATTCACAAAATATACATACATATACAATTCGCAACAAAACATAAATATCAAAACTATACATACAAAATACATTATTGAAAAAAAAGTACACTTAAATAAAATTAAAAAAAAAAAATATACCTCCAAATTAAAATTTGGGAGAGAGAGATATTGGTGGTGGGGAGAGTGAGAGTGACGGTGGGAGGGAGGGCCAGCGGCGGGCGCGAGCGGGCGGCGG
The DNA here is from genome assembly GCA_026122235.1 of Vinca minor. NCBI lineage: Eukaryota > Viridiplantae > Streptophyta > Magnoliopsida > Gentianales > Apocynaceae > Vinca > Vinca minor. Next base: position 5,618,692 of record JAOCZM010000100.1, on the reverse strand, counting down.
CGGTGGGAGGAGCGGCGGCGTGGCAGAGGGGAGGGTGGTTTTTTTTGGAATATTACTCTTTGCAAATCGCGGTGGGGGGAAGAAGAAGGGGTTTTTTTTTAAAGCTGGGGAGACCATAGCTGAAGTCCCAGCTTCAGTTCAGAGCAATAACGGAAGTGGGACTTCCGTTATGGCCACGTGGCACTGCTGGCGTGGGGGAAGCGCCACATCGGCCATAGCGGAAGTCCCACTTCGTTATGGCCCTGGACGGAAGTGGGACTTCGTTATGGACAAAAATGTTTGTCCCACTTTTCAAGGGTGCCATGTTATGACTGATCACGGGAAAAAGCAGGGCCAAGCCCATGCAAATCCGAATATAAGCAATGAGCTCAACGGACCTTGGGCCTGATTTGGACGAAGAAAGGAACAAAATTAAGTTCTTTTGCCAAAATGATTGGCCCTGACCCACAAAGCTCTACCTTCCCATCCCTAGAGTTGGGATTTGCATGGGCTTGGCCCAGTATTTCCATTTCAGTCATAACATGGCACCCGGAAAAAGTGGGACAAACATTTTTGGCCATAACGGAAGTCCCACTTCAGTCCCGAGGGCATCGCGGAAGTGGGACTTCCGTTATTGGATGACATGGAACTTCCCAGGGACGCGCATCAGCTACGTCGGTGAAGCGGAAGTCCCACTCGGGTTTCGAGATCTGAAGTGGGACTTCCGTTCTCACCCTGAATTTTTTTTTTTTTCGCTAACTTTTTGATACATATGCTATCTTGTCTCACTCTCCTAGGTTTTGTCTTTTTCTTTCTCTTTTTCTTTTTTCTTTTTCTTTTGTTTTCTTTTTTATTAAGGTTTTATATATATATATATATATATATATATTAGTTTTCTACAATTACGAGTCAAAAAAACTCTAAATCCTTTAGACATTATTTAATGTAGTAATATGATTATTTTAAACACATTAATTGATTTTACTCCAATAGCACTAATACATTAACTTATTCATCTACGTGATTTACAACTACGCCCCAGATTACGATACGCGATGAAACGCCCATCAACAAAGCGTTAATCAAATATAGCACGTAATACGTGATGAAAAAATAAATTGTTCAAAATCTCATATTGAGCAAAATAAATTCAAGTCAATGTAACAAGTTGTGAAAAAAATTAATTACATATATTAACACGTTTAGGTGATGTAATCCTTGGAATTAAAATAAATCGTTCAAAATCACATATCAAGCAAAATAAATTCAAGTCAATGTAACAAGTCGTGAAAAAAAAATAAATGGTTCAAAATCACGACCTCTTATATGAGTTGTGACGGGACCTACTTTGCTAAACACTAAACCTAAACCACTAATTCATCCCCATGATAGTATTTGCAGAGCCATCTAGAACAATATTTTATTTTAAAAAATAATAATAATTAGGGGCCTAGATCTAATAACTAGTACATTTTTACACATGTGGGTTCCACTTTATTTTTTTAGGTTTTCTTAGGGATTTTGCACATGCATGTAGTCTAAGTCTATATCACACAGATATTCAGTCTAATTTCTTATTTTGTTATAACAATTTTGCAATTGTTTGAGTTGATTAGGGGTTGTTAGGGTTAATATTGTATGTTAGGGTTAATAGAGGTTTACAAGTTTTTAATGGTTAATAGGGTTTGTTAGGGTTTTTTATATTAAAACTAATAAAACCACCTTATTTTCATCAATGCTATAACTATTACATGGAGGGCACACATTACATGTCATGGGGACTAAAAGAAGGCAGTGTACTCTTTCTTGCGAATTTGACATCAAGACTAAAAGGTTGTTAGGGTTAGTAGGGGTTGTTAGTGTTATTAGGGTTTGTTAGGGTTATCAGGATTATAATTTATACTCATAAGTAGTTAATTTGGAGTCAATAGGAACATGTTTTAATGACAGTGTACTCTCTCTTGTGAGATTAACATCAAGACTAAAAGGGTTTTAGGGTTATTAGGGTTTGTTAGGGTTAGTAGGGGTTGTTAGTGTTATTAGGGTTTGTTAGGGTTATCAGGATTAGAATTTATACTCTTAAGTAGTTAATTTGGAGTCAATGGGAACATGTTTTAATGACAGTGTACTCTCTCTTGTGAGATTAACATCAAGACTAAAAGGGTTTTAGGGTTATTAGGGTTTGTTAGGATTAGTAGGGGTTGTTAGTGTTATTAGGGTTTGTTAGGGTTATCAGGGTTAGAATTTATACTCTTAAGTAGTTAATTTGGAGTCAATGGGAACATGTTTTAATGACAACGTACTCTCTCTTGCGAGTTTGACATCAAGACTAGTAGGCACCTCCTGTAATTTCTCCACACTCTACTAAAAAAAAATAATAATAAACAATTTTGACAGGTCCCAATGGGACTGTATAACCTGAATTGAGGATGGGCCTACCCTATAAGTGGATCATGCATCAAAATATGTGAGAGAATGTGGATCATGCATCAAAATATCCCTTCCCCTATGCCTGTATGAAAAGCACTTGTGATACTCGTAAGTTTTCGCTCACATGTTAATATATGTAATTAATTTTTTCCACGACTTGTTACATTGACTTGAATTTATTTTGCTCGATATGAGATTTTGAACAATTTATTTTTTCATCACGTATTACATGCTATATTTGATTAACGTTTTGTTGATGAGCGTTTCACTGACGTATCGTAATCGGGGGTGTAGTTGTAAATCACGTAGATGAATAAGTTAATTAGATTTGGGATTGGTATTAGAATTAATTAGGAATTTTATTTGGATTAGGAAAGTTAGTATAATATAAATAATATATATAGAAAATCACATCAATTTAATAAGGAATTAAATAGGGGTTACTTAATAAAATAATATAAGAAATAAAGTAGAAAATTAAAAAGGAAAGGAACAGTGGATATGACTCAAATTTTTTTTCCTTTAAAATGTCAATCTCATTTAAGTGTATACTAGAAAACATTATCTAATATATTATTAAAATTATTGTATATATAGTAGTGCTCAGGGACGATTACAGGGCCCCCCCCCCAAGATTTTTAAAAATACTACTATTTATCAAAATTTTATGTGTATTTTGGAAAATTTTATCAATTTCGCCCCCCCAAGAATTTTTTTTGCCTTTTTTATCGCCCTCCAAGAATTTTGGAATTTTTTTACCAGTTTCGCCCCCCAACATCAAATTCCTGGCTTCGTCCCTGGTACTATTGGAGTAAAATCAATTAATGTGTTTAAAATAATCATATTACTACATTAAATAATGTCTAAAGGATTTAGAGTTTTTTCGACTCGTAATTGTAGAAAACTAATATATATATATATATATATATAAAACCTTAATAAAAAAGAAAACAAAAGAAAAAGAAAAAAGAAAAAGAAAAAGACAAAACCTAGGAGAGTGAGACAAGATAGCATATGTATCAAAAAGTTAGCGGAAAAAAAAAAATTCAGGGTGAGAACGGAAGTCATCTCAGAACGGAAGTGGGACTTCCGTTCTCAGCTGACGTGGCGAGGCGCATCTGGGAAGTGCCATGTCATCCAATAACGGAAGTCCCACTTCCGTTATGGCCCAGGGACGGAAGTGGGACTTCCGTTATGGCCAAAAATGTTTGTCCCACTTTTCCGGGTGCCATGTTATGACTGAAATGGAAATACTGGGCCAAGCCCATGCAAATCCCCCCTAGAGTTAGGACTAGAAATCTTCTATCCACATTCGCAGCGCGGTCTCTTATCACTAATACGAAATTGGCATGTGATAGTTTTTTCATTAAAAGAATTATAACCTAAATAAAATGGTGGAACTCTTATGAGAAAAGTGAACACGTGACAAACATCTATTCGTGTGACAGGAAAGGGGATACAGAATGGGGACATAGATTTTTTTTTGCCTAGAGTTAGTGGATGTATTAAATTAAATTGTGGTATGTGCTTAAACTAAGATTCATATTAGTTGTTTGTACTTTGTACACCAACAAATCATAAGGGCTAATTCATGCACTTTACAGAAATTGAACCTAACTTTATAAGTGAAGGGAAGACTAAGCACAATACTACTTATGATGAATTTGTCAGTTGAACTATAACCCTAGACATCAAGCTCTTTTATCTGACTGTACCATGTAGTCTTTGGTGACAACAAATAATGGCCATTCCACAAATATATAATAGCCCTCATGCGAAAAAGTGCCGAACTCGAAATTTAAAGTGTATCTATATTGATATTTTATTTTAAAAAAAAATTGTCTCGACGATTGAAAAAATAAAATGTTCCTGAAATAGTGTAATTTATAGTATAATGCAAACAATATATATGTAGAGAGAAATGAATATTCTATAAAATAGACGCTACATGTATTATATGCATAAGACGCCTAGTCCGAAGTCCAAACATATATATGACTTCTCTCAGTTAACAAACATCACTTGAACTCAACTTTTCTCTTGGGGTGGGTTTCTACCCCAAAAAACCTTTTCTCTTGGGGTTAAAGTTAAATGAAGTGGCTATGATATTTTTGGTCCTAACCATAGGATTTGGGTCATAGTATAGACAACCCACGATGTTGTTTTCTACAACTTTGTTGCTGTTCCTAGATAATTCAGAAGCCACTACTACATATAATTTCCATATCCCAACTTGCTTTTGAAGAGGGCTTTTGGTACCCCCCCCCTTTTTCTTTTTTTTATGGTTGCAATAGGAAAGAACCAAATTCATACACAAATTTTGTTTGATATTACTAATATCCCTTTTCTTGGTCCTGCAGGAAAAAATCATGATTCTAATTTAGTTGGTTGTACTTGCAACGCTTCAGAGAGTTTGTTTAGGATAAGGTTGCGAGTTCGAGACATCTCGTGAACGACTTATGTTGGAGTATGATTTTCTTGTGACGACTTATGTCACAAATTTTATATGATTTTATGTCAACAAATCATAATGCATGATCGATCTCAATCTGATTTTCTGTTGCAAAATTATAGAGTTTTCTTGTGACGACTTATGTCTCAAATTTATAAGATTTTCTGTCAACAAATCATAATGCATATTCGATCTCTACCTGATTAATCAGGTCAAATACCTGAATACCGATCTAAAAAAATACATATACATGAAAACGTTATCATCAAAATTTTGGAAGAATTCAGGAACATAATTTGTCTCTGTCCCCTTCCCCTGTTCTACATGTGACAAAATTCCACCATCATCTTACTGATACTATATTGTTTTGTGACTCCTATAAAAGGCTTGGCAGCTCTATTGGGCCAATATCATCTGGACTTGTTCAGAATTATCAATTTTGGTATCATATGATCAATTCAATACATCCAAAATAAGGGCCACGTGGTTCACCATGTATGATCCATTGCTGGTGGGGTCCATGTTGTGTATATTGTCAAGGACAGGCAGTTAAAAGTAGTTGTTGGGCTTGTTATTAATTAGTGATAAACTGCTGATTGAGTTTAATTACACTGATAGTAAGATTATTTACTTAAAGTCCAGATTATCACGAAGGATTGAAGCCCATATTGGTTAAGGATTCACAATTTTATTGCAACAGTGAAACTCACGTGTTAACTTTGTCTAACTGATTCGGCAGTTTTACTCTTCAAGAGAGGTCGAGAGATCGATCCCGACTCACGTATGAAGCTGTCATTTTAACCAACACTTTACCTCTTTATAAGTTGACATGGCGCGAGTGGAATTTAGTCTGATACGGCCTTCCAAAGGTCGATGCCAACTAGAAAATCTCGTGCTGCTAATGCACATGCTTACCTCCATGTTTTTCGGGTTACTAGAGGAGTTAAATCACAAAAATGTGTCTAACTAAGATTCAACAGAAGTGCATGTACACTAACAACTCACAGCGAACTAATTTATGCACTTGACCAAAAGTGAACCCACATCTTAATGAGTGAAATCAAAGCTACCACAACACCTAATCTCAGGTTATAACAGATATACATGTTCTTACACCACATTGACAAATTTATAGCCATTTCCATATTATTCTTTTAAAAAAAAATGATTTGAATTATACATATTTTGATGACGTCAGATTATGCAATGTCATCTATTTTGCTACTATTTTATTATTATAGGATAAAGTCAAAGTATATAAGAGGCATGAAATGGATAATTTGCATATCTGGGAACAATACCTGGGTTACTTTCGCTTATTGGGCTGGGATAATTTGCACAAAGACGCTTATTTTATGATCAATTTTTACGATAAGATGGTCTCTCAATTTCGTGGAAAAACTATTTTCAATACAAAGATCGAAATTTTCATGAGGAAAAAACTAAAGAAAAAATCACAACGGCACACTTAAAATTATTTTCCTTTTACAATTAAGATCACAAAATTTGTGGTCCAAATGGTCGATTAATTTATCCGACTGCCAAAGTAACTTGTGTAAAAAAAATCGGATATTGAACTGTAGACAGCTTTTCATATATTGTACACATAAAGGCGATATTCACGCTCCCAGGGCCTCCACCACCCGATCCGACAGGTATGGTGGAGGATGTAAATCAAGGTGACATAGCGGTTCGATTGGTGAGAGGTCTTGTCTTAGCCCACCGCAAGAAGCCACCCCCACATTGGAGGGTTAAAACCAGTTTTTCATTTCTTCTACTACATAAAGTTGATTCGGTTTATCAGAGGCCAATAGCTCAGTGGGGCATTGGCCGACCCGTGACCGAGAGGTCCCGAGTTCGATACCCTCCGCCTGTGTGCGGTAAGCTTTATTCTACCTTATCTAAGATGTTCTCTCTCCCTAATGTGGGGCTGTTATCTCTTCCCAATGTGGGGTAATCGTCTATCATGGCGTCAAAAAAAAATCCCCCGAGATTTTTAAAAATACTACCAGATATAGTAAATTGTATATATAGTTCGAAATATTTGATCAAGTTCGCCCTTCAAATTTTTTTTTTTTTGCAATTTTTATATGTAATTCGGCATACTATTAAAAAAATTCACCAACAACATACAATTCCTACCTTCGTCCCTACTGCTGATATCCTTAATGTATTCAACGATGAGCGCGAAAAGAGGAAAAGAAGAATTCCGCATATTTTATTTTATTTTATTTTATTTCACAAAACTATATCACTAATTTCTGTTATATCCCAATTTATTCATAGTCAAAGATTTCATTAAATATTGCGAGTATCTTAGTTATAGGAGTTGTTTGGCAGTGGAGTAGATTTCTCAACTTCAATTAATTCAACTTATTATCAGCTGATCATTCACAAAATCTGTTAGTATTATCCGAAGATCCTTTAATTTCCTATAACACTTTTAACTACGAAATTTTTTAATTGAAATATACTAAATTAACCAAGATAAATTAAGATGAAAACATAACTATAATTAAGACTTGGAATGTTAAAGAGTGTCAGTAGTGCTATAGAGGATTCATTTGGTATCCAAAGTACTCCCTTCATTCCTTAATATAAGACCTTTATTATATTTTGTGAAAATTAAGAAAGTAAAAAATAAGATAATATCTTAATTAAAATACAAATATTATTCTCTTAAATAAAACTTGTATACCATTAATTTTAGTTAAGAGAGTAACATTTAATGAAAGTCTTCTATTAAAGAATGGAGGTTAAAGTAATTAACTGACATCTTTTTTTTTTTTTTTTGAGGAAGTATTCCCTCCCTCCCAAATTAATTGTTCACCTTTTTTGTTTGTCCCAAATTAACTGTATACTTTCTAAATAAAGTATGTATTAATAACAATTTTTTTCAATTTTACCCTTCTTCCAACTCCTCATTGAATGCTCTTAGTTAATTTAAATTATCACTTTCCAACACATATTTAGGAGGTAGTGAGATGTTGTGTTAGAGGAAGGGGAGAGAAAACAAATTTTTTTACTCCCTCCATCCCTAAATAAGGTTAACATTTGATTATTTCACATGAATTAAGAAATTCCGAAAAACTATAAAAAGCTAAAGCTAAAAGACTAATATATCCTCATTAACTACATCTTGAAAATTGAAATTGTGTTTAAAAGAAAAGTAAAAAGAGGGTAAAAATGGTAAAAGTTCATTAAATTTTCATTGATAATTCAAATGTAAACATTATTTTGGGACAAAATTAAAGTCCCAAATGTTAACCTTATTTAGGGATGGAGAGAGTAAATGAGGTTAATAAAATTAATAAGGAGTATTTTAGACTTTTACTTATACTACCATCAAAATCATCAACTTTTTAATACCAGTTCATTTGTCAAAATGCACAGATAATTTAGGATAGTAATTTACTAACTCGCAAATGTTCCTGCTTTTACAGCAATATCCAATCCATTACCGTATTTAGTTGATTTTGTCACCGAAACAAAAACAGTAAGAATATTTGGAGATAATGTAAAATAATGGACTATCCTGGGTTATATATGAACAGAAGAGAGCGTAGAATATGTGAAAATCTTGAATTATAACTGATCTTTGAACTAACAAAAGAAATTTGATCGTCAATGGCAAAATGTGAGAAAGAGGGATAACCCCAATCGTTTTCTCCATTCCTTAATCCTTTAAAATGCCATTAAAACTTCCATTTCCCAATCCAGAGAGCAGCTTTAATTCCCACCTTCTACTTCCCCCAACTTTGACAAATTCCAAAGTACCATCCATTTAAGAAGAGAGGCCTTCTTGATTGCTTCTCCAATTCCTTTCAGCTTTTTCTCTCATTTTATTTACCTGTATAGAAAACAGTATCTGGTAAGAAATTATAATCTAATTGCAATTGAAAAGAAGGAAATTTAGTAAAGATTTTTTCATTTTTCATTTTTATTTTTAAATAAAATGTTAGGTCGAACCTCGATAAAAAATTCGATCTCTAATTGGATTGCATCTCAGATGAGATTTTTTATTTCAGTCTCAAACTAGTTTGAAATCCAAACCAAATTTCAGATGACTTAATGCTTGAAATTTCATTATAAAAGTCCATTCAAAGAAAGTTTGGTTTCAGTTTGAATTTTAAAGTCAGAACATACACAATCCAAGTGGACTACAAATTGAAGACTTACTAGTGTTGGTTCTTTTGCAGTGGAGTACGGCCTCATAAATGGAGCTTTCAGAATCACAAGATCTACGCCAATTATCAACAGACCAGGCAACGCTAGTTCTAGGAGATGTTACCGGAGAATATAATAATTCCCCGCCATTAATCTTCCCTCCACCTTCTTCTTCTTCAATTTCACAACCTCTTGTACTACTAATACTCGCAACTCTAGAACCAGATCCATGCCTCCTCAATTTCTCACAAATCGGTCTCAATAAATCCAAATATTTCTGAAAAATCCGTTTCGATAATCGTTTACACCTTCTCAATGAAGCACACCGGACTCTGCAGCTCGACGAATGCGTTACTTCTTTTGAAGAAATTGAATTAATTAGCCTCGGAGGCGCCGCGGCGGCCACGTCGTCGTCCGCCGTCGCCGACTCATCCGTATTCAATTCTGGCCGGACAAACAGCGGCATGAGGATTCCGTCGGAAATTAGCTCGCCGGCGTCGACAATCGTCAGAGGAAATTGAGAGTTACGGAAATCGAAGCTGAAATCTTTAGGTACTCTGGAAAACCGCCGTGACGGCGGCAATTTTGGATCCATTTCTATGAAGGAATTAGCTTCATCGGAGGCATCGAAGGAGGATTTGTAATCTAGAGTTTCAGAAGATTGTACTAACCAACTATGTGAAAAGCTCTCAATAGATAGAGATGGAGGAGGACTCTCCATTGTTGATTAAGTTATGAGAAAATTTACAAGGCAGAGTTTGTCTTTTATGGTATGGTTCTAAGAAGATGAAGAAGAGAAAAAATGAATGAGGTCCTTTGCTTCCCTCATCAGCCATATACTACAAAATATATACACAAATTTTATGTGTATATATAAAATTGGAAAAATATACACGTGACAAAATTCTGTATTGGGACATATATGGAAACATATGATTTCCCCTCAAATTATGTCCTTACTTATATCGGAAATTTTTTATATGAAACTTATGGTATAGAATTGATTACATAATCATAAAATTGTATTTTTTTTCTCATTTTGTAGTGATGTAACAAATTTTAGACAATATGATCCAATAAATCTAATTCATATTAAAATTATCCACTTATATTATACTTCTTACATGTGGTTTGTTTTTGTTTTTGTTTTAGTTGGTTGGATACGTTTTTATGTAAGCGATTACTGATATTCTATCTCAAGACGAATTGATACATTAAGGGATGAAGATGTGGATTACTTACAAACTCACTTACTTAGGGGTGTATTCAACATAGATTCTATAAGATTTTTAAGGAGTTTTAAAGTCCATAGGTATTCAATTTGGATTTTAAAAAGTCCAATGAAATTTAGAGGTATTCAATTTAGATTTTAAAAAGTCCATTAAAATCTAGAGGTATTCAATTTAGATTTTAAAAGGTCCATTAAAATCTAGGGGTATTCAAAACTCTATAGATTCTCATAGATTTCATTAAAGGTAGGATTTTGATGGATTTCATAGGTTTAAATGTGTATGGTGAAATCTCTTCTTTTTTCTCAAGATTTTGATTTTCTCTCATTAATATTAAAATTAAAATGTCTTTGATAATTTTATCTTAAATTACAATTTTTTTAGTAATCTCATTTCTATAAAATTATAAGAAACAAAGAAATATTTCAAACTATAAAAAAAAATATGAGATTTTTTTTTAAGATCGTTATAAAACTCAATATGAAATTTTATTTCCCAAAAAGAAGTCATAATATCCAAACAATTTTCTTTTTGATAATCTTCAAATAGAAATTAAAGAAAGCAAACAATTTATTCTCTATTTAACCACAAATTTCTATTTTTCAAACATGAATTTCATTTTCCTGAAAGAGAAAATCAAAGAGAAAAAAAAGTTCAAATAAAACTTATCACAAAACATATCTTAATTAAACCAAAGAAAAAAATACCAGTAAGTAAATTATACAAACCTTGAACAAATAAATCAAAAAAGCCGCAATTACGTGATCTAAAAAAAATCAAAGACTATCGTCAAACTTTATAAATTTTTAACAAAATGATTTAATTCAAAAAAAAAAAAAAAAAAGATTGATGAACATATGTTGACTTTCGAAATTCAACACATTTGGATCTGTATAATACACCAATGAATCAGCCTTTTCTTTATTTTTTGGTGTTATTCAAATAATCTATAGACTTTATAAATCAAAAGAAATCCTGATAAATCAATCTAATAAAATCTTATAGACTCTGCGCAGACTCTGCATAGAGTTAAAACAATCCATAAAGTCAGCAGAATCCATAGACTTTTGAAAACCAGTTAAAATCTTTTAAAATCCGGATTGAATACACCCCCCCTTAGTAAAATTATTTACTATCTATATTGCCGCATTGTTGTCATATCTTAGTTAACATAACATCATGTAGGTATGTCAATTGGACTCAAGAGTTCAGATACAGATTCATAAGACTTAATTTGGATCTAGATTGATTTTTTTATGCTCAAATTTAGATTGAATCTGGACTCATATGGGTAGGATCCAAGCCAAGTATAAGACTCAAGAGTTGTGGGTCTAAATTATAATTGTATAAACCCAAGGACCCAATTAAGATTATTTTTTTTATTTTATTTTATAAGAACCCAAAGATACTATGATAATGTTAATGATCGGTGTTTATTTTTTTCACAAAATATTTCGCTAATAATCGTTATTTATTTAATTTAAAAAAATATTCACGTTTCGATCGATAAAATTGAGTATCAATAAAATTACAAGTAAAATTAATGAGCGAACCCAAATTAGATCCAAAGACCCAATATAGTTGAGTCCGGACTCTAGTTAAAAAAAATCTAAGCTCAATCCAATAGAAATCCAACTTGGGTCTCAATTTAGTGAGTCTGAGTTTGGACCCAATATTTTAGACTCAATTAACATGTCTACATACATGTACTACAAAATATATACGTACATATAACACACTTATTACGTTTTATTTTATTTTTTCCTTTTTGCTAGATACGCTTATTATATTATGTAAGTGATGACTTGGTATTCAATCCCCTCCATATCTGATACATAGGAGATGAAGATGTGGATTAGTTACAGACTCCTTGTTGCTTAGTAACATCTTTTTACCATCTATATTGCCGCATTTTTGTCCTATTTTAATTAATATCCAATACTCCCTTCATTCTCGTATTCTCGTTTAGGAGATATACATTTATCCAAATTAATTATTATTTACATGTCGTTTATTATGTGTCAACAATTTGTTCCAATTATACCCTCAACATATCTTTTATTGGAAAAGTCAAAGAGAAGGAGGAAGGAAGGGGTATTATTGGAATTGTGGTGGAAAAATTATTGTTTGTTTGAGTTCCTTAATTTTTTCAAAATGTATTACTAAACGACCTATGTTGAGGAATGAAGGGAGCATGTTTTTTATATTCACCAAAAAAAAAAATTATATACGTATTTTATACAAGTGATGACATGTTTTCTATCACCAATATTTGATACATTAAAACGATGAATAATTATGAACTTTCTTGCTTAGTAAAACCTTTTACCAACTATGTTGTTGCATTGCCGCTATATCTTAGTTAACATGAATGAATGTGTCAAAATTTGCATGTAGTTTGTGCGTAGTAAGTGAGTAATCGCACGAAAAGATAAGTTATACTCCCTCCATTCCTAAATATAAGACTCTTTAGATAATTTGAGAAAACTAAGGAAGTTGTCATTTTCACCTAAATTTCCAATATTATCCCTCACCCTCCCTCTCTCTCACTTCTTTGTCATAAAGAAAGGAAAATGTTGAGGGTATAATTGGAATAAATTGTAGACAACTAATAAAATAACCTTAAACGACAATTAATTTGGATACCTAGATATCTCCTAAACGACAATTAATAGGGAATGGAGGGAGTACTATTTAAATTTAGTACCATCGTTTCGTATCTTAGAAGAGATTTTTATTTCTCTAAATACGTTTAAGAGAAAGATATATGGACCAAACATAATGCATGTAAGGCCCCCAAGAATTTTTAAATTTTTTTTATATACCAGGTGTATATATTTAACGGTTCAGAATAAAAGAGATTTTTTTCTACTACGACCCTTTGAATATTTTTAATTTTTTCTATTATGATCCCCTGAAGTTCAGTCCTGACTCCGCCACTGTGTACTTGTGAAAGGAAAAAAAAATTAAAAGTTAAAATGAATAAAGCAATTGGCCAAACTTCAAATGCATAAATTACTTTTTCTGTGTTTCAAACTTAAGGTGGATGATGAATATAAATTAAAGGATTGATGGATAATTGTGACACGTGGGATTTACTAGGGGCATGGGATGGTGTTCCATCCCATGGGTTCTTTGAATAAATATTGTTTAATTAATCGCGAAATAGCAAAGTCAATTCTGATCAAAGAAAACTCGAAAATACAAAAATTAAAAGTTATACTGATGGTTTAGAAAAGCGATGATATGAGACAATACGCGCCAAAGAAACTTAGATGGGTATGAGATACTTAATATTAAAAGCTAGTAAAATAAAAGCAAATACATGTCTTCGTCTTGTAGCGTCTTACGAGGATTCTTGAGCCACGAGATATAAGAGAAGATCGGTTTAGCATCATCCTTAGAATCGACAATTTATAGGATCATGGGCGTATCAGCCGTCCTACAAATTGTCTCGGGAAGATGTAGAAAGGCGATAAAGGGCCCGAGATCAAGTCAGGGTTGAATGACTTCTCCTAAAAGCGGGAGAAAAAATAGTTCAGATCCGAGACAAATCTAACATCACGTGTCTTGAATCTTGAAGAAAAATACTTGAAAAAAATTTACATATAATTTGTGGTACAAAATAGAGTTATAAAAACTAACCAAAAAGATCAAGATTTGACCATTGGCTCGAGCCAATGGCCAAATCTGGCCAAAAGCTGAGGAAGCAGGAAGAACAGCAAGAAACGAGGAAGGAGAGAGAGAGAGAGAGAGAAAAAAGGAAAAAAAAAAGGACCCTCCCATCCCATGGTTTCTAAAAAGAGAAAAGAGAGGAAACAGAGCACTAAAGCCGGCATATATACTTTTCAAAGCTGTTCCTAAACTAAAAGAAAGGAATCATTGTTGATTTGGTTCACTTCCATCAAATTAATTGAATTCGCACCATTCATCATTTCAAATGAATTTCGACAAGCAGGGACGATGCACCGAAATTTTTAAAAATATTACTAATAGATATAATAATTTTTATACGTAGTTCGAAATTTTCTATCAAGTTCGCCCCCTCCTTCCTCCAGGACGAAAGTGGCACTTCCGTCCTCAACCGGCAGTAGCTCGGTAAAAAACACTAAGTTTTTTTTCCATCCAATTTCAGAACAGCCTGGCAGAAACTTTGTGGCTGAAACACTTTGTTTTTTGTTTTTTACCTACAAATTTTTCAGTTGGTATTTTACAACCAAAAAAAAAATCACTAAAACAGAATATTCACAAAAAAATATGTACAAAAATTACTTGGGCAAAAGTTGCTTTATTAATAAAAAACGAACAACGTCAAAAAAAAATAATAAATCGTATGTAACATAAATTAAACAAATCGTATGTAACAATAATTAAAAAGAAAAAGAAAAAGAAAATTAAACTAAATGTAATGTCTTATCTACCGCCCCGACGGTGTGTATCTATCGATCCTTTTCGGGTTATTTCGTATATAGTAGGTGTGGCCGTCTCTGGTTCGCAGGATACTACCATGCTCCGTTTTGATGACTTCAGCGCCTTCGGGGTCGATACGTATCGGCTCATCAGGTGAATCTGGCTGGAGAAGTGGAGTTTGTTGCTTCGTCTGCGTCTGGTCCAGGCGTAGGCTGTATGAGGGCGTCGCACCAAAAAATACTTCCGCCTGTCCCGATGAAGATGGACCCGCACCAGTATGCCCCCCATTTGACTACTCGGAGAAAGACTGTAGTTGCTCGGAAATTGGAATTGAAATCGGGAGGGTACATCAGCCTGAGTCTGAGACTGAGTATGATCTTCCGGTGGTTGAGACAATCCCGCCGCATCGCCGCGTTACCTAGTGCGCCGTATCTCGGCACGATACTCCTAAGTAGTCTGCCCTACTCTAACGAGTACCCATCCTCCC
This sequence comes from Vinca minor, assembly GCA_026122235.1. Lineage (NCBI taxonomy): Eukaryota > Viridiplantae > Streptophyta > Magnoliopsida > Gentianales > Apocynaceae > Vinca > Vinca minor. The sequence goes on along the minus strand of JAOCZM010000100.1, from coordinate 5,603,538 downwards.
ACGCTGAGCCCTACCTTCAACAACATGTCTCGGTTGTGTCACTGGTTGCTCAATGACAACTTCTGGTAAGTAGGCAGCGTGCGATCTGTAAGCTATCTTCCCAACCGCATCCAAGGCGTCTTTGAGGGATTTGGTAGCTCAGGCGATGAGACTTCTATACTGTCTCACATTTCTAGTCGCAAGCTTCTCGAATTCCTCAAGTATCATCCTTTTGGACTCCGTCTGTAACATTATATTAAAATTAGTATATTCAAAAACAAAAGATTTATGTTAACAAAAAAACTTACCAAAATATATTCTGCTTTTGCATTTGGTTGATAATCCATCGGGAGTGGCCTGGGATCCTTATTTCTTGGGTAAGTAAGACGGTGAACGGTAATATTATTGTACCAAACCATGTACTCGGGGCTTGGTGAAATAACATTACCGAAAACGGGAGCAGCGTCTGCGAGTGCATAGACGCGCTCGTCCCACAGTTTTATGTATTTGTTGTGCTCGTTCTCCCAATTCTTTGTCGGGCCCGCCTTCAATATGTGGATATCCTGACCCTTGACAATACCTTCTGTCCCTGACGGTATTGATACCACCTGGTGGAATCCAAATTTCCTCATAACCCTGTCAAGGCAAGTGGTACTCCACTACCTTGAAGCAAATGAGTGGCATTCGGGCTCGCACGGTTGTCAGGAAGTCTTCATCTCGAGCCACTCTCTTTGCAATTACCGCATCAGGGTACGGTTTCCACATAAACTGTAAAATAGAATCAAGTTAATGTAAAACAATTTATTTAATTAAAAAAAATTACTAGAATATCGAAATTAACTTACCCATTGTGTCTCGGTGATCAAATCTAGCTGATCAGGAAACACCAACAAATTGTGTCTCGACGTGCTGCGGAAACTCCAGGCTCTATTCCATCTTGCCCCGTAAGGAGCACCATCAAATTGGGATCTCATATGTAATCTCGCCTCGGTTCTCCGGACAGAGACAAGAAATGTGCCCCCACGCCCACAACTGGTCAAAAAAAATAGTATCAATTATTAAATATTCAAATTACATATTAAACATAAAAGTTTATATAATTTAGACAAACCTGAATGAGCAAACAACAGCCGGCTATGTCCTTTGATTCAGTCATGCAGGAGACGCACATCTGGCGATACAAATACACAAGGACACCGCTAGCCCAAGAAGTCGTATAATGCTCGACCTCACTGATGGTGAGGAGATAACGCATGTTCGCTCGGGACCCGAACTTATCGATAAAAAGAAAACTACCCATCAAAATGAATATCAATGCCCTAGCCCTCTGTTCTATCGCCAAATCAGTAACATCATGTCCTAGATGGTCACTAATGTGGGCATAAACTTCAAACAGCTGAAGAGTGTTTCCCCTAATTGATGACAGGGCGGGTTGAAATCCTAACAGATTGAACACGGTAGCAGCCCACTGAGTATCCCTCATATTGTAATCTGCACCCACGTTACCACGTTTCCCCTAGTGGGTAGTCCAAGAATACATTGTACGTCCTCTAGAGTAATGGTCGCTTCACCGCTACGTAAGTGAAATGTATGGGTCTCTGGGCGCCATCTCTTTACTAAGAAAGTCAGTAGTGCGTGATCTACCTTTATATGTCCCAACCTACAGCATCCCCAAAAATCTAATCGATCTATTAAGTTAATTAATGCAAGATTTGTTTCTCTATTATACGCGGCATAAAACTGACCTTCGCTTCTAATAACCTTTAATGGGGTGTTTAGTGACTCCTGACCGTGCCATATTCCTAACGATCTATGTAATGCCTGTTTGTTTAAAACACTCCTATCAAAAGGACCGGGCCCAAGATGAGAAGGTGTAGACATCTATACGAAAAAATAATAGCCATAGATTTTATCAGAAATAACACATGTTATATCACCAAAATTAACATAAATTGTAGAAAATAAGATCAATTTAAGAAAATTAACATCAATTTCAAATAATTACAGAAATTCACCAAATTACACAAATATATCACAATTTACCAAATTCTCAAATGCCCTAAATTAAAAAATTCACCAAATTACTCTAAATTCACAAATTCACAATTATTTATAAACTAATTCCTCCAAATTTAACAACTTCACCAAATTCCAATTAAACAAATATTCACAATAATATATATTTAAATTTCCCAAAAAAAGTAAAAAAATTCAAGGTTTATAACTTTGAAATTGAGATAGAGGGAAAGAAGGTGGAGATTGAAGGTGGTTGTGATGTAGACCGAATGTCTGCGGAACGGTGGCCGGGGCGGCGGCGCAGGCAGAAGGGGGTGGTGAGAGCTTTTTTTTTTCTTCTTGCCTTGTGCTTTTTTGTTGGTGAAACACGAGAAGAGAGAAGGGAGAGGCTGCTGTTTGATTTAGGGCAAAGCGAGGACGGAAGTGGGGGCTGACGTGGCAAGGCGCGTCTGGGAAGTGTCACGTCAGTCCCGACTTCCGTCCTGAACAAAAATGTTGTTTACAAAAAAAAGATTATAATGCTTGGCCCTTTCTGCCAAACAATGACCAGTCCAATGCAATGCCCATGTTTCAGACTTATAATATATAATTTCAAGTTAAAAGTGTCTTGTCAATTGCACTAAATTTTCTTAACAATCCACCAATTTAGTAACAATTTACAGAAATAGCGAAGAAAAGGTTCGAAGTTATAGAAATATTTACTAAATCAAATCAAAATATTCAATCTCACAAAAAAAAGGGTAAGATAAGAGTAAGGGTGAAGGTAAATATAGAAGCATAATTGACACTTATTCTCGAGATCGATGTGGGAGCAGCCATGAACTTGTTAGAAAGGAACCTATTTGTCGGAGTTCTCTTGTCTTGGTTAGGAAATTTCAGGCTTTCATGTCCACCAATAATGTTCGTGGTGCCAATTTCCTCCTTTTTTAAATGAATAATTATGAAATGGATCAGGTCAATTGGATTTTGCGATACAGAATTGATCACATCACCCCATAATGAGGAAAGAGACAATTTTGTAATTATGTGGTCAGTTTTGGACCACAAAATCCACATGAACCTGGTCCATATCAGAATTTTCTTTTTAAAATATAATGTCTTTTGGTTCTTTTTTGAGGTGAAAATCTTATGTACCCGTTTGTATACTCATTAATGTGCTCAACCAAAAAGAATTCACCATGTGATCATTTTTTTTATTATATATACACATGGTGAATTGTGATTGGTTGGGCACAGTAATGAGTACACAGACCGGTATAAACGATTATTTACCCTTTTTTTTGGTATAGAGAAAGAAAAAAACGATATTTTTTTAGAGAAAATGGTAAAGACAGTCCCGTAACCATTTCTGAAATTCGAATTCAGTCTCTCGTAACTATTTGTTAATTATTTTTAGTCATATAATTATTTTTTTCCTTGAAATTTTCATCCCGGCTCCTATGCGGAACAGCTTGTTGTTCCGCACTGCGGGACAAGATCTCAGCCGTCGGATGAGATTTATTAACGGTCCAGATCTGGAGAGATAAATTTTTTATTTTTTAATTTTTTAAGTCCAGCCGCAACTTTTCTCTCTCCAGATCTGGACCGTTCAAAATCTCATCCGACGGGTGAGATTGTTCCGCACGTGCGGAAAAAAAGCTGTTCCCGCATAGGAACCGGACTGTGAAATTTTAGCCTGCCACCGCAAAAAAGAACAGAATCCGATGCCACAGGAAAAAAATAAGGGTACTTTAGTCACATTGTCTTACATCCTTGACAAAAAAATCTATCTGCTATATTAACCCTATTAACCCTACCCCCCCACAACCGCTATCTTCTCCTTCATTTTATAAGTGAGACCAATTCTAGAATAATAATTCTTGGCATTGGCAAAAAACCAAACCTTTTAAATAGGAGAAAAATAACGAAAAGATAATTTTCAAATTTAAGGGAATAATATTATTTTCTTGATGCTAAAGGGAGTGTTTTTCAAAATATAAAGCCTTTTGGCATTTTTTTTGTATAGTTTAAAGAAAATGGAAACACACAACATTCACTTACCTAATAGAGAATCCAAGAATCACAATTACAAGTGAAAGTAATTTTTAATTTTATAAAACGCAAAAACATTTTGAGAAGCGGAAAAAATAGCGAGACGAAACTTATTATCAATGACGAAGACAGGCAAGATTTTTAAAAATACTACTGTTCATCGAAATTTTATGTGCATTTTGGAAAATTTTATCAATTTCACCCCTCCAATAATTTTTTTTTGCCCTTTTTATTGCCCCCAAGAATTTTAGCAGTTTCGCCCCACCAACACCAACTTCCTGACTTCGTCCCTGCTTATTATCCTATTTTGAAGTGATTGTATCTTTTCTTTTTCGTTCTAGATTATTATTGAGTATTATTATTATTATCATTATTTTCCTAAAAACAAAATATGAATATCCTCATTATCTTGGAGAGGACATAATGCAGAGAAACAAAAATACGAGACAGCGGTCCCCAGGGTTGTCGGAGAAAGGGAGGGTCATAAGAAAAGCTCTCTTGAGGCAAAAACCAGAAATGGATATTGACCTGAAACTGAATGGTCCCCTTCATGGTTCCCCTCATCAAACAGAAGCTGATTGGAACATATTCCCCACATAATAGCAAATTTCACAGAATGTTTATTCAAGAAATTTACTGCTGTTAAATGATGGTATGCAAGTAAATTTTAACTTATGAAAAATCTGTTGGAAAGTAAAAGCTTTGAGAGAGCCATCTTCCAACCACTATCAACTAGATTACTCAATCCTAGAACCGTCATTCTGTAAATAGTCTCACAATTTCCTCACATGAATTGAGCAGAGCCACATCTGCAGGTATACTCTCCCCAATTAATGTGAAAGATTGTGGGATCAGTCCCATAAGAACGGTCCTATCATTTAATTTACCCTACCAACCAGAGTCATGCAATGATATGGTAGAAAACTGGTCTGCCACTTCTTGCTCAAATTAAGTATAGAACTGGAACCAGTCCTGTCTCACATTTTGTTTTAATTTTTTATAGATTGTTTCGAAAGAAAATGTAAGATCAGTATGATAATTTTTTATCGCATTTAGATTTGAATCTCAAGTCCAAATTTGAATACACAAAGTACTAAATTGTGCTTCAGGGCATAGACTAATTGGCAAAGACTGCGAAGATAAGTGCACTGATCCTTAATTGCGCAAGTTGAAATGATGGGAATCTCACAATTTACATGGTCAATAATACCCAAGGGCTGAGTTGTCAATCCAAGCACTAAATTGTGAAGGAGTTCTTTCACAAAGACTTGCCAGGGTAAGGAAGATGGGGAACAAACACACTTGGATAGAAAATAATAAAAGAAGCATTTGATTACTTCATGCATGCTCCAATTGGCTCGAGGGTATAGTTCAGTTGGTAGAGCTCTGCATTTGATTGGGTCGTTGCAACTACGGATTGGATGACTAATTGTACGAGCGTTAATGATAGTATCTTGTACCTCAACCGGTAGCTCACTGTTTTCAAGTAATGGGGAAGTGGACCAAAACATGGCCACTTAAAGACTCTACTCTACTGAGGCAAAGATAGGTTATCAAGAATGTAGAGGGGGATGCTGGAGGATGAGAATGGATTGGCAAAGAGGAAATGAGCAAGGGAGAGTGAAGAAGTGAAGCAGTGGTGGGTTAGTTGCTGGATGAAAACATGATGTCCGTCTCAATGGCTCTGTTCCTCTGGCAATCATATCCTTAAAAGCCCTCACTAAGTGGTTTGTTAAAGTAGCACAGACCTACAAGCAAGGCTTTATAATCATAGCAGACAACCTTTATGGAAGTTGTTGTGATAAATCTAAACACAGAGCAAATGTCTTTTTACTTTATTTTCCATCTCCATACCAAGAAAAGCTTAATTTCAGTGAGCTGGCATCAAATATCATGATAGATCTATCCAACATACAAGGAAGCAAAACTTCACCCACTGGTCATAGAGAATCAATGAACTATTCATCTTCCAGCATCATAATTACAAAACTGAGAGATTGAGCGATAATTAAGGTAAAACCAAATGAAGGAGGCTTTCTACACCTTTACCTTGGGTGAGAACCAAATTACAAAGGCCTTCTACAACTTTGGGAAAGAGTAACATTAAAGGTTTCCCTTAAGTTGGCATTCCATTTGCAAGTGTTGGCCCAAACAAATGAGAAAGGGCCATTTTAGTATGCTTCGTTACAAGTGTTAATAAGTTTTTCCCGAGATATTTGACCAATTCCCTTGACAGTTTAAGATGTGGCAAATAGATGTGCAATGCAGAATGCTGCCATTCAACAGAGCAGAGATGAGAGAAAAAAAATTAGCTCAATCTTGGTCACATTTGAGCTAATGAAAAACAACAGCTTCATTCTAATACAGAGATCATATGTAAAAGCACAAAAGTTCTTTAGTGAATCACTCAAAATGTTTCCCACCAGAAGGTTCCTAAGAGTATCTATAATGGTATGAAGAAAACTATATACCTGAAAGACTTGTCCAGAAGCTTCTTTAGTGAATCACTTGAGATCCACACCAGAAAGTTCCTAAAAATCTCTCCTGGTATGCAGAAAATTATATACCTGCTGGACTAGACTTTGGATCTTTAGTACATTGTCTAGCACACCAATAAATTATCACACATAGAGAACTTTCTTTAGTTCAATCACATTGTTCATTCCGTAATTATTTCATTAGTGTACTAGATAATGTACTAAAGAATAAACTAGACGATCTAGGGTCTTATGACTGTCCTAACTGTTCATTGCACTTACTGTACAGAAGAAGGAAAAAAAAGAGCATGCACTTGCCAAGGGTTTGCATTAGAAACTGCACCTCTCACTGCAATTAAAAAATTGGTTATCACAAACCCCATACACCTGGTTTCAGAAACATCCACTAAACCACAAAAGAATAGACAAGTGAGAAAGTGCTGCGATTTTCTATTAGCGCACCTCCACATGTAACAACTTATGTTGTGTTATTTGGATGAACAAAAAGATGTACTTGTTCACCACCAAAACAGGGGAATGGAAAATTAAATCTTCTTCAATTTACAATGACACTAGCATAGGTTTCATGATTTACTTTGAGAATTGGCAATCCTTCCGAAATCCAATACATCATTTCCTAGGTAGCGAGGCTCGAGGAACTCTAAAAGAGAACCCTAGTGCCGGAAACAACAAATCTCAATCTCTACAAGATGAGAGAGAACACAAGGTCAAGAACATTGGAATTTTTTCTCTAACATTATCAAAGATACATTTCAAGGCTTCCAAAACATAGTAAAAGAATTAAAAGAAATGCTCAAGTATTGTGCACTTGATCAGCAAAATATGCTGATCTAGCAACATTTCCAAGAATGTGTAGAGTTAGAACTGAGAAGACAACACAAGTCAAACAGCAGGAGATAACAAAAAACTGTGCTAAATCTAAGCAGCCTAGCTGTTTGACTAAAAATCCAGTCACCTAACATAGGCACAATTGGATCACTATGGAGAGAACCCAGGTAGTGTTTTTATCTGAAACCAGATTATCACAACCATGCGTCATTAGGAGTGGTTCAAGAATACCAGTCGTATTCAATAGGAACATAAGAAACATCAGGGTTCTAAGAGTTAAAACTAAGCCTGCAACCCATCTGCCCACCACAATTATCGGGCCATTGTTGAAAAGAATTAGATGGCTGCTTTTCACATGAATGACCAGCTGTCTGTTACCTACTTATACCAGGGACGAAGACAGAGGGGGTATAGTAAAATTTATATGTAGTTCAGAATATTTTATCAGTTTCGCCCCCTCCCCAAACGCCAAATTCCTGGCTTCGTCCCTGACTTATACAGAATGCAAACCTGGACCTTTTTGCTATACTTCCCTGCCATTGTCACAGTTGCAGCAAGTAATTGCTAAATTAAAAAAAGAAAGGAAAGAGAGCAAACTTCAGAATACTAAATCAACTTTATAGACATACGAATACCATGCATAACCAATACTTTTTTTTTTGCATATAGCATTACATAACAACTACTATTTTTTTCTTAAACTAGTTTAATAATATGAATACGTGGGAACTGCTCGACTTTACCAGTTGAAGATGGATTTTCCTTGATAGCTCCATAAACTACTCCTTATATAGTTGGTTTTCTGGCTTGGGGTCAGGCTTCATAAGTTTCCGGTCTATATTGGTATATATATTTAGGGATATTGGAAAATGCCTTGGGAAGAGAAGGTTACTTTTGAAGGCGTAAAGCCTGGATGGAAAAGTTTTAGGTTCGAACATCTCAACCATGGATATAATTTGTCTGTGGCATTGGGCATTTGAGTCATCATTTCTTCCAATACTAGTTGTTAAAAAAAAAAGCAAATCCTTTGAACTTCCTTCTTATATCTTAATCAACAAACCATCACCATCATTCATCAGAGATATCTCTAATCCTACGGTTTTCACAACGAAGTACAACATCCTTTCCGTCTTTCTTGATGGAAACACCCTCAAAACTAATAGCCATGGGATAATTGTTGGCAACCCAATCCACTCCTAAAATAAGGTCAGTACATCCATGTCCAAGGATCCTCAAGTCGTGCCTGAATACATGTCCATCCATCACCAATTTGACCCCTTTACACTCAATTCTGCTCATGAATTTGCTTCCATCAACTAGGGTCACTATTGCCGGTTTTGCAGATTGTTTATTGATTTTCAACTCCTCCACCAACCTCCCATCAATGAAACTATTAGAAGTCCCTGTGCTAATAAGTACTGAAATCTCTTTATTTTTAATTTTCCCCCTAATTCTAAGCCCACCACCACCATTATTCCCTTCAAGAAATAGAACTGAGAGATACATTTCGATAACCCCTTCTTGAGATTGGCGTAAGGCCTGCTCAAAGGCTTCATCAAGAGTTTTTGGTTTCAACACCTTAACCATAGAGGATCTTAAATCTTCTTTCAATCCATCAATAAACACATTCAAACAGTATTGTTCAGTGACATTTGGAAACATAGTCATAAATTCTTCTCTTAATTCTTCAAATTTATTCACATATTCTTCTACAGTCCCTGTTTGCTTCACCCTGTTAAACTCCCCTAAACCAGAAGAATTCCCCTCTATTTTTCTAGTCAAATCCTTAACAGAAGCAATGAGGGCATTAAGATTACCAGTTAAAGAAGCAGTTTGGATAATATTACCTTCAACTTTAGAGTGAAGACTGTCCACTGATTCCTCAATGGAATTCAGCTGGTGCCCTTGCTCCATCAGGATCTTGGAATTGGCTGTAACCAAATCCTTCAACTTCTCAAATTCTACCTTCCGGTAACCCTCTTCCTTTCGTTTTCCTTCCATTTCCGCAGAATTTAGCCTTTCTGAACCCAGAATTCAAAAACCCTCTCTAAGAAACACGACTAGAAGAACACCGAAAATAAGCAGAAATTTTTCAAGGAAACAAACAGAGGATAGAGAAGGAGGCGCAGCTCTCAATTGTGAAAAAACTGCACTGGAATTCAGTTTATTTATAGTAGGAAATTAGGGCTAAACTAGAGGGAGAAAATTGTTGACTTGAAATCGCACCCTTTGATTCTAGAGTTGATTGCATCAGCTTCAGATCAACGTCTGCGAAAAAGAGGCTTCATGATCACGTGGCAATTGATCCCATTGAAAACGGTTTTTGGGTTTTGATTATGGAAAATTCTGATATGGACCGGGTCTATGTGGATCATGTGGTTCAGATTTGTCCACATTCCTAAAGAATGAGGAGAAAGAAGGAAATGTAGTGATGTATCCAAATCTGAACCGCATGATCCAGTGGACCCGATCCATATCAGAAGTGTTCTTTGATTATTAGGGGGGATTGGGCCCAAACTTAAGAGCCCCAATGCTCAGTCCTAACTCCTAAGAGCTATGGAAAGAAATTAAATTTGATTCATCATAGCTGTTTCTAAATTAACAATTTATAAGGCACAGCTTATAAGTACTGATCTTGGGCGGGAATCGAATATTCACCCTATAAATGAAGGAATGACTAGTGTTCCGTTCTAAATTATCTGCACAATAATTAATACAACAACAACAACCAAGTCTTAGTCCCAATAATTAATATTTTATTAAATTCTATAGTGGATATTATAAAATGTCAAACATTGTCGTATTTAATTATACTATCAATTTAATTTTACATTCTTTTATTTCTCTATTTTTCAACATTTAATGTAAGGGGTATGAACATTTATTTAGAAAATGAACAGATAATTTGTGACAGATTAAAAAATAAATGTGGATAGAAATTTGAGACAGATGGAGTACTATACTACTCGTGGGGGATTGAGCCGTTAGTAGAGTGCCCTAACACCATTAGCCTATGTTGTACTTTTTATATATTTTGAGCATATCATTTAAATAGTTAATTTTTTACTTTTGAACATCAAATATGTGATTTGATAGTAAAACCATTAGCTTATGCAATTACTATTCTGATTATCCCTAGTTTTATGTAATGTTTTATACAGTGATGGATGTAAATCATATCATATATACCATATATTGGACGTGATCCGAAAGAGAAGTAATACTTCATAGTTCTTTAGTCATAAGTATTAATTCCCCAGTACTATTTGGAATCCATATACCTTATGTCTCCATTGTTTCCAACATGGATGTGAAAGGCATTGTAAGGGATTTGTCTCTCTCTTATTAGAGAGATTGGGCCCTCGGTAGGGAAGAATGTTTAAATGAATGGTCGTACTCAAATGTATTTAATAAAGTGGTTATTAAATATTATTTGTTGGAACAGTCTATCTGGAGATCAAGCATAAATACAATTAAGATTGATAAATGTGACAACTACCCTGCCTTAGACTTAATTTGGATATCGCGAGACAATTAGATTAAATATTGGATTGATATTATGTTTCACCGTACATTCATTCACTATAGGTAGTCACAATGTCCGGTTAGGGTCGCTTGTGATTTATGAACACATACTACTACTAAGTGTGTTTTCATTGTCATTGTGATATGAACATACAGGATCACACGCATATACGAGTTAACGGACTTCATGTCCAAATTCAATGAATCTAGAATGTGTCTAGGTTGATTGTATCTGACATTTATTTTTCTAAAAATAATAAAATGTTATTATTCGAATTAGAGATTAAGGATGGACATTTTTGGTATTTGGATTTCACTGGGATTACGTTGGAGTTATTATGCGATAAAACACCCAATACCATAAGAGGTTGGGATTACGTGGGAGTTGGTTCTCGCAACAAACTCTCATGCCCCATATAATCTTTTTTGGGGGTGAAACCCTATATACATTTTTTGAGCCGCAAAACATAAACACCCGAAATAAGATTTATGCCCTTCTTTTCTCTCTAGATTTTCGAAACTCAAAAAACGAAGTTATATCACTCGCTGCTCGCTTCATCACGTAGATACCGGTAGAGGGCAGTTCCGCAAAGGGAGGGCTTTTGGTGGCTACAACAAATCATCCGAAATCAGAAACCATTAACGAAATTTTGTAAGTATTTTTCCACCTATTTTCGATTCCCTTAGTATGAGCAGATCCTTCAGGGGATGATTCATGTGTGTTTAGAACGAGTTTCTACCCATGAATCCCTTCATGAGCCTGGTTGAATTTTTCTCGGATTGATATTCTTGTGCAGGACCTCCACATTTAAGGGTGGAAGTGAGTTGAGCCGACTCGTGGGTAACTTACGATTTGATTCGATATTCAGCTCGACAAGCTCAGCTCATGAGCTAAATGAGCGGTACATGAGCCAATATTTTTGGCTCATCTAAAATATGAGTCTGCCTTAAGCTATATAAAGTTCGACTAATTTTGCTCATTAGCTGAATCTCTCTCTCTCTCTCTCTCTCTCTCTCTCTATATATATATATATATATATATATATATATATATATATATATATATATATATATATAGCAAAATAACTGCACGTACAACAAAAAAAGTATTCGCACATCATCTCAAAGAAAATAAATCAATGAAACCCTATAAATCTCTTATAATCTTCTCATATTCTCAAGATGTAATAGTTATTGATTCACATCAAACTTCTTTGAATTAAAAAACAGTTACAATCATTAGGAAATTGACTTATAGTCCTTTCTGGTATTAAGAATAATTCCAAAAAATTGTATTGATGAACATTACTTATTAGTCTACATGGTATTTTTTTTACGACAATACTATAAGAGATTTTTTTCATATTTTCAGGTGGAAGAACATGCCACATAAATTAAATTGTTTATATAAGAAAGCTTCAGAGGCATACATATTAGAATTGTTGGGAGTTAGATTTTGTTGATTTATATTGGTTTAATTTTTTATTTTGTAAATATTTTTTCTCTGAAATCTGTACATATTATAATTAGTTGAGAGATATTAAAATTCAATTATATGTCATTGTGCCAAAAAAAATCTCTAGATTTATTTTGTATCATTTGGATATTAAACTCATATTATAAGTCACCGTATTTAAATTATTGGAGGATAGAATCGATTTGGATCGCAAGATCGTAGAATCACACAATTTAGTACGATTCAATCTTGCATATCTTCAACCGAATCGGTATCAACTTCTCTCAAATAAAAAAAAATATCTGCTTGTATTCAATTCTATCTCTCAAATTTCTCAAGTACACCCAACTTCATTGTTAATCCATCCAACTTTTGATTTTCCATCAAGAAAGAATATTGGTTGTAAAACTTGTTGGATTAAAAAACCTTATGAATTGTAGCCTTGTTGATTTGCTTTCGAAGTTAATCACTTGTAGTTTGTGGTTTAATTTCAACCTTTTTATTTCTAATGATATTCTTATTTTTTTCCCGTAAAAGTATTGCTATATCTTTCTGCTCATTAGCTTATATGATGATATCTTTATTTACATAAATTTATGATGAAATATTATTTTATTAATTTTGTCCGATCTTCTGATTCGCACTAGAATCCTCATGTTTTCGATTTGTTAGACCCTTTATATTTTGAGTCAAAATTACAATTTTGACAACCTTGATTACAATTAGTGTGAGTTGAGCCGCATTTCTACCTCTATCCACGGTTTACTCCCATCATTCGAGTAATAAAGTTTGGTTTTCTCACGAAACAACCACTAGCTCAGTGCCAAATAACGCGAATAAATAGCTAAATTAGTCATCAACTAACTTTCGCCCTGCCACTTTCATCATTTTCAAGTTTTTTAAAACTTTTTTGGCATCAATTTATTTTTGAACAGCCACTTTAATCATTTTTAACTTTTTTTAGCCAATTTCATCCCCAAAGATTTTACGAGCACCCATTTAGATCATCAAATTATTTTCTAGCAGCCATTTTGGTCATCAAATTAAGAGCAGGGGTAATGATGAAATTGGCTGCTAGAAAATAATTTGATGACCAAAATGACTGCTCGTAAAATCTTTGGGGATGAAAGTGGCTGAAAAAAGTTTAAAATGATTAAAGTGGCTGTTCAAAAATAAATTGATGACCAAAAAAATTAAAAAACATTGAAAAGGATGAAAGTGGCAGGGCGAAAGTTAGTTGATGACTAATTTGGCTATTTATTCCAAATAACGCTTATTGACCGGTTTGCCAACGGACAGGGACAAACGGCAGCGATTATACTCAATTTTACTCCCCCCTCCCCCAGCGCTTCTGCAAAATCTCTTACACTTGAACGAGAATTCCACCCAACGGTCGTCACTTATAGAAAAAGAAACGACAGATGAGTTTTCTCTCTCACTAACTCTCACGCAGAACAAGAGAGGCAGACAAAAGACGAAACCCTAAGAAGAAGAATTCACTCAATTGGTAAGAAGATTTTGCTAATTCAAATTTCTCAAGTTTTTCACATGCTTCTGTTTCAGATACATGAATTTCTTTAGCTGAGATGATTAATTTCATTATTTATTATAGTTCGCTTCTTTGATTCAAATTGGAAATGAGCTCAACTACTTGATTTTGTGTGTGGATATTCTTATGCAAATTGAGGCGATTTTTCTTCTTCGTTTTAATTATTCTGTTGATATTCATGTATGAGGCTTGTCAGAATTATTGAACTGAATAGCATTGCATCTCCTTGTTGAACATCTTCAGGATGAACTTTGCGGATCAATATGAATTATTACCACTAGATCAGTAAAATAATCTTTACATATGGCTATTTTTCAGCTTCACATTCTTAGCTGAAGTAAATCTATGATTCAAAATGACAAAATAGTAGAGTTGCTGAAGGTGGAGGAAGAGTTAGCTGAAACTGTCTTGACAACCTGAACCTAGGAGAGAAATTATAGTTAAAGTTGCTTTGTGTAATTTTCCATTTATATTCTAAGGTTTCCAGTCAGTTTGGAATTTAGTTAATTATATAATAATAACTGCGCCTTTTGGTTTTCTGAATTGAAGCTGTAATCCCTAGGTAGAAAAAGAATTTCATTTCTAGACCGGTCACTAGTTTATAGTGGTCTAAAGTTCTTATGCATTGAGGCAAAGCTTAGTAAACAGTTAATTTCAAAATGTCGACTGAAAGCTCTTTGCTACGATATTTGCCTATATGAGTATCTCGATATTGTTGTCTGTTAATGGTTCAAATGCATTTGCCTCTGCCAAACCTGAATTTTTTTGCTAATTTCTGATAACCAATGGAATTATGGCAGGAATTTTAGACTAATCGATTCAATCGTGCTTTCTTTCCGAATCTATAGAAGCATGCCTTTGTAACATGATTTTGAGGGTACGATGGAAAATATGCAGTATGCTGAGGAGCTTGTCAGAGAGTTTCTTGTATTTAGAGGGTTCACAAATAGTTTGCAAGCTTTTGAGAAAGAGTTGAGCACTGATATCGGTAAAGGATTTGAAGTGGACAGGATACTAGATTTGATTTTCTCAGTATATATTCCCAAGTTTCAGGCAAAAAATTTGGTCGATCTACTGAGCTTTTTTAGGCAATGTTTTTCTTCTTCTGAGACAAAACTTCTTGATGCACTATCGAAATTAGATGTCTCTCTTTTACGTTATTATATCATCTATGCTATACAATCGAGCAGGACGGACAAAGTCACGGAGTTTTTTGATACCCACGGAAGTTACTTGCTGCAAAAAGATCCCGAGTGGGCCTCATGGTTTGGTGGGTAGTATTCCTACCTGTTTTTTAAATTTTTTTTTATATATAATTATTTATATTTTCCGTTACTGATTTTCAAATCTAAATATTTCTTGCAGCCATCCCATATATTAAGAACCCACAATTGGATCCACATTTTCGCCTATACTTTTCCAAGGATTGGTACAATACGCTGTGTCTCTCAGTTAGAAACTTATTGAGTGGAATGTTTGAGGGAAATCATATCCTTACATTGAAACTTCTTGTATCTTCTTTCATGTTATAGTATTTCTAATACTTGCTCTCATGGGTAGCTCTACATGCAGATGCTTCAGCCAGTCTACTATTTTCTTGATGTTGATGGCTTGTTTAAGGCTCTAAGATAGTGTTGTTGTTTTTTCTTTTTTTCTTTTTGTATGTGGGTGGGCGGGGGCAAAGTTTATCTCCATAATTGCAGTTTAAGATGCATGCCCAGAACCTTTTTTTTCTTACTTGATTATGCGAAAATTAATACTGTTAAATACTAATTGCCTGATGATCCAATAGGAGAACACGTGCAGATAAGTGTGCAATTTTTTTGGGATAGGGAGTGGAGATCGTTTTCAGAAGGAAAAGTTAGTCTACAATTGCATCTTCTTCTTAATGAGTAGGAATTATCGAGACCAACAATGAATAGGAATCTAAATTGCAAGAACTGCAAGTATTACATTTACTGCTTACGACAAGATGTAATACTAAGATTAATGCCACCAATTGCAAATAGTTGGCAAAAGGATCTATGTTGTTTGATTACCCAGTAGACCTTTTGGCTTATCCCTAATTAGATCCTTGAATGAATACAGATGAGATCTCAATGGTGAAAGATAAATTTGCATTGCTGATCTGGGATATTGTAGCATAAGCTTTTCTTCCTATGCTTTTGCGCAGAGAGAGAGAGAGACCTAGTCGTGGACTCAGGGATAGTCATTGGTCTCCTTTTTTGAGGTTAATAAAAAATTAATTTAAATTGATGCACGTATGATGTTTCTGGAAGATTAAGCCTCGAAATAGAATTGTAGTTTAGAGAGACGCCTTAAAAGAAAATAGGCATAAACTGTCAAATGTGACATTATTAGTCAACATGTTTAAAAAAGGACGATGGTTTTCTTTTATTGATGTGATTGTCACTGCTATCTTTTCTGAATTGCTCCTTGACTAATGTACGGATCCCAGCCTTATTGAAGATTAGCCTTGAAAAAAATACTGTGAACCACCTTAAGAAGGATGTCAAACAACTTAATCTCAAACTTTCCGAACTCCAGGCTTTGTTGGAGGATAAAGAAGCACAGCTATGTCAATTAAGAAGGTGTGTCCTTTACTTTTGATTCTTTCATATAATCTAGCAGGATCTAACTGTAAGTTACTTATGTCAGTAATGCATCATTACTAGCAGAAGTTGGAAAGCATGGAAGAAACAGCTCATCACACTCTGAAGCTGGCACTACAGAACGGATTATACGTTCACCCAGGGTTTCTCATGAGCTCCATGTGTCTTTAAATTCAGATCCGAGTACAGGGGACTCCTTAGATGATCTGTCTGGTACTTTAACTACTGAGGCTTTAGATCCATGCTCTAGGATGGACAGCCGTCCTGGTGAGAATGAAAAAAGTAATGACTTCCGAATATCACAAGGTGACTTCAGTTGTGGTAAGTAATCGTAATGTGGTTTTGAGTTTCAGTTTTAGTAAAAAGCAATTTGGAGGGTAAAAAGCCTAAAACTTGAATTAATTAAAATTGTGAATTATGATGGTGTGTTTAATTAATATATATATATATATATATATATATAAATTTTGCTAAAATGTTTAATATAAGTTGTGTAAATAGAAAAATGGATGCCTTTAGGTGGTAACTTTTCTGATACACCAAACTAACAAAAATCATTATGTTCTTCCTCTTATTTTTCGGAACGAGATATATTAAAAGGCTTTATCATGAAGTGCTACTATTTTTCTTGTTATATAAGTACATTATAGGTAAGAATATTGGTTTTATGCATTTAACATCACAATTCTTTGTCGTAAATTTGAGGTCATGTGTATGTCTACTTTTCAAGGGTTTCCAAGTTACCACTTACATCCCTTCTATACGTGATTTACTAGCTGTTGGCCTCATTTTTGCTATGCTAGGTATTGGTAAAAGAATCTCTATTTTAGGTCATTAACATCCTCATTCCTCATAGAGGAAACCGCAAATTTAAAAAGCGTGGAATAATCATAAATTGGAACTTGTCTTTATCTTCATGCTTCTTGAGATTGTGCAAGTGTGTATAAGTGCATGATTCAAAATACTTCTTATACAAAGTTTGTTGTTAGTCAGTCTTTGCTCACTTGGAATGTGTAAAAGGGCTTCTCAGATAGTATAAAACACTAGAGGTGGCAAAACGCCGTGTCTAGGAAGAGGCTTACTAAATGATTCTTGGATACTAAACAGGAAAAAGATTGTTATCCATGTTTAAGCTTTCATGGTCTGATGCTAGCATGGCGGTTCCTGCTCCTATATTTGAGTGAGCACATTAAATATGGCAAAGGCTGATTTTGGTTTCAAAGTCAACTTTCTAACTTTGGTGGTGGGTGATATGGAATAATTTTATTCGAAAATAGCTAGACTTTTATCTAGGAGTCCATGTAAGTGAAGGTACATCTTAATCGGCCACAATATTCAATGGGATTTTCAGCCTTGCTTAGGATATAATGATCTCGCCAAAGTACAAAAGTTCATATAAGTTTTCTGTTGTTGAAGAAATATCTTACCATTGCAGAAATTGACGATGATTTACAAAAAGGTGAAGAATTTCCAGAAGTCAAAGTTGAATTTCAGGTGAAACTGGATATTTACTTCTTCATTTGCTGTTATAGTGAAATCATTTAACTTAACATACTTCTGTTTTGATTTGTATCTTTAACACTTTTATTGCTCAACTCAGCTTAATTGCTATTTAACTATCAATGTAGGAAACTTTCCTGGGCCATACCAGTCCAATCAGTCGGTGTCGGTTTTCGGCATCCGGGGACAACATTGCAAGTGCTTCTATGGATGGCACAGTAAGGTAAGCATAACAATTTTTTTGATAGTACACTCTTAAGAAATCTTATGAAAGACGCTTGTTTTCATCATCAAAGACAAGATGATGAAAAGACACTCTTCCTACTACATTTTGTGGTTCATCCTTATAGAGAAATTTACAAAAGTTTAACTGAAAATATGAAGGGATTAGGATAAACATCTCTTACTTCAAAGAATAATGGATCTTATATTTGCTCTTTTCCACGCATATATTAGTTCTTGTTTAGACGTGATTCCAAAACATTAATTATGTTTTTGTGATATTGAACATCTAGTACATTGCTAGACTGGGCAAGTGAGAGATAACCAGGACTGATATTTTCATCAAAGGTTGATCTATTTCTGATGGATTCTAGGTTGATCTATTTCTGATGGATTCTAACTTCCTTCTTGATCATGGTTTGATCTATTTCATGATGATTCTCGTAATTTTGTAAGGATATGGACATATGACTCGTCAGTGCCGGCTTCAAGAAATGCAACTATCTATTGTGGGGCTGAGGTTCTCTCACTTGAGTGGGAGCGTAAATCCGATCGCCTGGTACGTACATGTCGTAGTTACACTTACACTTACACATCATACATGATATACATATCATGTCCATTTATGTTACCTCATTCATATTTGGTAGATAACCAAGTATTACTACTTGACTTGACATTCAAATAATTTTTTTTTTTTTTTTTAATTTCTGATATTGTCAAAAGCTTCTCATTGGGACTGCTGATGGAGGCATTAAAGCATGGAATGTTGACGCAAAGCGAGTAGTTTGTGATCTTAACTCAACTAGAGCATATCCAAGGTTCTAAATTCACCCCCTGCCTCCCCCCTCCGGTGGTAATAGAAGTGATAATGATATCGCTGCTAACAAATATTTCTTTTTGTTTGACGTCAATGAATTTGGTTTATTTGCAGTGTTTTGGACATAAAATGCAGCCCTGTTGAACCTATTTTTGTTTCTGCTTCAGCATCCAGAGGGTAACTTGTGCTTTTATTTGTTCTTCAATACTAAATTAGGCTTCACTCTTTGTAATTACATCTTTCTCTTTCCATTGACCTCATGATTTTGGTTAAACCAGTTAAATTGGATTTTTGGGATTCAGAGTCACAATTAGCTCTGGAAAAAGAATAAGCCGAGAGTTGTTATGCAGTATTCCTCTGCAATAGCTTATCTCTCTTTTGCGGCAAGCTTTGCGGAATCTTATAAAAACTTATGCTGATTAAGTGGGTACACTATTTTATCAGATACATTTAGTATATTAGCTGTTACATGTATGCTAATAGCTGAAAGTATTGATAGTTGAAGTTTCCTTGAAGCCTTTAGTGAATTTCACCTTACCGAAACTTTTTTGAAACAAATGGAGATGAGTTTGGGTACTCATAACGCGTAGGTTGAGAGAAAATGAGAAAGTTACTGCTATGTTTTTAATATATTTTTTCTTAAACCTTAACTTGTTTTCCTAATTTTTATCTCTCTGTAAGGATTTAAATTTTTTGCATCTGTATTGAGGTTTCCCATTGTTTTAGGAATGGAACAAATGCCATTGATAAATTGGGCTTTGCATCTTTGACTGTTTGGAATATGCGGACATGGAAGGCTATGGTATGTGTTTGTCTTCCAAATATATGTACATGTTGATGCCAGAACCTTCTTATGTTATTTCTTTCTTTCCCCACGTACAAACCCCTGCTAAGATGACATCCACGGTGTCTTACTTCTGATGAATTTCATTGAAGACAGTCCTTCCTCTTGGTAAAGATCCGCCAGCAATAACTTCGTTGTGTTTCAATCATAATGGAAAGCTTTTAGCTGCTGCCGCTACTGATGGAATGATCCATATGTTTGGTATCCTTTTCTGAAGAGGAATAGATTCCACCAACGAAAATATCCTTGAAAGTGTTGTTTCGTACACTATCACACCCACATGGTTTTGTACCTTAACCAGTAACAGATATGTCTGCAGGCTTGCAAATTACAGGGTGGCCTGCTCATGATTCTGGAATTAGCTCTGTTCTTTTTGGTCCTGATGAGACCAGCATATTTAGCTTGGGCACAGACGGGAAGGTGAATGCTTTTATTCTGTACGAGTCTGATTCTTTGTTGGCTTGTACACTCTTAGTGATTTCTGCATGCTTTGAAAACATATTCTGAATTTAATTGCACTTTCCACCAGTTTTAAGAATGAATGTCTCGCTAATGTTCGAGAATCTGATGTAATGATTTGTGTTCTAGATATTTGAATGGAGCTTGCATAATCAAGGGAAAATTCTCTGGTCAAGCAATTCCAACAGGTACCAAGGTTTCATCACAATCTGTTTGAAATTAGGTGACTTTTCAACTAAAGGGTACTAGTTCCCTTTTAGCTTCATATATAACAATGCAATCAGCTTGTCCTAGCCGTGGTTGAAGAAGGTTGCTCCTTGAGCCACCTACTATCCAATTCTTCAGTTTCAGAGGAATCTAGGCCCCCTTCTGTGTATAATTGTCAGTTTTACTGGAATCAAGTTCTTGTAAAGGCTATTTCATCACTGTATGCTCATTGGTTTAATTTTTCCTTGATACCCATGTCTTAGTTACCATGAGCATGTGTCTCAAGCCTTAGTACAACAAGATCATGTATTTCAAGTATTTTCATTAACTTCGTGTAATAAAATGTACCCTGAAGATCATAGTAATCCTAGCACTAGTAGCATCATTCATCTTTTTTAATGAGTTGCAGTGACATTTTCTATGATCGTGACTTGCGCAGAATTACTTATGACGGAAAGTTCTATGGTGTAGGTATTGTGGCCTGGAGAATTCATTGCATAGACATGAAATGGCTTTAGATGCCAATGGTAGGAGTCTTTTGCTGACATCTAATTCAGTAAGAGCGCCCATATACCAGGTAAAACCTGTAATCCTACCATTTGATGCATACAAATAATTTCCTCTAGGAATCCAAATGTTGGTGATAGTTGTTATGATTTCTGTTTTCCGAAAAATATTAGCTAAAGGTCCTCAATTTAATGCAGTTTGACTTCTTTGTATTAATCTCATCATATTGAATGTTTCATATGATCAAATTAGGTTCGAGGTCTTACTACTGGGATGAGAACTCTTCCTCACAGTGCGTCGATAACAACAGTAGATTGGCATCCAACTCTGCCGATCTACTTGACTGGCTCCACTGATCACTCAGTCCGTGTTACGTCCTTATCATGATATGTTTTATTTTCTTTCTTTGTTATCTTGGTGTACTATTTCAGCAATGCTATCAGTTTTGTCGTCTTTGCTACAGCCAGTGTACATGCAAGTTTCTTATTGTTATTTTTGAGAGTTTGGGAACACTGGCGGAGCCAAGGGGGGCTGGTGGGGTGGGGCACAGTTTTTTCCAAAATAAAAAATAAAAAATAAAAAAATTATTTTTGTAGTTATAGTTTTGTTTTTTAACACCTCGTCCCGTGAACATTGTTTATTGTACTCATTTTGAATAACTTTACGATTTAAAATTAGATTATTTAGTTCGTGAATTATAGGAATGACACCACTTATATCTTACCAATTTTAGTTAAACTTGTAACAAGTTGTTTATTTTTATTTTTATTTTTTTATGGAAGATAATATCATTAATAGATATTATGAATTACATGAGAGATGTGGAATTCCAATGGATTCTCTACCATTTAAAAAGAGGCATCAAACTTTAAAAAGATTCCAGCTAACCAATGAGCTAGACCATTACAGACTCTCGGTCATAGAAAAATCTAGAGAATAAGGGTCTTATAGTACAAAATTCTATGACCATGTAACCAGACACTACTACCAACAAAAGCAATAGCAATACCGAGGTCACGAACAAATTAGAGGCCTTCCACAACTTTCAGAGATCTTGTCTGCAAACTTTCAAAACCCAAAAAATTAGGAGGGGAGATCAGCCGAAAATCGCGTAGAGTAGTTTGTCATCGACCACACCAAATACGAACATAATGTCTGTCACGATCCTCCATTCGAAATCATGTTGCAATAAGACTCTATCTTGAGGAATGCTTCTCCAAGCTTGAAACGGTCGCCCCCTTTGATTGTTTGAAATAAATCTTAACTTAAAACATGAAATAAAAACTAATACTACCATGATATTAATCATGAAATCTACAAATGACTTTATTATAAAAAACAAAACACAACTAGAATTGTGAGCCATATTAGAGGCTCACTAAATCTTGAATTGTCTAGGAGTTATGAAGTCTCGAACAATTCCGAATCAAGCAACTCGTTGGCCTTAGCGCAGCCGACATGCGACCTCCGCCTTATTATCAGTGTCAAGCCTATGTTTCCAATTTGGGGGGAAATCCGAATCTTCAGTTTTTATTCCAAAAATATAGTCCCCAACTAAAAAATCTTCACAACCCAAATCCTCATTATTTGGGCCGAAGTAAGCCAAACAATAAGTGATGGGAGTGGCTACTATCAGGCATGTCCACTCCAACATTCACTAACCCATCAGTGGCTCTATGGGAAGCCTTGTCCAATTCCTGGGCATACCCAAAATTTATAAGCCCATCACAGATTATTTTGGGGTCAACCTTGGTTAGCCCAGAAGAATGGAGCCCAGCCTTTATGAGATGTGTAGAGTCCTCTAGGGTTGCATCTTCTTTACCTGCAGCCCCTTTCTCCGACCCGTCACCGCCAACTGCAACTCGCAGACCACACATTTCCCACCATTCTTCCCACCCCCTTGTCCTCTTATGACCCCAATCCACATCCACTACATTCCTTTCATAAAAAGGCTGATGTTCAATAATTGGGGTTTCGTGACCCTTGCTGCTAGGCCGGGTTGTTCCGATGTACTTGGTGTTATTGCTGGATGCAGTCCGGCGACCCAACAAGAAAGCATACCATGTCGGAACGTCCCACCACGCAGTATCCAATTGGTGGCTCGTCGCCGTAGCAATGGCTTTGCACGGTGGGAAAGCCATAGAATTGTTTGAGGACCTCAATACTATGTTGAATAAAGAGGTAAATTGTCCATAAAAAATTCGGTTGATGGTAGATTTTACCGGATACATGCGCCGTATTGGCGGAGAAAAACCTAGAATTCTAGGTAGATGCCCCGACATAGTCGGAGCCTCAACGGAGGCGAGAGACTCTTGAGAGAAAATAAGAACCAACCACCTCTCCATAAATTGTAACAAGCTTAAATAAATAAAATTTACTATTAGAAAAAGGTGAACAAAATGTGTATAACTCTAGTTTATAAGATTTCATCAAAAAAAAAAAAACTCTAGTCTATATTATAGACTACAAGTCTAATAGTCATAGGGTCATGCTACCAGTAGCAAAAGTCCACAATGACGATATTTTTTAGCAGCTCAAGCAATCAAGCCTCAATTCTCTGTTACTCAACAACAATGACAATTTTTTTTCCTTTGGCTCTCATTAGTCATTAGGGTTTCTATTATCCTCAATCATCAATCCTCATCATCCTTCATTATTTGAATTAAAAAGGTAACCTCTTTAATGCTTCTTTAATCTCCAAGTGGGACAGGTCTCAATCAAGAAACTACCCTTAAATATTTTGGTGATACACGTTGGGGCTCTCACTATAAATGTTTAATTAATCTATGACCATGTTTTCATCTGCGGTTGAAGTTATTGAAATGATTAGCACTGACCGTACAAATACATGAATAAGAGGTGATGCAGGTATTTTACCTATTAGTTTACAAGCTTTTAACATTGGCTTTAATTCTACCATTGACTACTGCTTCAGTTGAGAGAGTATTTTCTGCAATGACTTTTGTCAATAATCGTCTACGCAATCGAATTGGAGATCAATGGTTGAATGATAGTTTAATTGCATTTGTTGAGAAAGATGTGTTTGATACTATTGAAAATGATGTAATTATAAAATATTATCAAAGTATGAAAACGTGTAGGAAACAATTGTAATGAAATATTTTATATGCTTTTATGAATTTACGTTGTTAATATTAATTGTGCTACTAAAGATAAATTTCTACCTCCGCCACTATTTGGGAAGGCTTGATATAGCATTAGATGTGGTTTTCTTTGGAAGAAAGAGAAAAGATGCATTTAGTTTGAGATATGATTAATTTATTGGCGTCTTGTTTGGAAGTTTTTTTTTTTTTTTGGTGCCATTTGATTTCATCATCATGGAAATTCTCGCAATAGATATATAATATGTTAAACTGCTGATTCAGCATTGCTTGATCTGGTTACCAAAATGAATAATTACACCTCACTATTTAAATTTATCATTGGGGAAACATTATTCGTAGCTGCATATCTGAGCTTCTTTGGTAACAACCACGGCGATTAACAAAGATTTATTTTGGGGTTTCTTTATTCTTTATTCTTTTTTTACATTGTACTACTATTGGAAGAGGTAGCAGCTGTATGAGGGCCGTCTGGTCTGCTTCATTCCTCATCATCTAGGTCCATGATCACCCTTAAAATTCTGGCAAATAATCCATCTATGTACCCATTCATATCCTCAACCAATCACAATTCACCACGTGTATATATCATTACAAAAAATAATCAAATGACAAATTCTGATTGGTTGTGCACAGAAATAGAAACATATACGATTTTCACCCTTAAATTCCTCCTCGGAACAATAGGTTTCTCGGACTCGATGACATCATCCTTAGAATCAGCCAATTCATCATACATTGTTTGATTCTTCTCCTCCAATGCAATATCAGCAGTGGGGGGCCTGGCCCCCCAAGAATTTTCAATTTTTTTATATACTAGGTATATATATTCAACGGTGCAAATTTATACTATGGCCTCCCTATAATTTTCAATTTTTTTCTACAGCCCCCCTAAACTTTATTCCTGGCTCCGCCACTGAATATCAGCATGGTCTACATTAGAAGCACCAACTTCGTCAACTCCCACTACTGCAGATTTCCCAGTTTCATCATCCCTGGAAGCGGAAAGTATGATTTGAACTTACTGTATATGCTAAATTTCAATGAAAGCGATTACTTGAACTGTTTAGAGAAACAGAGGAATCTTGCCTCCCCAAATCTTGACCATATCAAAACTAATAGTGATGAAATCAAGTAAGAATATAACCATAAAAGCATAAAGAAGTAATATGATAGAACACAATTTGTAACTCCACTAAATCATGGAAAGTACCATTATATTTATATCCCCCTGATAAGAACTGCTCCATGAAGTCACAAAGTTGTTTTAAAAGTTTATTGTTGGTTAATGACAGGCTTCCATGGTCCCACACAGGGACGAACACAAGACTTTTAGGTTGAGAGCGAAAAACTGCAACAATATGTCCCCACCCGTCCCCTTGTCTTCGTCCCTGATCCCACACCATTCTTTTAGAAGAACCTCGATGACTTTTGTGGGCTTTGAGTAGAACATAACGAGAAGCAGAGAAAGGATTTCCATTGAATAATGTTTTGGAACCATCCTGCAGGAGAGCTTGTTGTTGGTTCCTAAAAAAATAAGTGTATCACCGAAGCACGTAATGCAGAAAGAGTACCATACCACAGTAAGCCGAGTAAATGTTCCATTAAATTGAGAAGAACAACCCAGATTGCGCAATCTAGCCAGCTTCCTCTTTTGTTCCTCTTCCATGATACACTTGAGGCTGTTGACGAATATTTTATCATTTTCAACCTCCTGGGTAACAAAAGTGTTTTTTTTTGTTGACCATCTAATGTCCAACTTCGACAGACATGACTAATCTGGACTGGATAGTGCAAAGGCCCAAGAAGAGGGACGACCCTCCTAACATCAATAACTTCATACTGACTGTGGTTCGAACTCTGGTCATTTTAAGGGAGGATGAGCCCTCATCCACTTCACCACAACTGATGTTGGTAGAGAAGTGAAGTGTTGACAATAATTAGTTTACCAACTAAAATTGGCACAATAATTAGTTCTTACTTCTTACACTGAATTTGTAATGGTATAGAGTGTTGAGCCGTGAAAAGATGTAATACCCAGAAAATGAGTGTAACAGAGATACGTATGTTGCGATGTATGTGTGGGCATACTAGAAAGGATAGAGTGAAAAATGAGACTATTCGAGAGAAAATAGGAATTGCACCTATTGAAGAAAAGATTTGGAAAAATCGCTTACGCTGGATTGGACACATAAAAAGAAGACCGAGTGACGCTCCGGTTCGGAAACTTGAAGGATGGAGGCTTGAGGTTGTAAGAGGTAGGGGATACCGAAGAAAGTTTGGATCGAAGTCATCAAGAAAGCAGATATGAATTTGTTAGACTTGGATGAGGGTGCGATGTTTGACAGAAGGAAGTGAAAAGAGTGTATTAATGCGAACGACCACACTGGAATTTTATATTAATTCATGTAAACGAACCCCATTTACTTGAGATTAAAGCTTTGTTGTTGTATCCTGAATTTGTAACCTTTGTAAATTGCATTTTGACATAAATATATGATCCATTTCCAACCAAAAAAAAAAAAGAAGGAATACAGAGCCTAGGTATCACCTTAAGAGTCTGATAGCCCAATCCATCTACCCAAATAAAAATGTCAAAAGCCCAACCCACTTCAGTGGGGTCCAAGAGAAAACGAGGAACCCCACTCCTTACGTCTCGCGTGTATTATTAAAAAATTCAAAAAAAAAATCACATCAGATTTTGAACAAACAAAGCTACTGCTGAGTAAGCCAACCTACTTCCATTTCTACTTCGATACAAACAAGAAGCCGCCTTCCTCTGCCCAACTCAACATCGATTTCTCCGATATTACAACAGGTAATGAAGTTGTCAAATCAATTTATACTCTGTTTTCATCTCCGATTCCTATTTCTATTTCTCTGTAAAAATCAATTTCTGAAATTTTGAAAGTTTGTTTTGCAGTGAATAACAATGGCTCAGGTGGTGGCTACTCGTCCAATTCACAGTTCAGTATCTGGATCTATGCAAAGCCAAGTCGAGAAGCTCATCAAGCCTTCCGGTTTCGCTTCCAAAGTGTTGGCTCAAAATGCTAAGAAGAGCCACGGAGCCGTTCGCATTAATGTGGCGGCGCCGATCACTGCTAAAAGATCTGCTCGTGTTGAAGCTGAAGTGCTTCCTGTCACTCCTGAGGACCTACCAAAGGTCGTAACCCTTTTTTTTTTTTTAATTCTGTACTTTTGGCTTTCTGATTGCTTGAATTAAATTTTCGATTTGTTATTCTTTTTGGCTGAAAATGTGCTTAATGCAAAGTTGATTTTCTCCTGATTTTTGTGGAATTGAACTGTTATTTGTTGTCCTCAAAGAAATTATATGCCTATAATGTGTATGGATTCTTATCATTAGACGCGGAACATATAGCAAGGAAATATATTTAATATTTTTTTTGATGGTGAAAGAAATTTAATATTCTTTCGAGTTTTTACATTAATTTGCTGCCAGGGTCCGACTTCAAAGTTCCAATCTTTACTGGCATTTTTTCTTGAGTCTCGCCCACTTGTCATCTACAAGAGTTGGTCATAGATGACCTACCTGACAACTTTTTAGGACAGAGAACAGACTACATTCTGGTAAAAAGAAAAGAATGTAGGATTAAAAAAGAACTAGCAAAAAAGGGGGGATGGTGAGAATGAAGAGGATACGCAGGATATGAATTGTTCGATTATTATTCGTTAGCTTTGAGATATGCTTTTTGGAGAAAAAAATGACAAAAGACGTGATTTTAACATTTGATAATAGTGCATCCAGATGCTGGAAGTAAGTACTTTTTTCTTTAAATGGAAGTGCAAGTGTATGCATATAATAAGTATGGTAATTCCTCTTACCTATTACTTACTTCTATCAGGCTGAAGAAAAAATTCAGTACTTGCATGGGATTCAGCAGTACAGTGAGACATCAGGTAGTATGTGGTCTAAACCTATAGTAAGGCGGAAGACAAAAATTGTTTGCACAATTGGTCCATCCACCAACACTAAAGAAATGATATGGAAGTTGGCTGAGGCTGGGATGAATGTTGCCCGCATGAATATGTCCCACGGAGACCATGCATCTCATCAGAAGGTCATTGACTTGGTTAAGGAATACAATGCCCAATCCAAGGATAATGTGATTGCAATAATGCTCGATACTAAGGCAAGTCTCTTCAATGTTATGCTTGATTTTTTAATAAAACTTTTGTTCCTTAATTTTGGTCTTCATGTTTGCTCAATGTTGTAGAAGTAGCTAATCGGTCGCCAAATTGGCGACTAGCGAGTAGTCGGCGTAGTCGGCTTATCTAGATTACAAGGTTTTTTTAAAAAAAATTCCCTGAATATATTATACTAGTCAAACAAAATTCCATAAAAAATTAACAATCAAATACTAGTCATTTCAAGTACACAAAGCCCATCCATAATAATTAAATTAAATACCACAATAAGTAATAACAAGTTCATATACTAAAATAATCAAACGACGTAGTTTTGAGAAGAAAATTGAGTTAAAAAATAATCAGCAAAGTCGCTTTGACTGACTTTGACCAATTGGTCCGACTTTGACCTATTTTTGACTGATTTGGACCTATTTTTGACTGATTAAGTTGGCCAAGTGATTTTTTACCCCGACTAGTCGGCCGATTTTTTACAACATCGTGTTTGCTTGTACACATGAAGTCGCTAAGAAACTTGTACCATTTAGTCGAGGTTGCGCAAGTATTGCATTTACTTGTGCTTTGTGTAGTGATAATTTTGCTTGTTGATGTAGCCACGTTTAGGCTCAACTGGTTTTTGATGTCTCAGGGTCCAGAGGTTAGGAGCGGTGACTTGCCGCAACCAATCAACTTAACAAGCGGACAGGAATTCACTTTTACAATTAGGAGAGGAGTGGGAACTGCTGACTGTGTCAGTGTTAACTACGATGATTTTGTCAATGATGTTGAAGTAGGAGATATGCTTCTTGTTGATGGTATGTAGCCCATTTGTTTACTTCACATTTTACAGAATAAACGTCAATTGTCCTTTGAAAATGGAGTAAAAGTTTCAACTAACTTTCATATGAAAGAAATTTTCGGTTCTCTCCAAATTGCGTCCTTAAGCACAAGTTGTTCGCCTGAAACTGCCAGGTTTTCAAGAGCATGACTTGTGTTTTTAAAAATGTTTTCTATTCCAGGAGTTTGCGGAGCTTGATAAGATTTATTTTTCATTTCCTTCCCCCCCTCCCCCCAAAAGAAGGTCCAAATTGGAAATTTTATCTAAAAGGAGGCAAATTGCCAAGGTACACACAGGTCTATGTGGGGTATTTGGAGTATAAGATACATGAATGTGTTCTGGATGTATTGAAGGAATAACTTTTTGAAATTTTCTTATATGTTCGCCGAAGCCTTTGTTGTACCTTTCTATAACAACAGCTAATGAAACATTCTCAGGATTTTGAGCTGTGATATCACATCTTGACATTCTCTTCTAGTTGTCACAATCTACATTTCAGAGCAGAGCTTTACTAAAATCCTCCAGAACAGTTTTCAGACTCATTTTCTTTCGATCTTCTAAGTTCTACTGATGATGCTAGACTTTCTGTTATTCTGTTGTTTTATTTTCATGTAAAATTTTCAAAACTAATTCTTTAATGCATCCCATACTCATAAATCAACGAGTGGGTACGTGTTCAAAGTTCTAAAACACCAAACGACCTGTAATGTATTAAAGTTGGGACACTTAGAGTTCTGGAGTATCAGGAGCAACTAATGTCGTTCATTCTAACGGCTTACGACATATTGCTCTTATCTGTAGGTGGCATGATGTCACTAGTGGTAAAATCCAAGACTGAAGATTCTGTGAAATGTGAAGTTGTTGATGGAGGAGAGCTTAAATCAAGGCGGCATCTGAATGTGCGGGGCAAAAGTGCTACACTTCCATCTATTACTGGTCAGATCTAGTTATCATATTTTCAGTTGCTAAAACTCTACTATATTTGTGCAAATGCTGATAGAAATGTCCTTTTCCGAATGATGCTAATCTTGTTTTTTTTATTTTGTTTCAGAAAAGGACTGGGATGACATCAAGTTCGGAGTAGACAACAAAGTTGACTTCTATGCTGTCTCTTTTGTGAAAGATGCTGCTGTGGTCCATGAATTGAAGAATTATCTGAAAAGTAACACCCCTCATCTCTGAAGAGTAACATTTCATGTAAAATGCAACTCTTATTTGCATTTTTCTTTTCTTTCTGATATTTGTTTGGATTTGGCAGGCTCTGGTGCTGACATTCATGTCATTGTAAAAATTGAAAGTGCCGATTCCATACCAAATTTGCACTCCATTATTACTGCATCAGATGGGGTAACCATTTGAATCTCTCCTTGCTCTGATGCTCTTCTATTAGACCACATGAAAATAGTTTTTCCGGTTTTTGCTGAACAAGAAAACTGGTCACAGGTCACACCAAGCAGTATGTTTATGTTGATGAAGGTGGACATGTTGATGTTGAAAGTCATTACGTTTTAATTATTGCAGGCCATGGTTGCTAGAGGAGATCTTGGCGCTGAACTGCCGATTGAGGAGGTTCCATTATTGCAGGTAATGGTGTCTCTGATGTAAGGATTGGTACTTACTGGATGAATATTAGTGATAGAAATGTTTGCTACAGACACTTGATTTCATAATAAGTTTCTGATATCAATTTATTCCAGGAAGAAATAATTAGGATATGTCGTAGTATGGGCAAAGCTGTCATTGTGGCAACAAATATGCTGGAAAGTATGATTGTTCACCCAACGCCTACCAGAGCTGAGGTCTCAGATATTGCAATTGCAGTTAGAGAGGGTGCTGATGCTGTTATGCTTTCCGGAGAAACTGCTCATGGAAAGTAAGACGACAATTTTGGTTACCATGTTAACTCTGAATGAGACAGAATATATATGTAGAGTAGGAGGAAATATCTGAGACTTAAGCACTTGTTCTTGGTTGCGTGAAACATCTGTTTTTAAGCAACGGAGAACAAGGGATAAGTATCTCTGAATTTGCGGAAATTCTTTTCAAGTTTAGATCGTTGGAAACTTAATTTTGTTGTCAGTGATAGTATTAGCTAATTATCTAATGAAAAATAACTGCATTTTGGTTGTACCCTCTTAAAAACCAATGTCTCCTTGCATTTGACATTACTTCCACTTCTCTTCCATACAAGGTTTCCTTTGAAAGCTGTCAAGGTCATGCACACTGTTGCATTACGAACTGAAGCAACCATTACTGGTGGAGAAACCCCGCCTAATCTAGGCCAAGTTTTCAAGGTTAAGTTAATTATTTCAAGCACCTATTTCAGCCATATGGTTATCTATTCTATGTAATATTTAAAAAAATTAAATGTAGCCAACACTAACATCCTTTTTATTCATTCTGAACAGAAGCACATGAGTGAAATGTTTGCATTCCATGCAACAATGATGTCCAACACTCTAGGAACCTCAATTGTAGTTTTCACGAAAACTGGTTTCATGGCTATTCTCTTGAGCCATTATCGACCTTCTGGCACCATATTTGCCTTTACAGATGAGTAAGTTTGTATTTATTATGAGCAAAAATATAGATTTTCTCAGGAGAAATATCCAGGGTTAGCTTGCACTATTGTTCAGAAGGCAAATTTTGGATATGAAAAAAGTTATACATCATATGCATATCTCGGGAAAAGGCTTTTTCAAGTTACCAAATCATGTAAATTGATTTCAGGAAAAGAGTACAACAAAGGCTGGCTTTGTATGAAGGTGTTTGCCCCATATACATGGAGTTCTTGGATGATGCTGAGGCAACCTTCTCTGAGGCATTGGTTTTGTTGCAGGTTTGTTCCAGCTTTAATGTCTTCTTTTTGTGTGTTGCTTTCCACCTATTATTTGGAATTGTTGAGAATTTGAGTCACCTTTTCTTGGGGGAAAAGCTAATTTATACTATGAGATATATTTTTCCTGATCAAACTCCTGCATTTCCTGCTCTATCCCCACAAAGTAGTGTGAATCGTATATCTGCTTACCTCAAGTTATTTTTAAACTACAGAAGCAGGGAATGGTGAAGGAAGGTGAGCAAGTAGCTCTAGTTCAGAGCGGTCGGCAACCAATTTGGAGGTTGAACTCCACCCACAATATTCAAGTCAGAAAAGTCTAGATTGGTCAGAAATCTGTCTGCTCTGGATGTTCGCTGTTTGAGTCAGTATCCACCGGTGATGAATTTTCTCCATAGTTCTTGGGCCAACTGTGCACCAGTTTTGTTCCGTATCCGTTTTTCTCCTTTGTTCACCCTAATCGATCCCCCCCGCAGCATCCACCCACCCTGGAAGGTCTCCTTTTGCTATGCTTTTGCCATGTTTTCGCTGCTGAAAAGTGCACCTTTGCATTGTCGAGCCCCCCTGCTAGTTAAATATCCCTGCTCTATGCTCTTGTTGATGTGGTCTAAACGATGCTCTTGCAGATGTAGTTTAAACGAAGAAATTGTTGGTATTGAATTGAAAATTTTAGTTGATAATTTGTCTTTTTTAACTTTTTTTCTTTCATTGTACCCGTTGACCATAGGAAAAATTACTTCCTCAACTCAAAATTATTCACCTATATTTTAGTACTTGACAAGCCAAGCAATTTGTTATTTCCCATTCTCAGAGTTCAACTGTGAGTGCAAATTGAAACTCAAAAGGCATCGGAATTCGGAACTCATACTTGTATGGCTAATTATATAACACGGTTGTTTTCACAGCATTGAGATCACAAGAAAATAAAAAACCACCACCTTAATCTCCGCCACGGAGGTAGCAGTAGGAACTAGGATGTATAGATCTAGAGCCGGAGCAAAAGATTAAAAAGCAGGTGCAAAGCTAGAAAATTTAACAATATTTACATGACCAAATCATATGTACACCATTTATTGTTCAACAATTGAGTATTTATATGACAGACCTAAAGCTAAAATAATGCAACTACAGATTGACTATATACACCATCACCCCCCCCCCCCACCCCAAACATCCCCAATCTTGCACTTGTACACTTAATTTAATAAGGACTTGTGACAACATCATGGACAATCGCAGAAAAAGCTGAGATGATTCATATTCTCCTACCAGTTCACTTTGATCCAGAATCACAGGAATCACAAACATGCTAAAAGAAAAGAGACTTGCTTACACCCAGCTCTGAGACAACGGGGTACGATTTTCCAGGTTTCGACTGACCATCTACACTACTATTGCTAATTGGAAAGGATGATGTATCTGCTCTAAGCAGGGCCATGAGACTTCCTCCATGCACTCTGCCTTCTGGAAGTGAGAATTGATCGAAGCAAGCATTTCCAACTTCTAAATTATCATGTAATGGCATCTGTGGAGACGGCTGTTTGTGTCCATAACCAATTAACAAATCTCCGCAGTCAGTATCAATGACACTGGAAATGTCGAGAGCTCCTTTCATCTTATCTACTGGGATAGATGGCAGGTATTGAATTGGGAGATTCATTTCAGAACCAGCATTGATCGCTCTTTCTTCCACCTGAGCAGCATGGGAAGCACAAAGGCCAGTTTTTCCCCTAGCAAACTTGTCACATGGAACGGCAGCTTGACCACCAAACTCTGAGCCCATTTGTCCCCAAGAGCATCGCTTACCACCTCCATGGGCTTTACAAAAGTCGGTGCTTCCTTGAGCGCTTTTTGTACACCCTTCACATTTACATCTTTTTCCACCACCATGACGTACACAGAAGTTTGTGCGTCCTCTTGCACTCTTTGTGCAACCAGGATGGACACACCTCTTGCCTCCACCATGGCTGACACAAAATAAAGTACCCCCATGAACACTCTTACTGCAACCTTCAGAGGTACACCTTTTCCCGCCACCGTGTCCTTTACAAAATGGAGTGCTGCCTTCAGCGCCTTTTGTGCACCCCAGATAAGTGCATCTTTTGCCACCTCCATGAGCTTTACAAAATATTGTGCTCCCTTGAGCACCTTTTGTGCAACCAGGATATCGGCATCGACGGCCGCCACCATGGGAGATGCAAAGGCCAGAGATGCCCTCAGCACTTCTAGTACAATTTTCCATCTTACACCTTTTGCCACCCCCATGACGAATACACAATCCCGATTTACCTCTAGCAGCACGAGCGCAACCCTCATGAGTACACCTATTACCTCCACCATGGCCAATGCAGTAATGAGTGCGGCCCTCAGCGCTCTTGGTGCACCCAAGATGTTGACATCGGTGTCCCCCTCCATGGGCCTTACAGAATACAGTCTTACCTTCAGCTCCCTTCTGGCAACCAGCTCTTTGGCACCTTCTTCCACCCCCATGTGCAATACAAAGGCCAGAAGCACCTCTTGCTCCCTGTAAAACATCCGTCAAACTGACAGATTTTCACATTCGTGCGCCTTTGTTGCTGTGGAGCTGCCGAAGCAGAACCATTAACCAAGTCTTTTGATGTTAACACGCCATGAGTTGAGATGTTTGAGTCAACTGGAATTGGGTAATTATGATCACGAACCCGAGGAACTAGTGCATCATCAGCTGGAATCCACAGAGGAGGCACAAGTGGCCCACATTTCCATCGAGATGATGTTGATCCTTCATCCACAAACTGAAGTGTAGTTGTCAAGGCTGGTGAGTCTGCAGCAGTCCAGCCTAAACTGAAACCTTGTGCAACAGTAGTGATATCTGATTCAGCTGGTCCAGTTGACAAACTTAACTCAAGATCTAACTTAGGCCTTCTCAATTCAAATGTCTCTGCAGTAACATAGGAGACCTTCTTCGGAATAGGTACCTGAATATTTCCCGGAGGGTCAATACTCAGACCAAGATTAATAGTAGACTCATCTTCCGTTTCTTTCCCTGATGAAGTTGTAGTGCATGAGCTGGATGAATTTCCCAACCCAAGAACCAGAGAAGATCCATCTTTCAGGTTAACCGGTTCATCTAACAAACCCTGTTTTCTTTTGCCTCCCCCAGCAAAACAACCAGGAGAATGAATTCCTAAAGCAGGTAGTGCATACTGACTACTGCCATTGTTAACAAATCTATCTAGATCTTTTGACACTGTGGCCAAGCTTGTTGTATAATGTCCAGATGCCTTGTCCATGTACAGTAAGCACACAATTACTGAACAGAAACTAGGTACCAAGTACTAAAGAACAATAGCCTGGACTTCTGGGGCCAATGAAGGGGGAGAGAGTACTAAAGATTAATATAAAATATCACTGTGATGCTTCCAGAATAATGAAAGAGAAAGCAGCCCACCTCCACTAACAAAACCCGATGTGTCACAGCGATCCATATTTGAGAATTGAGATTTTAGATGCAGTCTCAATCCCAAGCTGCTAAGCAATATCAACTGAGAAACACACTAGTACTTTGTGCATACAATTAGCCCAAAAGTCATCCTGTTCTGAGAAAACAAATTCATTAGAGATGTCAGACCGTGAAGAGCAGAAAGGCATACTGGATATAAGTTAACCAGAAACAGAAAGTATGATAGATACTAATGATGGCCTAACGTAAGTACAGCTTCTCGTACACCAGGACCAGGATACACAAAAAGATCTAGCCGCAATGATGCAAGAAAGATCAAACAACTAATATGATCTTCAAATTAAAAAGGAACAACTTTACGCAATTAGATATTAGGACATCTTATGATCCACATGTAAAGTAACAAGCAGTCCCACAGAGGATCGATATATTATCAGTACAAAAGAGAGAAATCACAAGGGAATGCACCCATTTTCGTCAATCTATCTTTGCTTTCTTTCATCACACAGCCTAGCATAGGAATCCAGCAAAAATACTAATAATAAGCTAAGCAAAAAAAATAAAAAAATAAAAAAAATAAAACAAGACGCATGTGTTTGCGCCTCATAATTCAATAATTCAACAAGAAAAATATATTTGTGTGGTAAAAAGATTTTGAAAACCATGATTTTCATTCTTCAAAATAGTCTCGGATATAATTCAGGTGAATCTAAATGCAAATCATGCAGAATATACAGATGTAGCTCAACAATTCTCCCCATTAGGCAACTGATAAACACTTAGACAGCCCAAAAACATTTATAAATCCTTATCAGGTAACCAGAAGCAATTTCATTTCCAAAAAAGAAAATTCATAAAAAAAGCTAAACAAATACAAACACAATCATAAAGTCTAATATCAACAGTAGAATTTATATCGGATTTGAAGATTAAAAAAATCACCTCGGATTAAGCGTTCGGTGATGCAGATTAAGATAGAACGGGCGCCGACAAAGATTCTGGAAAATTAGGGTTTTTGCGGTGCCAGCGGTGGGGGAAGGAAGAGTAGAGAGAGAGAATGAATGGGGGCTGGTTTGTGTGGAGTGTTCACTGCGGAGCAATATAAGAAGGGAGAGCGTACGGGATTAATAGGTGGAGAGCTGGCGCACGTTAGAGGCGTTGGCGATCAACCGATGCTCGAGCATCTTCTTCTTGTACACCGCATCTATCGTGGGAAAGTCTGTTTTTACACACGTGCAGTATGTGGTGTTTTTTTTTTGGCTGAATAAATTTTTTTTTTTATTAATCACAAAATAGGTGAAACTATTACAATTAAAGAAAATCGGAAAATATAAGAAAATAAAAGTTATACAATGATTTAAAAAATCATGATAACAAACAAAAAATACACTCAAAAAAAAACTTGGGTGGTTAGAAAATACTAAGAATAAAACTAGCAAGCTAAACAAATACATAATCTTCTTCTTCACAGCATCTTCACCGCAATCCTTGAAAGACAGGAGAATATCACTTTCAACATCTTCCGTAGGGATCGACAATTTATAGGACCACAGGCATATCAACTGTCCTACAAATTGCCT
Source organism: Vinca minor (assembly GCA_026122235.1). Taxonomy (NCBI): domain Eukaryota; kingdom Viridiplantae; phylum Streptophyta; class Magnoliopsida; order Gentianales; family Apocynaceae; genus Vinca; species Vinca minor. The sequence goes on along the minus strand of JAOCZM010000100.1, from coordinate 5,566,521 downwards.
CGAGAAGATGTAGAAAGTTGATAAATGGCCCATATCAAGTCCGGGTTGAATGAATCCTCCTAGAAAATTAGAAAAAAAGTCTAGATCTGTGAAGATGTGAGACAGATCTAGCCTCCGTGTCTTGAATCTTGAAGAAAAATACTTTGAAAAAAGCCTCATATGATTTGTGGTACAAATTAAGGATATAAAAATTAAACAAAAGAAGATAACTGGCCAAGATTTGACCATTGGCCATAGCCAATGGCCAAATATGACCAGAGGCAGAAGGAAACGCAGAGAGGGAGAAGGCTAATATACTATTTTTTTCCTTAAAAAAAAGGATATTTGTATTGATAATCAAAATTTTATAAGGCCTACTTAGCAACAAAAAAAAATATATATTTATAAGACCAATATGGGAATCATATGATTACAAATAGTTGCATTTATAAGTAAGGGAAACTAACATATTTAGTTCCCCAGTAATTTTCGTTTAGCACGTATAGTTCTCAATGTTTAATTTCAGTCTATTTAGTCCCTCAGAAATTTTCGTTTAATCCGTATAGTCCCAAATGTTTAATTACAGCCTATAAAATCTCTTATCTATTTATGGGCTACATATAGAGGTTCCACAACCTCTTCTGCGGCGGAATCAGGGCAGCCTCAAATTCATGCCATCCATGTTCTAAATGAGCAGGGGGAATAAGTACTGTCAAAATGAGTATGCCCGCCCCGCCCCGTCATGGGCACTTCTTAAATGGGGATGGGCGGCATGCTCGCTTTTTTCACGGGCCATCAAAAGGGATGCCCGTACCCGCCCGCCGAATGCCCCTGGGCAAATGAGCATGCCCGCGACCCCTTATTATTAATTTTGTTTTAAAAAAATAGATTTAATCCGAAAAATTCAACAAAATGTAATTCTTTCTCATTCACTTGCAATTTATAGTCATGTAGAGGGTAAATAAATATCCAAAATAGTTCAAGAACAATCAAATAAAAGTCCACAATATCCAAAATAGTTATAAAAAAACAATCAAAGTCCATAATTTCAAAAATAATTCAAGATCAACTATCCAAAATTAACAAACATATTGCTAAAGTCAAAGCAACAAAAAATAGATACGTTTTTTTAATATCCTCTATATATTGATCTAGATCTTGAACACTAGAAGTATTATTTCAATCCACCTTAGATAATGTTGATTCCACATCATCATCTCCACCTATAAAACACACACAACTTGAGAAGTTAGAACTTAAAACATTATAAGTGGTAAATGATCAATTATAAGTTAGAACATAATTTAGTTACCTTCAGAGATGAAACCGTTAATATTTGAGTAATAGAAGTATAGAACGGCTTCATGGGGATTTGCCCAAGATATATAACACGGCTCAACTTTTATCTTGGGCTTTTAGGGTTTTTTTTTCTTCTTCTTTTGGCTCTCAAGTCTCAACTGTGAAAATTAATCCATATCCAAAATAAAAAAATAAAAAAACAAAGTGGGCATGCCCGGTTGCAACCCGCCCATACCCGCATTGCCCGTTACCCGAACGGGTATACCCATTAATACCCGCATTTAAATGGGCATGGAATTCATAACCCCATACCCGCCCATTAAGCTCACGGGGCGGGCATGCCCGCGGGCATATGCCCATTTTGACAGCTCTAGGAATAATTGTCAGTTTCAATCTATAAAATTTACAAAATACAAAAAATCAGTATAAAAATAGTTATAAAAGGAAACCCCAAATTCTATTGCCCTAATTTGAAGGAACCCATTTGCCCTAAGTCCGCCGCATAAGATATGGTGGAATCTCTATATGCATCCCGTAAATAGGTAAGGGGCTTTACATGCTGAAATTAAATATTGGGGACTGTATGGGCGAAATAAAATTTTATGAGGGACTAAATAGGCTGATTTCCCTGTAAGTAATCTAACTCTGCATAAGACTAACTCCTGCGTGTAACGTCAGACAAACAAAACCATGATCATAAAATGATTGATTACGTCAATGTCATTAACTATTGCAAGTTTCACGGAAAATGAGTTTCCAATCCAAGGAACTAAAGGTCTAACTCCAACCTGTTGTTAGACCTATGTCAAGCCATCGAACATCATTCGCCTCATCAAAAAACAGATGATGTTGATTCGGTTTAAGATAGACCGTCAAAATGACGTCACTGAAGAACAGTCTCAGAGAACATGGAGAGTGAATTCAACTATAACACCACAAGCATCGCAACTAACAACCTCCCTTATACCACATGAATGAAGCAGTTTATTCGTCTCAAGTTTCAACTTGGCATGTCAAAGCATAATGGAGCTTCTAACTGGCCCTCTAAACTTCCACAGACGATCCTAAGCAGATTTTTCATGAGAATTAGGCGGCTTGATCACACTATAAGAAATACCAGTAGAAAATGCACCAGAGGTTGAAAATTTTCAAAGGACCGTGTTCGTAGGGTCGTGTTCCAAAATTACAAGATTCAGAAGCGCAATACAGGAAGAATAGAGAAATTGAGACGAATACTCCATATCCCAACCCACCATATAACCAGTGATTAAAGATAATTGCCTCATGCTCCTCGTCCGGTAAAGGATATACCATCTCATTTTTCAGTATCATGCCCGCCGACCATTCAATATACAACTTATTTTTAAATTTCAAGATTGTTGATATATGATCTTTTTTTTTCTTTTTCTTTTTTTTTTTGCATAAAACGTTTCTATATATTTTTTTTGACTTGCAAACTTATGTCAACCCACTATTTCTACTGTAGTTTTTGTCCAGATGCTCACGTGCACAGGTCGTGGATGTTTACTGAAGGGTAAAAAAGATATTTCAAATAAAAATTAACCCAAAAAATTGATGCATTATATTTGATAGACAAAATGCAAGTTTACATGTTTTTATGTTTTTCAATATTCTATATTATTACTTTACACCTTTGTAATTTTTTAATATTTTAAAGGCAAATTTTAGAATGTTTCAAATCTTATCAACTTTTTATTTTTTTCATTAGGGATTGGTACCAATTGACCAAGAAGTTATTCCTGGTTGAAACATAGACATTATGTGGATTTAGATATATATATATATATTTTTTTTGATTAATTTTTACTTGAAATACTGTTTTTACTATTCAGAAAACACGCACGACTCGTGTACGTGAGCATAATGATCAAAAACCACCGCGAAAGTGGCGAGTTTGGCTTGAATTTGCAAGTCAAAAAATATATATAGAACGTTCTGTGCAAAAACAAATTCATATATGACCAATCTTGCAATTTAAAAATACATATGTGACCAATATCGCTTAGTGTCCTGTAGACGAATACCTATTTTTGTTCTTGCAATTCAGGCATTCTTAGCGGAATTAAGCTTTTATCCTTAATGCATTTGAAAAGCGGCTCGCTGTATTGAAAACATTAATCACTAAGTTCGCAATTATTTGTTTATGCGGAAAAAAACTGTTTCGCATAATAGCCGCATGCTTCTAGTGTGTCCTCGTTGATCTCACATAATAATTTAGAATAATTGCATATTGGTTTTCATATTTTAATATTTTATTTCCCCCCCTAAATGCACATCTTCTCTTCACCACAGCCATTCTTATTTTGATTTGATTCTCCATGAAATGAATAGGAGAAATGGCTTGAGAAGATTAACAGAATACTTTGGATCACATTTATATTCAAAAGAGAAGATCTCTATTTGTAATGCATAACTATTTATTAATTTCAATTTTTAACACAAATTATTTATTAAATTATAAATATTATGAACTATTTACGAGCACCTATTTATTTTCAATTATGTCCAATTAGGCCATTTATTTATTGCCAAATTTGAATAGTATTATTTCAGGTGCATTTATGTGGGGCTTGATTGGACCTACATTCCTAGCACGCAATTTTGTTTTTACAGAGTTTTTTTTTCTTTTTCTAAATAACTTTTATGAAGCTTAAAAAGCTTTGTTTTTCATGAAAAAACTAGGTTTAATAGTAGTTCCCAAATTTTCTTTTAGCATGACTCAAAGTCTTGAATTATCGTTTGAAAGTTAAGCGTCTTATCGCTTAAGTTGCGCTACGTTGTCGAAACTTAAAAAGTTTGGTTTCAAACCAAATTCAGTTTTATTATACTCTTAATAAGGCATTTGGATAGTATTTCACATTTCAAATTTCAGATTTTCACCATATACTTTCTCTTATAAACAAGGGTAAAAAGTTTCCACACCCCCTAAATTTTTTTCGATTTTGATTTTTGACCTTGAACTAAAAAATGCAAAGTCATTGACCTTGAACTTTTATTGAGTTTTAATGTTTCCCTTTCCATCAAATTCACCGTTTAATCTAACGGAATAGCAACATGTGACTCTCACATGACTTAACTCATGAACATTTTGAGAAAAATAGGCCCTGACCTAAAAAAAATTCAAAATGTGATCAGAAAAATGCGCAAAATGTTTCCTCATATTTTTTTGATAAACCTATTTTATTATGAATTTCTCAATTTTTTTCAAATAACATGAGAATGGAACAAATATATATATATATATATATATATATATATATATATATATATATATATATATATATATATATTTATATATATATAAAGGTAAAGATAAATGTTTGGATAAAGTCATATGTATTTTAGATTGTTTACTGGCTTTTTAAAGTAAAGTAAATTGATTACTTTTTAGCCGTTTCTTATCACATTTTGAATTTTTTTAGGTCATAATTTATTTATTTTTCTTAAAATGCCCCTAAGTTAAGTCATGTGATAGTCACATGTTGCTATTCCGTTAGATTTAACGATGGAATTGGATGTAAAGAGAAACATTAACACTCCATAAAAGTTTAGGGTCAAGAACTTTGTGTTTTTTAGTTCAGGGTTAAAAATTAAAATCGAGAAAAGTTTAAGGGGTATGAGCACCTTTTACCCTATAAACAATTTAGATTTTACTAGATTCAAAAACTCAAATACTAGCCGACACCAACCTAACTATGAATGCTGATAAGGTATTAACTTAGTAATTAATGTTAATGCTCAGATAGTAAAGGTCTTGGCAGTTTTGATTTGAGATTGCTAGATTGGTCCCACAAATTAACCGACAAGAATTTTCACTCACGATCAGTGGCGAAGCCAGAAAATTTTCTTTGGGGGCACAATTAACATTGACAAAATAAATTCATAAAAGCATATAAATATTGGCGGAGCCAATTTTTTTTTGATGAGAAGGACTCTCGAGAAGAAAAAATAAATATTTACAATGGAAATTAAAATATATATCATGTTTGATTGTTGAATCCAAAAAGAACAAGCTTGAATAAAAAGGCCCTAAAGACTTTTTTTGTATGATTAGACCAAAATAAAAGGCAATTTAGAAATATTATGGGTATTAGAGATGAAGTTGGAGGAAACATGAAAGAGCTTATTATTAATGTGAACGAATATTTTTTTATTTTTGATAAAATCTTATATTATAATCTATTAGTAATTATGAATTTTTTGATGAAATTTTATAAATATTATAATATCTTACACAATTAAGTTTGTTACAATTTTAACCAAAATTGTTAAGATATAAGTGGTGTAATTCCTATAATTCATAAACTAAAAAATCTAATTTTAAATCGTAAAGTGATTCAAAATGTTCACGGGATGAGGTGTTATAAAAACAAAACTAAAATTATAATTTTTTTTTTGGAAAAAGTTGGGGGGGCACATGCCCCACCAGGCCCCCCTAGCTCCGCCAGTGCTCGCGATAGATGATTTTCTTTAAAGTTCTCTCAATACCGTGCGAATTTTTTTTTCCGTTAAATCGAAAGATCAGATAGTTTAAAAATGTCAGTACGGTATTGAAGATTTACACCTCTGCAATTTAATCAGTTTGCACGATGATGATTTATCTGCTTACTGCTGACAGTATCCTGAGACGATAGAGCAGTAGTGGTGAGGTTTATAGGACTCCAAAAAATTGAAACGTATCTGGACGGGAATCGAGATCAGGTTCAAGTTACAACAGACCAAAACAAACCGATTATCCCACTATTTTACACTATACTCCCTCAGTTATAAAATACAATGCAATTCGGCCATATTTTTGTCTTTCACAAATTTAAAAAAAAATTAAAGCTATATTTTTTCTATTATATATTTTATTAATTGTACTAACATAATTAAGAATGTAAGAATTATATTTACAGCAGTAGAGAACTAGTAATTCTTAAATTTGTAAAGGATGAAATATTTTAGAAAAAACAAAAAAAAAGTCAAAAAACTTTATATCATGAAACATTTTTTTTAACAATTAAGAGAAACCATTGAAAATTTTTAGATGCAGATTCTCAAAATAATATGATGTTATGAAATAAATAACAATACAGGAAGAGAAAAACGAGATAAAAAACAATAAAGAAAGATATACAGAATTGTTTACTCAATTTGTCAAAAAATTAACTACGTCTGGGGGCGTAGTATATTCACTATATAATGAGATATAATATTTTGGTTACATAGATATATGCTATTTATAGAAAAAATGACGAAACCCTACTTGTAACTCATTAACAGAAAAGTCCAAACCTCAGACTCTATAACCTAACATATCATTAGTAAGAGGACTCGAACGATTATAAATCTTATAGTAAATCTTATAATACATTATATTAGTATACTCTAGTTAAATTATTGGATGCGCAGATTAGTTAAAAGCTCTTTGGCTCTCCTTAATCATAATAACATCTTATCAGTGATTAAATTAACTTCTTTCTATTTGAGTTTTTGTTTAAGATATGTTGTTTTGAACTTCACAAAAGCTAATTGTTTGTAAGAGACTTAACAAAAAATAATAATAATGATAGTTACTCATTGCACACGATCTAGATTTCAAAGTGAATTTTTTTAGTTTAAGAAAGTAAATCAAATGCAGCTAGCTACGACTCGCACCGCTTTATTCGTCAGCTATTTATTATCTTCATTATTGAGTGGGCGAGAAACAGTTGTTACCACTTACCAACTCCTCTACCCATCTATTTATTGCCATATTTGAATAGTTCTAGACTCAGTTACCATGTTTTTGCATGTTTTTTCACAATACTACGCTGATGCAATCCAGGAGAAGGTCAATAAATTATATATGGGGAGGATGAAATATAAACTTCTGGGGGGAATTTAGATTTTTAAAACATTATATTAAAAAAAAAGATATTTCCCTATAGAAAATTTGATATATGTTGGGAGGCGGTCGTCTCTCCTTAGATCTGCCGCTATATTTGACATTTTGAAAATGTTAGGGGCGGCCATATCTCCTTAAATCAGCCGCTATGGCAATTCCTACAATTGATTGTGGTGCTGAACTATTCTTTTAATTGAATAACTATTGTCCTCTTTTTTTAAACATGAGTGACAAATCATAGTGGCTAATCCTTTATGCATGTTTGAAGGTCCTATCAGATTAGCTACAATGTTCTTTTTATCCAATTGTATTAGTTCGAACTAATAATACCCAAATACTTGGAGATTTATGCATCTTTGAAGGTCCTGTTAGATTACATACAATGTTCTTTTTATCCAATTGTATTACTCGAACTAATAATACCTGGATGTGGGTATCTAAATTATACTCCTTATGCCAGCCTGGCCTCCTATTACATGTTTGAGTATGGTTTGGGATTTACGTTTTCAGTCTCTTATTAGTCTCAAACTAAAACCAGATTCTAGATGACTCGATGTTTAAAGTTTCATATCAAAACTCAATCCAAAGAAAGTTTGAGCATCAGTATGATAATCAAACATAGACTAGACTCGATCCAAAGAAAGTTTGAGCCTCGATATGAGTTTCAAACTAGACCAAACCTAAACTAGACTCGATCCAAATTAAAAAAGAAAAATAATCAACATTTAATAAGAGTCCATTATTTGGTACTAATTTCTTGCTGGTTTAGAACACCAGCTTTATTTAAGAACAAATTCATTTATTTAGACACTAGCCTTGATGGAGGAACTATATCCCTGATCAAAGAATTTGTTGACCTCTCCATACTTGGACGATGTTCTGATAGATGGAAGAACCTGAGAAATGAGGACATCAGGGGGAATATATCCACCAGACGGAGCGGCATCAGGAGCTGCAGGCAATGACACTGTGGTCTACTGATTCGATTGAACTGAAGTCTAGGAATATCTGATTCGATTGAACTGAAGTCTACTGATTCCATATTGCTAAAAGATTATCAGCATTGCTCGTGTAATGACACTGTGGATTGTTGTAAAACTGTATCCAGACATAATCGAAAAGCCCGGTGTTGATAGCAGTGTCTAAATGAGCATCGGGTATTGGACATTGTGGTGCTGCTGATAAGTACACCTTTCTCTCTGATCCGAATCCTGAGAGTGCCCTTGCAAGTTCATCCCAGTACATGCCTGAGCCAGATTCAATATCAAAGTCGATCCCGTCTAAAACGGCATCCCCGAGAGGACGTGAGTTTGATTGACCTCCTAAGAAGTTGTTCCACAGGTAATTTGCTACTTGCAGCATCATCAGCAGAAGTAAGCGTGTAGCTTCCGACTACACCACCGATGGAGAGCAGCACCTTGATGTTTTGGCTTTGGCAAGCTCTTATGTCATTACTTAAACCAGTGCAAGTGTTGGCACTAGGATCACAATGGCCGGCCAAGTTGAGAACCGGTGGTTGATTGTTGCCAAAGGTTGTTAAAAAGGCAATGTTGACGAATTGATAGTTGCCGGTAGCACAAGTATCGGCCAAGCTCCCTTCATTGCCGTTTTGACCCCAGTAGATGGCAATTCCAGCAGCTTGTGAGGACCTGAAAAAATACACAACCAACACAAATGATGTTAACAGTGGTGCAAGTAAACAGCTAACAATTTTAGGGTACTAGGAGGAATATAACTATTGTTGCGCTTAGTGATCTTTGTAAGCCCTAAGGGCGAACGAACTCGGTTTTTGATAATGGACAAACATTTGATGTTGTGTCTAATGATCTTAATCTTTGTGATAGAATATCGGAATTCATATTGGAAGCTCTAAGTACTTCAATCAACCCATGATCAAGATTCAAAGTCATATTATTCAAGGCTCATCTTTCAAGATTGAAGATTGAAGACTTAGGTTTGGTTAGATTAGCTTTGTCATTATAAGTCGTTATCTTATAAGCTCTAACCAATGCTCTCATGAACATAAGTTCTACACTCAAGTCTTGCATGTTTTCATAAACACGTTTTCAAAAGGCTAAGTTTCAAAATGATTCTCATATGTGTTCATATCTCAAAAGCCTTTGATTTCAAAGTATAAGTCTTTTAAAATGGTTTTCTAAATGCTCTTACTTGTTACATATTAAGAAAACCTTTTAGACTTCAATAGATTTCAAAACGTGTGAAAAATCAACATCTCTCAAATCTCAGAAGGTCGGATCATCCGAGCTTTCCTCGGATTAACCGAGCACAAACAGAGAGTTGAGATGTTGAGCCTCGGTCGACCTAAGGCCAGGTCGGTCGACCGAAGTGCCTATGTTCGGTTCAGCGAGCTCTTGAACGGTCAACCGAACTCTGCGAGAACTAGCCGTTATTTGACCGTTGCAGAGTCGTTTTTCAGCCTATTTTGAAATGTATAAATACTCCAAAGCTAGAGAATGACTAAAAGACTTGCACTTCAAAGTTTCATTGATTTCTTATCAAGTCTAAACACTTTCAAAGTAAAATGCACTTCATTGCCATGATCTAAATCATTCAAAGGTGTATTTCAAAAAGCAAGACAAAGAGTGGAATTCATATGTTCTAAGAGAGGATTCTTCTTGTACTTAAAAGGTATCTATCTTTCACTTAGAAGAGTGAACAACCTTGTTCTTAAACTATCTCAATTCCCTTTCTTAGTGATAGGGTTATTCTTGTATAAGTCCTACTTTGTGTGGGCAATTTACTCTTAGTGAGTTTTGTATTGTGGTTGTGTTGTAAAACTCTTAGTGAGTTGTCCACAAGTGTAAAATCCTTCATAGTGAAGTTGTTGAAATCCTCAGGTGCGTGCTCGAGGTAGTGGATGTAGATTCTAGGTGAATCGAACCACTCTAAATCTTTTGTCTTGTGATTGGCTGTGATTGCTTTTTAATCATCTTGCTCAAACCTACACTAGCATTGAATAGATTCGTAAAAAGTTTGCAAGATCGATTAAAACCAATTCACCCCCCTCCTCGTGTTTTACAATCTTGCCAGAAGATGCATCAATTTATAGGTGCAAGCTCAACCAATTAAAACACAGTTGTGGACAAAGAGTACATAAGAAATTAGTGTCTTGATTGGAATTTACCAGGAAGCCTAGCTACCTTGTGGAAAAATTGATGGCCAGTACTTCCACCAGAAGTCTAAATTCTTTTTGGAGGACTTACAGGAAACTTCATAAGAAAGTTGTGCCAGAAGACATTAGGACAGAAAAGTAGTGGTCCATCTCAATCAGAAACAGAATTAAATGGTGACCATTGAAGGACGTCAAAATCTTTATGGAAGTTTTGGTAGACATGATGATGACCCCCCTAGGACGGAAATCATAAGGAAGTTCTGGAAGACAAAACCTAGCAATCTGTTAACTGTTATACCATCTCTCGCCGTGGCATATTCTCATATTTTGATTCTTTTTCACGACTTTGAAGTAAGAAAGGCAGACCTGGTTGGAAGCAGAAAATAACACAAATTGATTAGTTACAAAGCATCAGAAGCTGTCTCCACTGAAACTCCATTTATAAACTTGCTGCAAATTTCTCTTCGTGAATCCTTGGTCTTTGTGATGCCAGAGGTGTTTTCTTACCCCCATAAATTCATGCAAATAAAAGTAGTAACCAGGCGATTTTATTACAAGAGTATGTAATGAATCACGGATACACAGTCATATAAAAAAGTTCCATAGTTTAATAGATAATATACATCGATTAGTTCCGGCCTGTGTGTCTTTGCAAATGTCATTGAACCAGACAACTTTTCTGGCTCTATTCTCCTGATGTTATTTTCTGATATGAATCATATGATTTGCACTTGACTTTACTGGCAGAACCAATTGTTTCAAAACATGATGTATTTACAGGAAAATTTGCTTCCCGGAAGACTTGAAAAGAGTGACCACCCTATCACCCTCCAAAAGCACCTGCCACCTTGCAATTCATATTGCTCATAAAAGAGAATTGCAGTTCTGTGCACTCACCGAGGAAATCTAGGTGAAGTCAATCCTACTGCAATCACAGTGATCTCAGAGGTCCGTGATGGAACAAGTGCAGCTCTGAACAGGAAACATTTGATGAATCAACCATACATTTGCCAAACAGAGAAGCATAAAGCACCATTGTGCCATGAGAAAAGAATCTTATTAGATTACCAGTTTGCTCTCTTCACCAATAATCCCTGCAGGAGCAAACTCCATTCTCAAAGTGATGAAAGCGATTCGTATCCCTTACAATGATTAAACGTTCTGTAATCTTGGAGATGAGTTTCACAGCAATGTGACAATCACCACAAACACGTAGATTCTTAGTAATCCTAATTGGAGTCCCTGCTTTGGTGTTTATAATTGCAAATACAATAGCCAATTTCTCACTATGAACTACTAAATGATTTTCCTTATCTTCCACTTCAACATCATGTAAAGCAGCCTCTGTCTCTGGGGCATAACCTGCCTCCTTCATTTTCCCTATCAATACATCCAATTCCTTATAAACCTCTTCCGATTGTGGATGTGATCTGTCACCAGCAAGGAAAGTGTGGACCTGATTATTGAGCTCAACATTGCTGATACCTGGAAGCTTCTTGATCCCCTTGCCTTTCATGATTGACCGAATGGATGATACTTCATTCCATCTTCCAGTCTTTGCATATATATTGGATAACAAGACATAATAACCCGACTGCTTTGGAGTCAGTTGGAAAAGATTATCTGCAGCTTCAAGCCCAATGTCCATATTATTATGAAGATGACAGGCACTCAGCAAAGAACCCCAAACCCTCTCATTAGGCTTTAAAGGCATTTGCTTGATAAAGTCATAAGCCTCAGATACTTGTCCAGAACGTGCTAGTAAGTCGACCATACAAGCAAAAATGTTCTAGCCTGGGGACAATCTTGTAATCTTCCGTCATTAGCTTGTAAAATCTTTTACCTTCAACTATCAGTCCAGTATGGCTACAAGCAGATATAATGGGAACAAATGCTATAGAATCAGGTCTAATTGATTCCAGCATTTTAGAAAACAATGCAACAGCATTCACACCCTGTCCACTCTTACCATAAGCAGAGATCATTGAAGTCCATGACACAACATCTCTGTAGTGCATTGAATCAAATACTTTCCTGGCCTCATGTAAGCATCCACATTTGGCGTACATATCAATTAAGGCATTTTCTATGAGCAAATTTGGTCTAAGCCCCTTCCTCTCAACATAATAATGAATTTGTCTTCCCATCGTGACAGCTGAAAGATCCCCACAAGCTGGGAGAACACTAGAAACGGTTACGGGATCAGCTTCAATTCCACAAGCATCCATCTCTGAATAAAGTTCAACTGCCTTAATAGGCATAGAGTTATTCACATATACAGCTATCATAACGTTCCAGGAAACCAACTCCTTTCTTGGCATATTTGTGAACATATCATTGATGAATACAACATTTTCAGCTGATGTGTTAGTCACAGCAGGCAGGAGGCTAGCCATGGTCCCAGCATCAGGCTTTATGCCAAAAGATTTCATTTCTCTGCACACTCCCAAAGCATCATTAAATCTTCCATTTTGTGCCAACCCAGCCACCATTGAATTCCAGGAAACAACATCTCTCCAGGGAATTTCATCTAAAACCCGCCGAGCTTCCATCAAGCGTCCACATTTCCCATACATGGCAATTAGACCATTCCCAATAAACAGATTTGTGTCGAGAGCCCTCTTCACAACTGGAGGATGAACTTGCCACCCAAACCGCAAATTACTAGACGCAGAACAGGCCTTTAGAATGCAAGGGATTGTATAATTATCAGGCTTAATTTCACAAAGATTCATAGTCCTAAATAGAACAATAGCATCATGATAAAGTTGGTTATTGACATAGCTCCTGATCATGACATTATAAATCACAACATCTTTCTCAGGCATTCTGTCGAACACCTGGCGAGAAATTTGGGGCTGGCAGCAAGCAGAATATGCCCGCATCAATTTGAGACCAAAGAAACTGTTTGAGCATAGAATTGGATCGCCAATGATCTTGCAATGAATTAATTTAAGGGTTTTGATATCTGGGTTTTTGTCTAATATTTGGTCATAATATGAACCAGCCTCGCCCTGGACTGTGCTGAGAAGGAATTGAACCTTCTGATTGGGACTTGAAATCTGGCGGGAAAGACGTAGAGAATTTGTAATTGTTTTCATCAATTAATCGGACCATTTATACCACCATTTCTATTTCAAGCATAATATTTGGTTCATTGTAGCACTTTGAAAATGCAATATAACCAGAAACCAGAAAAGAGAGAGAGAAGGAAACCGAATTCACTAGAGAATGGCAAGGTGAATATAATGAACATTGATGGAACAAGATCCGTTTTGGGTCATATCTAAGGATTCCTAGGTTCGGGACAATAAAATTGACAGCAAAAAGGATCCACTGGAGTGTCTCCTACTACTTCAAATAGGCCATGAACTAGAACCCAATCATATTTTCAACAAGTCCGTAAAGAAGTTATGGTCTTTTCTTAAAAAAAAATCAGCTTCACGTTCTCCTCAAAAAAACCAGCTTCACGAAATTTAAGAAAATTTTTCCAACATCAAATTCTAGAATTAATAGCTATTTGGGTATCAATTTACTTTCGCCTAGCTATTTTTATCATTTTTTGGCTTATTTTATCTCAACGTATTTATGAGTAGCTATTTTAATCATTACGTCAAATAATAATTGTGTAAAGTCCGTCAAATTTGATAATGTGTCCTAACGGCCATTGTTGTTAAAATCGCGAATTAACTCGTAGAATTGCATGATTCTACGAAAGGAAAACGTGTTGAATCGGTAGTAGAATAGCAATCTGGTAAAATCGAAGTAGAATCGTAGAATCATATTGTAGAATCGTACGTTTCTAACGATTCTACAAATTTCCATTTTTTTAAAATTTATTCTTTTGAAATTTTGGGTTCTAGGGCATCCATAGATGGTTCTTCTGTCTATGTTGTTTTGCTCGAAGCATTTAGATTTCTCCAGCTAAACGGAGAACCTCTGTTTCTTTTCCTTTGCAGCAGGTTGATTGCTTAGGATCAAGTGTTGTGAAGCTAAAAAAGAACCTGTGGCACATGCACCTCATTGGGTTTCATTCTGATTGATCTTTGCCCCCATGCTAATGAATTGGTGATGTAAATTTCTAGGCGTGCATTTGTTTTCCAATTTTTTGGACCAATGAGATGGTTTTCGCTTGATATAGTTTTTTTTTTGCCTTTACTCCTGGGTTTAAAAGCTTCTGTGCGCTATTTGCACTCTTTTATATTCTGCAGCCATATTTGTGAAAGAGAATTTGATCAACAAGGATGTCTTGTTTTTATTTACTGCTAAAATTCAATTCTAGCATTTTGTATGTTGTATATGCAGTCGCATTTTTATATTTTGAAAGATTTATAAGTTTTTTATTGTGAACTTTTTTGCGTTATTGTCTTTTGAAAAAAACTTGTGAAACTATGTTTAATGAATTTTTTTCCATATTTTTGGATCATATAATATGATTTATATGTTAATTATTATTATTATATATATACATATATATATTAATTTCTCGATACGATTTTACGATTCACGAGTTTACGATTTTTCACCCCTCCTCCGAGTCTACGTAGAATCGCGATTTTAACAACCTTGCTAACGCCCTCTAACCGTTCTCTCTCATGTGAAGACAAAATGGAAAAATAATATACCTAACCTAACCCTCCCTTGTCTACCGACCCCAACCCTCACTCCACCTCCTCCCCGGAGAAAGCAGATTCGTCAGATCTAGATCCGAGAGAGTTGCCTTTTGCCCGGGCTTGTCGACCAGATTTTTGTCGATGACATGGGGTGGGTACGTTGACATGGGTTAGGGGTGATTGTTGGTGGTGGAGGATGAAGATGGACGGAGGGATGGGGTGGCTGCTGGTGGTGAAGGGGGAGCGGTTGGGGTTGGGGCGGGTATAATTTTTTTCCATATTGCCCTCAAATAAGAGAGAAATTTAGAGGGCCGTTAGGACACGTCATTAAATTCCTTACTCTAAATAGCTCGAGTCTATATTATGCATTACTATGTTGGCTCTTTTACATCTTTGTATGTTCATCATCTAAAATGAATAAAGTGTACGACCAGTATAAACTAATTGTTCTAGTATTACAGGTACCTAAAAACCGGACCAGGAAATCTAGGAAAAGATGTGGAAAGGAGATTCAGTTATGCTTCGAGTAGGGAGGATACTGAGAATGCCATACTTGGAGGGCCATGACCACGAGAATGAGAGATTTGAACCTAATTTCACTTGTTTTACATCGCGGAGTTCGTCCTCATCAAACTACAGTAAAAACTTACTCTCTCTTGATGTGAATAAATTTGGACTACATGATATATGAACCATGGTTTATATCAGAAATAACCATCGACTAATTCATTTCATCTCAATTATGTGTCCCTTTTAATATTATAGCTTCCTCATCTAAATTAGACAGTAACTGGAGCATCTACATCTATACAACCAGCATGGCTGAAATATCAGTTGATATTAAGGCTTGGTATACCACCAACTTGGTGGATATACCTATCTTTTGAAGCTCTACAACAACCAGCTTGACTAGTCTCGAGGTCGATCCAACGTCCAGCTCCAATCTTCAACCTAGATGAACATCATCTGGTGGTTCTTGCAGTTTCTTTCATTGTGAAACTACTGATTGAGAATGAGACCAATATTCCTTAACAAGCTGCCCGAACAACGAACTTTCTTGTTTCATCAAATTCATCGGTTCATCATACTCCACAAGTCTCCCTGTAACAGATTGTATAAGACCTTTTTAGAACAAAGAACGCGTCCCAAGACGAAATAAGATTTAAGTTCAGAAACTTACCGTCACTAATGGCCAGAACCTTAGTACAATCCATCACGGTCGGTATTCTATGAGCAACTGTAATCACAGTACAATTTGCAAATTCTGTCCTGATAGTTTTCTGTAATATCATATCAGTAGCATTGTCAATGGATGCAGTTGCTTCATCAAGTACCAACACCTTACTTCTCCTCAGTAAAGCGCGGCCTAGGCAAAACAATTGTCGTTGTCCCATGCTCCAGTTTGATCCATCTTCCACAACTGATATTATCATCGCAAAACTTGTCAGTAAATGCTTATAGTAACCGATTTTGGATCTAGGGCAGAATAGATTTTTTGTCCGCACAACCCGCAAGCGAGTTTGATATGACAGCCAAGTTTTAAGTTGAATGAACAGCTCTTCACTAGCTATGAACAGCGATCCGAAGGACAGACAGAACATCTGTTCCGCAACATATCCGAACTGAATAACAGATACATGTATTCAAGAACTCACCCATTGAGTCTAAGCCACCTTTCTCCTGGACTGCCTCTCTAAGTTGACACTTCTCGAGAACCTTTTTGGTATAAGAACAAAGCAACAGATTATAAAACTGGAAAATGGAAAACAATGAATCGCGAGGGGATGAGTACCGAAGGAGGATTTTTCTTACCTCCCAAATTTCACGGTCAGTGTGTTGAGAAAGGGGGTCTAAGTTATATCTCACAGTCCCATTGAAGAGAGTAGGATCTTGTGGTATAATACCAAAACGAGATCTCAAATCATGAAGTCCGATTGTAGATATGTCGATCCCGTCCACTAAAATCCTACCACCAACCGGCTCCACCAGCCGAAAGAGAGCACCAATGAGAGTGGTCTTCCCACTACCAGTCCGGCCAACAATGCCAATTTTGTCGCCCCCTTCAAACGTACAACTGATCCCACGAAGAACAAGTGGGGCATCGGCCCTGTACTTGATCTGTAAATCAACACCCTTATTAGCATATCGAATATCCGTAATCTTGAAAAGCAAGAGAAAAATAAAAAGTTACCTTCAAATCTTGAATGTCCACTTTCCCTACACTTGGCCAGTCGACTGGGGGGCGATTTGTTTCTATTATTTCAGGAGCTTCGCTCGGTACATGCATGTATTGATTAAGCCTCTCTACCGAAATAATGTAATTTGCCAAAGTGCATTGGTTTTGGATGGAAAACACAAGGGACATGTTTAACGAAAGACCATAGGATAAAGCCATCCCAATAAATCCTGTAATGATGTGGAGGTCAATAGTATTAGCATGAAATAGAAATGCCCAAACTAATGAAATGATGCCACTGACAAGAAATTAAAATACGGAAAATCACGAACCAGAGCTGAAAGTTCCAGGAGGAAGTAAAACCATGCAGAGTGCTGAGGAGGCTAAGGTTATGGCGCTGATTATTTCCAGCCGTAGGATTAACCATTCATTTGCGGCAAAATTGTGAAAGAAAGGGCTGGCGTTTGCGTCAACAAGTACCAAGTTCTTTATAAAGAAACGGTCTTCTTCTCTAAAAGCTCTGATTGTCATGGCCCCTGCTAAAGATTCAGCCAGATGGTTTGCCACGAAAGATTTTGTTGTCCCATTAATCCGCATCAACTCTTTTGCAGAGGAAAAATAGTATCTCTATAGATTAGGAAAAAAAAATCAAAATCAAAAAGCCGTGTCACTTTACTATGAAAAAACCAAAAGCTAACTGGAAAAAATATGCTGCATATTTGCTAGAACCTTGGGGATACACTATTTTGGCCACTACCCACCCTTTTACCAGTGACCAAATCCTAGTGGTCCTATAGCACTCCCTGGAAATTATTTACCGTCATACGACTCATACCAAGTAAATTGAAAATATTTTATATTATTTTCTAGTAGCCAATATTACCTGTAAACGAATTGCCAGGAACACCAATGGTACAGAGACAAACAAAACTTGCCAGGTGACAACAGCAAGCACTGTGACATTCGAGTAAAAGTTTGTAGTTGCTCCAACAGCAAAAACCAAGTTGAATGGAATATCAAGATCCACAATACTCAAGTCCACCGAGACCTGCACAAAAGGAAAATTCAACCGAGAACATGTTTAGATCCATTCATATCATTTAATATTTGGTTCTGTCTAATAATTAGGATATTTACCCGGCTTAGTATCCTTCCCAACGGTGTAGAGTCATAAAATGCCATGGGAGCACGAAAAAGAGAGTTCAATAATTGTGAAAATAAAGACTTTGATGATTGTAGACCCAAAAAGACTGTGCTCAAAGATCTACTTAGTAAGAGAAATGTTGATGCGAACCCAATGATCAAGTAAACTGAGATCAACTTCAATGTGCTAACGTTAGGATTATCGACATTTGCAGCCATCCAGGAGTTCTGTAATATCTGGCCAATGACAAATGTAAGGTGCGAAAGAAAAGCTATGAAAAATATCAAGTAGCCTTTATTCTGACTCAGATACTGTATGTAAGGTTTAAAGCCAGTATCTCCGATTTCTCGCATTTCTTGCTTAATCAACTGATCACCTCCAGATGTCTTAGTACTTTTCTCACTATATGCCTTCCGAATCTCTCTGGTAGAAGTTTCACGTCTGTGGTTGGAAGTTACCTCCGGAAGCCTCTCGGAACCGGCAGTCTCTCTGTGTGCATCAACCAAGTTCTGAAACTCCTTGCTGGAGGCAAGCAACTCATTATAAGGAGCAGCATTCAAAATCTCACCATCCAACATAAACTGTCGAGAAAAGTAAATATGTTACCATTCATCCAGCAAATCAGGAAGTTTCGCGTCCAAATAAAAGTTAAAAGTAAATTGATGTAGTAAGTCAAAATGATGTTAGCTGGTATCTGCAAACAAATGCTGTTTGCAAGGGAAATTTTCGGCTATATCATAGTGGTAGATCAAATGAGGCCTTCATAACAATTTACCCTATAGAACTCAGACGAATACAACTGTAAACAGCAAGGTTTCAAAGATTGAGAAACTTACCAGAACACAATCAAACGCAGGAAGAAAATCTACTTGATGTGTTACAAGCAAGACGGTCTTCCCTGAGAGAGCTTCCGTGACATATTCCTGCCATGAATTTAGTGATTAGCTTGCATATTACGCAAAAAAGAATGATAATAATCAGTTGGAACGTACATTGAATAAGCTTGAAGCTGTATGTGCATCAACAGCACTGAAGGGATCATCCAAGAGGTATATGTCAGCATTCTTGTATAAAGCACGAGCAAGTTGAATCCGTTGCTTCTGCCCGCCACTAAGATTAACTCCCCTTTCTCCTATTTCAGTCAAATCACCATGGGGTAGCAACTCAAGATCTTTTACTAATGAGCACTTTTCTAATGTTTCTTGGTATCTTTGTTGATCCATGAGGGATCCAAATAGGATATTTTCTCGAATACTTCCTGTTTGAATCCATGCTGATTGGGAAACATAGGCAATAGTCCCCTGCACTTTAACCTATAAAAATACAGAACTTGACTAAATCAGACATCAACAATAAAGAATTTTGAGATTCTTGAAGATAACCAGATTGACACATGGAGCACCTCACATATGCTAGAAATTGATCAAGTAAAATTGGCACGAAGTAGAGTTAACTTACAGTTCCCTGGACCACCGGAACCTCCCCAAGGATTGCTGCTAGAAGGGTGGATTTTCCAGAGCCCACCTCTCCACATATAGCAACCTTCTCTCCATGTCTGACCTCCAAATCGATGTTTTTGAGGGTCGGTTTTGATGGATTCCCTTCCCACGAAAGACCAGCGGACCTAATACAAATGTGGGGACTAGTATTCTGTGAGTATTGCTTCTGCCTCACATTTGCAGTCTCCAGCTCAGGTGCCTGGAGAAACCTCACTAACCTCTCGAAAGAAACCTTAGCTTGAATGACAACACCGATAACATCAGGGATTGTTCTTATAGGATCCTGAACCAGACGCAATGTCGCCACAAAGGTAAAAACATTGCTTGCATATAGTGGAATACCAAGGAAATAGCAGGCTCCAAAAGTAGCAGCCGAGACCAGCACAGGGGATGACCAGAAAAGAAAGCTGTTATATGCTTTACGCAACTGAACAGCCGATAACCATTTTTCTTCGACAACCCTTAATTTCTCAACCACACTTTTGAAATGGTTTTCCCATGCATATAATTTCAAAACTTTCATATTTGCAAGAGCCTCCGAAATAGCTTTCAACCTATCATCTTGTGCCACGCTGAGCTTGGATTGGAACTTGTGCTGTAGTTTTGCAAGAGGGGTATTGCAAAGAACAGTTAAAACTATTACAACCAAGGATGCAAAGGTTGCTAGCCCTACTGCATGGAAAAGAATTGCAAGAGCAAAGCATAGCTGAAGGCTAGTAGTCCATAACTGGTGAAACCAAAAAGGAAATTCTCCAATCCGATAAGCGTCCACGGTTACATAATTCATTATTTCGCCACTCGAATGCGTTAGCTTGGCAGCATTAGACAGTCTCAGTTGCTTCTTATAAATGGCTGCTGTTAGTAAGGACCTCACCTTTACACCAATCAATCTACACCTGAAGTACCATTGTCGTTGCGATAACGATTCCAAGGTTTTTGCAAAGAAAAGCAAAACAGCCAAAATATACCCTTCAGATTTGAAGCTTCCTTTTCCTTCCGCGACCTCAATGAACAAGTTAAGTAGCAAAGGGCCACAAGAGATAGTAATTACCTTTAACAGCGCGAAGAAACCAGACAAGAAAATCTCATTCCAATGGCATAGTACAATCATCTTCAGAATCGATGGTTGGGCCGAGGAATCAGCTTGTTTCTGTTTATTAAATTGCTCAACAAACATTAGGTAACATGATTCCGCTTGATCTTCCTCGCGCAACTTTGGTATGTCTTCATCATCCAGAGTTTTCTCTCTACCATTTTTCATCAACGGATTCAACCACCAAAACGACATTTTACTGAAAATCCTAGCCCCCGAAAATGGAGTAACAACAGATTCAACAGAATCAAGTTTACCATTGCCATTGGCAGCACCATTTAAGGGAACATAAAGATCACTTTCGTGGCTCAAACTGTAACCTTTGTAAGTACAGAATAACACTAAACTTGCACCTAATAAAGATAGTACGTCCAATGCTATCCCTAAAGTAGAAATCTTTATCGACAATGGCGGAGACAATAGACAAACCACAAGTAATTCCAGCAAACAAGAATGCAAGAATAGAAAGTAGCCTTAAAGGGCCTTGTGAAAAAACTTTTCCTCTAAGGCTAACAATTAAACTCATCAATAACCATATTACCCCATGAAAGAACAAGAATATCCACCAATGCAAAGGCAATAAGCTATGAGTTCCCCTCAACTCCTTCACTAACATCCAAATTCCCACAGACAAATATAGAATTCCAACAAAACCATTAAAAATGGCTGAAATCAACTGTAATTTAGAAGTACCACGAGCGAAAGCCGATGCCCGGGCGGTCTTTGACACTGCTCTGGAGAGTACAATGGCTAGAAACAGAATCAAGAGCAAAAGATCAAAGCAAAGAATCAACGCATTATTGATACATGATGAAGGGTTCATCATCATGGTCAATAAATGGTCACCACCACAAGGCTTCTTTCCATAGCTGTCTGTACAGTCAGAATTTCCACAAAATATATCCCACAAGCCTTCCATCTCTTCTTTACCCTGATCACTGAATTCAAACAAAGCAAATGGGAAAAGAATTACTAATTCATCAAAAAATTCCAGTTCAGATGGCTAAAAGGGAAGAATTGCTATATATATATATATATATGACTTACTCCCATATTCTAATCCATTATAAACAAGTTTTAGGGGGGAAAAAGAAGCCAAAAAGGGTTCTTTCATGTTTCAAGAATGAAAAAAAACAAAAAGGTTACTATCCAGTGCACTAGATCCCGCATAGCAGGCTCGTGGAAAGGCCGAGTGTATGTTTTCGGGGTTCGAACGCCGACTTAATGGATAATAAGTAAACACTATCATCACGGCCAGGGGACGAAGACAAGAGATTTTAAAAAATCTTGCTAGATATAGTAAATTTTATATGTAGTTCAGAATATTTGATCAAATTCGCCCTCAACATTTCTTTGTTATAGTTTTTTTTTGCCATTCAACCTAAAATTCTGGTTTCGTCCCTAATCACGGCAAACACGACATTCAAGTTTCAAGAATAAAAACAAAAAATAATAATAAAGTGAAACAGAGCACTAAAATAAACAAAAGTTATCTCTTCCATAGAGTCTGGATAGTTTATCATAAACAAATAAAACTCCCCAAAAAATTTGCAATAAAAGTAGTAGCAAGAAATGGAAAAACACACCTTAGTGGATAAAGACGTAATCTTTTTTCACAACAACTTCAATGTTCATAAGCAACCCAGAAAGGGCTAATGATGATGAAATGAACACCTTTCCAAAAGGGGAAATAAAATTGTAATTGGATCACCAGAAAGAAACCCAATTTTGGAAAACTCTTCGGAGATTGGATCGCCGGCCACTACTCCACTACACTAAAAAACCGAGCCGACCACTTCAGGAAAACAGAGAGCTTTATTTCTTTACTCTTCTTAATATACATATGTCAACAACAATCACGTGTAAGATCCCAAATCAAATTGTTATAACTGATAACAATAATAATAATAATAATAAATTTGCTAAAAGATGTACTACCAAAGTTCCAGTTTTCTCATGATTAAATCAAAAAGTGAAAAAAAAACATGGAAGCCATGCAATTGCTGACCAAAATTATGTCAGCGGTGCTTTGTTATATTTTGGGTCAGACAACTTTTTTGGGCGGTTTATGGCAACTAAGCACTGGGGAGGTGATGAAGGTATATATATAAGCATTGATTGATCCGTTCTCCGTTTCATCATTTTAAAATTTATAATCAGACCAATAAATACAATTTACGTAGATTAAAATTATCAATTTTTTATCTTATATGTATTGCACTTATTAGTTTGAATATAAATTTTTAACTTATTTACCTATATCAAAATATCCTCATCATTAAAGTTTATCATGTGTTAATTTTTGTTTTTGGAAGTTCTATCGGTATTTCTTTTAAAGATATAATTTTTTAATTAAAATATGATAATTTTTTTTATTAATGAGATATGAAATAGTAAACATAGAGGGAACAGACAAATCTTACTGGGCTTGGGAAATCTGGAGAATAGCGTCATGGCACACGTCGATCGGTTCCTCAACTAACTATTGTCGTCGTCTTCTTATGAATCCCATTCTTAACCGTCTCTTTCTGTTCTTTCTTCCCTCAACTAAAGGGTGAAACTTCTCAATCCTTATTCCTTTTCCTAATCATGTCTCCAACTAATTAAAATTTATAATATAAATATTTTTCTAATTATATATACACATGGTGAATTGTGATTGGTTGAGAACACACACGGAGACACACAAGGGGACAGAGGATTTTTTGCCCAACTAAAGAGACGTATCAACTTCAATCTAACAAATTACAGAATTTTCTGAGAATTTATTTTTCCTGAATCTATGCATTCTTCAGCTATTGCCGTGCGCGTAAGCTAGAGTGCAATTAATAAGTTTGATCAATTAACAATGAAATCAATAAAGAGTTTTATAAGAAATACATGTTTTGACCAAAATGAATTTAAGGAGAAAATAATATAGGGGGTAAATTAATCAATAAATACATAATTCTTCTAAAAAAACTATATTTTTTTGTAATAAAAATAACTTTTAAAAAGACTTATATTTTAAATCGGAAAGAGTATTGAATATCATTTTTGGTACGAATTTTTGCAATTGGTTTGTAAACGGTGAATTATTTGTGAGTAGAGATGTGAAATCAATTTTAAAATGGGAAATGATTTTCGGCTAAAGAGAAATAAGTTAAAAATTCAAATTAAACATTATTCACCCATGTTGTTATAAAGAATTCACCCATTTATTTATCATTTTATCACTAATTTAACTAATTAATTGACTAAATTTTAACTCTCTAACACTCCACTTTTACAATTTGAGATGTGTACAAACGCATACGAGCATTTCCAAAGGTAACATAAAGCTTTCAGCATTTTTGTACGACCGAAAGTGTCACGTCATATTGATGTGAGGCTAAGTATACTGTATACACACTAACGTTTTTTTGTTGTTGTTGTTGTTGTTGTTGTTGTTGTAATAACACACTGAATTATATGAAGCAAAAGAGAAGTCACTTGCATAATCAGTTACATTAATTACAAATGTTTCTAGCAAAAGCAACTCATTAGCATCTCATCTCACTAGTTAGCTAACAAAATGAGAAATAGATAAGTAAATTAGTTGTTGTCATTGATCATTCTTCTTTTGCGAGTGCATCTACGCGAATGTTCACCTCCATATAGGTATGTAAGAGACTAGTTTCCGGTATGCGCCTCAACAGCACACTGCAATCATTAATTAGAAAATCAATGGGTGAATATTAATACTCGCATGAAGTAAAAGATGAATAATCACTTTAGCATCTAATTCAACCACACGTTTTTTTATCCAAGAGTTTTTTTTACTAAGATTGCTAGTCAACTTCAACCCATCCATAAGTGTCCACAACTCCGTTACATTATTCGTTCAAATACCCAAATTTTTCACTAAATTCGGATACACTAATGTTAGTTTAGTCTTTTACACCTTAAAAATGAATGAAAAATATTAGAGAAGAACTCTCTTAAACAAAAAAATATATATTAAACTGAGTCGGCAAAGTCATGATAATTTAACGCTTCAATGCAATTCATACATCATACCATCTTCAAACTAATTATTGATTCTGCTAGATATTTTAACTTTTATGTAATCAAACCAATCCCATGTTTTTTTTTTCTTGCCAAGTAACCAAATCATATCAGTCCAGTTCCTATGCGGAACAGTACGGATTCCGCACGTATGGAACACTTTTTTGGCTTTGAGAACAGCTGTTCATTTTTTAATCAATCTCAGTCGCCAAAACTTTAATCTAACAGACGAGATTTTTTCCCGCATGTTCCGCACAAAAGCCTTTCCGCATAGGAGCCGTGGTGAAATCATATGGTCAAAATAGCAGGAAACGTGTGACATGCATTACCAATAAATTTGGTCATGTACACGCACTTGTTTTGTACCACACTTTTGGTGAACCCCTTTGTGTATCAAATAATATATTCATGTGTCATTATTTGTATTTTTTTTCCATTTTAGTGTTCCTTAAGAAACGTATTCAATTCGAATTTTTAAAAAAGTTTAATTAATTTTCAAAAGTTTATAAATTCTACTGACTTTAATAGTACTTGCTTCTTACAATTTTTTTTAATATAAGAAAATGATTAGAAGATAATAATTACTAACAAAAAAATTCAAATTACCCCTAATTAAAGTATAGTTTAATGTGTATGGATAAATGTGCATTTGTTGAAAACACTAAAGTATTAAATAAAATTAATTAATATTAAAGTTGGAAGAAATATGACAAATATTCATCAAGTTTTAAAATTTATTAAATAATTTAGACCACATATAAAAAAAAATTATTAATTATTTAGTAACAGAGAGAAAGTATCATATAAGACAATCCATTTATGAAACTCGATACAAGTAAATTGTTACAAGATTAAAAAGGTGCTCTGATCTAAAGTGAGTGAGACAGCCCTGCCCTACTGACCTCGAGATCGTGGGCTCGAGTATCCTCCTGTCTGCAGTACGGTGAAACTTTAATCTCCTCTGTAAGCGCTATTTTCTCCCTAAGTCCCAGGGCAGGCTTTTTTCTCTCAGATGCAGAATCGCCCAACGTCGACTTAAAGTAAATTGTTACGAGAATTGGCTAGCCAATATAGCAGCCCCTTGATCCAACTAGCGCCAACTGGGACTCGGCTATTTCATTCGCGCCACTTGTCGTATCACTATTTAGGCTGGGTTGTACTTGGACGAGTTTTATTCAACATAAAACTTTTTTTTTAATAGAAATAAAACTTTTTATTTTAGTTTATTTTTCCTTTCATAATAATTAATTTTTTTATAGAACTTAAATCCAAATTATTTCAAATCCCAATCTTGGTGATGCACCATCCGGTACTATTCATTAGTTTTATCTTCTTTTTCAAACACAATTTGTTGGCTTGGACTCGGCTAGTTTTTGCTTAGGAAATTTTATAATGGCAAGTACTACTCTCTCCATTCCTAAACATAAAGACTCTTTAGATAATTTTAAAAAATTAAGTAACTTGTTATTTTCACCGAAAGTTCCAATATTACCTCTCCCTCTCATTTCTATAGCATAAGAAAAGAAAGGAAAAAAATAAGGATGACAGAGGCCGCAAATAAAAGAAATAACGAAGATATAATTGGAATAAATTGTTGACAACTAATAAAAGAGCATTAAACGATAATTAATTTAGATACATATAGATATCCTAATCGGCAATTAAATGAGAATGAAGATAATACTATTTTATAATGTGACAATTATGAACGGCTTATTCTTTAAATATTAGTTTCTCAATTATGTATTATTTATTGACTATTTGTTTCTCTTTTGGCAGGGGATGGAAGAATTTATGGCCTACGACCAATGTCGATACAGTGATAAACAAGTTACGGGTGGAAACTCTTATCACTTGGACAACTCCCTCCGACTTAGAATATATTGAGTATGACAACAATCAATAAATAATGGAGTCCAATTTCCTTTTTCCTTTTTTTTAAGAGAGAGGCCAATTTCTTGATGACTAGTGAAATGGTTGCGTGTTAATTTCTAAGAAATTGTTCTTTACTCATTTGGGTTATTAAATATTATAATTCGTGATCCAGTGAGTAGTTACTCAATTATGTTCTGAAAAAAAACTCAATTATGTAAAATTATTAATACTATAAGATGATAATGACACTTCATTTAAATATTTTTTTTTTACGCAACGATGGGCGATTGCCCCACATTGGGAAGAGAGAACAGCCTAGATAAGGGAGAATAAAGCTTACCGCACGCAGACGGGGATATCGAACCTGGGACCTCTCGATCACGGGCTGACCAATGCCCCACTGGGCTATTGGCCTCTTCGATAATATTTTTTTTATTAAGTTGACACTTTGTCCATTTACGAAGGCTTAATTACACGAATATGCACGGGAGGCTCTTGACATTCTTAATTATAGACACGTTTACACTTAAAATTTATCAATTTATCCTTAAAATTTATCCATTTTAATTTAGATTATATAAATGAAAATTTTCATAAATAAAATATCAAATAGAAAGTCAAGATGATCCAGATTGTAATACTCAAGCTCACAACTTAGTAGAGTGGGCCAAGACCAATATTCTTTGGGTATTATATATCTTCCCTGATTTTCCACCTTCTGCTAAATTTGTTAAATGTGACACTTTTGTAATCCTGATCCTTGTGAAATCTATTAATAGTTAATAATTTACTTAAAGAAAAAAGAAACTTTGCCATTTAAACGAATAAATTAATTATGAAAGTTTATAAAAGAATTATTATTAAAAAAGCAAATAATATTTGTTTCAATACATATAGGCATTTAATATTGGGTATGACTGAATTGTGTTCGGGTTTGAGATTTTGATCTCAGTCTCAAATCAATCATAAACCCAAACCCAAATCAAAATTTAAATAATTTAATGTTTTATGTTTCAATTTCAAAAATAATTCAAAGCTACTTTGAGTATCCAGACCAAATCCAAATTAGATCAAATTCAATCAGACTCATGATGAAGTACAGTCCGGCTCCTGTGCAGAACAGCTAAAGTTTCGCATGTGCGGGTCACGCCGAGGGTTGTTGATTTCATTTTTTAGATGGATCGACGGCTGCGATTTAAAAGAGGGTTAAAATGGTACATATGCAATTTTCCTTAATAAATAAATAAATAAAGGGAACACGCAACCGTCACATCGGTTAGGTTACCGAGGTAAGAGAAAACGGCAAAAAATGCAAAAAGACACGTTTCTACAATAACACATGTTTTTGTGCAATGAACACATGTTCTTGTATATTTGTGATTAATGAACATGTGTTTTTGTGTAGTGAACACATGTTCTTGATTATTGAACTCATATTTTTGTGCAGTGAACACATGTTCTTGATTATTGAACATATGTTATGTTATTCTGAACACTTTAATTTGAAATGAGAGATATTTTAGGGATCCTCATTTATCTTCTTTCAATTAAAAATAAGAAAGAGAAAATGGGGAATTTAAAATTTCGTTTTCCCGCAGACAAAAAAAAGAGTTCAAAATTTATCCCTAAATATCCCTATTTTGATATAGTCGTTGGATAAAAATATATAATTAATAATTGATAGTTTGATCCGTATATACTGAACAATTCTTATTTAGTCATAGGAGTCGGAGTGGATGAAGTAATACTCATCATGTCTTAGATTCCATTTTTCTCTTTTTGTCACAATCAGGTCCAGTCATCTAAATGATCGATTTCATTGTGGGACGCTAGACTACCAGTCTTCATGGGACCACTCGATCCACATTTAAGCCACATCACGCTTTTGATTAAAATAATAAAAACACTCCCTCTTTTAGTAGGGCGCTTATGAGGCGTAATCAAATGAGGTGATGTGGTACCCCACATATAATCCAGGTCTATATCAGAATTTTTCCATCCAAAGAGAAGTTGCTATAATTAAAAGAGAGAGAGAGAGAGAGAATCTATTGTATTTATGTAAAAACATTTGTGAGGAATATTATATTGTTTAGTGAATCAGATGGACATAAGATCTAAGGTTGAACAAGCTTAAATAAATGTTTGTAACTCAACCTTTATCTGTACTTTCTCTTTCTCTCTCTCTCTCTCTCTCTCTCTCAATACATTGTCTTTACTCTATGGGTAAATATTAATACCTCTACTTAGCAAAAAAAAATATATATATTAATACCTCTATTCTATAATATAAAAGTTGTTTAGAACATATAAAAAAAATTACTACAATAAAAATAATTTTTTGCGACGTTTTTGTACCAATATTTTTTCAAACGTCGCTTAAAACTAAAAAGAGTAAGTTAATGCAACACTTTTTTGCAAACATCACTATATCTGAATCTTATATCACATTTCATAGTAACTGTTATAGCAATTGTTGTTCATACCAACATTTTAATGTTGGTTAGCGACATTTACACTAAATATTGTTATAAATTGTTACTTTTTGTGACTCATATAACGACATTTATATACTATATCGTTAGATCTTGTGATTTTTTGACAAACGTCTCTATATTTGAATTTTATACGACGTTTAATAGCGTCGGTTATAATAATTGTTGATAAATCGACATTTCAATGTTAGTTAGCGACATGTACATTAAATGTTGTTATAAATTATTACTTTTTGCGACTCATATAGCGACATTTGTATACAACGTCATTAAATCATGTGACATTCAAACAAACATCGCTATATTTATAATTTATACGACGTTTCATAACGATGGTTATAGTAAAACAATTTCATGTTAGTTAGTGACATTTACATTACATGTGGTTATAAATTGTTACTTTTTGCGACTCATATATCTGCATTTATATACTATGTCATTAAATATTGTGACCTTTTTAGATAAACACAAATATAAAGTTTATGTTTATGTTTATGAAATATATTTTTTAAAGAAACATTAAAGACATAAATTATAAAAAAATTTAGTGAGAGTGTATTAATTTTAATTTGATTCATAAAAATAAATTAAAACACAAAAAGAAAATAAAATAAGTAAATGTACAATATCCAAAATTCCATTATAATAAGTATAATATGAGGAGAAACGAATAACAAATAATCAATTAGTTCAGCGGCTCATTGCATGACATACATGCAGGAGGTCGCGAGATCGATTCCCACCCATTTGAGTAAAGGGGACATTTTATTCTACGTTATTCAGAGGTAGCTAAACTCGACGGTTCGGTTTGTGTAGGCTTAAGCTCAGGCTCCGATTATTCAAAGGTGACTAGACTCGACGATGCAGCTTGTCTAGGCTCCGACTCTGGCTCGGGTCGGCAAGCCTAGTTTCAATATTTACGAATGTCGGAATAACTATTTATTCACGGTATTTGTAAACGTCGAAATATCTTTTGCCGGCACTTTAAAATGACGCAACAAACGTCGTAATAGATAGCTGTCGGCGCTTGTAACAAATGTCTTAAAAAACCATAACGACACAGGCAAATGTGACGTTTAAGCGACATTTGCAATAAATATTGGTATATATCTATAACGACATTTTTTCCCTTTATTACAACATATGACAAACGTCGCAATAAACACGTTTTGCTGTAGTGAATTAAAAACAAAACAAAAAAGTAAGGTGTTTTATTAGTCAAAATATTAATATTACTCTTAAATATGACATGTATATACCGCTAATTCTATTTAAGTGAGTAATATTGATATTTTGATTTAAAAAAATACTTTATTTTTTACTAAATGTCCTAAACTATTTATATTATGGAACGGAGGGAATATACTATTAAATTAACTCATCAACTAAGCTTATAGCCACAAACTTTATGAAATCAATTTGTCTTTGACTTTCTGCCTCTTGCCTTGGGCCCTTGGCTTTAGTTGTTAAAGAAAAGCGTAGGAAACTAAAAAAACTCTGTCGTTTAGTTTCCGTTTGCTCTTCATTAAGAAATGGCTATAGTACGAAACAACTTGTAATATCCACATTCTTTTTACAATAACTTAATATTAGAAAGGTTAAGGACTTTTAACTTTTTTTTAAAATGTTAATTATATTATAAAATGGAGAAAGTACCAATTATCACCCTCCAACAATAAAAAACAAAGAGAAGAGGCTTTGCGATTATGTCATTCACCATATTTTAGGCAAGAGTCGTGCAAGGTTTTGATAGATAGAGCATACATTATTAAAATAAGAAGAAAAAAAAAAATAAAAAGAAGAGGAGAAAAGGAAAGGTGGAAAATGCATGTGAGAATGATCAGGTCTCTCTAGATGACGCAAGAGCTGATGAACCATTGAAAGTGAATCATCACAAATTTGTGCTTCTTTTTCTGTAAGTTGGTGCTGTGGTGAATTCTATAAGTTAGACACTTTGTTTTTATCTACTCTTACAAATTCTGAATAATTTTACAATGTAAAATATGTGTTTTATCTGCATGTATTTGTGTAACACTTTTCAATTCGCAATTTGCATTTGCATAATACTTTTCAATCATTAAATGAGTTAATCTATATATGGAATTTTATTTGTTAAAAAATATATATTTTATGCGTGCATTACTTTTTATAATTGTACGGATAACTCATAAATGTGCAGAAAATAGTTGTTGCACACCAAAGTCTGAATTGAGTTATAACCAGCCATTACAGGCAATCCACAAGAAGATTGCAAATATGTGATCTGTACCTCTCCATTCAACACCAGGACCGCCACTCTCTTTCACAAACCAAGTCAAATGACCCAAGAGCAAATGCCAAAAACTTGGCCTTTTTTGTACTATCTATCCGATGTGGGATACTGACTCAAACTAGGGTAAAGAACATTTTTCTCTTTCTCCCACAATAAATTAAACATAAAAATCAAGTTTTGAATTGGTAGATGAAAAACATAAGCAAGTCCAATTAAGAGACTACTACAGTATGCTTTGTCATCATGTTTTCTGAAACAAAAAGTTATAGATGAGGATAATATTTTATCAGTAAAGTTATAGATGAGCCCAAGTCTTATATATTACAAATATTGTAGAATGTGAGATATTTAACAATTTTTAATTTAGATTCACTAGAATGAATGACTTAAACCTCTATTGTTGAGTGTTGACAAGGCACTTGGGAAACAAACAGTATATACGGTACCATAACAAGACATCGTGAACTTGATTTGAATGGCGATGAATTTTTGGAAATCCATGTATCATTTCAAATGCCAAGAAAATGACAAAATTATTTTTTGAAAAAAAAACAATTCAATAAAGTTGAAGACAATTGTTTTACACTTTTAACTTGGGCCTATGTTTGGTTTGAGATGGGAGTAGGGAGTAAGAGTGGGGCCACAAGGGCAGCACAATTGATTCCGGGGTAGTAGATTGTGCATAAGGATGTATGATCGAATCTTGACAACTGCAGTGCGGAAGTTTTAACCCTCCAATTTAGGGGTGGCTTCTTGAGGTGAGCTATGAAAAGTCATCCCACCTAGTCGGGTCGCTGTGCCACTTTGATTTATATCCTCCAAATTCTCTATCGGACTCGAGAGTGGGATCCCTGCGGGCGTGGGTAACGCCTTTTGTGCACAAGGAAGGAAAAAGGGTGAAAATCACCTGTCCCTGTGTATGTCCATATTCCTGTACTCAACCAATCAGAATTCGCTAGGTAAATATTTCTTCCAATTATATATATACATGTTGAATTGTGATTGGTTGGGTACATGGATGAGGACATACACGGGGATTGATGATTTTTTGGCCGAGGTAAAGACAGGTGAAGAGTAGGTAAATCATTTATTTATCAACAAGGATTGAAATTTTTTATCAGTCCGGCTCCCATGCGAAACAAGTATTTTTCAGTATGTGCGCAATATTTTTTTAGCTTTGAGAACAGTTAAGAACACCTGTTCACGCAACAGATGTTCTGAAATTAGAACATGTGTTTTTTTTAAATCAATCTCATCCGTCAAAATTTTAAGATGAGAATCCGTTCCGCACGTGTGAAACATTTTCCGTTCCGCACTGGAGCCGTGGTAATTTTTTATTTTGATTTTTAGAGGTAAAGTTAAATTTTTTAATTTAAATATTGTATTTAATGGTTTTAAAGGACAAATACATGCAATGAGTATAATTGTAAATTAAACACAAGAAACATTTTTTTTCCTTCCACATTACATTCCAACCAAACAAAGAGAATATTTCTTTTACTCCACTTTCATCCCCTACCAGACAAGAAGTAAAGTGTCACTCATCTTTCTCTCCCTCTTAAGAGAAATAAATGGTGCTACTTCTCCTTAC
Organism: Vinca minor; assembly: GCA_026122235.1. NCBI lineage: Eukaryota > Viridiplantae > Streptophyta > Magnoliopsida > Gentianales > Apocynaceae > Vinca > Vinca minor. The sequence continues at coordinate 5,533,439 of JAOCZM010000100.1, read as the reverse complement.
ATCTTTTTCCGCGAACCAATCAAAGCTTAAGGAAAAAAACACAAAAAACATTTAACTATTTATAAAATAGTGAATAGCCCTTTTTGAATTTTAACAATTTTTACTTCTCTTTTTAGACATTAACATTTTTTTTTGTACATTTATAGAATATTTTATAGACCTTCCGTTATAGAAAAATTCGAAAATTCTGGCAAAAAACTCAAATGTGAGCAAAACGACCCTGTTTTTACAAGGGATATTTTGGGCATACTGCTTTTAATTTTCGAGTTTGGGGTGATAGATGGTGATTTCACTCCAAGGAAGGACCCACCTTCAAGCTGCAATGTTGTGGATTTACAATACCAAAAAACTCTATGGACTGAAATTAACCATAGTAGAAGATTCAAGGTAAGAATGATTGTATTTCTATTGAAATGAATTACTCCCTGTTTGTTAATAATTTTTTTATTAATTTTGAATTTCCATATTTACCCAGGCAATTCTGTTAAAAAAAAATATTTACCCAGGCAATATGAGAGCCGTTTGGACACATCATCAATTTTGACGACTTTTAGACAATTATTTAACGGAAGAATAAAAATAACTGCTCATAAAATTATTAGGATGAAAAAAGTTTAAAATAATAAAAGTGATTGTTCAAAAATAATTTGATAACCAAAATGGCTAATAATTCCATCAACTAAGATTATAGCCACAAACTTTATGAAATCAATTTGTCTTCGACTTTCTACCTCTTGCCTTGGCTTTAGTTAAAGAAAAGCAGCAGTAGGAAGCTCTGTCGTTTTGTTTCTATTTGCTTTTCATAAAGAATATCATATGTTCCGCAATGATGCAGCAGATCAATCATGAAAAAAGTCAGATTACTCCCTCTATCCCACAACACAATACGAAATGACTATAATGCGAAACAGCTTGTAATATCCACATTCTCTTTACAATAACTTAATATTAGAAAGGTCAAGAGCTTTTAACTCTTTTTTTAAAATGTTAATTATATTATTAAATGAAGAAAGTACCGATTAATATATTATATTCTCTTTGTAAGAGGCTTTAGAGCTCGTGTTAAAAAGTGAATCTATAGAAGGCGGTTAATGAAATCAATTTTTTTACTATGCACTGCATATCTCGCAAGGTTTTGATAGATAGAGCATACGTTATTAAAATAAGAAGAAGAAAAAAATAAAAAGAAGAGGAGAAAAGGAGAGGTGGAAAATGCATGTGAGAATGATCAGGTCTCTCTAGATGACGCAAGAGCTGATGAACAATTGAAAGTGAATCATCGCGTTTCTCATTCACAAATTGTGCTTCTTTTTCTGTAAGTTGGTGCTGTGGTGACACTTTGTTTTTAGGTACTCTTATGAATTCTAAATAATTTTATAGTGTGTTTTGTCCGTATATATTTGTTTAACAATTTTCAGTTCACAATTTGCATGCAATTGCATTATCTTTTTTAGTCATTAAATGAATTAATCAATATATATAAATATATATATATATGGGCGAAGACAGGGGCGGGAGGGGGCCGTGCCCCCCAAGATTTTTAAAAATACTACTATTTATCGAAATTTTATGTGTATTTTGGAAAATTTTGAAATTTTTTATCAGATTCGCCCCCCCCCCCCTAAGAATTTTTTTTTGCCATTTTTATTGCCCCAAAGATTTTTTTTGTCGTTTTTATCACTGACTCATGTAGTTTCTACATACTCGATTACGGCTACTTCTAACACTAAATTACTGACTTCGTCCCTGTATATATAAAGTTTTCTTTGTTAGATAAGTATATATTTTGTGCGTGCGATACTTTTATAATTGTACGGATGATTCACAATATGTACAGAAAATACTTGTTGCATGTCAAATTCGAATCGAGTTATAACTAGCCAGGCAATCCACAACAAGATTGCAAATCTGTGATCTGTCCCTCCATTCAACACCAGGACCGCCACTCTCTTTCTGCCTCCACCACTATCAACCAAGCCAAAGACCCAAGAGCAAATACCAAAAAGGCAAAAAAAATAATTGTACTTAAATCTGAGATAAGTATTTGTAACTTTTGTTTCTGAATTTACTAAGTGTCGTTCAAGATTTAGATTCAAAATATTCTTTGAAATTTTTAAAATAAAAAAGGGATAGAAGGATACCCAAAATCACTTCACCAAACCAAACAAGCCCAAACAATAACACCACCTTAACCCAAAAAATATCAAAAGGCGTTGGTCCATTTAGGTCAGGCCCATCTGGTTATAGTGAATTTGAACAGCACTGGCTCGTTATCCTTCCACTGCAAAGTGCGGGAAGTTCTCGCTGCTCTGTGAAACCAGCCTCACGCAGTGCCCTCCGCTCTAAGAACCGAGTGACCAAAGCTTTCACCTAGATCGCACGGTCCAACTCCTCGCTTGGAATGGGCGGGCCAGAAGAGAGCTGTGAGCAAATCCAGCAAATCCAGCCATTTGGGCCAGCCCAACATCCCAACACCTTAATGCCCCCACTTGGGTTATAAGCTAACGCTACTGAGCTCGGCGGCCAAATCTCAAGATCCAAACTTTAATAATTGGCATTTTTTATGCTATCATTCCAATGTGGGATACTGACTCAAACAAAGGCAAAGAGCATTTTTCTCCCACAAGAAATCAAGCTTTGAATTGGTAGATGAAAAAAATCTGCAAGTCCAATTAAGAGATTACTACTGTATGTTTTGTCATCATGTTTTCTGAACCAAAAAGTTATAGTAAAAAAATCAAGAAATTTGCTTAAAGTTCGACCATCAATGACAGCAAAACACACTAATTGGAGTTGTTGGCAATTAAAGTAATGATATGCTAAATGAGAAAAATCAAAGGAAAAGAAAGCTTTTCCAGAATTCTGGGGGAACACCACACAACTTGCTCCAAAACAATTGCAGCCAATGCCTTCATAATAAAAAGCATTGCAGGAACTTCAGTTTTTTATTCTTCTAGAATCTTCTGATAAGAGTGTTCTGATGAGTTCTTTACAACCTCTTGACCACAAGTCTAAACACGGAATCAATCAACCGCTGGATCGGATCTGATGACTCACCTTCAGGACTGCTAATGCACCCATCCCCAGACGCATTAGGATCACCCAAGCCGAGCCTGTGAAGGAAGGAAGCAAACCATTTTTAAATGTACGTGCTTATGCATACTCAAAATCGCGTCTTTCTTTAGCTACAATCTGTACCAGTTCATGATGTATTTTAATGGATGTTATAAGTTAACTTAAAGTTTCCAGCAATGCAGTCACACAAGATGCGGACCGAACATTCAATTTGAGACAGAAGATTATAACATTTAGCGACAGTTCATTATGGACAGAGGGAGTAAACTAGAATGAAGAACTTAAACCTATATAGTTGAATGTTGACAAGGCACTTGGGAAACAAAATTCCTGCTGGAAACAGTGGAAAAGAGTAGCAGTGCCGCTCGAACAGCATGCGCTTCCCTACCCATTTGTGTAGTTTTCAAAGAAGCATATACGGTACCATAACAAGACATTGTAAACTTGATTTGAATGGAGGTGAATTTTTGGAAATCTATGTATCATAGTTATAGTGGCAATTAGTTAAATCATTTTATTTTATCATAGTTATCCTTCCGCGAACCAATCAAAACTTAAGGAAAAAAACATTTAATTATTTGTAAAAAATTAAATAGGAATACAGTATATCTCACGGGCAGCATAATAGTTTAGTTTGGATACAATAATTTTCCATGAACTGATATTTGGATAGGGGACCACGAAATTGCCCATATGCTTTATATAATGCTCACTCAATTTCATAATATAAGTTTTTTTTTTTAAATTTGATTGGACAGTTGCCTCATATAAGGGAGAGATGACTGCCTCAGACGAGGTGAAGATAGCCTTAGAAAGGGAAATTAAAGCTTGCCGCACGCAGACGGAGAGTATCGAACCCACGACCTCAAGGTGAGGTCGTAGGCCGGTGCCTGCCCCACTGAGTTTAGGACACCTTTGATAATTTCATAATATAAGTTATTTAGATGATGTAGAGAAAATTAAAAATATAATATTTTTTAATCAAAATATAAATATTAATCTTAGTATATTTGAAAAAAAGAATATTTATATTTTAACTAATAAAATAATTTATTATTTATTTTTTCTTAATTTCTTTTGGTCTCAAACTACTTATATTACAAATGAAGCGGGTAAGAAATAGGAAGGAAGACTTTGACATTTTCTTCTTCTTCTTTTTAATTTTAACGGAAGCTCCTTGTACTTAACGCATGCGACGTTGGACGAGAAACTGGTACTTTAGTTTTGTCGAACACATTTTCCCCAGGAAATCATAAATCTATTCATCTTTCTCAGATTATCAATCCTTCTTTTTTGGAGGGTTCGATCCTCAATTTCGAGCTTATTTAGGATTTCTTTTTATCAAAAAATCCAGAATTTTTTTTGAAGGGAAAGATCATGGATTACGATTTCAGGAGCAGAGCAGGTCCGCCGCCGTACGATCCACAAATTCCGATGTCTCGGCCGACCAATTCCATTTACAGTCACCCATCTATGTACCCTAAGGTCGGTCAACCCGGACCTCACTCCGGCAATCCTCTTCCCGGCCCCGGCCGAATTCCATCTTTTCAACCGTCCTCCGGTACTGCTTGTAAGTTCGCCGCCAAACGCTAAACTGGAAAGGCATATATATGGCTGTATAATTATATGCGGACTAATTGGGTTTTTCCTCTTCTTTGCAGCTGGGATTGGAATTAGGGTTTCCCTGAGGCCAGAATATCGGATCACACCGCCGGTATTGTATTTTTGTACAACGTTATTTTATGCTCCACTCAGTCCCGAATTACTTTCTTCTTTCTCAAATCACTTGTCATTTCGTGAATTCAAGAAAACATTTAAAGGGTTTTCAATCAATTTACCCAGTAAAATAATTCATCCGGTCATTTGTTTTATAAATTGAAGCATTATGTTGGTTAATTGGATGCTAATTAGAACCGAGGTCAAGAAATGCTTTCAATATGTTGATCTTCGGAATCATTTAAATTTAAGAACCCACTATTGTGTTTTATGCACTTATAATTAGAAAGATATGAACTTTACGTCCTTGTAAATCAACTTGTAATGTAGGTAAAGAAAGCGTAGTTGGTTATACAGTTTCTTGTCTTGTTAACATGAATACAGATTATGGTCTTCAGCCATGTTGGAACAGAAATTTCATTACGATTAATAAATTGCTTGACAATGAGGGAAACATTCTTGGCTTACACGACCTTGTTTATGGCATTGCATTGATTGGAATTCTCCAGCCTCAGCTGTCCACTCAAATTGGAGACATTCCTCGAAGCAATTTCCATTTTGATTTTGATTTGGAGAGGAAGATTCTGGCTGAAATGGAGAAGGAAAATCAAAACTGGAGTAGGCTCGGACTGGAAAATCTCCCCTCTAAAACAACTGATTCAACATCTTCTTTGGTACTCTCTCTTGTACCTGGGATGACTTGCGTTGTCTTTCATATTGGTCTTTTTATTTGACTTTCATTACTTGGAGAAAAACAAATACCTTGCATGGATTAGTTCACAAGCTTCTGCAATTTCTGTGGACAGTTAGATAGGGGATGAACCAGAAACCTTATGTTGGGAAACAAGTTATAAGAATATATATTACAGTACTAGTTATGAACTTTGAAAAAAAATTGTAATTTTGAGGGCTAAAAGCTTATATACGCAAGGACCTTTCAGAACTTCTGGATTTGTCCAATTAGGTATAAAAAAATGTGGCCTCCACCCTCGTTTTCTATCATTGCAGGAGGGATAAGTAACTTATTAGGCAAACGATATGCAATTTGTTTGGCTAGACTAGGCATGTGTTTCAACAACGTCGGTTTCTTTATGCACTAGTGAATGTAGCCGGGGACTACTCTTTGATGAACTTCTCTCGTTAGTTATAAGCAAGTTGATGTTGAATTACCTAATAATTTGAAGGAGCAGTTGAATTTTGCCTCATTTTGACTGACGCTTAAGAAATTGGCTTACAGTTAAAAATGTGAATTTAAGATAGCAGTGATTTTTTAGCTGCTCACTAGTGCGGTTAAGCACTAACATCAGGAGTTTAGGTTTTACTTGAAGTTGAGCTTCATTAAGTAAGTAAATCTGCATGATGGAGAGCTCTCTGATGCTTTTAGATGTACTTGTCTCGTATTAACCAATAGATGCGGAGATGGGTGATGATTGCAAAGAGCTTTCGAGGTTTCTAGTTCTGTAGTTATTTATGACTAATTAGATGCAAAATTTGAGGTCTATCTATATCTTGGAGTAAATAGTTGGCTACTTTAGCGCGGATAGAAGGAGAGGGAGGGAGGGAGGGGGGAGAGGTGTGGATAAGAAGACTCAGAACAGCCTTCTTAAAAGGATCCATGTTTATTAATTGAAGACAGCATGGAACAGCTGCGAGACCAGGCTTTGTAGTTGAGTAGTTGCTAAAGATTTTCTTCAATCTGAAATCACTTTGTAGTTTCATTTAATGAACTGAAAGCACTCTCAAAGTATTTGTGCTCTAGGAAGACCTTTTGTTTTCTTTTGGTTTTTCTTTCTTGGGATCGAGGGAGGCCTTTTGTTATATAACCCGATCTTAATTGTTCATTATGTGGATTAACTAATTATATTTTTCAAGAGATTGGTCTATGATCCATAAACAGTAGTATCTAGTGACTGGAGTGGTCAAATAAGGGCTCGGCTGATTTGATTAGCCCCTCTATGAAGATATATCTGTTAATGCAATTGGACTAGCTAAGTTTTTCTAATGGAATCGTTTTAATTGACATTCAATTGGCCTGGTGCCAAAGAGATTGATTATGAGTGCCGATACTGGTGACCATTTCATTTCAGCATATGCTGAATTGCTGGATTACTGATGAAGTTACTCTAGATGTGCCTGCTTTTTTAGGGGTTTCTTACCACCTAATGCTCATGTTCTTGCTATTCATTTCCCTTCTCCATGAAATAACTTATTTCTTGTTATGGCGAATATATTTATTTATTGCAGAGCTCCACTGTTGATCCTTTAGTAAGCAAATATATTGCCTCTGGTTTGAATAGAGAGGCTGTACCTCTCGCAGTTGCAAACTATGGTGATAATCCCACCAAGGTAATTTCGTACACAGTTTTCTTTTCCTCCTCTTTTCAAATTTTGAATTCCATCCATAACTAGTTTAGCAAGGATAGCGTTCAGTGGACTAAATAGCAGTTGAGATTTCTCTGTTTCCCATGAACGAAAAAGCTTTTTGCTACAGCTTATCACCTTTGAGGACCTTCTTCTCTCCTTTTGATGACTATGCTTTTGTTGGATTTAGTCGAACTTATTTTTTCTAATGCAATTAAATTTTTTCAGGTTAGGGAATTTGTCAACGGCTTTACTATATTGCGAGAAATGGGTTTCTCATCAAATAGTGTTGCAGAAGCCTTGCTCATGTATGACAATGACACAGATAAAGCATTGGCTTATTTCCTTAACAATTCTTCCTAATGATGGTGCAATAGCTCTCTACTAGTCCTTGTGTTATTTGTCTAGGAGTGAAGATATGTGCTTATATTCTGGGAGCAGCCACTTTTTGCATTTATTGCCTGAAGTTAGGCATGTATCCCCTCCATCCCCCCTACCATACCCCAATTATTGGGGATTTAATATGTTATGTTATGTCGTTATTGAGAGTCTTGTTACACACACTGGTAATTTTAATGTACAAATGAACATATGATATTTCTTTCAAACTTGTCATATAAATGTTGCCACTCTGTAATTTCTCCCCTTCTATTACGAACACTCCGCAAAATGCAATTTGAATCCCTCGATATCAGCTAAGAGCAGGAGCTGAACCATTTTCATTTATTCAAGTATACACTGTTAGGTGAATGTTCCCCATTTGCATCAACAGTACATTAACTATACATGAAAACCAGATGGTTCATTGCAGAGAGCCATTCAGCACATTAAGATGGTTTTGGATCTACTGCGGAACAGGTATCCGTTCCGCGCATGCAGAGCCGTGATGGATGTCTACATTCTGACAGTAAGATTTGTTCCACAATGTATCCGAACTGCTTTTAAAATGTACAACAGCCAAAATCACAAGCTATTTGCAAGATCACAACCCAAAAATTGGATCATTAGAACCAAATATGGCAGAACTAAATTGCCTTGTATTCAAGTCATTCCCATCCAGTGCTGACCCAAAGCGATCGAGCCATTGTGTGGGGCTAGAATTTTCAGCTTCTTCCACCCATTCTGAAGTCATATCCAAATCATCAAGTTGAAGGGGGATCTACTTCTGCAGGCTTTGATGCCAAAGATCTTGCTAGCTTGAGATTATAATGTATATAGACAATGTCATTTAGCGTTTCCCTGTCGATCTTATTTCGCTTCTCAGAATGAATTTGCTGGGATGTACTCCACTGCCTCTCTAAAGTAAACGAGCTGCATACCTGACTGAGTATTCGAATAGCAACCCGTTGCAAAATGGGAGCCGCGTCACCATACTGTTCCCACCAAATCCCTGCAATGCATTTCGAATCATATCAGATGTTTGATCCCAAGCCGAAAGTGAAAAACGCAATAGTAGACAAACCTGGTGTGACAGAATCAATTGCTTCTTTTGCAAGGTTGCAACCAAACATCCCCGACGCCCTTGTAAATAATAGAATTTGATTGGTGATATCTCGTCTTGCATCCGGAGTGGGCAGTAATTTCTCCAAGACGCTATAAAATTCTGGTTTAATAGAGCTAAGAAACTTAATTTCCGGATTATAATGAATGCTAGGATTCAAAAATGCCGCTGCAGTATGTAGAGGCGAATGGAGGTTGTTCTGCCACTTCTTATCAACTATATCCATAAACGTTTTGCATTTGATTTCATCCATGATGTAATATGTCCTGATCGACTCTTTTGCTTTGGCCATCAATTCATACAAAAATCCCATTGCAGGCTTCCCTCCAGATACCTCCCTCATCACTTTCAAGAACGGCTCAGTAATGGCGACACATTCCTCAACTGCCCTCCAGAAATCAGTATCATCAACAATGTCAATACAAGTTATGCTTTGAGGCTTATTTGCATGAGCAGCATTTGTAGAAAACTCGGGGCTGTTGAACATGTGTTTCAATCTTGACCGTTGCTTCAATAAAGATTGCAACGAGAGAAAGTTGGAAACAGATTTTGTGATGCCAGACTTGATAATCTCCTGTCCGGCAGTAAACTTCTTCATCAGGTCGAGAACTGATGAGCTATTATATACGAATTTTGAAATAGCTTGAGCCTGTAAGATGCATCGGTTAACCCAGTCTACCTTAGAAAACTCCTCCAAGATCCCATTCAGACATTGACAAGCACAAGGAGAGACAAAAATAGTACCGTAGTTCTGCAGAATATGGTTAACTATGCCAGTGCAGTTAAGAGTATTATCCACAATTATCTGCACAACATTTTCTGGACCAAAGTCTTGAATAACGGAGTCGAATAAATCAGAAAGGCACTTTATATTCTTATAATATGATGATGCATCCACAGACCGGTGGAAAAAGGTGCTGGAAGGCGATGAAACAAAAAAATTTATCACGGCTCTTGCTTTGTTGTCTGTGCACGTTTCTGCTATTATAGTACAACCTGTCGTAGCCCATTCTTTCTCAATATCTTTCGACTGTAAGCTTACTTCTGACTTAATTCTCTCCAACCATGTAGTTCGTAGAGTTTCAGCAGAAGGTCCTACGAATCCACTGCCACACTTGCCTATGGCATCAATCATTTGTTGATAAGATGACGAACGAGCTACACTGAAATCCAGTTTATTCTCGAAAAAGAACAGAGCAATACTTCTTTCTGCATTTTCTTGATCACTTGCAGGTGAGAAGCCCATTTGCATGATGGACGGGAAAAGTATTCCGATAGGAAGAGCCGATTCAACAGAAATCATGCTCTTACTAATTGATGTATCAAAAGGCACTTTTGCTTCGACTGGCTTCTGTTTCTTGCTAACTGGGGTTTCCTTTCCATCGTCCTTCGATGCTATAATAGCTCTTACCCTGTCACTAACATCATCCCTTACCTTGCTACATGGATTTACGCCTTTACTAGGAAGTCTCGACAAATGATGCTTCAATCTACTAATTCCACCATTTAGCACTCTAAGGCAGAACTTGCATCTAACCTTGTTCCCATCTAACTTGTCAGCATACTCCCAACAAATATCTCTTTCTCGAACCACTACCAGATAATTAAAATAAAAAATACCAACATGTTCTTTTTAGAAACAAAAAATCAATAATACAGTTTTTCACATCCTAACGGGGGGCTGGTATAATAAATAAATTAAAATCATACATTTTCCTCAGCGATATGGAAATAAGATAAAACAGTTAATAGTTTTGACATATACATAGGACCATAAACACCAAAAATCAAAATATTATATGCAGTAATATAATTATTTGCCTTCTATTTCGATTAATTATTTAATGGACGAACAAAAGCCAACAATGACAATACATTTACAAAAATTTGGACCTAAAAGAATTAATAAATAAATAAATAAAATTTGCAACTTACTGATTGAAAAAGGTCCTTCAATGCCCCCCTGGAGAAACCTAAAAGAGCAAAATGTGAAGCTGGTAAATATCCAATACATTAAGTTCTCCAAGAGATCATTACAAGCTTTCTTAAACCAGATCCTACAATTCTCAAACTAAACACTAGAGTGTCCAGAGTATAGTTCTCTGCCCTCCAGTTTCGAACCGAGGGAGTATTTCCATTGATAATATCGATCAATTAAAAAGGCAGTTCTTGTCTAGAGAACTACAATGCACGTTCCATAATATAACTCGTTAGTAATATAGATTTATATTATAACTCATTGGACGGAGTATATTGCTAGAAATACAGTCATTACATCAAACACAAATGCATTATGCATATTTTGCAGCTTCATAACTATACATCGAATAATCTTTCTAGTAATAAACATGGTTTACATTATTTAGCAATAAATAAATAATAATAATAATACTCCCTCCATCCCATAAGTAGTTTAGGACATGTAGCGAAAATTAATAAAACAAAAAGCAAGATACTTTATTAGTCAAAATATCAATATTATTCTTTTAAATATGACTTGTATACTACTACATCCGTTCCTTAATATAGAAAACTTTCAGGACATAGACATTATCGAAAATTAAGTAAACAAAAATGAAGATGATTTTTTAATCAAAATATCAATACTACTCTTTTAATTAGAATTAGTGGTATACAAATCATACTTAAGAGATTAATATTATTATTTTGATTAATAAAGTACTTTTTTTGCTTCGTTACATGTATTAAACGACTTATACATATTATGAGAGGGAGATAATAATAAACATGGATTACATATCCCTGCAAGAACTTTTTCAGCTCTGCAGCAAAATTTGAAAACACTACTGTACAATAACCCCTTGGGAGTGGAAAGGCATTTTGTTCAAATCAACCAAATTCTATTTTATGAGCCTAATTGTTCATCAAAAGTACATTTTTTGCTAAATTCTCTTGCTTTTCTACTCCAAAATTTTCAGTATCAGAAACATTACTTGGAACTCCCATTTAAAATATTGGAAAAGCCCACCAAGAATTCTGATTACTTTCTTCTGTAGAAACTAGACAGATAATTCAGAGGGAAAAGATTAAAAGAGAGAAAATAGCGAGAAATACAGTATATAACTTACAGGGGAGAGTGAGAGTGAGATTTCTTTCTTGGTTCTTATTATCGGCGAAGAGATAAACGGGAGGTTGCAGATTTTTTCAGATCTGTTTTACTTATCGCGATATTTTGGAATTTTGAGGCTTATACAGTCCTACTAGGGTTTGTATTTTCAGTATTCTATTTATCTTCTCGTTTGTTAATATGTTTTCTTCTTTTTCTTTTTTTGGTCATCAAAAGTGGATGACGATATATCGCGTTGTATTTGCGAGGCATTCTAAACCTCATCATCCGAATACAATAAACAATAAAATGACGTCCAATCTTCTAGTAAACTCTTTATACTATTCCACCATGACTCCTATACTGAATAACAAAATTTAGTATATACGGGGCTAAGTTGTCAGTCGTTGAATTTTGTACTTTTTTATCCAACGACTGTTTCAAAATAGGGGTATTTAGGGATAAACTTTGAACTCTTTTTTCTGTTTTTTTTTGAGCGCCCGAAGGCGAAGAGCGGAGAGTACCCTAGATAGGGAAGATAAGCCTCATAAGGTGGAGAATTATTTGCCCCATTATGGGGAGATATAGGAATCGAACACGGGACCTCCGCCGCGTGTTCAGGTAGCCTTACCACTTGGGCTACCCGATTCCCATCTTTTTTCTCTTTCTTACTTTTAATTGGGAAAAGATTTTTTTGGCGGGAAAATGAAATTTTGAAAAATATGTATTCAATAAACAAGAACATGTGTTCACTAATAAAAAATATGTATTCACAAAAACACATGTTCATTAATCACAAATATATAAGAACATGTGTTCTCTGACAGAAAACATGTGTTCACAATATACAAGAACATGTGTTCATTGCACAAAAATATGTGTTCTTGTAGAAATGTACCTTTTTTACTTTTCGGTCGTTTTCTCTCACCTCGGTAACCCAACCGATGTGACGATTGCGTGTTACTTTTTGTTGTTATTATTATTATTTATTTGTGAAATTACATATGTATCATTTTAACCCTCTTTTAAATCTCAACCATCGATCATCTTTTAAAATAAAATCAACGGCCCTGGTTGTGTCCCGCACGTGCGGAATTTAGGCTATTCCGCACAGGAGCCGGACTGATACTACTCACGATTAAACTAAAGATATTGCGTCACGTGCATTAACATTATTGTTACGCAGTGAATTCATAAATTTGAATCAATCACATTATAATAATATCATTTGTACTTTAAAAAGATACTAGAAGGCGTAAAAAATTGTATTCGATTACACATTCTGTGTCTTTTTCCTCTAGGATATTCCTAATAATATTATTATTAATACTAAGTTTATTAAATGTGTTTGGTGGAGTAAAAGATCTGAACTAGCATTCAATTTGGATTGTTTTCCTTTGATGAGAACTTTTCACGAAATCGAATTAAATGAATTATTGTGGAATTATAAATGATCGCCAAATGAAACGGGTGGTTAGGATTAAACAGAGAATTTATACTAGCCTTATCTTTTATGAACGACCAAAAAAAGATACGAGTAGAAGGAAAATTTACGAATTAACTCAAGTATATAGATCACCGGCTATTTCTGATAATGTTTATTTTTAATTAAAGAATATAAATTTTAAAAAATATATTTCTCACAAATTAATTACCTTTTTTGTTAGACTTATGAGAAATTTATGGGGGCAGGGGTAATTTATGGGAAGAGAAAATTGTTTGAAAACCACTTTTTTTATTGTAGGTACATAAAGGAAAAGGGAAACTTCTACAAAGAGAGCTGTTTGGAAATTACTTTGAAGTACGATAAAACATAAATTAAAAAATACTTTGAAGTAAATAACATTCTTTTATTGTCTGGTAATTATAGAAAAAAATTGAAATTTATAACGAGAGAATTGTTTTAAAATCCTGTAAATATAGAATGTTACAATAATAAATGCCAAAAAGTATGGGGACAGTAATAGATAATCTTGCAAAAAGGAGAGGAAAATATACAATGAGAAAAAAGTATGGGGCGGTAATAGAGAATCTTGCAAAAAATAGAGTTGGGGTAGAATTGTCAAAACGAGCAAATGCCTGCAGGCTGACCCGTCTTGTGAGTTAAACAGATGAGCATGTGTCTAGTATTTCTATGCCCACTTAATCGTGGGTCTTAATGAGTCGACCCATTTGCAGGGACGAAGGCAGAAATTTGGTGTTGGGGGGCGAAACTGATAAATTTTTTTGGGAGGTGATAAAAAAGGCAAAAAAAAATTTTGGAGGGGCGAAACTGATAAAATTTTCCAAAATACACATAAAATTTCGATAAATAGTAGTATTTTTAAAATTTTTAGAGGGGCGCCCCCGTCTTCGCCCATGCCCATTTGGGTCGCCGATTAGTACGCGGTGGGGCGGGGTGAGGCGACCCAAAGGTCAACCCGCTTATTTAAAAAAGGAAAAAGAAACCATAGTATTCTTAAGCCGCACACCGGCCTATCCTCTCTCTAGATATTGAGTATCTAAGCTTTGACATCACATAAACAAATGACAAAGACAATGTAACATTTTTAGAATCAATCAAGAAGTTCAAAGTATTTGTTGTTTGGTGAATTTGTTTATTATTTAGATATTTTATATCTTGAAATTTTAAAAATGTAATTTCGCATGTCTTATTTCTTTAAAATGGGTGAATTTTTTTGGTGGGGGGGGGGGGGGTTCTTTACCCTAAAATTTTAAAGTTTAACTAAATAAAGCAAAAAAGAAGTGATTTAGCAAAAAAAAAAAAAAAGAAGAAGATGAGATGGTGTGGACGAGGGAACAATGGGGAAAAAATCATTTAATTTTTGCTTAAATTTTTTATATTGTTGTTCCAAAAATGCCCTTATTAAAAGTCACGTGTCATGACCAAATTCCGTTAGAAGTTAATGCTCAAAATTGACTGAAGAACCACTTTCACTATTTTTTTGTAAAGATTGAGTGTTAAAAACTTACGATTTTAGTTCGAATGACAAACTAAAGAATTTTAAAAAAAGTTAAAACGGTGTGTGTTGCTTTTTGTGGCAAAACGTCGATTTCGTTCTAAATGAATTCTACTTGAGCTTTGAATCTCTTTCGTTTAATTTTACCTTTTATTATCCTGAACGTCTTTACGTTCGGCCAATAAAGTCTATCCGTCCAATTTTCTGTCAAAGTCTTCTCAAGTCACCCATGTGCCTCACACGTGAGGTACTTTTTAAAGATATTTCGAACATTTCAACATAATTTTAGTAATTCTACTTGTTTTCATTGCCATCCAAATTGACAACAATTTAAGGATTTTTTAATTTTCCATTTTTGGAATTTTGAATGTGAGAAATGCTCTTGTGTTGGTATATTTTGATTTTCCTGCTGGATTTGTTGTTAAATGTCCAATTTTTGTACCCATTTCTGCAGTGGGTAAATTTAATTTGTTTATTGCCAAGTTTTACTATCCTAGCATTGAGTAAATAGAATCTTTGGATTCTTCAATGGTAAGAAGAATGGGTGGTGGTTGACGGTGGTTGGCGGTGGTGGTGGACAAGGGTGAAGGGATTAATATGAGTTTGGTGATTTTTTTTATGTTAATTTGAATTGGGGATCTATAGTTATTTTGTTTAGCAATTGAGTACCTAAGTTTTTTTTTGTGAGAAATATGTTGAAATGTCTGAAATACCCTAAAAAAGTACCTCATATGTGATGCACATAAGTAACTTGATGAGACTTTGACAGAAAATTGGACGGGAGGACTCTATTAGCATGTCGTAAAAACATTCAGGATAACAAAATGTAAAATTAAATGAAATGGACTCAAAACTTGAGGTGAAATTTATATAGGAGGAATCCGCGTTTTTCCCCTCTTTTTGCCCAAATATAGAATGAATAAAAAGTATAAAACTCAAGAATTCAAAAAAATTAAATGAAATGGACTCAAAACTCGAGGTGAAAATTCATTTAGGCGGAATCCGCGTTTTTCCCCAAATATAGAATGAATAAAAAGTATAAATCTCAAGAATTCAAAAAAATTAAAGGGTGTGCAGTTTTTTTTGCCCAAATATAGAATAAGAAAAAAAGTATAGGGGTAGAGAATCTTGCAATAAGGAGAAGTAAAATATAGAATGAGAAAAAAAGAAAAAAGAAAAAGACACAATTATATAAGTTATTTCATATCAGAGCCAGGTTTCGATCCTGGGACCTGTGGGTTATGGGCCCACCACGCTTCCGCTGCGCCACTATGATTTATAATTAAACTTTTGGACGAAAATTTATATAATTTATTTTTGTTTTCCCTCTGGGCCTACTTATGAGTATGGCCTTGAAAACCGACTATTTTTATCATTAAATTGTATAGACTTTAGCGCAAAGTTAATTCTGATATAGATAATGGTCCAATTGATCATGTAGTATAAATTCACCCACATACATGATACATATAGTATAGATTTATCCACTTTTTATGTTTATGTGGATGAATCTAAATCATATGGTGAATATCATATTTTTCCTTGGGGCAAGTGCAATTTCAGGTAAAATGTCTTCTAACTTACAAGGAATAAGTCATAACCAACTCCACATGCTGAGACAAAAAATATAAAAGGGTAAAAAGTTTTCACAGCCCATAAATTATTTGTATTTTTTGTCTTTGACTTTCAGACAAAAAAGTCAAATTTCGCCCCCTGAATTTCCCAAATGTATCAATATTGGCCCTTCTATTTATTTTTACAGTTAAATCGCGACATACGACTAAAAACTGGGGCATTTTGGACAACTCGTATCAGACCTTAAAAGAAAATTCAAAAACTAGCAAGAAATTTTAAAAAATAAAAAAATTCTCTTGTTCCCTCTAGACACTCCCAAAGCCACATTTTAACCGCTAAACATCTCAAGTTTTAATTTTCTCTGCTATCAAAGATCACCACCAAACCCTCAAAGATGACGATCTTTGTTCATCAATTTATCCAGTATTAAATCCTCGGTTCATCATTCTGGGATATGGCTTATGATGTTTGAACAGTTTATGATGATGATCTTTGTACCACAGTCATGAATATCCGAAATGCCCTAAGTTTGTAGTCTCCCGTCACGATTTAACGATAACAATAGATAAAAGGGCCAATATTGATACGTCTAGAATGTTTAGTGGGCAAAACTTAATGTTTTTTATTTACGGATAAAAAAAAAAAAGTCGAATAATTTAAGAGGTGAGGACGCTTTTTACCCAATATAAAAGTGAATAATGATGGAAAGAAAAATAAACGATGAAGAAGTGGTGAGGTGGGATCGTTAAAGCCACCATTCATACTCTCTGGTCCTGAATTAGTTGTCAAACCCAAATGAGTGCGATATTATTAAGGATGAATAAAACGATCAAAGGAGATCACCAGTGGCGGATCCAGGGGGTTTCAGGGTATTCGATGAATACCCTGACAAGAACGAAAATAGCAGAGATGGTATAGTACTTCAACTTTCATACTAGAGGTCTAGGGTTCAATTCTCTCAATGAATACCCTGAACAAGAACGAATTTTTTTTTTTAGGATTAAAATGAATACCCCGTGTTTGAATCCTGGATCCGCCCCTGGAGATCACAGACATTACATTAATGGGAAGTGGGAATTCCACGACATTGAAAGGAAATTGTGGCCATTACGCGCCAAGCAATGTGCTAATAATAAAAATATTTAAAGATTATGTGAAAAATATCATCCTCTAATTCTACTACTAGAAGGTCAAAATTAGTTAATTAAGTAAAGAAGGTTGAACTAAATAAGTCGGAATGCAATAAGACAATATTTTATTTATAATAATTAATAATTCCTAAATAAGTCAATTCTAATAACAAACCAAAAAAAAATCGTATTTAATTAATAAATAATTTTTTTACCAAATGACTTATTAGTATAATAAGTTACTCCCTCCATTCCTTATTAATTGTCGTTTAGGAGAAATCTAGGAGTCCAAATTAATTGTCGTTTAAGGTTCTTTTGTTAGGTGTCAACAATTCATTTCAATTATACCCTCAACATTTTTCTTTCTTTATAATATAGAAGTGAGAGAGAAAGAGAGGGAGGATGGGGTAGTATTGGAAGTTTAGGTGGAATGGACAACTTCCTTAATTTTCTCAAATTGTCTAAAGAGTCTTATATTTAGGAATGGAGGGAGTATAATATAAAAGGAATTTGACTTTCTATTTAAAAAAGAAATAATATGAATTTGAATTCTAAAATGTATCATGATCAAAATTCAAAGAGATCCCCACTCGGCAAATTTTCCTCGCTCTTCTTTCTCAATCGTTATCTATGTACCTCTAATTTTTACTCTTCTTTTCTTTTGGTCACTACCAAGTATCAACAGAGAAAATACTTAATAATGTGCTTGGATTGGGTTTGAATTTAAGTTTCGGTTTGAGATTTTGGTTTCAGTCTCAAACTCAAATCAGATTTTAGATGATTTAACACTTCAAATTTCATTCTCAGACTCAATTCAAAGCTGGTTTGGGTCTGAGTTTCAGTCTACAAATTCTACAAATTTGTACTATTTATTTCTACATATTTTTCTTTAAAAATTGACCTTAAATTTTAACAAAATGTATGTTCACGAGAAGAAAAATGAACAAAATGTTCTTATTAGTTAAAAAATGAGTGATTTTTTTCCAGATGACATTGATGTGGTGATGGTTATATTTTTTTTAGTTCTGAGAAAAAAATATTTTGTTGAGTAAAGAATTCGTAATTGCTATCCGCAAAAACGCACTAGGTAACCTTTGTTCTTTCCATTACCTCGCAACTATACAAGAAAGCAAGTTGTATAAGATAAATCGTGTGGGGCAAACTAATGCCTTAGAATAGGTTTGAATCGAGACATAAGGCATTGTATTTCTTTTTTTTCTTAGGTGATCGATATTTGAGTATTTGAGCTGATTAATTTGATCAGAATCTTACAATCATGTGAAGAATGACACTAAAATTAAATTTCGAGTAACTCGAACTCGTGATCTTACACTGAATATACCCTGCGAGGTCGAAAATAAGGTGAGCGTGTTTGCTAACTATGCCATTGCTCTTACATAAGACAGTGAATTTCACCCATCTTACAAACTGATCCACTCCTATTGACATGGATATACATTTATATTAAAAGTATATGTTTAGTATATTCGGGTGAATTTCATTTTGATCCCTATAAATGGCTCGCAATCTCAAGTTCGTCCCTTTAATTTCAGAAATGTCAACCTCGTCCTTATAAATAGCTCGCAGTGTCAAGTTCGTCCATGTAAATATTTTGCAGTGTCAAGTTCGTCCCTGAAATTACAGAAATGTCAACCTCGTCAATAGAAGTGGCTCGCAGTGTCAAATTCGTCCCTAAAATTTAAGAAATGTCAACCTACATACAATGTAATGTTGCGATTTGTAGAAGTTTTTGCATATATATATTTGCAGTTTGATTCTACTTTCATTATAATCGGTTTTGAATTTCGTTTACGGAAATTTTCAATTTTCTAGATTTCTTTAAGCTATAGTATATTTTTGAGAAAAGAGGACAATTTTTCACAATTTCTGAAATCCTTCTTTTTTTTTTTTTTTATCACATATTCCATATACTGATTGGGGGTAAGGAACATTTTCATGTTCAACATATCATTAGAAATATATGTATCAATAGTATACTGGAGCTTAAAAAAATCTAGAAAATAAAAAATTACCGTAAACGAAATTCAAAACCCATTATAATGAAACCAGAATCGAACTACATATATATATATATATATATATATATATATATACAAAAACTTCTATAGATCATAAATCACTTGGTATGGAGGTTGATATTTCTGAAATTTCAGGGACAAACTTGACACTGGAGCCATTTCTAGGGACTTGGTTGACATTTCTATAATTTCAGGGACGAATTTGACACTGCAAGATATTAACATGGACGAACTTGACACTGCAAGCCATTTATAGGGATCAAAATGAAATTCACCCAGTATATTCACATAAATTTATTTATATTAAAAATAAATATATACCTGAAATAAAATTTATATAGAAATAACAAATACTCAATTTTACACAATTGCAACAAGTGATAGTGGTTTACTAATGTTACACCAATGACGAGTTTAAATCCTTTTGTGAGAATAGTCTCTCATCTCTCAAACCCAATCTAAATAAGAGTCAGACTATATGAGCATTCTGATAACTGACTCCATTAATTTCAAAATGAAGACAACGAACGCTCATAGGGTAATAATAAAAGAAAACCAAAATGCATACTTGGTACTATTTGTAGGGTGATCATGGTACACTTTCGTCCTATTTTTGTAGCTTACCTAATAAAGTTCCCTCTGCCCTTCACCAACCCGTCGTGGCTCCTATGCGGACCCTGAAAATTCCGTACGATGCGGGCCACGATCCCAGTCGTTGGATTTTATACTTTTTTATCCAACGACTGTATCAAATAGGGGTATTTTAGGGATAAACTTTGCGTGTTACTTTTTGTTCCCGAGGAGAGAGAAAAGTTGCGGTTGAACAAAAACACATGTTCTTCGTTAGAGAACACATGTTCTTGTTAGAGAACATGTGTTCTCTAACGAAGAACATGTGTTTTTGTTCGACCCGCAACTTTTCTCTCTCCTCCTGTAACCCAATCGATGTGACGGTTGCGTGTTACTTTTTGTTCTAGGAGGAGAGAGAAAGTTGCGGGTGAACAAAAACACATGTTCTTCTTTAGAGAACACATGTTTTTTGGTTAGAGAACGCTCTAACCAAAAACATGTGTTCTCTAAAGAAGAACATGTGTTTTTGTTCAGCCGCAACTTTTCTCTCTCCTCCTCGGTAACCCAATCATTTATTTGTAAAATTACATATGTACCCTTTCATTATATAACATTTCTTTTTTTATTATTTTTTATTGTCAGCCGCAACTTTTCTCTCTCCAGATCTGGACCGTTCAAAATTCCATCCGACGGCTAGGATGGTTCCGCAGGTGCAGAACTTTGGGCGTTCCGCACAGGAGCCGGACTGTTCACCAACCTCATCCGACCCCAGTTTTTTCTAGTTTTTCTCCTGGAATCCATTGTTCCCCAATTTAAACTAAAAACATTTGTGGTGGGCTAAGACAAGGCCTTCCACCAGTCGAGCCGCTGGGTCACCTTGATTAATATCCTTAACAATTCCTGTCGGATCGGGATGTGGGGGCCCTGTGGGCGTGGGTATTGCCTTTTTTTTGTGTACAAACTAAAAACACTTTGACGAGGCAGTAATTTTTTTTTTCTTTACCGTTTTCATCCACGTCGTGAACAATGTTGTTAAAAATACGAGTTAACTCGTAGAATCGTGATTCTACTGAACCAAAACGTGTTGAATCAGGATAGAAACGGAGTAAAAAAGTTAAATCGGAACGTAAAAATGTAAAATCGGACATTTCTAACGGTTCTACAAAATGGTATGGCAGATCAGATAATTATTAGTTGGGGTCGGGTCATGAGAGCAAATATTTAATTCAATATTTTTTTCCCACCAATTCAATTTTGCTATTGTTGAAGAATTTTCACTTAAGATGATTTCACAGCCATCACGAAGAGGATCCATCCCTTTCGTTAGCACTTAGCAGTTGCCAAACCACGCCACCCTCAGTCGTACCTCCGCCATTGACCAAGGAATAAATCGTTGAATAAATAGTATCGAACAACAATGATATGGAGGATTATGATAGTGATGGTGGTTCAAAACTCAAGTCTTTGAATGAAATGAATGTGCTTTATTTTATTTTGATCTTTTGAAAGACATATGAATTAAGAACTATAATTTGTTGCGTTTGTATCTTTTGAAATACTTGTATGTTCTTTATTATTAATTTTGTTGCGTTATTCTCTTTTAAAAAACTCGTGATACTATGTTTAGGGGTGTCAATCGAGTTATGTGAGCCAAGCTTTGCTTAGTTCACTCTCAGCTCACATAAAAATTGGAAAGCTCAGCTTACGCTCATCTCACATTTTAATGTGAGCTCGAACTGAGCCGATGAGCCTCATGAGCTAAATTTATATTAGTAAAAAAAAAAAAAAAATCTTGTAGTAAGAGTAGTAGAATAAAATGAGCCATGACACTAAATCATTACAAAAATTCAAATTTATATAATACAATTATACTTAATTCTTGTAGAAAGATAAACTAATAAAAATATAAACAAAGACAAAGTTTGAGAAAGAGAGAAAAGAAAATATCGGTTTTGCAGTTAGTTTTTATAGGTCTTTTTTTAATTATAAATTTAGTATTATGTATAATATTTATAATTATGTTATTCTTATTCGGGTGCGAGCTTTACTCGGGTTGAGCACGGTCAAGCTCACGTTCGGCTCACATAAAATTCGAGATTGAATATTAAGCTCACGCTCGGCTCACACTCAGCTCATCTAAGCTCACACTCACATTTATTCGAGCTATGTGAGCCGGGTTCGGGACCCCTAACTATGTTTAATGTATTTTTCTTATATTGTTGGATTATATGATATGATTTATACGTTACTTATTATTATTATTTATATATAAAAGATATATTTTAACTTTTTGATACGATTTTACCGTTTTTTTTACGATTCACGAGTTTACGATCTTGCACATCCCTTCCGTTTCTATATAAAATCACGTTTTTAACAACCTTGGTCTTGAATAATAACCGTAAGCTAAAGTCATTAAATACTGCAAGAAATTTTTTGTCCCATAACTATATCTCTATTTTCTTCCCTCTTATAATATCACGTTCCTACTACTCTTAACATTAAAACGTCTAACGTTAAAATTGTATAACAATTTTGAGAGTAATAACTACGTGGCATAATTTTATAACAAAGCTGTTTACCAATTTTGGAAGTGATATGGCGTAATATTATAAGAATGACAGAGATGAATATATATATATATATATATATATATATATATATATATATATATATATATATATATATTAGTTGGGAGAGGGGATTTATATATTACTCCCTCCATTCCTAAATATAAGACTCTTTAGACAATTTGAGAAAATTAAGGAAGTTGTCATTTTCACCTAAACTTCCAATATTACCCCACCTTCCCTCTCTCTCACTAATACATCATAAAGAAAAGAAAGAAAAATGTTGAGGGTATAATTGAAATAAATTGTTGACAACTAATAAAAGAACCTTAGACGACAATTAATTTGGATACCTAGATATCTCCTAAACGACAATTAATAGGGAATGGAGGGAGTATAAGAAATAGGAGATTAAAAAGTGGGGAGGAAAATTGAACTAATGAACTCTACCGTTATGAAGTCTCAGCTTTTTTTTTTTTTTTTTTGCTAAGTAAGTCTCAACTTTGATTATTAGAACAATGCCTCGCACAGAGATGAAGATATTAATGATTCGTATGATGGGAATCGGATAGCCTAAGTGGTAAGGCTACCCGAACACAGGGCGGAGGTCCCGTGTTCGATTCCTATATCTCCCCATAATGGGGCAAATAATTCTCCTCCTTATGAGGCTTATCTTCCCTCCCCAGGGCGTGGGGACGTGCTTAATCTTCCCTATATAGAGTCTTCTCCATTCTTTCAAAAGCCCGAAAGCGATCGCTGCCAGCTAATGATTCGTATGATTTATATCCATCTCCGTAGCTGTTACCCATTTGTCGGCACGTGCAACTTCCATTCTCGCGCCCTCCCAATTGAAAAACTCCATAAAAACAATACTACTAACTAAGCACCAATTTCCCAAACCTTTCTTTCTTGATTTCTTTGTTAATTTGTTTTTTTTTTTTGGCTTTGCTTTCTCATTCACACTTCCCACTTTCATTCATTCATTCATTATTTGTTCTCCACATATACAACACAACCCTTATAATCATTCTCCCTTTCTCAAGCAACCTTACTATTCTTTACTCCTCTCACCACTTCCTTCTCCAACTGGGATCTCAAGATTCAGGTCAGTTAATTTCTCAAAGTTCCAGATTATGTACTTCTAGTTTGTAAATTCCCATGGGTTTGTAAGAATTTAGGAGGAAATGAGTTTTTTTACTGGAAACATTAGTTTTAGTTAGTTCTTGAGCTTATTTTCTTGGCTGCCTAACAGGGGAGGAAACAGAATATCCACAGAAGTCAGTAATGGTGGGAAGAAGAAACAATTAACCTGTCTCCCTCGTGTTTTTTTTCTTCTTTTCTCATACCTAATCTCATATTACCTGCGTTGCTTTCAGTGTAGTGAAAATTAAGATATTTTTTTAATCAAAATATTAATATTACTCTCTTAAATATAATCAGTAGTATATAAGTCATAATTAAGAGAGTAATATTGATATTTTTACTAATAAAATACTTTATTTTTTGCTTAGTTAATTTTCGTTAGATGTTCTGAAATTCTTATATTAAGAAATGGAGGAATTAGTAATTTGGGTAGTTGACAACAACGGTTCCTTGGATAAGTAATTTTAATTGCGTGTGCATTATATACACTGTTAAGTAACCATTCTGATTTTAAGGGGAGAGTCGTAATTGTTTTTATAGAGTATCAATTCCGTTTTGTTCTTTGAATTCTGTTTTTTTTTTTTTTTTGGTTTATGAAGTTCATTTATGCAGAATAAAACTCGACTGTGGGTGGATTTCTATTCTGAGCTTAAGCTAATAGGAATAGGGGAGATGGGCTTCAATTCTAAGTTCATTTTCTGGGCAATTTTCTTGAGTGCAATTCTGTTTTTGGTAGCCAAGACAGAACCCATTGAAGATAAGCAAGCCTTGCTTGATTTTGCTAATAATGTTTATCATTCAAGGCCCTTGAATTGGGATGAAAGAACTTCTGCTTGCAATTTATGGGTTGGTGTCACTTGTAACCATGGAAATTCAAGGATTATAGCGGTTAGGTTGCCTGGATTTGGATTTCGAGGTCTAATTCCTTCGAATACTTTTAGCCGTTTGTCATCGCTTCAGATCTTAAGTCTAAGATCAAACCATTTTAGTGGCCCTTTTCCTTCTGATTTCTCTAAACTAGGAAATTTGACATGGCTATATCTGCAATTCAATGAATTTCAAGGTCCATTGCCACATGATTTTTCAATTTGGAAGAATCTTTCTGTTATAAATTTCTCGAATAATGGCTTTAATGGGAGTATCCCTTCCTCCATTTCCAATTTGACTCATTTGACGGCATTCAATCTTGCTAATAATTCGTTTTCAGGCGAAATTCCTGATCTCAATATGCCTAGTCTTCAGTTCTTAGATATTTCCAACAATAACCTCAGTGGAAAAGTGCCTCAATCTCTTAGCAGATTTCCTAGTTCTGCTTTTTCCGGAAATGAACTATCTCCTGAAGTTTCGTCTCCCCCGGTTCAACCACCCACTGAACAGCCAAAGAAGAGGTCTTCAAAACTTAGAGAACCAGCAATCTTGGGAATCATAATTGGTTGTTCTACTATTGGTTTTTTATTAATAGCAGTGCTACTTGTTGTTTACTACCCGAATAAGGACGACAACAATGTCGAAGCTAAGCAAAAGCCCCCAAAGAAAGAAAGGCAGACTAAGAAAGAAAAGAAAGTCAGTTCGGGAAGTCAAAATGGAGATAACAGGTTGGTCTTCTTTGCAGGCTGCAATCTTGCTTTTGACTTGGAAGATTTGTTGAGGGCTTCTGCAGAGGTGCTTGGAAAGGGAACATTTGGAACAACATATAAAGCAGCATTGGAGGATGCAACTACACTTGCAGTGAAGAGACTAAAGGAAATTACAGTTGGGAAACGAGAGTTTGAGCTCCAGATGGAGACTGTTGGCAATATAAGGCATGAAAATTTGGCTCCATTAAGGGCATATTACTATTCTAAGGATGAAAAGCTAATGGTATATGATTACTACGTTCAGGGGAGCGTGTCTCAGATGCTACACGGTATGTGCTCCTTGCTATTAGTATTACTGGTTTACTAAATTTGAATTGGTTTAATGTGCTTTTTCCTCTATACTAAGTTTGAAGTGTTTTAGATGCTTCTTGCATCATGTCAAGCCTTTTGGTAGTAGTTAGTTTTGCTTGATGCTTGGTGAATCGAATATGATGATATTATATTAAAATGGCACAAAATACAACTACAAATTTACAATCATTGCTTGAGTTTGTTGAAAAGAAAAATAGAGCAGGATGACTTATGTTTCTTCTGTTTCCGTTAATTTACTATCACGAAAACCTACTTCACCTATTTCATTAGTTTTGTTACTCCTTACGTTCATCAATTTTTAGAATGGTGCCGAATTTACTTTTTTCATCATCTTACAAATAAGATTTTTGTCGTAGATCAGTTAGCATGAAAAACTACAAGGAATAATTCCAATTTCCTCCTGATGAGTGTAGTATGAATAGAGGATATCACTAGAAGTTCTAGAATAGAATCTTGTCTTAGTGCTGACTTTTCATTGTAGTTTCTACCATCTCTTAATCTAGTTTAATTGTTGATCACTAATCGTCTTACAGTTGACTCAGTTCAATACATGTAGATAATCAGAACGATGATATTTTAAGAAATGATACAACAATAACATAACCTATTAAGTTCCCAAGAAATAATATTTCTTTTTAATTATACTTGTCACATCTTGTTGCAGGAAAGAGAGGTGATAAACAGATACCATTAGACTGGGAATCCCGTCTTAGAATTGCAATTGGAACTGCAAGAGGTATAGCTCATATTCACACGGAATCTAGCGGGAAGCTTGTCCACGGAAACATAAAAGCCTCAAATATTTTTCTCAACTCCCAACAATATGGTTGTGTAGCTGATCTCGGATTAACAACATTGATAAGTCCAATTGCCCCACCCGTCATAAAGGCAGCAGGATACCGTGCGCCTGAAGTCACCGACACTCAGAAAGTCTCTCAGGCATCAGATGTGTATAGCTACGGGGTGCTGCTGCTAGAACTTCTAACCGGAAAATCTCCTATACACGCCACAGGTGGTGATGAGGTTGTCCACTTGGTGAGATGGGTTAACTCTGTTGTTCGCGAGGAGTGGACTGCTGAAGTGTTTGATTTAGAGCTTTTGAGATATCCGAATATAGAGGAAGAGATGGTGGAGATGTTGCGAATTGGGATGACTTGTGTTGCCAGAATGCCGGAGCAGAGACCAAAAATGGTTGAAGTAGTTAAGGTGATGGAGGATATTAGGAGAGCGTATGGCGGGAATCAGGCAACTAGTGAAACAAGAACAAAAGATTCAACACCAAATCTCACACCGTTGGCAACCGAAATAGCTTCATCGTCATTTCCACATTGACGGATACTAGGTGCATCTCCAATGGTGATCTTCCCTATCTTGCCTATAGTGAGCAGGATATTAGAGGCATATTTTCCTTTACAAAATGTAGTTAATTAGTTAATTTCCTTGTATGCCCGTAATTATTTCAGTATCCACGTACTCGTGTCCGAGTTCCTAGAAATTTTCTCATGTCCTTACTTTTAGAGATATAATCACTTATACTAAGATATGTATTTACATCCGGCACACGTATCTGATGCCATGTAACATGGGGTATAAGTTCTTGTGGTATAGATTTTTTTTCATATGTTTATTGGTTGAAAAAGGTTATTTCTAATTGTTTTTCTAATACATCAGTCTTTATCTTCTTTTTAGTCATGCAGTTAGTTCACCAGCCTAACTTTTGAGGTTAAGGTCAAAAGTAGGTTTAGTTTTTAAAATTATTTCTTGGCAAGTGTATTTTAAATAGCTTAAAGTAATATATCTCTCCTGTGATCACTTGCCAAATACGTTCTTCTGAGTTTTTATTTAGCATCACCAATTGTTATTTTGAGCATACCATTTCGAGTTTTTAGCATCTATACTTTGAAATTTACGGATTTGACTTTCTCCAATATAGTTGATCCTCCGATACAAATGAGATGGTGATGATTTTGACATTTAAAAATAACATAAGTAATGGTTGACAAAATCTCCCTCTTAAATTTCATCGAAGGATCGCACCGTATTTTCCTTGACACTCCATGTCTTTAAGAAAGGTAGAAGGAACAGGAATCAGATGGCCCCGATGAAAAAGGTTGTCAGACTCAGGGCTTCCGTCTTGGGTCGATTCCTGTATCCCCATCCCTTCCCTCTAAAAAAAAATAATAATAAAAAAAAAAAGGTACAAGGAAAGAAACCAGTTAGGCAAGAGATGAGCAAAATCTGGCTGAACACCGCATAAGTACCGTGCAACAAATTGCAGGATCCCATTGCTTGAAGGCAACAATTTGACAGGGTAGTATGATTGCATAGAATCCTTCGACAAAAAAAGATAAAACAATTTAAAATACTACCGAGTATTATGATCTATATATTTTTCTTGTTAAATAGCACTAAATGGCCATTAAAAATCTTACTATTTTGAATTAGGGCCCAAAACAATTTATTCTTCTAGTTTTGGCCATAAAAAAATTTACGGGCTGCTGAAGTTAGATTCCGGTGACTTTTCCGGGTAAAATTTTAAAAATTTAAAAAGACTAATTTACCCTAACCAGCTCGACCCGAACCCTCACCACTCGACCCAAACCTGTTATCATCATCTTCTTGTACTAATTCATCATCTTCTTCAATATCCTCCATCACCAATACACCAAACCAATTCATAATAAAATTTTAAAACTCTCCCAATTCCACTAGAAACCCACCACAAATCTCAATCTCTGTTTGCAAAATTAAGAGAGGGAAAAGCAAGCCTTAGTTTACGAATTGAACTAGAATTTAGTTAAAAAAAACATCGGAGGAAGAAAGCCTGAATCATCCTCATGAATCCACCAACCCCACCGGAAAGATGAACGACGATAAGTTGATATATAATGAAGATGGTATAATTATTTGGGTTCGATTGGGGGTAGCTTAGCTCAATTAATGGGGGATTTTATTGATTTGATGTTATGAGTTTAGTGGGTAAGCTCCTGATTTGGGGGATTTTATTGCTAATTTGGGATTGCACTTGTCAGCAGCCTTGCATGCACTTATAATATCCTCCACGGTTGTCTGAATTCCATGGACTAAACTAAGCTACAAATTAGCCCTTCTTTCTTCGCACCAATTATTCTTCTTCTTCTTACCAAAAAATGAATTATCATTGGAGACTAATTTTTCTTCCACTCCATCGATCTCTCCACCAACCTCTTCGTCGGTGATTTGCCAGAGCTAAGGACGGATTTTGCAAACGTGACATCACTTGTTTTGGCTTTGAACAACTTCTCCGGCGAAATTCCGGCGAGCTACGGTAGCCGGTTACCGAAGCTGCAAGTTCTCGGACTTTTCGGCAATTTATTCAACGGTTCAATTCAAGAATTCTTGTCTAATCTCACTGAGCTTATTCGATTGAAAATCGGTATGAACCTTAATTTTCAGCATTAATGAAATGTGTTTTAAAATTTTTAACTGAAAACCGAAATTAATAAACAAAAACTACCTCCCAAAGAATTAATGAATTGAGAAATAAGAAGGAATAGATGGATTCAGATATGTGGGAATGAAATTTCAAGAATGAAATCCTTTTTCAAGACCTTCTAATGCTTTAAAGAAGAAGAAAATGGTGAAAATGCCCTAGAAATACGTATTTTGGCTGTTGACGAATTTACCCCTCCCGTGGCCGGCACATGAGGGCTTATTTTTAAAAAATAGCCGGAAATTACACCGGAATCCAACTTCAGCAGCCTGTAAGTTTATCATGGCTAAAACCCGAAGAATAAAATGTTTTGGGCCCTAACTCAAAATAGTGAAATTCTTGATGATCATTTAGTGTTATTTACTTTTTTATTAATAATACTCTATCAAATGTACTTAGAGATCCATAAATTGGTGTAAAAGGAAATATATAAATAAGCAAGGCTCCTTAGCCCGTAGGGTAAGAAACAAAATTGTTACAATTAGGCCTATCTAATAATACATCCCGTCCATATCCTGTCACTATAAGGCTAACAAAAAGTTGGGTATGGATAGAGGTATCTGAAATAGTCGTAGCACAAAAAGCCCCACGGGCATCCCCGCCACTAGGTGGCTGACAAATGGGGGTAAAGAGTGAAAGATAAAGAAATCGGAGGACGGTAGAAGTCCTCCATCTTTGGTGAGCCAATCAGCATATGCGTTGGCTTCCCTGTAGATATGAGAAAGACTAAACTCCGGTAGCCTCCGGAGCAATGCCCTGCAATCAGAAATAAGCGAGGAAAAATGGTGTGTAGAAAGATCGGCATGCAGAATAAGATCAATCACTACTTTAGCGTCCATTTCAATAGCTAACTTCTGTGCATCAATACTGATAGCAAGTTTAAGACCGTCTCTAAGAGCCCAAAGTTCAGCCACATTGTTAGTATAGGTACCGATGCTCCTATGAAAACCCGATACCCAATCCCCATCAACGTTCATAATTAGGCCACCCCTGTCCGGGTTACCAACCGCTGAGCCATCTACATTTAGCTTAAGTCATCCATCAGGCGGTTTAGTCCAAGATACTGGGATACTTCTTAACTTGCGTGAACTCCTGGCATTCGCTCCCAAAGCGTGGAATTTAGTCGATTTAGTTATGGTGTCGAGAAAGGGGGTGGTACAAGGTTTTTCCGGGGATAACAGCTTGTTGTTTCTATAAATCCATAGAGCCCAGCATCCGTATGCATATATAGTTCCCCAAGGTACATTGTTAAAAGTTGAAACAATGTTTGCTTCAGCGCTTCTCTTTAACCAGTTTTCGAAACTGCTGTTGTGTAAACTTGAGATATGCTGAAAGAGATTCATGCGCTGCCAGAGTTGCCGAGCCATAAACATTCTCTTAGAAGGTGTTCAACCATTTCGGGCTAAAGGCCACACTGGGGGCAAGTAGGATTAGGGCTGATATGCTTCATGTGAAGATGCTCTCTAGTAGCCAGCCGATTATGGGAGCAAAGCCATAAGAACATTTTGACTCTCTGGTTGCAATTCACCTTCCAGATCCAATCTCATTCTTTAACATTTGTAATAACATCAGGGTTTTCTTCGTGATGACCATGTATGTGTCCTTAGAATTGAAATTACCATCAACTGACATTTTCCATTTCCTACGATCATGCAAGTCGGAGTGATCGGATCTAGGCACACCTATAATACAATCTGCAAGATCCTTCGGTAGTTCAAAAGATATGTTACTTAGGTTCCAGCTACCGCAGTTGCTATAGATGTCCTTAATCTTGCCATTTTCTTCATCTCTATTAAGAGGGCCCGAGATTAGTTTTCTTAAAGGTCCAAGACTCGTCCAGTTATCATGCCAAGTTTTGATAATATTACCATTACCAGGAATCCAAGTTGATGATTTGTGAAATAGATCTAAACCAAGCTTGAGCGCTTTTAAATTGATGGAGCCACTCCACTTTTTAAGCCGAATTAAGGATTCAGAGTCATCCTTGATGTATTTCTTTTTAAGCACAGTAGCCCAGATACTAGTTTTATCTCTCGAAATCCTCCAGTTAAGCTTTGTAAGTCCCACCTGATTGATATGACTGGCCTTCCGTATTCCTAGACCGCCAAGCTTCTTCGGCTTAGCCACTCTGTCCCATTTAACCAGATGGATTTTCTTTTTCGTTGAAGAGTTTCCCCAAAGAAAAGATCTATTTTCTTTATCAATTTTGTCACAGATTGAGGCAGGTAATGGTAAACATTGAGAATAGTATGATAAAATATGGGAAGAGGATGACTGAATGATTTTTTTTAAAAATGACAAAGTGATACAAAAAAGAGACATAAATTCGGAAGAAAATGAGGTAACCACTTTCAGTTGGCAAAAAATCGTCTGTACCCAACCTATGCATGTACCCACCACTAAAAAAATTGACACGTGAACAGAGAAAATATTTTTTTTACGAGTTCCCCTATTTCACTTAGATTATAGATTTCTTAATTAAAAAATTGATACATGTCAATTTATGAGTGGTGAATACATACATATATACACAAATTGGGTACAGACGATTCTTAGGCCTTGCATGTTCCAGCTGCCTCATGCACCGTATTCAACTCGATACCGGGTCAATCCCGATTCAATATGTCCCCTACGACGTCGCACTTCCTAATTATTAAAGACAGCTGGGCATTGATTGCCTGCTGGCTTTCGGCGGGTTGTTCCCTCCAAAAAATGGGACCCAGTAGGAATAAGCTGGAGCCGCTCACGGCTCCTATGCGGAACAGGGTTTTGTTCCGCATGTGCGGGACAAAATTCTGACCGTCAGATGATATTTTTAACGGTCCAGATCAGGAGAGAGAAAAGTTGTGGTTTATTAAAAAAATAATAAATTTTTTTTAAGTCTCTCTCCTGATCTGGGCCGTTCAAAATCTCATCCGACGGCTCCAGTTGTTCCGCACATGTGGAAAAAAATCTGTTCCGCATAGGAACCGGACTGGCTTGAGCCAATCAGGAAATTGAAGCATCATCAATAAAATAAAATATAAAAACAAAGAAGAAAGAAGAAGTAAAGTAAGGTCCACTGATTCATTGCATTTAGGGGAGGTTACCGATAGTATATAATCGGCTTCCTCCCGGAATCAACTTTTCCTCTTTCTACACTCGCCATTTTCTCGGTCGGAGATTGTATTCTCCGGCGGTAAATGATCGGCAAACGCAACCAGCGAATCCGGAAGCTTACAGGTATACCTCTCACAAATTCTGATTAATTGCATTATCTCGACGATTTTACTTTTGTTTTCCCCCAAATTTAACAGCTGAATTTGATAAAATATAGTTGTAGTTCGTTGAATACGTAATTAGATAATGAGTTCAGTTGGATTGTAGAATTTGGAATAATTTGAATGTTATAATTTACTCCTTCCCTTCCTTTTCCTTAATATAAGTTGCTTAGTACATGTAGCAAAAAAATAAATTACTTTGTTAATTAAAATATCAATAGTACTCTCTTAAATAAAATTAGTTGTATACAAGTCCTATTTAAGATAGTAATATTGATATTTTGATTAACAAAATATCTTTTTTTGTTTCTTCCTAAACGACTTATATTAAGGAATGTAGGTAGTAGTAAAATAACTGTATTTTAAGGTGGATCTGATATGAGTAACGTGATGTCCGACTATATCATTTTGTTCTCCCCAAATTTAACAGCTGAGTTAGATAAAAAAAATTGTAGTTCGTTTAGGATGTATTAGTTCAGTTGGATGTAGATTTTGGAATAGGTTGAGTGGTTTTCAATGGTATGTGGTTGGGAAAATTGGAATAATTTAGTAAATAACTGTGTTTTGAGGTGGATCTGATCTGATACGAACGTAAGGGTTTCGGACGATTGCAGGGTGGATTGGACATGGCCTCTAAACGGATCTTGAAGGAGCTCAAGGATCTTCAAAAGGATCCTCCTACTTCTTGCAGTGCTGGTAAATTGCCTTTCCATTTTGAGTTTTCAAGTAATTCTCTTAAAATACGTGGTTTAACTCTTTTAACATTCCTAATTTTTTGGTAATACTATCAAGCAATGTTGTCTTCTGAGTTTCAAGTGTATGTTCCTTTCATTTGCAGCGTGCTTTGCGTTACTTAACTTCATATGGATTTTGCATTTATCATATTCATTTTCTTATCATTGTTAAGGAATTTATTATCGGTTGATTGTTCTTTAATGTTATGAGATCTCGAAATGGCCTCTTTTGTTGGTTTAGAAAGCTCACCAGGCTTTGAAAGTGATATATCATCTTAATAAACAGTGCTAATATGCATTTTTAAACATTTTCCCATGAACACATATCACGTGTTAACTCCCAGTCGATTAATAAAGACACGCTAATTCGAGTTTCTGTGTCATCTCTTTGCAACTGGATGCTCATGAAACCGAGCTTATGGTAAATGTTTCTACTAAAACCTATTATGAATGTGACAATATATGATAGATCCCATGTAGAACTGATTTCATTTCAATCTCAACTTGAAGTTGGTAAATTGCTTTTAAGTAATCCATCAATTATGGAAAAGGTTAAAATGAATCAGGGACAATTCTAGGGGCGAGATTTTTAAAAATACTACTAGATATAATAATTTTTATATGTAGTTCGGAAATTTTTATCAAGTTCGCCCCCCAATTTTTTCTTTGTAGTTTTTATAGGTAAGTCTGTTTACTGTTGCAGTTTTGGCCCTCCAACAGACTGGCTTCGTCCCTGAAATGAATGATGTGACATATGTACTTTGAATGATGTAAAGTCTGAATGCATATCATCGCAGTTCCTCTTGAGGATAAAGGTTCGCTCAAATTTGCAACTTTGTATTCAGGTCCAGTGCATGAGGATATGTTTCACTGGCAAGCAACGATTATGGGTCCTGCAGATAGCCCATATTCTGGTGGAGTTTTCTTAGTTACCATTCACTTTCCTCCAGATTATCCATTTAAACCACCCAAGGTTTGTCATCAATTCTTGACGTTTGCTAATTATGTTACTATGTTTACTTGAAAAAGTTTTTCGTTTAAAGATACCAGATAACTATTTTGATCACTAGCATGTCATGAATCTTCAAAGATCAGCTTCCAGAAAAAAATATTACTTCTATAGAAATTGTTTTTTGGTACCTTGGGAATCAAATGCTTGTTATGACCTCTTTAACATTTTACCTTCCACGTTTTGTTTCGCTTTATCTAATTTGGAAACTGATCATGTAATTTCTTGAATACTTTCATGAATAATTTTTTTTTGCTAAATACTTTCATGAATAATGCAGGTGGCTTTTAGGACAAAAGTTTTCCACCCAAATATCAACAGCAATGGAAGCATATGCCTTGACATTTTGAAGGAGCAGTGGAGTCCTGCCTTAACAATCTCAAAGGTTCTATTACCATACTGTATACCTTCTAAAAGCTTAACGTACTGCTTAAATAACTCAAAAAGGAAAACCAGTAATTTTGAGTTCCACTTTACCATTGTTTGCTCTAAACCTTCTGATTTGCCATATTTTACTGTGCCAGTTCACGAGGGATTTACATGAAAGTTGTAGCCTTGTTTTGGGAATGAAAAACATTATGTGCATGACTTGTTGGACACTATAGTGATTGAGTTTCTAATGTAATGATGGAAACATTTATTGTTTATTCTAGAATGATTGTTCCGTTTCTTGACATCTCTTTCTAAATGCTTTCGTGGAAAATTTTGTGCAAAATTATAGGTCCTGCTTTCAATATGCTCTTTGTTGACGGACCCAAATCCTGATGATCCATTGGTGCCGGAGATTGCTCATATGTATAAGACAGACAGGAATAAGTACGAGACAACTGCCAGGAGCTGGACTCAGAAGTATGGCATGGGCTAAGGATGCTTTGGTATGTTTAAGGGGAAGGCCTTTGTTTCCGAATACTTCTCTCTGTGTACTGTCTATATGAAGTAGTTTGAAGGTGTCTTCAAATCTTAAAGTGGACTAAGGGTGGTAAGACATGCCTTAGAAACAGAAGGTTTGGAATGGAACATGTGGACTTGTTGTAAAAGGGGGTACAGGGTTTCATTTTAAAAGTTTGTAACTTGATATTGGACGTAATTACTAATTACCTTCTCGTTCAAATGCATTTTGAGATTAAAGCTTTCCATAAAGACGATATTTCGAAGTCTTACATTTCTAATTGCACAAATGATTGTAGGCAAGATTATTATGTTTAGCATAGAATTTCCCTGGCTTTATATAGGCATAATTGTAGGCAACATTTCTAATCAAGCGAAAGCAAGAGTATAAATAAGTAGATTGAATACCAAAATATGGAAACAAGATGTGGACTAGAATATTGCTTGCTGATAGATTAGTTAATCACGCAATGAGGTTTAAAATCTCCTCTCAATGGTTTGGAGAGCCACCGAGTTTTCTCCTACCATATGTAACCCTTGATACTGATTAATGATATTCTAGTGCATTTTATTTATAAAAAAAAAATAAAAAATTGATGACTCGAAATTGCAAAAATCCAAATTTTATTTCACGCAATGAGGTTTAAAACCTCCTCTCAATGGTTTGGAAACTTTGTGCTGTTTGCTTTTACTCTGTTTGTTTATCCATCATTGGTCCTATGTTATGCTGGGAGATCGCTTACTTAACCAAGCATCCTTATCAGATTTCATCGGCTTTCTATAGTTCCATTCCAGAGCCAGTTTACTGGCCAATGTTCGTCATATCCACCTTGGCTGCCATTGTTGCAAGTCAGGCAATGATATCGGCAACATTTTCTATTGTAAAGCAATCTTTATCTTTGGGTTGCTTTCCTAGAGTTACCATAAAGCTCACTTCCTCCAAGCACGAAGGGCAGATTTACTGTCCGGAAGTAAACTATATTATCATGATTATCTGCGTTGCTCTCATCGTAATAGTCAAACAAGGCGTTGAAATAGGAAATGCCTACGGTCATTCTTCTTTTTCCTTCTCTATTCTTATTCTGTATCCCCCCACCCCCACACTATAGATTGGATACGGCTAATGCCTAATTTGATCTAATTAACACCTTGAATTGCAGGTGTGGCTGTTGTATGGGTCATGTTAATCACAACATTTATGGTGACCTTAGTAATGCTCATCATTTAGGATGTTCACTTTCTGCTCATTCTTGCATTTCTGGTTTCCTTCTTAATCATTGAGGGTGCTTTTGTTTCATCATTGCTCATCAAAATCCCACAAGGTGGATGGATTCCTTTTGTCATTGCAGACTTCTTTTTGGTGATCATGATATCTTGGACCAGTGGCAGGAGCCGTAAGGCTGCATATGATGCTGATAGGCAGATGAGCATAACTGAATTCGACGAAATGCTATCGAGCGGTGTTTATAATCCACAAGGTATTTGCATATTTTGCATTGACCTTGTAAATGGAATCCCACCTATAGTTCGTCACTACATCAAAAGCACAAATTCCCTTCGAGAAATAACCATAATTGTGACCATAAGGACATTATCAATCAAAACAGTCCTCCCCGAGGAACGCCTTGATGTAGGAACATTGGGGATCGATAGAGTTTATAGGTGTCTAATTCAATTTGGTTACAAAGATGTGCAAAGCTTAGAAGAAGCAGATGTTGTTGCTATAATAGTAAGGAAACTATGTGAGATTTGTGAAAGTGAAGAAGAAGCACAAAAGGTGGATCAAGCATTGCAGAAATGAGTCGTTTTTATTGCTGGAAGAACCATACTTAAATCAAAGAAAGCGATTGGATGGTTATCTCACATTTTGATTGATTTCTTCTACATATTATTTCAGAAGAACTCTAGAGCAGCAATTTCATCACTTAAAATCCCCTATGACAGTTTTGCAGGTTGGAATGCAATACGAGATTTAGAAGTATACTTAGTACCTTACCAAGTTTCTTGATAGTTTATATACATCACATATATATGATTTGTTTGAATATGTAGTTTGTTCCAGTACTTGGACCTTTTTCCCGTGTTATTGCCCAATTAAATAAATTTATATATATATCAGGTATGGTTTATGCCGAAACCTCCATAAAACAAGCGGCTTCAATAAATAACTAATCAAAAATAATACTACATGCTTTCGTTAATTTATATGTAGTTAAGAATATTTGATCAATTTTGCACAAAACATCTACTTCTTCTAAACTTTGGACATCTTTATAACCAAACTGAATTAGACACCTATAAACTCCATCGATCCCCAATGTTCCAACATCAAGGCGTTCCTCGAGGAGGACTGTTTTGATTGGTAATGTCCTTATGGTCACAATGATGGTTATTTCTCGAAGGGAATTTGTGCTTTTGATGTAATGACGAACTATAGGTGGGATACCATTTACGAGGTCAATGCAAAAGATGCAAATACCTTGTGGACGATAAAAACTGCTCGATAGCATTTCGCCGAATTCAGTTATGCTCATCTGCCTATCAGCATCATATGCAGCCTTACGACTCCTGCCACTTGTCCAAGATATCATGATCACCAAAAAGAAGGCTGCAATGGCAAAAGGAATCCATCCACCTTGTGGGATTTTGTTGAGCAATGACGAAACAAAAGCACCCTCAATGATTAAGAAGGGAACCAGAAATGCAAGGATGAACAGAAAGTGAATATCCCAAATGATGAGCATTACTAAGGTCACTAGAAATGTTGTGATTAACATGACCCATACAACAGCCACACCTGCAATTCAAGGGGTTAATTTGATCAAATTAGGCATTAGCCGTATCCAATCTATTTGTGTGGGGGATACAGAATAAGAATAGAGAAGGAAAAAGAAGAATTACCGTAGGCATTCCCTATTTCAACGCCTTGTTTGAATATTACGACGAGAACAACGCAGATAATCATGATAATATAGTTTACTTCCGGACAATAAATCTGCCCTTCGTGCTTGGAGGAAGTGTGCTTTATGGTAACTCTAGGAAAGCAACCTAAAGAAAGAGATTGCTTAACAATAGAAAATGTTGCTGATATCATTGCCTGACTTGCAACAATGGCAGCCAAGGTGGATATGACGAACATTGGCCAGTAAACTGGCTTTGGAATGGAACTATAGAAAGCCGATGAAATCTGATCAGGATGCTTGGTTAAGTAAGCGATCTCCCCAGCATAGCACAGGACCAATGATGGATAAACAAACAGAGTAAAAGCAAACTGCACAAAGCATAAATTTTTGGCATCAAGATAAATTAGGTAGAAAAATATTAATCATGGAAAGGAAATATGACTTGTTACATATTAACTAACCTGAATTGCCCTCCTATTGAAGTGGCCTAAATCAGCAAACATGGCTTCAGCCCCTGTAGTACACAAGAACACTGCACCTAAAAGCTCCCAAGCTTTTTTGCCTCGTCTCCCAAAGAACATAACAATGTAATGCGGTGACAAAGCTTTGAGGACGCTTGGATTGTGATTGAAAATGTTATATGCACCAATGGCGACATTCGCAATAAACCACAGAAACATGATCGGAGAGAAGGAGAATCCAACTTTGCTGGTGCCTTGACTTTGGAAAAGGAAAAGAGCCAAAAATAGGACAACAGCTATAAACACAATGTAGCCTGAAGAAACAATAAATCGTGAAAACGGCTCAGTTATAAAACAAAATATGGCAGTATTATAAAGTTTTAGTAAAAGTTTTACTCATTAAATATAGTACCTGTAGT
Source organism: Vinca minor (assembly GCA_026122235.1). Taxonomy (NCBI): domain Eukaryota; kingdom Viridiplantae; phylum Streptophyta; class Magnoliopsida; order Gentianales; family Apocynaceae; genus Vinca; species Vinca minor. The sequence continues at coordinate 5,494,637 of JAOCZM010000100.1, read as the reverse complement.
TACTTTTGGGGAAATAGCTTGAATCCCTGCTAGTGCTGACAAAACTTCAAGAAAATATCCAATCACGAACAAGAATTTTTGCAAATTTAGAAATGGAAAATAAAGGAAGAAAACAACTTAATTACCACTAGTAGCAGGTGTTAGAGCACCATCACCAATCACCATTGAAGTTCCTAGTAGCACAACAAAAGTGAGGAAATTTTGAGCCATTTTACTTTTCTCAATAAAACTCTTGGCCTTTGATTTCATGGCACTCTCATGAGTTTTATAATATTTCATATTTGCATCAGATTCCAATCTCGTACTTTGGATGGTTAATCTGCTCTTGAAATTTATATGCCTGCACAAAAAAGAATACAAAGCGAATGTGCCCCCTTCACCGTGATCATCAGCGCGAAGGACAATAAAGACATATTTGATTAAGGGGATTGCAGTCAAAGTCCAGAAGATGAGACTAAGAAGTCCAAGAAAATCATCTTCTTGGGGATCCTTTAGCCCCACAGCAGATGGCAAAACATAAAGAGGAGAAGTTCCAAGATCTCCATATACCACTCCAAGAGATTGATAAGCCAAGATTAAAGTTTGCATCAGAGTGTACTCCTAAAAGAAAATAGAAAAAAAAAAAAACACCAAGCCTTCATTAGAAAATAGAAATGGACAACCATTCAAAGAAAGTCCATATTCCCCACAGTTGTACTTGGTTTTGACAAAGTAATAAGATTGTAAATAATGGAATGTGATTACCCCAAAACATTATGTCAAATTATAGAAGGCAAGAGCCTACCCAAATTACTTGGGGTTAATTAAGCTTTGTTGTGGTGCTTGCATTATAGATACGAATAATTCTCTTGTAAATACTATATCTATTGTGAAAAGTACATTCCTTAATCAATTTTATTCCAATTTTACTCTTAATCAATTTTATTTAATATTTTAGCGTTTTCAATCATTTTATTAGTAGGTGTGAAAAGGTAAAATGTATCAAACATTTAAGAATGGAGATATAATAATCTAGAAATTTTAATCTGTAACTCTAAAAGACAACTTGTAAAATAATAAAATTCAATGATTAATTAAGAGCAAAGATAATGTCAATTGGCTAACCTTTCGTGGAGCCGGCGTAGACTTATACTTCTGTGTGAAAATCATATTATCTCCGGCAACCTTTCTCCGGTCAATTTCTCCACTGGAAGCCTTGATCTCCTCTTCATCTACATCCAGTTTTGCCTTACTCTCTCTATGGACGTTACTTTCAAGATCCAATTCCTCAATCTCCTCTTCATTTACATTTATATCCGATTTTTCCAAATGCAAACCAAGTCAGAAATATCACCACACTGCCAAATTAAGAGTCGGCGATATAAATATTTGCTAATTCTCTGAATTAATTAAAGTCTCAATTACATTAACAATGACAACAATTTCAAGAAATAATAAATAGGTATATTCTGCTAATTCTTGACCAATGATTAGGTCAATTCATAATCAAAAGCGCGCCAAACCTATCATTTTTTAATTCTGTTTCAAAAGTTAGATTCTTACAGGTTGTCTTATTAACTTAATTGTAAATCTACTACTGTTGAGGATTCTAGTTGGTTAATTTTGTTTCGAAACGAAATACAAAATTTTATTCTATTTTCAAAACACAATTTTTTAACTTTTTGGGGTAACAATTTTATTTCCACGGAACTCAAAACTTTCAGATTTGAAAGAAATTCAAATCTATTAGCTTGAAAATCAAATACTATATAATTAGACCTTTTTTATGAATAAAATTATAAATCTATATAATTAAACCTTAAAACCCTTACAATTTCTCCGTACAGAGTAAGGGTACCCTTATATTTCCTCCGATAAAAATTGAATACCTCATAAACTACACAAAATGGATAAATAATGAGACATTCAATTCTGAATGAAAAGAATATAATTTTTTTTAGGTTGAATGATTTTTTTTTTTTTCAATTATAAAAATCGGAGTGAGTACGTATATAATTTTGTGACGTGACTGTCACTAGTCTCAAGCAAAAGAGAAAATAAGAATTATAAATGTGAGAGAGAATTTTAGAAGGAGACCTGATGGAACCTCTCAAATCTTCGTGGGTCCTTGATGATGCAGATGAAGAGACTCACAAGTCAGGCGGTGAAACTTGAAGATGTATTTATATTTACAGAAAGGAGCTTTCCTGGAAATTACCTCATGGCCAGTTAAAAATCTTGAACACTTCTGTCATGGACCCGGTCCATATCAGAATTTTTCAAAAATCTTTGAGTAATTTGTCTATTTTAGACTTAAACAATTTTTACTTTTCGTTTTTTAGACCTACACTTTGTTTTCGACCTTTTGTAGACTTAAACAATTTACGGGCATCCCGATATAGATTTTTTTTTTTAAATTTCCGACAAAAAAAAGTATATATATCAACTTCATCTTATTTAGGTTTGCCTATCCTGTTATTTAGATGAAGAACAAAGAAAGTATATATATCAACTTCATCTTATTTTGTTGAAAATCGGAAAACGTAAATAGATTGGGCCATAAATATAGGATTTTTCTATTTTATAAAATTTTAAAATAGTCTCCTAACATTGGGTTGAAAATCATCTGTCCCCAACTAATCAGAATTTACTATATAAATATTTTTTATTGTACACAATCTACCACTCTCGAACCAACTGGGCTGCCCTTGCGGATTATAAATATTTTTTCTAATTATATATACACAGGGTGAATTGTGATTGGCTGGGGATAGGGACGAGGACAGAAAGGGGGACAAAGGATTTTTTTACCCTAACATTACTCTTACTATGAGAGAAATGGGAGGAGTTTGTATTTTGTAAATAAATTAAATTATTTAACTGTATAATAATTAAAATATCTCTTATCTCCACTTATTTAATATGTTGAACTATTTGAAAGAACTTCTATTATTGATCAAAGGGAGTAATTCAAGAAAAAAAAGAAGAAAAAAAAAACCAAAGTTACCTCCTTATCTTTTTACTAACGGGGTAGAAAAATGTGTTTATTGAGTTTCAAGTATTTGTGTCACAAACAATTGTCGACTTTCACTTGTTCCTCATAAGCTACAGACCTCTGGAATCGGAAAACAATCCAAACGAGAGTAAAAGAAGGTTGTAGGTAAAGGAGCTGTGCAGGACGAAGTTAAATTTTTTAGGTTGAGGTTGAACAATGACGAATTTAGAATGTAGTGATAGTGATGGCACTCATCTCGGGGAGAGAATCAAGAAATAAATTAAAAAAATTTTATAAAAAATTCAACGTTTTAAAAATGTTGGGAAAGGAGGGAGGGGCGTGCACATTAACGGATTTGGAGGGTGACAATACCCACAATATTTTAAAAAACATTACATTTTCTATGAGATTTTTCCCATCAAACTATTTTATATTTCTAGTAAAAATCATTATTTATAATATTTGTATTAATAAACTACTTTTTATGACGATTTTAACAAATTAAAAAAATACGATGTTTTAGGCTAAAACTACATCTAACTATCAACTTTCTTGTTCTAAAAAAGAAGAGGGAATGAATTGGAGGGCAAAAAATACCTCTAACTACGGTGAATATTAGTTAATAAATGTAAATATTTTTTGACGGATTTCTAAAAAATATCCTATTATGTGTGAGATAAGTAAAATTTTCAAACAAAAAATGTTAAAAACTTTCAAATAAAAATAAAACTAATAAAAAAATTGATTGGAACTCACGTGACGGTCAAGGAATTGAATCACCACGGTCTTGTCTTCTATATTTGGTATTGTTTGAATTCGGGATCACTAACTTACTAACTTAATAACATAGAATTAATTATTATGCATTAGCATATAATTAGAATTAAACAAAAAAATTCAGTGGGTGCATATGACCCACCACACTCGCTAGAGTGTGCATCCGTCTTCGGAGGGTAAAACTGCAACAGTATGCTGTACAAAATGTTAGGAGGGCGAATTTGATCAAATATTCTTAACTGCATATAAATTTTATTATATTTATTAGTATTTTTTTAAAAATTGGGACGATTACCCCTACCATCTGTCTTCGTTAGGGAGAATATGCAATGTTGGACCTTAACAATTTTTACTTTTCTTTTTGTAGACATAAACTTTATTTTTGTACATTCTTGGACTTAAACTATTTACGGGCACTCAGAAATAAATAAATAAAAATTCAAAATCCGGCCAAAACTACCCGTTGCTTAAAACGAAGTCGTTTTATTAAGGGTATTTATGTCTTTTGAGCATTGTAATAATTCGACGAGAAAATATGCAATGTTGGACCTTAATAATTTTTTCTTTTCTTTTTTTAGACATAAATTTTATTTTTGTACATTCTTAGACCTAAACTATTTACGAGCAATCGGAAATAAAAAAAAAATCAAAATCCGGTCAAAACTACCCTTTGCTTAAAACGAAGTCGTTTTTATTAAGGGTATTTATTTATATCTTTTGAGCATTGTAATAATTCAACCCATTGTTTGCAATTCGGAGCAGCAAATGAGAACCCGTTTTCCCCAAGCTCAAACACATCAAAATTTCCACTGCAAATTCACCTTGTTTTCCACTGCAAATTCATCCATCTCTAAGCATTCTCATCTCTTTCACAAGGTCAAACAAATCAAAATCATGTGTGGAGGATGAGCAATTTAGAAACCCTTTATGGGACTGTGTAAACTGTGATGGGGATTCGAAAGGGAAGAAGAAGCTTCATTTTGAGCCTGTCTCATCAATTGAAGAAAATGGTAGAAAAGACTAGATTGGGATTGGCTTTTAGTTATCAGGTCTTTTAATAATCCCTTTAGAAAAATGGAGAAAGAGGGTGGTTCTTGGATTAGGAGGACTAAATTTTCTCATAATGTTTGTCATAGATTAGATGCATCAAGATTGACGTCAATTCCTTTAGCTGTTCATCAGAGAGACCGAATTGCATGTGCCAAATCTAGGCCTGTTATTGTAAATCCTATGAATCCGAAACAAGATCCAGTTATTGTTGCTACATTACAGAGGAATCCTACTACAAACAAGCAGAGGGCTGTGGTGGTGGCGGTGGAGTTGAGGAGGAACCGACTTGTGAAATGATGATGTTCTGCTGGAGAAGGAGTATGGTGGTGTTTAGCAGAAGGGAGAAGAAAGGAAAATGGGGGGGGGAGGGAGGTTGGAAAATGGGCCGGGTCGGGTTTGCAAATCGAGTTGGTTTTATTTATTTATTTATATTTATAATTTGACTATTGTGCCCTCAGTCAAACGATATCATTTTACTCAACGGCTACATTTTGGTCGGATTTTGATTTTTTTTTTCATTTCTAAATGCCCGTAAATAGTTTAAGTCTAATATTGTACCAAAAAAAAGTTAATGTTTAAAAAAAGAAAAGAAAAAAATTGTTAAGGTCCAACATTGCATATTCTCCCTCTTCGTCACTGAAACTGTGAATGAGAGTGCGTGCAGTTTCAAAAAGTTAAATAAAAGGAAGAGAGAAAGTGACCAACATTGCAATTTCAAAAAGTTAAATAAAAGGAAGAGAGAGAAAGTGACCAAAAAGTTAAATCTAAAAGAAAAGGAAGAGAGAAAGTGACCAACATTTCTTGCTTCAGGAAGACGTTTCACGCAGTTCTCATGAATTTGCACTCGGAAGTATGGAAAAATATGATATGGACCGGGTCTATGTGGAGCATGTGATTCAGATTTGGCCACATCCCTGCAGAATGAGGAGAGAGAAGGAAATGCAGTGATGCGGCCAAATCTGGACCGCATGATCCAGTGGACCGGTCCATATCAGAAGTGTTCCGGAAGTATTATTCTGAGGCAAAAAATTATCTGTCTCCGTTTCTATCCCTATTTCAATCCTCAACCAATTACAATTCACCATGTATATATATAATTGAAAAAAATATTTATATAATAAATTCTGATTGGTTGAATACAAAAATGGAGAAAGAGTGTTTTCACCCCTATTCTGACGTGAGGATTCTAATGGTGCCAAAAGCATATAACTGAATACCTATTGTTGGTTATATCTCAAAAACCACATGCTTTTAATGCTTCTCTTAATTCAGAAGAGTTTCAAAGATATCTCTATTTTTGTTGCGGCTTTAAACTTTAAAGTTCTTTCACTCTATCCTTTCGACCCCTCCTGTTTATCATTTTCATTTTTAATACATTTCAAAATTTGATGAATAATTTTTATATTTCTTCAATTGTATCCTTAATTTACTTACGTAATTCTTTAGTGTTTTAAAAAATTTACAGTTACCCATACACATCAAACAATACTTTAATCAAGGGTAATTTAGATTATTTTTTTCGTAATTATTCTATTAGTATGTGTAAAAATAATAATAATTTTAATAAAATTTTATTATTTTCCTCCAAAGAAAAATATTCTTATTTATTTTGAATGAAGAAAAAAAATTGTTTTTTGCTAAAAAAAAGAATTCAATCATATTCTGAAGCTGATAGTAGAATGGCCCTAAAAAACAGGTTGATAGTAACATGAAACAACAATGTCTATACATTAACTGAGATTGGTGAACTTTCATTTTTTCGTTCCAACTACCAATCCAAAAGTAGAGTGTTCAAAAGAATCACATTTTTAAAAGTAATAACAAGGAAAAAAATTCCTTCCTTTCCTTGTATTGATGATTTTTTTATTTACGAGCAACGACAATTGCACCTATTAAAATAATTAACAGAATTATTGAAATGAGTTCAAATGGAAGAAATTTTTTATTGATAAATGAATTTCAAATATTGCTAATCAAATATTGTTCTAAAATCTGGTATGATCTTGAATAGTAGTAATTATCAAAATAAAAAGACTTGTACAAATTATCAAAGTAACACATTCCCAACCGTCCAAATATGAGAATTCTTGTAATATTATGAAATGTTCATGAACATTTAAGTAAGAATTTACTCTTTTTTCCCTTCTTATTTTTCTTTTAAGAATGTCTTTTACTGAATTAAGCTCATTACAGATTTTAAAAAAGAATTAAATGCCTTTAGCTGGCAGGCTAAAATAGGAAGATATTACATATTTAAGTAAGACTAAATTCATTTGCCTAGCCAAAACATGAAGATGTGAATTATTGATTCACCTGATTCATGTAGTAAAATCTCTATTGCAAACAATAATGACACATTCAATTGCTCCCATTTATTTTTCCGAGTTTGATATGTACTCCCTCCATTCCTAAATATAAGACTCTTTAGACAATTTGAAAAAATTAAGGAAGTTGTCATTTTCACCTAAACTTCCAATATTACCCTCCACCCTCCCTCTCTATCTCTCTCTCTCTCTCTCACTTCTACGTCATAAAAAAAGGAAAATGTGAGGGTATAATTGGAATAAATTGTTGACAACTAATAAAAGAATCTTAAACGACAATTAATTTGGATACCTAGATATTGTTAGTAGTAGTGCCCTAGGACCATTAGCACATGTTGTGCGTTTTATTATCTTTTGAGCATGTAATTGAATAGTTAATTTTGCTTTTGATTATCAAATGTGTGATTTGATAGTAAAACTCATTAGCTTATGTAATTACTATTCTAGAAGTCCCTAGTTTTATGTAATGCTTAGTTACTATGAAATAAAACTAGTATGATTGTTGATTGATGATCTTGTTTTCATCGATCATGTGTAATGAATACAAATAACATCATAGATGCAATATATATAGGGATACATTGTATTGGGACGTGATCCAGTCGAGAAGTAATACTTCGTGGTCTTAAGTCATAAGTATTACTTCCTCAATACTATTTTAGAATCCTTAGACCTTATGTCTTCATTGATTCTAGTATGAATGGAGCCACGTTTTGACTCAGTCGGACGTTACTTATAACGAGTAATCAATACGATTGATGATCGGATGTAGTGTCCTATCATAGCTTGAATGTGAGAGATATTGTAAGGAATTTGTCCTCTCTATTATTAGAGAGAGATATCCATAGGGCCCCTCGATAGGGAAAGACTGTTTAAATGCATGGCCGATGCTCAAATGTATTTGATAAAGTGGTTATCAAATGCTATTTGTCGAAGCAGATCTACCCGGGAGATCGAGCATAAATACAATTAAGCTTAATAAGGGTGGCGACCACCATGCCTTATGCTTAATTAGGGATATCGCTGAGACAAAGGGATTAAATAGTGGATTGATATTAGGTTCAGTTGTATATTCATTCACTTTGGGTAGTCACAATGTCCCTGCTAGGGACCGCTTGTGATTTATGAACACATACTACTACTAAGTGTGTTTTCATTGCCATTGTGAGATGAACCCTACGTGGGTCACACGCATAGACGAGCTAACGAGCTTCATGTCAGATTCGATGAATCTAGAATGTGTCTAGGTTCATTGTATCGACATTTGTCTTTCCGAAAATAATAAAGTGTTTATTATTCGAATTAGAGATAAGGGCAATTTAGGTATTTTACCTATAGCTGGGATTACGTGGGAGTTATTATCCGATAAGGACTCCCACTACTAGCGAAAGTCTAGGGAACGTGGGATTCTGAGACTCCCACTGCTGAGAGAAGTTGAGTAGAGGTGAGAGTTGTTCTAGTAACAAACTCTCACACTCTATATAACATCTCTTAGCCGAAACCTAGAAGGTTAATGCTTTTGCTTTTCAGCCGAAATTGAAAAAGGAGTTAGAAAACTGTTTTCTCTTCTGCCTCTCCCTTTTCTCTCTAATCCCCGAACTTTGGAAAGACGAAGAGCTAGCAATCGTTGCCCGTTTCGTCGCGTGGATACCGGTAGAGGGACATTCCGCAAAGGGAATTCCGTTGGTGGCAGATTAGCATCCAAGAAACATCATCCTCCATTCAAGAAGTAGCTTCTTGAATCCAAGAAACGTAAGTTTTTCACTGTTTTACCGAATCGAACTTGTATGAGCGGATCCTTCAGGGGAGGACTCATGGGTGTTTGGAACGAGTTTCCGCCCATGAATCCCTTCAGATATCTCCTAAACGACAATTAATAGGGAATGGAGGGAGTACTAAGTTTCCAACACATTCAATAATTAAATCAATTACTAATTAGCTTCACGTAATTTTGATATATAATTAGAAAAAAATAAATAAATCGTTACTCATTCTCAGAATTAAAATTTTCTTTGCCTGGTAAAAAAGGAAGATATCAAATTGGCATATATTCAGATTCTTTCAATTTTAAGATGTTGATTTCAAAACCTATAAATTTGAGGAAATCTTTCTGCATGTCCATATTTAGAGGGTTGCATGTGCTAGGATTAATTCCATTACTGCATTTCGTATGAACTTTAGACTCATATGCTCGCATCCGAATTTATATAAGAGTAATAAAAAGGTTACGGGGTGTGACTGCTAGCATGACGTACGGGGACTCCTTTGACTGATCTTTTAAAAAAGCGGGCATAGCCGCTCAACCGTTTAAGCCTGGCCTGTGACAAGGCGGGGTGGGGGTGGGGCGAGCGGACATTCCCGCTTTAACGGTAGTAACTATAATATCCATACTTACGTGTAAATGAAGTTTACATACAAGTATACACGTAAGTTTACATATATGTAAATGAAGTTTGCATCCTATAAATATACAAGAATAATATGTTAGGTATGAGACTTTAGTAAAAAAAATTATTCATTTTAAAAGTAAATATTTAATTTAGAACAGAAATGTATATGCACTCATGGCCATCTTTCTAGCTATCGAGATAAGTCCAATTAGAAATTTAATTTAGAACGAAAATGCATATGCACTCATGGCCATCTTTCCAGTTATCGAGCTCAGGGCTTCTCTTTCACTACTTGAAGAAATTGAGAATAACGAGCTCCAAACACCCGTTTATTTCCCTAAAGGACCTAAGCGGCACTAATATATATATATATATATATATATATATATATATATATATATATATATATATATATATATATATATATATATATATATATATATATCTAAAAGTTCAGAATAAAATAGATTTTTTTTACTAAGACTCCCTCAAGAATTTTATGATACACACTAAAATCTACCATTTAGAAGTTTCTACAATCGGCTGGTCTACGTCTTTTTCTCTTAAAGCACAACTTTTAGCTTGACATTTATTGTGTTCTTGAAGGAAAATTCGATATAGGCACTGGCTCTACCACTAGCTTTGAAATTAACCACATCACCTCTTTTGATTAAAAAAAAATTTTCATAAGGCCCCATCTGTTTTTATTATTTTAATCAAAAGCGTGATGATGGTGAATGTGCACCAACCTAGTCGATGATCAGTGGTAGAGGCAGTCCCATATCAGAATTATTCGTTCTTGAAGGCTGCGTGCAAGAAGAGAATTAATTACCATTTTTGTCCTCAACATAGTTTCGGCCAGCCGATTTCATCCTTTTTCATTTTTTTAATTTTTCGCATCCCCAAATAATTTTCGAACCGCCGATTTCATCCTTCCATCCAAAAAATGCCTAGAAACTGTCAAGCTTGATGACGTGGCATAACGGGTCTTTTAGTTTCTCTCTCTTCAAAGGGAAAAAAGGGAAAAAATTATTCTCCTCCCCCTCAAACCTCATTTTCTTTATTCCAACTATAACAATGGTGGATAAAAACAATTACATTCATCTTCTTGATGATGATAGGAATTAAAGAGAACAAAATAATTCTTTGATTTTACTCTCACAACATTACATTTCTAGGGTTTCTATCTCTCATTTTTTGTGGAAAATGGAAATGGTGGGGAAGATTGACTAAATAATGGAAAAGTGAAGATATCACAATTTTTTGTAATTGAAATTGATGAAATTTTTTTCTCCACCATTGTTATGGTTGTAATAAGGAAAAATATTTGAGGAAGAAGATGTAGCTTGAGGGGATGAAGAGAAAGATTTCTGTTTTGCCCTTTGAAGAGAGAGAAACTAAAAGTCCCGTTATGCCACATCATCAATCTTGACGGTTTTAGGCATTTTTTGGATGGAAGGATGAAATCGGCGGTTTAAAAATTAGTTGGGGATGCGAAAAGTTAAAAAAAAATAAAAAAGGATAAAATCGACTGGCTGAAACTACGTTGAGGACAAAAATGGCAATTAATTCTGCAAGAAAAAGGTTGTTTTATGCTTTTTGATCTTTTATTGTGGCTATTGATGTTTGGTGGGTGTTTATGGAGATTATGACATTTAATATTATTTTATTGGGCAAGTGGGTTGACCTGCCTTTCTTATTACCGAATTGCCACTCGGTCAATTCTTGTACACAACAAAGGCGATACTCACGCCCCCAGGGCCCCACCAATCGATCCGACAGGTATTGTGGAGGATGTAAATCAGGATGACCTAACGGTTCGATTGGTGGGAGGCATTGTCTTAACTCACCGCAAAAAGCCACCCCCACTCGGTCAATTCTAATAAGGAGCCGTGTCTTTTTAGTGCGCCTAATAGAGAGAAAAAAAAAGGTGGGACCCGCCTTTTTGTGTTTTTTTTTTTAAATTTGAACTTTCACGTAATCACTTATAATTTAATAGAATTAAAATTCAATAATATAGTGACCGAAATAGCTATTAAATCTTCTCTAAAAATATACATACATTTAATCAAATATTTTTTTTTTATAACTTTCTCATACTATTTTAAAGTATAATTCGTGACAATAGCCTATACAAAATGTTCAGATTTTCCTTCATTTTATAATTCTTTTGTCATTTTTTAAAAAAATTAGTTTATGTTTCTTTTCGAATATAAGTGTCGTTTAAATTCAATTTTTCTGATAAAATATATAATTTTACCTCAAATATATAATTTTACGCCGTAAGTAAATTTTAGTTCAGCCCCCTAAATTCAAATCCTGCCTCCGCCACTGTGTGGCAATGTATGATGCTTATGTGCATATTAAACTGTAGTATGCATTGTATCTGTGGAAGTTTGGCAGTGGCGGCATATATATATATATATATATATATATATATATATATATATATATAATTTATTGGGAGTCATTTGATATACAAAACAATTCACTTTGAGTCATTTGATATACTGCAATAATTCACTGGAGTCATTTATATATTTATTATGTAAATGGAGTAAAATTGAGACGAAAATAGACCATTTTTACACATAAAATTGTGTGGTGATAAAATCCACCAAATTTGCCAAATATTTATTTATGTTTGAAGATAAAAACGAAAGAATGTTTGGGTTGCACAAAGTGGTAGATTGACGGGCCCGAGACTTGAAAGAACTGGCCTCTAACTTTCTACTCAAACTTTATTTTTCAGAGTTGGATCAATCATTCCACTCCAATACCCTTTAAAAGCCTACATAATTTTCTATCATAATTGGGCTTTGGTTTTCGCTCACCCATCATATTCAGAAGTCATATTTCCGTACTTAAGACAAGGCCAATCTACCTCAAAGTCGGAAATTTGGGCTGGACTTGTTCTCTTGGGCCTAACTTCAGCCCATATTTGCATAGGTAGAATCTTTTGAGTAATTTTTTTTTTTAAAATTTTTTTTTGGGAGTTAGTAGTCTGGGCAGTTGCCCGGCATCGAACCCAAAATCTCTCGATCGTGGACAGATGTTAGCTCCACTAGGCTGTGGCCATCTTGACATTTGAGTAATTTTTTTGACAGTTGCGAAAGAAGCATGAATCTAAGAACAATAAGTAAGATTTGTGTCCACCCCCGTTCCATATTCCTCCAAATAAGTGATGGAGAATAGAGTATTGAATTGGGCTCCACTCTTCTCATACCCATTCCTCCAAATTAATACTCCCTCCATTCCTAGATATAAGACGTTAAGAAATTAGTTATTTATACAGAAAATTCCAATATTACCCCTCTCTCACTTTTATAGCATAAGAAAAAAAAGGAAAAAATAAAAATAGCACAGGTCGCAAATAAAAGAAATGTCGATGATATAATTGGAATAAATGGTTGACAATTAATAAAATAATCTTAAACGACAATTAATTTGGATACCTATAAATTTCCTAAACGACAATTAATTGGGAATGAAGGGAATAATAATAAAGAAAACATCGTAGCATAGTCGTGCTTGAGTAACTTACTAATGGTTTTGCATACTTTATACTAGTATCGCTACGACACCTCTCGGTCGAGTTCCATTAACTAAATTACTTCTTCTATTTAAAATAGATGTCTCAATTGCATTTTTTTTTTTTGTGGAGATTAAAGTTTTGATAAATTTTAGAGATAAATTTGACAAATGTCCAAAGAGCTCTTATTAAAGAATGATTGGTGTTTGGTGATTTAAAAGTATTTAATATTTCATCCATTCTAAATTATCTATCTACTTTGTATTTTATACAGGAACTAAACTTCAGTTTCATTAAATTTTATAGTATGATATGGTCAAATGGAAAAAAAAATGATCATATTTAATTTGACTCTCAATTTAATTAAAAATTCTTTTTTCTCCATAATTTTTTCTCCAACATTCAATGCAAAAACCAATATCAATGAGCAATTTATTTAAAAATTGAACGATTAATTTATGATATATTAAAAAGTAAATGTGGATAGATAATTTGTGATGGAGAGAGTAGTTGGTTTGTGACAAAAATAAAGTAAACAATTTAGTAGTAAAAAATAAATCATTTTATTTAGAGTTGGGACAAATATTAAATCACTGGTTTTTTCACCGAGTCCGGCCTCGAGCTATTAGTAATGTCGGGGGGGATAAAAAATATGGAAAAAGCTGCATTGAGAAAGAAAAGAAAGATGGAAGCTTGGAAAGTAAGATACACCCAAAGGCCAAAACAATAGCGCTTGGGAATCCTAAAACCCATTAATTGTACTTCCTTGTTCCCAATAAAAACTTCGTTTCCCCACCCCCTTTTGTTATGAAAATTCTGATATGGACCGGATCCATGTGATTCAGATTTGGTCACATCCCTACAGAATGAGGAGAGAGAAAGAAATGCAGTGATGTGGCCAAATTTGAACCGCATGGTCCAGTGGGCCCGGTCCATATCAGAAGTGTTCCTTTTGTTAAGCGTTGTGGCATTAGCCAAATGTGATAAATTCCGCACGTGCGAAATTTATCATTATTTGTCGGATTAAAATTTTGACGTTAAAAATTAATTTAAAACGAACACATTTCATATTTTGTAATGATACCTGTCGTGTTTTGTGTTTAAGATACTTGTTCTGAAACTGTTACAGATACTAATGGAGCCAATCAAAGAGTCAATCAAGACTATAATCAAGGGAGCAAATCTTTCATTTAATTGATTGTAATTAGTATTGTAATTAATATAGAGTTGTTTCCTTTCATTTTATTCATCATGTAAAGATGTATATATATGTGATGTATCATAAACATTTCACAATCAATGAAATACATTCTTTCTTTCACATAATTTTTCCACTCTTTATATTTCTACATGATATCAGAGGCACCTACTTCGATGTTGGATCCCGTTTATGTTCACGCTCCAGATGTCCAGTCCTAGGCTTGAAGGGGTGTGTTGAGAATCCCACATCGACTAACTAGTGATCAAATTTGTTCTTTATAAGGATTGGGCAATCCTCTCCCTCTTGAGGTACCTTTTGAGGGATAGAATTAGGCTCAAATTTATTTTCTACATAATTTTTATATGTAGTTCGAAATTTTTTTTCAAGTTCGCCCCCTTTTTTTTTTTTTTGTGTGTGCAGTTTTTATAGGTAAGTCTGTTTACTATTACAGTTTTTGACCCCTCCCCAATAGACAATTCCTCGCTTCATCCTGAATTGAATGATGTGACATATGTACTTTGAGTGATGTTAAGTCTGAATGCATATCATCGCAGTTCCTCTTGAGGATAAAGGTTCGCTCAAATTTACAACTTTGTATTCAGGTCCAGTGCATAAGGATATGTTTCACTGGCGAGCAACGATTATGGGTCCCAGTGGCGAAGCTAACAATTTATTTTTGGGGCACAATTAAAATTGACAAAATAAATTTATAAGAGTATATAAAATATTTTATTACAATTGTTCTCTATGCGTTTTTATACTTTAATAATATTCTATAATTACATAATTTTCGATAGTATCAAACACATCTTTCTCAACAAATGCAATTAAACTATCATTCAACCACTGATCTCCAATTCGATTGCGTAGACGATTCTTGACAAAAGTTATTGCAGAAAATACTCTCTCAACTGAAGCAGTAGCATTTGGTAGAATTAAAGCCAATGTCAAAAGCTTATAAACTAATTGGTAAACTTGATACTTGTTTTTTGCAAATAACCTTTGTGAAAAGCTCACTAAAACCCTGTAATCCTTGAAACTCTTCACTCATACGCATGTCAATAATATATGTATCAAGTTGATCATCCATTGCTAAGATATGTCCTGCATCAAAATCCAATGGATATTATCTACATAGTCGAATCAATTTGTTCTTGTCAAAATCAGTAAAGGATCCATTTGGACGCAAGTACGCAACACAAATTATTAGGTCACTATTCACCTCCGAAAAATGATTATTCAATTCTTGAACGACCTATAGGCCTAAACATATCTTCCATGTCAGGAACATTGATACTGTGAGATCCACAAAACGACGAAACAATCTCAATAAAAGAATCACATCCATCATCCCTCAATGTTTGGAGCTTCAATTTCAGATTCATCATGTCCACGGAAGGTCAAACCTTGACGTAAGAGATAGCGAACACAATCAATAGACGTGTTCAACCGAATTCGATAATCATTTTGAGTTTGATTTGATTGCTTAATAAGACAAGTTCGGATATTGTGTCCCTGATCCTTGAAAAATTCATACTTGATTCGAGAATGATTGTGTACACTACTTGATTTTGCAACGTGCTTTGTAATGAATTCTTTCTTTTTCCAGTTTGAGAACCCATTGTTAACAAATGAACCACATCCATCACTGAAAAAATAACAATATAAACAAAATACGGCATCTTTTGTTATACTATACTCCAACCAACTAGAATTCTCATTATACCATGACATACAAAATCGCCTTTCTTTCGTACCAATATCAAGAAATAGCAACCATATTATATATGGATTTCACAAAAAATGTACATAAATATTGAAGATTAAAGAAGCATTAAAAGGGTTACCTATTTAATTCAAATAATAAAGGATGATGAGGATTGATGATTGAAGACAAAACAAACCCTAAGAGTTTGGGGGGGAATCCGCCATTGTGTTTATTGTTGTTGAGACTTGAGTAACAGAGAGAAATGAGCTGTGACTTTTGCTATCTTGAAGACTATTTTGAAGACTTTTGCTCCGTGTAGACTTGTAGTCTACAATTTATAGACTATATATTTTTTATTTTTTTTTATGAAATCTTATAGACTAGAGTTTTTTTTTTTTTGGCGCTAAATAAGCTATAAACTAGAGTTATTCACACTTCTGTTCACCATTTTCTAGTAGTAATTTTTTTATATTAAATAAATATTATAGTCTCTTACACACTTAAACTTGTTACAATTCACGAACTAAATAATTTAATTTTAAATCGTAAAGTGATTCAAAATAGGTATAATAAATAATGTTCACGGGATGAGATGTTACAAAAATAAAACTAAATCTATAAAAAAAAATTGGAAAAAACTGGTGGGGCACCGCACCGTGCCTCCGCCCGTGATGGGTCCTGCAGATAGCCCATATTCTGGTGGAGTTTTCTTAGTTACCATTCACTTTCCTCCAGATTATCCGTTTAAACCACCCAAGGTTTGTCATCAATTCTTGATTTTTGTTAATTATGTTACTATGTTTACTTAAAAAAGATTTTCGTTTAAAGATACCAGAGAACTATTTTGATCACTAGCATGTCATGAATCTTCAAAGATCAGCTTCCAGGAAAACATATTACTTCTATGGAAATTGTTTTTTGGTACTTTGTGAAACAAATGCTTGTTATGACCTCTTTAACATTTTACCTTCCACTTTTTGTTTCACTTTATGTAATTTGGAAACTGATTATGTAATTTCTTGAATACTTTCATGAATAATGCAGGTGGCTTTTAGGACAAAAGTTTTCCACCCAAATATCAACAGCAATGGAAGCATATGCCTTGACATTTTGAAGGAGCAGTGGAGTCCTGCCTTAACAATCTCCAAGGTTCTATTACCATACTGTATACCTTCTAAAAGCTTAACGTACTGCTTACATAACTCAAAAAGGAAAATCAGTAATTTGGAGTTCCACTTTACCATTGTTTGCTCTAAACCTTCTAATTTGCCATATTTTACTGTGCCAGTTCACGAAGGGTTTACATGAAAGTTGTAGCCTTGTTTTGGGAACGAAAAACATTATGTGCATGACTTGTTGGACAGTATAGTGATTGAGTTTCTAACGTAATGATGGAAACATTTATTGTTTACTCTAGAATCATTGTTCCCTTTTCTTGACATCTCTCTCTAAATGCTTTCGGGGAAACTTTTGTGCAAAATAATTA
Organism: Vinca minor; assembly: GCA_026122235.1. NCBI lineage: Eukaryota > Viridiplantae > Streptophyta > Magnoliopsida > Gentianales > Apocynaceae > Vinca > Vinca minor. The sequence goes on along the minus strand of JAOCZM010000100.1, from coordinate 5,477,195 downwards.
TAGGTCCTGCTTTCAATATGTTCTTTGTTGACGGACCCAAATCCTGATGATCCATTGGTGCCGGAGATTGCTCATATGTATAAGACAGACAGGAATAAGTATGAGACAACTGCCAGGAGCTGGACTCAGAAGTATGGCATGGGCTAAGGATGCTTTGGTATGTTTAAGGGGAAGGCCTTTGTTTCCGAATACTTTTCTCTGTGTATTGTCTATATGAAGTAGTTTGAAGGTGTCTTCAAATCTTAAAGTGGACTAAGGGTGGTAAGACATGCCTTAGAAACAGAAGGTTTGGAATGGAAATGGGGGAAAAGTAGAGATTATTTAATAAATTGATAAACGGAAGTGATCACCATTTTTTTTTTCTAACAGTATAAAAAGGAAAACACCATTAAGATCTCGAAATTGCAAAAATCCAAATTTCTTAAATATCAAGAAAAACCACCCTACTAAGAGTGGCTTGGCAGGCATGGATGATTTTAGACTTAACGTGGAAATGCCAAAAAGTTACCCATGGACGTAGAAGTTTTAGGATGCATTTGTTTATCATTCTCTTACATTCACCGATATAAAAATTTCGACGAACATCTCATTTAAAAACAAATTACCAAAGAAATTATTAAACAAAAACAATTCAAAACTATTCCCATTGTTTATTTGCATCATCATTTAACCGTACTATTACGAAAAATTGCACATATGGTCAGGGGTGGATTCATGATTGAAATTTAGGGTGGTCCCTCTACAATTTAAATTATAGAAGAAAACGATTATCGGCAAAAGTATACCAATATTACATAACCAAACGATAGTTTAAATTACAACTCAAAAGTAAATGTCTGATTCTAATTCAGGGCAATTGCATCCTCCTCAACTTGGAAAAATTATCATCCATCTTGACACTCTAAAAAAACGATGTTGAGGAGAATCGAACCTAGGCTACTGGTGTGAACATTTAACACTAATAACATATAGGCCAACTTTAAAAAAAAAAAAAAAAAAATCTTCTCATACTACTTTACAAACTCTCGACGTGTGATATTGAGAGAATCCCAGACAAATCGTACATTCTCTCAACACTATTGAAATATTGAGAATTAAATTTCAACAAATGTCAATACTAAGATCATATTTATACAAAAAAAATAAGCTCAGGTAGGTGTGAATGTACATAGTGCTCTCAGCTGTGGAGTTCTTCTCCTCAAATAAATAATTTGGTTGGTTTTTTCTTTGTAGATAGAAATGGAAATTAGCAGCTTAATGTTAATGTCACTGGAAATCATACACAGGATTCTAACAACTTATTATTATTAGCATTTTGTTCTTAATTGTTATGGTGCGCATTAAGAAAAAGGAAAAAAAAAATAGTTATAGTTAGAAAACTTAAATATAGATTTTTTTAACGGACTAAAAATTACAAACTATCACACAAATCAAACCCATCATTTGAGTTGGTGAGTACGATCAAATTTTGACAATATTAGAGCTTGTTTTATGAGATTGAAATATGAAGACTAAAATCTAAAATATTATTATATGGATCACAAAACTTATAAGTGATACTATTACACCACTGATCTTGAGTGGTCCTGCGCATACCTTGACCACCATGTAAATTCGTCCCTGCATATTGTACCATTACACCACTGATCTTGAGTGATCCTGCGCATACCTTGACCACCATGTAAATCCGTCCCTGCATATAGTACCAAGGGCTAGTAGAAATGAACGAGAAATCCCATATCCATCGATGACCCCCATTTCTTCTCTTGAAAATTGAATGTGTTTCTTTAAAGTCAATGAGTAATAATTGTTCATGTTTAACGTCTTCCTCCCTAAAGTTAACCGTCACTTTTCTCAAAACATTAATTCTTCACACCTACTTTTGCTATGTCAAATGACACACCTCAAAATTGGCGAACACTTTATGGGTGTGCTTAGATTGAATATAATTTTTTGAGTTTAGTTTGGGTTTGAATCTCAAACTCATATCCAAATCAGATTTGAATTGAGTATGAAAATAAAATCTGAAGTGTTAAATCATTCCCAGATCAAATCTCAAATTCAATCCAAAACTGATTTAGGTTTGAGTTTGAGTCTCAAACCAGACACAATCCAAGCACAGCCTATATCTCTAATAGGGCCAATTTTAATTTTTTTTCAATTAAAATAAAAAGAGTCCAAAGGCATTTCTGTCTTGCTGACCAAAATATATTCAATTTAGCCAATTTTTAGCTAAATAGACTTAGCCAACAATCATTTCTCTAACAATAAAACCACTAATTTTCATGTGCAACTCTCTAATACTTCCTCTTCACACACTTGTATATTATTCTATAGCAATTTAGCTTCAGACGTCACACAATGTGTAATTACTAACACTAATTCATTTGAAAGACTAGAGCTTTTTTTTAATACTTTTTTTATAGCAACAACAACAACTTAATTTGTAAAAAACACAGAGATATTAGATTAATACTTAAATGAATATCCATTCTCATATTGTTTGTTTCCATTTTCATATGCTACTACAATAATTTTCACATATGGCAGGACAAATGAAGTAAAACGGAAAAATGTCCAGGTACTGGAACAAACTACATGTTCAAACAAATCATATATGTGGTGTACATAAACTATCAAGAAACTTGTAAGGTTCTAAGTATACTTCTAAATCTCATATTGCATTCCAACCTGCAAAAACTGTCCTGGGGGAATTTTAAGTGATGAAATTGCTGATCTGGAGTTCTTCTGAAAGAATCTGTAGAAGTAATCAATTAAAATGTGAGATAGCCATCCATTTGTTTTCTTTGATTTAAGGATGGTTCTTCCCGCCACAAAAATGACTCCTTTCTGCAATGCTTGATCCAACTTTTGTGCTTCTTCTTCGCTTTCAGAAATCTCACATAGTTTGCTTACTATTGTAGCAATAACATCTACTTCTTCTAAACTTTGGACATCTTTATAACCAAACTGAATTAGACACCTATAAACTCCATCGATCCCCAATGTTCCTACATCAAGGCGCTCCTCGGGGAGGACTGTTTTGATTGGTAATGTCCTTATGGTCACAATGATGGTTATTTCTCGAAGGGAATTTGTGCTTTTGATGTAATGACGAACTATAGGTGGGATACCATTTACAAGGTCAGTGCAAAAGATGCAAATACCTTGTGGACGATAAACACAGCTCGATAGCATTTCGCCGAATTCAATTATGCTCATCTGCCTATTAGCATCATATGCAGCCTTACGACTCCTGCCACTGGTCCAAGATATCATGATCACCAGAAAGAAGGCTGCAATGGCAAAAGGAATCCATCCACCTTGTGGGATTTTGTTGAGCAATGACGAAACAAAAGCACCCTCAATGATTAAGAAGGGAACCAGAAATGCAAGTATGAATAGAAAGTGAATATCCCAAATGATGAGCATTACTAAGGTCACCAGAAATGTTGTGATTAACATGACCCATACAACAGCCACACCTGCAATTCAAGGGGTTAATTTGATCAAATTAGGCATTAGCCGTATCCAATCTATTTGTGTGGGGGATACAGAATAAGAATAGAGAAGGAAAAAGAAGAATTACCGTAGGCATTCCCTATTTCAACGCCTTGTTTGAATATTACGACAAGAACAACGCAGATAATCATGATAATATAGTTTACTTCCGGACAATAAATCTGCCCTTCGTGCTTGGAGGAAGTGTGCTTTATGGTAACTCTAGGAAAGCAACCTAAAGAAAGAGATTGCTTAACAATAGAAAATGTTGCTGATATCATTGCCTGACTTGCAACAATGGCAGCCAATGTGGATATGACGAACATTGGCCAGTAAACTGGCTTTGGAATGGAACTATAGAAAGCCGATGAAATCTGATCAGGATGCTTGGTTAAGTAAGCGATCTCCCCAGCATAACACAGGACCAATGATGGATAAACAAACAGAGTAAAAGCAAACTGCACAAAGCATAAATTTTTGGCATCAAGATCAATTAGGTAGAAAAATATTAATCATGGAAAGGAAATATGACTTGTTACATACTCCCTCCATTCCTAAATATAAGACTCTTTAGACAATTTGAGAAAATTAAGGAAGTTGTCATTTTCACCTAAACTTCCAATATTACCCCACCTTCTCTCTCTCTCACTAATACATCATAAAGAAAAGAAAGGAAAATGTTGAGGGTATATTTGAAATAAATTGTTGACAACTAATAAAAGAACCTTAAACGACAATTAATTTGGATATCTAGATATCTCCTAAACGACAATTAATAGGGAATGGAGGGAGTATTAACTAACCTGAATTGCCCTCTTATTGAAGTGGCCTAAATCAGCAAACATGGCTTCAGCCCCTGTAGTACACAAAAACACTGCACCTAAAAGCTCCCAAGCTTTTCTGCCTCGTCTCCCAAAGAACATAACAATGTAATGCGGTGACAAAGCTTTGAGGACGCTTGGATTGTGATTGAAAATGTTATATGCACCAATGGAAACATTCGCAATAAACCACAGAAACATGATCGGAGAGAAGGAGAATCCAACTTTGCTGGTGCCTTGACTTTGGAAAAGGAAAAGAGCCAAAAGTAGGACAACAGCTATAAACACAATGTATCCTGAAGAAACAATAAATTGTGAAAACGGCTTAGTTATAAAACAAAATATGGCAGTATTATAAAGTTTTAGTAAAAATTTTACTCATTAAATATAGTACCTGTAGTTACTTTTGGGGAAACAGCTTGAATCCCTGCTAGTGCTGACAAAACTGCAAGAAAATATCCAATCACGAACAAGAATTTTTGCAAATTTAGAAATAGAAAATAAAGGAAGAAAACAACTTAATTACCACTAGTAGCAGGTGTTAGAGCACCATCACCAATCACCATTGAAGTTCCTAGTAGCACAACAAAAGTGATGAAATTCTGAGCCATTTTACTTTTCTCAATAAAACTCTTGGCGTTTGATTTCATGGCACTCTCATGAGTTTTATAATATTTCATATTTGCATCAGATTCCAATCTCGTACTTTGGATGGTTAATTTGCTCTTGAAATTTATATGCCTGCACAAAAAAGAATACAAAGCAAATGTGCCCCCTTCACCATGATCATCAGCGCGAAGGACAATAAAGACATATTTGATTAAGGGGATTGCAGTCAAAGTCCAGAAAATGAGACTAAGAAGTCCAAGAAAATCATCTTCTTGGGGATCCTTTAGCCCCACAACAGATGGCAAAACATAAAGAGGAGAAGTTCCAAGATCTCCATATACCACTCCAAGAGATTGATAAGCCAAAATTAAGGTTTGCATCAGAGTGTACTCCTAAAAGAAAATAGAAAAAAAATACACCAAGCCTTCATTAGAAAATAGAAATGGACAACCATTCAAAGAAAGTCCATATTCCCTCACAACTGTACTTGATTTTGACAAAGTAATAAGATTGTAAATAATGGAATGTGATTACCCCAAAACATTATGTCAAATTATAGAAGGCAAGAGCCTACCCAAATTACTTGGGGTTAATTAAGCTTTTTTGTTGCGGTGCTTGTATTATAGATACGAATACTTCTCTTGTAAATACTATGTCTAATGTGAAAATTATTTTCATCCAAAATATTAGATACTTAAAAGAAAATCAACAAGTCCAGCGTAGTTGACAAAAATGTTTGATACCCCTGCCTATTAATTATAAAAAATTAAAAAAATATATATAAAGCACGTGGGGCTTATGCCGAAACCTTCATAAAAACAGGTGGCTTCAATAAATAACTAAACAAAAATAATACTACCTCCGTTCATTAATATTTGACACATTTCATTTTTTTGATATATTCTAAATTATTTGATATATTTTAAAATTTGATGAACAATTGTCATATTTATTTCAACTTTACTCTTAATCAATTTTATTTAATATGTTAGTGTTTCCAATCATTTTATTGGTAGGTGTAAAAAGGTAAAATGTATCAAACATTTAAGAATGGAGATATAATAATCTAGAAATTTTAATCTGTAACTATAAAAGACAACTTGTAAAATAATAAAATTCAATGATTAATTAAGAGCAAAGATAATGTCAATTGGCTAACCTTTCGTGGAGCCGGCGTAGACTTATACTTCTGTGTGAAAATCATATTATCTCCGGCAACCTTTCTCCGGTCAATTTCTCCATTGGAAGCCTTGATCTCCTCTTCATCTACATCCAATTTTGCCTTACTCTCTCTATGGACGTTACTTTCAAGATCGAAATCCTTAATCTCCTCTTCATTTACATTTATATCCGATTTTTCCATGACTGAAATTACTTCGCAAATGCAAACCAAGTCAGAAATATCACCACACAGCGGATACTCTGAATGAATTAAAGTCTCAATTACATTAACAATAACAACAATTTCAAGAAATAATAAATAGGTTTATTCTGCTAATCCTTGACCAATGATTAGGTCAATGCATAATCAAAAGCGCGCCAAACCGATCCTTTTTTAATTCTGTTTCAAAAGTTAGGTTCTTACAGGTTGTCTTATTAACTTAATTGTAATTCTACTATTGTTGAGGATTCTAGTTGGTTAATTTTGTTTCGAAACGAAATACAAAATTTTATTCTATTTTCAAAACCCAATATTTTAACTTTTCGGGGTAACAATTTTATTTCCACGGAATTCAAAACTTTCAGATTTGAAAGAAATTCAAATCTTTTAGTTTGAAAATCAAATACTATATAATTAGACCCTTTTTTTATGAATAAAATTATAAATCTATATAATTAAACCTTAAAATCCCCCTTACAATTTATCCGTTCAGAATAAGGTTTCCTCCGATCAAAATTGAATACCTCATAAACTACACAAAATGCATAAGTAATGAGACATTTAATTCTGCATGAAAAGAATATAAATTTTTTTTAGGTTGAATGATTTTTTTTTTGTCAATTATAAAAATCGGGATGAGTACGTATATAATTTTGTGTTGACTGTCACTAGTCTCGAGCAAAAGAAAAAAAAATGAATTGTAAATGTGAGAGAGAATTTTAGAAGGAGACCTGATGGAACCTCTCAAATCTTCGTGGGTCCTTGATGATGCAGATGAAGAGACTCACAAGTCAGGTGGTGAAACTTGAAGATATATTTATATTTACAGATAGGAGCTTTCCTGGAAATTACCACATGGCCAGTTAAAAATCTTTCCACACGGTGAATTTGATATCTTCCAGTTCTGTTTTGACCAGGCAAAGTAATTTAATTCTTACCCAACTCTATTTCATCTGATAGGCTTAATTTAAGTAAAAAACAACTCTTATGGTGAGTAATGATTTTTTATTTATTTCTAATTATATGTCAAAATTCAAAGAATCTGTGATTTGTATTGATTTGATTTTTGAATGTATTTGAAACTCAGTACAAATCAAACTAGGAATTATTGGATGTGTCGTTATTTGTAGAAATATTTATCAATTCTACCTAAAAAGTACCTCCATTTCTAAAATATAAAATTTTCATTACATTTTGCGAAAATTAATGAAGTAAAAATTAGGATATTTTGTAATAAAATATCAATACAATATTAATTTTCTTAAATATTACTTATATACCACTTCTATTTAAGTAAGTAATAATGATATTTTGATTACAAAAACGTGTTAATTTTTTACCTTCTTAATTTTCGCAACATGTAATGAAAGTCTTATATTATATTTAGGAATGGAGGTAATAATATTTTTAATTCTCAGTGTATACTCCTTTATGAAAAATTCAATCATATAACCATCTTTTTTAGAACGACCCCACAATTCCTCACACGATTTGAGTGTAGTCTACATGTAAATGTGGGTTCCACCCAATTCAGTTAAGAACACTGTAGGGTCAGTCCCACAAAAACGATTTTATGATTGATTGACCCTCCTTTATATGGGGAAGCAAAGTTTGAATTCCACAATACATCTTTTCAATTCAGCCAAAAAAAAAAAAAACTTTTTTCACAATATAATTGTAGTAGCTTGTTTTTTTTATCATTTTCCTTTCATCTGAGTAGTATATCCTTGTCACAATATAATTCACACAAGGAAAAGAAGGAGAAAAAAAAGAATAAATTATTGCGAGTAGCATAGTACATAAGTTACTTCAATTAAAGTGTTACAGAAAATGATATAAAAAATTAGGAAAATTTGTTGAATTCTTATAAATCATAAATATACACATAAATTAATTAATATTAGATTCTCAACACATTCCTTAGAACATGATTGAATTCCTTTTGAAGCAAAAAACACTTTATTCTTTTTATATTCGAAAGAAATAAGAATATTTTCCTTTGGAGGGAAAATAATAAGATCTCATTAGATGTTTGTGTTGCACAAAGGGGTAGATATATCACACATTCTAGTGACATTCTTAAATTTTATCATATTTACCTTTAGAGTTTAACGATACACCTTTACTACCAATAAAAGTTTTCATATCACAAAAAATCTGAACCGGTAAATATAATAGTGTTGATCTTGAAAAAAATTCACGTTTTCTTTGTCTAATCGAATGTCAAAAGACGCCTCAACCTGAACTAAACGGCGATATTTGATGTTGTCGTCATCTCAAAATTAACCTTAAAAAAAGCTCCAATATGGGAAAGAGCAAATAGTTTTTTTGGCCACAAAACTAGTTATGAGTGTTATATATGCCACAAATCAATTTTTCGTGCTTTTTCTGCCACTAAACTAGTAACTGGTGTTATATTTGCAATAAATCATTTTTTAGTGTCTTTTCTGTCACGAAACATTTTAAGAGTGCTAAAAATGCCAAAAAAAATAGAGGAGAGTGGTGGTGCTAAGGCGGAGTTGGAGTTGGAGGGCAAACTAAGTATGAGATAAAAATAATTTCAAATAAACCCCTAAAATCACATTTTTATATTCAATTGGGTACTTAATGTTATTTTTTTATACTTAACCCCTTCTTCCCAAATTTATCAAAACTCTCACCACCACCTTCTTGAACAATGCCATTAATTTCAAAACTCTCACCCCTTGCCATTATAGCCTAAAAAACTAAGAAGCAAAACAATGCCTACCGTTTCCGTCAAATTCAAAGCCAGGAACAAGTTTAATCTTTTTTATAATCACAAGTTCTGTTGTAATTCTCTTTTCCATTTTCTATTTTATTTACTATTTCTGGTACTTCAAATTCTTGGTGGATTAAAGTCACCTTTATTGTTAATCTTTTGGGTTATTGTGTAGATAAAAGTAAAAAATTAGTTTTTTTATGAGTACATGCCTAATCGTAGTTTACAAGAATCTCTATTTACTGAGTCGTCGTCAAATTTGTATTTGAATTGGAGTAGAAAGTTTGATATAATTTTTGATATTGCAAAAGCATCGGTCATTTTGCACCTTGAATGTGATCCACCTGTGATTCATGGAAATGTAAAGCCCAGTAGTGTGTTACTAGATTCAGATTACATAGCTAAGCTTTCCGATTTCGGGTTGTCAAGAATTAAAGCTTGAGGGTGAATTTGGGGTTGATTTGTTTAGTCAAGACTTGGGGAAGAGTCGGGAGCTATGTAAAAGTCAAGAACTTTATGGAAATTCGAGTACTGAGACTCCTCCAATTGGGACACCAGTTGGGAAGGGGTCAAGTATAAAAAAAATAACATTAAGTACCCAATTGAATATAAAAATGTGATTTTAGGGGTTTATTTGAAATTAATTTTATCTCTTACTTAGTTTTCCCTCCAACTCCACCTTAGCATCACCACTCTCCTCTATTTTTTTTGGCATTTTTAACACTCTTAAAATGTTTCGTGGCAGAAAAGGCACTAAAAAATGATTTGTTGCAAATATAGCACCAGTTACTAGTTTAGTGGCAGAAAAATCACGAAAAATTAATTAGTGGCATATATAGCACTCGTAACTAGTTTTGTAGAAAAAAAAGCTATTTGCTCTATGGGAAATGATGAAATTGCTGATCTAAGTATAGTTCTAAATATCGTATTGCATTCCAACTTGTAAAAACCTTTATGGGGGATTTTAAGTGATGACATTGTCGATGTGGAGTTCTTCTCGAAGAATCTGTAAAAGTAATCAATCAAAATGTGAGATAGCCATGACATTGTATAAGGATGGTTCTTCCAGCAACAAAAATGACTCCTTTCTGCAATGCCTGATCCAATTTTTGTGCTTCTTCTTCACTTTCACAAATTTCAAAATATTTCGTGCAATGCACATGGCTTAAATTCTAGTAATAAGAGTGGTTTGGCGGCCATGCATGATCTTAGCGTTGATGTGAAAAATGTTGCAACCCCCGTATCACATGAGATAACTTTGAATGATATACATTCAATAATGATGACTTTAAACATTCATTATTGTCTCGAGATATCCATTTGTCATAGCAAGTTCGTTTACCAAGTAAGTGTTCTTAGGCAGTAATATTAAGAGTGATGTAGGATTTGATCTGCCACCAAATCTTGTCTGGCGGTTAGATGGGAATTTATTTAATTTGGTAATTAATGTTCTAATGTTTATTTTTTACACTCGATTGACTATGGATGATTAATTTTAATATATTAGTCATTTAAGTCTATGGGAATCGGGTAGCTCAAGTGGTAAGGCTATCCGGCCGTCCCGTGGTCGATTCCTATATCTCCCCTTATGGGGCAATAAATTCTCCTCCTTGTGAGGCCAAGTTCCCTCCCCGGCTTGGGGCATGCTACAATCTCCCGATCTAGGGTATTCTCCGCTCTTCCCCTTCGGGGGCAATCGCCTTCGGGCCTCAAAAAAAAAAAAGTCATTTAAGTCTTTATTAAAAACCATTTTCTTATATACTTCTTTTCTAAATGGTTTTAATATTTGTACTCCTCTCAACAAACAAAAAGAAAAAGAAAAATAGACCAAATTATTGTTGGGTGAAAAAGCCTAACTTCTGCAAATTTATATTCTAGTAAACAACCATATAAAAATGTCTTTTACTGAATTATGTTCATTACAGATTTTAAATAAGAATTAAATGCGTTTAGCTAGCAGGCCAAAATAGAAAGATATTAAATTAAATAAGAATTAAATGCCTTTAGCTGGCAGACAAAATAAGACGATATTAAATCAACTCCGTATAAAAAAAAATCTCTACTGTTAAAAGTAATGACAATCAATAGTTCTCAATTTTTTTCAAATTTAATTTTTATTGAGTTTCCAACACATTCAATGATCAAACAAATTACAAATTAGGTTGTTTTAAATTCGTATTCCTTCAATTACATATAATCACTGATTTTCTTTGCCTGGCCAAAAAAGGAAGATATCAAATTGGCATATATTTAGATGGAAAAAATTCGATATATACCTGGGCTATATGTGGGGGTTGTGGATCAGCTAGTCATGATCAGTACATCATCACTGTTTTGATTAAAAAAAAATAAAAACACCTCAAAAAGTCCACCAAAAGGGGGAGTATTTTTATTATTTTAATCAAAACTGTGATGTGGCTGAATGTGGACCAAGTGGTCCATGACCACTTGGTAGTCCAAGTCTATATCAGAATTGTTCATTTAGATGCTTTCAATTTTAAGGCGCCGATTTAGTTTCTTCAATGGTGAAAATGTTTAAATTTGAGTAAATCTTCCTACATGTCCGTATTTAGAGATCTGCATGTGGTAGAATTAATTCCATTAATCTGAGAAAATCGTCATGTCTGTCCATATTTAGAGACCTGCATGTGCTAGAATTAATTCAATTACTGCATTTCGTATAATTTCTTTGAGTAATTTTTTTAGAGGCTTGCAAATCAGTGAAATCTTTCTACTATTTATATTTACCGATATGAGTTTTCCTTAAAATTTCCAGATCAGTAAAATCTCTATACGTAGAAGCAAAGTAAAAATCTTACGAAAATCTATATTTCTAGTGGGCTTTTTTTAATTCAGCAAAATAATAATAAAACAACTCTGAAGATGAGTAGTCATTTTTTTTCGACGAATTTTAATTGATGAACATATTGTTTTTTGGTTGAATTTTGAAATAATTCAGTAATTTCAACGTTGATTTTATTTTATTTTATTGATGAATTTTAATTTAACTGTTGTAGTTCATGTTTATGAATTTATGTGGAAAATGTTATGAATTTTGCATTAAAGTAATGATCTTTCCATTTTTTATTCTTGATTTTCTATATTTTTGCTTTTTTTTTAAAGAGATTTTCTATGTTTTTGGTGATATGAGTTCCTTCTTTTCTGTTGGATTTTTGGGGGATTTTGGATTGCATGTTGAATTTTTATTCATTCTACGATTTTTTATTCAATTCGTTATGTTTTTTTTGTTTTTTTTATTTTGTGGATTATATGAAAAGTACATTTTTTTTGCATATTCAGGAGTGAAAATTTTGGGTCAACAATTAAGCTAGTTCATGATTAGACGTGGATGAAGGTGTTGTGCAACAACTTTTCTTTTGGAATAGGTGTTTGAATGATGTTATCGTAATGGCTTAGAGGATTTGGAGTATAATTAATGTTATTGTAATGGCTTAGAAGGTTGTGGTGGGGGAGGGAGAGGGGGAGTAAGAATCGATCTCAGAATCTCATTTAGGAAAGGAGCAACCTCAATCATTGGACAAGAAGAGAGGTTGAAGAAGAAGAGGAAGAGAGCTAGGGGTGGGGGGGCGTAAAGTTGAAGAAGAGATTTGAAAAAAAAACATGTGCATATGATTTTAGCATCTCGCAAATACATTGGGAATCAAAAAATGTTAAAATTGCTAAAAATGATAAAAGTGGATAAGCGGAAATAAGTTAATGACCTGAACGGCTAATCATTCGGACATTGTCATAAAAGAAACAACTTAATACAACAACAATCAAACCATATGGAAAGTGGTACATCTTGGAAATGCAAGCTTAAACTCTTGATTTTTCTTTTCAGAACTTGTTTACTACTTAACATCTTGCTATTGAATGCTAATTCTGGTTTATCTGAGATAACATACACCTAACATCTTTACTCTTAGGTCTCTCTTTTGGGTTTTCTAATGTGCATAAACAGGCAAACTTGAGGACTAAAAGCATTTGATCCTCATGTCCATTTCCCTACAACTTGGGATCAATTGCCCTCTTTGGGCTCTTCAGAAGTCATGATATTTCTCGTCCATTTCACTAAATTCATTTTCATCAGTGTGTTGGAAAAACTCGTCCGATGGAAATTTTCCCATCACTAGTACAGTGAGCAACACTCCAAAGCTGTAAATGTCACAATTGTTTGTGAACTTCAGTGTTTGGTGGTATTCTGGAGCAATATAACCTAAGGTTCCCAGCACATTTGAAGTGGTAAACATGGGTATATGCTTTTGGCATTGCTTTTGCAAGCCCGAAATCTGCTATTCGAGCATCCATATCATCATCAATCAGGACATTTTCTGGCTTCAGACCGCGGTGACTGATACGGGGAGTGTGATGCAGATGGAGATATTCAAGCCCTGCTGCTATGCCTGATGCGATCCTGTGCCTTGTTGACCAGTCCAAACTCTAATTTTCCTTCTTTCGCTTTAACAACCAAGTCTTGCAAGCTACCATTCTTCATGTGCTCATAGACAAGGTAATCACAGTCCAGCCGCGGCATATGGGCCAACGGTTTGAATTTCTGATTTGATTTAACGTATTTTCTTAGTCATTTCTTTGATATCTTCTTCAATGAGCTCTGACTTCAACTTTCTAGCAACAGGAAGTATTAATTCTAAGATTAAAATATTTTCGCAGGACAATTGTGGAGATTTAGATACTCTAGTTATTACCAACTATTAATCATGATGTGCAAACTGTATAAAAGAAAATTCAAAAAGAATTTGTCTCGAAAGAGAAAACTAGACTTCTAAGACAACTATAGATTGATCAATTTGCTTTCAGCAGCTTTCAGAAAGCAAGAAGATTTCAAGGTCTAGTACAATATCACAAAAATTTGCTTACCCCCAAATGCTTCCTTTTGCTTGTGGATGCTTGCACTTGTCAGGGTTAACAAGCAAAGATATCTGCACAAAACAAAGTAATTCAAAAACCTTAAGGAAGTGGTTTCTATATTAAACAGAGAGAAATGGACTTTCTATATTAACAAGTAATGTAAAAGTACTATCTCATTCACCTTACGATAATGCCTTTTTACATATATCTTCGGGTGATGAACGAAGCGGGAGATTAATATGTTCAAATGGATTTAATTTGAAGCATGAAAGAACCCTGCACTAAAGATGATGCAGGGCTCACTGAAGAAGATAGAAAAGCGATGACAAAGAAAATGAGTCAAATCAAATCAGAAATTCAAACCGTTGGTCAAATTAGGCACAGAAATTTTGCTTCCCCTATTAGCCCATATGCCGCGGCTTGATTTTCATTACATGGTCTATGAGTACATGAAGAATGGTAGCTTGCAAGAATTGGTTGTTAAAGCGAAAGAAGGAAAAACAGAGTTTGGACTGGTCAACAAGGCACAGGATCGCATCAGGCATAGCGGCAGGGCTTGAATATCTCCATCTGCATCAAACTCCCCGTATCAGTCACCGCGGTCTGAAGTCAGAAAATGTCCTACTTGATGATGATATGGAAGCTCGAATGGCAGATTTCGGGCTTGCAAAAGCAATGCCAAAAGCATATACCCATGTTACCACTTCAAATGTGGTGGGAACCTTAGGTTATATTGCTCCAGAATACCACCAAACACTGAAGTTCACAGAGAATTGTGACATTTACAGCTTTGGAGTGTTGCTCGCTGTACTAGTGATGGGAAAATTTCCATCGGACGAGTTTTTTCCAACACAATGATGAAATGAATTTAGTGAAATGGACGAGGAATATCATGACTTCTGAAGACCCACAGAGGGCAATTGATCCCAAGTTGCAAGGGAAATGGACATGATGAGGATCAAATGCTTTTAGTCCTCAAGATTGCCTGTTTATGCACATTAGAAAATCCCAAAAGAGAGACCTAATAGTAAAGATGTTAGGTGTATCCAAAAGAGCAATTTATGATGCTTATATAGGATTTGAAATGCTTCTTGCAACGGTTAGGTGATCACGCGAGGTAGGATTTGATCTACCACCAAATCTTGTCCGACTCTTTAGATGAGAATTTAATTAATTTGGTCATTCATGTTCTAAAGATTTATTCTAAACTCAGATTTTACTATGGATGAGATGTCTCTTAACTTGTACTCGGGTAAAGCATGAATAATATAAATAGGACAAAAGTCAATTTTCTTTACTATAAATTTGTAATTTTAATCAACGCGTATCATTTAATTAGTGTGAATATAAATTTTAAATTTAATCATTTACCAAGATAAAACTATTCTTTTTATTACTTTTCTAAGTGATTACTTGATGCATTTATATCACGTTAAATGAAATATAAAATTTACTGACCGAAAGTTTCTAAGAAATTACTAAATTTTTCTTCTTCTTTTTCTCATAAGAATACCTTCTACTGAATTACGTCCATTACAAATTTTAAATAAGAATTAAATGCCTTTAGTTGACCGGCCAAAATTAATAGGAAGATATTAATTCACCTCCGTCTAGAAAAATTCTCTACTGCTAAAAGTAATGACAACCAATAGTTTGATTTCTACTGAGTTTCCAACACATCCAATAATTCGAAAATTTTATTTTTTGTTAGAGGGAAATATTTATTTATTTATTGTTTTTGAACATGTGTTAAATCTCGATTCAACTTGCGTTTTCTTTATGAACAAAATTTGTTGATGGTAAGTACTCCCTCCATTTAAAAATATAGTTAACACTTGAAATTTTCATACGGATTAAGAATTTACTAAAATATATATAATTGAAGATAAAAATATGTGTATTTCCCTTCTTTGCCCATGAAACACATTAAAGGCATACCCTTACAAATTGATATAGTAATAATTAATAAAGGATAAAATTAGAAAAATATGCATTAAATACACGTTAATACTACAAATATAAATTATATTTTGAGATAAAAAAGACCCCAAATAGTAACCATATTATTGGATAGTGGGAGTACTAGTGCAACTATGAAATTAATGTGCATTCCAACGAATCATAGTAATGAAGCAATTAAGAATATAAGAAACTTCCAAAAAACATGAGTTCACTCTTTATAGCCTACTACCTTTATCCCTAAATATAAATCTCTTACTACATATTGTGAAAATTAAGAAAGTAAATAATAAACTATTAATATTATTCTCTTAAATAAAATTAGTGGTATACAAGAATTACATGCCTTTAGCTGGCAGGCCAAAATAGAAAGATATTAATTCAACTCCGTGTAGAAAAATCTCTATTGATAAAAGGGTAGTGATAATGCTAGAGCAAGAATCCTTCTGCAAGAGCGATTTAGGTGCATGTGACAGAATTACCCCTCTAATATATTAACTAAATCTTTTAATTATTTTTTCTATTTTCTCTCCCAATATTTTATCTCTATCCTGTCCTAATCTTTCTCTCTCTCCTAGATTTTTTCCTTATTTTTCTCTCAATCTCTCTATTTTCATATGATTTTTGTTTCCATATTTGTTGTTTTTTTCATTTTTTCCTCTCTGTTTTTTCCCTTTTTTTCTTCTCTCCATCTCCAAGTGATTTGTTTTCTTCTCTATTCTTCTCTTTCATTATCTCTTCTTGCTCTTTTGTCTAACTTTGAATTTTTTTTTTATATATATTTCTAGATAATTTTCAACTACTTTCGGTAAAAGAGGTAAATTTTATTATTTTTATTGAGCTTTCGATTTTATATTGCTGTTGAATGATTCAATGCAAGAAAATGATCTATTCGGTGAGGAAATTGAGAGAATAAAAAATAATAAAAAATAGAGAAGGAAACAAAATCACTTGGAGATGGAGAGAAGAAAAAAAAACGGAAAAAAAACAGAGAGGAAAAAACGAAAAAAAAAACAGATATTGAAACAAAAATCACGAGAGATTGAGAAAAAAATAAAGAAAGAATCTAGGGGAGAGAGAAATATCAGTTCAGGATAGAGAGAAAATATTGTGAGAGAAAATAGAAAAAATTAATTAAAAGATTTAATTAATATGTTAGAAGGGTAATTGTGTCACATGCACGTAAATCGCTCTTGCAGGAGGATTCTTGCTCTGTCATTATCACTACCCTTGATAAAAGTAATGACAATCAATAGTTCTCAATGTTTTCCAAATTTAATTTCTACTGAGTTTCCAACATATTCAATACTCAGACAAATTACAAATTAGGTTGCTTTAAATTCATATTCGTTCAATTACAAATAATCACTGATTCTTTTTTTTTTTTTCATGGCCTAAAAATGAAGATATCAAATTGGCATATATTCAGATTCCTTCAATTTTAAGACGTCGATTTAATTTTCTTAATGGTCAAAACCTATAAATTTGAGAAAATCTTCCTAACTATCCATATTTAGAGGCTTGCATGTGTTAGAATAATTCCATTCATCTGAGTAAATATTTTTGTCTGTCCATATTTAGAGACCTGCATGTGCTAGAAATTAATTGAATTACTGCATTTCGTATAATTTCTTTAAGTAAAAATCTTAGATGTCTGCATTTACTATTTATATTTACTGATATTAGCTTTCCACGAAATTTCCAGATCAGTAAAAAAAATTTCTACGCAGCAGTAAAGTAAAAATCTTACCAAAATATATATTTCTACTGCAAAATAATTAAAAAAAAAATAACTCTGAGTATGAGTAGTAACTTTTTTTCTTCTAATTATATATCAAAATTCAAAGAATCTGATTTGTGATTCAATTGATTATTCGATGTGTTTAAATTCGGAAATTATTGGATGTGTCTTTATTTGTGAAAATATTTATTCATTCTAATAACTAAAGAATGATAAACAAGAACAACACGTACGAGATCAGAGAGAGAAATATTTATTTATTGGTTTTAGACCGGTGTTAAATCTCATACAACATGTGATTTCTTATAAACACATATTTTAAGGTTACAACATTTGTTTTATCCTTATAAAAACCTATCAACTTTAAATTTTTAGTCTTAGTAAAAATTCCTTTATCTTTTTTATAATATATTTAAAATATTCCGTGCAATGCACGGGGCTTAAATTCTAGTAATAAGAGTGGGTTGGCGGCCATGGATGATCTTTGCCTTAATATGGAAAATATTGTGAACCACATGTCACGTGAGACAACTCTGAATGATATATAATTAATAATTATGGGCTTAAACATTCATTATCGTCTTGGAATATCCATTTTATCATAGCAAGTAAGTGTTCGTAGGCCGAATATTTAGGTTGATGTAGGATTTGATCTACCACCAAATATTGTCTGACGATTAGATGAGAATTTACTTGATTTGGCAATTGGTGTTATAACATTTATTTTACACTTGATTGACTATGAATGATTAATTTTAACATATTAACCATTTAAGTCTTTATTAAAAATCAATTTCATATATACTTCTTTTCTAAAATAACAAATTTTTCGTTCTGACATTTGTACCCCTATCAACAAAAACAAAGAAAATGGGACCAAATTATTGTTAGGTGAAAAAGCCTAACTTCTGCTGTTCTGCAAATTTATATTCTAGTAAACAACCATATCAAAATGTCTTATACTGAATTAAGCCCCATACAGATTTTAAATAAGAATTAAATGCATTTAGTTGGCAGGTCAAAATAGGAAGATATTAAATTGAATAAAAATTAAACGCCTTTAGCTGGCAGGCAAAAAAAGTAGATATTAATTCAACTCCGTGTAGAAAAATCTCTACTGATAAAAGTAATGACAATCAATATTTCTCAATTTTTTCCAAATTTAATTTCTACTGAGTTTCCAACACATCCAATAATCAAACAAATTACAAATTATATTGTTTTACATTCAGAATCTTTCTGCGCCCGAAGGCGATTGCCCCCGAGGGGAAGAGCGGAGAGTACCCTAAATAGGGAAGATTGAAGCATGCTCCATGCCTGGGGAGGAAAGATTAGCCTCATAAGGAGGAGAAATATTATTTGCCCCATTGCGGGGAGAAGGTGTCGAACTTGGGACCTTCAGATCCCCAGCCAGAGGCTGCCCCACTGGGCCAAACCAGTTGTTGACACATTCAGACTCTTTCAATTACATATAATCATTGATTTCTTTGCCTGACCTAAAAAGGAAGATATCAAATTGGCATATATTCATATTCCTTCAATTTTTTTTTTTTTTTGACGCCACGATGGGCGATTGCCCCAATGAGAGAGAATAGCTCCACATTAGGGAGAGAGAACACCCTAGATACGGTAGAATAAAGTTTACCGCACGCAAACAGAGGGTATCGAACCCGGGACCTCTCGGTCACGGGCCGGCCAATGCCCCACTGGGCTACTGGCCTCTTCGATATATTCCTTCAATTATAGGACGTCGATTTAATTTCCTCAATGGTCAAAACCTATAAATTTGAGGAAATCTTTATGCATGTCCATATTTAGTGGCATGCATGTGTTAGAATTAATTCCAATAATTTGAGGAAATCTTCATGCATGTCCATATTTAGAGACTTGTATGTGCTAGAATTAATTCAATTACTGAATTTCATATAATTTCTTTTAGTAAAAATCTTAGAGGCCTAGATGTACTATTTATATTTACGGAAAATTGGCGCTCCAGGTCCAAAAATTATTTACAATTTTTGCGTAAGGTTCAAAAGCAATATTTTTACACAGTTGTATACAAAAAACAATTTACAATTGGTGGACTCCATGCTTCCATAAAAAAATTGAGCTGGTCAACAAAAAAACAACTCTGAGGATGAGTACTGAGTAGTAACTTTTTTTCTTCTAATTATATATCAAAATTCAAAGAACATGATTTGTAATTCAATTAATTATTTGATGTGTTTAAATTCAGAAATTATTGGATGTGTCTTTATTTGTGGAAATATTTATTGATTCTAATAACTAAGACTGATAAATAATAACAACAAGTACAAGATTATAGAGGGAAATATTTATTTATTGTTTTTAAACAGATGTTAAATCTCATGCAACATGTGATTCCACTACAAAAAAAATTAACTGTTAGGACGAACTTTTCGTGACGAATTCAATTTTCGTTACGAAAGGTCTAATTTTCGTAACGAAATTCGGAATCGTTACGAAAAGTCGACCTTTCGTAACGAAAAAAATATTCGTCACTAAAAGTAGTAGTTTCGTTACGAAAGGTAAAACACATTTTCGTCATGATAGGTAAAACTTTTCATGACAAACACCTTTTTCGTTACGAAAGGTTGACCTTTCGTAACGAAACAAAAATTTGCCACGAAAAGTTTCGTCTTAAAATAATTTTTTTTTTTTTTAAGAATATACATATATAAGTATGATATAATTTAGAATATAATTTTAATTTTTATATTTGTTTAGTCTTTATATTAAAAGTATTACTAAAAATAGTATATATGCAACTAGAATAATTTTATTCTTATTTGTTATAACAACTTAATACACAAATACATTGACGAAAATGTATTAATTTTAATTTAATTCATAAAAAAAAATAACAACACAAAGAGAAATTAAAATAACTAAAGGTTCAAAATACAAAACTTCATTATAATAAATATAATAGGAACAATAAGTAATAAATGACCAACGTAGCTCAGTGGGCAAGTGCATGACATACAAGTTGGAGGTCTTGAGTTCGATTCCCACTTCTATGAAAATGTGGGTATTTTATTCAACATTATTGTAGGGGGCTCGGCTCCAGTGGGTGAATTGGGGCACGGCTCGGAACTGGCTTGGCTCCATTGCTTTAAATTTTAAATTTTTTGTAAAACTTTTGGTAACGAACTTTGATACTTTTAGTAACAAATATTTCGTTACGAATTCTCACATTTCCTAACGAAACTATTTCGTCACTAATACCTTTAGTAACGAAAATGGTGGTTCGTTAGGAAAGACCTTTAGCGACGGGGCTCTCAGGACGAACTTGGTGACGAAGGTTTTTCGTAATGAATTTTTTTACCTTTCCTAACGAAAATTTTCATTACTAAATGTCTTTTTTTTAAGTGTTCCTTATAAACACATATTGTAAGGTTGCAACGTGTATTTTATCCTGATGAAAATATATCAACTTTAAATTTTTAGTCTTAGTAAACAAAAAAAAATATTTTTTATAATATATTTAAAATATTTCGTGCAATGCACGAGGCTTAAATTCTAGTAATAATAGTGGTTTGGCGGCCATGGATGATATTGACCTTGATGTGGAAAATGTTGTGAACCCCGTACCATATGAGATAACTCTGAATGATATATAATTAATGAGCATGGACTTAAACATTCACTATCGTCTCGGAATATTCATTTTGTCATAGGAAGTTTGCTTATCAAGAGTTCGTAGGCAGAATTAGGCCTGCAAATGGGTCGGGTTTAGACCAGTATTCGATCCGAATCCGAAAAAATTGTTCGGATTCGGTAAGAACTCCAGACCCATATACTCGCATCCGAATTTGAATCTGTATAAGAGTAATAAAACGATTTACGAATCTGAAATATAAAAAATCGGATCTGTTAGACTTGGATCTGTTTCTGCACATATATATAACTTTATCATCATATATGAAAGAAAGTGTATGAATAAAAGTTAAAAAACATATCATTTTTCAGTTGTTTCCTTGTATTTTCATAAAAAAATTGCAACTGTTTACTTCTCTTTTCATCATAGTTGAGAGCCGCCGCCACCGTTGAAACGTCTCTGCTGGTCCGGCTCAATTGCTCAAGTGTTGGTCATATTTATATTTGAGTTTTTGACTTTGAAAAGTATTATTGGGGTGAAGTATTATGATTATGGATTGTATTCTATTTTGTAGAATTATTTATGGATTGTAGTATAATTGGGGTGAAGTAACATCTGATATGTAAAATTGTTAGATTAAACATATATGTTTTTAACCAGCCAACATAAAAAAGTAAAAAAAAAGAAAATTTGGCTTTTTGAAACGGGTTTTACCGGATCTGTATCCAGATCCGATGGACGGATCTAGTAACCAATTATTCTAGATCCGTTCGGATCTGGATTCGAATTCGATATGAAAAATTAAAAAATGATATGGATCCGGAATACACGGTTTCGTATCCGTTTGCAGGCTTAGATAAAATATTCAGGGTGATATAGGATTTGTTTTACCACCAAATATTGTCCAACAGATAGATGAGAATTTAGTTAATTTGGCAACATTTATCCCCTAATTTCAATTAAAAGATTTTTACTTTCTTTTTAATTAAAAATATTTACTCACGTATATAGTACGAGGCCGTTAGGCTAATTTTCCTTTATATAGGGGAGCAAAGTTTGAATTCAACAAAAAATGCCTCTTTTTTTTTTTTTTTTCAAGAAGGGATCGAAATATTATTACCAAAGGGAAAATAAATCGTACATACACCAAGCACTGCTACTGGCCATCCAGTAGCCTACTTACATCAATAAATATCAAAACAATAATCGCCTATCTTTACCCATCACTCTAGCTCTCCGCTAAGGATAAATCTGAAGCACGTAACCTCTTATTACGCCACGATGTCATCCATTCCAGACTCCGGGCCTTGATCCTTTGAATAATCTGAGCCGGATTAGGGCTTGCCCCATCCATTGCACCATATATACTCTTATTTCGCCAGTACCAAATGGAACTCACTGTTTCCCTAAATAAATACGCCCAGTCAATTTGTCGAAACTGCCCCCGCCGGATATCACATATGGGTTGCAGTTGTTCATCTACCCAGTCCCTAGTTGATGACGCCGACCAAAACCGCTCCGTTGCCCCATCCATTATCAAACCTTTCCAAACTGCCGTACTCGACGGACAATCTCTAATTGCATGTAGCATCGTATCCACATTGGACTGACAAATCGTACAAAAAAAGGTGACGGGGCACAATATCTGTTAAACAGCAGCCCGGCTGTGGGGAGTATCTCATGTCTCAACTGCCAAAAGAAGAAAATTATACCTGTGTGGGCCCATTTGTTGCCAAATTCGACGCCACCTCTCAGCTTCATCCTCTCCTCCGGACCGTCCGAGCTGTTTATATACAGCCTGCAAATGGAGTTTATCAGAGTCTGAACTTCTAAGCTTCAGTTCCCCTATCTGGCTTCGAGCTAAAGTTGACGGGTTTACAGGACCCCATTCCATTTCCGCCTTCAGTATATCTCTAATCCCATACAAGCTATTCCAAGTTCTGGAGCTATTTTGTTTCTTAGCCCATGGCGAAAAAAGATTTCCATATTTCGCCCAAATAATCCGAGCCCAAAGGCTATCCCCATTACACAATAGTCGCCACCCCAGCTTGACCAATAATGCAGTATTCACATCTCGCATCCGCCTAATTCCGAGTCCTCCATTTTCCACTGGTTGACAAATCGCCTCCCAGGCTAGTGTGTGGAGCTTTCGTTCATGTGTTTCCTCACCCCAAAAGAACTTCCGATTCAGTTTTTCAATCTCCTCCAACGTCCCTGTGGGCAATGCAAGTGTCTGCATAGAGTAATTCGGTATTGTGGAAGTGACTGTCTTTATTAATAAGGTGCGGGATGCTCGATACATAGTCCGAACCTTCCACCCACTCAACTTCGTCCTCACTTTATCAACCAGACCACCAAACATACCTTTGTTCAAACGCTTATGTAACACCGGAATTCCAAGATAATTCTCTAGATTCGAAGTCAGTGGTATACCACATTTCGCACTAATAGCCCTTGCCACCGCCTGATTCGTATTTTTTTATACAAACAGTTTTGATTTTCCCGTGTTGACCTTCTGCTCAGACACCTCGCAAAAATACTGAAGCGTGTTCTCCATTATTTCCGCTTGCTCTTCACTCGCTTCCCCAAATAAAAAGAGATCATCAGCAAAAAATAGATGGGACAGCACCGGACCATCCATACCAAATTTAATCGGCTTCCATCTCTTCTCACACACTTGTTTATTGATTGCATCTCCTAATACCTCCATACATAAAACGAATAGGTACGGCGATAATGGATCCCCTTGTCTCAACCCCCGCTGAGGCTTAAATCCTTCCAACTTATTCCCAATCCATAATACCAAAAGAGACACCGACGAGATACAAAACATAATAATCTTTTGTAACTCATCACTGAATCCTACTTTCTGTAATATCTTCTGCAAGAATGTCCAACTAATTCGATCATAGGCTTTTTCCAAGTCAATTTTCGCTGCCATCCATCATTTCGTCCCTGACTTTTTCCGCATACTATGAATCGCTTCCTGTACGATCACCACATTATCCACTCCTTGCCTTCCTGGAATGAAGCTGCATTGATTATCGCCTACTAACTTTCCAATTAGTGTTTTTAATCGGTTAGTAACTACCTTCGTAATACACTTAACCACAACATTGCATAGTGCAATTGGTCTGAACTGCGAAATCCGCTCCGGGACTTCTATTTTAGGGATGAGTGTAATTAAAGTTTCATTCATGTGTATCGGAAACTCTCCATTTGTCACCGCTGCTTGTACAAACCTCACTATATCCCATTCCAACTATCACCCC
Organism: Vinca minor; assembly: GCA_026122235.1. NCBI lineage: Eukaryota > Viridiplantae > Streptophyta > Magnoliopsida > Gentianales > Apocynaceae > Vinca > Vinca minor. The sequence goes on along the minus strand of JAOCZM010000100.1, from coordinate 5,452,677 downwards.
AATATTTCTGAAAGAACACGGGCGGAAAGCCGTCTGGCCCCGGAGCTTTCAACGCCCCCATCATTTTCATAGCTTGGAACACCTCACCATTGGAAACCGGTCTGTTAAGTAATCTCTTCTCAGAGTGGCTTAACTGAGGGAAGTCAAACTCCCTTAGAACAATATCTCCTTAAAAAAAAAATGCCTCTTTTCACCATGTAATTGGATAAAGATCCCTCCCCCTCCGTTAATTGTAACCATGTAAACTTTTTTTTCCCTTCTGAAAGTATAACAATATAGTTCCTACATGTAAAAGAAAAGGCAAATTGGTGAAATTCCTCCACAAATATTTTACGATTGGTGACTTGGATCATAAACAATTATTTTATCAAAATGGGTAATGGGTAATGGGGCAGGTTATACATATAGGTTTTTATCAAAATACCGAAAATATCCATATGTATTGATGGAGTAATTTGAAATTTGTGTTGACTAATAGTTGATTAGCGATTTTTTGAACAGAATGACCCATGGTACAAATACGCAAATTGTTTGAATATCTAAAAGAAAAGAAAAAAAAATCAGGGACCCAAGTCACCAATCGTAAAATGTCTGGGGAAGGATTTCACCAATTTGCCAAAAGAAAAAACAAAAAGAATAAATGATTTCATTTAACCTTTTCCTCATTTATTATAGTTATTACGTATTACTCCATCCGTCCTAAATTGATACTACAAGTGAGTTACCATAATATCTATTATTATTAATATTAATGATATGATTCATAAGTTAATGAAGTTTTCATTCCTTATATAATATCAATTTTGAGAAAGTGGACATTCATTTTGAATTATATTAAAAAATAAAGAGAAAAAAAATCCATCCACATTACGTCTGGATTTTGGTGCGGAACAAGTATTTATTCGAATGTGCAAACCCATCTGACAGTTAATTTTTTATATTTAATAGTTGACGGAAAGATGAACAATTATTATTTGATAAATAGGACAACTATTCTATTATCCAAAGAAAATCTATTCATTTTATTTAAAATCTCAACGATTGGATTAATATTGATGGCCGAAATTTCTACTATCATATTTATTTAAAACAAGATTGAATGCCGTTTCAATCAATAAAAGTTTTATTTTTTATTTTTTTCAACATGAGATTTTTCTTCAAAAATAAATATGAATATTTGCTTCTTGGGAGGAAAATTACAAGACTTTATGATAAATATTTATTTGGGAAATTCGTCTATTTAGTCTTTTAGCATTTTTTGTTTCGTCTGTTTAGTCTCCATATTTTAATTTTAGCCTAGATAATCCCTAATCAATTTACAGGCAACGGGAAGAGTCCCCATCAACACTTACACGATGAAATTCGGTTGATTTTTACTTGTGCGACATACATGCTCAACTAAATAAAGGTAAAGCAATCTATTTTTTTTCCCAAAAACATAACGATAATAAAATAAAATTATTGATTTTTCATCTTCTTTCTCCTTCTTGAACCTCGCCTGACACTCTTCTTAGTTCTTACAATTGATGTGTGTAGCGGTGAAATGCGGTGCGGTAAAGGGTGGTGTGCGTCGGTTATGCTGAAAAAGAAGAGAATATGATGTACGGGCCCGAGACTTCAAAGAACTGGCTTCTAACCTCCTATTCAAACTTTCTTTTTCAGAGTTGGGCCAAACGGTCCACTCCAACCCCCTTTATAAGCCCAACAAAATTTCATCATATCTGGGCTTCGTCACATTCAGAAGTCATATTTCCATACATATGATAAGCCCATTTACCTCAACGTCAGGAAATAGGCTTGGATCTGATCCATTGAGTCTAGCTTCACACTCTTCTCACATTTTCTTTCACTCGATGTTTGCATATGCGGAATCATTTTCAGTAAATATCTTTGACAATTGAGAGAGAAGCGTGAAGCTAAGATCAATGAGTAAAGTTCATGTCTCAACTTTCGCTCCATATTCCTCCCTCCTCCAACCACCATAAAAGGTGGTGCAAGTTAAGATGTTGGGGATTTTCATCATCACATGCAAAACATATTTTTTGATTGCTAGTTTGGATAATTGGACATGTGAGATTAAATGAGATAATAATTATTTTCTAAAATAATTATTTTTGAATAAAATAACCGTTGAATATGCGAAAATAGACATATTTTCACCGTTGGATCAAACATAACTGCAACGGTGGTGATTCATCAGCAAAGTGTCCAAGAAAACGACCTTCAAATCGATATAAAAAGTGAAACAGTTTAATGTTCAGAAAAAAGGAGAAAGGTATATATATACTCCCTCCATTTATATTTAATTGTCGTTTATGAGATATATGTATCCAAATTAATTGTCATTTACATATTTTTTATTATGTGTCAACAATTTATTCCAGTTATACCCTCAATATATTTTTTATTGGAAAGGTGAAAGAGAGGGAGGAAGGAAGGGATATTATTGAAATTGTGGTGGAAATATTATTATTTGTTTGAATTCCTTAATTTTTTTTTAAAGTGTCTTAAACGTATTATATTGAGGATTGGAGGGAGTACTGATCAAATTTATGACAATGACAAAGAAAACACAAGGGAAAGTAAAAAAGAAAAAGGAAAAAATAAGAGTGAATGTGGGTTGAATAAGAAGATTCGTCCCATTAGGATGCATTGTTAGCCAAATAAGGAATTTGTTAGGAACTAATTTATCTTTTGCGCACATATAACATTATTTCTGATAGATTAGTCAATAATGCAATGAGACTTTAAGTCCCATTTCAATGGTTTGGAGAACTACCGAGTTTTCTCCTACCACATGTACTCTATGAGGTCATTAAAAAAAAAGAGTGAATGAGGGTGGTCCAAGTCGAAATTCTGAGAAGCATTTAATGTCATGGAGTCACTAGCAGTTTGCCAGTCGCCACCTCCAGGGGTCACTGCAATCTTCATCAAATTGATCAAAATCTGCCATTAAATCTTTTTAAAAAAAAAGGGAAATCTGTCATTAAACTTATCTATTGAGACTTAAAAATATGATTATTGGTTGATGCTAACGACTAATCAGGATGAATGCACCCAACTTGTGATGATATGAAAGTCAAGTTTATAATTTCAATAATAAAACCAATAATTTTCATGTGCTTCTCTGATATTTTCTTCTTTAAGCTTAAATTAATGTAGCTTCAGAAATCACAGTGGGTACGTAATTATTGTTACTAATCTCAACTTAATTTGAAGGACCTTATTATTAATATTTTTTAAATAGGAAATTGAATATTATCATGTTTTTTGTGTCTCAAGACACTTGTCCTGAGACATTTCGCACGTACTGAAAAAAGGTGTTATGTATAAGATCCGGACAGTAAGCGATAAGGCAACATCCAAATCATGCCTAAAATTAAGAATTGACATTCAATTTGAAACGGACATAATACTATTTGAGTATATATTGTATTTAGAAATATATATTTACATATGCTACTCTTTTACCAGTTGCGGAGGAGGGGGCCATGCCTCCCAAATTTTTTGAAAATTTCATATTAGTACTAAGAATTTATTTTTTGTAGAAATAAGTCCGTGTAATATAAAATGTTTTGGTTCCCTAAAAAATTTGAAATTTAATAATAGTACTCTCTAACACAGTTCCACCACTAACTTTCATAATAATACTGTGTATTACGAACTCTATTCGGATTTGAAGGTACAATTTTTCATTTTTTGGTGTCCAAAATTGAATGTCTCATTTTTTAAAGTAGAAATAATTTTTTATTAGTTCCACTAGTAGTCTCATATAATCTAATAGAGTTAAAATTCACTAGTATATTGGTCTCGCCAATTTCCAAATTTGATTAGATTAAACTCTACTAACACATAGTTCAACAACTAACTTTATTAATTTTATTGATTAAAGTTTATTAACACACTAATAATGGATGTTTATTTTTTTTTCCCAAATGTGAATATTAAGGTGTTATATTTAGCCAAAAAATAGTTGAGTGACAAAACTGCAAAACGTAAATAGTTTAGTAAACAAAATAGCTATTAACTATTCTCTAAAAATATACATACATTTAATCAAATAATATATTTTTTATAACTTTCTCATGATATTTTGAAGTATGGTCCGTGACAATAACATTTGTAAATTAGTCAAACTTTCTTCATTTTAAAATTTTTTTGGGTCAATTTTTTAAATTAGTTTGTCTCTTTTCGAAGAAAAAATATCGTTTAAATTTCAGGTCTTCTTATAAAAATATATATTTCTAACTCAAATATATCATTTTACACTGTAAACGAATTTTAATTGGACCCTCTCTAAATTTAAATTCTGACTCCGCCACTGTCTTTTACAAAAATAAATTATAAGTGACGGAGGAGAGAGTGCTGACTTAGTGTTGGGCTCCACTCTCATACCCATTCCTCCAAATTAATAATAATAAAGAAAATATCGTAGCATAGTCGTGCTTGAGTAACTTACTCATGGTAGTAAGATAAAAATATAGAAGCAGTCCTTTATTTATGTATTTATTTCTATTTTAGGGAGGGGGCAGGAGAAGGTGTTGCGTACTTTAGTAAGTATCGCAACGACACATCTTGGTCGAGTTCCATTAACTAAATTACTTAATTCTATCAGCGTTCCTATCCATTCCTAATCAATTGATACATTTAACTTTTCACAAAAATTAAAAAAATTGATTAGAAATCAATAATTACAAAGGAAAAAGTCTAAATTATCCCTAATTAAAATATAGTTTGATGTGAACGTGCAAGTGTGAAATTAATTTGGAACACCCAAAAAAGTAAAATGTATCAATTAATTTGGAATGGAGGTAGTATGTTTTAAAATAGATGTCTAAATTACATTTTACTTAGAGATTGAAGTTTTGATAAATTTTAGAGATAAAATTAATAGATGTCCAAAACGCTCTTATTAAAAAATGGATTGGCGACTGGTGATTTTAAAAAAAAAAATTAATACTCCATCCGTTTCAAAATATTTGTGTATTTTGTATTTTGAATGTGAATTAATGTTTCATCAAATTTTATAATATGATATCATCAAATGTCAAACATGACCCTATTAATTTTACTCATAATTTAATTCTCTCTCTCTCTCTCTCTCTCTCCAACAAACAATGTAAGGGAGAGAATTAAAAAAAACATTATTAATTAACATTTTATTTAGAAAGTGTATAGTTAATTTGGAACATATTAAAAAAAATGGGACATATAATTTGGGACGGAAGTAATAGTTAATTAATTTGCATTCGGACACATTATTTCTATGTAATAAGGCCTCAACCTTAGAAACTAAATCTAAGTCCTCATTGGCAAAATTAGTACAAATATTAAATCACTGGCTTTTTCATGAAGTCCGGCCTCGAGCCCTTAGTAATGTCGGGGGATAAAAAAATATGGAGAAAGCTCCATTGAGAAAGAAAAGAAAGATGGAAGCTCGGAAAGTAAGATAAACCCAAAGGCCAAAACAACAGCGCTTGGGAAACCTAAAACCCATTAATTGTGCTTCCTTGTTCCCAATAAAAACTTCATTTTCCCCTTTCTTAATTTGCATTCGGACATGATCTAGTTCACTTTTGCATTTTCTATGTTTGAAATTAAATGTTCTATTTTTTCTATTCATTTTATATATAAAAAAAAATAAACATTCATTTAATTTCGGACAAAAAAATTATAATATTTACTTTTACAAAACAAAAACTTAATTCTCTTGTTCCATTAAGTTGATGATTATTGGCAGAAGCACAACAATACACAATAATAATAACATAGTAGTAACACATTAAGTCTCCAATAATTATGGACATGGTTGAAGATAGATATGATACGATACATACATAACTTTTTTTTATAATAAATGCACAATAATCATGAAAATGGGTAGAAATAGATATGAGACAGGTACATAATTCTTAATAATAAATGCACAGAGCGACTAATCCCAAAATATTAATTATTGTCAGAGGGGCATAATAGAATAAAAGAAGCAAAAGAGTCGTGACCACGAGTGGAAAATTTTGAAAATATGGAGTACAAGTCCCCGAAAATCAGGTCCATTAATTGATTTAAGACCTAACTCAAATTTATTTGTTCTTCACTTCCCTCAATTCCATCTACAACTTTGATCGTCAGCAGCTTTTTAAGGCAGTTGACTTCCACTACTTATAGTCTTTTTAGTGGATGCTTACGTGTCACCTTCTTCTTATAGTAATATTTCCTTCATTCCCATTTAATTATCGTTTAAGATATATATATGTATCCAAATTAATTGTCATTTGCATGTCTTTTATTAGATGTCAATAATTTATTCCAGTTATACCCTCAACATATCTTTTATTGGAAAAGTAAAAGAGAAGGAGGAAAGAAGGGGTATTATTAAAATTGTGGTGGAAAAATTATTATTTATTTGAATTTCTTAATTTTTTTAAAGTGTCATAAACGATGTATATTGAGGAATGAAGTGAGTACTATTTCTTGATTAATATTGCTGCTTCCGGTATGGGTTTAGTTTCATTGATTTAATCCAAGTTGTATGGTTATGGACACTGATATTAACTAAGATATCTTTCGTGCAATTTTCCTTTTAAGAATACACCTAAATGGAATGGAGGTTTCGAATGTTAAATTACGACAATGATTAGTCGGCTTCGTATTCATCTGCTTCTTCGTGAGGCCGACCACATGCATGCAACCATACATGAACAAACAGGAAATTAGTACTCCCTTTATTCCCAATTAATTGTCGTTTATAAGATTTATAGGTATCCAAATTAATTGTTGTTTAAGATTCTTTTATTAGTTGTCAATAATTTATTCCAATTATACCTCGACATTTCTTTTATTTGCGGTCTCTGCAATCCCTATTTTTTTTTCTTTTCTTATACTATAGAAGTGAGAGGGAGAAAGAGAGGGGTAATATTGAAACTTTCGGTGAAAATGATAAGTTTCTTAATTTTCTAAAATTGCCTAAAGAGTCTTATATTTATGAATGGAGGGAGTAATAGTTTTCTAGAGTGAAGGCTCTAATTATATTTTAACAGTTTTTCTTTTTTTTTTCTTTTTAGATATAAATATACATTTGTGAACATAAGAAATTTACGGAACACCCGATATAGAAAAAGTAGTAGATTTTGGTAAAAATTGGCCACGTGAGACATGCCGAGAGTAAGGGGTAAAATTGTTTATCTAAAAATATTTTTTTAGTGAATAGCCTTATTTGGTTACCAACAATTTTACTTTTCTCTTTTTAGACAACTTTTGTTGTTTGTACATTTATAATCATAAACAATTTTCGAACTTCTATAATTACAAATTATCGTGGATTTAATCCGTAAATTTTAATCAAAGTATCAAAATGTGAAGAATGAGAGAGAGAGAGAGAGAGAGAGAAATAATGATTATATATTATTATTGATTCAATACAGGAGAAGTACAAATATCTATACTTTTATACAATTAACATATAAGAGTAATTGTAACTAACAAAACTGGGTTGAAAAATATCTAACATAAGAGAGAGAGAGAGAGTAGTTCTATATTATTATAGATTCAATACATGAAAAAGTAATGTATCTATACTTTTATACAATTAGCATCTAAAAGTAATTGCTACTGATACAACTTAGCTGAATATTATATAAAAGAAAAGAAAGAGAAATAATGATTCTACATTATTATCGATTCAATATAGGAAAAGTTACATGTATCTATACTTTTATACAACTCCATGTAAGAGTAAATGTAATTGACAAAGTTGAGTTGAAAATATCTAACATAAAAGATTACAAGAGGGAAATAACTCATAGACCGCGTCATTCCAAACTCATAATTATTGCTAATTAATCCAACTCCTTGCCACAAATATTTAATAATAATTCTTTCTATCTTTCGCCATATTTAATAATAATTCTTTCTATCTTTCGCCATAAACATTTATCGAGTTACATTTGCATTCTTTATTATTTCTTACTTTAAACCGACTCAACTTGATATTGTCTTAACTCCGTGTCTTCCGAAATTTCTAATTATAGAAGCTCGGAAATTATTCACGGTTATAAATGTACAAACAAAAAAGTTTGTCTAAAAACAGAAAAGTAATATTGTTGGTGTCCAAATAAGGCTATTCACTAAAAAAATATTTTCAAATAGACAATTTTACCCTTACCCCCACCAACATGTTATCGACATGTGGCCAATTTTGACTGGAATCTACTACTTTTTCTATATCGGTCTACCCGTAAATTGTTTACACTTATAAATGTACAAAAATAAAATTTATATCTAAAAAGAGAAAAGTAAAAATTGTTAACGTCCAATTATATCGTTGACTCTAATTTTCTAATTATACCGGTTATTAAGTTTACTAACATTATAGAGTATGAGAAAGTCCAAGTGTTGAAATATAAAAGTGAAGAAGAACAATCTGAATCCTATGCGGTTGCGCTTCCACGGTCGATCATTTTAAACATTCAATACTCTGTGATCAATTATATTCATATGGTTCTGCCAAGTAGGAGCAAAAGGGAAACATTATTGCAAATTTAGTGGATTCATTGGAAGTCAATTCTGGAAACCCACCAACAAAATTTAAGATTAATACTAGCAAATACGATAAAGGGAGACAATACTACCTAATCCATATACTACTAGCATTTGCTTTTACGAAATCCACACTTGTTTTGAGAAGTAAGTTCTTCTTCATAAATTAAACATTCATTAATAAATTACCGGTTGGATATTTAACTCGTAATTTATTAGATCATAAATTAAACCTCATAACTTTAAAAATAAATTAATAAACGCTGCCTAAGTAAATAATAAAAACTTAGAAAACATGTTCCGTTAACCTTTTCTTTTTTCTTTTTTTGGTTGCTAAATCCGGCCACTTTTTCTTTAAATAAATATATTCCCTAACAAATATAAAATATTAATCTTTTATTTTAAAGAGGTTTACAAAGTACTCCCTCCATTACATAAGTTAAGTCGTCCTTTACTTAATATAAATAGTTTATAACATTTATAAAAATTAAGAAAGTAAAAAATATTTTTTTAATCAAAATATCGATATTATTCTTTTATATGGAAATAGAGATATACAAATCATATTTAAGAGAGTAATATTGATATTTTGACTATCAAAGTGCCTTGTTTTTGCTTCCTTAATTTTTGATAAATGTCCTAACCGACTTATATTATGGAATGAAGGTAATATTTATTTTCTACATTGTGAACTATATAATACCTTTACAACACGTTTGGTATGCTGAAATAGAATGGAATGGAATATATTTCAAAGCAGAATCACTTTCCACCCAGAATGACTTCGGAATCCTCTTTCCATTCCAGTGTTTGGGAGGCAAAGGCAGAATGAAATGTCGATTTCTTTTCTTTGTTGGTAAAACTATATTTTAATGTCAGAATACAATGAAATTAAACACAATATGACCTAAATGCCCTTTTAGCATATACAAACGATAAAACCTAATTAAACATTCCTTACAAAATCTTACTTGATTAACATTAATATATATATATATATATATATATATATATATATATATATATATATGTCGAGACATAATTTTTATTAAAATGTCAACATAGTAATAAAAATATATTTACTTTTAAATTTAAAAATAAATTAAAAACTACTACCAAGAAAAGAAAATATTTATAAAATGGTAATCTATGAAATTATACTAAGTGAAATAAAATATTTATGAAAATATGAATACGCTGCTATGTAAAATGAACATAATAATTATTTAAAAGAGGGGTATAAATGTCAATTACTATTTATTGATGATTCCAAATTCTCCTGGAAAGGCCATTTCATAGGTTTTGGTGTGGAATATCCTTTCCCACTTCTTCTTGGAATCGTCATTCCTATGGAATGACATTTCCAAATTAAATTGGTCAAACCAAACACTGAAATGAAAAGAGAAGTTGGAATCGTCATTCCATTCCATTCCATCCTACCAAACGTGTTCTTATATTGACGAAAGATATATAGTACTCCATCCTCCTAAATTAATCACCCTAATTAACTAATGCGTGAATATTAAGGCAAGAGAGATCTAGTATTTCAAAATTGTGTTCAAATTTATGTCCCACTAATAATAACTTGTCAAGTGTCTTATTATTATTATTTTAGAATAATCTATAACCTAAAAATATGGTGGAACCCTAAGGAGAAAGTGATACAATTAGCAAAATATTATTATTGAGACATGAACAATGATCGAATATGGGACAAAAGATATTTTTTTGTTTTAAGGTTTTGATATATCATATGGTAGAACATGAACAAATGTCTAAAATTCCCTTAATTAATCCTATTCAACTAGCTAATCACCTCTTAAATATTTTTTCAACTAATCAACGACGCTCTTGACTTGAATTGGAAATTGTCAATTCAGTTAACAAAGAGCATTAAATATGAGGTTATAAGTCATAAAAAAATTAGAAAACTTAACATAAATAGTTACTCCCTCCATCCCAAAATAAGGTTAACATTTGGGACTTTAATTTTGTCCCAAAATAAGGTTAACATTTGGATTATCAATGAGAATTTAATGAACTTTTACCATTTTTACCCTCTTATTACTTTTTTTTTAAACACAATTTCAATTTTCAAGATGTAGTTAATGAGGATATATTAGTCTTTTAGCTTTAGCTTTTTATAGTTTTTAGGAATTTCTTAATTCATGTGAAATGGTCAAATGTTAACATTATTTAGGGATGGAGGGAGTACTTAATTTAGAAAATAAACAATTAATTTGGGATAGATATAAAAGAAAATTAAGAAAGTTTACTTAAACGGGGGTAGTACTGTCAAATGGACCGAAAGTCCGCGGACAGTCCGTAACCCGCATGAAATGGAATGGATATGGACTTGAAAATAAAAATCCGTTTAAATGCGGGTATTTTGTGCCTATATCCGTTTGGACTTGGACTTCGCGAATTGGACCCAGAATAATCCGTGGATTAGGCTGCGAAATTAAAATATAAAAACGGACCAGGACTTTACGAACCAAACCCGAACTTATCCGCGGTTCAATCCGCAATATACATATATATTATTTGTTTTATGTTTTAATTTTTATATATCATTTTGAGAATTTGAATATTTTACAACATTGGAAAAAAAAATATAGGTTTCATGGGTGCTAGCTTTGATGGCCTCTGATATTTTAAGTATTCCAATTACTACAGTAACTTAAGAATCTGCTTTTTGTATAGATGCTCGTGCTCTTACAAAGTATAGAAGTAGTCTTCTTCCTAAAAATGTACAAGCTTAAATATGTGCACGTAATTGGCTCCGTGGTTTCATTTCTGAAGGTAAGTTACAAGAGTGAACATTTATTAATCTAAATTTGTTTAGTTTACACCTTTTTTTCTTTCCTTTTTGCAATTATCATATACGAACTCCTTATTTTACTCTTTGTTTCATAGATGACGACCAGATTAAAAATTCAAATGAATCAACTATGTCTGGAGTTAGTTCAAATGTTATTTCTGAAGATGGAGTTGAAAATAAAGATGGAGATGAAAATGAAGATGATGATGGAGATGGTGAAGATTAGAAAAATAAGAACATTGTTTGATTTGGATATTTTTTTATTTAGATAGAAGCTAAAATAAAAATACTACTTTATCCCTTCTCAATTATCTGTCGCCTAAACTTATTTTATCTGTTTTTAATTATCTGTTACTTTAAAAAAATTAAGAGAGTATTAAATGTATCTTTTCTAAACTTACCATTATTTTTCATTAATTTATTTAACAACTAAGTTTAATTGTCCAAGTATTAAATATAAATGTATCAATTTAAAAGTAAAAAAGTCTAATATATTCAAATTATTTTATTTATTAGAATATAATATTTTGAAGCGACAAATAAATAAAAGGGGTGAGTATCTTCAATTTTGCACGAAGTAGTAGAAGACTAAAAATATCCGTTGGAGCCGCGAATGAAGGAAATAGAATGGAGAATCCAGTGTGAGCGAGTCAAATATTAGTAGGCAATGCATAGTATCACACTTTATATTAGACTGATACTGTTTGGGCAGAATGATTTCAGGAATATATTAGGATTGGTTTGAAAACGGAAGTGGGACTTCCGTCCTGGGATCAAAACGAAAGTCCCACTTCCTTCTTGGTCTGACGTGGCGTTTCCCAGACGCGCCTTTCCACGTCAACCCATAACGGAAGTGGGACTTTTTGGTCCCAGGACGGAAGTCCCACTTCCGTTTTCAAACCAACCCTAATATTCATAGTAAAAAATCCGTGACTTTGAGGACGGAATTGCCACTTCCGTCCTCAAATCCTTGAATCAAAACGGAAGTGGGACTTCCGTCCTGGATAAAAAATGACTTCTGTTCTGGACAAAAAAATTGTTCTAATAAAAAATCATGCCATGATATGATTATTCTGCCTAAACAGTATCAGTCTAATGAAAAACCCCATAGTATCATCCGAGTTTTTATAACTTGTAAGAAAGAGAGAAAAAAAACGGAAGATGAGATGAGAACACGTCAGCTCCGTGTTGAGAAGAACACGTGCAAAGGAAGTTTAAAAGAAAGGGTAGTGGGGCGCAAACGACGCCGGTTAGCAGTAACTCGGTAAAAGTGAAAATGTCAGTGGACACAGAGAAAGTGGTGGGTGAAGGCTCACCGGAACCGCATCCTAAAATCAAGCCGGCCCCATTTGTCTTTCAGTCTCAGGACAAACAGCCCCTCACGGTCGGTATTCGGTAACCTAATTTCCTAATTTGTTCTCTCTTCCACATCCAATTGCAGACATAGTTATAATATACATTATTAAAAAAAATTAAAATTTTAGAGGAATTGAATTAAATTAAATTAAAATTATGCGCTAAATAATATAAGGCCAGATTACTTTAAAAAAAATTTAAAACATTGGTTTTGAAAAAGAGTGAATTGTGTATTTTGAATTTAAATTATTTTTGCTTTTTCGGTTTTAGATGATTTCTAAACTTAAACAATTTACGGTTGCTCCGATATAGACAAATTGGTAAATTCCGGCAATTTTTATCCTTATATTTGGCATGAAATTTTAAAAAGACCAATATACCCTTTTAACAACAAAACAAATAAATAATCGACCCGACCAAATCCAACCCGACCCATTTTCCATACCTCCTCCCCTTTCTTCTCTACCTTCACCATCTTCATTTTCTCCACCATAACCACCATCACCACAATCAACACCATCAACATCACCATCACCATCTTCATAAAAAATGTGTCCTAGCCCAGTAGGGCGGGCACTTGCCCACGACCGTGAGGTCGAGGGTTCGATACCCTCTTCCAACGTGAGGCAAGCTTTAAAATATCCCTTTCTAGGGCTACCGTCCTCCTCCTGTGAGGCACCTCTATCCCCTACAAGGGGCAACCGCCCAGTCGGGCTTCAAAAAAAAACATCACCATCACTTTTTTTTTAAGAACAACAAGTCAACAAATCTTCAATTTCCCATATTAAAAAAAAATTTATCCAAAAGTTCAAAAAACTCAAAGAAATTAAATATCCAAAAACTCATTTCCAAAATTAAATATCCAAGGTCAGAACCGTGTCGTGAGTATATAAGCAGGTGCAATTTTCCCCTGACATGTTTATAAGATGTATACATGGGTGCACCTTCTACATCACTAGTAATCGTGTCTACATTGAGTTACATATTACTTATCTGCATTCCTTTCCTTTAGTTCATAGACATTGATGACAAAAAATAGATTTTTGAACCGAACTATTTATCCCACGTAAAAAAGTAACGTTGCCCATTCTGTACTATTTAGATATTGGATGATATCAAGTTTACTTTCTCGTTCAGGACAAAGCAAGCTGAAATTATTAAAGGTCATAGTAGGATCAATTTTGGAAGTGAGTTTTTGGATATTTAATTTCTCTGAGTTTTTTTGAAATTTTGGATAATTTTTTTTTAATATGGGGATTGAAGATTTAATGACCTTGTTGTTTTTAAAAAAGAAATGCAATGGTGGAGAAGATGGTGATGTTGATGGTGGTTATGGTGAAGAAGATGAAGATGGTGATAGGAGGAGAATGTAGAGATGGGTCAGGTCAAGTCGAGTTTGAGTTTCTGGGTCGAGTAGCATTATGGGTCGGGTAAGGATTCGTATTTTTCGTGTGCGGACATTATTACCCCCAACTAAAACAGCGCGTTTCAGTCACGTGATTTTTTTTGGTTGGAATTTTGAATTTTTTTTATATCGGGACAATCAAAATTGTTTAAGTCTAGAAAAAATCGAAAATAAAATTTAAATCTAAAATACGAAAAACAAAAATAATTTAAGTCAAAAATAGGGCATTTACTCTTTGAAAAATTTGTCTACAAGTATTCTTATGACAATTTTACCTCTATTCATTGAATGAGGATTCGAATGGTGCCAAAAGCATATAATTATTGTGTGGCGTACAAATAGTTAACTTGTGGTAGTCTTATACATAGACACATTTAAAATTACTAGTGTAGTTAGAAACTTATAAATTACTTGTAATCGTTTCTTGCAATCGATGTAGGATAACATCATATTTCCATCAATATCCTTTGCACTTTAGTTAAATTTATCATTCACACCGAAAATTAGTTTTTTCAAATGTTATATATCATCGTGAAGTTTATCCAACTTACTACGCGATAAATTCAAAATATTTTAAAAACTAAGCGATAGAATACAAAATTAAATTTGATCAAATATGCCGACATAAAAATTAATTCTCCAACATTGGGTTGGAATTGGATTTTGAACTGTGATTGTGCATTAAAATTGGGAAATTTCTAGGTATAATTGAAGAAGAAGATGATGCAAAGAAATGGTAGCTTACTTATGAGTTTACAAGATAGGACAATTTTACCCTTAATAGTGAAAGAATGTGCCGGCCACGTGATTTTTTTGTTTGAATGGTTGTCGGAATCACTAATTTGATATATTTAGTTACTCGTAAATAATTCGTATTAAAAATAGCTTACTAAAAATATTTTTGCTAAAAATAGAAAAACGTAAAATAAACTGGGCCATAAATAGATGATTTTTTATAGCTTTCTAACATTGAATAAATTTTGTTTCCATTAATCACAAATAGCCGAGGCCATTACAATTAAAGAAAACTCGAAAATACAGAAATTAAAAAGTTATACAAATGGTTTAGAAAACCATGATAATGGACAAAAGCCACACCCAAGAAACTTAGATGGGTATGAGATACTAAGATTAAAACTAAGTAAAATAAAACAAATACATAATCTTCGTCTTCAAGATCTTCAGCAGGGATTCTCGAACCACGGATATAAGAGAAGATCAGTGTCAACATCATCCTTAGAATCGACAATTTATAGGGGACCACGGGCGTATCAACCGTCCTACAAATTGCCTCTGGGAAGATGTAGAAAGGCGATAAAGCGCCCAAATCAAGTCCGGGTTGAATGACTTCTCCTAGAAGCAGAGAAAAATAGTCTAGATCCGAGAAGATCCGAGCACAAATCTAACCTCCGTGTCTTGAATCTTGAAGAAAAGTACTTAGAAAGAAGTTCCATATGATTTGTGGTACAAAATAGAGTTATAAAAACTAACCAAAAGGACCAAGATTTGACCATTGGCCGGAGCCAATGGCCAAATCTGGCCAAAGGCAGAGAAATCAAGAAGAACAGCAAGAACGCAGGGAGGAGAGAGAAGAGAGAAAAAAGGAGAAAAAAAGGGGAAAAGTTCTCTTTATGCTCTTATGAGAGAAATGAGAGGAGTTAGTATTTTGTAAATAAATTCAATTATTTAACGTTATAATAATAAAAATATCTCTTATCTCCACCATCTTAATCTATGATGAACCATTTGAAAGAACTTTTTGTTATTAAACGGAGGAAGTAATTTTAGAAAAAGAAAAAAAAAATAGTTTTACCTTCTTAATTATGTTTTTACTATGGGAATCGGGTAGCCCAAGTGGTAAGGCTACCCGGCCACGGGATGGAGGTACTGTGGTCGATTCTCATATCTCCCCTTGTGGGCAAATAAATTCTCCTCCTTGTGAGGCTAAAATTCCTCCCCAGACATGGGACATGCTACAATCTCCCTATCTATGGTACTCTCCACTCTTCCCCTTCGGGGGCAATCACCTTACGGCGCTAAAAAAAAAAAAAATTATCTTTTTACTAACAGGGTAGAAAAATGTGTTTCTAGAGTTTCAAGTATATTTGTAGCGCAAACAGTTGTCGACTTTCACTTGTTCCTCATAAGCTAAAGAGTTCTTCTGGAATAGGAAAACAATCCAAACGAGAGTAAAAGAAAATTGCAGGTAAAGGTACTGTGAATGAGAGTGCGTGCAATTTTAAAAAATTAAAAGAAAAGGAAGAGAGAAAGTGACCGACATTTCTTGCTTCAGGAAGACGTTTCACGCAGTGGTCTCTTCATGAACTTTCACCCCCTCGAAGATAATATTTTTTTTTATTTGGCAGTAATAGTTACAGCCAACAGTCGTCATTTTCTATCGTCTGTAATTAAGTTGGGTTTTCGAGCATGAGATACTGAGCAAATAACTCATATTCTCCACGATCTAACTAATTTTGAATTTTTTTATTAATGAGATGTAATTAGAGTTTCGACGATAATCTCATTAATTTTGGACTTCGTCAGTAGATTTTGTCACTTTCCGTATAAATAGCCTATCTATGTAATTTAAATATTGTATCTCAAAATATAGTAAAGATTTTGATTTGATATCGCCCTCAAACGACGATAAGTAAACAATTTCTTGTGTCTTTATTTTATATTTTTTTCGATTCCATTTCTCTCCCAATATTTCTATTTATTTTCTAATATTTACCCATAACATGATTCATCGCACCTTAATTTTTTTTTTACACATTCTTCTAACGTTAAAATTCGATGGGTATTCGAAAATGTACCGTAATCAAGTGAAGTCGTTTCACCCCGTGAGGTATCACGCCAGGTGGCCCTTCTTTTTCATAATAGAAATGCACCTTAATTTCCTGTGACCTTATAGGAGTATAAAGTCCTTCTTAATTGCGGAGTTTAATGGTGAAATTCATGTATTAGTGGAGGTTAATCTCTTAAATATATGATATTAGTTATGATAATTTAGAGATAAAATATGTTCATTTAAAAATTGGATGTTCATTTTGAGACAAAATAAAATAGTAATGTGAACATTCAATTTGTGCGGGAGAAAGTACTATATATAAAAAAAAATCATAAAAAAAGGAGGTTAAAGTCAGATTTTCATACCATTTATATTAAGCTGATGTAATTACAAGAGTAAAATCCGGTCCACCTATTGGAAAAGAAAGAAAAACAAAAGTTATTCCTTTTACAATTTCCAAAATATACCGAGCCCAAAAGATGACCTTTACTAGTAATCTTCGCCCCTTTCTTACAAAGTTAAAAAAAGAAAAAAAGAAAAGAGTAGAAAGGTGCAATTACTTTTGGTTATGAGCTTTTGGAATATTGCATTTTTAAAGGTTATAATGGTTGTCAATGAAGTCCATAACATAATTAGCACAATATTTTGTTGAAATTTTAATAGATATGATAAATTAAATATATCTCGCAGGGAAAATAATAAAGGATTGTATATTTAGCCATACTCTCTCCGTCTCAAATTATCTATCCACTTTATATTTTGTACGAGAAATAATGTTTCATCAAATTATATAGTACAATATATTAAAATGTCAAATATAACCCTATTTAATATCACTCCCAATTTAATTTTACCTTATTTTCTCTCTTTATTATTCTCTCTCCAACATTCAATGCAAATATGTACAAGGGGAGATACGGGAATCGGCCACGGGACGGGAATCGACCACGGGACCTCCGTCCCGTGGCCGGGTAGCCTTACCACTTGGGCTACCCGATTCCTGTGAAAAAAATCATCATTAATGAGTCATTTATTTAGAAAGTGAACGATTAATTTATGACAGATTAAGAAGTAAATATGGACAAATAATTTTGGACGAGTGAGTAATTGTTTAAATAATTAGAAACTGAAAATATTTCTGAATTGACCCCTCGTTTTATTATCCAGCTCCATGATGCACTGATTTGTGTCATATGAGAGGGATAATTCTGATATGGATCAGGCCAATTGATCTTGCGGTACAGAATTGATCACTTCATCACGAAGTTATCTCTCTCCTTATTCTGTGTTGATGTTACAAGTTCTGAATCACAAGATACATATAGAGCTGATCCATATTAGAATTTTCCGTATGAGATTGTTCTAGTCTATACCTATAACCTACTATCGTAAAAAACACAAAATTGATGGATACCAAATCATGAGAAGCTAGTCTATACCTATTACACAAACATTATATAGGCTATGCTTGGGATCCTCATATGATGGATACCAAATATAATTTTCTCCCATCAAGGAAACTTCTGCATTGTTTACCTAAATCACAATCAACCACATCTCTAATAATATATATCTAATTAACTTAAATTGAGAAAGATACGATAATTACTTATAATGTGTGGGCCACATTTAGGTCTTTTATTAAAGGCCAATTTCATACCAACTTCTAATCCAGAATATCAATAAAAAGAGAAATGGGGGATGAAATTATTGTTAGGCGACAATACCTGTTTTTTAAAATAGAAAATGACTTTATATAATTTAGTAATATCGTAAGTTATATGTGGTAGAAGAAAATTTGGTGTCTCTAAACCATTAAGATGAGACTCTAATCTTTACAGCGTATTTAACCAAAAAATCTGCATAAATATTACATAAATTGTGAAAGAAAAAAAAACAAATTGGCTACAAAAATAGAGCGAAAAAATCTAACTTCTGCTAATTTATATTCCAGTAAAAAAATCACATTTATTTTTAGAATTGCACGAATGACATTAAAAATACACCTAGTCTGACTCCAACTCTCATAAATACCTCAAAAGGAGAGAATTGTACTATATGTCATATAATAAATAAACTCGTTAATGTGAAATTCTCAACACTCATATTAATTGATAATGAGAAGCCAAGAGGAAACTTTTAACATTGGGCTAATTCTTCAAGGCCTCTTATTCTTCTTTCATTTTCGCCCTTACAAATTCAATTTTAACATAAACTATTCTTCGGCCTCTTCTTATTTCCTCTCCTTTCTTTTCTTTTTTTTTTTCCGAAAAAGTGATCTTTGTATTGATATTCAAAAATATTTACAAGGTCCATGTGGGGACCATATTGTTACAAAAAATTGTATTCATAACTCATAAGAGATCTAACTCTAGAAAGAACAACACTAACTCTTGCATGAAAGATTTTCTCTCATACATATCTCAATAACGGAAAACAACAACAATCAGCCTTAATCCCAAAATATTGGGGTCCGTCACATGAATTAAAGAAATAATTACGTAAGTTCATCAACATTAATGTATTTTCTCAATTTTTTTCGATTTAAAACATAATTATCATTTTAATCTTGCAAATTTATAACCCAATTTATGACTTCCGTCCAAGTCTTTTTCAGTTTTTCCTCTACCTTTAACAACATCAATATCACATAATCCTTCAATACTCTAAATTGAAATATCACTTAGCCTTCTTTTAATAGTAAAGGTAAAAAGATATTTTGATCATGCATGAATCAGAGCTTACGACACAAGGAGCAAGTGTAGCTGGTCTTTTACTTGAATCAAGAACTTATGGGGTTTAATGAGTTTTAATTAAATTGATGATTAAGGGCCAGAATGACGAACTAATATTAAAGAATTAAAGATAATATCTTGGATATGGTTCTCATTGACCTCTTTCATAAACATTTTTTCAGCTAAATTAAAACTAAATATTAATTATTATTATTATTTTGAACAACAAAATATTAATATTTGAAGCTCGATTTTTCTGGGAGTCCAAAATAACGTTAGATATGCACATAAAAAATAAAGATAATTGTACGTAGTGGTGATAAGTTTTGCATTTTACTCGAAGATCCAAAGGCATTTTGTCGAACTCGATGTACTAGTTCTATTTCTTTTGCTTGTATTAGCCTGATGATTCACTTGGCTCAATGGGAGGGCAGAGTCCAAGAGAGAGATCTAATTATTAACAACTTGATTGTTTTCGCAAATCCATATACAACAATAACGGATCACCTTCCCCCACCCCCCCCCCACCCCTCCTCCACACACACAGTGACGGATCCAGAAATATAATTTATTGGGTCATTTGATATACACAACAATTCACAGGGGTCATATATATATATATAACCTGGATATCAGGGACAAAGACAAGGGGAGCGGGTGAAGGTAGTCGCGTCCCGAGATTTTTAAAAATCTTACTAGATATAATAAATTTTATATATTGTTCGAAGTATTTGATCAAATTTGTCCTCGGCAATTTTTTGCAATTTTATATGTAGTTTGGTATACTATTATAGTTTTTGGTCTCAACCTAAAAGCCATGCCTTCGTCCTTGCTTCATATTACTCACACGTTTCTACTTAACCATTCCAAGGACTAACTAGTAATTAAAAGGGGCATACTCAACGATTTTATGTTACTAGGACGAGTTGTGCAGAAATATATGTTAAAAAATTATATAAGAAATTTAAGTAATTTTTAAAAGTCAAAACATAATATTTCGAAGGATGTATTTGATATTTAAACTTAATTTTTGGAATCTCCTTCATTTAAAGGTAAAATCATAAAATGTGCAATTTTCAAAATTTTTGGGTCGAGTATCATCCCTTGAATTTGTCACTGGCTTATTAAGTAAATGGAAAGTTGCCAATTGGTGAAATGTATCTTTTAAATTTGATAGGTAACAGCGTATCGATGGGAAAATATGTGAAGCCATGTTAAGTTTGTCCAATAAAAATACACCACTACGCTCCACTTCATGTACTTCATAGTTGTACGTGGTGAATCTTCGGCATCAAGAAATGATTTTTTTTGTATCCAAACGAACAAAAAAAAAAGGTAAAGTTAAAGGAGTGTAGCTTTTAGTACGCGTTGTTTCTACTAATGTTCTAGAAGTTCATTGATCGTTAGTTCGTCGCTAAGAATGCACGAACTAAGAATGTGAATGTCATATATTTTGAGTTGAAAATGTCATTAATATCTCTACTTTTATTTTGTTATAACTTACTATTTTTTTCTGTCAATAAAATCACTCTCAAACCCTCTTAATTATTCCAAAAAAATACTCACAAACTCAAACCTTAGCCTCCATCAAATTTCCTCCAATGCTTCATTGGGGCCTTCGTCGTCAACCGCACTATCTAGTAAAGACAATTACAAGAGGAACAATGTAATCAAATATTCGAGAGATATTAGTCAAAATTTTACCTAACTAGAGTGCATATGCAATTGAGTTATCCAAACGTGGCACAAAGCTAATAGATAACTCAATAGGGATTAAAATGACTTTGATAGCATGGACCCAAGTCTAGATAGTTTATTTAGAAAACTGAAATAATTTAATACAGAGCTACTTATTACTCCCTCCATTCCCTATTAATTGTCGTTTAGGAGATATCTAGGTATCCAAATTAATTGTCGTTTAAGGTTCTTTTATTATTTGTCAATAATTTATTCTAATTATACCCTCAATATTTTCCTTTCTTTTCTTTATGACGTATAAGTGAGAGAGGGGGAGGGTGGGGTAATATTGAAAATTTAGGTGGAAATGACAACTTCCTTAATTTTCTCAAATTGTCTAAAGAGTCTTATATTTAGGAATGGAGGGAGTACTAAATAGCCATAGTTCCAGACTATGCTAAATACAAAATAAGTGAAGTATAATTTTCATATATTTTCTCAAGGACCTCTTATATTGTTTTCATCCTCAAAATAATAACAAACAATTCAATGCATCCTAATCCTTTCAAAATAAGGCAGATGAATTCAATTTCCTCAAAAAAACGGTAGAATATCAAATTATAATCACGAGGTGAATCCCCACGAGTAGGTGGTAAGGTTATCTTATTCAGCATGTTATCACACTATCAAATCAACTCACTCTTTGTCTATACAGTTTATCATATGTGAGGTAAATATTATCCATCTGATTTAAAATATAAGTTTTTCATCCGATTCAAAATATAAGTTTTTGTAGGAATTATTTTTTGTTATTAAATATAAATATTTTTACAAAAAAAAATTTCATTTATTGATTAATTTATACCTACATTTTTTTCTCTATATTCATTTTCAATGTATATTTCTTAAACAACTATTTATTAATTTTTTTTGTTCTTTAGAGTATTATTAATTAGGGATACTTTAATCATTCTAATTAGTACTCTCGCTGTCTCAAATTAATTGTTCATATTTCATTTTTTTTTGTCCCAAATTAACTGTCTACTGCTAATTTTTTTAATTTTACCCTTCTTCCAACTCTTTATTGAATACTCTTAATTAAATAAAATTAACACTTTCTAATACATTCAAGGGTTAGTTGGATATTATGTGAAAGAAAAGAGAGAGGAACACACATATATCTTAAATGAGATTAATAAATTAATGATGAATATCTTAAATTTTTTCTTATATTTTATCATCAAAAACATTAAAATTTTAATATATGTACATTTATTAAAATTAACAGATATCTGAGACAAAAAAATATTTTAATTTGTATGAAAAATTTCAAAAAGATTTATATTTTAAATTGGAGGGAGTACTCTAGTTGGCTCCTGGCTCCTATGCGGGATAGTTTTTTGTTCTGCATGTGCGGGACAAACTACCAGCCGTCGGATGAGATTTTTTAACGGTCCAAATCTAGAGAGAGAATTTTTTTTTTATTAATATTTTATGTCCAACCGTTCAAAATCTCATCCGACGACTTCCGCACGTGCGAAATAATCCCTATTTCGCATAGGAGCCGGCCTAAGTTGGCCACACTTCTACCGTAACACGGATGACCCCAGTCCGACTCCTATGCGGAACAGCCAAAGTTCTGCACGTGCGGAACAATCTCAGCCGTCGGATGGGATTTTGAACGGTTCAGATCTAAAGAGAGAAAAGTTGCGGCTGACTTAAAAAATAATAATTAAAAAAATTTCTCTCTCCAGATCTGAACCGTTAAAAAAATCTCATCTGACGGCTGGGAGCGTGCCCCGCACCATACGGAACAAAAGCTGTTACGCATAGGAGCCTGGAGCGACCCATGTGCCCATAATTGGGGCGTGTCTGGGGTGGGGTGGCCCTATGGGACATGACCCACCTCTCCTCTCACATAAATTCATGTAGGACCCGCCTAAAAATATCTTACAGGTGGGTCCTACAAAAAATTATGTGAGAGGGGAGGTGGGCCATGTCCATAGGACCAGTCCACCTTGAATTTTTCCCCATAATTGCTGCACGCAGCATTACGATCACTACAACGTTTCTCGCGTGCAAATCACCGCTCTCACGAAAACGCTACGCGTGAAGTACAAAGTGAATAGCTCGCGTGGCAAAAAGCCTTCTCGAACGTAGGAATTTGAAAACAAGGTAAAACCCAGAGAGCCGTACAAAACCGAATTATAAATGGCTGCACATCCAAGGTTGCCCGCCACGTTATTTCTAGCTGTTAAAAGGTGAGATTATTTTGTTGTACTACAGTTTAACAATTTTACCAAGAACCAAAGTGTCTTCAGCACAATACCTAAACTGTCCTACTGTAGTTAACTGTGATTTAAATTGCACTAATTTATAATTTAGTAGATACAAAAAGGGTAAAATTATAGTAGAAATCGTTTGTTCTCATATATGTCTTCATACATTTATTCATAATTTTTATTTAAACATTTCTCTTAATTATGTATATACGTGACAAATTGTAAGTGATTGAATATATGAATAAAAACATACACGGAAGACACAAATATTTACCTTAAATTTCAGTGGCGAAAACGGAGTGAGTGGGGACAGTGAAATTTCAAATTTTTTAAAAATACTACTATATATAATAAATTTATATCTAATTCGAAATATTTGATCAAATTCACACTAACATTTTGTGCAGTATACTATTGCAGTTTTTCGTATACAAAACTAAAAATTCTGGTTTCGTGTAGCTGGTAAAATTAAACAAGGCAACTTTTATAATTGGTCAAAGAAATGAGGAGTAGTAAATGAACTTTTAATTTGACCGACATATTATAACTGGGCCGAGCATCCTGGGCCTCACGTGACGGGCCACACGTACTTCGAGAAAGAAAGTCATGTGCTGATTCAGCGCCATTGGATGTACACTCATTGGACCAACGTCCATCATCTGGTCCCACATTTTGCTGCACGTGTCGATATCTCACACTGGTGAAAATGCGGCGAGCCGTTTCTCTGTTGCTGTGTTCACCGGAATCTTTGGCCACACTCGCCGACGGCAACCAGTGATTTCAAAAACAAATTATACCTATTCGTTGATAACTAAATAATTATACGGTTATTCGATAAATAACTATTTATTTTTATTTAAAACAAGTTGTTTAATTAAATGATTCGAGGACTAATGTGTGTTTTCACATGTAGTAAAAAGCCAATTATGCACTGGATCCTCTGTGCAATTTTACTATTTGCTATAATAAAACATGACCCATAGTGACATACTAGGATTTTTATGTTCTCATTCAGTATCTCATTATCTGTTCCCTAATAAGAGAGTAACATATGTTAATTTATTATTCTGAAAAATTATAACCTAAACAAAATAGTAGAATTCTTAGAGAAAAAGTAAACACGTAACAAATATTTATTTGTGTGACAGAAAATGGGACATAGAATGTGGGCAAATGATTATTTGCTACTGCATATACATTTGGTAAATTCTAAAATGTTGAATTTATTTTCTTCTTTATATATAATTTTTTTTTATCAAAATAAAATAAAACAAAGAATAAAATAAGAGCAAAGAGTGTGCATATATTGGGTTTCCAATTTCGGCTGGGCAGATCCTATAAAACAGCGATTTCAGTGTTAACAGTCTTCTACAGCAACCGAAATCCAACTCCTTTAGCAAAAGCTTTATATTTACCATTCTCTCCCAGCCGGATTCTTCTCCCTTCTTCTTCTTTGCACTGAGATTCTGTGAATTCTAAATTGACTTCTTATTTAGCTCTAAAAATCTGCAGATTTTCATTTAAACCATTCTTTTTTAAGACACTCTGAAATCTCATTTTTAAGCTCTCTTTTTGTCAGATTTTTTTTCTCATCACCGTTTGAGACTTCTCCTTGACGATTCTCATCTTTATTCCTTCCTTTACCTTTATTAATCAACCCAACTTGTTAGATTTTGCAGATTTTGCTATTTCTTCTTCGTTTTTCATGGTGGTTAATTCCTTACAAATAAGGCAAAACCTTAAACAAATTTTAATAAAAGAGAAGGAATGGATCACTCACTGTTATGTCCAGTAAAATACACCGAGCACCGGAATATTATTAAAAAACACACAAAAGCTTCAGCCATTAAACACAACAAGTCATCGGAATACAACTCCATTATACCCAGGACTGTTCGGATCTCCGTAACGGACCCGGATGCGACAGATTCCTCCGGTGGTGAAGAAGATGAACTATTCGGCCGACAACGTATCAAGCGCTACATCAATGAAATCAAAATCGAAGCTTACAAATACAATCTTGTTAATCACAGAAGCGGGCCACCCGCCAAAAAGAGAGCTGCTACGGAGGCTCTTCATGTCAAGCAGGGGGCAATGAAAACCAAAGAACTTCCGGTTTCCACCAATGGTGTCCGTAAGTTCCGTGGTGTACGGCAACGGCCGTGGGGAAAATGGGCGGCGGAGATTCGAGACCCTGCTCGGCGTGTCAGACTCTGGTTGGGTACCTATGATACAGCTGAAGAAGCTGCTATGGTTTACGACAACGCTGCTATTAAAATCCGTGGACCAGATGCCTTAACCAACTTCATTACTCCTCCGGCAAAGATGAACCAGAACCGAAAATCAATGTTATTTCGGGTTCTGGTTATGAATCTGGCGATGAGTCTCGTAATCTTTCTTCCCCAACATCTGTTTTGCGGTTTAGAAGTGGTCAATCAAGTGAGGAAATTGAACTTCAGTGTCAGTACGACCCGGTTCAAGAAGATTCCGAAGGGCCTTTTTTGGAAGAAACTGAACCGTGTGAACAACCAGAACAACGAGCGGAGGAATCCCAAGGGGAGACAAGTACGATTTCGGACTACTCAAATGAATATATGCCAATGGATATTCCATTTTTAGATGATTTCTTCGATTTCAAGACAAATGACCAAATAATCTTTGAAGACACGCCAGTTTTTCCCTACCAAACATGCGACTTTGGAGGAATGTCTTTCGATTATGACGACAACGACTTGATAAATTCATCATCATCAGACTTCTGTAATGACTTGGACTTGGCAAGCGATGTATTGGGAGAGTTCAAGGAATCAAACTCGTCGTTTGAAGAACTTGGATCATTAGAACTCAATGTTGATGATTATTTTCAAGACAACAATACAAATGATTTTACTGGTTTAGATGCTCTTATTGCACTATAACAATCGTCCTCATCGGAAAATAGTACTACCTACATTCGCTATATATCATGTAATCTTGTATTAAGGAGCAGATGGAGTACTTAAGAAATGAGTGTTGTCATAGCCGCCGGCTTGCCAATTTTTTTGGCAAATTTTGTTCTCCGGTGGTGACGGTTATTATTTTATATTTTTTCAAAAAATAAAGTAGAGTATATTATGAAGTTATATTAGTTTCTTAATTTATGAGATTTTATAGATTAATTTAGGAGTATTTTTTTTTTTTTATGAGAGTGTAAACCAATATTGCGGATAAGTGAAATGAATAACAATTCACTTTGTGTTAATTAAGCATCTTTTTCTTTTCCTTCTTTTGCAGAATCTAATTTTTAATTGTTTAATCGTGCGGTTTTGGTTAGAACTTTTACTGGGTGGCATTCTTTTTGCCCACACGGGCTGGCGAGATTTGCGGTTGTACATTTGACCGAGCCCGGTCGGTGTTGGGGCTAGCTGACTGATATATGAAGTCAGTTTTTAGTTTATTTTTTCATTTTTGCCTCATAAGAGGACATTTTTTGCGTTTCCACAACTGTAGAAAACCAATGTCTATTATAATTTCGGAAGTTTATTAATAGCCAAATTTTCAAACTTCATTTTTTTTTGGTGAATTTGGTTTTGTCATGCTCAAAGTTTGTAAAATACATATCTAATGTACCACTATGTGATACACCTTTAAAGAAAGGGGAAAAAAGAAAAAAGAATATATATATATATATATATATATATATATATATATATATATATATATATAATGTGATATTTGATAAAGTTGATAAAGAAATAAATTAAAATCTGAGTATGATTGGATTGAGTTTGAGTTTTGGTCTCAGTCCCAAACACAAACTCAATTGTAGATGATTTAATATTTTGAATTTCATTTTCTGACTCAATCTAAAGTTAGTTTAAATCTGAGTTTGAATCTCAAATCAGACCAAACACAATCAAAACAGACCTCTGATAAAGTTTTGGGGGTGGATTTAAAAGGCGATAATGATGAAGAAGTAGAGGTCGAAAAGTGTACAAGTAGTCCTAGAGAGAGCTAGCTGTCTTGGTGGAATTCTTCTAGCAGAGAACTTACGTTATACTCCAACACCTGAGAATATTTGGCTTGTGAAAATTGAAGTTTATGATTAATAATTTTGCTAAATAATAGGGGCATGTGGTTTTATAGTGTAAGTATTTATATTTATATGATTTTGCTAAATAATAGGGGCATGAGGTTTTAAATGGTTATTAAAGTTGTATGTATTTATGTTGAAGAATTTAAATCATCTTCGTACTAAAAGAAAGAGGTCTTGACGGAGTCAGAATTTAATTTAGGTGGACCGTAATAGAAAAAATTAAAAAAATTTGGGGCCCCCTTCAATGCTACTGGGTCCTGTCACCCGCAAAACAACAACTATAGACAAACTGTTAAATTGGTACTAGTATATCAGTAATGGTACTACTAGAGAGTACTACTTAAAAAACGCCCATGTTTGTGTGCCACGGTATAATGCAAAATGCTAAATGTATCAATATATATTAAATATAGCGTAACAAGTGTTATATATTTTTTTAACAAATGTTATAAATGTTATACTCCTTTTAAACAAGTGTTACAATTATATGCCACAGATATTTTATAAACATGTGTTCTAATGCATGTAATATATGTCTTGCACAAAAGTTTCTAAAAATAACAACAGGTAGTCACTATAAAATTCTGGAACAACAAATTTTTTATCTGACAGCAAAAAATGTTCAGCATATAAGAAATTTTTGATATTCTGCACCGCAGCTGGACCGATGTATGTGCTTCCGTGATGCAGTTATTGTTTTGAGAATGTTTTATTTAGTTCCATACCGACAATTTCAACGGTTGATTTTTTTTATCAAAGGTGAAAAGAGATGTTTTTTTTAAAAAAAAAAAAAAACATAGTTGTTTACATATAAAAATGAGTATTTTGTAAAAAATAATTATTTTCATTTTATATTGAACCGTAAAATAGAAGGGAAAACAGCCCCACTAGTCCCCCAACTTATTCCTATTGGCCTCGAGAATCCTTATTAAATTTTTTCAGCTAAAAGAATCCCTTATAATTTTACGTTTCGCCCACAGAGTCCAAAACACCCATTTTGCAGTGTTGCAAAACTCGGCCTAGTCGGCCGATTAGCCGGCGACTAGTCGGTAGTCGGCCGGTGGCCGCCTAGAAATCCAAAAAATCGGGCAAAAAATCGGGTCCTTGAAAAAAATATATGATCAAAAGTCCAACTAGTCGGTCAAAAGTCCGATCTAGTCGGTCAAATTTCTGACTAGAAGACAAAGCGAGAGAGAGAGAGAGAGAGAGAGAAAAACGTACCGTTCTCGGAGTTGGGTCAGTGAAGATCGGCCGGAAGAAGACGATGAATTCGTCTACAACCCACATCTCGCCGGGAGAAGAGGAAGAAATTCACTGCTCCGAGCTTCAACGGCGGGAGAAGAGGAAGGAGATAGCGGAAACAGAGAGAAGAGAAGAAGAAAAGAGAAAAAAAAAAAAAGGCGGCAGTGGTGGCTGCTCGCCGGAGAAGAAGAAGAAGGCGGAGTGGGAGGGGCGCGGCTGAGGAAGAAGAGAGAGAAGAAAGATGAAATTTAGGGTTAGGGTGTCTCTTAGGAGACATTATATACCCAGCACTAAAGGTGCAATTAAAGTATTAGCACAAAAGATCCCATAAAAATAATTATGTTACAAACAAGTCCTAAATGACCTAAATTTAGAAATAAATTGTATTTAAAATCCGAAATTACTTTTAAAAATTATATTTTAGATCTCAAACTTTATATTTTATATTACAAACAAGTCCTAAATGACCTACTTTATATTTTTAATATTTAATTAGACCAAAAATATAAAAGAAAACATTTTCGAAAATGATTAAAATAAAATATATTTAATATTTAGGGTCGCCGACTACTCCCCGACTAGGCCGACTAGTCGCTAGTCCCCTGTCTGCCGACCGACTAGCGACTAGCGACTTTTGCAACACTGCCATTTTGCGGTGGTTTCCGGCGACTTAAGCATGTGCGGTGCACATGCACTTCAAAAACAAGGGTATAATTGTCAATTCGTATTTATATAAATAAAAACAAAAAAAAAAACCCTTATTCAATTCTTTCTCTCCATCCCCGCCCCGCCCCGCCCCCCGCCCCGCCCCTTCCTCACTCCCACCACCGCACCGCCCCCACCACCACCGCCCACCGCCTCTGGCCATCTTGCACACCACCGCTCTTTCTTCTCCAATCCACCGCCACTCCCATCCTGCACACCACCGCTCCCATCTCCGCCACCGACCACCTCCAAATTTACCTCCTCAACCTTGATTTGTTGGCTCAAGCAAATCCTCTCCTCTCAAATCTGAAAAGCTCTTCTCAAATATCCGTTAATGAAACCTTAAATTTCTGGAATTAATAGTTAATACATCCTTAAATCCTACAAAAATGAAGTTCTTGATTATATAACCCCAGAATTTTTCTTTGCAAATTTTTCAAAAATGAACTTGACCCACGTCAAGATTTTGCAGAAAATTATGTGGGTTGATCTTAGTTTCTTGTAAAAAAATCATTTTAATGTTGTTAGTGGGTTGCTGACATTTGGGCTAGTTATGGGTTGTGTGACCTCAAAACAAGGTTGTAATCGTGACCCTCGCTTTTGATCATTCCGTGCTCTCCGGGATAATTCCCGGTGCTTGGGAGGAATTGGGTCAGTCGGAGCAGAGTTGAGAGTGGTGGGTCGGGCCTAGTGGGTTTGGAATCGATTTGAAGAAGGTGAAGAAAAGGGGGAATAATGAGTCTGGAATAATGAGTGGAGGAGGAAGTGAGTTGGGTGAGTCAGGAAGAGCGAGTTCTAATGGTGGAACTGGGAGTGGATCAGTGAGTTTTAGGTTAGGGAATTTGCGTAAATATGTAGAAGGAGAACAAGTTGTCTGCTGGTTGGCCTTCTTGGCTCGATCGTTGTCGTTGCTGAAGCTATTCAAGGTTAGGGTGCCACTTAGAGCAGAGAATTTTGAGAAGCTTGAAAAGGTTTTGCAATTTTTCATCATTATTTGCAGAGAGGGGAGGGGACGGGACAGGTGGGGTGTGGTGGGGGGTTGGGCGGTGGTGAGTTTTTATTTATTTATATAAATACGAATTGACAATTATACCCTTGTTTTTGAAGTGCATGTGCACCGCACAAGTCGCCGGAAACCACCGCAAAATGGGTGTTTTGGACTCTGTGGGCGAAACGTAAAATTATAAGGGATTCTTTTAGCTGAAAAAATTTAATAAGGATTCTCGAGGCCAATAGGAATAAGTTGGGGGACTAGTGGGGCTGTTTTCCCAAAATAGAATGATCCAACTACTAATAATTCAATCGCATGTACTGAGAAAAAATAACTCATCATCACCTTAACTTCCTCTATTGTTACAATTTATACGAAACAGTTTAATATACGGATGGTCCAAATCTTTCGCACGGTGCAGACGAATCACATCCATTCATACTGAATTCAGCGGTCGAAAATGTTTTTTTGAATAAAATTGTTATTTTCAAAGCCAAAAATAGCTATTTTGGTCTTTTCAATTCCGACCGTCCGCTTCTTCAAACCGAAGACCTAAATTTCCTCCTCACCGAGGAAAACCCACTCCGCAAATCAACCAATTCGCACTCTGTATACTGAACACTTAGCTACTAGGAGATATCAGCCTTATGATTAGCCTCTGCCAAATTCTCACTAGCTTCCATTTGCATTCTCAATGTAGAATTGCTTCAACAACACTTCATTCAACATGTCAAAAAGAGATTTACCAACTCCAACAAACCTATTATTCATAATAATAATAATAACAACAAACCTCTTCAACATCGTTGCACTGTCTAATACTCCCACCGTTCTCATTTATCTATTGTTTTAAAACAGCGTATTCAAATTAAGAAAATAATTGAAATGCATAAATTTAAAGATAAATAGACGCGTTTACCTTACAATTAATACATTTATGTTGTGATTATAATTCCATGTTATTGGATAGGAACTTCCCCCCTCTGTAATGGCGGCAATTGCTAATGACCGCATTTTGATTCCTTAATGATATCACACCCTTTGAGTTTAAAAAAAAACTGAATTAATTAAAGATAATGGTAAGTTTGAAAAAAATACATTTAATACTCTCTTAAAGTGACAGAAAATTAAACTGATAAAAATGTTTATGCGACATATATTATATATATATACCAAATTTGTAAATAATTCAACTTCATTCCAATTAATTTCTAAAGTCTTTGTTATAATCAATATCATGTTGGAGTAATAGTGCATCTTGATAGTAGAACTTCCAAATGTAAGATTTTTTTTTTTTTAAAATTTAGATGCATCTTCTCTTCTAACACTGGTGAAATTGAAATGAATTTTCCAAACCAAACACTATACATCCACTCCAAGGACAAATCTAAGAGATGCAAAGGGGTCAAAACTTTAAAAGTTACATTTTTATCCCAATAAAATTTGGAAAATTTAAAAAGATACTCCTTAATTTACCCCTTAAAGGCTATGCAAAATTAATTTTCGTGTCCCAACATAAAGTTCCTAACTCGGTGCTAATTTAGTCGCACCTTGATTATGATTAAAATAATACTCAATTTCGTCCAAAAATAAATGTCATGTTTTTATTTTAGTATATTGCAAAATGAATGTTCACTTTCTCAAATTCGATATACAATATTCTTTTCTAACTAATCTCTTATATTTAAAGGATGGAAGGTCCACTAACTTAGGGTTCTATCATTTTTTTTTTTTGCTAAATTACTTAGGGTTCTATCATTGGTATCAATGAATAAAGATATTATAGTAACTTGTTATTGGTCAAATTACTCTCTTGACAAAAATTAAATATGAAAATTCAATTTAAGATGGAAGAAGTAGTATATAGTGAAGATTAACACATTGAAGACCTTTTCTCTCTTGTCTAGGTATGTATGACATGACGAGACAGTTAAGGTGATGAGAGGATAAATCCTCATTCTGCTAACATTTTTCGGAAATTGAATTTAAATATTTGACGGTTGTAATGCAAAATAGTTATTTTGTGTCAAAGTACACAAAATAACTATTTTGAATCAAAATAACTACTTTGTATTACCGCCGCTTCGATCTGACAGTAAAAAATGTATGCACAAGGCTGAAAATTTACGTCGTGGCTCCAGTGCGGACCCTCAAAATTCCGTACGGTGCGGGCCACGATCTCAGCCGTTGGATTTTATACTTTTTGATCCAACGACTGTATCAAAATAGGGGTATTTTAGGGATAAACTTTGCGTGTTACTTTTCTCTAACCAAAAACATGTGTTCTCTAACCAAGAACATGTGTTTTTGTTCAGCCGCAACTTTTCTCTCTCTTCCTCGGTAACCCAATCGATGTGACGGTTGCGTGTTACTTTTTGTTCCCGAGGAGGAGATAGAAAAGTTAGCTGAACAAAAACACATGTTCTTGGTTAGAGAACACATGTTTTTGGTTAGAGAACATGTGTTCTCTAACCAAAAACATGTGTTCTCTAAAGAAGAATATGTGTTTTTGTTCAGCCGCAATTTTTCTCTCTCCTCCTCGGTAACCCAATCATTTATTTGTAAAATTACATATGTACCCTTTTATTATATAAATTTTTTTTTATTATTTTTTTATTGTCAGCCGCAACTTTTCTCTCTCCAGATTTGGACCGTTCAAAATTGCATCCGACGGCTAGGATGGTTCCGCAGGTGCGGAACTTTGGGGGTTCCGCACTGGAGCCGGACTGGAAAATTTAGCCGTCAATACTTCAACCAAAATCATGACAAGATTGTGGATAATGTTATATATAAAGAAGACAGACTTTTTTAATGAATAAACTTATATTTTTGGGAAAAAGAAAAAGAAAATGAACTGCATAGATGATGGGAAAGAGGCTTAAGACGCACAAAAGAGAAGTTGATGTGGATCTTATGATAACACAAAAAACTCATGAAATTGCAGAGTAAGAGGGAGGTCGGAAATTGCATAGGCCTAATTAAAACCAACGAGTAACACAAGGACCGATCCACAGACTGGCTTGTTCGGTAACCGGTAGACATAAGGATTGTTCCAAAATCATCACTTAATCACTGTTCAAAGTGTTACTAGGAGTACAGGCATCACGATAGCCCAGTGAAAACGGTTATCCAACGCAGGGCTTCGATCCTGCGTTCGATCCCTGTACCCCCTCTCCCCCCCAAAAAAAAAAAAAAAGTGTTACTAGGAGTCAAGACTTAGCCCAGTGAGGCAAATCTCTACCCGTGATCAAGAGGTCCCGGGTTCGAAAACCTCCCTCTACGTGAGGCAATAAAAATTCTCCTTATCTGGTGAGAGAGAATTTAAGGTGCTGACAAAAAAAAAAGTGTTACTAGGACTTAGGAGATTTAATACATTATTTTCACTTCTTAATTAATAGTAGTACTATAAAAATAAATATTAAATATACATGGTGAATTGTGATTGGGTGGACACAAAAATAAATATTAAATACACAGACGAATACAGACGATTATTTGCCGAGTCCAAGTGTGAAATGTGCAAGTGGGCTGGTAATTATAACCAACCAAGAACTCACTTACTTTTTAGTTAATCAACCAAGAAGTATTCAGATATATTCTCTAATGCAGTTATTCTACTAATACAAGTTGAATCGTGTAGATATTGTCATTTTTTCTCACCAGCCTCTAAATTTGCAAACTCTTAGGTAGCATTTGAGATTTCTTTAATGTTTAATGTTTTATGCATGCTCAAACAACCTTCTCCAAATGTGGTTTTAAAAAGGTTACACAACCTCAAAAAATTTGGTCCTAATTCTTTGTAGAGTCAACATAACACTCTAATCATGGACAATTTCATTTATATATTCTAAACTAATTCCTAATTCAATCCTTCAAAGTCTATTGCCGCAAGGTAGAACCCACCAATTTATTTTCACCAACTACAACGTAGAACAAAAATATGAGTTCTTTTACTTCTTAATATACTTTTTTCCTTCAATTGTACTTTAATTGCTCTAATTATTATTCATCGATAAGTGACCTCAGTATCCCAATAAGTACTGACTCCACCACTCTCACAAGTAAAATCAGTATAAACAAAAAAACGACCCAGTGAATGGAGTCTTGAAACGATAGACGAAATAGTCATTTATATATCTAGGACTAGGGCACACACTTCGTGGCCTTTAAGTTAAGTCCCTCATGGAAACACCCTGATGATGTGAGCTCCGGCGGGCAGTGTGGAAGATTATTTCAGTGGCTCAAAGTCTATAGGAGTGGGCGGCAAAAAACGTTGTTTTGGTGTTATGAGGGGGCTAAGGAGTGAAGGCTATTTAAGAGAATAAATAGAGTCTGATTGGATTAGGTCTAACTTGAATTTGACATGTCTTAAGACTCAATTTAAAAAACAAACAGATTTGAATTGAATTTGAAAATAAAATGTGAATAATTAAATTATCTAAAATTTAATTTAAATTTAAACTCATTTGAAACTGAAATCCAAATTTCAAATTCAAAGTCAATCTGGGAAATCTTCCACACCCCACACCCCACCCCATCCCACCACGGGAAATCTTCTCTCGGCCATAATCTAACGTCCACTTCTCATAGATTTTGCCTTGTTTTTGTATGACCCTTCAGTTATGTATATACTACTCCGTTGTCTGTATAGCTCAACTTGCTTGGTCCCCAATCTCATTTATTTCAGGGATAAAGACGAGGGCAGAGATGACAGTCGCCCCCAAAATTTTAAAAAATACTAATATTATAATAAATTTTATATATAGTTCATAATATTTTATCTAATTCGCCTCCCTCCCTAATATTTTTTTTTTCAGTTTTTATATGTAATCCGATATACTGTTGTAATTTTCGCTCTCAACGCTAAATTTTTTACTTCGTCCATGATTTATTTCATGTTTTGTATACTTTTGGCTAAACACGTTTAATTTTGTCAGATGTTGCTTTCAATTTCTATCATCTCTATAGTTTCAAGTCTTGATAAATTCTATAGTTTGAAGTCTATTTTCATCAAATGTCCCTTAGCCCAATGGGGCAAGTGCTCGCCCACGATCAAGAGGGCGTGGGTTCGTTACCCTCATCATGAATGAGGCAAGTTTTAATTGTCTCCTTTGCTAGAACTTTTTTCTCCTCTTGTGAGGTGCTCTCTTCTCCCTTTATGAGACAACCGCCTATCCGGACTTCCAAAAAAAAAAAAGTCTATTTTCCTTCTTTCTATTTTTGGAAGGAATATGATATCATCCCTATACTTCTATAACAATAAATTAATGTTACACGAAATATCGACATTCAAGCACATTTTCATCTCCTTTCTCTTAACTATTTTTTGACACGAAATACCATGTTACTTGAAGATTTCACTATTTTTTTTCAGATTATTTTTAATTAAAAAATTAATAAATGACAAATTCTTATTGATAAAATAAGAAGCGAAACACATATTAGGGATATCCGATTATTTTTATTGCAGCGTGCTCAGCATACATTGGCGACTTCATCATCAACAATCAGGCGGAAATTACTTCACTTATATTTGGGCTCAAACTAGCAAATCAACTGGGTTTGGCTACTAATTTAATTCAAACGGATTCCATGTTGCTGGTTCAATCCTTAAAAAAACAAAGGATAGCCAACTGGAATTTGGATGCTTGTTTTGGAATGGCGAAACGCCTTGCAAGAGATAAGGCCATCTCTCATATTTTTCGGGAAGCAAATACAGTCGCTGATTCATTAGCTAATTTCGGTTGTGACTCTAGGCTAACTGTGTATTACTATAGTTTAGGCTCCCTTCCTTTGAAAACGAGGGGTTTGATTGGACTGGACCGTCAGGGAATCCCAGCTTTGCGGATTTCTTGAGTGGTTTGTATATTTTGTTCATCTTGATTTATATATATATATATATATATATATATATATATATATATATATATATATATATATATATATATTTATATTAAAAAAAATTTATCAAACACCCTGAAAGTTTTAGGAACTTGCTAGGCTACTAGAATTATTGACTAAAAGATTGACTAAAATAGTGTCTTTGGACCTTTTTTCCCTTATAGTTGGGTGAATCCCTTACACCAGCAGGGGGTAAGATAGTCATTTAACACCCTCAATTTGGGGGTTTATGGTTTCTATCCCCAAAATTCTAGTAGTAAAGCATTTTCCAAGTTTTTAATACTCCCTCCATTCCTAAATATAAGACTCTTTAGACAATTTGAGAAAATTAAGAAAGTTGTCATTTTTACCTAAACTTCCAATATTACCCAACCCTCCATCTCTTTCACTTATACGTCATAAAGAAAAGAAAGGAATATGTAGAGGGTATAATTGGAATAAATTGTTGACAACTAATAAAAAAATCTTAAACGACAATTAATTTGGATACATAGATATCTTCTAAACGACAATTAATAAGGAATGGAGGGAGTATTATTTTTCATATCTTCTACATATGAAAAATTATGATTACAGAACTGAAGACTAATGTGTCCCCAGCAAGTCATGCAACATTACCTTTCGGTTCCTAAGTTAAATCACATCAATCATGGGCTTAATTACGTACGAATTAAGACCAATGCAGCCGCCCAAATCATACTTTCTCCCCTATCAATATCAACTTTCCAACGAGATTGACCCCATTTGCTACCTATGTGGACAGTCCGGTTCCTATGCGGAACAGTTGTTTTTTTGCACATGCGGAACACTTTTTTGACCTTGAGAACAGCT
This sequence comes from Vinca minor, assembly GCA_026122235.1. NCBI lineage: Eukaryota > Viridiplantae > Streptophyta > Magnoliopsida > Gentianales > Apocynaceae > Vinca > Vinca minor. The sequence goes on along the minus strand of JAOCZM010000100.1, from coordinate 5,415,327 downwards.
GTTTTTACTGAAAAATGAACAGCTGTTCATTTTTTAATCAATCTTAGCCGCCAAAACTTTAATCTAACGGACGAACTTTTATCCCGCATGTTCCGCACAAAAACCTTTCCGCGTAGGAGCCGTGGTGCTATGTGGATGTCAACTCCCCCAACACTATCAGTTTTTTTGGCAAATTCAGATATCAACCAGAATAATTCAATTGAGATATATATATACAAGATAAATTTGATACAGTGACAAAAAAAAATTCATCTCGGTGTGATTCAAATTCATGAAGTTACTATGTGCAAAACTTTAGAGATACGGCAACAATAATAATATAACTCATTAATTTTTTAATAATTAGGAGTATGAGCGGTGGATATATATGAGATATATCTCTAACTTTTGAAAATAAATGAACAAAACAGTTGCTCTTATAATACCACCAAAACTGATGGATGAAAGACTGACTTCAACTTTAGTAATAAATACACAAAGAAAGGTTGCTAATAAATACAAATAGAATTAAGTGGTTGTCCGACGTGGAAAGCCCCAATGAGAACTGAAAAAAATATTACTCCACGTCTAATGTAAACGATCAAGCTTTTAGACCACTTTATATTAATTAGTTGTATTATCTTTTCAAATTAAAGACATGACAAAAACACATTTTCTCCGACATTCTCTCTTGTTTTGCCGGGTTCTAGCTTTATTCATGTGGATGGAATATTTGGAATATGCATAACTGACGCTATCTCCATTCCATTTCGTAATATAAGTCGTTTAGAATATATCATTAATATTACTCTCTTAAATATAATTTATATATCACTAATTCGATTTAATATAGTAATATTGATATTTTGACTAACAACTTATCTTATTTTTTACTTCCTTAATTTTACATGCTTTAAACGACTTATATTATAAAATGAAGGTAGTATTGACTTTTAATAACATTTTCTGTACCATTTCCATTCGTAGTATTGTTATGCTAATGATTTATCTTTTGCAGTTGATGATTTATTTTAGAGTTAATTTCACTTTACTACCATCAAGATGATGGGTGTAGCACTTTAGTCCAAGTTGCTCCTATTAATGAATTATAAATTTATTGACTATCAGTCAATCGTTGAAAAAAAAATTGATGGACATCTATTTCAGTGTAAAATGACACTAATTTCACTCCCATGTTCCCCTTCCTTTTCTTTTTTTTACCTCTACCCCTTAACTGCAAGGGTTTGATAGGCGGCGGGAATAGAAAAGGAAAGATCTGAAAAGCCACATTTGAATGGAATTTTTGTTTGAAAATATCAATTCTAGCTTGTGTAAAACTGAATTATAAGTGGAAACAGAAATTGTGATCTAAATATCAAAATTTTGTATTATAATTTGGAGAGAATGGAAACACACATACACAAAAAAAAATTGGAAAATAACAAGAAATGGAAAAGTTACCCACAGAAACAGAGACAACTGGGGCTCATAACCTAGGCCTATTTTCCACCCAAATTATTCTGGGCCGTCAGCCGAACTGGGCTTCACATGTATGAACAAAACAGGGGGGAAAGAGGTCCATACTTGTGGAACTCTCTCCTTCCTTAATGTGATAACAACTAACACCACCTAACTCATACTAGCTGAATGTTCATGTGTTAAAGATAACCTCAAAATGCGACATACTCAATCGCGATTAGAACGATGTCTGTAACAGAGGTAAACTATACTATATATACAATCAATCAACGCTTCTGAGAATGGCGTGTTACAGATTTGCAGGCCTAAGCTTTTCACATTATTCATAGATATGCTCTAGTTCAGCCCAGAAACAGCCAGGAGTTTTACCAGTGCACAGATTGTAGATCTCTAATGTTCGATCCTTTTTTCTTCTTGTTGCTCCTACTTAACCCCGAGCCAATAACACGTCCAACTGGGATGAACCACCGCCAGATGAACCCTCTGCCCGAGAAACCTTGGTCATGTTTCGCTTGTATAAAATGTCGTCTTGACTTGACGGGAGTTCCAATATGTATTTATCTTTGATGCCTACTTGATTAAGATGCATCAATGCAAGCATGCTGAGTGCAACCAAAGCTGCATTTCCTAGAATCCCTCCCACATGATCCAGCTTAAGAGAATCCTTGACAAAATTGAAACTCGATAAGAAGGCATTGAGGAATGGATTTGAGCTCTTGCCTTTCTGTGATGAAAATTTCTCCCCATTTGGTGATGATGGAGTATAAAGATTCTCGGGTGATACAAAGTGACTTGAATTTCGGACATCTCCAACTAAAGCTAGAGCTTCTTCGATGACTTTATATTTCTTGCCCTGGTGTTCAGCCAATCTCATTGCAAGAACCATGCGACTTTGTTCTAGACGTGCAACGGCAGCATCCCTTTCTGCTCGCTGCTGTGCTTGTACAGTCTGTAGAATTGAAACATTAAACTACTTCATTAGTACCTTAAGTACAAAGCACTACTTTCGACAAGAAACAAGTCAAGAATACAACCAGAAGTCATACAAAAGCTGCTAGTTTCAAAATGGCAATCTAAGATATGAAGATTTGTTCAAACATAATTGCTTCTACTGAAATTTTTCTTTCAGAATTAAATTACTTTTCCCTGTCCTATAAGCGATAATGATCACATATGCAAAGCCCCATGAAATATCTTCTGCTAGTTCTCCAAATACACGACAAGGAGCTCTAAGAAGGCAAATGAATGAACTTATGAACAATTACTATTAACAGATTCAGTATGTTTCATTGGTAAAAGATAACCCATAATCTTTAAAATAGAAGCTCCATCCATCATAAGGTACCAGAAACTTATTTATGTCGAGTCACATTTTTCTCATGAGAGGCTTGTGTTCTGGAGATCGTTTGGGAGGTCTATATAGGTCTGAAATTACAGTTCAAGAAAATGGAGTACGAGATCAAGCTTTTGGGGTGCACGACATTGTAGCTTACAAACTACCATCGACTGTTACAATATTAAGAGCAAGACGTTCGTCCCTGCTTGTCCTGAATCTGGAAATAAGTTTGTCCATTTCTCCAGTCTGAACAAGAAACCTTCAGTTTCCTCAATAACTACCTCACCGTCTTCTGGACATGTATACTATTTCTAACTGCACAATACAATCCTAAGTTGCCATCAGCGTCCCAATAAAATCTATTACCTCCGTCACAAATTGAATGTCCAATTTCCTATACAGAATGATAGGCATAAGACATTCAATTTGGGACCGAGGGAGTAACGGTTAATAAAACATTAACTATCATAACTCCAGGGACGATTCTTCTTGTATATCCTGCCTCTTCTTTACTCGACAGCTCACACTTCTGCCTCCCACAATGAATGACAGAAAGTGTAATAACAGTCCTTTCACAGGCTTTTAGATTATGCAAAGAGTTTTAACAGTTCCATCTTCCTTGCCGCAAAGATACAATTATTTACTTTTAGCAAAAAATACATGGCATTCCTGAGGTAAGCAAAATCACTATTATTTGCACCTATATAAACATTTAAGCAACAGAACCACACAACTTCTAACTGATAATAAAACTTAACTCCTGTACTTCTTATCCTAATTTATTTTCCATCAAAGTATATGACTAGCCAGCTGCAAATGATGCTACAAGTTTAGAGTGATCAGCTTCTAGATTCATATACCATATACAGTCCAGACATTTGCAGCTAAGAAAAGTTAAAAAATGAAAAGGTGAAGGCCATCAAGAGAAACTGAACTCTTGTTTCACTCCTAAGTCGCTTAAGAGAATTAGGCCAAAGACATAAAGACCACATTCAGCCATTTCATGCCCAAAGCTAGAATGTGAGTGTGGTGCAGGTGACTCTTGGAAAATGATTTGCAAATTTAAAGGATCTCTCGGAAATTTATATATATTTATATACAAACACACGAGATACAAGATATACCAATGTATTACTCCCTCTATTCCATAATATAAGTCGTTAGGACATATACCGAAAATTAAGGAATAAGCGCCATGTACCGAAAATTAAGGAATAAACGACAAGGTTTTTTAAAAAAAGTAATATTGATATTTTGACTAACAAAGTACATTGCTTTTTTAATCCTTAATTTTAGCTACATATCATAAAACGAATGGAATGGAGGTAGTATCAATTTTCTTTGTAACTTAATCTCTTTCTTATTCCATCGCCATCTTATAAATTATACAATTACGAACTTGCAATAGTAATATCAGAACAAGCTATTCTCATACATCTCTTCATCCCTTATTTACAACAGAAATCATCAAACCCCACTACTCTTATAGGATTAAGCTTGACCAGTCTCCCATGGAGAAAGCAATTGAACATTCATGAATTTTAAAAACTTCCAGAATTGGGAAAATCAGTGTGTTAGCAATTTAGCATTGTAACTTGTAAATTCCCAAAACATATGTTCCCTTGATTTTCCTATTATTTTGAAGAAAAAAAATCTAATTTTTTTAAGGCCAAAGAAACTGGAATCTTAATCTATAACTTACATGGAAGAACTCGAGCTGATCTTCGAGATTCTCTAGGGCAGTACGAATAGCATTCAAACTCTTAGCTTCCTGAAGAGCAGAGGCATCATCTGCAGAGAAATCCTTGAAATAAACGAACCCACCTCGGTTGTTCTCGCCGTTTCCGGCAGCACCATTAGGAGCTCTCTTCTTGGGAACAAAGAAATCATCATTAGATTGGGACTGAGATTTCCGGTTCTGGGACTTGATTGAATTGAGAAAATGAGCTCGGGAAATCGAGTGAATGGCATCGCTAAGCTTGTCATGTAAATCCCAGATTTTCTCCAAAACTGCTTCAATTTCTTCCAATTCCATATCCCATTTCATCGATGGAAAAAAATACTCTCAGAGAGAAACAAAAAATGGAGTTTTTTTATTCCTTGCTTCTTGGGTTTAGGAGAGAGAAAAAAAGGTGTTTCTAGGGTTGGGCCTTCATTGTTTTGTTTTGGAGTCTCCTGTATCTGTCTCTCTAGGTTTTTTAATTGGCCAAAAATGTCTGATGTATTGATTATGTATAATTCGTCAGTATAAACAAAATTATTGTGACAAAGAAAAATTTAATTATATGACCGTACTTGTGAGACTTGATACACTGTTCCTCACATAAATTTGACGTGTTTACTTATAAATATAAGATTTCGTTCAATTAATATGAAATGATGTAGTATCAGTCTTATAACGACGGTTTTAAGATTGACTGACTTGATAAGAAACGATTTTTTTCTCTTTTGAATTCTTTTTCTTGGTTTTCTGTTTTTTTCTGTTTTTATTCTCATTTTGCCCCTTTGAAAGTGGCATTGTTTTCATTATGCGTCCTCCAAGGCTCCAGCCTCCAACATTCTTGAAATTAGCCCCTCCAATTTTCAAAATTTCCAAGTGGTAGTACTAGACTAGAATATATCAAATGAGATCAATATGCTATTGGATATTGTTTTCTTTTGAAAGATTTAATTAGTTGTGAGTTATGTTTGGTCCAGAAAGGAAGTACTCCCTCTCTTTTTAAATAAATGTCTTAATTGTATTTTACGTAATAATTAAAATTTTGATAAAATTTATAAATTATTTTGATAAATATAGAAACTGTCTGTTTAAGAATTGTTGATTAATAATTCAAATTTAATATATGGGTTGATGGTTTAAATAGTTTATAGGATAACAATTATACGTTTTTTAAACTGTGGAATTTGGTTTCAAAACAAACTATTTCCCTTACACTCAAAATTGCATATTTTAGCATTAACTATTAAGAAGAATTATTCTATTAAATGATGATTTGGGATAAGTTTTATATGATATAATTTATTTGTTGTTTCTATTAATACTTTATATGTATAATGACTTGGACCAAATAAATACTAGGATTACAGAAGGAATATTTGTGTATGATTTAGACACAAATTCAGAGACGAAGTCAGGAATTATCAGTTGGGAGCGAAAAACTGCAACAGTATGTCGAATTATATATAAAAATTGAATCGTCCCTGCACAAATTAATAGAACCTTCTTCTTCTTTTTTCTGAGACACAAATTATTAGGACTTGATTGTAGAAAATGAAGATTTGAGGTCGTGATACGAAATCAGGTACTCTAATAGGGGGGAAAGTGAAATTTAGCCAATAAATAAATGTTTGGTTTTGCTGTGGACCGGTTAGTGGTAGCGCAATTAGGGAAATTGTGATGATTCATGCCATATGGGCGGGAATCTATTTTCACACCATCTGTATTTCCCGCACTTGGTTATTTCTGGGTTTTAGATTACATTCCCGCCAACGCCTCCCCCCCCCCCTTTATTTTTTTATCACTTCTTTCCCCATTTTTTTTCTCCTCTTTTAAAAACTCTCCTCATTTCAGTGGGCCGCGGCCGTTAGACGGGAAAGAGTGATCGGACTGACCAAGTTAGTGGTGAAGATTTTTGAGTGAGAAAATTATTTAGAGAGAGAAAAATAAGGAGGGAAATGAGGGATGGGTGTTAAAATATAAATTGGGGTGTGTCACTAAATGTATGATCGTATGAGTTGATTTGACGGATAAATTTTACTACTATTTAAGAGCTTTTCACTCTTGTTAGAAAAAATTATATTGTTTAATTAATTTATTAAATAGTACTCCCTCCATTCCTAAATATAAGACTCTTTAGACAATTTGAGAAAATTAAGGAAGTTGTCATTTTCACTTAAACTTCCAATATTACCCCCCACCCTCACTCTCTCTCACTTCTATGTAATAAAGAAAGAAAAATATTGAGGGTATAATTAGAATAAATTGTTGACAACTAATAAAAGAACCTTAAACGATAATTAATTTGGATACCTAGATATCTCCTAAACGACAATTAATAGGGAATGGAGGGAGTATGTAATTATCATATACGTGTAGATTGAATAGTTGTTTCGCATCAGATTGCAACTGTTATTTCTCTTTCTTGCAAGAATTTTTTTTCTTTGTAAATAATGTATATAAATAGTCTTTTTGATAAGAAATAAATATGAAAATTTAGCTAACAAATGCCTTGGACTTGATCAAACTAACACAAAATTAGGCATGGCACGATTGAAGGTCATTAATTAACAAAGACAATAAGGGGTTCAAGCAGAGAAGTTTATCTATGAACAGAGGAATGACTTTCTTGTCTGTATTTTTTATTCTTGATCGGACGCCACCCACAATTGTCCATTTTCATCGGCCACTTTTATTTTCAAAAAAATAAAAAATGAAAATGAAAAAGTTAAAGAGGTCTACGTCTAGAAGATGAGCCTTAGGCGATATGTATGCATGGTCATAGGTTGACATAATGACATTGGACTTCGACCCAAAAAAAAAAAGTATTAGGGTGCATCTGAATTTCAAATTAAAAAGAAAAAAGAAAAATAATTCACTTGTCAAATTTATATATACTTGTTTTTTTTTCCAATTTTATGATATTTAAAAAGTTACTCTAAACCACACCACGTATATCTCTTAATGTACATATTAGAAAACAGCCTTCTAATGCATGTTCTGAAGCACATATTAATTTGGAAAAAAATAATTATATATATATTAACTTAAGTATATAAAATATAAAGTTTTATCAGAAATAAGAGAACTCTAAAAAAATAATAAATTTAAACTATTATATAATAATTTAATCTATATTAACATATGACCAACGTTTCTGATTAATGATTCTTTTAGTTCTTCCTCAAAAAAAAAAAAAAAAAAAAACATATGACCAAAACTCACGTTAAAAGAATCCTTTAAGAATCAATTATTTAACAGTATACATCACTTTTAAAATTTTCATTTCACGATTCAATAATTCAAATGATTTGGTTCAATTTTATGAAGTATTTTGTCTCTTTAAAATTTTAACTATTTTTTATGTTTAAAGACAGAATTTCATGATGGATTTGATTTTAATAAGTTCAAATTTAGTACGCAACAAGTATTTTTTTGTTATGTGAAAATATAATATTAATTGTTGGTTTTTAAATTAAGAAGAGAATAAACCTCCGGTACTCGAAATAGTTTTGAATATGATTCTAATGAAGATCTATATTTTTCCAATGAGAGCAATTCACTTGTCAAATTGACTCATATGACATTTGATATTGTATTTCGCACTGGATTCAAAATTATAATGGTTCCGTGGTATTTTGCGGTTATAATATTACTCAATTCGTCTCAAATTATTTGTTTACTTTGACCAACATCCAACCACTTCTTACATATGTGTTGGAAAGTGACAATTTTAATTAACTAAGAGTATTCAATGAAGAGTTGAAAGAAGTATAAAATTGGAAAAATTATCGGTGATACACACTTATTTAGAAATCAGACATTTAATTTGGGATAAATAAAAAAAAAGAAATATGTACAGTTAATTTGGGACGATCTGAATAAATGATTTTATCGTATTCCGTGGTGTAGTATTTTACTACCTCCGTCCCAAATTGTTTGTGACGTTTCACTTTTTCACCCATATTAAGGAAATGTTTGGAAAACAATTAATATGTGACTGAATAATTATTATTAGTGGTTAGTTGAGTAATAAATTAGGGGTAAGACTTGAAAAGTAATAATAAAATGCATTGGTTTTAAACAAGCAGATTGGTGAATTTAGTCCCTTTACATAGTGACGTTCGCGTTTTTTGTCCCCGTTCTTAATTTCTTTGTATTACAGCCCCCAAACATATTGCGTTTGGTGAGGATGGTCATTCCGTCAAAATCTGTTACGGAAACAATGAATTTTGATTTTTTTTAAAGTTGTTGCAAAATGACTATTTACCCATTTCCTCCTTCCCCACCCTCCATCTCCTCCACCTACGTGGTCGATCATTGCCAGGATTCTTTGTAAAGATAGAAGATTTGAGAGAATTTCTAAGATTTTGGATATGGGAGTGCATTATGATGTGATTTACAAATTGATAATGCAGCAGAAATGTTCTTTCATAAAGCTTGTTGTGAGAATGGATTGTGCAATGTGTGAATATAGATGTGTTCTTTGATTTCTGATAACATGTTGTGGTAATTTTTAATTAATTCTCAAATTGGAATGAAATTAGGTTATGATTTGAAGTTTTTGATGATTTATGATAACATGTAGTGGTGGGCCTTGGTGGTGGCGGCATCGACAATGGATTAAAGTAATATATTAATACATCTTCACATTTTGGAGTTTTCATTTATTTTTTTACTCTTTAACTGTTGATCATACCATATTTGGACGGAAGGACCATCCTTACCAAACGCAATATGTTTGGGGATTGTAATACAAAGAAATTTAGAATGTGGACCAAAATCGCGAACGTCACTATGTTTAGGGACTAGATTCACCAATCTGCATTTTTAAACATGACAAACAATTTGAGATGTTTCAAAATGTAAAACGTTGCAAATAATTTGGCACGTGGTTAGAAGTAGAGCTGTCAAAATGGGCATATGCTCGCCCCGTGAGCTTAATGGGCGGGTATGAGGTTATGAATTACATGCCCATTTAAATGCGGGTATTAATGGGCATACCCGTTTGGGTAACGGGTAATGCGGGTAATGCGGGTTGTAACCGGGCATGCCCACTTTGTTTTTTTAAAAAAAATTTAGGATATGGATTAATTTTCACAGTTGAGACTTGAGAGCCAAAAGAAGAAGAAGAAAAAGCCCAAGATAAAAGTTGAGCCGTGCTATATATCTTGGGCAAATCCCCTTGAAGCCATTCTATACTTCTATTACCAAAATATTAACGGTTTCATCTCTGAAGGTAACTAAATTATGTTCTAACTTATAATTGATCACTTACCATTTATAATGTTCTAAGTTCTAAGTTCTAACTTCTCAAGTTGTGTGTGTTTTATAGGTGGAGATGATGAGGAGGAATCAACAGTATCTAATGTGGATTCAGATAATACTTCTAGTGTTCAAGATCTAAATCATATATATATATATATATATATATATATAGAGAGAGAATATTTTAAAAAAAAAACGTATCTATTTTTTGTTTCTTTGACTTCAGCAATATGTTTGTTACTTTTGGATAGTTGATCTTGAATTATTTTTGAAAATTATGGACTTTGATTGTTTTTTTATAACTATTTTGGATATTGTGGACTTTTATTTGATTGTTCTTGAATTATTTTGGATATTTATTTACCCTCTACAGGACTATAAACTGCAAGTGAATGAGAAATAATTACATTTTGTTGAATTTTTCGGATTAAATTTTTTTTAAAAAAAAAAAAAATTAATAATAAGGGTCGCGGGCATGCCCATTTACCTACGGACATTCGGCGGGCGGGTACGTGCATCCTTTTTTATGGCCCGTGAACAAAGCTCATCCCCATTTAAGAAGTGCCCATGACGGGCAGACATACCCATTTTTACAGTACTAGTTAGAATTATTATTATCTACGTGTCATCCTTTAGGCATAAAAAAAGAAAAAGAAAAAAGAAAAATGATGAGATGTTTGCTGACTAGGAAGCCACGCAGGCCTATGTGTGAGTCTGGGGGGTTGTGTGTGCACAGAAAAAGCGGACTTTTAGCTGAATTGTAGAGGGGCGGCCCAAACGCAGCCCTAATTCGTGAGACTTCTTTAACGCCACTACCCTCTCCCCATTTCTGTTTTCTTATTCTCTCGTAGGTTTCGTCTTCCCCAAGCTTCTTGGAAAACTTTGACACTTCTTCACAACTGTCTTTCAATCTCAATTTCAATCTCAATCAAGCCATGTTCATATTATCATTCACAATCACTGAATGAGATCACAAGGTTCTTCCTGTCCCCTGATCTGTTCCGATTCTGTTTGTCTATTTGGGCTCGTTCTTTGATTTTTTTGTTTCCTTAAATAATAGTTTGTGATATTATCAAAAAAACTGTTCGTCGATATTATGTCTGGAATATTCTATTTTTAAAATCATGGAGTCATTCTATGTTTCTCTATTGGCTGCGCATGATTGATTTTGCTTTGAAATCTTATAATCCCTCAATTCCTTAATATAAGACTGTAGGACATGTAGCGAGGATTAAAAGAAAGTAATATTACTCTTTTAGATATGATTTACATATCATTACTTCTATTTAAGAGAGAATTTTTACATTTTTATTAAGAAAACATCTTAATTTTTTGCGTGATTAATTTTCACAACATGTCTGAAAATCTTATATTAAGGGATGAAATTATTAATGTTTTATTTTGTCGTTTTACATTCTTTCCATTTTAGGGCATCGTGATTTTTGCCTTAATTGATTTTGTTAGTATTAAAGTTAGCAGTTTTGTAAAACCTAAAATTTTGATCAATTTATAAATTGGGTTTGTGGAGGGTTTTCGTTTCAAGATGCCAAATGCCTTGATTTGCTAACCATTTGGAAACAATTGGGTTTCAGGTTGTTGATCCATCTTTGATTCAAAGAAACAGAGGAGACAGGGAAAGGATGGTAGACAACAACATGAGTGATAGCCAAAATCCATGGATGAATACAGTAGAGCAATCCTCAAGAGTTGAGGAAATCAGCAAAGATGTTTCACTAATGTCTGAATCGCCAACTATTAGTGATGGAATTGGAGCTTCTTATGCTCAGCAGCCTAAAATGCAGTGTTCTAGCAGTGTTGTCTCTTCTGATGCCAAATTGGGCTTTGCTGAGAGAGCCTTCTCTGCTGGAGGAGCAGCAGTTCTCTCAGCCATTCTAGTTAACCCACTTGATGTTGTAAAGGTATCAGCTTTACCATTTTATTGTTCCTGCTGGCTCTGGATTTGATCCTTTTATTTTCTTTGCTGATAGTGTTTTAGGCATTTTCAACTTTTTGCATAGGTTAAAGAAGTAAAAAATGGGGGGAAATTTTCTAATTATATTTTTACGTAATTCTTCTAACACAATATTTATAAGTGGGGGCAACTTTAGTAAAATAATCCTTAAAATTTGCAGAAAGCAAAATATTTTTGAGAAGGAAGAAAATAGCTGAAAGGCCTTATAGAGTGAGTATCATATCGAGAAGAGAGCAAAATACCTTAAATGATACTACCTCCATTCCTAAATATAAGACTTTTGTTCCATGTTGCGAAAATTAAGGAAGCAAAAATTAAGATGTTTTTGTAATCAAAATACCAATATTACTCTTTTTTTTTTTTTTTTAGAAGAAACGGGATCTCTTATTCATTAGAATAGCAACTAAAAAAAATACACAAATGTAAAAACAACCAAAAAACGGGTCAATTGACCACCAAATCACCTATACTCGTTACTCTATATATGTACTATCATCTTGGAGTGTGAGTTTCCCATCCCTCCAAGACTGCATCCATTCCAGACTACGAGCTTTAACTAAAAGCACAATAGTTCTTGTGTCAGGTATGGCTGCATCCTCATCATGTAACCACCCATTCCGGAAATACCACATTGTCGCCACCCCTACTCGATACACAATCTGCCAATCAATGTTACGAAACTCCACAGAGCATTTGGGAGCCGTAGTACTCTGCAAACAATGATCTACCCAACCTGTTGGATCCACATCCCCCCAAAAACAATGAGAAGCATTCTCCATTACAATCTCTTCCCATACCTGTCTCACCCAAGGACAATCCCGGACTGCATGTAACGCCGTATCCACACCATCATCGCACAGTTTGCATTCATCATCATCACTGCAATGCCGAGAGAACAGCAGCCCCCTTGTTGGCAGTCTATCATGCCGGAGTTGCCAAAGAAGAAAGTTGTACCTTTGCGGCCCACGTTCCTTCCAAATTCTGCTCCAGTGGAGTCCCTCATCAACTTGATTTGCTTCATGAAGATGCCGCTGCACCCGCTGCATTATAGACTCATCGCCTCCAACAGGCTTCAACTTCAGCAATGGGCCGTCCTCCATTCTGAGATGATCTGAGGCCGTACCTCCCCAATCTATCTCATCGTGAAGGACCTCGCGGATCATCCACAACCCCTTCCATACAACTGATGTCTTCTGCTTGCGTACCTGATGAAATAAATTACCGTATTTCTGCCATAAAATAGTCGCCCAAAGTTTATGAGGTTCTTGGATCATTCGCCATCCCAACTTACATAATAGAGCATAGTTGACATCTTTTAGTCGCCGAATTCCCAATCCCTCCTCTTCCTTAGGCTTACAAACAACCTCCCATGCCACAGTATGTAATTTTCGATTCCCTTCCTCATTCCCCCAGAAGAAATCCCGATTCAATTTCTCTAACTCTGCCAACGTCCCTTTCGGAAACGCCATCTATTGCATATAGTAACTAGGAATCGTCGAGGTTACTGTTTTGATAAGTATGCTGCGAGATGCTCTAGACATAAGCTTCCCTTTCCACCCGCTCAATTTCTTACGCACCTTGTCTATAACCAAACCGAATGTATTCCTCCTCATTCTTCCATGCATTATCGGCACCCCAAGATACTTCCCAAGATCAGATGTTAACTGCATCCCACATTTAATACTCAAAACATGCGCCTTGCCCGCGCTCAGGTTTTTCGAGACAAATAATTTTGATTTTCCCACATTGACCTTTTGTCCCGACTTATCACAAAAACGGCGAAGCACAGCTTCCATCACAGTAGCTTGAACATCACTAGCCTCCCCAAAAAGAAAAAGATCATCCGCGAAGAAGACATGCGAGATACATGGACCAGTTCGTGTTAACTTCAACGGTATCCATTTTTTCCGTACAACTTGCTTCTCAATATCGGCTCCCAACACTTCCATACACAATACAAACAAATATGGAGAGAGAGGATCACCTTGTCGTAAACCCCGTTGTGGCACAAAGGCATCCAGTTTCTCACCATTCCAAAGGACGGACAGTGACGTAGAAGATATACAAAACATAATCAACTCTTGCATTTCACTGCTGAAGCCAACTTTATGCAACACCTCCCTCAAAAAAGTCCAACTAATGCGGTCATATGCCTTCTCAAGGTCTATCTTAGCAGCCATCCATCCTTTACGCCCCATTTTATTATTCATACTATGTATGGCCTCTTGTACAATCACCACATTATCTACCCCTTGTCGACCAGGTATAAATCCACATTGTTTTTCCCCAACCAGTTTGCTTACCAAAGGTTTTAACCTATTTGCAATCACTTTCGTAATACATTTGGAAACGACATTACATAACGCAATTGGACGAAAATGAGCCATCTTTTCAGGTATTTCCTGCTTGGGAATTAATGTGATAAACGATTCATTCATAGCCTGCGGGAAACACCTATTACGAAAAGCACTCTTCACAAACTGAATCACACTCTCACCCACCACATCCCAAAATTTATGGAAAAAGATAGGCGGCAACCCGTCTGGCCTTGGTGCTTTTAACGCCCCCATTTGTTTAATTGCCTGATAAATTTCTGGCCCAGAAACATCGCGATTTAAAACCCGCTTATCCGCATGACTCAAAGAGGGAAATGAAAAGTCTGATAAACCCGGATCAGCAAGCGATTCCTCCATGTACAATTCCCGGTAAAAATCAGTAGCCATTTGTTTCAATGCATTTGTATCTTCCACCCAGATGCCATCCTTCCCGAGAAGCCGCAGCACCCGGCTATGTTTTCGGCGAACCTGAGCCATTGCGTGGAAATATCTTGTATTGTTTTCGCCTTCCACCCACCATTTCACCCGTGATTTTTGCAACCACCCAAGCTCTTCCTGTTGCAGAGTGTCATTGAATTCCCTCACCAACTTTTGCTCCAACTTCACCAAATAAGGATTCGGTCCCTGGCACAGTTTCTTTTGAATTCCGCCCAGTCGGGCCAAACAACGCTGTTTCCGGCCAGCAATACTGCCAAAAACCGAGTTCCCCCACCATTTAAGCGATGCGGTACATTCCTCTATAGTCCTCCTGAGATCAGCCCCTCGCTGTGTCCAAGCCGTTGTCAAAAATTCCTCAAAATCCGCATGTTGTAACCACGAGACTTGAAATCTAAAAGGCCTGTGTAATCTTGGACCCCGAGGTGAGCACTCACAAGTTACCAACAAAGGATTGTGATCTGAATGCGTCTTTGGAAGATGATGTACCTCTGTGTTCCCCATTTTTTCATGCCACAATATGTTTCCCCACACCCTGTCAATTCTCTCCATAACAAAACCACCCGTATGTCTCCCATTATTCCAAGTGAAAGCCGGGCCGTGAAAGCCCATATCCACCATATTGCACCGGTTCAGCACTTCCCAGCAGCCTACTGCCAACTTGCGCCATCCACTATTTCCTCCATATTTATCCGCTTCCTCCAAAACTTGATTAAAATCCCCTACCAACAACCATGGAGATCGTATAATTTTACCCAGATCATCCAAATACTTCCAAAACCGGTCCCTGATACAGACCGAAGGTGCCGCATATACCAACGACAAAACACACTGCACTCGTCCCTGTTTGGTCACCATCAAATTCAACATCTGACTAGTAAACGATAACAACTCCAAACTTACTACCGACTCATCCCAAAAACACCAAATACCACCAGAGAAACCTATAGCTTCTACCGCATACAGTTTAGTAAAACGAAACTTCCGCAAAATTCGTTTCGCCCTATTGCTCGAGACTTTAGGTTCCAATAGAACTAACACATCTGGTTGGTGACGCCCCACACAATCAATTAAATTTCTGAAAAATATTGCCGACGCAGCTCCGCGGCAATTCCAACTCAGAAGTTTTAAATTCATTTAAACATTTACCTGAGATTGCCCTCCAAGGCCGGCGACCTGCCCTTCTCCATCGGAGATACCCACTGCATCTGCCGCTAGGCTCTGCCCCCCAACACTTGACCCATTTCGGGTAACCTCAACATCCATGTCACTGCTCCCCGCACCCACCATGTCCGGCGGATGAACCTTGGGGTTCTTGCTGACCGCCTCCTGCCTTATCGCCGATAAGCCACCGACCGCACCCAAAGACACATCATGCAAACTAGAAACAACACTCGCCTTACAGGCTATGCCATTCTCTTGGTTTTGGGTGCTAATATTAATTCCGTGATCTGGGCTCTTACTAGGCCCACACCTACCTGGCCCACTTCCAAGCCCAGAGGTCACTTTGTTACGCAACGGGTTTGCAATCTGCCCCTGGCCCAAACGAGCTTTTTGGCTTGACCCATTGTTCTGCTTGGCTCCTACCTTCTTCCCTTTACCACTAGTCCCTACATCCTTATGGCCCAATATGTTTAGAGTAGCCCGTTCTTCAATTTGACTAATACCCCCAACTTGTTCTCTCAACGAAAGAACAGGAACCTCCTCCAAAGTGTCATCATTGACCTGGTTGAACACGTCAAAACGTGTTCCTAAATTAAAGTTATGAGTTTGTCCCCCTCTTTTAGGCGGGTTTGCCCGAACGTTTTGCCATGTATTCCCAAACACACTCCCACTTTGATGGAAAGTCTCTTTCCCTCTATTATCGGCATTATTATAGGTACCCCGCGGTCCTTTCGCCTGAACTTTCGCAGCTCCTACCGGAGTAGCTCCCTGCGGTTGTCGCCGACGCCCAACCGTACTAACCAGCATCCAAGGGCCATAGAGGCAATCATTACTTACCTCCTCCTCCGGTACTGACTCTAATCCTTCTTGGACTCCATCCCTCTCCATACCTACAGCCTTATGCCGGGAACACTCCGCCGCCCGGTGTCCATACTGTCCACAGTCGAAACACACAAGATGTAATCCCTCATATTCTTCCGCCACTGTTAGCCCTAAAATCTGCACCTTAGGAATTAGAGGTTTATCCAATTCCACCTCCACACAAACACGAGCGAACTTACCTCGGGATACCGTTAATGACGTGAGGTCGGCTTTAATGGCTTTGCCAATGTGGTTCCCAACTCTCATGAGCATAGTATTGTTATATAATTCCAGCGGAAACCGTGGAAGTCGTACCCAAACCAGAGTTTTCTGAACGGACTCCGGTGTAGGACGAAACAACGGCGTCCACTTTGTCACCGTGAGATAGTGCCCTAAAATAATCCATGGCCCCTCTTGCAAGACTCTCAGATAGTCTTCCTGATCATAGAACCGAACGGCAAAGAAACCTTCCTCCATATCGATAATATCACACCCATGTCGAAGCTTCCACATCTCCTTAGCCCGTTGTGTCAAAATTCGAATACTAATTGACCGTCCCAACAGTTTCACTACAAGCGTGCGACGCCATGTCTTCTAGCAATCCACAAACTCCTCCGCCGCAACGTCTACAGAAGGCCATGGATGATCATTATCCGATACCCTTCCAAAGGTACGTGCCATGAAAGACTCCAACATCTTCTGTTCCTCAGGGTCCTCTTCCCCTTCCCCGGTGTACAAACTCCGGCTAGGTGGTGGCTGAGAAGTCACGCTAGCAAACGATTTGAAAATCCACGGATTGACCGAGCCGTCCGTCTGACCGTGTTCCGCTGCACCGGCCATGTCAGTCGCTGCCAAAGGGGCAGGCACTACTGCCGGAGGGATCTCCGGATCACTGGTCTGACGACGCTTGTATTTTCTGGTACTCCGTTGGAGTTGGTCTGCCTCCTCTAGAGAGAGAGTTGTCATTAGGGTTTTTTTAGTTTGAATTAGACATTCCAATATTACTCTTTTAATTGAATTAGTTGTATACAAGTTATATTTAAGAGAGTAATATTGGTATTTTAATTTTAAGAACATCTTAATTTTTTTTCTTCGTTAATTTTCGCAACATGTAATGAAAGTCTTGTATTTAGGAATGGAGGTAGTATGTTTTTTGGGTCCTTTTGGCTTCTTATTCTATATTCTCTTTTTCATGCTCAAGTTAGTAATAATTTCTTGTTTAATTTTAAACTACGCCCTTGATGATGCTGGTTGTTTTTCTGAAAAAATAATGTGGGAATTGCATAACGCTTTCTTCTTAGACTTTAGTGGAACCTATCTTTTTGTTTGACTTTGTGTTTCCCTGCCGCTCTTTGTTGATGGGACATAACTTATTTTATCTTGCAGACAAGATTGCAAGCACAGGCTGCTGGAGTTGCTTACTCGCATCCACTAAGTAATCTTACAAGTAGGATGGCATTTTTTGGACCAACCATGGTATTGTCCACCTATTTTCATTTTCATTATATCTTTGGGACACTTTTCTCGGATGTACTGATTTACCATTCCTTGCTCTATGCTTTATATATTTGCTGAGATACGCCTTTTCAGATGTTTGCAGATTTGAGGTGTTCTCCTTCATGCGCAAGGGCCGGAGTACAGGGAACAGTTTCCATATGCCCACCTGATTGCTTCCAATATAAAGGAACTTTGGATGTTTTCTACAAAATAATTCGTCAGGTCTGTATGCCAATGACTCAATTTTCAGACACAAGTTTATTAGCTTTTATTGTTGAGTATATTTGTCTAAGGAGTTGCTTTCTATGATACTGATTCAGAAAATTATGATTTATTCTACCTCAGTTTATAATCTCTTAGGTTTCTTTGCAAAATTAAATTTTCAGGAAGGAATTACTAGGCTCTGGAGAGGCACAACTGCAGGACTAGCTTTGGCTGTGCCAACTGTAAGTAGTTTTGGTTACTCTAGACTGTCAGTTTAGCGGACATGAATCTACGAAAATGAAAATGATTATTTGTACTCGCACAAATTGAGCAAGGATAATGATTTTCAACAGGTGGGCATCTACCTCCCTTGCTATGACATTTTCCGCAACCATTTGGAAGATTTCACTTCACAAAATGCTCCTAGCTTGACAGTATATGCACCCTTAGTGGCAGGTTCTCTGGCTCGTTCTTTGGCTTGTATAAGTTGTTATCCAGTTGAGCTTGCCAGAACCCGTATGCAGGTACTCTATTCGTTTTTATTGATTCTCCACACCTGTTAGCTGTATCTCTTCAGAGCAATAAGGGATAACTTATCTTCCAATTACGTCATACTTGTAAAACGTTGGGGAAAAAAAGCATGATAAAGAAAAACGCAAGCAATGAGCTTCTTTCTTTGTTGATCTTTCAAAAATGCAATTAATCCTTGTATAGGGCAAAATATGTCCTGGTTTTTTAATAGGCATCAGATCTATACCCGTCGAGCCTATCCATGCTCTTTATGGGTTGCTTATGTTTTTTCGTTTCCTTTCTAATAGTTAGCATGTTGCACAGGCATTCAAGAACCACACTGGTAGGAAGCCTCCTGGAGTTTTTAGGACTTTATTTGAAGTCATCTCCCATGCTCAGAGCTCAACCACCAACAAACGCAGCTGTAAGTGAATCTTGTTTCAAAACTTTTGAGGAGTTTGTGGGGATACTTCTTATATATGTATAGTTCCTTCCCCTTTTATCAATTAGACATGACTTCTCCTAGGGATAAATAGTTACAGCCTTTTCATGTTGTGATTGAAATTATTTTTTGAAAAGTCCCATGATTTATGATGACCAGAGAGTCAATGTTGGAATACTTTTTTTTCCCAATGTTTTACAAATATGACGTAATTGGAAGATAAGTTATCCCTTATTGCTCTGAAGAAACAACCTATGTTTTTAGATCAGTAAAAATGTATTGAGGTATTAATCCTTTGCTAGTTCATGTAATATTGTTTTTCAAATATGTTCTCTACTGTATTTGCTGATTCACAAATTTGCAGGAGTGTCCTTGCAGTTCTGTTGTAATTACTATATTTTTTCCTCTTACAGTGCAGAGTTACCGTGCTCTATGGACTGGCCTAGGGGCACAACTTGCTCGTGATGTTCCTTTCTCTGCCATCTGTTGGTCGACCCTCGAGCCTGTGAGTCATCATTCCTTTTTGATCATTTGTAGATTTGATCTGTTCACATGCTTCCTCTGCTTCTCGTTTTCCTGGTGAAAAATGACTCGAGATTCAATTATCCAAAAATGATCTCTACAGGTTAGAAGGCGGCTTCTTAGTTTAACGGGAGATGAAGCACATGCTGCTAGTGTTCTAGGGGCAAATTTCTCTGCTGGTTTTCTTGCTGGAAGTCTTGCTGCTGCTGTGACATGTCCACTTGATGTTGCAAAAACACGAAGGCAAATTGAGGTTGAATATTAATCCAACTGATGGTTCTCTTTCTATTAACCAAATTAATCTAGATTAGCAAAATTTTGAAGGTTCATTGAATTTCATGAATATATGTGTATATATATAAATAAATATCATGTAGACATATTATCGTTTGTGTAACGGTGTCAGACATTTTAGGAGCGATTAGAAGCCCTCTTAGCTGAATGATTATCTCAATTGCTTAGATATGGATTGTGAATCATGCCATTGATATGCAACATTAACTTGAAATATATCTTGTATTGTATAAGCTTCTGTATGCTCTTCTGTAAGTCAGAGTTCATTGATGTGATCTGCCCTTGAGATCGGAAACAAGCATCAGTGGACCCATAAAATATTACTATTCAGTATGTTAAATGTGCTGTTGGAACTTCGTCGGTACTGAGGTCAACTGAACTAGGATGTGTCTGTTACGTAGTACTGTTGTTATATGCTAGATTCCTGTAATCTGACTGATCATTGTTACTCAGGTTGTGGTGTATTATCAGTCAACCTGGTTCTAGGAAATAGCATATCATGATTTATTACTTGGATTAAGTAAAATTGAAACTGGTGTATACATTATATGTTAATACATTAATGAAGTTTTACATCTTGGAAATTTAATATGTTAATAAATTCCTTTTTGTGCTTGTTTATTGACAGAAAGACCCAGCGAGGGCATTGAGGATGACCACAAGACAAACACTTGTGGAGATTTGGAGGTATTTATCACTATCAAAGCACATTCATAGTTTTTATTCACTGCATTTTTGTTTATATACTTTCCTAAAATCAACTGCCATGACGGAAATCCTGTCAAAGATGCTTGATGCTTTTGGCTTATACACATCCTTGTCTATACTTACTTTTTAGAAAGATCCCATGATTTTAAATCTTATAGTAAAGGTTTCAGTGTTTTGAAAATTATCCCTGGTGTTTTCCAGTGTTTTTATGTGCATTGCAAACATCATTGTGGTTTTACCATCAATGTTATATTAAGAGAATTGTGATGCGCAGTATGATTTATTTGGCCATACTTCTAAATAAATGAATTTGATCTTTTGCAGGGATGGTGGGCTAAAAGGGTTATTTACTGGTGTCGGTCCTCGCGTTGGCCGTGCAGGCCCTTCAGTTGGAATTGTGGTATCGTTCTATGAGGTCGTGAAGTATGTCATCAATAATCAGTATGCAGCAGCTTAATGAAAAGAAAATCAATTGGATTTTGATTTCAGTTTTGGAGCCTGGCTTTTCTTTAGGTGAAGCCTGTAGGTATACTTCTAACTTTAATGACCATTGGCTGACAGACAGTTCAGGGAAAGGTGAACTGTGCATAAACTAATGAAGAAAAATAATCTCTTGTTTTTTCTACCACTTGATCAGGTGGTTTAGTTAGTTGTTATAGTAGGCTTCTATGTTACTTGGGTACGGGTGTCGGGTACTTAAACATCTAAAAAAAAAAGTATCTGGTCGGTGTTGACCAGATCCGGTAAGTGTGCCATACTCATATCGTGTCGACATGACACGGGTAGAGCAGTCATAAACGAAGGGTTCGAGTAACATAGGTACGCTTGAGAAAGAGAATTTTTGTAAAAACAGGTTTTTGCATTTGGTAGGTTCCCGAGACTTATCTCAGTTTGTTGGAAAGATCATTCCCCAATCTCTGTATATTGATCTTATTCAATTCCGTTTACGTGCCTTAAAGTAAATTTACTTTTAAATTCTTTTATTTGATTAAGGTAAGTCTTGCCTGGTACATGCATGCTGTTATTGTGGACCATGTGGTGTAGGGAAAATGTTACATTGTAAATTGGTTGGCCCCACGTTTCTTATTAAACAATTATTTATTTCTCAACATGATTTCCCTCTTCTCTCTGAGTCTTTTTTTCCTTATTCTCTCTCTTTTCTATGTTTCCCGGCAACTTCTTATCCCAAAAAGATACTCCCTCCATTCCCTATTAATTGTCGTTTAGGAGATATCTAGGTATCCAAATTAATTGTCGTTTAAGATTCTTTTATTAGTTGTCAACAATTTATTCCAATTATACTCTCTACATATTCCTTTCTTTTCTTTATGGCGTATAAGTGAAAGAGAGGGAGGGTTGGGTAATATTGGAAGTTTAGGTAAAAATGACAACTTCCTTAATTTTCTTAAATTGTCTAAAGAGTCTTATATTTACGAATGGAGGGAGTAGTAAACTCTGCTTTATTTATTCCTTCTTTCTTGATCCAGTGTAGAAATTGGATGCTTAGTATAGCCCTCTGATTTTGATAATATAGTGGTGGAAAACATTTTATGTCTCCAAGTTTTTTTAATAAAAAAAATGCCTTCTTAATCTGTTAGTTCGACGGATATGTTTCAATTCCATATTGTTTGCGGAGATATAAGAATACCTCAATTCAATTTCGTTACTGATTTAGCAAAAAAAATGTCTTCTTGTTTTATTAATTGCGAATATATATATATATATATATTCCTTGTAAATAATTCAAATTTATATTTTCTCAAAATCAGGTTGGTAATCATATTTGATAACCTTACCATCATACTGGAGTGGAAATCATTGGCAAACATTTGCTTCTTGATGAGTAAAATTTTATATATTGTTTCCTTTTTGATAAATGAAGTGAAAAGCTAAATAAAGAGCTGAATTGAGTGAATCACTTATATATAATAAGTTGGAGTGAAGAAGAAAATTGAGGAAATGAATAGAATGAGAGAGAATCATTAATGAAAGAGGTTGTGAAGAAAATATTTTAGAGAAAATAGTATATGGAAATGATACAGAATGGGTGAAGGAGAGAGAAGAAGGAAATCAAGACTGTTGAGAGAGAAGTAATTTTTTAATAAAAAAGGTGGGACTTGTCCTAATGGGAATGTCCCAAACCCGATCTTCCCTGTATCAAGGGTGCCAAAGAATTGAGTTGAGTTAAAGGTTAGTGTTCAGTTTCAAATCGTTCAAATTTCACTTGAATTATAGTTTATTCAGGTAAAAAAAAATTTTAATTCATATTCAAGTCACACCTGATTCACGTACATTTTAACTCAGCTAATTTGTAAATTAATACTCCCTCTGTCCCAAAATATCTGTCAATATTTTCTTTTCAATTTGTCCTAAATTAACTGACCACTTTCTAAATAAAGGGTTCATTAATGATGATTTTTCCAATCTTACCATTTACATTAAATGTTGGGGAGAGAAGAGTATAGTGAGAAAAAATGAATTAATAGCCAATTTGGTCATCAATGTTTTTGCACTTAGCCAGTTTCATCATTTTTAGCAAAAGTTAGCATTTTCATCCCCAAAGATTTTACGGGCAGCCATTTTCATCCTTCCGTCCATAACTTTCAAAAAAATCGTTAAAAGTAGTGACGTGGCTTGACGGTGGAGAAGTTGTCTCTCTCATGCAAGGGTATTTTTGGAAACACAAAAAATATCTCACCCCTCCCCGCCGATCTTCATCCTCCACCGCCACAATCACCCCTCTCATACGCATCCCACCCGCCCCTACACATATCTTCCTTCTTCAATCATCCTCATTACTAACAATCACAGTCACCCCTCTCAGTTCATCCAATTGCTTTTTTGAAATAGTTTTTAGTTAGTAATTCTATCAAAAACCCATTTCAATTTTGGTGGAGAAAAGCAATTGATTTAGCATCTCAATCTTGCAATGATATTCATTTACTGAGCTTCCATTGATTTTGTTTCCCATTTCTGTTAATTTTAGTTTCTGATAGTTTTTAGATTTTCTTGAAACTATAAGAAAAAAGAAGAGAAAAAAATTGGTTTCGAATCCGGGAAACGTTTTCAAATTTTTGCTTTCATATACTCAATTTTGGATGGAGAGAGATGAAGGAAGGGTGAATTTTTGAGTTCGCTTCCTCATTATCGTCGTCGGAGAAACACTATGCTCCGAGACACAATATTCTGATTTCTTTTGCCAAAGCTTATAGTGGTACTCTGATTCTTGAAAAAAATAAGAATCAATTGTCCATTGATTCTGCCCTACCCATTGGTTCCGTCAGCAATTGCTTCCGAGAAGCCTTGTCGGAGCTGATTTCCTGGCAGCCTTGGTTGCTAATTGCTTCCGAGGAGATTTTCCTCCAGTGGATTTCCTTGTTGTCTGCTTTGTTCTAGTCATTCCTATTTTCTTTTTATTTTTGGAAATTTTTTCAAGGGCTTTTGGAAATCTCTTAGAGATTGATTCAATGGGATTATGGTTTCCTACTCAAGAATTAAACTTTAGAAACCAACTTTGGATTTATATTTCCTTCTAAATCTGCTTCTTTTGATAGAACGATTCTTGAAGAGAACAACTCGTTCTTCAAACTCATTCATCATTATCAAGATTTCTTGAGTTCCAATGAGAACTCATTTGTTAAATTAGGGGGAAAAAAAAGGTAAATAAAGTGCTTCGGAACCAATCTGGGGAAGAGGGATTCGGAGCAAGAGTTTGAATTTTAGTGATGAAGGGAGTAATGATTGGAAATGGAAGCCATTGATGATGGTGGTGGAGAGGAGTTGGAGGAGATAGTTGGGGATGATGGGATAATTTCGTGGGTTTCCAGAAATACCCTTGGAAGAAAGAGGCAGATTCTTCCCGTTATGCCACGTCACTACTTTTAATTATTTTTTTGAAAGTTATGGACGGAAGGATGAAAATGGCTGCCCGTAAAATTTTTGGGGATGAAAAATGCTAACTTTTGCTAAAAATGATGAAACCTAGCAAGTCAGCAAAAACATTGATGACCAAATTGGCTATTAATTCGAGAAAAAATGGTAGAATTAAATTGGAAGCAACATTAAATAGAGTTATTGTTGACATTTTACTCTATTCTACTATAGAATTTGATGAAACTTTAATTCTCGTGCAAAATACAAAATGAACAGATAATTTAGTATGGAGGGAGTATATAAAATTTCAATAATAAAAATTAAATATTGTGTCATAAAATATGATTTAATATTCATGCAAAGAAATGGTAATATTAACATTGATGACATATACTACAAGTTTAATATCATAACACTATGAAACAATGTACAGTATTACTTCTATAGCACTATGAAACAATATATAGTATTACTTCTTGTCACGCCCCGTATCCGAGAGGCGAGACACGACCGTGTCAATAACCCATATTATTAACACAAGGTCTCTTATTCGTCGAAAACTTAAACTTCCAAAAAATAAGCCTCAAGGAAACTTCATATATCTTAGCAATATCTTCAAGATAATTTATTACATCAAAGTCATTCGCAGCGGAAATAAAACAAAAACATAATTGCTTAACAAAATTAAATTGAAACATAAACGCATTACACCCTTCACCAAAAGGGGACTTCCTCCCACTCTCCTAAATTATTCTCATCATAGCTAACTTCACCTGAAAAAAATAGGGAAAGGAATAAGCTTCCAACTTAGTAAAATAACTGATTTCTTCCGGAACCAAGCACTTGGGATTTAAAAAAAACTTGTATCATTACAGAGACTTTAAGTTATTAGACACATGAAAACAATTATAAAAATATTGAACAGAACCTTACTAATAGTAATATATAAAGTTTTATTATTATTTTTTTTCCTCAAAGAAACAGTGAAGGTCAAAATGGATTGGCACGAAATTATTAAAATAATTAAAGTAGTTTGCATCAGTACAAAACAGAAGAATGTCCTTTTATATATATATATATATATATATATATATATATATATATATATATATATATATATATATATATATATATATATATATATATAACAAATGACCAATTTAACTTTGTAAATGCAGAAGAATTTAGAAGAGCTACCCATGAATCAGGAGAATTGTACAGTACATTAAACTTGGCAACGAATTGCAGGAACATAATATAATTTTAACTTTGACTCCTTATTATCATCAACCATTAGGACTTGACCAAAAGGTCCTTCGATCGAGGGTTAGACTTGATCGATCGTCTTCGATCGCTTCTAACGGTTATCATTAATTTTGGAGTCACAAAAATTCATTACTAAAACATATATATATATATATATATATATATATATATATATATATATATATATATATATCATACTTCACAAATAATAATATGTGCTTGATTCTTTCTACAAAAATATAATTTTTCGACAAAACATAATCTTTTCACCAATACATTTTCGACATAAAATCATATATATCTTCCATCCATACTTAGCTTTTGGTAATATCTTAGGCTTAAAACAAGAAGAAATACGATATCTTACCTCGAAATTGTGATATCTTCTTAAGTGTAAAAATTCTAGAGCCACTTCATAATATCTGTCTCACTCGCTTATGCAAAAACACCGAGAGATATTTGAGAATCCAGGCTCCTCCCTTGTTATCTTATATATATTACGCAAACGAAACTTATGTTTTTCCTTTTTCCTCTTAACGACAAAGAGGAGGAAATTATATACCCCCTCTACTGACTTCTCCCATCCCCCCTACATAACTCACCATCAATACCCCCCAAAATAATGATTCCCGTTACAAACTCTCCCTTTCCCAAACTAATGACAAGCGTTACACAACAAAAATCATATTTGCACTTAAGTCCTTAAAGAATGTAATTATTTCTATCAACCCCGATTCTTAATTTCCATTTTTTTTATATCCTTACTAACTACTAAAATTAGTACGGGGTTTCACACTTCTACTAGTTAATAATTTTGGGACAAGAAGATTTTAAATATACAATATTACTTCTATACGTTAATAATTTTATAACAAGAAAATTTTATTAATTTAGAGAGGTATTAACTAATTGAATAAAGTGTTTTAAAGTATTTTTTTAATATATTTTAATATTGAAATATATCTTTTATTAATTTAGAAAGGAATAAACTAATCGAATAGAGCGTTTTTCGAAGTATTTTTTACTATATTTTGATGTTTTCAAAAGCTTTTGAATATCCTAAGACTTTTATGGATAATATAGGATCATATTCTAATTTTATATGGGTAGTGATAATGTCAGAGTAAGAATCCTCCTGCAAGAGCGATTTACGTGCATGTGACAAAATTACCCCTCTAACATATTAACTAAATCTTTTAATTATTATTTTTATTTTCTCTCCCAATATTTTCTCACTATCCTAGCCTGATCTTTCTCTCTCCCCTAGATTCTTTCCTTATTTTTCTCTCAATCTCTCTATTTTCATATGATTTTTTTTTTCATATCTGTTGTTTTTTTCGTTTTGTTCTTCTCTCCATCTCCAAGTGATTTTGTTTTCTTCTCTATTCTTCTCTTTCATTATCTCTTCTTGCTCTTTTGTCTAACTTTGATTTTCAACTACTTTCGGTAAAAGAGGTAAATTTTATTATTTTTTCTGAGCTTTCAATTTTATATTGTTGTTGAATGATTCAATCCAAGAAGATGGTCTATTCAGTGAGGAAATTGAGAGAAGAAAAAATAATAAAAAACAGAGAAGAAAACAAAATCACTTGGAGATGGAGAGAAGAAAAAAAATGAAAAAAAATAGAGAGAGAGAGGAATAAACGAAAAAAAAAAACAGATATAGAAACAAAAATCACGAGAGATTGAGAGAAAAATAAAGAAAGAATCTAGGGGAGAGAGAAAGAATAGGCCAGGATAAAGAGAAAATATTGGGAGAGAAAAAAAAAATAATTAAAAGATTTAGTTAATATGTTAGAGGGGTAATTTTGACACATGCACGTAAATTGCTCTTGCAGGAGGATTCTTGCTCTGCCATTATCACTACCCATTTTATATGCCGTAAAAGGAATAATAACCTGCAATAGAAAATTTAAATATCTTATCAAATTTAGCGTATTCTAAAAGATGCCTAAAAGTTGGCTATGATTGATCAAGTACGTAAAGCCTTATGCGAGTATATAAGAGATAATATTCACCCAAAAAAAAAAGTATATAAGAGATAATCTCATGATCCCATCATTATCTTTTTAAATTTCGGAGAATTACTAAATTTTTGCTATTGAAGGGACGAGATTTATATAAAAGGGTATCTAGACTTTGATCATGGCAGATCAAATATGTAAAGCTTTATCTTTTTTTTTTTTTTTTGGTTTAAAGAGAAATATATAAAAGCAAACTCCCTAGCCCGTAGGGATAGGGACAAAGTTGTTACAAGAAGTCCTATCTAACGATACCTCATGTCCATATCCTGCCACTATAAGGCTAACAAAAGGTAAAGCCTTATCTGAGTATATAAGAGATCATGTCTTGAGCAAGATCGATCAAATGTATATCTCTGGGGTGGAAATGATGGTTGAGCTGAGTTAACGCTAGCTCTAAGATCACTCAAATTTCGCTCAACTCATATTTGATTTGAGCCTATTTTCTCAGCTTAATCTTAACTTACACTTGCTCACGAGCAGCTCATTCAACTCATTTGTAAATTAATATATAAATTTTTTAAAATAGAAAAATCTTATAGCATAAAATATGATTAAATATGCATGCTAAGAAAATAATAATAATAATCTCAATGACATATGCTTGACGTTTAATATCATAGCACCAAGAAATTTTTATTGAACTATAGAAAAAAAAATCATTAACCTTTAGTCTTTGGCAATAATAAATATTAAAAAATTTCAAAAAAAAAAAAAAAACACTTGGATGATGATTGCCCAGACATTTTTCTTAGATGAGAATAGGAAACTCAACAAAAACACTTCTAATATGTACCAGGTTTAGTCGACATTTTGGTCCAGAATTCCCACATCAAGAGTGAGACCATTTTTCTTCGTGGAGAAATATGAACACAAGGTCCACTATTAACCCGTTCATATCCGAATTTTTCACTTATTAAATGAAGTTTGCACTTACAAGATGTTAATAAGACTATTAGAGTTTAGCTCATAAAACTAAATATCGAATCGAATCTTGAGTTGCTCACGAGTCGAATCAACTCACTTCCACCCTTATGTATATCTATATTTTAATTTTATAGAATTATTAATTTATATTTATATAAGTCTCTCCAAAAAAATTATTATCTTATTAATTTATCAAAATTACTAATTTATTTACATTGACCTAACTCGAACTTCCCTAGACTTCTAGGACTTTCTACGCCGCCTCCATGCGCGTTTTGCATCCAAGCGATGATCTATATCATCTTCGGGGCTCCTTATCTCTCGATGTCACCATTATTCAATATAATTTTTGGTTCTAACATCGTTTCTAGGGCATTAGATTTGCTCAATGCCGCTGCTATCACATATGGTACTATTGAAAGAGGAAGAATTATTTTTTCTGGTCGATTATTGATTGACCGGACTAAAATTTCTCCGGTAATAGGAGTAACGGAACAGGGGCAAAAGAGACGGATGAGGCGATGATGACAGGGTTAACGGAGGCGATGGGTGTTTGTGGATTACCGTCTGGAGAGCGGCGGACTGAATATGGTGTGGAGGAATCAGGTCACACAAATGCACAGTTACCATATGGGCTGCGACCAGGCCAAGATCTTGGGCCAAGATTCTTCCCGGATGGGCCTAGCCTTTAATGGCCTATTAAATAGAGGGGGCCTTAATGGACCAATTTTGTTGGGGTTTGCATGGGCTTGGCCCATTTTTTCCAGATCAGTCATAACATGGCACCCGGAAAAGTGGGACAAACATTTTTGTCCATAACGGAAGTCCCACTTCCGTCCCGGGGCCATAACGGAAGTGGGACTTCCGTTCAGCCGACGTGTGCGTTTTTCCCCACGCGTTGCCACGCTGGCGAGCGTAAGTCCCACTCAGTCATGGCCGCGGACTGAAGTGGGACTTCGTTATGGTCTGCCAAAAAATACCCTACTAAAACCCCTAACTTTTGTCCAGTGACTTTGAGGACGAATTCCCACTTCCGTCCTCAACTTCCAGCCAATTTGCAGCGTGTAGTCACTTCTCACTTTTGCTTTTTTTGACTCAAAAAAAATGTCTGAACGGTTTTGGCAATTTCGTGCGCATTTATGACCGGTTTTCAGAGACTTGTCCAATAAAAAAATTAATTTTACAATTTCCAACCACATCTATAAATACCCCTCCAAACCTCTCTACTCCACAACATACAACCTTCTCAAACCCTTAAAAACCCTATCCTCCATATTACTAGCTTTGAAAATGAATAGCGAAATGAATCCCGGCCTGGAAGAGTATTTCAAATACCAATTTAGAATTGCGGTCGAAAATCAAACCGATGGAAAAATGGTAGTATTGTATTTAGTAATGAGTAATTTTTTATTGTATGAAATGTGTTTAGCTATCTAACTCATAATTTTGGATTTGTAGCGTCTTCCATCGAAGTACACAAGTTGGTTGGAGCAATCGGTCTCGGGTTAGCAAATTTCGTCTATTCGAAGGGACTGACCATGGGAATCAATGGTGCGTTTATGTAAACAAAATAGATGACACCTACGGTAGGTGTCATCTATTTTGTTTACATAAACGCACCATTGATTCCCATGGTCGCCCTTCGATAGACGAAACTTTGCTAACCCGAGATCAGTTTGATGATCATGGGAATCAATGGTGCGTTTATGTAAACAAAATAGATGACACCTACGGTGAGGTGTCATCTATTTTGTTTACATAAACGCACTCATTGATTCCCAATGGTCGTCCCTTCGAATAGACAGAATTTGCTAACCCGAGACCGGTTTGCTCCAACCAACTTGTGTACTTCGATGGAAGACGCTACAAATCCAAAATTATGAGTTAGATAGCTAAACACATTTCATACAATAAAAAAATTACTCATTACTAAATACAATACTACCATTTTTCCATCGGTTTGATTTCCCGACCGCAATTCTAAATTGGTATTTGAAATACTCTTCCGAGCCGGATTCATTTCGCTATTCATTTTCAAAGCTAGTAATATGGAGGATAGGGTTTTTAAGGGTTTGAGAAGGTTGTATGTTGTGGAGTGGAGAGGTTTGGAGTGGGTATTTATAGATGTGGTTGGAAATTGTAAAATTAATTTTTTTTATTGGACAAGTCTCCCAAAAACCGGTCATAAATGCGCACGAAATTGCCAAAACTGTTTCGACATTTTTTTTGAGTCAAAAAAGCAAAAGTGAGAAGTGACTACACGCCGTAAATTGCTGGAAGTTGAGGACGGAAGTGGGAATTCCGTCCCTCAAAGTCACTGACAAAAGTTAGGGTTTTTAGTAGGGTATTTTTTGGCGAGACCATAACTGAAGTCCCACTTCGTCCCCGGGCCATAACTGAAGTGGGACTTCGCTCGCCACGTGGCAACGCTGCGTGGGAAAAAAGCGCCACGTCATCCGAAACGGCAGTCCCACTTCCGTTATGGCCCCGGGACGGAAGTGGGACTTCCGTTATGGACAAAAATGTTTGTCCCACTTTTCCGGGTGCCATATTATGACTGATCTGAAAAAACTGGGCCAAGCCCATGCAAATCCCCTCAATATTTGTATGATTTGGCAGGGTCTGGCCATAGAGGCCCAACTTCTGGTGATTGTTACTTTACAGGCCAAGATACATATTTTCCATATTGGAAAAATGTTTTTGCGCCAAATTGGTGGAATCAAACGTTTGACGACTATGAAAACGGAGGTCACAGGTCGGCCCTGCCAAGGCCTATGAGTTGCTTGATCAATAATTGACCGGGACTTCACAACTCCTGGGCAATTTAAGATTTAGTGGATCTCAAGATGACTCATAATTTTAGTAGGTTTTCCTTTTCATAATAAGGTCGTTTGCAGATCCCATAATTAATGTCATGTTAGTTTTGTGTTTTATTTCATTTTTTAAATTAAGATTTATTTCAAGTTCTAATGTAAGTAATCAATGTGGGCAACCATCTCAAATTTGGAGAAGCATCCCTAAAGCTAGAGATTTGCTGCAACATAGTTTCGAATGAAGGATCGGAAGCGGACATTCTGTTCTTATTTGGCGTGATCGCTGGCTAACTATCCAGCACGCAGTTTTCAGCTGATCTCCCCTCATAATTTTATGTGTTTTGAAAGTTTGCAGACAAGAACTCTGACAATTGTAGAAGACATCTGGTTTGAACGTGGCTCCGATTTTGCTTTTTCTTGTTATAGAGTCTGTTTGTAAGGGTATAGTAATGCGTATCTTAGTAAGTCTATTTTTTAGAATTTTCTATGTTCACAAGTCAAGTATTGTTCTGGCTCACTTGTTGGCTGGACATCCTCTGAGGTTTGACGCCTCATTTCAAATGGTAAGAGATTCTTTGGAATTTCACCTCCCTAATGTAATTTCTAATATCGATTAATGATATTACCATTTCCTTAATAATAAAAAAAAACAAAAAATATTGACCTAACTCGAGACCGAGAAGAATTATTATTTTAGAAAGGTTATTAATTTATCGAGTATTAATTTGTAGAGTTTATAATGTAGAAGATTATAGAGAAATTATTAATCTTTAGTCTTTAGAATTGATAAAGGTTAAGATTTTTCAAAAAATATTCTTTGATGATGATTTTCGAGACGTTTTTCTTGTATGAGAATAGAGAACATATTTAAGGAAGTTTGTGCTCGTAAACAGGGACGATTATAAGGGGCGGGGGCAGTTGTCCCCGAGATTTTTAAAAATACTATTACTATATATATATATATATATATTTTTTTTTTTGAAAAGAAGATAATATCATTAATAGATATTAGGAACTATATGAGGGAGGTGGAATTCCAATGGATCCCCTACCCTTGAAAAAAAGGCATCAAGCCTTGGAAAGATTACAACTAACCAATAAGTCAGAACATTACAAGACTCGCGGTCATAGAAAAATCTAGAGAATAAATGACCTATAGTACAAAATTCTATGACCGTATAACCAAACACTACTACCAAAAAAACTAATAGCAATACCGAAGTCACGAACAAACCAGAGGACTTCCACAACTTCCAGAGTTCTTGTCTGCAAACTTTCAAAACACGTAAAATTAGGTGGGGAGATCAGTTGAAAACCGCGTAGAGTAGTTGACCAGCGACCACGCCAGATACAAACAGAACGTCCGCTCACGATCCTCCATTCGAAGCCATGTTGCAAAAAAACTCTATCTTGAGGGATGCTTCTCCAAATTTGAGTCGGTAGACCCCATTCATTGCTAACATAAAAACTTGAAATAAATCCTAATTTAAAACATGAAGTAAAATCTAATATATCATGATATTGATTATGAAGTCTACAAACAACTTTATTAAGAAAAGAAAGAAACTACTAAAAAAGTGAGCCATTATGAGGCGCGCTAAGTCTTGAATTGTCCGAGAGTTGTGAAATCCCGAATAATTCCCGATCAAGCAACTCATAGACCTCGGCGGGGCCGACATGCGGGCTCCACCTTATTCTAATTAAGGGCAGAAACCTTCGTTGAAGAAAAACCAACAACAACAGTTGGGACGAAAACAAAATTAGTAATATTTGAGTTGAACCCAAAAATTAATATTTTTAGCCCAAACTCTATTTCTTCAAGAAAGGGGCCAATTGTGGAAGATCCGGCTATATTAGCATCATTTTGTGCTGGATCTGCCACAAATAGCCCAGACAGAGAAGGCCCAATCAAGCCAATTAAAAAAGGCCCATTAGCCGAGTAGGAAACTCATTACAGGCCAGGCTCCTAAAGAGAAACACTTGGCCCAACAGCCTATTCTAGGCTCCTCTGTTATGGGCCAATCGCGGGTCCAAAACTTGACCCAATACATACACATGGTCCAACCTCAAGTCTTTGACCCGACCTGCTTCTTGACACCCATCTTCAACCCGTTGTCTCCCTACAGGTAACCCCCGACCCCCGACTGTCACCATCAACTCCGACAGCCTTTCAATAATCTCCGACGTCGCTGGTTTAAGATCCGGATTTAAAGGTTGGCCGGATCTATCCCCAAACCTAACACTGAGCATCAACATCTCATCCTCCCCAAAACCTAACCCCGTTCTAATTTACGCCCTTCCCGGTGCCTCCCTCACACCCAAACCAAAGTCTCGACCAGATCGCCGACCAGAGATCAATGCCAGCGATCCTAAATCGTCAACGTTACCAATCCTTCGCCCCCTTGAGAGCCTGACCCAAAAATCATCCATTAACACTCTCACTTTCCTCATTACAATCCCACCAACATAGAAGAATTGCTGGCCGGACTCGAAAATAGCCCGTCGACCCGTCAAATAAACAAAACCCAGACTCGACGGTCCGGCAATACCAGAATGGCAGCTTTTGACTACAGCCGCGCCACTGCTCAAAATTGAGTCCATAGAAGCTTTGCTTAGGCAAAAAATCCCAGCGATTAATGGCGATAACAGTAGGTAGAAAGCACGGTTGATGACGATGATCATCGTCCGGCTAGAAAACGCGCACGACGACGGCGTAGGTAACCCTAGAGGGATAGAGAGCTTCTCCGACATTCTCGGTGCATCAGACCTCTGAATTATTTTTTATACAAAAAAAAAATACTACTAGATATAGTAATTTTTGTATATAGTTAATTTTTTTATCAAGTTCGCCCCTCCCCTCCAATTTTTTTTTGCAGTTTTTATAGGTCGGTCGGTATACTGTTGTAATTTTCCTCCCCTTACAGACAATTACCGGCTTCGTCCCTGCTCGTAAAAGTTAACAAAACTATTAGAGAATCTTAGATTTTTTTTTATTATTTATTTCTTATAGTCGTTGTCCAGAACTTGGCTTTTTTATTTGCAATTTGTGTTTTTTGCTCAACAAGATCAATACACACATACTTATATATAGGAGGGGATTGGGTTGCTAAACACAATCCGATGTCTTTAAGGCTCTCAAACTTTACATCAAGAAAGATGGAAAGGAAGTTATAGTACTTCATATGGCTGCATAAGCTGATAAATGATGGTGATTGTGTGTTGATAAGATAAAAGAAGGAATTTCTTTTTTAAACCAACTAGAATCAAAAGAAATATTGATAAACTAGTACCAAGGATTGAGCATTTTTAGACTCAATTTAAAGATAATTTAAACTTCAATTTGAGTTTCAAATCAAAATCAATCCAAATACATCAACCAATTTAAGACTTGAATTGGTAGGGACCGCGCGAACGCTGGCCCCCTCTGCCACAAATTATGACGTTAACTCTCTCACTTGGGGAGACCATAGACAAGCGCCCATCCCAAGTGCAATGGAGGTCACCTCTCTAGGCCATGAGCCTTGTTGATCGCTCATTGACCCCGTCCAGGTAAGTATTTTAAAATGTTGCAAGCACATCTTATTTTATAACCCATACTCCTCCTTGATTTCTCTTAGATATACAATGTGGGACAAAATTAACACCTCTCCTATATCTGCTAAGTTTCCTCTTCCTTCAATTGAAGAACTCCTCCCGTTTCTTGCCTCTTCTTACCACTGTGAATCATAAACAAACTTCACAATCATCATTATCTCATTCTTGATGTTTGATCTGGTTAAGGTAAGTCTTGCCTGGTACATGTTACTGATTGCAAAATGTAATGTAGTAAAGATGTGCAAGGGGCAAAATGTTCTTTTGAGTCTCGGAAGTCGAAATGATTTTCTAAACACACAAAATGATAATGCATGGTAAAAACTCAAGCAAAGGGTGTCAAATATGGCGATTGAAAAAACAATTCACATCGAGAATCAACTGTCAAGATCATATTTTGCGCATATAAATAGAAACCCTATTCTGCACCTGATCCGAACAGCATGAAGACTTGTTTTCATATAGTTGTTTGTAGGGGTGTCAATCGAGCTATGTGAGCTGAGCTTGGCATAGCTCACGCACATAGCTGAGCTTGGCATAGCTCACGCTCAGCTCACATAAAAATTGAAAAGCTCAGCTCACGCTCAGCCCGGAAAAGCTCATAAACCTTGAGCTCACGCTCAGCTCACATTTTAACACGAGCTTGAGCTTAGCTCACGAGCTTCCCGAGCTCATTTATATTAGCTAAAAAAACGAAAATCTTGTCTCAAAAATAGTATAATACAATGAGTCTTAAAACTAAATTTGGACAAGAATACAAATATACATAATACAATCAATGATACTTAATTCTTGTAGCAAAATAAACTAATAAAAAGATAACAAAAGAAACGGGGTCAAACTCACGCTCAACTAAGTCTTTTTAAACTAACGAAAAAGATAAAAAGATAATAAAATGATACTTAATTCTTATATAAGTCTTTTTTTTAATTAGTATTATTATTATTATTATTATTATTATTATTATTATTATATATATATATATATATATAATATTTTAATTATATTTATCTTATTCGGGTTCGAGCTTTTTTCGGGCTGAGCGGGGTCAAGCTCACGCTCAGCTCACATAAAAAGCGAGCTTAAATATTAAGCTCGCGCTCAGCTCACGCTCACACTTTTTCGAGTTATGTGACCCGAACCCGTTGACACCCCTAGTTGTTTGGGGAAGTATCGTTGGCTGCTTACCGGAGGTAGTAAGCTTAAAGCAAGAGCAGCGAAAACAAGGACATTAATGTCTCATTGGAAGAAAATTTTATTTCGAAGAAATGGGAACATCTGAAGGGAACATATAGAAGGAAGCGAAACCTACAAACAAGATCTCTACCCTCAATCCCTCTAACATATCAAGCACCAACTCATATTCTGTGACCATGAGACCTACGACCAACTACTTGTGAAACGTACTCGTTATATCAAGATGAGTATAACGAGGCGACTATGATAACTTAGCTTATACATATACTCGAATCATATATTATCTAGTGCTATCAACAATGGATATCACATCAAATCTACTACCAGTAATATATATCTATAATTCCTGATCTTCCGAACCAAGGATAGCTAGCTCCATGATGCATCTTCCTACAACCAAATATTGGAGTTACCAGCAAGTCACATTGCTATAAAAGGCTTCTTAGTGAATAAGGTATGTGAGAAGCAACGCCACCAGCATTAGACCATAAGCTATTCCCTGATCTATTGTTGTACCATCACTGGACACGGAGTCGATACCGCTGCTGGGCGACAGAACTCCTGAAGGAGCCTGAACTGGACCAGAATGCTGAGCCAGAGCGGCAGGAAAAGCAGCGGCCTCTAATTTCACATGTATTTTCTATTTGTAACTATAGTCCATGAATAGGCAGTTAATTACAAAAAATGAAGGTACTTAGACATTTATAACCATTCACTAATAACACAAAATCGATGATACACATTATTATTTGAAGCTAGGAGAGATATTCTTCTTACTGGAATTGAACCTGCAAAAATATGATCCCAATTATGATACTTAACTTGGTTTTAAATTAATGGCATAATCTGAGTTTTACCCCACATCTTTTTCATCTTTAATAGCGATTGGTAGATAAACGCACAATGCGTTTACCTTTAAGAAATGAGAAAATGCAAAATTTTCCGCTTTTTTAATTCTATTCAAAGAACAGGGGGTATAACCTTCCTCTCCTAACCGAAAAAAAGAAACAGGGGAGAGAGCGGTTGGGGCCATAGAGAAGGTCATGTATCTGAGCACAGAAGAAAATTTATCGTAGAAAATACAGATTACCAAGTGTGGCAAAAAATCTAGCAAAGTATTACAACTATGATAGTTTAGGGTGGAACTAAGATTAGCAAGGAGTATTAACCATGGGAACTATCCGAAATTAGCAATTGGGTTTAACTTCATAATATATTTTTAGTACCGCAGTTGAAGCAGAGATATTCAGTTTATAAATTACTTCGCATATGTAAAAACACGGAAATCTACTAACAGGAAAACAAACTGATTAAACATATACACGATAACTTTGCATAACGATCTTTGGAACCGAAACCAAACAGCAGTTTTGCTCCCTACTCCTATCTCAAACAAAACAAAACAAAAAAAAATTGACAGAAGGCTGGATATCTATATCTATCTACCAATACAGGACCAGATATTGTTTACACAAATACAAAGAGCATTCTGGCAGCTAATTACTAAACCCAAAACGATTTCAAAATGCAATATCTATTGTTTCGACGCACCTTACTTTGGCCCCAGGGCAGGCCAAAGCGGATCTTCTTTGTTCTCGTACATGGCAAATAACTGCTTAGAGTAGTGTGTCGCCAGCGTTCTGCACAGTTCAACCCCTTTAGGATCATATTCCTGCAATTCCTTTACGGTCTTTGTTAAATCGCCCAGTGGATCTCCATCAGTTAGGAATTCACCCAATATGCTGCCCCTGCAAGGTTTTAACTTATCTATCAAATTGACGAAGACGAAGCATCATGCATCATATTTTACATTAATCAGCAGCTACTAATTCCAGATGGTTGTTTGGTATCCTAACACGGTATCTTTTGACAGTGAAATAAAATAATTTTCATTTCAAACTCATTAAAAGTGAAAAAAGCTTGAGAAATGCCAATAAGTAGAACTTGGGTTTTTTCATTTACATGCCTGCCATAGGTGATAATTGAGATACATTATAATTAAATTTACCGAAATAGATATCATTTTGGCATGTTAATCTATTACTTTTCTTTCCACATTAGCCTCCTTTCCTACAGAACCAAAGAATTAAACTTTTTTTTCTGCAAAATTATAAAACGACACAGGAAGAAATTGGCCATTATGGTATTTCACAAACTTTTGATCCCCAATACATAAATATTCTTTATCGGCAAATGCATAATAGTCGATAGAGTACAGACTTTGTTGATAAATCACAGTTACCTTACGGCGTCACACTGGCTAAATCCTCGTTGATTGACAAATATTGTTGCTTTACTGGATTTTTCCTCGGATGTTTGTTTCCGATAAAGAGTACAGACAGCCTTCATACACAGTTCAGGGTCCTTTCCAAAGTCGGCCAACATTTCTGCCTCAAATGCCCATTTCTTCGACCGATCTTTACGCCGCCTTCCAATTCTAGAAATGATATCACCATAGTCCATGTTGCTGTCCGACGCATCATCTGATTCACTCTTCTCACTGGTTGAAACGTCACTGCCTTTAGAAGCATCACAACCCTCTGAGTCAGAGCTACTAACAATAAAGCCATCCAAGCTTTTATCTTCAGCATCTGATTCTTCCACTTCTGTTTCATTATCTGTTCCACGAAGAGATCGAGTCTCAACAATTCGCAAATTACTACCAGATCTTTTCTCTGAGGCGCTTTCTTTCTGTTGTTTTCTCAGTCGGACCAAGCGCCTTCTTCG
Organism: Vinca minor; assembly: GCA_026122235.1. Classification (NCBI taxonomy): domain Eukaryota; kingdom Viridiplantae; phylum Streptophyta; class Magnoliopsida; order Gentianales; family Apocynaceae; genus Vinca; species Vinca minor. Next base: position 5,376,188 of record JAOCZM010000100.1, on the reverse strand, counting down.
AACGGGTTTCCCATTTTCATTTTCAGAAGCAGCAGTAGTACTATAATGTCCAACTAGCCTACAAATTGGAGTGTTATCATCAGTATCACTTCCACTGTCACTAGTAACCATATTGAAAGCTCTTTTCCTTTTAGCAGCCAACATAGACGATACTCTTCTATTGCAGTAAGGTACATCATCTTCGTCGCTTTGATTGGGACTCCAAGTCGAATTATTTTCAAAAGGTAGTTCCTTTACACCTAAAGAAACCACATTAACAGAACCGGTCTCCTTCTTTGCTTGAATTTCATTAACAGGTAACTTAGTAGTATTTGCTTCATCATCGCTATCACTGATGTCAATAGGACAGACGGGAGGACGCTTTGCACCAGCAGGTGTTACGGGTGACATCTTCCTAGCGGGAGTCCCTTCTTCAAAAACCAACTGCTTACGAGCTTGACTACCATATCCCATGTCTTTCTGATGCAAAATGTCTCTTTCTGTTGCATCAACATCTGCTATATTTGAAGACAGTGTTTCCACTACAGGTGTGGTTGCACCCAGGAATCCTTCTTGCAACTCATTCACTTCATTTATCTCCTTACCTCTTCTAAATGATACGGGACCCAATTTTGCCGTTCCTGTCAATGCATTTCCCCCGTCTTTCGAGCACAATCTCTTTTCCAACTCTGCTACCCGCAACTCCATAGCTTTGCACTTTGCTTCCCAAACTCCAATCTCGGCATTCAAAGCATTATTCTCCACCATTAATTCGAAAACCTTATCTCCTTCCTCTGTTAAATCAATAACATTTTCTGGACTTTTCATCTCTTCACCATTACCCATATTAACGTTCTCAACATCAGTAATCTTCTTCTCGGGCTCTTTTTCCCCTTTTCCAAAGAAACAAGCCACATCCTCCTGAATCGCGGGCTTGTCACGGACCACGGTAGCAATCTTACTCTCTAGTAATTCTAACTCACGTTTCTTCCTCTCAACCTCCAATGCTAACACGCCACACCTCTCCTCGGTCTTCTTACACTTCTCTTCCAATTCAGAGCACCTAGGGCAGTAATCCAATTCACTTCTGCCAGAAAGATTACCATTTTTGGTTTCTTTACCTTCTAAGCTTTCTAATTCTAAATTTTCCCTATCACCAACCTCCAATAATTTCCCATCTAATTCCATTATTTTCTTTCTTGATCATTAAACCAGTCAAACCTTGTTACTGCATTTAGGGTTTCAGTACAGTCAAGTCCAAAACCTGATCCCCACAAAGCCTACATATAAAGAAAAGGAAATGTCAGTTATAGCCCAAAATACTTAAATTCAGCATCCAAAAAAAAACAAAGAAAATGAGAGGAAAAAAACCACCTCAAACTCTTGCTAATTTGCTGTAAGGGGAGCATGAAAAAGAAAAGAAATAACCCAAATGTTAAAAATTGTTGGTAGTAGTACATAATACTCAACCAAAGCAAGCAAGAAAGAAAGCAAAAAAAAGCAAGAAAGAGACAAAATTAAAAAAGGGGAAAAAAGAAAAAAGAAATAGAGGAAGCTTGTGTTGGGTTCCTATTTTCTTAAAGATCAATTATTTACTTCAAATAACAACTAGTTTCAGAAATTGCAAAAGAACAAAAGGGAGTAGTGAAAAAAGGGGAAATGGAGGTTGCACTTACAGAGAGAGCAGAGTGATAATTCATCAACAACAGTGACTGTAGAGACCAACCTGGTGGAGTAGATATGACTATTCCTTTAAGAATAATCACTTTGGTAATTTAGCAAAAAAAAAAAAAATCACTTTGGTACCGCAACCATCATAATATTTGTACAAAATTATTGATTTGTTAGAGGATTACATACCTCTGGAATAACCAATTTAAATTAATCAGTCGGTCAAACTTGAACACAGGTGATAGTGAATGCAGTGTCTCGTCACAGATGTCACATGTCCGGCTGAAAATAATATTTTTAAGTAAATAAAATGTATTCTTACTTCATTTACATGTTAAATTTATAAGTAATACCACACAAATAATGAATCGATAAGTGATTCTACTACTTTCATGTCTTGAATCCGCAACTAAGTTTTTTTTTTTTTGCTAAATTTAATCCGCAACTAAGTTAATGTAGAGAATTAGGGGAAGAAGAAGAAACAAAGTAATGGCGTACGGTAACGGGCGAGACCTCTAAGGGCGTCTGATTTTCAAGAATTTGAACCGGGCGATTTATAAGTAGTCACCAAATTTTAATTGGAAACGGAAATATTGCAAATAAGCACAGTTAGTTCTTAAAATTATAAATCCACCCGCCTTTTTCTCTCTCTTCACAATGAGAGTGTTTGAATCTTATATGATAAGATAAAGGAAATACATAAAAGAATCACATAAGCTAAAAAAATATAAGATGATTATGTTAAAGTATATTTTCTACATTTGAAATTTTATATAAATTCAGGCATTCCAATACTATAAGTATAACATATAAAATAGAATACTTAAAGTAGTAAGTGATAGTAAACAAATTAAGAGGTAGTTAAAAGATAAAGAATTTTCATTCTTTTTAAACAATAAATATTTTAAACTTTTAGGGTAATTCTTCAATTTTACCTTTTACTTTTTTTGACTTCGTTAAGATCTGAAAGTCCCTTTACATTCGCATCATGGAAGGCTTTTCGACCTTTTAGACCGATGACTAATATTAAAATATGTATTTTAAGTCGACGGTCGAAAATTCATCAGCAAACACGAATGAAAAGGCATTTCGAACTTCAACCATAAAATTTCTCCCCCAATGTAACTTGCCATTCTACGACCATAATGCACATTCTAAATGTTGGATAAGTAAAAATGACAAAACATAATCATGGATGCATCTCCATCTTGCCAATGCACATTCTTTACTTCTTAAACATAATTTAACTATTCTCACACTCTATGACCAGGCATGGACACACTCTTCCAACCCGCAAGAGTTGCACTCCGACTCTTAGGTGGAACAGAAAAAGTTCCGCACCGTGCGAAACAATCTGAGCCGTCAGATGATAGTTTTAAACGGTCCATATTTGGAGAGAATTTTATTTTTTATTTTTTAAGTCCAGCCGGCAATTTTTTTCTCTCAAAATCTGGGCCATTAAAACTATTATCTGACGGCTCAGATTGTTCTGTACGGTGCAAAATTTTCCCTTTCCGCATAGGAGCCGGACTGTAAGAGTTGCCATACAGGGGAAGGTCTGACATGGGGCGGACTTTATAAGTACGACCCCACACTCCTCTCACATAATTTGAGAAGTACCCACCTGCAGGGTAGGTCCCGCAGACCTTCATGTCTCACGGGTACCCATCAGTACCGTTCCATAGGAAATTTTTCCGCCATACAGACGGTAGACAAATCAGAAAACTGAGTACATTTCCCTTCTTATAAATTATAATGAGTACAGACTCTACGGAATGCACAATGTTTTTGGTTTTACAACTTCCAACGTAATTATTGACAACTTAAGGGTGCTAAGTGACATTAACATATTTTTGTATCCTGAGCACGCTTTAAGAAAATCCTGGACGTTCAACCGAGGAGCTGAATTCTGACGGCGGTAGAATGAACATTCTGAGAGTGCTCTGTAGATTCACCCATTCCACTCGCCCAAATGCTCCAAAACCCGAAATCTTCAACTGTTATTACAATTTACGGCGAGTTCAAAGTATGCCCACTTTCTCAGATGAACTAGAACTGAAGAAATTTGTTGATTATATCGATAATCTCAAGAACTATGAAAAATTGGGGGTCCCAAAAGATGCAGGAACTGATTCAGATGATGGATTTGATCTTGGAAGGATGAGACGGCTTATGCAACATCTGGGTAATCCTCATTTCAAATTCAAGGTTAGTTTTTTTTCTTATTTTTTTAGAATAATTTTAGTTCTGGTAACTGAATTACATTTTCTGCTTTGCTATTGAAGAAGAAGAAATTAATCTTCTTTGCATTAATTTCTATTAACTGGACTGAAATACACATACTATTTGAGAGATTAATATTGATATTTTGACTAAGAAAGTATCTTGCTTTTTTCTTCATTAATTTTGGCTACATATCCTAAACGGCTTATGTTATGGAATGAAGAGAGTAATAGTGAAAGTCGGAGCTTTCGCGTCTGCAAGGACTGAGATTGCTTTGCATTTAGTAGCATAGAATCTATTTCTGTTGAGTGGAGGCTGGAGACAACATAATGCTTGGAAGAGTTAAAAAACACATGACAATTGTTTTTTAAGGTATTTCAAAACCTTCACTTCTCTGTTGTCCAACCGTTATGAAACCATGGGTGCCAGTGCCTGTAAATTCATCAACGTTGTAATGATTTTATGTTAGGATTATATAAGCTGGAGGACCCTTGGACATTTTTATATACAATTAGAATCAGGACATTTAGTAATCGTCTCATTTTTATATACTAAAAGAAGGATGTACAAATGAGCCCCCCCCACCCCCACAACTATGTAAGGAAATGGGCTCTTACATCTCAACTCTACACGAAAAGAAAAGTTCGACGGAAGTCACATCGTCTACACAACATAGTAGTTAGTACTCATGATTCATGAAAACTTTGGCCCTAGCTGTCGGCAGATCCGGAATAAGCGAGGGCACTGGCGAAGAGATCCCGTTATTTGCAAGTTGCAACAGTGGGCAGTAAACCTTTTAATTTCAGTTCCACCATGTCCCTCACCTTGATAAGCTTTCCTATCATAAAAACCCTTAAGAAACTGCAAAATACGGAAGAAAAGAAAAGATTACATTAATGATCCCTTGTAAGTTTTGAATGCTCCATGGGTGTGTTGTGGCTCTCTGGCCCTCAGGAATGTCGTTGTAATCTTTCCCATGATTTCCTGTTAGGATCTCAGTCAGTGTAAAATTGCATTTAACTCGTCTGGTATGATTTGTAGGCTGTTCACATTGCTGGAACAAAGGGAAAAGGGTCGACTGCTGCATTTCTCTCCAGCATTCTAAGGGCAGAAGGATATTCAGTAGGTTGCTATACCAGGTGTGGTCTATTAATTCTTTGAAATATATTTCTGATCAAAAGTAGTGGTAAGCAATGCTCATAGCCTTATATATCTTTTGATTTCACATGAATTTTGACGACATTCTATTTTGTCTTTGAGCAGTCCACACATCCGAACTATTAGGGAACGCATAACATTAGGCATATCTGGTCAGCCAGTTTCAGCAAAGCTTTTGAGTAATCATTTCCAAGACATAAGGGCCATTATTGATCAAGCAATAGAACTCGAAAATCAGTGTCTCAGTCATTTTGAGGTATAAACACTTGTGTAGAGGGTACTTCTTTGGTTGCAAAACTGAAGAGGGATTTTGCATGTACGTTAATAGGCAGCTCTTTGATGTTTCTAATTGTATGTTCTCTGGTTGACTTCAATGTTCAAATCTCTTTGTTGAACTTTTATTTTCTTAATGTTTTCTCTTGAATTCTGTCAGGTCTTTACTGCTGTGGCATTCAGCCTATTTGCTAGAGAGAGTGTTGATATTGCGGTTATTGAGGTTAATTACATTTGATATCACTTTTTGCCTCTTTTTTTTTTTATATCACTAGTAGACTAATTTATTTTCAAATTTTCTTAAATGATTTTTGGTAACCATTTCTAACTTAACTAAGATATGCCGGTGATAGATGAATGGTGCAGATCTTTTCCCAAATTAATTAAATCACACTTCTTTCTGTTCCACAGGCTGGATTAGGTGGAGCACGAGATGCAACTAATGTCATTTCTTGTTTTACTCTTGCTGCATCAATTATAACAACAATTGGTGAGGAACATTTGGCTGCACTTGGGGGTTCCCTGGAAAGTATTGCTGTGGCAAAGTCAGGAATTATCAAAGATGGACGTCCAGTTAGGTGGTTCTTCTTCATAATCGTATTCTCTTTTTTGATACTTTAGATCTTCTCTGAGAGTTTACCATATGCATTACTTAAAAGTGAGCTACTTTGCGTTACTGCCCTTCCACATACTGCTTACGCCTGTCTAATGAGGGATTATGCTTCTTGATTATGCCAATTTTGGAGTCATTAAGGCTGTAAACTAATGAAATGTTTATGTTGGGCTGAAGGTGAAGAAAACATTGAAATCCAAACATTTGTTAAAACTGATGCCTGATGTAATTTGTTCTCGACTTTTGTTGCAAAATAACTCGATTGACCTCATTTTAGTTTTATCTTACTATCTAAATAAGATGCACCTTGGTCAGACATATTACTGCTGTCATTCTTCGATTCATATGGTGTATTTTCGAGTTTCCTTTCAATTTTGTTCAGCAATTATTCTGTACTTCTCATTAAATGGTTAAATATTCAGCTGGTTCTAGGTGGGCCATTCCTTCCACATATTGAGTGTATTCTCCGTGACAAAGCATCCATTTTATCTTCTCCTGTTGTATCAGCATCTGATACTGCAAACAGAAGCACTCTGAAAAGTCTGGACAGAGTATGTGGCACACCTCGGCAATCTTGTGACATAGTGCTCCAGATTGAGAAGGACCTTCATCTGGTATATAACTATACAAGTATTACGTTAGCATTAACCTTTTTAGACTTGTCATTTATTGATTTGATTGCTAATTTGCAACCTTTTCTATATTCTCTACATTTATGAACTTCTTGCATTCTTATCTTGTGTAGTCTATTGAATTGCTTGATGTGAAACTCTCAATGCTTGGATCTCACCAACTTACAAATGCTGTAACTGCCACTTGTGCAGCACTCTGTCTTCGTGGTCAAGGTGAGAAATCGGACTTTGCAACTGATTTCATGGTATCAAAATGATAAGGATGCAATGCAAGATTAGTATTATGGTTTTCCATATTATCATGCTAGAGGTGGAACTGGGGGAGCTCTTGGCCGCTGCCCCGAATGTTTTTCTATTTTATCTACTTTCCTTTGGTAAAAGTAGAAATTAGAAAACTTGTTGCAGATTCGGCCTTTTTGCCCATGCAAAACGTTTCTAAAAAAAAAAAAAAAAAAATTCTCCGACATGTATTTTGCTAAATCTTGGCACACTAGTTTCAAGTTCTTGGTTCCGCTGTTTTATGCCCAAGGTGAAACTAGAAAAGGGTGTAGAGAACGTAATAATTCAGTAATAGCACTCTATAGGTGAATTCCGTTTATTTACTTGGGCACTGAGAAGTTTATGATAGCCGATAGGTTGTCTTTGTTAAGGCTTGGTACAACTTGTGATTCAATCTCCAAACTTGAATTGATTTTTTTTTCTCTTTTTTCTGGATATTTCAGGATGGAGGTTGTCAAATGACTCCATTCGTGCTGGTATAGAAGGTGCATTTTTAGCCCGGAAGAAACCAAATTTTAACAACCAAAGAGGCCGAGGTGTTAGGACTACCTGGGATGACTATACTTGTTGATGGAGGTTGGTTACTGATATTTTAGAACTAACATGGAAGTATTTTTTATTAGTACCATTGCAAATTTCAATTATTTACGTGGACCACGATGACATTACCCAACCTTTTTCAGCTCATACCAAGGAATCTGCCAGAGCCTTAGCCAGTACTATTGAGATGGTATTCCCTGGAAGTAAACTAGTTCTGGTGGTTGCTATGGCAAGTGACAAAGATCACTTGGGTTTTGCACGAGAACTGCTTCCAGGTTTAATTTTTCTTCTTGAATTCCTGATATTTTATTTCCTTTTTGACATGAATATCAAAACTTTTGAGATGACCAGGAAGATTGTCTTTCGTGTCTGAACTTGGTATTTAATTTATGATGACAACCTTAAGTTAAGCCCGAAAAGGGAAAAAAGAAATAGTGTTCAAGTTGAATTAGTCATCATTCGGCCATTGCCAATGAACAATTTTTTTAACCGTGATTTTTGGCTTTGTGAACTGCCTTCTGATCTTATTTTTGTTTTCTCTTGCCTAGTGAACAGAAATATCGTTTAGATTTTATTTTTGTTTCTCTTGTTTTGGAATTGGTTATTTGTGTGTGGTGTAGGAAAGATTAGGATATGTCAACTTATCGTTGTCCACCTTTTCTTTCGTCTTGGCAGTCAAAGGTTTGGAGGCTGTACTTTTCACCGAAGCAAGCATAGCTGGAGATAAATCTCGAACAACTTCAGCATCCTCGTTAAGAGGTAGTTGGATCCAAGCATCTAGGGAAATGGGCATTCACACTCTTAACTACACATTTGATGAACATAAACATGTTATGGATCAAGAGAATCGTTCGGATGAGAGGTCAGACTGTGAAGGCATATTATTTGCTGAAGGGTCATTAATGGATTGTATGAAAGCTGGATCTCGAATACTTGCAAGAAGAACAAAGAGCCAATCTGGAGTCATTGTGGTTACAGGATCTTTACATGTTGTTTCAGCCATCCTTGGGTCTGTTAACGGATAATGCTAGTTTGCTGGTATGTATTCCTCGCTCTAAAAAAATTTCGTTATGAATTTCTCGAGCAGGCTCTTTCAGTTTACTGTAAACTTTTCCTTTTGGTCAGAGGTGTACTAATTATTCTCCAATATTAGCTTCATTATGTAGTAGTTAAAACTATGGTGATTACGAAGATAGACCTATTTCTATTTGCACGCGAGGTTTTTATTTGTACTTTCCTTATACGTCGTTTGTTTATACTAAGATGACCCTGACTCGTCTTAAATAATGATTTTTAAACAAGATTAGTCAGGGTTCTACCGATGGAATTCAAAGCGAAAAAGATTTTGGATGTTCGAAGAAAGCATCAATGGGATTTGTGGCCTTTGCAGCCCTGCTAGTAACACCTAAATGACCTTGAAAGATTTTAGATGTTCGGAGGGAGATTTTATTTATCATTTCTTCCTTTACTGTCTTTCTGGTGTAAAGAATTTTATTACTGAGGCGAAGTCCTGCCTACTGAAACCTGATTTTCCTTCGAGATAAACATAGAGGCGGAACTAGGGGGACGAGATAGCAGCCAACTTTAACATTTTTCCAATGTGGAAAGTTCATGAAAACTCAGGAGATGACAAAGGTACCCGTTTCGATGGGAAAATCGGATGTAAAACCGGGATTAATGGATTTGGTCTCACCTCCAATATACAAATAACAACCTTTGTTGGCATATATGAGTTCCACGTCTGTAAGTGGGGCCGAGATTGGTTAATCGTGCCTTTTAAGTGGGACTGGATCCAATTACTTCGCCATTGTTTTTGAAGTTTGCTTAAAATTCTAGATCCGCCCGTGTTTAAGCAATCCAGAGTTTGAAATATATGAACAATTGTTAATTTGGGGAATTTAATTGGGGACCCAAAACTCCGAGACATTCTTAAAAGAAGCATATGCTCAAAATTATGTCACGAGACAACCACCTCTCTCCTTCAGTCGCCATCACCAAAAAGGAAACTTCCTTGTTAATTTGCACTTGTTTGGTGCTCCCTCCGTTTCTAGAACGTCTTCTAGATAATTTATCATAGATTAACATTAGCTATTTTGGCATATTTTGGAAAGTGAAAAAGAGGTTAAATAGACATTTGCTGTGAAACAGAGGTAGTGGTAGCATCTTATCTTTCTTCTTTAAAAGGGAATATGCCAATTCAAACCTACGTACCTTGGTCAAGATAATTAACTTCACATTCAGTTGATCCAACTAATTGTTGATAGTAGCATCATATCTTATTACAGTGAGAATTCTTCAAGTTCTCTAAGTTCTCGTCTGAGAAAAAATAATTGGGAAACTTGGTTGATACAAGCAAGGTAGATATCATTCCTTTAGTGGGAATCTAATATAAATTTTTTGTCAGACGAGAACTTGGAGAACATGAAGAATTCTCACTGTAATTTAGTTGATTTATTCAATAATATCAACGATAGGACATTGTCATAAAAGAAACAACTTAATACAACAACAATCAAGCCATATGAAAGTGGTACATCTTGGAAAGGCTACCATTCTTCATGTACTGATAGATGACAGTTCGGGCTGCGTCATATGGGCTAATAGGTGGAAGCAAATTTTTGTGCCTGATTTGACCAACGACTTGAATTTCTAATTTGATTTGACGCATTTTCTTAGTCATTGCTTTGATATCTTCTTCAGTGAGCTCCACAACATTTTTAGCGAGTTAGATGGTCTTTTTTATCGCGATTTGCTTTCCATTGCTTCCAGGTAATTCTGCCATGTAAACTTCTTCCAATAACTTCAAGTGATGTGAATCCATCTTCATTCTCCAAGCACGCCAAATCCTCGGCTCTCTTGATCAATCGACTGAAAATTGCCAATGTTGTGTTCTTGTTTCCTCCTTTCATAAAGAACATACACATTTTACAAAGCACAAAAGTAAAATGAAAATTTTGAGATGGGATTTGGAGGGAGTGCTCACCATTGGTTCTCAACAGGCGGCGGAGGAAGAGTATATGAGTTACGCTTGGTGGGGTGTTGTGGAATTTTGAGTTGTAAATCCATATTCCAAGCATAGTAGACCCTAAGAAACTCTTAGAATAACATTTTTCAGTCAATTGATCAAGAGAGCCGATAATTTGACGTTCTTGGAAAATGAAGATGTATTAGCATCACTTCAACTTATTGGAAGAGGGGTTGTGAAGAAGTGTTTACAGGGCATAATTACTTGGAAGAAACGGAAAGTAAATTGCTATAAAAAAGATCATTCAGCCCACTAAAGTTACTGCAGAGCTCACTGCAAAAGATAGCAAAGCAATGACTAAGAAATTGCGTCAAATAAAGTCAGAAATTCAAACCATTGGTCAAATCAGGAACAGAAATTTGCTTCCCCTATTAGCCTATATGCTACGGCCTGATTGTCATTACACGGTCTATGAAGAATGGCTTGCAGGTTGTTAAAGCGAAAGAAGGTGGTTCAAAACTTGGTTTTTGTGGAATTTTGTGATTGGTCCATAAAGACAATATTTCTTTTTTTTTTTTTGGTAGAAAGAAAGACAATATTTCGATGTTTTACATTTCTAATTGTTCAAATGATTGTAGGCAACAGCATACAATTCCCTGGCTTTATATAGGCTAGATTGGTCCAGAAAAATACCTTGCTTCTATCTACCTTTCTTGTATATACCTTGCTTATATTTACCATGCTTGTATATACCTTGCTTGTATCTACCTTGCTTATATCTACCATGCTTGTATCTACCTTGCTTATGTATCTACCTTCGCTTGTATCTACCAGTTTTATATTTAGGTCAGTAAATTTTCTGTTCCTGTTCGGTGTTTCATTCCATATTCCCACTAATAAGAAATTGATATGTGTTAATTTTTTAATTAAAAAATTATAACCTAAAAAAAATAACAAACACGTAGAAAACATCTACTCGTAAGGAGATGACACAATTGATTAATTTCTCTTACTTCAAATATGAAGATTAGACCAGCTTTCATTTTCATTTTAACATTTTTTTTACCCTTTCAGGTCTTAGGTAGATCAAACTTTGTTTTTTTTCATCTCACAAGTTGTCCAGTGTAATTTTTTATTGTCATACTCCCTCCATGCAGAATTGAATATCTCATTTTTCTGTACAAAATAGAAAAATTGTCCTGACTCTACTTCAGTAATCATAAGAAGTTTTGATGCAAGGTCATAAACAACACTATTTAATTTCCTAAAGACTACATTTATGTAAAATAAAAAAGTTCTTAAAGACTACCACTGGATTTAAAAAAGCGCGCGTGAGGCGAGACTGAAAACGCCTCCGGAGTCTGAGGCGAGGCGGTGTCCACGAGGCGAGACTGAGGCGCGCCTGAAACGACCGAGGCGATTCGTTACTCACAAAAATGAAAAAAATTGCATCATAGGTTAAAAAATCTCTTTGACCTAATTTAAAAGAGGCCGAAACTTTTCTTTTTGTCTTCTGCCTCAAAACTTCTGCTCTCTGCTCCTCGGGAACGTTCTTCTTCCTTCATCTCTTTCTTCTTCTTATCCTCTTTTCTCTTCTTTTTTTTTTTAATAATATTTCATCTTATTTTATTATCCTATATTTAATTTATTTTTTCTGAATTTTTTCAGATTTTCTGGTTCTTTGCACTCTGCTCCTTTATGTTTTATTTTCCATGTTTTTTTACTCAACTTTAAGATGTTGGGCACTTTTTGAACCTCACCAGAGGAGGAGGAGAAGCTTCACCAGCAAGGAGTAGTAGTTATAGCCTCACCAGAGGAGGAGATATTATTGCCCCATGAACGGGGAGATAGAGGAATCGACCCTGGACCTATGGCCCAAGGGAGAATAGCCTTACCACTTGGCTATTTGATTCCTATAAGATGTTGGGCACTTGTGAATGATATAGGGGTGTCAACGGGTTTGGGCCGGCCCGAACCCGGCTCACATAGCTCGAAAAAATGTGAGCGTGAGCTGAGGTAATGTGAGCGTGAGCTTAATATTCAAGCTCGCTTCTTATGTGAGCTGAGCGTGAGCTTGACCCCGCTCAGCCCGAAAAAGCTCGAACCCGAATAAGATTAATATATATATATATAATAATACTAATTTAAAAAAACTTATATACATATTATAATTATAATTATAATTATAATGTGTGGATTAACTCAATAATCTTCTTTTGGGTAGAAAGGAGATTATATTAAAGAATGAGTCTTACAACAGGAGAGAAACAGGTACAAAAGTTAAAGGAAGAGAGAAAACAGGAAAAGACAGCGTGGAAAAACACGGTACAAAATACATTGGGATGAATCACAACAAAAAGTGAGATGGTGTAGAAGAATTCAATGGGATTGTCAAAATTGGAATTGCCACCGACAATAGAATTAAATCAATCTTTTGAAATTTACAAATTTATCATTTGTTAAAATTTTAAGTGCATGGATTCTCATGTTTTTTGTTTTTTTTTAATTTTTTTTATATAAGACTCCTTTTATTAGCATATCAAACCATTCTGAAACTTTTGCTTCTTTTTGTGTATTCTTGTCCAAATTTAGTTTTAAGGCTTATTGTATTATGCTATTCTTGAGATAGGATTTTCGTTTTCTTCGCTAATATAAGTGAGCTTGGGAAGCTCGTGAGCTAACGAGCTCGTATTAAAATGTGAGCTGAGCGTGAGCTCAAGGTTTATGAGCTTTTCCGGGCTGAGCGTGAGCGTGAGCTTTTGAATTTTTATGTGAGCTGAGCGTGAGCTATGCCGAGCTCAGCTCACATAGCTCGATTGACACCCCTAGAATGATAGTAGTTGTCTTTTTTATGCGTTTAACAGTTTACGATATTTTTGTGTGGACAATTTGGGAGATAGTATAAAATATATGTTTTTATCTAGTATTTATAATATTGAAATAATGTTTATAATACAAAATTGTATATAAATTTAATTTATGAGAATTTTTGCAAAAAATAGGAGCGCCTCGCGTCCTTAAGGCGTGCGCCTCGAACATTCGCCTCGGTCCCTCATCGCCTCGGTTCGCCTTGCACCTTTTAAAACTAAGGATTACCAGTATTATCTAATTCTTACTACCACCATTTTGAAAAGCCAATTATTTTTCTTTAGGAAAGTGAGAAGTTATCAGTTTAGGTGTTTTATTAAGGGTAGTAGAACTTTCGGAAAGCTAAGGGTGTACTTGGATACCATTCTTAAAAAAATCTCTAATAATTTATTTTGCTTTGATCACATTCTCTTACAAATAATATATTTTTAAGATTCACGTGATAAAAGTCAAGAAACAAAAAATTAATCCAAATACAATCTAGTGTGTTTAATTAGATGACTAGAAGTAAGGGTAGGTTTGGACCCCTAAAAAAAAGCGTAAATAGATTAGTTAATTTAAAAATACTAGGGCCCTTTAGTAGGATTATGGTAAAATAAGGGGATTATTTTGAACAGAAAAATTAAAGTAGGGCGTTGCCTTGAAAGAAGTTCTGTGAATGCTCTCAAGCGTTTAAATTACAAGCAGGCTTCATGAAGTCTTCTAAATCCAACTGAACATCAGATAAATTGGTTGTTTGATCACTAGAATTAGTCCATTGGGTGCTGCCTCACCGTCACATCAAGCATTGTGTGCATATTAATAGCATTTTTGTTTGAAGCGCGATCTCGATTAAAATAAGCTCAAGATTTCCATTGACACCCGAGAACTAAGTAGCATGCTATATCTTGACGTTACAATGAGAATTATAAGTCATAGTGTATTCAAAACTTCTTACAAGTATTCTGTTCTAGTTTATAAAGGATCGGATGATAGACAAACAACTGATTCGGAGAGAATAGTCAACCCTCATCACTAACACCTATTTAACTATACTATCATATGGTAAAGTTGGCAGCAAAAGGAAGTTCCACACTGTTACTTGTAGAAACTACTATACTATATGTGTTAACAATGAATTCTTTCTCTACTAGTTGCAGTCACTTTTCTGCACATTATTGTAGTGAAGGCTTATAATCTCAATTTCGGATTATTTTCCCTGCGGAAAATATTTGACACTGGAAATTAAGAAAAGAATCCTGGATATTCAAATGTAAAGTTTGGATCAAATTCCATTTGACTATATGGGTTCTGTAAACCAAATGTCAGAGAGTTTGTTGCCGAAGGTGCTGCTGTGACTAGATCAGTGAGTTCAGATTCTGAGGGGTTTGAGCTAAGGGTTCCTGTAAAATTGTTCACATGCGAAGGAGACATAAATGTGGGGGTTGGATTTCTTGTAGAACTGCTTTCAGTTGCGAAAGGAAATAACGCGTATTTTTCAGCGTCAGTAGTTGCTGTTGAAGGCCAACTACGCGAACGCAATGTTTGATTATGAGTGTCAATGTTCTCAGTGATAACATTCAGGCCTGTTTGGGAACTCGAGAGTAATTCATGTTGATTTTGTTGCGGTTGGGAGATTGCTTGCTGGTGAATCGCCCCTGAGCTTGATTCAGGCCTTTCGGGCAATGATGGAGGTGGATTCACTTCAGAAGAACCCTGACTACATGTGTGCCTTCCCCGGTATGTTATTTGAAATACGCTTGGATCATCATCAGATCTTTGAACCTGCTTTGTCGCCAAACAGCCTTGGACATGTCGGTGTGTGCATCTGTAATAACCCCTGCATATATAGGTGAAATATCGTGACTGGAATCAAATCAGAATCAGAGACAGCGTGAGAAAGAAAGTGAAAATTGTAAATACTCGTAATTACATTAGTAATAGATTAGTCGTGAAAAAAATTTGATAGGAGTGTTTTTAATTTAAGAAAGTGAATATTCGTTTGTAGATATTCAGACGTGGACATGTAATTTTAACTAGAAACGCCTGACTATGCCAATATTGCAGAAGTCGCTAGTCGGCCACCAGACTGGCGACTAGCGAGTAGCCGGCCACTAATCGGCTTACCTAGAATTCTATATATTATACTAGTCAAATAAAATTCCATAAAAAATTAACAAACAAATACTAGTCAAATCAAAGTACACAAAATCCATCCGTAATAATTAAAATAAAATACCATAATAAGTAATAACAAGTTCAAATACTAAAATAATCAAACGACGTAGTTTTGGGCAGAAAATTGAGTTTAAAAAAAGTCAGCAAAGTCGTTTTGACTGACTTTGGCCGTATTTTAACCGACCACGATTTTTGAGTTTTCTAGTCAGTTATGTGCGGATTCGGCCGATTTTTACAAGACTGCTTTGACTTGTAGCTTCTTCCCCCACCTAAGAAGGTAGACAAATCCATCTACTAATGATTGTGAACCAAATAATGATGGAGTCGAAGTAAATTGGTTACCTTGGATGTTTAGCCCCAAGAATGTCTTTTTGCCCGTACTTTCTCCAGCTAAAGCCATCATCAAGATGTCCTTCTAGTCCTGTCCCTGGACTAACTCTAACGTACTTTGTCCACCTCGGCTTGGCATTTCTGCAGCACAGGCTTTGCTAATATTAGCAACACTTGTTCACTTTGAGACATGAAAATGAAATCTACAAGTTCTTACCTCCTCCTTGGTGTATTATTATCTCTGAGGTCTGTTTGATCCCTATGGAATTCGCGATCAGAATCTTCACTGCGTGGACTTAAACTCAGTGATCGCTGGGTTTCATCCGCCGTTCCAGCTATCATCCCGGCATTTTGTGTCTCTGTAACATTAATGGAATTTTCTCTAAGCAAATATAATGCCTTATCATAGGAATTCCGGATTCCCTGAACCAGAAATTCACGAGTTTCGTTTGAAGAAGTTGGAGCATTAAGATTGACCTGCAGCTGCTTTGCCAACTCTTTCCCTAGTATTATCTCATTTATCAGATTCTTGAGGTCCATCTCGGTTAAGTTCTCCATCTATGAATCCCCGAAAAAAGCCAACTGCTAAGCTAAATCGTACACTTGTTTTTGCTCGTTGGTTTTCCGGGAATTAATTATTTTTTTTCCCTTCTCGAAATCATGTGCTCTGCAGGAAGTTCAAAGCACAAGCCTATGAAGAATTTGGTGGGTAGGTTATATGATAAGTGGTGTTATATATATATATATATATATATATATATATATATATATATATATGATATGAAAAGGCTTATTTGAATGGAGAAAATGAGGGAAAAGGAGATGGAAGTATAAGAGAGGATGGAATTAGGAGAAAAATAGAAAATTTGACCGAAGAAAGGGAGTGGGGTTTTCTTCAAAGACTGGTCTTTGGTCATCAAAAGTACAGCTGGGGGTAAAACAGTCCAATTTCTGACCATTTCAAACCCATCTAAGTAATGCCATCAATTACTAGAAAAGTCGAGAAAAGAATCTTTTATACAAGAAACTTGTCTATGTATGTTATACTCATTAGGGTATAATTAACTTGTAAAATAATAATAAGCTAGTTGTGCACCAAAATAAAGTTATAAAATTACTCTTGTTGAAATGATCACGGTTCACATAAGGATTGTGATCAATATATATATTCGAGGCAAAGTTCTCGGTTCAGTTATTTTTTACTCCTTCCGTCTCAAATTAAATATTTTATTTTTATTTTTATTTGTCCCCAAAATAAATGTTCATTCTCTTAAAATGGGTATACTTTTTTTTTTTTTTAACCTACATCTAATCTTTTATAGGATGCAAGTTTCACTAACTTATGGACCAAGCCCTATTATTAGTATCAATGAATGAGGATATTACGGTAATTCATTTTTAGTCAAACTACTCTCGTTAATTATGTTGAAAGTTAATGTGGACATCCAACTTGAGATGGAGAGAGTATAATTTTTAAAAAAATAAAAATAGTTTTTTGGGATTTTTTTTTTTTTTTTGCAAACACAATATTGAAGATGAAAGGGTTCTTCTTTATGGATTGAAAAGTAAGATTAAAAAGGCGAACCTAATCTGGTGTTGAACATGTGTTTTGTTACTAGCACATACTACATCTCTGATTTTTCTACTCATTAAGGAGAGAGTGACCAAGAATTTTCAAAGCTTATTTCGCGTCAACACTAATCTGGTCCGAGTCTCCGCCTCCGGTCTCTGCTACCATCACGTAAGACCTTTCACTACGTTCGGCTTTCTTTCATTCTTCTACGCATCCCGGAAAAAAAATACCAGTGGGAAACTTGACATATTTGCCCGTTTTTCTTTTGCCGAACGAAACAAACTTTGAAGGTTGATTGGGTCTTCAAACTTAGACTCTATTTGGATTGGATTTGGGTTTGAGATTGAGATTGAGTTTGGGTTTTGGCGGAAGAGGCTAAAAAGTGGGCGAGAAAAATTCAAATTCAAAATTTTTTTCCAAATAATCGTTCCCGCCAATTTTATAGGTCAAAATTTGAACAAAAACGATTATTTGAAGAAAAAAATTTGAATTTAAATTTTCCCGTCCACTTTTTAGCCTTTCCCGCCAAAACCCAAACCCAATCTCAATCTCAATCTCAAATCCAAACCCAAACCCAATCCAAATAGAGCTTAATCATCTTTGTTTTAATTATGATTGAACCCCACGCTCATACGAGCTGCCGAGTGGGGTGTGGGTTAGAAGGTTAAATTATATTATACGTTATTATAAAAAACTTAAAAAAAAAAAAAAAAAAATCACGACAGATTAAAATTACAGATAAAATATAAAGAGGGGTACATAAAAACTCATTAAAACCCCTGATTTTGAAATAAAAAAAAAAAATGGGGCGCCAAGGCCGTTTACAAACCTCATTTAGTTTTGCCCTTGAGTGGGGTCCAACTAGTTAAAGTGCTCAGAGATATTTTCAGGCCCGGCTCCAAGGGTGTCCAAGGTGACATCCGGAACCAGGCCTCACATTTACAAGGGTCCCAAATTTTTTTAAAAATTACTTAATTTGTATATAATTATTAGTTAAAAAAATTGAAGATCTTGATGTTTTACAATTTGTTACTCAAAATCTTTTTTACCATACACTAGTGCCGGTTAATAGGGGATGCGAAAGTGAAATCGACCATAGAGGCCACAATTTTTTTTTGTTTATATATATATACACTTAAATCTAAAATTCGAGCCCTAATATTTTTTTTTGTTTATATATATATATATATATATATATATATATATATATATATATATATATATATATATATATATATATACTTAAATCTAAAATTCGCCCAATTTTTTTTTATTTTGTTTATATATATATACTTAGCTTAAAAATTCGAGCCCCTAATTTTTTTTTCTACGATGGGCCTCAGA
Source organism: Vinca minor (assembly GCA_026122235.1). Classification (NCBI taxonomy): domain Eukaryota; kingdom Viridiplantae; phylum Streptophyta; class Magnoliopsida; order Gentianales; family Apocynaceae; genus Vinca; species Vinca minor. The sequence goes on along the minus strand of JAOCZM010000100.1, from coordinate 5,357,583 downwards.
TATGTTTGAGCCGGGCCTGGATATTTTTTTCAGCAGCTGTTGATAAATTTAAGTTGTTGATTATGGTATTGAAATACTTAATTTTTTTCTTTAAATATGTTGTTTGTCTTTTAAAATAATTATTTTAACTTGAAAATAAATGTTTCCTTTGTCCCAAATTGAATATTTTATTTCTATTTTAGTTTCTTCCAAAATGAATATCCTCTTTCTCAAAATAGATATAATTTCTCCCTTAACTTTCATAAATAACCTTATATATTTAAAGGGTGTAAGTTCAACTAACCTATCATTAGAATCAATGAACGGGATATTATAGTAAATCAGTTTTAGTCAAACTACTCTTTATTAACCCAAGCTGTGGGGTAACTTGTAAAACCCGTAACTTTTGCTTACGTGATTTATGACGTGTAATTAATTTTTTTTCCCGAGTAACTATGTAGGTGTAATTTATTTTGTGTGATGATGTGACTACGTGTCTAATTAACTGTTACAACATGTTACGTGTTATTTTTGTGTATCTTCGTTTGAGGGGCGTTTCGCACACATATCGTAGTTGAAGAACTTAATTGTGATTCATATAGATAATTGATTAATTGAATTAGGAATAAAGAATAAGAATAAAATAAAATAAAAAGAAATAAAAAAAAAAAGTAACAGCTTGTGGGATTGCTGGTTAAGGTCACGAAACAATTAAAATAATTAAGTTAAGGAATGGAAAGTATATCGTTGGATTTGGGGGTTACTCATGGGGGTTCTCTCGGTTCCCCTGCATTTACAACACAAATCAAGAAAGAAAACGGCTTGGCGCCGTGAGTACCAAAAGCAAACAAGAAAAAAGAAAAAGGAAATTAAGCAATCGGTGAGGAAATCATTTGAGCAATCTTTGATGGAAATCATTGGCAGCAGATTCCTCAGGAATAGCGCACAAAAGAAAGCAGGAAAAAGAGAAATGGCTTCCAAAGCCGTGAGCAACAGGGAAGCAAAAGAAAATGGAGTCTTGAGAGTTTTGATTTCTAGCAACTTTGAGAGGATTTTTGAGTGGGCAATCCTTATCGGATTTCGACAACCCTTATATGGATATTGATCACGACAAAACAGGCTACAAGGTCGTGAAATCGGATTCACTTTTCAATTTCGGAGTTGGAAGATATCGCATCAAGAACGAGGGTTGATTTTCAGAATTTCTTTTTCATGCGAGTTCCAGAGTAGAATCGTCATGCAGGCGTAACATACGAACTCTAAACGGAGTAATTCTTTTTGATTTATAAACTAGACTGATAGGGCTATAATCTGACCGGAGGGATTGGGATTTTAACCTTTAGATCTTCCGTAATGTATCCCAAAAGTGGAGGGCAGAACCAGATTTTGTGCGATTAAATATAGTCTGTCCAGAACTTCGACAAGATGTTTGAGAGGGCTACCGACCTCCGTTTTTTACCCACAGCATATCAATTCGAAGATAATTGAAAGGGCTTCGAGTGAGCGTAGACGGAGCGCAATCGGAGTTTCCAGTAGAAAGTTACCGCGAGTGAGGTCTGCCCAAAGACTCGTTTACTGAAATTTCAGGTGTTTATCGCATCCGCAATGCGGTAGGGGACCCCGCTTTCTCTATTAAATTCGTTACGAATTACTTTTACCTTTGGGTATTGTTACATTATGTTTTAAGAAGTAATTGAGCATAATTAATCGCATAAACTGTTGGAGAAAATTTATTCTTTGATATTACTGTATGTTGAATTGATTTATGTCTTGAATTGGGTAAATTGAGCATGTCGTATGAATTGTTTTCTTATTGCTTTCGTTGAATGCTATACTCACATAAACTGTATGTGTACGGTTCTGTACATGTTTTGTAATTTCCTCTTTGTTAATTGCATTTTGGTCGTGTTTGGAGTCGTTTAATTTGCGTCATTGTTTTTGTCCAAATTGGTTTGGTCGACCGAGTCGTCGCCCCCTATTGAGCTCGTATTTATGATTGCTAGTCAGCAGATTCAGTATGCCTTCTATTCTGATAAGCGCTTTACGTGACCCCAAGAGGTCTTACTGCCTGCTTTACGTCCTGTGGCCCACACTTAATGGGGCTAATCATTAGGTACGGTGGTGGTTTTGTGGAGTCCCTGGTTGGGGGTGATGAGACAATGTAAGGATTGAACCTTAAAATCTGTGTCCCGTAGTTTGGGGGAGAATCCGAACCCACGAGTTTACTGAAACCGTCCTAGTTTGGTTTATAACTGGGACCACTGCCGTTATTGCTGAGTAGTTGTGAATAGATATGTGAGCTCATGTGGTGGGAAACGACACAGTTTTGCATGTCGGTGAGTTTTTTGTTGAAAATTTGAAAAAAATCTATATCGGGGTACCCGTAAATTGTTTAAGTCTACAAAAGGTCGAAAACAAAGTTTAAGTCTAAAAAGCAAAAAGCATAAATTGTTTAAGTCTAAAATAAGCAATTCGCTCTTATTTATTTGTTTTGTTTTGTAAAGCTGAAAAGACTTTTTTACCCCTGTCAAAACGACACAGTTTTGCATGTCGGTGAGTTTTTTGTCGGAAATTTGAAAAAAATCTATATCGGGGTAACCGTAAATTATTTAAGTCTACAAAAGGTCGAAAACAAAGTTTAGTCTAAAAAGCGAAAAGCATAAATTGTTTAAGTCTAAAATAAGCAATTCGCTAAAAAAAAAAAACTATTAGTCCTTTAATTTATTTAGTGTGAATTTAACACAAAACACTTGAATCGAGAATGTAATATATCAAATTGAGTCGGGGACTAAATATTTGAAACGTGAATAACAATAGGTTCTGATACCTTGTTAAAAATCAACACTACGTTAATTTCAACTTCAAAAAGGTACTTCAAAAGAGGTAGAGTTTTTTTTTGCTAAAGTTCAAGAGAGGTAGAGCTGTCCATGCCATTTAAAGTCTATATTTGATCAGTAGCTAGCTAATGTTGGATTTTTAACACTTTTTTTTTTTTTGTAGAAATTTATTTTGGGTGGGTTCCAATCGTTACCACGTGGACAAGGCGTACCCTATGAACTATAGGTGTCACACCCCGTCTCCAGAGTGATGACATGGCAGTGCCCCATTGGTTAATGAAACACCTAAGCCACAGTCAGAGATTACTAATTAAGGCAGTTCAGTTATGAAATCCATAAGTAGTAATAAAAACACTAGCGGAAGCATTATTCTAAAAATGAAATGTTTCTAAATTATTACATCTGAAGTAACCTACAAGTTCCAAAATAAATAACTATGAATTTAAATAACACGTGTGAACTAATCCAGTTAGAATCACTCTTCATAGCCCCCTTCCCAAGCATCAACAACATAATCAAATTGCTCATCATCACCTGCACAGTAAAAAGCGGATGGACTGAGCTCTGGTGCTCAGTAGGGACCCAAAAACAGTAACAACAATAGCAATATATATATATATATATATATATATATATATATATATATATATCATTAGTCGACCCCCTTTTTTCCCTTTTTTTCTCTCTTCTCTCTTCCCCCGCTCCTCCTCGCGTTTTTGCTGCCCCTATCTGCCGGCCAGATTTGGCCATTGGCTCCGACCAATGGTCAAATCTTGGTCATTTTGTTCCGTTAATCTTACTTCTATTTTGTACTACGAATCATATGAAACCTTTTTTCGAGTTTTTTTCTTCAAGATTCAAGACGCAGCTGGGTTAGATGAGTCTCGGATCTTCGCAGATCTAGATTTTTTTTCTATTTTTTCTAGGAGGATGTGTTCAACCCCGGACTTGATCCGGGCCCTTTATCATCTTTTTTACATCTTCCCCGAGACAATTTATAGGGACGCGTTGATACGCCCATGGTCCCTATAAATTGTCGACCCCTAAGAAAGATGTTGAAAGTGATATTCTCCCTCGTCCCTCGTGTTTCGAGGATTGCAATGAAGATGCTTTTAAAGAAGAAGATTATGTATTTGTTTAGTTTGCTAGCTTTATTAGTTGTTTTTCCCGACCATCCAAGTTTTCTTAGGGTGTGTCTTTTTGTCTCATTATCGTGATTTTTTTTAATCATTGTATAATCAGTACTTTCTGTATTTGCAGATTTTCCTTTGATTGTAATGGCCTCGGCTATTTGTGATTAATGGAAACAAGTTTATTTAGCAAAAAAAAAAAAATATATATATATATATATAGACATAATGTAACAGTATATAATGAGAATCGAGACATGGATAATGCGGATGCCCGCTTTCCCAAAAATACCCCCTATGTAAGTATATGCACACGACTCAATCCGTGTCTCACAAGACTCGGAACTCAAGTGCAGGGGAAGTGCAGTGCAGATGCAAAGACAGATCCGAATGTAAACGGATGGTTCGTAATGCAACAGATGGACTCGCACCACCGCGGTTTCCGAAAATGAGATGCAAACTTGTGCAAAAGTGCACTACACAATACCCAATCATCCCAACTCCTATGCGACCAAATAGATTCCAAGCAAATAGCAATTAAAGACCCAAAACAGATGTTCGACTATACATGTCAAATCTGACATCCCGGATCGAATTCATGACATGAGCATCCCATACTACTCATGCACTACAAACCAATAGTTATGTCAGACAATCGAGTATAAAACAAACAAGGACGAACACATATTATGCAACAATTAAGCAATTAACAACATTCTTTGCACCTAAACGATTCCATAACCGAGTGTACGACAAGCACCACGCGTTGCCCATCCGGTACACCCAATCACATACTCGTCTTAAATACTTAGAACATCGCTAAGGCTATGACACACAATCCCACCACATGAGCTCGGTTATCTATTCACTACTACTCAAGCAATAATCGGTAGTGGTCCCAGGTTATAAACCAAACTAGGGACGGTTCAAATGAAAACTCGTGGGTTCGGGTTGCCCTCCCAAACGATGGGGGCACTGATTTTAAGGTTCAATCCATTACATTGTCTCATCATCCCTCATCGTGGGACTCCACAAAACCACTACCGTATCTAATGATTGGTCCCACTAGATGAAGACCCAGTACAGAACATAGCAGAAGACCTCTCGGGGTCATATATCATAACAGAGCAGAAGACCTCTCGGGGTCATATATCATAACAGAGCATAGCAGAGCAGAAGTCGGACGGAACCTGCTAACTAGTGATCCTAGATAAGAGCTCACAAGGGGCGACGACTCTGGTCGACCAAACCAGATTAGGACAAACAATAACACCAATTAAGACGACCTTAATAGAGGCAAATACAGAAAGGACTCCCAACGGTCCCGTCAGAGACAGTAATGAGAGCGGATCTGAGACAGTAATGACATGATACGATCTGCAACGACAGTTTATAACATTTTAGCAATTAATGAAAGCGATTGAAATTAAGATATAGACATGCTCAGGTCATCTAACAATTCAGGAATTCAATTAAGCCAACGAAAAACCCAACACGACAACAATTATTCCAAGGCAGTTCATGCTTTTCAATATACCCAAAATACTATAAAAACATGCCAGAACAGTATATCAGTATTATCCATAATTCACAACTATCAGTTAATTATGACAATTTACATAAGGCAATAACAAGAGCGCAATAATCAATTTACGAATCAAATTATAATGAATTTAAATCATGCCCAAAACAGTTTATGCAATATCGACAGTAGTAAACACAATTCGTGAATCTATTTCGTAAATTAAATAGTTTATCCGCTTTTACTGTGCAGTAACATGCGAGAATTAAATGACGTAGGGGTCCCTACCTCTTACGAACGCGATAAGACACAAAAATTCGAAATCAGTCCTGGCAGCTTACTCCGGGGGCGATAACTTTCTGTTGGAACCTCCGATTCACGATCCGTCTGCGCTCACTCGAAGCCCTTTCGATTATCTTCGAATTGATATGCTGTGGGTAAAAACGGAGGTCGGTAGACCCCTCAATTGTCCTGTTGAATTTCTAGGCAGATTGTTTGTTGCTCCAAAAATCCTTCCTTTAAACCGCGCACGGATCCCGAGAGAGAGCCTGATTGGCTTTCAATAATTGTTTTCTTTTTCTCTTTCTTTGTTCTTGTTGTTGCGCAGCTTAGAGCCGAGCCGTACTTTTTCTTTCTTGTTCTTCACGCTGCTGAGAGAGAGAGAGCAAAAATGGGAGCCGCCTTCCTTTTCTTTGTTTTCTTCACGTTTTCCCGTAACCCACGATTCCCATGAAGTCATTTTCTTCAGTAAAGATCCAGTGCGGAACGCTCAAAAATCCGCACGTGCGGGACACAATGAGAGCCATTGATTTCATTTTTTGAATGGATCAATAGCTATGATTTAAAAGAGAGAGAGAAAAGTTAAAAGCAGTACATATGTAATTTTATTAGAGGAGAGAGAAAAGTTGCATACTGAAAAAGTCAAAAAAGGAGGAGAGAAAAATTGCAGTGAAGGTGACATTTCTACAAGAACACTGTTTCATGTTCGGTGAACACTGTTTCTTGTTCGGTGAATAGAGATGTTCATGTTCGGTGAACACTGTTCATGTTCGGTGAACACATGTTCATGCTTTCAGTGAACGATGTTCTTGTTCGTGAACACATTTTCGATGAGTGAACACACGTTTCTGATGAGTGAACACATGTTCATGTTCGGTGAACGAGATGTTCTCGCTCGCGAACACATGTTCTTTCCGTGAACACACGTGTTCGATGAGAGAAAAAGTTGCATGCTGGAAAAAAAGAAAGTCCTTAAATACTCTTACTTTGAAAACAACCGCTTTGATGTAATCCAACTGCCTCGCACTGTCCCTCGCACTGAGTCCCGCACCAAAAAAATCCGCATAGGAGCCGTGGTCCATTTTCTTTATTCTTTTTTTTTTTCCCTATATTAAATTTCCAATCCACTGTTATCATGTTTCCCTTTTTCTTATTTTCTTATTTTCCCTTTTATCCCTCAATCCCACGACATGCCTTCTTTTCCCTTTTTAATTATTTAATAATCTAGGCGAATCACAATTAAATCCTATAACTACGATACACGTGCAAAATGACCTTCAATAAAACGTACACGAAATAAAATACGTAATATGTTATCAAAATAATTTTACACGTAGTCACATAATCACACGAAATAAATTACGTCTACACAGTTACACGTCAAAAATAAATTTACACGCCAAATATCGCGTACGCAAAAGTTACGGTTATCACAATAGGTCGCTTCTAAGTTATAAGGTACTTACAGATTGTTCACCAACACACTTCTTACGTTGGCAGTGCAAATTGAACATTTAAAATTTATAAGAAGATGTCAAATTTTTATCAAATGAGCCAACTTGTGTTGGTTTTCAACACTGTTGGTGAGAACAGAACTACTTGAAGTCAACGAGCTGCAATAATCTGGGTTGGACCACAAGTTTGATGAATTACGCAGAGTGGCTTCTATTTTGTTCTTTTTGAGGATTCTTCTCTACCACTTTCCTTTCTTTGTTTCCCAAATATGAAATATTCTAGTCCAACTTAAAAATCATAATCACATTAATTACTTTTTTTAGTTTGGTCGGAAAAGGAATTAAGATTAAATATAATATTCATTTAGTAGTAATTGTTTGATGGAAATGGAATGATGATAATAAGTTCCACATAAATTAATCCAAGGTGAGATTGAACATAGTTTTTGTTTGAAAATTTTCACTCAATTTTTGCAAGAACAAATTATTTTAAATATAATTTGTATTACAAGTCAATTCCTGCTAATCTGAGTGTAAATATTGCTTGTGTGGTATTTTGTTTATTTTTTTTTTTACATTTTCAGAATCATTCGAACTCTAATCTCCTAAACTACAAGTCAAGCATTTAATTATTAAATTATTACCTAAATGACATTTGCATGGTATTTCTAAAATTTGCAAGTAAATATCTGTCTAACTAAACAAAAAAACATAAACACTAAACAAAACAAAACAAATCAAAATTGCAACTATCAATATGTTTATGAGACTTATACTGGCATTCATTAAAATTGAACTTTCCTTTCCCTCTTTAGAAACGTTTGCTACATTTTTCTCTTTTATTTGAGTAAAATTGAATTATTTTGAGCTTGAAGTTTTCCTTTTTCCTTTTTTATCTCTAGGAGATGTTTTTGCATAATTTTCTCCTTCACCGAGTTTATTAAGAAGCTGCCTAATTTACTCAAATATAACCAATAACACATATTTTATCACCACGGCTATAATGCTAAACGCCTTAAATTCAGTACATATAAAACACTTTTGATAGATGTTGCATGCTTTTTTAGAGGTGTTAAATCTCATGCAACATGTGTTCTCTCCTTATGAACATATGTCATGTCATAAGGCTACAAGATGTATTTTATCTTGATGAGCACTTGTCCTTGTGCATTTAACACATGTCTTATGAGACAGATGTTTAAAAATCACAACACATGTTCCCCGGAAAAAAAATTGGACCTTTGAATTCTTTTATCTAACGATCTAGAACGACAAAAAACGTTCAGTATATACCAAAATTTAGTCGTTCTGCACCATCGGCAATCCGGTATTTCATATATTTTCAAATGGCTAGAATTGGGCAACTTATAGATATATCACTACCACTCGTCCGACTCCTATGTGGAACAGGTATTTTTCAGTATGTGCAAATTTTTCTTTTCCTTGAGAACAAATGTTCTTACCTTAAGAACACTTGTTCGCGCGCAGGCCTGTCTTTCAGGGGGCCTAAAGTGACATATGGAACGGCACAACTATGGTGCTAAACCCCCTGCAGAAAAGCACTGTAACCACATGATATTTTCGCTTCAAATCCAACGGCCAGGAAAGCGGCAGATTGCAAACAAAATAAAATCCGCGCCACACCCAATCAGAATACTAGAACCCCCAAACTCCTCCTGCATCGTCTTCCTCTCCCAAAACTTTAATTTCTCCTCCTGCAAGCCCTTATAATGGCGATTAACATGTTCACCACGAAATTAACCCTATATTTCCTTAATTTCATCTCAAATTAATATTTTTTCCTTCACATTCGTGATTTTTGTCCGAAATTATCGTTATATTTCCTTAATTTCATCTCAGATTGAGATTTTCCTTGATTTTCTTCATCACAATCGTGATTTTTGTTCGGAATTATCGTTATATTTTCTTCAGTTCATCTCAGATTGAGATTTTTTTCCCTTCAAATTCCTTAATTTTCTCCATCTCAAGTGGGGATTTTTTTCAAAATCCTTAATTTTCTCCATCTCACTATGGAAATAGCTATTAATCACTATGGAAATAGCTATCAAGATTCGAGAAAAAATTGAAAAATAAGAACTGGAAGAAAAAGCTTCAAATTAAAAGAGTGTAGGGATTTGAAATTGAGCGTTTTGGATCGAGTGTCACGCATCGTGGAAGACAGCGGACAGTAGACAACCATAAGATCTTATCTGCGCCGATCCAGTGGCCACAAATTAGTGCTGGCCGTGCTGAAAAACCCTCACATCAGCACCGTAGCCAAAACGCATATGGAAAGGCCCCCGAAAATTGGGGGCCCCATTTTTTGTTACCTATATATAAATACGTGTGTATTTTGTTAAAGAAATTTGAAAATTATTTTGTATATTTACACTGAGTTCTTTTCTTTTTAGTTTTAAAATTTATTATTATCTAATGTAATGTTAATATGGTATGTGTTAATCTATTGAAAACTAGATCAAATAGATGAAGAAAAAAAAACATGATTTTTTTTTTATGTAAAAAGAAAAAACATGATTACTGTTGCTTGATTTGGTTTTGAAAATCTTAAATCGTATTATATTTTGACACTTTATATAATTTATATTTTAAAAAATTAGGGGCTCAAATTTGATAATTAGTACAGGGCCTCAATATTGTTCGAGACGGTCCTATTCACGCGAACATGTGTTTTGAAAATCAGAATAGACATTTTGTTTAAATCAAACTCAGTCGTCAAAATTTTAATACAACGGATGAGAATCCGTTCGGTACATGCAGAATATTTCCCGTTTTGCACTGGAGCCGTGGTGCAATACCACGCTATATAACAGTAGTCTGTAGGTCCCGCTAATTTTTGTAATATCTTCCACCCAATGAGAACTATCCACGTTTCAGAAACCACATCCATAAAAATATCTGGACTTCCAGTCTTTGTGTGCCACGAAGACTTTTCCATATATCTTCCTCTGCTGTGGCACTCGCCACGTCGGAGCTATACCCTTTTGGTCATCCCACGTTCTCCATTTCTTCACCGTCGATCATCTTTTCCGCCATTCCTCGCCGTCGATTTTTCAAGGAAAAAGCTTGTGGACAGTGTAATTCCTGGTGGTATTTATGGACAATATATGTATTTTTTTTATTTCGCACTTTTTAGGGGGCGATCCTTCTTCTCAGTTGTGTTCGATCGGGCGACGGGCTCGGGAACTTTGATGTTGCAAAAGCTAAACTAAGAAAAAATTCCAAAATTCTTTGAGGCGATAAAAAAGGGCAAAAAAAATTTCTTTGAAAAAGTGAAATCGATAAAATTTTCCAAAATTTTCCAAAATACATATAAAATTTTAAAAAATAGTAGTATTTTTAAAAAATCTTTGAGAACTGTAATCGTCTATGGTTCTGATTCTCTCTTTAAATTTAAAGACAGAAAATTGCCACCGGAATCTTCAATCGTCGGCCAGATTCTGGAATCTTCGGTGAATTGCAGCTCCGTTTTTTTTTACTAAGGTACTCTTTTTGTTTCGTTGATCGCTCTTTTGAATGCTTAAATTTCAGTTCATATTTGCATTTCGTTCTCTGTTTTTTTTTCTTTCTATTTTGTTAAAAATTTTTAATTTTCACATCGTATTAGAACTTAACTTATAGTTTCGAGTTAAAAATATTGCATGAACATTAATTAATGTAGCCTGCATCAATGTTTCAACTTGTAGTTATAACTTATAGATAAGTAGTGGAAGTGAACTTAGGGGTAGTTCATGGGTAACTGTGAGCTCCATGGGATATATATGAGAAGATGAAGTGTTATATAACATGGGCGTAAGTACTTTCGATCACCTCGGATATACATTTTAGCATAGCGAGTTCGGTTACCAAATAAGTGCGGCTAGACCTATGAGTCGCTTTCCGGGTCTGTGGGCACGGGGCATGACAAAATCTCTTAGTCTGTACCCACTGGGAAACTGGCTTTAAGCATTACAAATACTGTACTTCTCTGAAAGTGGATGTAATGGTCCTTACTCCCTCCATTCCCTATTAATTGTCGTTTAGGAGATATCTAGGTATCCAAATTAATTGTCGTTTAAGGTTGTTTTATTAGTTGTCAACAATTTATTCCAATTATACCCTCAACCTTTCCTTTTCTTTATGAAGTAGAAGTAAGAGAGAGAGGAGAGGTGGGGTAATATTAGAACTTTAGGTGAAAATGACAACTTCCTTAATTTTTTCAAATTGTCTAAAGAGTCTTATATTTAGGAATGGAGGGAGTACTAAATTGTCCGAGAGTTTGATACATCTGTTTAATCTAGAATCATATGATCAATATATATATATATATATATATATATATATATATATATATATATATATATATATATATATATATATATATATATATATATATAAGATCTTCGTTCACTAGCTTGTGAGGAATGGATAGAAAATTGAATGGTGTAATGAAAAAGGAAGACAATTATTGAATTTTGTAATCTTCATGATAACAATTATTTGGAGATTGAATATTGACAGACCTGTCTGTGCTTAGACATTATGAAGGGAAAATGGGAGACGGGACATTGGGTTCCGCATTAGAGCCTGATTGTTTCTTGTTGCCAATTACATACTCCCTCAGTTTGGAGTTTGATATCATTTCTCTTATACAAAATGAATATAAAAGTGGATATTAATCCCAGGCGGATGGAGTATTACTCTTGCTAGTTAATTGAAACCCTTGTACGCCCTCGTCCCTTCTAAATTTGTTGGTTGATTGTATGTAGACATAAATGTCAAATAGCTATATTTGTTGTTGCATATGTTAATTCTTAAATTATGCAGTGAGTTCTTCTCTGGTCTAACTTGTTGAAACTTGAAACTCCTTGTGTAGTGGTACATTAGTTTTTCATGAATTTATCTTATTCGGGAACAAATTTACTTGTGCGAAAGATAATTACATGCAAGTGTTCTTGCAGGACATTCCGCAAAAGTTTTGCTCTCTGTATTTCTTTCTGAGTGTACAATCCTCTCATGGGAGTAGTGACTGTTTCAACCTCTGCTGCAAGAAGTCCATTGGGATTGAGTGCAAAATTGTCAACTCGTTTATCTCAGCCCAGAAGACCTTCAGCATTGTCATTTAAAACTGGTAAAACAAAAAATGCCACTTTGGTTGCACCCCAAAAATCCCCCTTCATTACCTATGGAGACATCTAAAACGAATGAAAAGCAATTAAGACGAGCAGTAAGGCATGCAGAAAGAGTAAAGGTCATCGCCTTAGATCAAGCCGCTCCAAGTACTTCAGATCTAGACTACAATGAGGCTGCAGTGAAGCTGGAACATATTTATAAACAAAGTCCTGCAACTTCTGATTGTGATACAGAGTTGAAGGATCATGAAGTGAAGAGAGGACGACAAAGAAGGAAAGTGGTCGAAGAAGATAAGGAGGTGTCGAATAACGGATCTGCTTCCACTGTTGTGAGTAAGAGAAGCAAGTCAAAAAGATCGAGTCTCGATAAGAGGATTGCTCTTAGAAAGAAAAAAGAATGTGTAGTTAGTACGGCATCCCAAAGTAAAAAACACCCCAATCTCGATGAAGATGAAAAAATCAATAAGCTTGTCAGAGAATATTCAGCTTCTACTGACCTTGTGAGCGTAGATTGGAAGAAAATGAAGATTCCTCCAGTTCTTCCTTCATCTGAGCATGCCTGGCTTTTTAATTTGATGCAACCATTGAAGGTGAGGACATCTTGCTTCAAACAATTTCATCCCTCACTCTGAAATCCCAGAATCATGAAGAGGAAATGGAAAGATTTTGCAAGGAAAAAAAAGAAAAAGCAAGAATCACATTCGAGTTATAATAATCTATTATACATTTTTGTCTAATTATTATCTATCATAATTTAGGCAATTCTGCAAGTTAAAGAGAACTTGCAAAGTGATCTGGGAAGAGAACCAACAGATGGTGAATTAGCAGAGGCAACAAACATGGAAGTTGTTGAACTGAGGAAAAAGATGGAAGTCGGTCGAGCTGCCAGAAATAAGCTGATCAAGGTAATTACTACCACCTCCATTCTTTCATAATAACTATATTCTCCAATCATTTGCTTAATATGTGTGAAAATTTCAAATGTGTCCATTGTTAAGGAAGGGGGTAGAAGCATCATAGCAATCAGATATAAGGGTTTGATTTAAAGCTGAGGTGTCTAACTTTAGCTTGTAATGATTTCAACTAAAACGTTAAACCTTCAAGTGATGATGATTGATGGGAAGGATTTCATTTGATTTTCCTTTTAATGATAAATATCCTGTTTTACCTCTCTAGGATATATCGCAATTATTCTGCTATTGTTTAATAAGCTATCCTGATATCTAGAGATGTTTTAGAGTTGAAAAGATCGTAGTAGGTAGGAATCTGGATATGTTTCTATTGAGCTTTTCCTTTTTGTTGCAAATAAGGTGAGGTAGAATATTTAGTATCTTTATGATTACACAGTGAAGGCGAAGCTTTAGATTCGTTTGATTTAGTCTGCCACATCAAAAGGATGGCTTTTGATGTTGTAGGATTGACTGCCCTTTCAGCTTATAAAGGGACACCTGGAAACCAACATAACCTTGACATTATTAGACTTGAAACGGGAGTGGGTGCAAATTTCCTTTGTTTTGGTTGCTGAACCAATCAGCTTGTGTAGGACACAAGTAAGCGGCATTAACTGGATTGGTGGTGCGTTAATTGCATAAGTGATGTGGTTGCTATTAGATTTCCATTTGGAATTCTACCATTTCCAGTTCTTGCAAAACATTCTTCTATGCAACTTTATTGAGGGATCAACTAGTTTCTAGACGAGCGTTGGTGAATTTGGATTCTGATTTAGACTGAGCACTTGTCCAGCTTCGATGTATAGCATAGCATATCTTGATGATCAATGACCAAAAATAACGGAAGTATTCATTTTGATATTAGGCATCGAGATGCTGAACAGGGGTGCTGATTTCATCAATTCTATTCTTGATATCTTAGGGCAAGATGGCCCTTTAACTGAAATTCTAATTATCATACCATGTGATCAGCAGATGGAACAAATTTGGTTTCTGAATTAGGAAGCTAGTTTTATAGACATTAGATACTCAAACAGCAATTATGCAACAAATTTTAAATTCAGAAAGTGTAACAATCATGTTGCTGATTGATTGCAGCACAATCTCCGTCTTGTTTTGTTTGTCATGAACAAATATTTTCAAGAGTTTGCCAATGGGCCAAGATTCCAAGACCTGTGCCAGGCAGGAGTAAAAGGGCTTATTATAGCCATTGATCGTTTTGAGCCAAATAGAAAGTTCCAGCTGTCAACGTATGGCCTTTTTTGGATCAGACATGCAATTATACGTTCCATGACACTTTCAAGCTTCACTAAAATTTCATTTGGCCTGGAGTCTGTAAGCTTCCACCTCATGTTTCTTTTTCTTGGGTGACCATTTCAGATGACTAAACGTTTGCTGATTTGCTTTGCAAGACTTTAATGTTTCCTTTCATTTAGTAGAACGGCCTTGTCTAAACTGGATGCAGATAAAGTGATTTTCTGAATGTTAACATGAAAACTGAACACTAAAGCTGTAATAAACTCTGCTTTGAGTCATGTGATTGTCATTTCTCAAACAACTGACATGAATTTCTTCTTTACCACTATTCTGCAGCGGGTAAGATAAAACAAACACTTACTTTTGATGCAGGTTAGAGCGCAAATCCAGAAGGCCAAGTTAGAATCGTCGTTTGATCTCTCCAGAGTGCCAACCGAGGAAGAAATAATAGAAAGAGTTGGAATATCCCCTGAAAGATACCATGAAGTAATGAGAGTAACAAAGCCCATAATTTCTCTCCATTCAAGGCATTCGATAACACAAGAAGAGCTTATCAACGCGATTACTGACTTTGATGGTGTTGAAGGAGATAAAAGGAAGCAACCTGCTCTTCTCAGGCTTGCTCTTGATGATGTGGTAATATTTTGCTCTCTTAATACCTGGTTGGTGTCTACCAACTGACTTGTCATAACATACTCGTAAAATTAATGAAAGGCC
Source organism: Vinca minor (assembly GCA_026122235.1). Classification (NCBI taxonomy): domain Eukaryota; kingdom Viridiplantae; phylum Streptophyta; class Magnoliopsida; order Gentianales; family Apocynaceae; genus Vinca; species Vinca minor. The sequence continues at coordinate 5,342,329 of JAOCZM010000100.1, read as the reverse complement.
GGTCCTCCCTGATTTCTTTTTCCTCCCCCCACCAAAGAGAGATCTGGGCCTCTTGGAAGATGTTTGTAGCTTTACAGAAACAGTTGAAAAATGATTCGAGTCTTTATTTTTTTTCTACAGCTTGATTCTTTAAAGCCGAAGGAGAGTCTTGTGATCAGACAGAGATACGGACTTGATGGTAAAGGAGATAGAACACTGGGGGAAATTGCAGGGAACTTAAAAATCGCGAGAGAAATGGTGCGAAAACATGAAGTAAAGGCTCTGATGAAGCTGAAGCATCCAGCTCGAGTGGACTATCTACGCCGTTACATTCACTAAAAGAGATGAACTTCAAATTATCCAGGAAGCTCAAGCATAAAGCCAAGATGGGTTGTCGGCTTCACAATTATAAATTCAACTAAGAGAAGGACAAACTTCAGTTACAAAAACACTGCCAAATGCTCCCAAGTTGGTCTCTTTTCTTACTGCTGTATATACATACATACATACATACATACATACATATACTAATCATTTTGTATCTTGATAAAACATATGGATACAGAAAATGTAGTCATTCTAATAGGGGTCTTACTCATCCATCAGCTACTAGTACATTTTTTTCGTCTTCTTAGCACTATTTCTCCTTTTCATTCGATGTAATTAACGTTTGGTGATGTTCATAAGGATAAACCGATACTTGAAGTTTAATCTGCCTGATGCATAAGTTTTGGAGACGGGGTGATGGAGGCACTCGTGATTAAACGTTATCCATCAAGAAAAACACATCAGATAATTAGGTCACCATCAGAAAGCTATTAGTTTATTGATCAACATCATTTGCAGTCATATCAAACATTTTCAATTGGAGATTAGGCCTTCATAAAACAAGGTGTGAGAACATTCTCATGATAAAAATGTTTGGTTCTTGTCAAGAGGAGATTATGTTAAGAAACTTATCTTTGGTAGTGTTTGCAGTTTGATGTGTATTACAATTAGGATTAGGATTGGCTTAATCAGAAGTAAGACAAGTGTAGGCCAAATCACAATAATTTCCCCCACTCATCACCATTATCCGCATAACTATTTTTTTTTAAAATAGAAGTTGGAATTACAAATAAGCAGAATATCCCCACAGCATATCTTCAAAAAAAAAAATAAGACATTGACAATTTCCACCTGTCTGAAGAACAAAAAATTTCAGGTACCCCTCTGCTTCTCTCATACACTTATCTAGATGGTCATTTGAAGACAAAATGGACCAGAGATAATTTTTAATATGTTGTTAATGGAGATTTTGTCTTTCTTCTGTCAATCAAGAAATGTGCATACATATAATGTTGACAGTTGCAGTTGCGGATTTAAGGGACGGCTGATTTATGACTCTAACAGTACTCTATAATTACTAATTACTAATTTGGCAACTGAAATTACTGTATTAAAATGAATATCTCAAGGTAATAATAAGTGACTCAATCAAATATTTTAAATTTATCTCACGTGAGATTGAGGTGAGGAGTTCACAATTGTCCTCAACATATTCTCAAACATTAGATTTTCCATAAGAAAAAAATCATTTTTTCCCTAAAAATCCTTTAATATCTCCTCTTGAACAACTTTTAAAGTCTACTATATATATATATATATATATATATATATATATATATATTCTTAATCCCGCTATGGAACAACGCGGTCCTAAGAACTATCCCTATAGGCGTTATCGTCCAGGTGATGGTTGATATGGTTAAGAATGAGCACATGACATTTAGTATCAATGTAACAAAGAATATATTCATAATTTATCTGCTCAAATAGAACATTTTTTTTATGTCTCCTATGATATTTTGAGCAAATCAAGTATCCATCCAACTAAAAGAATTTTTTTTCTGGGCCAGAAAATTCACAGATTCCTTGATTTGTGTTCTTTGATTAATCTCAAATGATAATGAGAAAGGTCACTTAAAGAGTGGAGCTCCACAACCCCACTTTGTGGAACTAAACTGACAAGACAACTAATTTTTTTTCCTCTTAGAACATAATCGGATCTTCTGTCTTATTTTATATCTCATCTCTTGTCTAATTATTAATAAGCTGTCATTGTGTTTTAAAAAGATCTACAACTTTAAAAAATGGTAAAAACCTAAAAGTAAAATGGAACATATTACAGTTGTCTATAAATAAACGAGGCATAACACAAACAAATGTGATAGATTCAGAGGCGGATCCAACATATTTATGTTGAAGAGGCTAAAAGTATCAAAAAGACTGTGTAACAAAATTTCAATAGTTTTTTGCAGGTCAAAAACTAATATTTTAACGGAGTTCTTTGAAAAAAATTTACTTTTAAAAATGTAAAAATGCAAATTTTCAAAATCTTCGGAGCGGGCCCAATCCCCTTATAACACTCGGTATCTCCACCTTCCCCACAACAACAACAACAACAACAATAGTATAACCCATTAAGTCCCCAATAATTGGGGGTATGGGCGGGGATGGACGAGATACAGACCTAACCTTTGTCAAACAAAGTGGCTGATCCCAGGATACCACTGAAACAGATGTATTGGAGACTAACCTAACCTTTGGCAACAAGTGCACAAAGTGGTTGCCCATATAATCCACCTTCCCCACATTCTATAAAATTAATCCAGTATCCGTTGTATTTATAGAGTATGACTCCTACTCAGACAAAAGTTAATACAAATAAACTCTTTTAACATAATACCACAAATAAAGTTAAATATACAACTTTACTTTGATATTTTTATTATCAATTCTCTCAAGCTGCTGATCTAAAGCAACAAAATGTAGGCAAAATGAGAATGATTTTCGGATATAAAATTCCCATTTCTCAGCTTCTTACCAATCTGAGTTCAATTCAGTGACTTAAACATGTCCCATTAGAGGCCCCATGTTTAGGTTAAACAGCATAAATAATAGTAATTTAAATAGTTGGAAGACCATTCAAGAACCGGGAGGGCTAAAGTAGGCATAAAGCATCAAAACAGCTTATATGAATTCGCTTGGTTGAGGATAATACAATTTATTGTGATGGAAGACCGTAGAAAGTTAATTAATGGGAGACATTAGAAAGAATTGTTGAGATCAGCATACTTTAATCCGTTCCAAATTATCTATCAACTTTTTATTTTATACGGGAATTGAGTTTCATTAAACTCTATGGTAGAATATGCTAAAATATCAAATATAACCCTATTTAAGTTTAGGAAAATGATTTACTCCTAGAATTTTGGGGATAGAAACCCTAAACCCCCAAATTGAGGGTATTAAATGACTATCTTACCCCCTACTGGTATAAGGGATTCACCCAACTATAAGGGCAAAAAGATCCGAAAAACTATGTTAGTCAATCTTTTAGCCAATAATTCTAGTAGCCTAACAAGGTCCTTAAGTTTAATCCCAATTTAATCTACACTGTTTTCTCTCCAACATTCAATGTAAACGTTAGTATTGAAAAAGTCAACATTTTATTTAAAAAGTAGACCGTTAATTTGAGACAAATGAAAATGTTGACAGATAATTTGAGACAGGATTGGAATATTTGTGTAAAAAAAAAAATGCTGTTTTTTTAATCAGCATCAAGACTTGTCTTTTTAATTCTTCTTGCAATATGAAAATGACATTCTTTAAAAGGTTCCAATTTCATGACCAGTACTTATTATATTTATTCTGATTTGCTTGCTCTAAAAGAATTTCAAAAAAATATAGCCGCAACTCATACAAATTACAACCGTTCACCGATCCTCGAATAATCTTTCCCCCTTTTTTTTTTTTTTTTTATTTTATTTTTGTATTTTCTAGAACACGAAAAGATGACGAACCAATAAACAGATAGAATAATTTGATTCTGCAACTTGTTTCTTTATTATTCCTCTCAGATTGTTTGGATGTAATTTAATCCTTCGTTTACCATACCCCAATTTTTCTTCATTTTTATAAGCGTGTTCAATTTTTGTGTGCGACTAATCCAATTAGAATGTAATAGACATTTTAATTGATCTTGTATGAATTATTGTAAATATGCGACAATTATCCATCTGGCTACATAATCCACTTGGGTACAAGGTCCTGGACAAATAACCTCCCGCTAAAGCAAACATTGGCTCTACTTGGATTGGGTTTTGGTTTGGGTTTGGGTTTGAGTTTTGGCGGGAGAGGCTAAAAAGTGGGCGGAAAAAATTCAAATTCAAATTTTTTTTTCAAATAATTGTTCAATTCCAAATTTTTTTCTCAAAAATTTGGAATTTGAACATCTCCCGCCAATTTTGGATGCCAAAATTTGAAGAAAAACGATTATTTGAAAAAAAAAATTTGAATTTGAATTTTTTCCGCCCACTTTTTAGCCTCTCCCGCTAAAACCCAAATCCAAATCAAAACCCAATCCAAGTAGACCCATTATATCACTTTATGGTAGATCAATGCTTTCGGGTTTAGACATTACATTACTCAAGAGAAAGTTTAACTCATAGCACTTTTAATATTGTCCATATTATTGGTTGCAAGTACGACTTTCTATAGTTCCTAATTACTTTAGAGAATTTTCTCCCTTTCTTGAGTTTCAATTTCAATCTGTTAAAAAGAGTTGGTTTAATTAATAAAGTGAGTTTAATCTCATATTTATTTATAAAAAAAAAGTTTAATCTCATATTTTGAATTAGGGTTGTCAAAGTATTTCCAAGATTTATTAGTCACAAGCGCACTTTTGTTATTGAATTAAAGTGACAGTTGTTTTTCACTTTGAACAACTCCTATGAACCGATAATTAAACAATCATTCATAATTGGAGAATTTTATGTATTCAACATACTCTCTTTCTTTTAATAGATGGAATTGTAGAACAGCAATTCAACAAAAGAAAGTAGTACATAGTTTTTTTTTTTTTTTTTTTTTTTGGACCTCACCAGAGGAGGTCACCCTCAACAAAAGAAAGTAGTACATAGTTGTATTTAAGTGAAAAATCTGACTATGAAGCGCAGTTCAAGCGGTTAAACGCTTCACTTTCAACCGGTAAGCCGGGAGTTCGAATCATATTGAAGGGAAGTGAGGAATCACCATTAATCTTCCATTAAAAAAATAAAAAAAACCTGATCTGCCAAGTGATGGACTTTTTACATTTCAGGTAAAATGACCACGACTAATCCAAATCCACGGTTACAAACTAAAACCTTTTTCAATGTAACGCCAAACGAAACCCAAAAGTGGGGCTATGGTTTAATCAAAGGGTCCTTAGCCCAGTGGGGCTATGATTGTGGGTTCGATACCCTACTCACACAAAGGAATATGATTTAATTTCTAATTCTTTGGTTCTCTTGGTGTGAGGCACTTATATTCTCCTTTGGGGCAACCGGTCTTCTAATTTACCTCCTCTGTGAGGTACTTATATTCACCTCTTGGGAAAATCGGCTTGCCGGTTTTCTATCCGCCCTACTTGGACTCCCTCCTCTGGTGAGGTCAACGAAACCCAAAAGTGATATCTCCACTAATTAAAATGTTATACACACATTTTGTATTCTATTTTGCGTTCCATTATCAATAATTTATCATGTATTGTTTTTTTAATTAAAAGAAATATTAATCGAATCTTAAGATAAAAGTGGAGAACCTTAGCATTTATTTATGAATGAAGAGCGAAGAATAGACGATCTTTTGCCCTTAAAAACGAAGCAAAACAGAAAAATAAATTCTTCCTCTAGAGGTTCCATTTAGGTCCCTGTTATCTTATTATCTAAAGCTAGCAGCGTTTATTTCTATCGGAGCATTTCCCTATTATAAAATTCCAGCTAAAACTTCTTTATCTCCCACTATCCAATTTCTAATTTACATTCTTTTCATTTTTTGCTTCATATTTCTAACCACAAGTCATTCCCTTTTCCTTTAGTTATTTTATAAATGTTTTTTAATAATTTTTGCGGCAAAAAATCCTCTGTCTCCGTTCGTGTATGTCCCAGTGTCCCTAACCAATCACAATTCACCATGTGTATATATAATTGAAACAAATATTTACATAGTAAATTCTGATTGGTTAGGGACATGGGAACATACACGGAGGGGGACAGAGGATTTTCACCCAATTTTTGCTGCTTGGTTTTGTCTGTTTGTGCTTCTCACCTTGTGTATATATATATATATATATATATACCTCAAGAATGCTTAGACAATTGGAGTGCAATCTCAAAAACACACATAAATTTATTCCTTCCAAGAGGGACTCTTTGTCTCTCTCTTCCTTTGTAAAAATGGGAGATAGTCTGCGATTGGCTGTAGGAGTGATCGGTAGGTATCTTAGGTTACACTTGAATTTAGGTTTTATTTCCTAAATAAATTTATTTATTTTTTCGATTTACGTGGGGTTTAAGTTAATTATTTGTGAAAAAAATTACGATTTGAAGTTGACTTTCGTAAAAAATAGGTAGAAAATGTGTTTCCTGACATATTTCATGTCAGACAAATCAGGGACGAAGTCAACAAATTTGGCTTTGGGGGTACGTATAAAAAGGGAAAAAAAATTTTGGGAGGCGAAACTACATATAAAATATTCCGAACTACATATAAAATTTACTATACCTATTAGTATTTTTAAAAATCTCGGGTCCTGAGACAAATACCTAACTCTTTGCATGGTTTGTTTCTTTGCTGCAGGGAATTCTTGTACCACCTTACTTTATGCTGCACCAATGTAATTAACATAACATATGATATGATCATTAGTGATATTATATATAACTTTATTATATTGACTTGGTAAATATACCGTGTGATATCTAATTATTTTCTTTTAAACTTTTTGCAGATTAACATTTACGTGCATTGTAAAGAAGAAGAATGTGGGAGAATATTCATGCGTCCCGTACATCATTGCGTTATTAAATTGCTGTATTTATTCGTGGTATGGATTGCCTATAGTAAGTCACCGGTGGGAAAACTTTGTCATTGTACCCATCAATGGAATTGGGATTATATTGGAGCTCTGCTTTATATTCATATTTCTTAAGTATGCTTCGGCCAGAGAAAAGGCAAGTTTTTAATTTACCTTCTTTCCACTAATAGCTAGTGAGTCATTAATTCACTATTCACGTGTACGTACTCATTATTTAATTCACTATTTCCGTGTATGTACTTATTTTTGTATTCAACCATTCACAATTCACCATGTGTATATATAATTAGAGAAAATGTTCAAATGAAGCACAAAAATAAATACATACACGTGCAACCGATTTCACCCGTCATGTCTATGCATTAATTTAATCAGCGACAGACGCAGGACTAAACATTTGATAATAATAATTCTTGTTTATTTTGGAGAATTTGCAGAAAAGAACAGCAGCAATGGCAGTTTCGGTGATCTTAGTGTTTGTGGGCACTGCTTTAGTGTCGACCTTTGCATTTCACGATCATAATCATCGGAAAATGTTGGTCGGAAGTGTTGGACTAGTTGCCTCCGCCGCCATGTACGGTTCTCCTCTCTCAGTTGTGGTGAGTTATTAATTCCTAACATTCTCGTACTAATCTTTTATCTCAGAAAGAAATTAACATTAATTAATTTACGAGATTCCTAATTAAAATCTACACTGATGATTGACAGAAACAAGTGATAAAGTGCAAGAGCGTGGAATTTATGCCCTTCTACTTGTCATTTTTCTCCTTCCTTACTAGTGCTCTTTGGATGACTTACGGACTCCTCAGCCATGATCTTTTCATCGCGGTTTGTTTCATATTTAAGTTCCCAAAAAAAATGTTAAAAATTCAACGTCAACTAGTTTGCGTGCATATTTGTAATATATAAGGTTTGAACAATCGTCACCCTCTTGAGATACTCAGACTCAGAGGGGATGAGTTAGGCACTTAGGCTCATGTCTATTTTTAATAATAAAAAGAAATTATTTTTTTTCTCAGTTTGATTAATATATCATTTTTGAACTTGATATGCATATAATCTTGTTGGCTTTGCAGTCTCCAAATATTGTGGGTTGCCCATTAGGACTCTTTCAGCTTATCCTCTACTGCAAGTACAGGAAGACCGGAATCATCGAAGAACCACTGCCGACGTCCAAATGGGACGTCGAGTGCAACGCCGAGAAAATTGAACAACGCGAGTTAGCCCAAGTGGTGGAGGATTTCGCCGCCATTGATGAGAAACCAAAACAGCAGCTGCAGCTTGTTGTTAGCACTCAGCAGAATCACAATGATCAGAAGGACTAAGACGACAACTTTCTATGTTTAGTTTTTTTTTCTTCTTTCTTTTCTTTGTAAAACCTCGTGAAGTGTGAGGCTGATAAATCAGTATCCGTGTCAATTTTACAATCTTAATTTTATCAGTGCTTTAATTGATTCATCAATATTACTCTCTCAGTCTCAAATTATTTGTTCATATTTCCTTTTTAATCTATCCCAAATTAACTGTCCATATTTCCTTTTTTTGATTTTCTTAAATTAATTGTCCGTTTTCTACATAAAAGACTCATTAATGATATTTTTCCAATCTTACCCCTTACATTGAACGTTGGATAGAGGAAGAAAAAAAAAGTAAAATTAAATTAAATAGGGTCATGTTTGACATTTTACATATCTCACTTTAAAATTTAATAAAACCTTAATTATCGTTCAAAATATAAAGCGTAAAATAATTTGGTACGGACGGAGTATTAATTAACGGTAACTTCTTTTGTTTGGCGGCAAAAATCTATTGTAAAATAAAAAATAAAATAAAAAAGTACGTGCTTGCTGTGGATGCATCTACTGTACTCCAACAAAAAAGTAATGGCTGAGGCACATTTTTACTTTATCAAGTGTTTGACACTACCATTAATGGAAAATTATTCTATGCTTAATATATATTTTAATCTTATTCAATCATTAAGTGAGTTAAAATAAACTAGTGACTCTTACGTCTAAAAGACTTTAGTGTGCTCCTACTATTTTTCTATTTCCAGAAAGAATTAGTGACTCCAACGTATGAAAGATCATATATATTTTACTCATTCTTTCTATTTTTGGGAGAATTTTCAAAATAAGAGTTAGATCAAATGATGTGTATACACCTTTATCTTACCTTCAACAAAATGCAAGCAAAGAATGTTCCAAGTTTCACAAAATCGTATTTTATTTTTATTCTGATATATTGAGAACACGGAATTAAGACTCGAGGTTTATTGTTTTGAACTTAGTATGTAGTTTTTGACATAGACTCCTGTAAAATCAAAATTTGCACCAGAGTTTGCCAGTCAAAAAGCTGAGCCATTTCCAACTGATATCTGACCACTAGTTGAGCTGCGCCTAGAATTTTCAGAAAGGTAAAGAAATTCTGAACTGAAATTTGGATGGTCTGAGGTTCGAAGAGTCACGAAGTTCGATTATTTTCTGGTAAATAAGATTTTGATTAAGAACATACAAGGACACCTTTTGAACCACAATAACAGTAAAGGATACAGATAGAATATATACCGATTGCTGAGAACCATCCACCATTTACATATGCGCATTAGCTGGATCATGGCTACTGAATAAGAAATAAACCATTTGACTACGAATCGCAGCTCAAGCTCTGGTATCCTACATATCAAAGTTAAGACCATTAGCATACAAACTAAAAGCCAACAGAATCAATGACATTTGAAGCAGAAAGTGGATGTGATCACATTTGAATGAACTATCATGCACGTCGAGACCTCAAGATTATACATGTTAATGGTTGCTCTGTCTTGAGCAAAATAAATTATTAAGTTCTTAATGGATTCACTGAGTGAAATAGGTCCATGTCTTTGGGTGGCGGCTAACTAAGAAGGTATAATAAACTCCATCAAATGCATATAGTTTGTCCAAATTAGCATACCTCATTTGACTTTTTATCCTTAATGTACAAGAGAAACAGGGATTTAATGGGGAATTATAGTTTACTACCATGCCTTTTCCAACACCAAAAGGGATATATTGAAATGCTTGTATGACAAAAAAGCAATGCTCACTATGAGATTCCATTACCTTTGATCTTAATTATTTTGGTGATTCGTCAGTAATGATACACTCTTTGATATGATCCTTCAACTTTAGAATTAATAAAACAATCAAATGTGCATACTTTTTTTTATCATTCTTTAGATTATGAACCTAAGTCAAAAGGCAGAGAACAGAAACAAACCATGCATTATAAACTTAAGAGTATATGCAGAGTCAGCCAGACCAGAAATGGGTTCTGACTAATCTCAGATTTAAGGAAATCATTAAGAAAGAGCTTGAGTGGAGAGTACCCGAGTGGCTTCATAGTTCCCACACGTACTTTCTCTATCTTGCAACTTGCGCTGGGTAAACATTTCAGGAAACTCAACCCTGTTAATAGAGTAAAAAGTCAAAAAATAATAATAATAAAAACAGAGAAGGAAAAAACGGAAACTTAAAAGCAAAATATGGGATTAATTTGTTGCAAAGACCTATTAAATAGAAAAAAACAACAACAAACAACTTTTTGACTAGTTAGAGATATTGATCAAAATATGGTAAGCATATGAATCATGATATCAAACTGAACAAAGAAGCTTCCTTGAGTTGTGAAGACAAATTTTGAATAGGGAAAGAATCTACATTTGCTGTAAGATGCTTTAAAGTAGCCAAAATGATATTACAACTCAGATGGCTCTTATCATCTATAGAAAATATATGGACTCTGTTGTTTAGCTCAATCCAACTACAGCCCGGATCCTTCTTAACTTCCAACTCCTTCAATATTTTCCTCATTTTCATCTTGTCGGCCCATCTGCCCGACTTTGCATATATGTTAGACATTATAACACAAGTAGCTACAGGCTTAGGGTCCAAAGCGAACAATTTCTTGGCCACCCTTTCACTCGCATCAATGTCATTCCAGCACAAACAAGCATTTAGCATTGTAATTAAGAGAACATCATCAGCCTCAAATGGCATCTCATTAATAAGATCCTCCGCTTCCCGAAGATGTCCAGATCTGCCAAGAAGATCTACAACACACGTAAAATGCTCCAAGGATGGTGTTATGCCATAACATTCCTTCATTGAATGAAAATATTTCATGCCCTCATTGACTAAACCAGCTACAGTACAAGCTGACAAGATGGCAACAAATGTTGCACCATTTGGTTTTACACCTTGTTCCAACATTTGTTCAAATAGAAAGATTCCCTTGGAACCAAGACCATGATAAGCGTAGCCATAGATCAAAGCTGTCCAAGCTGCTACATTGGGACTAGAAGTGCACCAAAATGATGCCTGTGCATCAGCAATTCTCCCACACTTGGAGTACATGTCTACTAGAGCTGTTCCAACATATACATTAGATTCAAATGGAGTTTTGGCCAATTGACCATGGATCTGTAACCCTTGCTGAAGAGAGCCGAGCCACGAACATGCACGAAATAGAGCAGAGAACGTTGATCTAGTATGGGCGATTGGCGATCTACGCATGTCTATATATAGTCTTACTGCATTTTCATGTTGATCATTTTCTATAAAACCCGAAATCATCGAATTCCAAGTAACAGTGCTTCCCTCTCCTTTAGTTGATTCAAAAAGCTCCAAAGCTTTATCAATTGCTCCAGCTCTTGAAAATGCATTAATCATGATATTACAGGAAACTAGACTCCTGCATGGCATTTCCTCAAACAGCTTTTCTGAATACTCAATTTGACCACACTGTGCGTACCCCTTGATCATCAAATTAAATGAAATTGGATCCTTCTTATCCAATCCATTAAATATTGTTTCAGCTTCCTCAATTCTACCAACTGTCAGAAGCCCTTGTATTAGCATATTTGAATTGTTCAAAGATGGATTCACTAGTCTACCATAAACCCTCTTCGCATCATCAATAAGTTCGCTGTTACAGTAGAAATCCAGGAAAGCACCAGTAATTGAATGTTCAAACTCAAATCCAGATTTTATCAATAGCCCATGTATAGCTTTTCCTTCACGCAAAGCACCCGTTCTTCCACAAGCCCTTATCACACAATCCAAGGTATACTCATTAGGAACAGATTCACCACTTGCTCTCATTCTTCGAAACAACTCAAAAGCCTTTTGACAACCATCATGGCTCTTCGAAAACCCCGAGATTAATGTAGTCCAAGCAACGACATCATGACATGGCATACTATTAAAAAAACTCAATGCATCACTCATTAGATTACACTGAACATAGCCCACAAGCATCAAACTCCATAATAACCCATTTCTCTCATGTAAATCATCAAAAACTTTTCTTGCACCTTCAATATCCCAATAACTAGAATAAATGTACAATAAAGAACTCCCAACAAAATCAAAGTTCTGAACACTAGATTTCAAAACAATACCATGAATTTGTTGTCCGAAGCTTAATGATTGGTTGCGGGCACAAACACTTAAAACCGAAGAACAAGTGGTCTCATTGAGCTTCATATTTGAGTAATGCATTAACGATAATAGATGAAGAGCCTCATTATACTTACCCCATTTGGAGTAGCCAGAGATCATGGCATTCCACGAGACAACGGTTCTCTGGCGCATTTCGTCGAACAGTTTTCGGGCTTCTTCAAGTTGACCATTTTTAACATGCTCCGTGATAGCTATGTTTGTGGATTTTATTGATTCATAATTACTGTGACGGATTCGATTTGCACTGTGGATTAGTGTTGAATATAAGATGGAATTCTTCTTCCATCGTCGGTACTTCCAGCTGCCCAAATATGTCGTCGACTTCACCAACATTTTATGAGAAAGGAAAACGTAAATTAAAGGACCAATGCCGCAAGCCCGTAATCTGTGTCACGTCTTCGGAACAAAAACATGTTTTCCCATTTTTAGTCAAAAGAAACAATTGCAATTGAGTACCCTTAGGTTAGAAGTTTGTCGCACTTTAGTCCACCAACTCGAAGAAAAAAAATACTACTACCGCCATTCTTAAATGGAAAGTGCTGTGGTGCCGAATGGAAAAATATTCGGCACCTAAAGAATGGAGGTAAACGAATGAAAAATTGACACGTGGAACAAAGTAACCTGCTATTGTAGGTTTTCAGGTTTTTTTTTAAAAAAAAAAGATTAAATAAATGAAATGGACGAATAAGAACTTGCCACGTCATCCAGTCAATTGACCGGTTACCTGTCAAACAGGTCAACACACTTTTGTTTACCAATTTTTTTTAGTATTAGTAATTTTTGTATTTTTAATGGTAAAATTATGACAAAATTTGGTAAATTTGAATAAATAAATAGTAAATGTTGAATATTACTAGTTTATTTTATAATCTTACCATTTTTTCTTTGAAAGTTACTATTTTTATCATGAATATTTATATTCTATAAAATAGTAAATTTAGACACAACAATGGTGAATTTAAGGACAAAAATAGTAATGTATTTTATAAAAATGGTAAATGTGGTGAAAATAAAACTTACTATTTTAAAATAAAATATATCAAATTAAATTATAATTTTACCATTTTTATCTCTGTTTTAATAAAATGATAAAATGGTAAGTTTAGTAACAAATTCGGTAATTTTATTTACATTGTTTGTAACCTTTGTTAAACAATTAGTAACTTTTGTAAAGAATAAAAATCACTATATAAATACTCAAACTCGAACAAATCTTACCATTTTAGGTTGAATATTATTATTCTGTAAATTGGTAGATTTTTCACATACTTTGGTAATTTTTTAAAATGAAATTAATAGTTTTGATGAATTAATTGGAGTTACTTTTTTTTTAAGTTGTATTGATACAAGATTATTTTCTTTTTATAAGAATAAGAATACTTTTTTTAACGATAATGAGAAAAATAATAAAAAATATTATTTAATATTCCTAAATTAATAAAAAAAAAGAATTAGCTTTAAAAGAGAAAAGAAGAACCTGCTAAAAAAAAGTTAATCGAGATTAATTCATTGTTTAAAATAAATATCCATAGTAAAACTTATGTGTATTTTATATGATAAAGATTCATATTTGTAATAATTATTGAAAATAGACTTTGGATCTTATATTATTTAATCTAGTATATTAATTGGAATTATTATATGTGAAATATTATTGAACTATGGAAAATTAATAGGTTTGGACTAATTACATTGTTCCACTTGTTAAAAATACAAAATTAAAAGTCCAAAGATCTACTCCTTTCACATCATCCTTCTCTGCGGTTTTATTTTTTTATCTTCTCCAAAATACTTATGATAGTTTTATTTAAAATTAAAAGATGAAGTTGTATATACTATTCGCATCATATGACTAAATTGGTGTTCTTTTTTCTCTTCTCCAAAATGATTATGATATTTCTATTGGAAAATGCTTTTGGAGTAAACAAATTTATCTAAAATGAATAAGAACTCAGTTTGACCTTTTAAAAAGACAAGTCTACTATTTTATATATTTCACGGATTTTGTCATATATTTTATTTTTTTATATTTGACCTACTATACTTACTCTACCTAGATACATAGCTACACTAAAAAAAAACCTGAAAACCTGCAATAGCAGGTTACTTTGTTACACGTGTCAATTTTTCATTCGTTTACCTCTATTCTTTAGGTGCCGAATATTTTTCCATTCGGCACCACAGCACATCCCTTCTTAAAAATAAAGGGTAAACATTGTCCAAGTCTCCTGAACTTTTTTAGATTTTGATTTTTGACCCTAAACTAAAAAAGCAAAGTCTTTGACCCTGAACTTTTATGGAGTGTTATTGTTTCCTTTTCCATCCAATTCCACCGTTAAATCTAACGGAATAGCAACATGTGACTCTCACATGACTTAACTCATGAACATTTTGAGAAAAATAAGTCCTGACCTAAAATAATTCAAAATGAGATAAGAAAAAAATGCTCCAAAAATTTCCTCGTGTTTTTTTGGTAAACCTATTTTGTTATGAATTTCTCAAATTTTTTCAAATAATATGAGAATGGACCAAATACATATTACTAAAAGTATGTTATATTTATTTATTTATTGACAGAAGAGGACAATATATTTTTATTTAAGCAGAAAATGTCAAGATAAATGTTTGGACAAAGTGCTATGTATTTTAGATTGTTCACTGGCTTTTTAGAGTAAAGTAAGTTGATTACCTTTTAGCCGGTTTTTTATCGCATTTTGAATTTTTTTAGGTCATAATCTATTTTTCCTTAAAATGCCCTTAATTAAAATAATGTGAGAGTCAAATGTTGATATTCCGTTAGATTTAACGGTGGAATTGGATGGAAAGAGAAACATTAACACTCCATAAAAGTTCAGGGTCAAAGACTTTGTGTTTTTTAGTTTAGGTCAAAAACCAAAATTAAGAAAAGTTTAAGGGGCGTGAGCACCTTTTACCCAAATATAAAACTTCCATTACATGTTACAAAAATTAAGATGTTTTTGTAATCAAAATATCAATATTACTCTCTCTTACATATAATTAGTGGTATACAATGTAATATCCCTCAAATTTAGAGGATTAATTATTTTAATTATGTTTATTTTATTAGTTTATTACTAAAACTACGTCGTTTTGGAATTTATGCCATAGTACCTATAAATAAGAGCTTGTTCCAAAGTTAAGGTATATTTTTAGAAATCATGTCTCAGCCCTACTGAAACAGAGAGTTGTGTCTCTTTCTCATCCTATCTAGAATTTCCTTCAATTCTTATCACTCTCTCATCTAGAATTCATCCCTTAATCTATACCTCAGTTATCCAATGTCTAACAGTGGCGGTTCTCTCCATCTTGCAATCCATTTGAGGATTATTGTTATAGCTTCACCCCGTCAGTGAATGTAGAGTTTATTTTCTGATACTTTTCATCAATATTATCTAGAATAGTTGATATGGATTAGATGTTAATAGCTGTAGTGGAAGTGGCTTATCTATTTCTTATGCAACTGTAATATGAAGTTGAGAAATTATTTGATTACATATATTTATATATAACAACCTTAAGCTTGAAGGTGATTGAGGTGACTTGGTGTCAATGGACGGGGTTGCGAGGCCGTCTTCTATATGTATAAAATATTTATTAACAGTTAGATTAAAATTTTGACGATTGGAATCATTTTTCATAGTACCTGTTACAATATTTGTAAAACATACAATTTAAGTCGTTAGATCTTTTAATTCAACGATTAATAAATATTATGTACATACAAAACATATGTTATTTCGTATTGTAGTCGAGAATGTTACGAGAATGGTGTGTCAACAGGTGGATTTATGGTGGGGTTCTAGCTGTGGTCAACGGTAGAAGTCAAAATGGTGGAGAGGGTGATGGAAGAGGATGTTACTTCCTCCGTCTAAAAATTGAATATTCTATCTTTATTTTAATTTGTTTTAAAATAAATGTTCACTAACTTTAATCTTTTATGAATCTGTTTAGTACACCAATAATATTATTATAAGTGATACGATCATTGGCTCAAATCCCTAATTTTACTATGCACCAATTATGTTACTCCCTCCATTCCTAAATATAAGACTCTTTAGACAATTTGAGAAAATTAAGGAAGTTGTCATTTTCACCTAAACTTCCAATATTATTCCCCACCCTTCCTCTCTCTCTCACTTCTTTATCATAAAGAAAGGAAAATGTTGAGGGTATAATTGGAATAAATTGTTGACAACTAATAAAACAACCTTAAACGACAATTAATTTGGATACCTAGATATCTCCTAAATGACAATTAATAGGGAATGGAGGGAGTAATATACATGGAGTAATATCATTATCGTGCTAAAGAGATAATAGTGAATGTACTAGAAGATCTGGAGTCATGTTCACTTTTTTAAATTTGACATATTTTTCCTTCAAACTCCCATAACTAACCTCACATTTAAAAGATTAGAGTTCTACTACCTCGTGAGTCCTACCACTGATCTCTTTAATCATTAAGGATATTATAGTAAATTATTTGTGGTTAAACTAATCTTCATAATTTTGTACCAAGTCAAGTGTGGATATATATATATATATATATATATATATATATATATATATATATATATATTTTGAATAAAAGTGTGGAAATTCAATTGGGGTATAAAAGCGTAATATATTTGTTATTTTTTTAGAATAAATAATTTAGTTAGTTAAAGACACTTATTATTGGGATCTTAATGACACTTTTTTTTTTTGAAGCCCGGATGGACGGTTGCCCCATAAGGGGAGAATAGAGCACTTCATAAGAGGAGAAAAAACCTCTAGAAAGGAAGACAATTAAAGTTTGCCCCCATGAATGGGGAGGGTATCGAACCCACGAACCTCTTGGTCGTGGGCAGACCCTTGCCCCACTGGGCTGAGGGATCTTTGATAATCTTAATGACACTTTGATCCACTCAAAAAGAATTTTCCCAAACATATATGTCATTTTTTTCTATACTAAACAGAATTTAAATCCTCAATCTTTAATTGGGGAATTTCAACTCTTACTACTTAAACAAAACCTCATTCACAATATTTGTGAATAAATAGCCATTTTTGTCACTAAGGTATTTTCGTCCTGCCACTTTAGTCAAAAATGAGTTTTTTTAACTTTTTTCATCACTAAAGTTTTTTCATTCTGCCATTTTGGTCAAAATGAGTTTTTTTTTAACTTTTCTCATCACTAAATTTTTTTCAATCTGCCATTTTCATCACTAAAGTTTTTTCGATCTGCCATTTTGGCCACTAATTTTTTTTCAAAAACTCATTTAGGTCACTTTAGTTAGTGACCAAAATGGCAGAATGAAAAAACTTTAGTGACCAAAATGGCAGATCGAAAAAACTTTAGTGATGAAAATGGCAGAAAAAACTCATTTTGACAAAAATGGCAGAATGAAAAAACTTTAGTGATGAAAAAAGTTAAAAAAAAACTCATTTTTGACTAAAGTGGCATGACGAAAATACCTTAATGACCAAAATGGCTATTTATTCCAATATTTGTAGTATAAAAAAGAGGTTTGGCTCAAATCGCAATTTTAGATAGGTATTTTTTTTAATATTTTTGTTACACATATAGAGCACCCAGACCCAGTATCATCATCAATGTGACACTAGTTTGTAAAATCAACTTTTACTTAAAGATAAGATATGATTTGGAATCTTTTTAATATTGCACCAATTATATTTTTTTGTGAATTATTGCACCAATTATATAACTATAATGAAAATGAAAAAGTTATCCCATCAAAGAAAGGTAAAAAATTTGTCAATATTAAAAATCAATATTTTATACTGAAAATTATTACTATTATGATGATGAAATTCAATTACGATGACAAAATCTCCAAAATCAAATGATATTCTACACTGAAAATACTGAAAAAATAATAGGTTAAACAGTTTTTTTTAAATATTAAGCTGATGTATTATTATCTTCGTCCCAAATTATTTATTAAATTTGAGATTTTTACTAAAATTAAAAAAATAATTAATATGACAATTTTTTTTAAAAATACTCCTCAATTAATAACTAAAAAAATATTATTAATTATTAGTTAAATAATAAATTAAGAATATAATTAAAAAAGATAACTATAAGAATGTATTTATTTCTAAAACATTACCAACCATTTGAAAAGTAAAATAATAGTAATTGTTATCGAAAGTGAAAAGAAAAAAAAAACAAAAAATTGATGATGTATTGATAATTGATACGAACGCGCCACGAAAGGAAAGAAGAAACGCTCAGTACATGCAAGACGACACGTAACCTCCTTCCCTCATACTTGTCTCTCTCTCAGCAGAAATTTCCATTTTGTCTGCAAATTCCTCAATCCATTTTCTTCTTCTTTTTCCCCCATTCCCTCTCTTTTCTACAGTCCCCACTGATATTCCACAAAATATATATACCGGCCGTCGGACATACCTGTTTTGACAGTACTACGTATAATAACAATGGTGAAGTTAGCATCAGCCCGTGAAAGCCGAATGTACGGTCCGAGGTTGTCTCGTAACAGATCAGAGTACATCAATGCCGGCATTTATGTATTTTCCACTATCTTACTTATTAGTGGATTTTCTGCACAATTTTCCTACGAACCTAAATCTGGACTCATTCTTGTGCTATTAGCCCTTGCTCTTATTGCTTTAGTCAATCTTCATGATCTTTTCGCTCATCTCGCCGGCATCGATTTTAGGTTTCCTTTGATGGAATTTGATCATCAGCTTGCCCTTGTTGAGTTTTCTGTTCCTGTTCTTCAAATCTTTGGAACCCTTCTCTCCTTTTTTGGATTTCTTTTTCTTTTCTTGCAGGTAATTAATTAATTTCATAATTATGCATCAATTATTTTATTATTTTCCCCTTTTGAGTGACATTTTGTAGTATTTTATTTTAGATATTTCTTTTTTATTGGAGGATTATGGTAATTAGGATGTTTAATTGGTTCCCATGTCAATGATACTACTAGTTATGTCTATCTACTACTGAGATTTGATTGGATGTAAATTGTAATATTACTAACATCCAGCACTTCAATATGCTTTTATATCTGCAGAATAAATAAATGCGGGTGGGGTAGCTCCATTGGGTCGGCTCCCATCCCCTTTCTCAAAATCCTAAGTCCCTACTTTCAAAAGTAGGACCGGTAGTTTACAACCCCAACAGGTTGTAACAATTTTGAGGGAAGGGGTGGGGTCAGACCCAATGCAGCCGGCCCACCCCCTAGTTACTTACATCTGCAAGGTCAAATGAACAGTCAGCTTTGATAATTTGCTTTGAGTTATGGAGAACTGCTATTTTATGATGAGAAAACATGAAAGATGATTGATTAGATAACATAGCAAGAAAGATTTATTGGATAACATAGTTCAAGTTGCAGGCACCCAACTGGACGTTAACCGACTACATTTGGGGAAAATATGGAGCTTTGTTTAGAAAAGCCCGGCCGGTCTTTGTTTTGGCTAGCTAGTGAACTCAGTAAGAAAGTATATTGTAGCCTTTCATGTCACTTGGGTTGTCTTGAGGAAATTTGAGTGTGGAAGTTTCTTTGTAACAAAAAAAAAAACATCTCGTCCTTTAGTATTAAAAGTTTCGTCTATCTGCGTATCAGTGCTGAAAGAAGTTATGTCTCGGGGAACAAAAGTTTTATTCATGATGAACAATAATAAGATACACAGAAGTTTTAAACTAAGTCAGTAAGTATCCTACTATCCTTTATTTCAATTTGATGTCTAAGGAGCTAATACTGGATATATGTGTCGAAAAAGTTCGTACATTTCTTAGTTTGTTTTGGGATAGCTGCTAGCCTAATCATGGCATCCTGATCCTGGTCTTTTTTATTACTTTCTCTTTGCCAATTTACTCGTAAGTATATGATCTAATTACAGTTTACCTTCAGTATATTCTCGGACAGAATTTTCTACTGGATGTCTGAAAGCTTTGTGATATTTGACGTGATAATTGATCTTTAATAAGCACATTGATAAATCTCTCTTATGGTTTTGTTTAATGCATAAAGATATCTTATTCTTTTGAGTGATTAATGTTGTCCTAATATGAAGCTTCAGACTGAATTCCAATAAGTCCTCCTCTCATTTTTCTTGTCCTAATTTCAAACCTCTTACTTGGTCGCGACTATTTATTTATGTAGGCTGAAAGAGGTTATGGTTACTTCAGATTGGAAAGGCATGCCCTCAACATGCTTATTGCCGGTGCTGTGTTGTGGTTACTTGGTTCGATCCATAACTCATGTCAGATTTATGAAAGAGCTGATGGACATGTTCAGATTTTACAAGAAAGTGTCCACATTCCGTTCCTGATGGGAAGCTTGTTGTTCCTTGTGGGAGCAATCCTTAATAGCAGAGAGCAGTTTGGACACACTCACCATGGTCTTGATTTATTGGTGAGTTAAATTCCCGCGATAGTGGGAGTGCCAATCAGCCAATTAATTACTCATTTTCTTCTACTTTGATCTCTAATAAACTTGAAATTTGTTGCAAATTGAGTTAAGGAATTAAGTCACTTTCCACACAAATGAATCTACATTATTAGCATAAACTAATTAATTAACTCCTGGTAATTAATAGTGAGGCCCAAGGAGATTGTAATCCTCGTGATTGAATCTAGATGACTGTGTTTGTCCTTTCACGGCGTTCCCATACACTGAAGGTGGAGGAAACTAGAAAATGTTTCTCTATATAGTTGCTCCATTTAAAGAAAAATTACGAAATTGGAAAATATTAACCTCCTTTTCCTATTTAGGCTTTTCATATGCATTCCTATTATATATAGCATAGAATGTAAGTGTACTTTCCAAATTTGTTGCAATTCTCTCGTTGTTTATTATGTTAGTGGAATTAGTAAATAATATATCATTTATTTTCCTCTTCCTTGATCTGTTCAATAATGGTCAAGATGTCTTGTATTGCAAACAGAGGGAATAAATGAATTTGTACTTTTTCATAACTTGGCATCAGTGGCGGATCCAGGAACAGAGAACAGTGGGGGCACACGGCGATTACTGCCACCATGCTGGATCCGTCAATGCCTGGCATGTGATTAGTTGCTCTTTTTTTTGAGGTAAAGTAATACTTGGCTGATGACTTCTGGAACTCTATGTAAATGTGCAGGATACAGATTTTATATGGTTAGGCATAATTGGGAGCATACTGTTTTTCATTGGTGGGATAAATAATGTGACTAAAGTTTTCAAAATGCAACAACCTAATGGATTAAGGCTGGAGAAACTACACGGTGGTGCACAAGAGCGATTACTTCGAATACGAGATGGTCAGGTTCCTCTTATTATTGAGGAGTCTCGGAGGTGGAAGGAGCCTGCAGAAGAAGAAGAAGGGAGAGCTGATGCTCTGGTAATCCCAACTCCTTACAAAGATGTCCTTGTCGGTCAGCCAGCCTTGAGCAACGGTTAAAACTATCTCCGCTATGTTGTTTGTTACGGATAGATGCATGCAGTTACATTTTAATTCATAGAACAAAAGTAAAATGTTTGGTTTAATTGCTTTCGCTTTTGCATTTGTACAATAATATTCGTAAATTAATTTGATGTTTGCAATCTTTTGTTGCAATTCCTAAAGGGTGACATGAAATAATAGTTACTCGGTTTTATAATAGGCGGCCTTTTAAGTTTTGAACAACAAAAGCTGAATATTATTCGAGAAACTATCAGAATGGCATTTGAATAACTCAAAATTCCAATTAACTTCTTATTCCGTCAATTGGGCATAACACAAGGAATTGTTAGTAGATGCAGTCGACACAAATCGTATTTACATAACGCACCATTTATCATCATCCTCAATATTCCCAGCGGCCCCCATAACTTCAATCTCTTATAAAAAAAAAAAATCTTTATTCAATGATTCAATTTCAAAATGTTTTTTTCGTGAATTTTGCACAAGGTTTTTTCATCAAACTCAATATGTTTTCCACTTATGGAAATGTTGTGTACTTTTTTGGTATAAATGGATGTATATTCAATAAAGAAACTCAAAATTTACACAGTAAGAGTAAGCACTTCCTGAATAACTGCAGGAGCCCTTCTCATCTCCCTAACCATATCACAAATATTCCTCACCCTCTCATGAACCGAAGGAAGCTGGAAATCCTCCTCAAATAATGTAGCATTACGCCACCACCATATGCGATAAGTGGACACTCGGAACACCACATCCCAGTCATGTTGTCCCTCCAGTATATGATCTACTCTAGCCCTCAGAGCCATGTCTACCCAGTCCGCCGGCGACGAAGATGCGAAGAAATTGCTGAGACATCCCCATCTTGCCAAAGCTTTCCATGTTTCTCGGACCCAAGCACAATCCCGGACAGCATGCAACGTACTCTTCGAGTATAATCCACATATATCACAGATCGGATCATCGACTACCCTCCTCTCAAATAGTAGTTTCTTGGTCTTCAAACGATCCAAACGGATCATCCAAATCAACATAGAGTGACGCAACCTCCCTTTACCATGCCAGATCCGTCTCCACGCCTCTCCTTGGTTCATCACTACCACCCCCCCCGAAGTACCCCAGGAAATGTTGTGTACTCTGAATATTCTTTGGTGGTATTGACAGCAGTCTACCATTGAAGGGCTTAATGGACTTAATTTGAATCTGGTTGGTGGATGAATTCGCATTCAATTCAGATTCATGCCCGTTTATGAGGGGCTCAAAGTGCCCTACGGAACAGCGACTTCGAAAATTGGGGTCCTTAATTTTTTGTTATATATATGTGTGTGTGTGTGTGTGTGCGCATTTTTTTGAAAATTTTGAGAATTCTTTTGTATTTTTTTCAGAATTTGGGATCATCAAGTTAAAGGTATATATTATCTTTTTTATTTTTGTTCAAAGATTACATGAAAATAGCAGTATTAAAATTTTATTTGCCCTAACAAAATTACACTTAGTTCATTTCTTTTTAGTTTTAAATCTTATTATTATCTAATATAATGTTAATCTATTATTTGTTGATCTATTAAAAACTAGATCAAATAGATAAAGAAAAATCACGATTATTGTTGTTTGCTTTGGTTTTGGAAATACGAAAATCGAATTATATTTTGAGACTTTTTATAATTTATACTTTTTAAAAAAAAAATTAGGAGTTTAACTTTGATAACTAGTACATGACCTCAATATTTCAATCTTTACCCTATACTCATCTTTATACTTTGCAATTGTTGAGGTATCTGGCAGAGCATGAAGATAGGCAAATTGGGAAGTGCCTAGAACTTCTCCTCCAACGTAGTTGGTAAGGCTATTGAGAAGGCTCGATAGAAGAGAAAGTAGTCTGAGTGCTTAGCACCATGCCATTTACATGCCATGCTTCTTGCAAGTACATTAAATCTTACTTCATTTTCTTCGAGGGGTATGAGGAGAGTGGATAAGCATCGTTCAGTTCTACAACAAACTTTGTAACGCATGCATGATGAATCTGGGAATTTAGTGTCATTGTCGGTTCTTTTCATAGGGGAGAAGATAAAGGTGAACATTTGGTTTTAAAAGATTGGAAGATGAGTTTAAATGAGAGTAAGAGAGATGATAATTAGGAGGCCAGAGAGGTGAGATAAGGTGGAGGGAAGCGAAGAGGTGAGGTGAGGTTTCTGACAACCGTTGATAACTTTTGATGGAAAGAGAGTGTGTAATGATGAGATTTCCTCTCGTTCTCGCGATCACGCAAAAGGGCGACATGCTTTCATCTATATCATTTTAGAGTGAATTGCCTATTTTAAACTTAAACAATTTTTGCTTTTCACTTTTTAGACTTAAATTTTATTTTTGACCTTTTGTAGACAAACAATTTACGGGTACCCCGATATATATTTTTTCGAATTTCCGACAAAAAAAAAGTCACGTGACAGACACGTGACATTTTTATGGGGGTAAATTTGTCCACACAATAAAGGGAAAAGCCCTACCCGACCCATAAAAAAAACCACTCGAATACGAATGGTTGTACGAATTATCAGTCAAATAAAAAACCCTCATTAGTCTTCCAAAGCGTTCCAACCCTTTCCTATTCTCAAAAGCCTAACCTTAATCGTCTTCCTCAGAAGAACAATAAAAAAAAAACTCTCTCAAAATACAGAAAACTCTTGCTATTATCAACAAAAAATGTGCAAATGAGGATACGGGACCAGGAGAAAGTGAAGGTGAGACCACAATATGGTATGTATTTTAATCTTTCTGTTTGGGCTTGATTTTTATATTGATTTTCAATATAAAATTAGACATATAATGAATAGTGATACTGTAAATGATGAATATAATATTGTATACTGTTAATTTAGGGTTTGTGGTCCCCTTTAATATGGTTTTAAATATTAGGATTTCTGGATTTGTGCAGAAAAATAGAATAATTTATTAGGGTTTGTGGTCCCTCTCGCTTATATTGATAACTTTACTGATTTTATTGTTGAAAATGTGTGAATTTTCTGGTTTATATGTCTGTTTTCATTTTCCAAATATTTTACTTTAAAGGTAAATCATAGTGGTAAATTTCTTCACTCATACAGGCCTAATAAGGAATATGGTGAGGAAAAAATTGACTACTTTGATCACTGTCATAGTGACACTTTTGGATTAGCTAAACTGAATTTAGTGTGTAATTTACTAGGACACAAAAAAGTCACAGATGTTTGGTATTATTGGAATGGGGCCACTGACTGTAGTTAAATGCTACAAATATTGTATGAAACTGATGTATCTATTATGTGTGATAATGGAGTTTGGAGTGGTGAAGTTGAAATATTTGTGATTGTGGACCCCAAGTCCAAAAGAAGGCTAGCAAAGCCACTGAAGAGACCTATTAAAAACAAGTCAGCAGGGCTAAAAAGTAAAGTTGGGCAGAGTAGTGTGGATGGTGGTGTTGTTGTGAGTGGAGAAAATAATAAAGTAGGTCAAAGAAGTGTTGCTGGAAGTGTGGAAAAGGTAATGTTGGGCATAGTAGTGTGGGAGGTATGGGTTACCACAAATCAGTGACTAGAGGGTAAAAATCTAAAGGAAAAAACAGTGGGGAGTTCAGAATTGAAGATGTGAGTGTGGGGTCACCACCTAGGGTTAATAGAGGAAGAGGACAAAATGCTGGTCAGGAGTTAGGAAAATCAAATTTCAAAAGAAACAATAGAAGCCTTTACAGATGTTTTTTGCACACCTGAACAAGAAGGTTGGGCCACTAATCTGGGCACTGTTTGGGTTGACAATTTCACTCATTCTCAGAATGTAGGCAGAGTGGATGATGAAATTAGTGATGAAGATGATGTAGATTTTGAACCTTTTGAATTTGAAGAATCAAGTAAAGTTTCATCATATTGTGATTTAGAAAATGAAATTAGTGAAGGTGAGCTTCTGATATGGGATAGTTGTAAGGAAAACAGGAAATTACCAGTTGTTGGGGAATAGAATGATGGAAATCAGGGGACTGCAGTTGAGTTTGTGGTGGATGTTGTTCCGCCAAATGCTGATTCTGATTTCTATGATTCAGATGAGCTTGAAAGCTGGAAGAAACTGAAAAGACTAAACTTGCTGGAAACAAGAATAGTGAGGGAAATGAGAATGAGGGAAAACATAATGACAAAAATAAAGAAGAGGAAGTGTCAATGAGATTTAGGCCTGAATTGGACATGAAAAATCCCACGATATTCAATAGCAAAGATTAACTAAAAGAAGCTGTTAAGAATCATAAGGCAAAAATGGGCAAGTTTATCTATGTAACCTGGTCAAACAGTGAAAGAGTATTGTTTAATTGTTCTGGAAAAATGTGCAAATGGATGATTTTTTTCTTCCAAGGTGAGTAGTAGTGATGACTAGCAGATTAAGAGATTTCATGAGAAGCATAGATGTGGCAGGTCTCACAAACCTAAGACAGTGGGACCCAAGTTTCTAGCTAAGAGGTATGTGGAGGATTTCAAAGAAAGTAATGGTCTAAAAGCCCAAGACTTAATTGATAAATTGTTTACTGATTTCCATGTAAACATTTCACACCATACAGCTTACAGAATAAAGAAAATGGCAATGGAAATGATTCAAGGTAAATACCATGACCAATACACAAGATTGTGGGACTACATAGAGAAACTTAGACAATCAGATTCCATTAACAAAGTGGGTATGATGCCTGACATTGATGGAAAGGGAAATGAGAGATTCTTGAGGTTCTACATGTGTTTGGGGGCACTTAAAAGGGGTTTCTTGAAAGGATCTAGAAAAGTTATTGGACTTGATGGATGTCACTTTAGAGGTCCACATCCGGGTGTTTTGCTTACTGCAGTTGGAGTGGATGCTAACAACTCTTTTTATCCTGTTGCCATAGCTGTAGCAAAAGCTGAGACAAAGGAGACATGGATATGGTTTATAAAAGTGTTAAAGGCTGATCTTGGATTTGAAGAGCAAGAAAAATGGACACTGATATCAGATAGACAGAAGGTACTTGATTTTTCTTGTTTTTTTACATCATATTACAGGATTTTTATATACTATTTTTGGTTTACACTGATTTTTTATGCCTTAGCTATATTGTACAAGGATTGATTAAGGCAGTTGAATTAGAGCTGCCACTGGCAGAACACAGATTTTGTGTTCGACATTTGCATCAAAACTTCATAAAGCACTTTGTTGGAAATGCTTTGAAAGTTCAGCTTTGGGGTTGTGCAAAATCAACTCATCCAAACCAATTCTTGGACAACATGGAGAAACTAAAGATATTGGACTCTCTTACACATTCTTGGTTGGTTGATGCTTGCAATGCTAAGCATTGGTCAAGGACCTTCTTTAGGACACACACACAATGTGATTTGCCTCTTAATAACTTGTGTGAGAGATTGAATGTTGTGATTTTGCAAGCTAGAAGTAGGCCTATATTAGCAATGCTTGAATCAATAAGAACATATTTGATGACTAGACATCAAACAAAAAGAGAGTGGATTATGAAATAAGATACACTAATCTATCCTAAGGTTCGCAAATACATAGATATGTTGATGTCTAGGGCAAATGGGTACATTCATAGGGCTGCTGGTGGATATAAATATCAGTTAGAAAGGGCATACGAGGATAAATATGTTGTTGACTTAGAACATAGCCAGTGTTCATGTAGAAAATGGCAACTTTGTGGCATACCTTGTGTGCATGCATGTAGTGCCATTATTACAGCTGATAAAGAGGTTGGAAAGTTTGTTAGTGAGGTTTATCACTGCTCCACTTTCAAGAAAGCATATGAGGATATCATTAATCTTATAAATGGTCCACAATTGTGGCCAAGGACTAGGAAAACCCCAGTATTTCCACACAAAAAAACTTAAACTTCCTGGTACGCCCAAGAAATTAAGGAGGAATGACCCTTTTGAAAAGCCTGCTGGCAGTGGAACAAAAATTCTGTCAAGGCATGGAAATAAGTCATCTTGTAAGAGGTGTAATTTGATTGGACACAATGCCAGGAGATGTCTATTAAAGGAAACTGAAGCTGCAAATTTGGTTGAAGGCTCAACTGCTGAAGGTCAAGGAGTTCAACAAGCCTCAACTCCTTCAATGAATAGATGCAGTAACTGTTAGGTTTTGGGACATAACAAAAGAGGATGTCCACTGATAAAGAAGAAGGAAAAGACAAACGTGGTTGAGACTATTGATGAAGAGGTAATAATTAAACTTAAATCTTATAGTGTTCTTTGTTGTCTTACTAAATGTATATTGTTTTTTCAGCCTGAATTTGACTACAATGAGGATGAGGAAGCTGAGGCTGAAAGTGATGATGAAATTGATGTTGCAGATGATGAAGCTGAAGATGAACACATGGAAGATGCTGATGAGGAAGTTGTTGCTGAAGAAGCTCAGGAAGAGGACATGGAAGATGTTGCAAATGTTGAAGAAGATAACCAACTGATTTCCAAGTCATCGACGATTAGTGTTTTAAGACTTTATTTTGCTGGAACTTGCCAGATTTTAGACTACATTTTGGTCACTTTTGGGATGTTATTTTTAGACTATATTTGGATTGTTATTTTGGTTTCTTTTGGGATGTTATTTTGGACACAATTGTGATGTATTTGAATACTCTATTATTTTGGTCACAATACTCTGTTCCTCAGTTTTTTGTTAAATGAAGACTGCAGTTTGGGATGTCAAAATGCATCTTAATTACTGAAATTGATTCATCTTCATTTAATGTCAAAATACAAATGTTCTAGAATCCTTACATATTGAACAATGAAATGAATACAATGACTAGTAACATTACAATTACAGTAATTCTACCAAACCCAGACCCATCTTCATATTCTCCTCTAAAATCTTCAATTTCTCATTCTTTTATCGCATTTCTTCTTTCAACATCTCTATTTCAGAATCCTTAGTTTCCAACTTTGCAAAATTCTCAGGTATAACACAACTCGAATGACTTGAAGATGGATTATCAATCCATTGGAAAAACCCACAACCATCACCCTACAAAATTAAGTTAATTAAATACATAAATCAACCCTAAATTTAGGAATAATTCAACATTGTCTAAAGAATACTCACACGAGATTGAAGACAACAAATGAATCGCCTCCCATGGTTGTTTTCGGTCCGAGATGTGTACAAAGCAACAACCCTTGAGCATCTATAATCATCCACCATTCTTGCTCTTTGCCTGCTAGAGCTTAAAAACGAACTCATAAGAACAATATTGCTTATAGTCTGATTTTGCTATGTTTTGGAATGAGAGAATGGGGGAGATAGGTCTGATTTTGCTATGTTGTGAGATGAAAGATGAAGATTTAACCATTTTACTCATTTATATAGTTGTATTTAATGGGTCGGGTATGTTTTAAAGTGGATTACCCGGCTTATTAAGCTGAAAGAACATTTTTTTCCCCTTCAAAACGACACAGTTTTGCATGTCGGTGAGTTTTTTGTCAGAAATTCAAAAAAAATCTAAATCGGGGTACTCGTAAATTGTTTAAGTTTACAAAAGGTCCAAAACAAAGTTTAAATTTAAAAAGCGAAAAACAAAAATTGTTTAAGGCTAAAATAGACAATTCACTAATTTTTTTTTTTTTTTTTAATTAAAATACCTTTCGATATCCTCTCTAAATCTCAATTCTTGATTGACCGTATTATCGAATCGACAATAGATTGTGAGTTCCGCACGTGCAAAAAATCGTACTTTCAACATAGTAGCAATTCACCGCTTCTCACATTATAAAGTCTGGCGCCAGGCCCACGAACTAATATATAAAGCTGAATCCTGAGGTCTTGTCCCTCTTTTCTCGATTTGTTTCAGCTATTCCGTTTCCCCTCTACGAGCCCTAATTTCAGAGCATATCTAATTACTCAGGTAAAAATATCTCCAACAATCTAATTTTTCTCATTCCTTGCCTTAATTTTCAATATCTCCTGTGCTCATCTCTAGTTTTTGGCCCCTTTGCATGCTTTTATTTGCTGATGCACGCTTTGTTTGTTGTTAGAACTGAAGTTTTTATTGATTTCGGATTTGATTGAGCTATGTAGAATTCAATTTTTCGAATTTGTCGACCAATGAAAGAGATAATACTTGAAATGTATTTGTTAACATTGTTGTTGATTTATTTCTAATACTTTAAAGTATGGGCCTTTTTTCTAAATCAGGACTAGTTTTAATTTTATCATAGGTAGAAGAAGGACTGAATAGATTTGTATATGTTTGGTTTAATTTTAGTTTAGCGAAGATTAATGATGTTTAGACCTTCAATTTTTTCATTGATGCCGGTTAAGGAGCGTGGTAATCCTGTAAGGTTCTTGTGAAATCATCATTTAAATTTATCATTTTCAATATTTATGCAACTTTTTATTTCTTATAGTTTCACGTGCATAGATATTAGGTTCTGTTATTGTCGTTGACATATGCTAGGAATTAGGATTAATATTTATTTACTTATTTAAATGTAGGAGATTGCCCTTCAAAAGGGGGAGAAAATAGGACACTATCCTTTCCAAATAAAAGGAAAATGTAGGAGACTGTAATTTGAGTTAGGGGGTGTGCAGTTGAGATTTGTGGTGTGTTTGTTTTTTTTCTTTCTCCAAGTGGAATTTAAAAAGTAAATAT
Source organism: Vinca minor (assembly GCA_026122235.1). Classification (NCBI taxonomy): domain Eukaryota; kingdom Viridiplantae; phylum Streptophyta; class Magnoliopsida; order Gentianales; family Apocynaceae; genus Vinca; species Vinca minor. Next base: position 5,311,851 of record JAOCZM010000100.1, on the reverse strand, counting down.
TTTGTGAAAGAATGTTGTACATATGTCGTTGTTTATCAATGAACTGTCCTACAGTTTCTCATCTGGGAAGGTTAAGTGGTGAGGTCCTCTATCCCTCTAATAGGCATTGCCTTTATTTGCAGGGAGGGTTTTGGTGCGGAATGGCATCAGTTTCCAGTCAGCCTCAGTTCCGATACACTCAGCCCCCGTCCAAGGTTCTTCACTTGAGGAACTTACCATGGGAGTGTACGGAGGAGGAATTAGTTGAACTTGGGAAGCCATTTGGCAGGGTTGTTAACACAAAATGTAATGTTGGAGCAAATCGTAATCAAGCTTTTATAGAATTTGTAAGGTTTACTAATTTAGGTTTTCTCATTTTTTTTCTACTTCGTCCTGGCTATGATGAGTTGTGCCTTTTCTTTTCTTTCATTTAAATTTCCTTATACCTCTTGGTTGTCTTGTAGGCGGAATTGAATCAAGCTATTGCAATGATATCGTATTACGCTTCGTCATCTGAACCAGCTCAGGTACGGGGGAAAACTGTCTATCTACAGTACTCCAACAGGCAGGAAATAGTGAACAACAAAACTAGTGCAGATGTTGCTGGAAATGTTCTCTTGGTAACGATAGAGGGTAATGATGCACGTCTCGTCAGCATCGATGTTATTCACTTGGTAAGCAGCATATGTTTCCTGAAAACTCATGCTTAGAAGAAGTATCATTTCCATAGAACCTGTTCTCTATGGTTTTCTATGGTTTAGATGTAGTATATGTCTTGGTTTGTTGAGATTATTGTTTGACAACACGTGAATGGATCAGCAGGCCCATGTCAAGGAAATATCTTCAATGGCAGCTTATTGCATCGGGAGAAAGAGCGCATGTGTGTTTGTCTCCTTTCTCTCTGTTGGCTCTTTCTTCCCTTCATCCTTCTAATCTTTCCATCACTAATAATCGAAGAGTGTGGGATCATTGTCTTTTTCTCCTTTTGTTGTCTCCCTGCCCTGTATAATCATAAGAACATGTTAGAACAGGATAGATTCTTCACTTGCAAGGATAGTACCTGGATGCTTTTCAGGTTTCTAGTTTCCTCTGAAAGATCTATAAAATTGGGAGGGGAAGAAAAGTTGAAATAACAGCACCCGGGGGCTGAGGTTTTTCCTTTTTTTTGGGGTTTGGGGGGGGGGTGGAAGCTTGGTTGTCTGTTTTCAGTAGTAAGGAGTATTTGATTCATGAACTTTTTTCTTATCCAATGGACTAAAACGTTTCAATGTAGGTTACTTTCTTAATCCCCATTTTAGATAGCATGATCTCTCTTTTATACCTTAAAGTCTCTGCTGAATCACATTTGTTCGATGCTCCAGTTCCTGCATACTTTTCCCCTTGGGTCAGGTGATTTCCTAGATATTGTCATAATCACATTTGTCTTGTTAACAACATTTGACCAGAGTTTTTTTACATGAGGTACACGATAAACACATCTATACAAGAAGAGAAGGCATGTATGTCTTCCCAAATGTATTCTAATAATCTATAGACCTGCATATAGGAACTATGTGAAATTGTGTCATCGGTCATGGTCCTCAGAGTTCTGCTCTTCATTAGATTAGATTAAAAATTGATGGTACTCTGTTGTTTAGCTTACCTGGATATAATGCTCCATTTTGTGTATTTGCATGTGAATGTTTTCCCATTCAAAATCAGTATATGTTCTCAGAAGTCAGAAGTAACCAATCAATTAAAAAAATCGAGTAAATGCTGGTGGCGATAGCCACAAGATTAATCATATTCTCACACCAGTTGGAATTCCATTGATGTAAAGTTGGCCAGGCTTCATTCTTTTCTTATTCTACTTCCTGATTTCCTTATGGTTTATTATAGGGATAACATGATAGTTTTATCCATTAAATTCAAAAGTGGCTAGTACCTGGATGTGAGGTCTAGAGAAAGTTGTCAAGTAATACACTAGAAACTCTGTCCTTTAATCTATAGACGTAGTGATAGAATGCATATTCCAAAAGGAACGTTCTTCATACTTCAAAGATCACCAGAAGCTGATCTTGGTTTTTCTAGTATATACATAATTTACACATTAATCTTTGGTGAAATACAGAATCCAGCAATGAATTCTGCGAATCTGTTGTTTGGCTGCAATGTGGCTATGATGGCCTTCTGGCTTTTAATTTGTTTAGTTATTTAACCTGGTACATTTTTCTAAAAGTTGACATTTTCCAGGTATTTTCTGCTTTTGGTTTTGTCCATAAGATTACAACCTTTGAGAAGACAGCTGGGTTCCAGGTTTGTTATTTGTTCATATTTCTGGGTTACTGTTGGCTACTACCCCTCATTGCAACATCATTTCTTATAAGATCTGTATCCTTTTACAGGCTTTGGTGCAATTTTCTGATGCAGAAACTGCTTCTTCTGCAAAGGATGCCCTTGATGGAAGAAGCATTCCCAGGTGATGTTGGGTTTATTTTTGGGCTTGGCATGTTGCCCACTGTTGTGGATCATATCTGTAGATGTGCACGTCATTGACTGGACACCTTTCAGGAGCCCTTTTTAAGAGTCTACCAAAAGGGGTACTTGCATGCTACTTTCCCCCATTCTACCTTTTGTTCTTTTTGTCGCTTAATGTCACCTTCTTTGAGTTATAATCTATTTAGCGTACTGCCTAATGCCTATTGGTCCTTAACTCTCCAGTAGTTTTGGGTTTCAGAATAGGAGGCCCATATGTAGTTTTTTGTGCAAAGATTTTGAAGAGCTTGTGGAGGGTGATAAAAAAAAATCCATCAAATACATGGTTCTTGAATATGTAGTCTTCATTAAATATCCGTTTGGTTCCTAATTCATGGTTCAGTGTATATATGCCTTGCAACCTTATAGAAATTGTCATCAGAGTACTTGTCAGAGGAACTAGTATAATTGATTCTATAGCTGGTCTGAGATTATATAGTTAGGACATAGGTCTACTTATTGGCATCTTTGTGCCGCGAAATAAAAGCTGTTTTGTGCCTCTAAATTTTGCAATTGATTCCAAGAGTTTTTGTTGTTGAGTTGCGTACTTTGTGATTGATCTGTCTTTGGTCTTTTCTCTGGCAGGTATTTAATTCCGGATCTGGGACCATGTACTCTTAGAATCACTTACTCTGCACATACTGACTTGAGTGTCAAGTTTCAGAGCCACCGAAGCAGGTACAGTTGCATGCCAAAAGCGTCTGGTGTTTGGTTGTTGCATACTATTTCCTAGTTCTGTTTTTAAATTCGTAATAATCCACCTGTGACATTTTGTGATTGATCTTTGTGCTTGTTTACCAACTTCTAGGTGAGTGTATTGCTTTTCCCGTATTCTTTAAAGGACTACTCAATCATACCTTAGTATATTCTTTCTTTTTCTGTAGGGACTATACTAATCCTATGCTTCCTGTTGCTCCCTCTGCAATTGATTCTAGTGGACAGGTGCGAGTTGAATAATTTTAATGTAAATTTCTTATATATATATATATAGTCCTCTTCTAATCTGTGGTAGGCATGATTGCAGTTGCCTACTTCCACTGAATATGATTATAGACATCTATGTATATTTTTGGTAGTATATATTTGTCAACTATGTTAATGTTTCGATGGGTTTTTATCCAAGATACTTGAATGTTGGGAAGCTTTCACATGCTAGATTCATATACTCGTATATGATGGTTAACTTTTCTTTACGAAGTGTTTTTCATTGATACAGTTTAGCTTAGGCCTCGATGGGAAGAAACTAGAGCCTGAGAGTAATGTTCTTCTTGCATCCATCGAGAACATGCAATATGCTGTCACCTTGGATGTTTTGCACACGGTGAGGTTCCTTATCCGTGAGTAAGGTTATAATTATTCTCCTTTATCATGTTTTCTACCTTTTGATTGCTTCTTCTAATTGTTTGCAGGTGTTTTCTACTTTTGGGCCAGTTTTGAAGATTGCCATGTTTGATAAAAATGGTGGTGTTCAGGCATTGATACAGTATCCTGGTAAATAATATACAGCTTACTTGAAGCATATATTATTTCATGTATCGTTGGTAGATTATTTTAGGATGAAGATCACGTAATCAAGTGTTTATAGGTCAAAATTTGCAAGAAACAATGTAACTTCCAAGAAGGTTATATATATGGTATATTCGCTGTTATATTATTTGCTTCAACTGAACGAGAGCTGGTGTGTCTGTATATGTATGCGTATATGTCAAATTATTTATGAAGCATTATACATCTGCCCATTTCCGTGTGATCTGTATGAGGTTCAAGCATTTGGGTATTTGTTTATGCTAGATCCATCAAATTATAGAAAGATGAGAATTACAGAAGTTCGCTTCAGACTGTTTGTCAGATTAAAAAATTTTGTTGAAAAATTACATTGGTGCATTGGCTTTGCAGATGTCCAGACAGCTGTTGTTGCAAAGGAAGCTCTAGAAGGGCACTGCATATATGATGGAGGATACTGCAAGCTTCATATCTCTTACTCTCGACACACTGATCTCAGCATAAAGGTACATATCGGCAATATATGGCTTTGCACCGAACAGAGAACATTATTATACCCTGTTTGGCAAGCAACAGAGCAAAAGGTTTCGTTCACTGAAAATAAAATATGGTTGATCAAGCACTAAAACATATATATGCTTTATGTGCTTCATGCTGTTCGTACTGCAAATTCGAACTATATTTGTTTTCTGAAACAATCTGTTTTTTTACTTGTTACTTTTCTTTATTGGTTTTTATAAACACTAATTCCTTCAATGGCACTGTGTATCTCAGCTGCATGCTCCCTTAGTTTGTGAAGAAAGGTTTCTTTTCAAAACTTCAATTGATAGATGAATCAAAACTTCAAAAGAAAAATGGTGGTTAAATTTGGTATCACGTGTTGATTTCAGGTCAACAATGATCGGAGTAGAGATTACACACTTGCAAATGCTGCTCCTCCGTTGATGAACCCTCAACCGTCAATTCTGGGGAATCAACTAATGACAATGGGAGGTCCCAGTGGTCACCCTTACAATGGCGCCCAATATCCACCACCTCATGAAGGCCATCATGCAGCAACTCAGCCTCCCGGAAACTGGAATTCATCAGCCACATCAGTACCTCCATCAATGCTGATGCACAATCATCCTTATTTGCCGCCTGGAAGTATGCCTCCTGAAATGCGACCTGGGATGATGCCAATGCATAGCCAGAATGTTATCCCACATTCAGGTGGAATGGCTCCTTATCAGCAGCGGTAGCATTTGCTTCCGATGAACTTTCTAGAAGCTATATATCCCGTGTTTCGCTTACAGCAGGCTATAATGAACATTTTTACATTTACATTTTCTGTCCTCTTTAATTTCAAATGGCAGGAATCTCCCTGATATTCTTTTCTGGACTTGAGAGTTTCAATTATTAATTTTTTTTATAAGAGCAAATAGCTTTTTCTGCCACAAACTACTTACGAGTGCTATATTTGACACAAATAATGTTTTCGTGTTTTTTCTGCCACAAAACTAGTTACGAGTGTTATATATCTGCCACAAATCGTTTTTTCGTGCCTTTTCTGTCATGAAACATTTTATTAGTGCTAAAAATGCCACAAAATGAGGGAGGGTGAAGGGAAAAATAGGTAAGAGATAAAATAATTTCAAATAGACCTTAAAATCAATTTTTTATATTTAATTGGGTACACAATTTATTTTCAAAATAATTGACCCCTTCTTCCCAGGTTTATTAATACTCCCACCACCTTCTTCTTCTTTCTCCTCCCACCTCGAGCCGCTGTCACCCAATCCCCAACTCCCACACCCACACATACCCCTGAAAATTAACCAAGAATAGCAATTCATATGATGAAAGTACTTCTAGATCTATATTTCAGACACAACAAAATTCACAAATGCTTTGCTGCTCTAACCTTTAGAAACTGCTTTACAAAATATATATAAGTCAAAGCAATAAGCAAAATGCTAATCAATTTCCACTACATGATTAACCAGCGCTTTGCTGCTAAAACCATCAAAAAAAATTTAAACAAAATACATACCAGTCAAAGTACTAAATAAAATGTAGATTAGTTTGCACTACATAATTAACCTAACAGAGGTGCTTTGCATCTGAAACCATCAAAATTCCTGAACAAAAAAGACTCTCTCAAAGCAATATGCAAAATGCAGATCAATTTCCATAGGAATATCTAATTGTTCTTAGGCATTTTTGCTAGGCTATCACCTTCACCACGTCTCTCCAAATCATCAAGCAGACATTTTTTGGCAAATTTGGTACTCTTTGGTATGGGTGGAGGCAGGGATTGGGTGACAGGGATGGGAGGTGGCGGCGGCTCGATGTGGGAAGAGAAGAAAGAAGAAGGTAGCGGTGAGGGTTTTGATAAATTTGGGAAGAAGGGTCAAGTATTAAAAATAAAATAAAATTAGGTACCCAATGTAATATAAAAATTTGATTTTAGGGTTTATTTGAAATTAATTTGATCTCTTACCTATTTTGCCCTTGACCCTCCCTCGTTTTGTGGCATTTTTAGCACTCATAAAATGTTTCATGGCAGAAAAGGCACGAAAAAACGATTTGAGGCAGATATAGCACTCGTAACTTGTTTTTTGACAGAAAAAACACGAAAACATGATTTGTGACAGAAATAGCACTTGTAACTAATTTTGTGGCAGAAAAAGTTATTTGCTCTTTTAATGTACAATTACAGAAACTTTGGGGAAATTACATTGTCCCGTTACTGGTTTCAGAACTCAACCTATAGCTTCCTTGTGGTTTATGAACTCGAACTTTCTGATTCCTCTTATAAAAAGGGACCAACATCAAATTAGGTTGATCTGATACCATGATAAAAATGAATTTAGGTCTAACTCAATCTCTCAAAAGGAAAAAAAGAGAATAATGAATAATGATTTTTCTTATTATATTTTTTACTTATTTTACTAACATAATAAATAATGGAATAAGTATTTACGAGTGAAGGTTTACTTTAGAAAATTAATCATTTAAACATGTAAAAAGCTAAATATTTAGTAAGAGATAAAAGAACTAAAATGCCTTGTATCGGGCAGCAGCAGAGGAAGTATTGCCTATGAAAATGAAATGGCAAACAGAAAGCCACTTACAAAAGGACAATTCTTTGCTTGCTGAAAGACTAAATTAACCAAAAGTGGGAGAGATATGAACTCAGTTTCGGTACTGGCAGCAAAGAAAGACTGAATTAACCAACAATGGTAGAGATATCAACTCAATTTCGGCACTGGCACCTAATTGTGCTCTTTCTGAATCACACTCCGCGCCATCCACACGTAATCCGAAGGGAAAGGGTAAATACACGATTTCGATAGTAAACTACCACCAGGGAGGAATATTTGCACTGCGCATGCAAAACTCTTGCAACATACAAATTTAACTTTACCATAGTCCCTTTTTAAGTAAACAGGTATCGCCTGATTGATAATATCTGCAAAAGAAACCAAGAATACATCATTAACAGTAAATCTACAAACTTACTCTTTCAGCACATGTATTTACAGCCCATATAGAACAAAACCATCACCAGTCCCAACCTAAACACAGCGAGAGATCAAGTACTACTTTTCTTTAGGCAGTCTCCCTTCATGCAAGGGTTTTGAAAACTTTTGAAACGTGTACTGTGGTTTCCTCAAGCTAGTACTACAAACACCGTCCAATGGGACTTCAAACAAAAAGAGAGTAACATGAAGAGGGCAAAAGTAAAAAAAGGAAAGCATTTTTGGTCTCCGGGATATGGACAAACTGGCACTAGTCCACCTCCAAAGCTTCAGAGAACGGAAAGCCTTTGCTCCATCCTTGGTGAACATAGCTTAACGCATGTGGCCTGGCCTTGGCCTGCTCATGCCCGATCGATGGGTTCACCTCTATCCTGCAAAGCAAGCCTCTCTGAAACGTCAGCCAACGATTTGAGATTGCACTTTATTACCGCTTCAACAAAATAGCAGGTCTCATCCTTGGTGTTTCCTTCAGGCACATCCACTACAAATGATTCAATCACCAAAGTCCCTGGTCTTCCTTCAATGACTTCCGGATGGACAGATATAATTGAGGAATAGTTCTGAGAAAATTGAGGAAAATAGGAGAAATTAGGTGTGTTATGCCCTACCAGAAGAGATACACATCATGAAAAAAAATGAGAAGCAAAAGACATTCTAACTCCTGCAAATGGAAAAATACAAGACTTCCAAAATCAATCCATTTCTTAACATACACGCCATCACAATATAATTGGTAGTAGATATTAATTCTTTTGAAAATCAATTTCGACTTCTGTGAAAAAACATTTAATTTAAATATTTCAGTAGCAGAATGATTGATCTCTAACCCCAACGAAACGCTAGTTGTGCATGACAAACTATAACCCAATATCAAAGATATGAATTACATGAACATTTTTCAGGACAGACATAATATATTTACCATTTTACCTGTGAAATCATCTTCAAAAATTTTTGTTACTCCCTAGTCCCTCCCTTCCAAATTGATTGTCCACTTTCCTATTCAATTTTTTTTATAGTAAAGTGGACATTCAATTTGGGACAGAGGGCGTATAATATTTTTGTTAGGTCATCCACAACAACTCAGGATGGACATACCTATACGACGTGCACCTGTTTGATCTATTTACCACATACCCATCCCTTATAGAGTAATTTTCCCCGACTCTGTGTGGAAACCAAAAAGAGGCATTAGCTAGCACATGTATCTGATATCTAGTAATGCATGTGGAGCCTCATATCTGATGAGTGTGATAACTCTGACATGGTAGCTAATCTCGAAGGATAAAAGAAGATGGATTCAGCAAAACAACTATATCTTAGCAATCAAATATCAAGGCATTGCATAATTACTCCTTGGAAATAACTTACAGCCTATGCATGCTACTGTAGGTCAGCAATTCAACATGATAACCAATCACTTCTTGGTAGTGAAGGTGGGAATTTTAAAGTATTCTGATAAGCTTTTCAACAAGATTTTGATAACATACTCCCTCCGTCCCAAATTATCTGTCCACATTTCCTTTTTAATCTGTCCCAAATTAATTGTCCACTTTCTAAATAAAGGGTTCATTAATGGTGGTTTTTCCAATCCTATCCCTTGCATTGAATATTGGAGAGAGAAGAATAGAGAAGGAAATAAGGTAGAATTAAATAAGGAATAATATTAAATAGGGTCATGTTTGACATTTTACCATATTCTAGCATAGAATTTGATAAAATCTTAATTCCCGTGCAAAATACAAAGTGGACAGATAATTTGGGACGGAGGGAGTAATTTCTAATATGACAACAGAGTATCCATGTACAATTCGCTTACAATTATCATGACAGAAAAAAGTGCAGTTAGGTTGAATAAAACAACATCTCGATAATTTCATTGTTGCGTTAGCAAGGCATCACAATAATGTAAACTAGTAAAAAATGCCAACATAGTATATATTTGACTATTGAAAATACATGAAAAAGTTCTCGTATTCATCTTAATCGAAAATAACTTTAAAAATGTTAAATTTAATAAACAAATGTTTGTGATAGTGGATGCTGACAGTTTCACATCAATGACCGTGAAAACAATCTTGGACTCTCATCAACTGAAATGAATCCTATGGGGAGAAAAAAAAACACCGAGAATCAAATAGCTTATAATACCCTTTTAGAAAAGAATAACAAGTTCTTCAAATATGTTGATAGCAAGAAACAGAAACCAGAAACGAGAAAAGACATTATCCACATACCCTAAGCCTATGATCACCTCCAACAATTCTTACGCTTAGCACATGCTCTTCATCATTAAGAAGCTCCAACCTTTCAGTGCTGGTAGTAGCAGGAAGCCCCGACTTGACATCAACATCCCTAAGACTACCAATCTCAAGATTTCCCCGCACAACGCACCTGCTGACAAATGGTTTGTACTTCTGTGGCTGATCAAACCTCCTCACCAATGACCAAACCTAAGAAAAACCAATATTTATCAAATGTTAGGATACATACACAACTCTGGGAAAAAATACCAGTAAATGAAGATTAAAATGACTCTATGTAATACACTTGAGAAAGGTCTAAAAGTTTCATAATAACAGAACACAATTGTTAGTTCCTAAAATACCTACTGAATAACTGAAACATATTCATTTTGAATATTCTTTTACTGCTAATTCAGACTCTATCCAAGACTTCCCGTTAGTTGGCCATGGAAACAAGACAAAATTCTAAATTTTACATTATAAAACCTACAACATAATCATCTGAACCTTTTGTGGCCTTCAACTAGTTGTTCCATCAAAAGCACTTATAAAGCAAACCCAATAAATCGTGTCTGGGTGAGTCAAAACTGAATCAATAAAACTCAAAAACATCACTAATTCGCACTGCACTGCAAAAAGAAACATCACCAATTTCTACCTGAACCGCAGATACAACTCTGTTCCAAACTCTCATATAATTAAAAGAATAAAATAAAAAATAAATGCTTCTCGAAACATCTAAAATTCCTTTAGTCAAATAGCCTGCCGAGTCACGGAAAACCAGCACCAATAATACTCTGTATTGCAATCCTTAAATTGGTAAGCTCTATTCGTAAAACATTTTACCAAAAATAAATGAAGTCAAAATTCGAGAACAGAAAATCAAATAGAAAAAAAAACTAATAAACTCATCTGAATCATCCTGTCTTAATCAAACCTTCTATAAATTTCTCATCTGAATCCAGTAAATCCAACACATCAATCAAACGATCCGATAAACCAATAGCAAATTAATCGCGTAAAACAAATAAATACAAAGGAAGAAAATAAAGTCAAATCTGAAACAATTCCGGCGATATATAATATACATACGAGATGAACCGGAGACTTGATGCGCTTGACGAGAACGGAAGTGCATTGATTCTCAGCAGGCTCATGTCTATGATGCTTTCTTATGAATTCTTTCTGCGATCCGCTAAATCCATTCTCAGCTGCACTCATCTTCAATATTCAACAGCAAAAAACGCAAACGCTACTTTCTCTCTCTAAAATCGCCACCGAAGAAATCCTTCGATCAACGGACTGCCGTAACAACTCCGAGCTTGAATTCCTGAGATCCTAATTGCTGAATAACGAGTCGAGTCAACTCAGTAAACCTCCAAATCCGGCACCACCGCCATAACTCAAGTAGTAATAATAAAGCCAAGAGCTGATTCATTCACTAATCTGTTCATATTCATAGCCTGATGCAATATCAATATTATAATATTGATAATAATATTTTACTCCCAAATTTGCCCACAGCTTCGTTCCTGGATTGGAGCATTATTCATTATTTTATTCAAAACTCTCTTTCTCTCTCTTATCGGCAAAGCTGCTGTTGCTTCTGATTTCATCCGTATTGGACTGGAACGAAATGTTTCCATTCCAATCTTGCCCTTGGAATTGTCTGTAATTTCCTCCTACGCCACTGCTTTTGTCCTTTTCTGCGCCAAATGATACTTTGTACTACCCGAATATGCCCTTCACGAGGATGTCTATTAACGTCTTTTTCCTTCACGTGTTTTCCTTTTGCGGTTTGGGTTTGAGTCGCCGTTACGGTAACACTACTGTTTTGTCGTTTTCGGCCGCCAGAAGGAATGAGAGCCACTTTTTAGGATTATAATTGCAAATTACTCTCTGAAGTAAGGAGAGTCTAGCAATTTAGTCCAAAATGTCACTAAATATATACTACGCCCCTAAAGACTATCAGTCAATCAGTTAAAATATTATTCATTCCATTCCCATTTAATTATCGTTTAGGAGATATATATGTATTCAAATTAATTGTCATTTACATATTTTTTACTAATTGTCAACAATTTATTCCAATTATACCCTCAATATATATCTTTTATTAGAAAAGTAGGAGTAAGAGAGAGGGAGTGAAGGGTATTATTGAAATTATGATGGAAAAATTATTATTTGTATGAGTTTCTTAATTTTTTCAAAGTGTCTTCAACGTCCTACATTGAGGAATGAAGGGAGTATTAGTTTATTAAAAAATAATCTTTAATTTTGTTTTAAGCTAGAAAAAAAAAAAGAGAAAAAATATAGTCTAAAAGTAGACACGCAAAAGACTTGGGTTTAAGAATGTAAAGGCGACAAATATGGGGCATGAAGAGTATAGAGAGCGTGGAGACACGGTTACAGATAAGATTGAAGATGGGACATGAATAGTGCGGTAGCAAAGTTTTGAGTGAAAAATGACAAGAAGAAGAAGAAGAGAATGATGGATGGCAATAAGGGCATCAGTTGTAGAAGTCAGGGGAAATGAAGAAGAAAAATAAGAAAACAGAGTAGGACAAGACATGAAAAGGGCATGGTAAATGGAGTCGACATTTGTATAGGAATTGTAAAAATGAAGAAGAATAAGAGAGAATGATCAGGAAGGATTTTGGATAGCTAGGCGTTGATGGTTGAAAACGAGGTGAAAGTAGTACTGTCAAATAGATATGATTGTCCGTCCTGCCCCGCCCCATTATATTATGGGCATGGACGAGCCTGAAATCGTGAGAGACAGTCCCGAAATCATGACAATTCTGGAAGTATGGCCAGAAAGGGTTAGCCATTGCGTAGAAGATGCAGACTATTATACTATTAGTATAGTAGAAACCAATAACCAGTAACTAAAGGGAGGTTCGACAACGAAAGTGTAGCTCAAGTGTCAAAACGCTTCACTTTCAATTAGTATGTCGGAAATTCAAGTCATGTTGAATGAAAATTGAGAAATCACTATTAATCCTCCTTTAGAAAAAAAGAAAAGAAAAAAAAAGGAGGCTGAGTTCAACAACCAACAAAAACAAGACAGAGAAAGAAATACTACTAGGACTAGCGTTAGTATGGTGGTGGCCCACTGGACCAGGGATTTTTGTATTTAGTTATTTGACCAATCTCCCCCTCAAAAAAAGTTATTTGACCCATCATAAAACAATATTAAATGGAGAGCGTGTGATTATTTTCAGTCCGGCTCCTATACGGAACAGGGAAAAAAATTCGCACGTGCGAAACAATCTCAATCGTCAGATGATAGTTTGAACGACCCAGATCTGGAGAGAGAAAAGTTATGGCTGACTTAAAAAATAATTAAAAAAAACTTTTCTCTCTCCAGATCTGGACCAGTTAAAAAATCTCATCCGACGGCTGGGATAGTATCCCGCATGTGCTGAACATTTGGGTGTTCAGCACTGGAGCTGGGACGGATTATTTTGTCCTTACGAGACACATCATTTGTCAAATCACTTAATTTAATAATTGAAAAAAATGTTATTCGAAGAGGAATTATTCATTTTTACTTAAAATCTTATTACGCCGAATTACTTGATTTGACAGCTACTACTTCCGTCTCAAATTATTTACAACGTTTCATATTTTGAGACATCTCAAATTATTTACCACGTTTAAAAACCAATGCATCTTTATTATTATTTTTTCAGTCTTACCTTTAATTTATTACTCAACTAACCACTAATAATAACTTTGCAGTCATTAATTGAGGGGTATTTTGAAATTTTTTCTCATATTAATTGATTTCCAATCATTTTTTAATCTTGGTGAAAAGGCTAAATCTTACAAATAATTTAGGACGGAGGTAGTAATACATATTTTTGAAAAAATCTTGAAAACTACTTATTCTCCACGAATGAAGAAGGTAGATAATTAGTCCCATAAAACAATCCATGGGTTCTGTTTTTTTTTGCATACTCAAAATTCGAATTTGATACCTTATTTGATGTTTTGCCAATAGGTTCGGCTAGTGAAACAAAAAGCATTAATAAGGGGTGGGAATCACGGTTGTCTTCTAGTAAGTTGTTGGACCATAGAACATTCATATATCACTCCTGGTCCTAGATTCATTCTTCTTTAGTGGCTATTTGGGGAGAATAAGAATAAACAAATGTAATATATTGTACAAACATCACGAGGTGGATGGCATGGCCAAGTGAACTGAATCGAGTAATATGGAATTACAAATTCACATCGCGCACATTGTAATTTTGTAGCACTTAAATCTCATATTTCCAATTAATAATTGACTTTGACACCATAATGTCACAACTTGTGTCCACAAATATAAGAACGCAATTTATATACACATTGTGCATAATGGAGTATGGAGGCAAATAGAAGCATCATCAAAGAAATTAAAGAGAAAAAGGGAACAAATTACCACAATAGGTAAACATTTCGAATATATATTAATACTTTCTAATTTTCAGTTCCAGTCAGTTAAAAAAAAAGTTCCAACAAAATAATGGGAACCTAGGAGAGCAAACTTAACATATGGAACAGATCAAAATCCCAAACCGGACTCATATCAGTCGCCTGTTGTGAGACCATCTTTGGCCATTAAAAAAAACACCAAATGGCACCTTCCCACAATGGATTTATCTGTTCCGTATGCGTATAACTATAATATCTAAGGACTATATACAGGAATGACTATATATAGAACCAACCGAACTCTCCAACTGGAATGTCCAAAACATTCACTGAGAATGTGTCGTCTCGCCCCATCTAGCAAGGCGCATCAAGAACGAAAGCACTTCTGATGGATCGCGTAGAGAGGCCGAAGCTATAGTCTCTCTTGGAGTCGAAGAAACAATTATGGGATATCCCATACCTCGGCTTTTCAATACCTGCGCGTCAAGAAACGTTTTAAAAGTCAAGTGTCATGACTCGTAGTTATATACCATTTAAAAAAGTATTTACTAATTGAAATGTTGTACGAAACAAACTAATAGTTATTAACCTTAAATGCATCTTCGTCAGTCTTATCGTCTCCGATAAAGATAGGGAGAACATTGGCAGAATTGGCAAATCCCAATGTGTCGAGTAAGTAGAGGACTGCATTGCCCTTATTCCACTCGATGGATGGCCTAATTTCCAATACCTTCTTGCCTCGAGTCAGATGAAAGCTAGAGTGCTGTCCAAGTACCATCAGGACTTTCTTTTCTAGCATGGGATAATCCTGCACTCGTAAATTAAGCATGGCCTAATTAGTAATTATGTACTAAAGAATACAGAAATGCCGATTGTGGATTGTCACAGGAATAATACATCAAATTAAATAAACTTACATCGTCCTGAACATGGCGATAATGCACAGAAATGCAGAACCTGTTGTCCTCTATAAATACGCCCTTGTATGCCACTTGTAACGCCTTTCAACTCGTTTAACATCTGTTCGAATGCAGAACAGTTGATTTATCAAAGTGGGACGATGAATTAGAGGAAAGAATGCTTCTAAATTCAGATTAAAACGAAGAAGCTGTGATTGCAAGTTAAAGTGATTTGGTCAGCTCACCTCTTGAATTGCAGGTAAAAACTCCTGAGCGGGTTGAAATATGGTAACTTCATTACCCTGCAAGAACACATAACTCATATCACTATGTTGATTTCAAAAGAATAGTTTTTCTTATTTATAATTAGAGATCGCATGGACATGGATTTTAACCTGCTTGTCTAGGGCCTGTTTCTGATATTTGCACTCGTACGATTCCAATTGAATGGAAGGCCCCATGATATCCATGCCATGGCTCCCGGCATAGTACACCTCATCTAGCTTGATAAATTCATACACCTGATGAAAAATCAAATAAGCAAAAATACATTATAATCTAGGGAGACTTGAACAATAGTGAAAAACCGAATGCATTTGGTCATTAATACATTTTTTTCCTTACCTTTCTACGGCTCCTTCCACTGATTATAGCGGTAGGGAAATGCCTTGCTACGTCACGCACTGCTAGGCGCATCTGCTTATAAAATTTTGAAAATATAATAACGGAAAATTGTCCAATTTTACTTAATTTAACAGAACATTAATAAGAATGCTTAGAGATGCTTGAGACTTCATTCAATATATAAAAATGGCTTAAGAAAATTAGTAAGAATTCAAGAATATTACCGCATCAGACATGAAAGCAGAATCAGGGTCATCTACAATGGGTGCGAGAGTCCCATCATAATCCAGAAAAACCACAATTTGCTTGCCCTTTGCTGCTCTAATCATCCCTGGAAAAGTGGCCAATGCAGAAGGGTGTTCGTTCTGAAAAAAATAAAAAGGAAAAGATTATAGAAGACAAGTCTGTTTTCTATAACGGATTGCGAGATTATCTGATTTAATCTTTTATCAATAATATAAAAAAAAAAAAAAAAATTATTTCATGAAGCGTTACAAAAGTTCATAAATATATATATATATATATATATATATATATATATATATATATATATATATATATATATATATATATATATATATATATATTTTATTTTAACAAAACAAAACACACGCTACGAGAAAAGAAAAATCACTTACCAGCCAGGATAGGTATTTTGCTTCAACAGCAACAACAGAATTAGGTTTTTCGGGTTGGCCATCAATGAAATCTGGTTCAACATTATAAGCATGGGGTTCAATTTTGTCGTGTTTTTGCCTTTGAAAAATATTCAATACTCTCTGTCCTCTTGCCTAGCCATTGTTGTAAATTAATTGCATTACAAAGTTTTGCAATGTTATGCCTCATCTTCTTCTGCGAATATAACAAATACATGATCAATTTTGTTTTCTCGGTATGATTAGAAATTGAATCAAATATAAGGTTAATAGGAGAAGAAAATAGAGAAGAAAAAAGGGGTAAACCAAAATTGGGCCAACAAGTCAACTCAAGTCCAAGTTTCTCAAGGCCCAACACAAGACCATGAATTAATTGGGCCTATATGTATAGCAGATATTATGGGACAAAGTATAAGCTTATTACAAAGACCCAAAATCCTCGATTTTGACAAAATTGATCCCTACTCTCACCTCAAAGGGGGAAAAATCCCTACGAGACGGACCTTGTGGGTACCTGTGAGACATGGAGATCTGCGAGACCTACTCTGCAGGTGAGTCCTGTCTAAATTTATTTGAGAATAGTGTAGGGCCGTACCCACAAGCGCCGCCTCATGCCAGACTTTCCCCTCAAAGCGGGTGCACATTAAATGTTCGAGCCATCCGAAAAATAACCTAATGACGCCATGTTCAGGCTTATTAGGAAGGTATCCCAACCGAATTATCAAAAAATCTAAAGGTGATTTCTTTCTGAGTAATTGTTGGAGCTATTATTTCATTAAAAAGGAGGAGTGTTTTATTTATTTATAATAAAAAGGCGATGTGGCTCAATGTGAACCAAGTGATACGTGACCCCACAAAATAGCTCAAGTTCACAACAGAATTATCCGTACCAGCTCTTGACTTGACTTGAGGTAGACGTAACAGAGGGGGCGGACGCTCAAGTAGAATAATATTTTAATATACAAATACTAGGATTGATAATAACATTGAGATTGAATATCTATTATTATATATAAAATGAATAAAAAAAATTTAATTTGATAATAAAGAATATAAGTAATACTATAAGTACAAAAAGATTACCATGATCGTTGATCAAAACAGAGTCAAACAAAGAAACCTAGTATTATTCTAGTACTGGTCTACTCCTAAACCTGAGAGAAATTACAGAGAAATATATAGTTAATGTTTGCCTTTGATGAAGTAATTAACAATTGATTTCAGTTTCACGCGAGTACGATTTAGGGAATTTATTAACATTCTCGTTAACTGCTCCCGTGACCTAGGTCTGTCTAATAAATTCCAAAGATATTATTAAACTATATATGATAAAAAAAAATACAATCAGATATAATCAAGCACATTAATATAGGGTCAATACGGAATGGAGACGCCCTTGTGGGACTGGCCCCACAACCCTCTCACACATGAGTTGAGGCGGGCTTACTTGCATGTGGGGGCCAGTCCCGTCAGGGCGTATACCTTAGAATTTTCCCATTAATATAGTGGGCTGAAAACACGAATGTTGGCCTATATGATTATCCATCACCCCTCCACACCCGAGTAATTAGGGGTGAAATCGGTATATTGAATTTGATCATACCTCTCAATTACATAAAATTAGGAGGGTTTTCAGTTTATTTCAAATCAACGGCTCCTACTTTTATAAGTAGAATTCGCCTGATTTTATGTAAGTGAAAAAGTGAGACCAAATTCAGTGGACCAATTTCATACTAAAAGAAAAGTTGGAGGGTGTTGCCACTATAGAAGGAAAATAACGTCGAGAAACAATTAAGAAAAAAATCACCCTTTACATCTTGTTAGTTATGCGTAGGAATAATAAGCAATCAATTCATAACAATTGTATTTAGATTATCAACATATCCGATAAAATGAAGTTTTTAAAGTTACTTACATACAAAGATTTGGTGATTTGAAAAAAAGTACAAAGAGAAAAGAGTAAAAAGACAAAAGGAGAAGTAAGATAAGAAACAAAAAGCATATAACAAATGTAAAAGTCGACTTCAATGACTCAACCTTACATGGCAAAGTCCCGAAAGATGCAACACCTATGATGTCTCAACTCTCAATCATATTATTCAAGTTACAACAACATTAGCTAAATATTCAATCTAAGCCAGTAGAGATAGTAAAGTCACTAATACGATAAAAAGCCGTTGGCTCGACCTACCCTCACCACATGTTACTTAATCCTATTACCGTTCTTATGTGACTGATCTCACAATCCTCTCACATGAATTGAGCGGACTCACATCTGCAGACAGACTCCACCTAATTTATTTGAGAGGTTTGTGACATCAGTTCCATAAGAACGGTCTTAAAATTAAATTTCCCCCACCAAACACCCAAAGTCCCTCTCCATTCCATCTGTCTGCCAACAAACGGCAGATCTAAGGTGATAGGGTCACAATCTCATTTTATAAAACATCATTAAAATCTTTTGAAGTCTACTATAATATATGTTTATGTGTAACTTTATCCGAACCTCTAAATTTTTAGATCAGCCACCAGCATTATGAAACCTACATTATCTCTATCAATCTCTATCTATTTGATATGGACCAATAGCTAATAGAAATTGACAGCCATAAATAAAATCAAGCCTGAATTAACTAGTAATGTATTGTGTTCAGGGGCGAAGACACTCAGCGCCCCCGAAATTTTTAAAAATACTATTATTTATCGAAATTTTATATATATTTTAGAAAATTTTATAAGATTTTCATCGCTCCCCTCCCCAAGAAAAATTTTTTTTTCCGTTTTTATTGCCCCCAAGAATTTTTTTGCTATTTTTATCACTCGAACTCTCTAATTCTACATACTGTTACAATTTCGCCCCCCTAACACTAAATTTCTGACTTTTGTCTCTGATTGTGTTCCTAGTCAGGATCATGCTACTATCAACTAAAATGGATTTCATAAGGGGAAAAAAAAGTTGATAATGTGAGAAACTATAATTAAGTCACCACATGCAATCGTCGATCGCATGATTGTGAATGAATTCTTAACAGATAAGTAAGTACCTGTCATGATGAGTTAAGAGAAGAATCAGCTCTATACTATAATGGATGACTTGAATAACAATTATTTTCTTTAAAAAAAATCAAGTAAAAGAAAAACTCAAACTGCCTTTTGATATTTCTTTTACCATGTTTTTTAAGGAGAAAATCTCATTATAATTGCCTAAGTTTTATAGTCTTATTATGAGCTTAACCCTTGCTAGTGCTACCACCCCATATCTATCCAATATAGCAAGAATAAAATTGCGTGGAAGTAGTTAGGTAAAATTGTTTCTCCTAATATGGAGAAATTTGGATCATATTAGTTATTTCAATAAACTATGGTTTAAAACTTAAAAGGAGAATTATTTCAATTATATCTTTAAGAAGTGCATGATCTCTCAATAATTTATTTATAGACCCACAAAATTCCATATGAGACACCCAACATAATTTCCAACTTTAAATGCTCGTCCAAACATCTTTTGTTTGGCAACTAATTGTTGTATGGTCACTTATTGTACACACAAGAACAACAAACAATGGTCCGAGTCCACAGATTTTAAGGCACTGACAGACCCACGCAGCAGAAGAAAACGTGCTAATAAACGAGAAACATTAAAAAAGAAGAAACTGAATACCACAACTTTTGTTACATTCTCGCCACGTATACTCTAAGTCTAACACACGTGCTCCCTGGGATGGAATACAACAGATCACCGCTACGACGCTGTTGAATGATACTCCCTCACATTCTCATTTAATTATCGTTTAAAATATTTATATGTATTCAAATAAATTATCGTTTAAATTTTTTTTATTAATTATCAACAATTTATTCCAATTATACCCTCAACATTTTTTTTTATTTGTCGCCTCTATCATCTCTATTTTTTTCTTTTCTTTTCTTATGTTATAGAAGTGAGAGAGGAATAATATTGAAACTTTCGGTGAAAATGAAAAAGTTCTTTAATTTTTTAAAATTATTTAAAGTATCTTATATTTTAGAAATGAAGGGAATAAGACACTACAACTCTCCTTTTATTTTTAAATTGATACACATATAATATATGACGAGACTAATTCAATTGAAAGTTAATAAGTATTATGAATCCTAGTTATATTAATTTTAATTTTTAAAAAAAATTAGTATTAATTTCAAATTAATCTTTAAATTAAAATCAAATTATAAAACGACTTAATGCTTGAGAAATTTACATTCAAAATTAATCTTAAAAAAAATTAGCTTTGCTTTAAATTAGACTAAACTCATATTAGAACCAATCCAAATATGCTTATTGGCTTTCCGAAACAAAATCGTACATTTCGGTGATACTTTTTAAAAAAACTTTTCGATCTTTCCCAAAAGAAGCTTGAAGAACACAATAGGATAAAAGATGCAACGTGCTAAATTAGAATCGGCTCACAAATACAGACTATGATGGAAAAAGAAGCATAGACTATTGACTTGACAAGGCAAAGGCAGTAAAAGTAGTGAGGTGTGTGTGAACAAGAAAAACTAAAAAAACTTGGTCTTGTTAGAGTAAAATATATAAATAAGAGTATAAGACCCGTTTCAAAATAAAATAAAAAAATTAAATCATCCGACAAAAAGTGCAAAATGACAAAGATTACGTGTCAGTCGTAGAGGAGTTGATTGCGGAGAAGTTTATTACAAAGCGCGACACATTAAGAAGAACGGTTGAGAAAACAAACTTTAAAACTCTCCTCCGGAAAAGGGTTGGTCTCGCATGGGACGGACCTTTTGGGTAATTTGAAACAGGATCCACTTATAAGGTAGGTCCCGCGAACTTTCATGTCTCACAGATATCCATAAGGACCGTTCCCATAGGAAATTTTTCCTCCGGAAAGTGACTCACAAAATAAGACACAGAGAGCTTGAAGAAAAGCACCTGGAACTGAATAAAATAAGACTGGATATTCATATACAGAGTAAAGAATAATACTATTTGTCAAATGCACTGTACCGAAGGGAGAATATTAAATAGGTATACTATTATTATATAATGCGATACGAATATTGAACAATTATTTATTAATTCTACGCTACTTTTGTTCGGTGGAAGATGCAACAATTAATTATATATAATATGGTGGATCTCAAGAAGTAGATGCTGACTTTTCTGGTTTTTTTGAATATTTATAAAATACTATCTTGTTTGTGAAAGAGAAAAGAGTTTTGGTTTATGGGGAAGTAGCTAATGTGAACGGGGAAGTAGCTAACGAGAACAACCGAATAATCTATTATTTTAAGGAAATAAGGGAAAAAAGGAAGAGAATTTCGAAGACAAAGTGGTTGATTAGATTTTGTTGTACTACAAGGCCAATCAAATTAGATTCAACTGCTAGTATTCTTTTGCTACCGAAAGAATAATAATAATAATATGGTTCGAGGACTTTTTTTTTATGAAGTCCGAAAGGGCGTTGTCCTCGAGGGGGAGAGAGCGGAGAATACTCTAAAAAGGCCGATTAAAGCACGTCCCATGCCTGGGGAGGGTATTACCTCACCAGAGGAGGAGGAGGACGCCTCACCAGAGGAGGAGATTATTGCCCCAATAAAGGGGAGATACGGGAATCGAACACGGGGACCTCCGTCCCGTGTTCGGGTAGCTTTACCACTTGGGCTACCCGATTCCCGTTCGAGGACTTTAAAGCACCAATTATTCGAAAAACTTACTTTTTTGTTTGAGATTATGAAAATGTATCTATAGTATTATTTCTAAAAGTTTTTTACTAAAAAATTGCTTCTTTCACTTCTTTTCTGCATATAGTAACAAATTCAGGGTAAATGAATAATTAAAAGTCTAGACACATATAAGTCAAAATAGATGCTTTAGGTAAAAACATAATTAGTTGAGAAATTTTCCCTAAATAAAAAATATATGGAATGATAAATGGATACTCTTCCCCGCCCTAAATTTGTCACTGTCTATATATGTACCTAAACACACGCGAGTTGTATTAATACATATATTGATAATATAATAAAATAAAAATTAAAAGAAAGGCTCATATTTGTAATGATTTTTTGAAGAAAAAACATTTTTCTAAGGTTAATTTGCAATTTTGAAAATTCTGCCAATCGCCACCTCTGCGCCCTTGAATCCACCACGGCTTAAACATTATTCTATTTCGAAAATGCCATTTTTAAGTTTGAATTTTTTTTATTTCTTTCTTTCCTAAATAATTTTAAAATAAAAAATTCCGTAAAAAGTTATACTCTTGATCATGCAATGTGCAAGCCTGACAAAATTGATAATTTGGATTGGGTATTGCACAGGCTCAAGAAACGAGCGACCCTCCCAATATTAATAACTCCATATAAATGTTATAACCACGATTCGAATCCAATTATTCTTAAGGGAGAAGGAGCCCTCATGCAATTTTTGTTGAGGGAAGTAAGAATTTGGACTTGAGAGGTAAAAAGGACTAAAAATCAGGCACTCATGCAGATGGAAAAGCAACCTACGCGCTGTCGCTCCCTAAACAGCTCACCGTCGAGACAATGTTTTGTAACGGTTTTACAGGTTAAGGTCATTTCAGTCAAAAGCGACACACTAAGAGTCGGCGGCGGCGGGACCCAAAAGCCAAAAAGAACCAACTGCCGCCGACTTGTATAAAGTCCGGTTCCTTTTAACTCAGGTACATGTGTCGCCTTTGCCCTTTGGAAACTTCTTGATCCGACCCGTTCGTCGGTGGGTTCTTATCCATCCTCCTCAGCAGAACTAGACTTTTGTACTTTTGTGGGCCTCGTGAGTCAAACCCAACAAGGAAAACTTCTGGCCCAGTCAAAAGATGGGCCCTAGCATGCACCACGTGTACGGTGGATATACCACACGTATCTAACTTTTCCTAGAAAGCGAAAGTAACCGAAGAGGACTACTAAGGAAACAGAAACAGCGCGTAACCGCCTAAACGACGCCGTTACTACCTACGACGGTTTAATGAGATATGACACGCGCTTTATAAGCGCGTAGGAAAGAGAGGGAGCATTGATTTGCTCCTTTGAAGGAAGAAAAAGGGAACGAACAACAACCGTATTTTGGTTTGTTCCAGAATCCTGCTCTCATTAAAACTCTGCGCTACTCACTAATTTGCGCCGTGAAGGAAATTAAAAATTAAAACTTAATTGTACGAACAGTTATTTTGAGAAAATAAAAACAATAAAAGACGTCGGAATTGAATGGGCGATCATTAACCAGAAAAATTCACGGTGAATGATACCAGCAAAATTACCACCCATTTATCAGTAGTAAATCTATTATTTGCCGAAAATTAAGATACAGAAAGCTCGGAAATGCAAGTGAGAACTCAAATAATAACAAAAGGTGAATGCCAAAGAAAAAAAATATGACCAATGTTTGAGATTTTATACTCAGATTCAATATAAAGAGAATTCGGTTGTGTGTTAATAATAAAAAAAACTTACTGATATTCTGCGAAGTAGGGAAGACGGAGGAGACGTGCGGCGGGGGGAGAACTTGGTGACAGAAAGATAATTGGAGAGAGAAAGAGAGAGAGGGAGAGAAGAGGAAGAAGAAGGGAGGAGCATATATATAGATAGTGGGGAGGGGTTTGAGTCATTAGTGTGGGGGGTTTGGAATGATTTGTCAAATTTATCTTTTTTGAATTACTAACTAACTATATTAATTCAGACGGGTAGAATATGTAACGAAAATTAATCAAGTGAAAAAAATTAATATATTTTTTAATTAAAATATTAATATTTTTCTCTTAAATAAAATTAGTGGTATACATGTTTTATTAAAAGATTAATATTAACACTTTGACTAACAAAATATTTTATTTTTTATCTTTTTAATTTTTTCTAATGTGCTGAAAATTTTATATTAAAGAATAGCGAGCGTATTATTTATGATGGTCAATATTTTGGTTATTATTGTAATTTACCATTTCCTAATTCAATTACTGCGAACTTTCTTAGGTGATTAATTAATATTTACCAAAATATATTGATGGGACTTTGCCACTTTCCTAACCAAGTGATGTAGTGAGCAAAAAAAAAGACAAAAAATGCACTTACAACTGAAATGTTCAATACCAAACAACAAAGAGCTAAAGTCAATCTATTAATAATTGAATGTTTAATTCCTAATTTGTATATAGGAGAAATATAAATATCATTGAATGATATTGAAAATTATATATGGTAACAGAAAATTTGGAGCATCTTCAAATCATTAATATGTAAATCTAATCCTTACAACATGTTTTGTCAAAGTATTAAGAGAGTGTTATGAACTATTAACATAGAATAAATCGTAGCAACTTACACCCAATTTACGTTAAATAAAACTAATAAATATATCATATAAACGATAAAAGAACAATCAATCGAATTGTAACTTTAAAAAATAAGAATGTTGCTAATTGAGACGGAACTAAGAAGCGGCAGGAAGCGACAACCGCCTCCCTTTATCTCTCTCTACTCGCACGAAGAAAAGAGAAATACTTATTGAAATTTGCTACTTTTCTAACAAAGTGATGTAGAAATACATACAAAACAAATGTGCATAGAAATATTATAATCAATTATGCTACAAAAACATATCATGCTATAGTCGGAAATGCACAAATATGTAAAATAAATTAGGTTCTAATGAAAAACTCTTCATCATTAAACCAACATAAGTTGAAGGGCAAAGATGTGAATTGCTATCCACATATATTTTTACTAGTCGTCCGCGATACACGGATTGAGATTATACTAGCACGTGTACTATATGAGTTATTGTACAAGTTTTTTACACTTATAACTAAAGTATTTAATAATTCCAAGCAAAATAGAGCTAACGCTATTTAGTTAATGATTTAATAATTGAATACCTAACTTGTAACTTGTAGTTTAAGAGACTATTATTTAAATTCTAAGTACTTAAAAAATAAATAAGTTGCTCACTGAGACGGAATTAAGAGGTGGTGGGAAGCGACAAACCGCCTTCTATTATCTTTCTCGCTTCGTACCACAATCCCCCCAACATACACATTTTTTTAAAAATTGACTTGCGTGTCTATTTTTTCAACTTTCTAGTAACTTGCTTTTTTAACTCGTCCAGTCTTCTTTCTAATTTCTTACCCATTTTCAAACTCAAAGTTCTAATTCCATCTATGATTATTCAGGAGCTATTAATATCATTTATAACATTTTTTTTGTAACACTTGTTAATATTCCTATTACATTATTTTCATGTATGCATCTAAACTATAAAACATAACCACAAATACTAGATTAAACATAATGTTATATAAAGATAGGTTACAAAGTATGTTACATGGAATTTGGCATGAAACTTTCAAATTTCTATTTTTTTCTATTTCATGACTTATGAAAATATTTACGATTGAAATATTATTTTAGTTCAATCTCGTTGGATACGCGGAGTAATCTTACAATCACGCAAGATCGGGGAAAGGTTGCACGCCTAAGGGTGTATTGTAGGTAGTATGTCGTGACACAAAGGCTAGTAACTTATTCCACGACTCCCCTTCTCAATAAATATAAATTAAGGGAGCAGAATCTCTACTATCTGCAACCTCTACTACCTATCAGATTATATATATATATATATATATATATATATATATATATATATATATACACACACGTAATGTAAGAGACAATTAAGAAATGTACTCAAAATACAGAAATGGTTAATTATTCTAATAAAATTTGAGATAACTAAAATATAGTCATTAAAAAAGAAAATGTATGTATTTTTTATGCATAGATTTACTCGTAGGTATAACATGCATCCATTCAACACATAGGAGAAAAGTATTTTCATTATGAGATATGTACACATTGATAAAAGGTACAATCACACATAATTGTAGTAACATGTTACGTAACACTC
Organism: Vinca minor; assembly: GCA_026122235.1. Classification (NCBI taxonomy): domain Eukaryota; kingdom Viridiplantae; phylum Streptophyta; class Magnoliopsida; order Gentianales; family Apocynaceae; genus Vinca; species Vinca minor. The sequence goes on along the minus strand of JAOCZM010000100.1, from coordinate 5,285,568 downwards.
AATTTAAAATCGATACAAAAAAAAAGATAATGCTTGAAGATTAACTTAAGGAAGTTTAATTAAAGCAATTAGAAAAAGAGAAAAAAATAAATACTTAATGAAACTTGCAACTTTTCTAACAAATTGATGTATAGAGAAGTGCTTACCAAAAATAATAGTAAAATGCACTTAGAGCTAAAATGTTCAATAATATCAAGCAACAAAGAGCTAACGTCGTTTAAATAATAGTTTAATAATTAAATGTCTAGCTTGTTTTTTTAAAAAAATAATTAATTGAATCTAACTATTTAAAAATAAAAGAGTTGTTCACTAAGACGGAATGAGAGGTGGCGGGAAGCGGCAACCGCCACCAACTATCTCTTTCTATTTTCTTACATGGAGAAAAGATAAATACTCAACAAAACTTGCTACTTTAATAACCAAGTGAGGCACGCATAAATACTTACCAAAAAGTAATGTTCAATAATTCCGAGCAATAAAGAACTAACCCCATTTAATTAATAATTTAATATATAATTAAATGTCTAGCTCATAGTTTTAATGAACCGTTAGTCGAATTCTAACTACTTACAAATAAAAAAATGTTCACTGAGACAGAACTAAGAAGCAATGGAAAGTGGAAACTGCCACCCTTTATCTCTCTCATTACTCACACAAAGGAAAGAGAAATACTTAATGAAATGTGTTATTTTCTTAACCAAGTGATATACGAGAAATACTTACCAAAAAATAATAAAATGCACTTAGAACTAAAATGTTCAATAATTCCAACCACCAAAGAACTAATGCCATTTAATTAATAATTTAACAATTATATATCTAACTCATAGTTTAAAAGAACAATTAATCGAATTCTACCACATCAAGAAAATAAAAGAGTTGCACACTAATACGGAACTAAAAGGCGGCAGAAAGCAGTGACTGTATTTACCTCTCTCTTTTCTTGCCCCGACTCACATAATATTTTCTAAAGTAAATGACACTAAATGACCATCAAGTATTTCACTAAAAGGCGGCAGAAAGCAGCGACTCTCTTTTCTCGCCCCGGCTCACATACATATTTTCTAGAGTAAATGGCACTAAATGACCATTAAGTATTTCACTATTTCGAGTTATAGCCCAAAATAATTTTTTCTGCGGGTTATGGCCATCAAAATCTTACGGTTTGCGGATTTTGGACTCAGGCCAAAATTTCAAGAAAAAAACCCCACGTACCGGGCACGTGAGGGGCTTTTTCGTCCTTTTCTTGTCTTCTTTCTCCATCACAGCAGAGCCACCATCTCCGTCACAATCTCCGGCACCATCAGCTTCTCCGGCTCTCCTCCCGTCACCAATGGCTAATACGTGATTCCACAAATGGTTAAAAAAGTCTTGTGATGGAGGGAATGAATCCAAGATAATAGAAGACGGAACAGGGGTCGAAACTTTGATTTGATTGTTGAGATTCGAGGCCACGAGAGCAGATTGGATGAACCTGAGAGCAGTAACAAGGATAGTTGCTGCATTTGGAAGAGAAGTAAGAACTTCTGAACCAACACAAATGGTAGTAATATTATGAGCAACTTCATTTGCAGAATCAGAAATTTAAGACAATAGCAGAGTCATTTTCCCATTTTAAACCCAATAAAACTTAATAAAATTTTGAAAATTTTGTTCCTAAAGACTGCAAATTGCATAATAGAGAGTTAAAATTTTAGCCGGCCGGAGATGGTGGGATTAGCCGGAGAAGATGGAGCAGTAGGTGACCAGATGTAGGGATTAACAAAAAATTTAAGGACCAAAATGCTTCCTCTAAGGTGGGAAGAATTAATTTTCTAAAACACTGTCGGCGAACTTCATTCCAGTCTGGTTCTAGTGCAAAACACAAAATATTGCGCATCGTGCGGAACAATTAATAGCCTTCGGATCATGCATCGGAAGCTAAGATCATTTTACATAAAAATGATGAATAATAAGTATTTTAAACAAAATGATCTCAGCCGTCCGATTATGGATCTGACGGTTATGAATTGTTCCGCAAGGTGCGCAACATTTGGTGTTCCGCACTGGAGCCGTAGCGGACAGATTCTTCATCTTCTCCGACCCATAAAATTTTCAACTTCATTGATAGAAGAATCAGATTGAGATGCTCCACTTGTGTTTCTTCTCAGCCACTGTTGCTGTTGCTGAGAAGAATCAGATTGAGGATTCACTTTCAAGAATTGCTGCTGCTGAGAAGAATCAGATTCTTAAGTTGAAGATAAAAGGGAAAATGAACTTTCTACCTCGTTGATAGAAGAATCAGATTGAGATGCTCCACTAAAATACCTCATTTTTTTGTTATTGCTGTTGCTGCTCAGGAAGAAGACTACAATGGGGGAGATGGGGGTATTTTAGTCTTTTTACACATTTTAAAACAAAAATGAGAAGAGAGTGGCAGGAAGCTAACATACGCAGCTCGTAAAATTTTAATGGCCATAACAAGCAAAAATAATTATTTTAAACCGTAACTCGAAATAATAAAATACTTGATTGTCATTTAATGTTATTTATTCCATTTTCTAATATTGATTTATAAGTCCTTTTTCCCCCCACATTTTGGTTGCTTGCTTTTTGAATTCGTCAAAACTCCTTTTTAGATTCTGGTTTCTCCCAAACTTAAAGTTCTTCTATCACACTTATTTCTTGTCATAGATAATCTGGAGCGGTTAGAATTTTTTACAATATTCTTTGAAATAATTTATTTGTAGTATTTCTATTATATTATTCCGTTCATGAATCTAAACCAAGGGATGTGAAACCTAAACTTTAAAAGATAAAGCAGGAATACTAGATTTTATAATAAGAATATTATAAGTATATGATTTAGAAAATGTTAGAATTCGACATGAAACTTTTATATTGAATTTTTTTTTTGGATCACGTAAGTACTTACGACTGAAAACTTATTTGAGCAGTCATTCTTTTCCATAAAATAAATTTAAAAAAATTGTATTATAATTTCTTTTCAGAATTAGAAACTTTTGTGCACAGTAAGACAACCTTAAGGAATTTATCTAATCTGTATTTGTTTTTACAATATTTCAAAACAATTTTATTTTGTTTTTTTATAAATCAATTTTTTTTGTATATTTTACAAATTCTATATATGTCAGAAGTATCGTATAATTACTCTTCTTCCATAGCATACAAATTCAAATTTGATATCCTAGTTTCATTTAACTTTATTTTTCTTGAAGCCTTTTATATTGTTTTGGCTCATTTAAGGGGAAGTAAATCAATCCTACTCATATTGGCACAATTCTTATCTAAATTGAGGTAACAAATTAAATGTCCAATTCTCTATTATGATTGTCCAAACCTATAATAGGGCTTGTTAGATGATAAATGTACTTAATATAAGAAATATGTTGAAGTATAGATTAAAATCAATCATTTTGTAAAAATTGGAAACGATAAATTATTGTAATAAAATTTGACATTATTAAAAAGAGGGTTACTAAAAAGAAGAGGGTTGTGTTTTTTATGCATATATTTACTTATGGAGATAAAATGCATGCATCTAACACGCGATATGATAGCATGACCTTCATTCGTAGTGTACATCAATACAAAAATGTACAATTACACAAAACTACAGTAATTTGTAACACGTCACTCAAATTAAAACAAGAGAGCAAAAAAATAATGAGTGAAGAGTTAAGAACAATACATGTTAGCATATTGTTTGAGCATAATAATGAAAATTCCAAATACGAATATTTTAAAGATTGGACGTGAGGTTTTTGTGTAGGTAATTATTCCAGAAAATAGTTAGATTCGAGGAATTGTCTAATTAGCTGAACCATTAATGCAAGACAAATTTGTTTTGGGACAAACATATCCCATAAATGGTGTTAGATGTTAGGAAAAATAAAATAAATGACAGTATTAGTAACATGGTAATTTTTTATTTTTAACAGAGTAGTAACATGGAATTATACTAAAGAATTTCAAGAAAATTGAATGGTCATTTTCCATTTTACTTTGTTTAAAAATGAATGACCACTTTCTATTTTGATTTGTCATAAAATGAATCTCTACATTCAAATTGAGACAAAAGGAGTACAAAAAAAATACATAAGAAAGAAAGAATCTTATTTGGAAAAATTTAAAATTTTATTTGGATGGAGAAGTCTCACCGGTGTGAAAGTCGAGGGTTTTACCAAACTTTAAAAGGACACACATGATAAGTGCGCATTTAAGAGTATAACACAAGACACCTTCGCGTTTTTATTGTAATTAATAATAACATAAACAAGGACTGCGTTTTTTGCTTTTGAAAAAAACGCAAGAAGTATTGCATTATACTTAGTTTAAGAACCGATACCCATAAATTAATTATTTCAATACATTAGAACAAAAGGAACGTCAATATGAGCAAAAAAACCCTAATAAAAGTTTTGATTTGCCATTTAAAGTAATCGAATATTTAACGTACATGTAAATGGCAATGACTTACGAATCCATGAAAGAAGTGGTAGTGAGAGGGCTAGCTGTCCCACGGATCATGGGAGAACATGGAATTCCTCGGACATTAATTACATACCCCTGATCATGGGAGAACATGGGCCTCACTGACTAGGATCTTAGTACGGATTAACCTTTTGTCACAGTAAAGGGCCAAAGGCCCATTAACTCAAGGCCTAATCTTTGGGACATTCCCTAAGAAGGGCCTTATGTAACAGGGCTTCTTGGGCTAGAAAACCCCATAGTTAAGGCTTGACCTTGTTTGGATTCTTGTCCCCAAATTACCTATTTTGAAAGAAGTGTTCGTATCAGGCCTAGACTTGTTTTCAAAACATGTCTTCATTAATCCCGAACTCTGGGAAATTAGTTGGAGTTGTCATATGCCTCACCGTTGACGAGGGTTCGATTCTCACCGTGGACATCGACTCTCGTGGGATTTTCCTGCGGTGGTAGGGTTCCGTGTATAAGAACAGTATGGGTCAGGCCCTCCCCGCTAGCGATCACGCTACGGGCCAACCGCAGGCCGAGCCCGGATTAATCACCACGTTGTCAGTGGACACCGGGTGCCCTCGGGGTGAACCAAAAAAAAAATGTCTTCATTAAGTCAAGAACTATAATGTCTGTCTTAGCAAAAAAAAAAAGGAACTATAATGTCTTTTTATTAATTTGTCTCTCATTTATCTTGATCGTTGGTGGCTTGGTGCTATGTTAGAGTTTCAGGAATTAAGCCCAATAGAAGTTAGATTCTACTGGCATTCGGATGGCAAAATTCGAAATAGTCTCAAAATGAGAAACCAGACGCTGACGCTGCATGGAGCTAATAAAACAAAAGAAGAGAGCAAAATGAAGAAGAAGCCAGAATTGCTAAGGTTCTGGCCAGTTAAAGACGCATGTATAAATTCATTCGAGTTCATCTTGCATATAATACGGAACAACAGATATTTTATAAGTGCAGACATCTGTCACCCGTCATATCAAAAGATTTGACAGTTGGATTACCTTTTTCAGCCGTCAAATATTTAATCCAATAGCTAATAAATGTTCCACACGTACGGAATTATTCACATTCCGCATTATATCCAAGTTAAAGACAGCTAAGCTCACACCAAATGGGCAAAGGCCATAGAAAAACTGACATAGGTATTATACAATCTCCCTGGCCCATCACTTTTGAAGATAAATCAATTAGCAGGCCGAAGAAAAGTTCAAGAAAGATGCAAAAACTAAATTTTAACAAAAAAATCATTTCATTGCTGCAAAAGTTTCATCTATAACCTTCATTATAAACATGAACGGCAAACAGCAGCTAAAAAGAAATGTATTAATGATTATCCCTATTAATGGAATGGCCAGGATCAAAATTTAAGTCAAAAAATGGGGTGTTAAAGACACTGACTAAGGGATGTAAAAACAATTACCATTCCCCAACTATATAAAATCCTAAACCAGTCCCCACTGCTATTTTCAGGTGACCATGAGAAGGCTTGGTTCCACCATAGCTTCTCCTTCATTGACCTTGGGATCCGCAGCAGCCTCTTTTTCAGCCTCGTCTTCTGGAGCATTTCCATCCATGGCTTCACTTGAGACCTGAACTAGCTCGAGCGGGGTAGCTGCTGGGTCCAGCTCCAGAGAACCCTTTGGAACGTTCTCAGCTTCCTTGCCTGAGAGCATGTAATGTGGCACCTGATGGGAGAACCGGAACATCTCTTCTTTTGGTATTTTTCTCACCATATCCTGATCTGGATGAGGGAGAAAAACAGTCTTGAAGCCCGGTACCTTACTGAGAGGGGTAACCGTCAGGCCTTGTTCCTCTCTGTAGTCGTCTAGCACTACTACCATGTCATATTTATATATCAATTCCTCAGGTGTTTCCCGATTCCAATCCGCGGACCAGTTTCTGTAAAGCGCCCAAACATCTCCCTTGCAGGGAAATATGTTAACAACGCCGCGCCCTTTTGAGAACTTCACTTTATGAGAAAAGGAATTGATGGACTTGTTGATTTGAAGACGACCATGCCTGAACTCCCCACACGTTTTATGGAATCCGCATTCCACCCACTTCATTGTACCAAATTCAGCAGTGATTCTGGAGTTCAGAAAGTTGATTCTCAACTTGAATGGGTTTCTTGATATCAGCTTATTAACAAACGCATAGAAACGTGGCATACCATCCTGATCATCATATGCAGCCCAGACCTCGTTTTCTTCAAAAGAATTCTCTGTCCTATCCTGATCAAAATCATGGAAATCAGGATCTGGAACACTCATTGTTGCTGCCGCAGGATTCTCGGCATCATCAGCATCAGTGCTGACAGCACACTTCTCCTTGTCAGCACTTTTGGTAGCAGATGATTTAACATTCCCACTCGGATCACATCCATGACTCTTAATGGTGCTACTTCCTTTTCCATTTCTGTCCTCTTTAACCTTCGACTTATGTGTTTCCACAGTTTTATTGGATGCCTGTGATGTCCATTCATCCAGTTTCTGATGAATCGCCTTGCGTGCCTTCTCCATCAGCATGTTACGAACTTCAAATCCTAACAGTTCTCTAGTGCTGTTAGGTATCGGTCGCTTATAGAAACCAGAAAAACCATGCATTCTATTTGCCTCAAACCCACCTGAAAACCCATGCATTCTATTTGCCTCAAACCCACTTGAAAACCCATGCATTCTATCTGCCTCAAACCCACTTTTTCCTGGCGCTGATGTACTTGGTCCAGTTCCGGTTGGCCGGTTAAATGTCACGTTTGCTCCATAATGGTAACCATCACCACCCACTCGTGTCCTTTTATAGGACCCTTCTCCTACAGAAGAAGAGGTGAATCCAGAATTTCCACCCCACCCAGCAGCAGGTTGTGATGAATCACGCTCTCTCTTCATTTTCTCATGTGCCTGCTGAACAATGTTAGCTGCTTTTGCTGCAATAGAAGAATCCAAGTTGCCAGCACTAGCAGTTCCGGAAAAAGAATCCTGCTGGAAGTTTGTATGAGCAAATGAATGATGTCCTGTTTGTGCGGGTTTTGAATCTTTAGCAGCAGAAGCAGCTTTTCTACCCGTATGGACTGGATTACTGCTAGGAGCATTAGTACTCGGATTCTGATGCTGATGGCGGTCAGAGGAAACTGAAGGCTTGGAATTATTGAAAGGTGCAGTCGTTGCTATTGCATGAAAAGCAACATGACAGTTGGGACACAGAAGCATTTTGTTCAAATATTCGTTCAGGTATTCGTAGTGCATCTTACAGCGTTTGCAGATAGTCCAAAAGGTATCAGTTCTCTGACATGTTGGCCGAAAGGCTGGAGTAGGCGCCGTCTTGGTATTTCCATGCGAAGTCTTCGGAGCTGCAGGAGTCCTACTACTATGAAGACCATTTGCATGTGGAGCCGCTGACGGGCCACTTTTATGCATTGGAACATTTTGTTGGAATCCTTTCGCTGATGGACCACTTGTAGGCACTGAAACATTTTGTTGGAATCCTTTTGGAAACCTCCTCTGGTTGTATTCTATCCTCTTGTACTTGTCAGATAACAAGCTCCAGGCCTCGCAAATCAGTTTAAATGCACCATCGGCTCCAGCAGATTTATTTTTATCTGGATGAAGCATGAGAGCCAACTTTCTGTACTGCTTTTTTACTGTGTCCTCATCAGCTGTGGGATTTACTCCAAGCACAGCATACCAGTCCACTTCACCACCAATTTTATTCTCCGAAGCGACATACGCCTCAATTGTAGCCAGCATTTGGGAAATACCCTCAAGCGGTGGATATAAGCTTAGTGCTTTCAGAGCAAATTTCCTTGCACCAGCAAAGTCCTTCTTATCCAACTTCTCGTCAGCAATGGCTTTTGCACGGATGGCCTCATCTCTATTGCACTCCATAATCTAACAATGTTATTCTGAATGTAATTGATTGTTATGTTCTCTTGCCTGTTTCAACTCTCCTTTCCACATTCGTCAAAACATGCAAGTCTTGACATAGACTCCAAGAATAAAACAAAACCTCGAAAACAATATATTTGTCAATCCTCAAGTCTGGTCAACAGCCAAGAACCTGACGCAGAAAAAAGTGAAATAAGAACAACTGTAGAAAAGCTGAATAAAACATGATCTTATTGAGAAAAAGTAAATGCACAATCAGGAAAATCCTCCATGTTAACTCATATAGAGAGGAACTAATTCAGGAATGTTAACTCATTTAAAGAGGAACCAATTCAAGAATATTCCCCATGTTAATGCATTTACAGAGGAACTAATTCAGGAAATCTTATACATCTTAAGAATCATCTTGATACTGAACCTCAACAACCCAACATAGGAAACTCTTAACGTAAACGGTTTACAACAATGCACTTGTTCAGAGTAATCCTTCCTTTTGTGTGTGCAGTCTTATGGGAATGCAACTGCATGCAACATAGGATGACATGGCTAGTCATATACGTTTTAACCAGTCAGGATCAGTAAATAGCAAATTTTCATTCCATGTTTGTCACTGACACCACAAAAGGATTCCGATAAACCCACAATTTCTAGTGCAGGATTGGTCAAAGGAATTGTGTGCAACCATAATCCTTCAAGGAACTTAGACAAGGATATCACTTAGAAGCACCAGATTCCTCAAATAACACCCAGAATTATCATCCACTTCCCAAGCCGTAACCCTCCAACAATCCCCCCTCCCCCTCCCCCACAAAACACCCAATCACACAAAAAGGAAAAAAAAATGGAGATTTTTTCCATCTTAACCCGTAACTACTTGTTTTAAAGCAACGCCATTCCGATTATAATAACAACTTTCGTCAACACCTGACCAGAACGACCAATGTGCGAAAGTTCAATCAGGAATCGAGCAAGTTCAAATGCTCGAAAAGCTCAAAAGATCATGAATCTTCAATGCCATAGTTCAAATTAACAACATCAATCACAGATAATCCAAAATGAAAAACATCCATTGAAATTACTAAATTCCGAATCATGACTATTAAAGTAAAAAACAAGTAAAAACTAAAGAACCATTACCGATAGAGATTAGATTCCGATTCAAAAGCCCTGGAAATTGGAAGTGGATCTGAAGCGGTTGGCGGTGCTCAAGTAATCGGCGAGTTGTCGAATTTCACTGTTCAAATTAAACAAAAAATCAGTAATTCCGGAACCGGAAACCCTAGAATAAGTAATAGAAAGATAAAATTGGGGCACGGAAATTAAAAGGGGGAAAGTTGAAAATTTTCAGTTTATAATTCAAAATTTTGTTTTTGTTTTTGCTGACCTTTTTAAGTTTCCCACCAATTTGATGCCTGAAGAAATGGAAATTTGAGCTTTTGAGAGTTTTTACCCAATTTTTTGTCAATGCCCAAGAACGAACTTGAAATCCCCTCAAAAATATAATCTTAAAAATTGCAGAAATGAAAAATAGAAATGTAATAAGCAGGATGAGGTTTTTTATATTTTCCAAGCCCACCCTTTGTGGCTTTACCCTAGCCATGGTTAGTTAACCATGGTTAAATCTTAACTATAGTTACGCTTTTTGCCCTTTTGAAACTATACCCCACTTCGGGATTTTTTCTGATAGGTACTATGTGATTATGATTTATTCACATATATAGTACATCGGATCATAGTCCATATTAGAATTAACACTACTGTATTCATTTCCTTTTTTCCCTTCTTATTTTTAAGTTTTTTTAGTTATCGAAAAAGCGGGTGTTGAAATCAGAAGTAGTACGTTAAATGCAACATTTTCCGGTCACATCTTAAATAGTAAATAAAAATTCAAAAAATCCTATCATAAGTTGCGATTTATATATTTCTCTCTCTTATATCTCTAGTGCTTTGTTGACATAATGATTAATGACTAGTGCTACTTAGCTACAAAAAGATCAGTTTTTTGGGTTATTATTAGATAAGAGTGTGAATATGTTGATATTTTGAATTGCCAAAATGGAGGGAAAAGTATGCATCTATGTGTTATATTGGTATGAATTTACCAAATAAAACTTTATTATAATAATCATAATTAGTCTATTCATATTGGGCCAATGAGTTGCAGCAAAGCATGAAAACCTCGTGCATTTTGAATAGATGAATAACTTGAAGTTGTGAAAAAGTAATTTATATGCTACATATTTTTTGTAGTTTAGATCAAATTTGCTGCATTAATACGCCTTTTATATATTTAGACAATAAAATTTCAAATTTAAATTTTTTGTAAAACACAAGACATTTTTTTTTAAAATAATCGTTCAATTCCAATTTTTGCCTTCAAAAATTTGTAATTTGAATTTCTCTCGCCAATTTGAGAGACCAAAATTTAAACTTGAACGATTATTTGAAGAAAAAAATTTGAATTTAAATTTATCCCGCCAATTTTTTAGCTTCTCCTGCCAAAATCCAATCCAAATTGATATGGTTTGGATGATTTGATTGATTCATTTTATGTGCATGTCTTTCACTTTATTTTCTCTAGGAATGTTTGGTTTATTGGTTACTTATTGATTGAGATAGGTTTTTCCTTTCTAAGATTATTAATCACAAAGCATTAGATGTTAATGATTTTATTGTCAAGTAGGGGAGGCCTCTAACTGTCAATTGATTTTATGATTTCTTACATTGGTGTGTATTGAGCATTTGAAAGGTTATTTACTAACATAAAATATTTGTTAAAATGAACTAAAATGTTCTTTAAAAGTGTAATTTGTACAAATTAAGTAACAAAAGTTAAAGTTATCTTAATTGTAGTGAACTGGATATAAACCCATCACGTTTGTTACTTTCTCCTTTTTTCGTAGCGGTGTGAGTTGATGTCATTTTAGTTTCAATGAATGAACTTATTTTACTTTTAGTAGATTGAAGGATAAGATATCATCTTAGTTTTAGTGAATTGAAGCATGAGCTCATCACTTTTATAACTCCAGCTACTCTTTTTTGTACTAATGTCTTTTATAACTCCAGTTACTTTTCTTTTGTACTGATGTGAGTTGATGTTTTTTTAGTTTCAATGAATTGATGCATAACTCATTACATTTGCAACTTTTTCCCACATTTTCCATCTGTATATAGAGGTAGTCAAGTAACATTTGTTTACAGACGTCAAACAACGGTAAGAACCTCTCAGTTTGCCTTTTATTTGTTTGTATATAAAGGTAGTCGAACTTTTTTTTTTGGTTTGTATAAAGAGGTAGTCATGTAACTTCTTTCTAATATAAATATAATCATAGTTTTAGTGAATTATAATATAAATTCAACACTTTTATAACTCTTTATCTTTTTCGAGTTGATGTCATCTTGATTTCAATTGATGAAGCCATAAGCTTGTAACTCTTTCTTCACTGTTTCTCGTACTGATGTGAGTTGGTGCCGTCTTAATTTCGGGAGATTGAAACAAGAACTCATCAAGTTTGCAACTTTTCTCTACTTTTTGTGTTTGTATATAGAGGTAGTCAAGTAATATTTCAATTTTTTTGTTTGTATATAGAGGTCGTCAGGTAACATCTCTGTATATACGTCTGACTTCACTAAGTAAGATTTGTCTTGCAAAAGAGAGTGTTTTAAACTGTAAATACATTAAACATGACTAAATAACACGTGTCTTGTCAAAGGAGAGTGCTTTAAGTTGTATATACATCAGACATCACTAAATAACATATGACTTGTCAAGAGAGAATGATTTAAGCTGAAATCAAATTGAACATGCAAATCGTCGGAACCACGAGTATAATACGTCAGATAAACACCTTTAGTCACATTGATCTCACCCTTCTTGAGATCCATGTTTTGCACTTTTTACTCTCTTGCCCAGTCCAACCACAGTATAATATTATTGTTGTTTTAAAACCTTCAAATTTTACGTTTGAAATTAGAAATGAGGAGGATTATTTTCATATGAACTCTCCAAAGATTTGTATTTAATCTTCATTTCATATCTGTTCCTTTCAGAGAAAGGGAAATCTGTAACTAACAACACACTGATAACATAGAGACTAAACCCAAACGACTAGAACTGGAACAGGCACATCGCCAGGGACACTGAAAATCTGGATTTTTTATACAACAAAAGTTGTAAAAGAACATTGTGAAACGCTCCAAACCAACCGTTTCCATCTGTTCCAGCTCAGTAATAAGATTTAAAAAATTCACCAAATGACACTTCGCAGAGCAAAACTTTCGCAGCTAACATAATTCTTTAACAGCTTATGATGGAAGTAAAATTGAGAAAGATGAAGGGAAATAAGAATACTAAATACAACGAAAAGATATAAGATAAGACCAAGAGGTTCTTATTGAACTTGAAGCTACAGAACCCACTATAATTACGAGGACATTCATACCCACCCCATGACACGCAACAAAAAAGCATACACCACCAACATGAAGCTAAAGAAGAAAGAAAGAAAACCAATGAATTAACAAATCACTGCCTTCTCGATATGCACATTCAGCAGTAATCAACTGGCAATTTCCCATGATCCGAATATACCCTAAAACTGCAAGAATACTGCACATGCAATGTCGACAATTAAACCTGTCGGGAACCCGCTGCTCCGGAACGCTCAGGATCTGCTTTCTGCTCCGAAATTGCTTTCAGCTCGGGACCTGCTTTCTGCTCAGGAATTCCTGTCTGCACCGGATTTGATTCAAGCCCTGCTTTCTGCTCTGAATTTGCTTTCAGCTCGGGGTTTGCTTTCAGCTCGAGATCTGCTTTCTGGGCGGGATCGGTCTTCTTGTGGTCAAACTTCACCACAATGCAAGTGATATTGTCAGCACTTCCGCGAGTAAAAGCTGTCTCTGTCAACTTCCTAGCAGCTGCCTCAGGTTCTTCTTCCAATTGAGCAAGGGAGACAGCATCCTGACAATAAAACACACATATGCATTAGAGGATACAAACAGTACAAGGTAACAGCATACTGTATTAGAACAAAAAAATAAGTATCTAGTAGCAACGCCCTCGCTTCAGTAGGAAACGGGAGGACCCCATTTCCTGTAGTTCACTGCTTTTATCCAGGCTGGATAAGGGGCTAATACTGCTAATTAGGTCCAGAAGAAACTCTACATGGAAAGAAAAGATGCACAATTAACTGCATGTAACTACTACACGAGTTGCCAAGGGGAGCAACCGACTTTTCTTTACCGATTATATATTTCAATCCTCACTCGTATAGGCCTTCATAAAAGCATTCATGATTAGAATCCCAAAACCCAGGCATTAACATCTGAATACTGTTAGGTAAGATCAATGGGACTTGCATTTCTTCAAAACTGTCATAACATGTTGCCTCAATATGTATGTATTATTAGTATAAGTACCACAAAACCATAACCTCAGGACTAACCTCATTTGGCACCACATCCCACAGTCCATCGCTAGCAAGAACAAGCAATTCAAGTTCTTCATCAATTTCCAGATCCTGTGGAATGGAAAGAATAGAAGATGAATCATGTGTCGAAAAGTAAATGATTGGTTGCTTAGTCTACACTCAACCTTGAAGCAGGAAATAGAAACCAATCTGAAAGACTGAAAATGGCATTATGATATCCAGCAGTAAAATTTCTTTTATTTAGCCCTCGCAAATGCGTTCAATAAATGGTGTGAGAATCATATCCTATAGCAACCATCTACAGATTAGGAAATACCAGCAGAATGCCATCAATCAGTTACCTGAATCTCAGGTTCAGCAACCACAAATTGCTTCAGCATGCGGTTCCCGAAAGCACGAGACATAGCTAAGACACCACCAACCCTCCAAGTTCCTGTAACATATCAAGATGTCTAATGAACTACATGCATTGTCCCTTGTATTAAAGATAATTTATGTACATACAAAAACTCGTATACTCAACTAAAGATTAGATCATTTTCCTTTTAAGGCTTAATAATCTGAAATATAAATGTGAAACTGAAACTGAAACATTTTTCGGAGAGCAGAATGACAGTAAATGACATCCATTGAAATATAATCATATGTACTTATGATTCATGCAGTTAATCATAAAAGAATTGCAGGAGCTAAAAACTAGTTATATAAGAACCATATTATAAGGCAAGTATAGCAAATTAGGTAGCTCCAGATATAGAAAAAATTGTAAACTAGCATCAGCACGTGGAAACATTTAAGAGCATTCTCCATATGCACAACTTGCTAATGACCCAAGACCATAGCCGATCAAAGATCCTAGATCCTTTTCTAGAATTTGGTGAACTCCTAAATTTTGTCACAACCTTACATTCATAAATTTTGCAAATTAGCAAGTATAAAATATTACAAAATCACTAGTGGGGTTCTTACCTGCCCACATTACAACACCCCCAGCATTTTCAATTCTCTTCCGTTCATCACTTCTATTTGGTTTGTGATCCTCAGAGAGAGGAATCGCTGCCAAGCAACAAAACAACTCTTAATAGCAAATGGCACATGATTGGATTCGCTTCTAAAGGAAAATGAATAACACCAGACGACAAATAATCCAATCCATTTCAAATAAACAACTCAATATTAGTATCAGTACCAACATGCGCCACCTAGAACAAAAGAGAAAGTGGAAAAAAAGCATATTAATATCTTAACTATAATACATACATCGAACTTCTTTGCAGATAAGGTCATAATAATTTCGAAGACCACTGTTTACAGAAAGTGTATAAAACACAGGCCTGGTACGTGTTCACATATCTATCAATGCACTAACAATGTAAGTCATGAAACCTCCTTCGACTTATCCAAAATTTCTTCCACAGATAGTCATCAGCAACCTCGGAGGTAAAAAGAGACTCATAATCACAAAGTATCAGTTTACCTTTTCCAGCTTTCGAAATTATGGTTCGAGAATCTCCAACATTGGCAACATATAAATGATTGCCAACAAGAACTGCAGTTGAAGCGGTAGAGCCATCATCTCTGAAGGTATCCTTTTCAGACTCCAAGAAGTCCATGTCAGTCTGCTGATATGTTTTACCTGAAATTTACAATGTTTCTTAAACATCATGCGCAAAGCAAAAGGAAGACATGAGTCAGTGTCTTCTTTCAACCAGACTTAGGGTAAACAACAACAAAGTGGAAAACAAAAAAGTATAGAGAGCCACCCAACAGTCTAATTATTTCATGTCCAACTAGTGACCAACATAAATTTTAATAAACAGTAGCAGTACCCTACAACATTACAAGAATGCTGCAGATGGTAATGAAGACATTATAAAACAGCAAGAACAGGCCAGTTCCAAAAACTCAACATCAAACACTTCAACTCACTTATGGCCAGTTTAGAGTTTTTTATAAACTCTGGATGTTTCATAAGGTTCTCAAATAGATGCTCCTTCAGATACTCTGCAGCACGAGAACCACCATGACCTGTAGCACAACATTAGGAAAAGAAGGGGAAACTTTTAGCTCAAGGTTGAGAATAAAAATAAACAAATAGGTACTTATTTCTTTGTAAGTAAACTAATATGACTGTTTATTATACATGTTTCAGAATTCATCAAAAGACTGGAAGCTCATGATCGCAACTCAAACATACATCTTTATTGGAAAATGAATAGGAAACCAAAAAAGAGAATTAAGGGGATGCTGATCCAGTTGCGGAGGCAATCTGCCAAGTGATAGTCATAAGACAACTAAAGTGAGGCTCTAATTCAAGCTCCTTGCTGACATCTTAAAATTTCAAACCCAGATAACTATCTTTTTTTTTTTTTGGTACCAAAAAGTTTGGATGGTTTCGGCTCCGGTCACCACCACGGGTTAGGGCAGGCCCTAGGGACCATAGGTCGCTTACAAGGGTACTTACAGATCACCCACCAACACAGCCCTCACGTCGGCAGCGGGAATCGAACACTTGAATATCAGTGTTCTGGGGGATCACACGTACGCTCTTTCTGGCAGCAAAAATAGAAACTTTCTTTTCAATGCAGGATTTGAGGTACAAAACTGCCACTGACAGCCTTTCATGTGGCGTACTTCAAGATTACTCTCAGGAAAGAAATAGAAAAAGAAAATTCACCATCAAATATCCCAAACAGACAGACTGGTTGCCCGTCAACTTTGGAAGTTTTAATGTCATAGAAATCCTCCATGCTAGCTCTCTTTCCTCTAAAACTTGAATATCCACAACTAAGTCTCCCATCATCGCTGCATGTCAGTAGAGATTCAAAGTAAGTACACGTTAGTCCAGATCTACGCCTTATATGTGCATCAAGACACACAGAAACAAGTGCATGAGTATAAACACATGTAACAAGTAAAATCTCTGAGAACTAACACCTAGTAGAATTGTATGCAAATCCAAAATATATAATACATATTAATACTATAAAGATGTACATCCAATAACACAAATATCGTAACAATCTCCATGAATGGGGTAAGCAGCTCAGAAGAAAGTGTCACAGGAACCAGGAGAAATCAAGCACTGTCATATTTGTGTTTTAAAGCACGCCGCATAGGACTTTATTTAGAAACAGTTCCCAGTGTTACATCCTAAGATACATTTAGGTACTTCACAGTAATTAAGGAACGAAAATTCCGGAACAAAGATCAATAATCATGCTTAGAAGTCCAATCACCTCTTCCATCCTCCACTAGCATATCCACCGTCGTCATCTTTCTCAGGTACGACATCAACAACAGGTCCACCTTTGGAAGTTGCACTAGCACCAGTAGTGTCCACCATCATCTTTCTTATTGTTGTAAACTTGCAATCCTTCAGATAACTTAAGCTTCGGGATGCATTCAAACTTCTCCAGAGAATGACGAATTGCCTTATCTCAGTTTTTCTACCTGTAATCCCAGCTTGAATAAATACAGACTTTGGGAAGCTGCTGCATAACATCTAAATGAGCTACTGGTAGCCCACCTACTCCTGAACCTGAAAAAGAAACCTGGTTTTCTGTTTAGAATCATTAATCCGGCCACATACACATATGGATATAGAATTCATATATAGTACTCACTCCAAATCTCCATTCCATAATATATGATGTTTAGAAATTAAGGAAGCAAAAAATAAGATACTTTTTAATTAATTATCAATATTACTCTCTTAAATAGAATTAATGATATACAAGTCATATTTAAAAGAGTAATATTGATATTTTGACTAAAAAAGTATTTTGCTTTTTGTTTACTTAATTTTCGCTTACATGTCCTAAACGACTTATATTATGGGATGGAGGGAGTATTAAAGATTAATAATCATAAAAAAGTCTTAAGCAATTAGTACTTAAGCAACAACCATTTAAATTTAATTTCTTTATCTGAACAACTTTACAAGACTTTTTTAAGCTAAACTCAAGTAAGCTCAGCTTCCGTAATTTGTAAAATATCATTAGTATTTCGCTAAAAATTTGAACAATCAACCATTAACAATTACTAATGGAAAAACATTTATTTCATTTCTAATAAGTAGTTATAAACATTTATTTCATTTCTCGCTTTTTTACATTTCCTATCAAGGAACAAATCATAAATAATCACACAGACAATATGGATCGGATCTTACTGTCAAAGAAGTTGAATCGGCAAACCTTTCAAATACATCTCGAAGAACAGATCCCTGCCTACAATCCAGATTATTACAACAAAAATAATAATAATAATAAGTTCAGTAGCAAAATCTAATTAAACAACAAAAACAAAAATGTCGAAAATAACACAATATAATGGTCGGAAACATACAATTTCGATTGCTCAATCCGATCGATCAATACCTAGAGGTCGGTGAAGATCCAAAAAAAATCCGGATGACAGATTTGAATCAAATCAAAATTTGAAAATTAAATTAAAAATTACAAAAGAATTGAACTTTAATGATACTACAATTAAAACAACTTTATACTTTTTCCTTTAATGATCTCGAATTAAGAAGAGAATCTGAGAAACTCTGAGCAGAAGATTATGGAATCTGGAAGAAAGAATAATAGGAATGGATTGGAGGAACGCATTTGGTGAGAGAGAGAGACTCTTCTCGCACTTCGCAATCAGATACGAGAGAGAGAGAGAGAGAGAGAGAAGCCGAAGAGAAAGTGGCATACGTGGCAGTCATCATGCACCACCCTTCATTTTCTACTAAGGTTATGATCTCATGCACCGTCGTCCCCCGTCAAAGAGAACAATGGACGGATGGGATTGTGTTTCATCTCCATAAAGATGACATCTTTGATCACGTGACATTAGAAATCTTTCTATTCCCGTTTTGTATTATATTCTCTTTATTACTAATCAGAAATTGACATTTGTTATTTTCTAATTAAAAATTGAATTAATCATCACTTATGCCCATCAGTTATTTTTCATAAACTCTCTCATAAATTTTAAGTGTCATAAATATCTCCAACTATTTAAAGGTATCATTAATACACAAAAGTGATGAAATTCGGCGAGAGAGAGTAGCAATGCACACGTGATGTACAGAGGCAAAATAGTCCACATACTTATATTCATTTTCTTTCTCCATTATCTTTTTCGACCAATAGCATTTCACCTTCTTCTCCAATTTACTTTTTTCAAAATTGGAAAACTCACTTTGACTAGAATTTGAGCTTGTTTTTTTGCTAGAAAAGAGCTAAATCATCTCTTAAACAGCTGCCTACATTGCTCACTCTCCCAATCTCTCAATCTCTCTGTGAATGTTTGAATTATGGTGTAGTGGGTGGGCTTGACTTGTAGAAGAAAAGAAAGACCATATTTTAAGCTTTCAATTCATGGATCATAAATATGGTGCTCTGATTCTGTCCTTTCTCTTTGTATCAATCTGGTTATTAAATGCCTTCTCTTCATTTGTGCCCCACTCTCAATGACCCCTGCATTGAATTTCACACATAGCATTTCTTTTTTGCTGCCCCCAAATCCCATTTCTGTTTTTAGGTCAAATTAGATAGAATTTGTGTTTGAAATTTTTAAATAGTTGAATTGTTTGCGAAAAGATAAATTCCTCTAGATCAATTATTGAGGAGCTCTTTACTTTAGTCATTTGATTTGCTATGTACATTTGTCAGTGAAAGCATAAAGATTTCATCTTTATGGTGTTACATTATGCCCTGATTAGGTAAAGTGTATTGGGTAAATTTTTTGAAGAAATGAATTGGAGAAAAAAGTGAAATACTCTTGGTTGAAGAAGACAGGGATGGAAGAAGTTGAATATAAGTATGTGGTTTATTTTGCCCCAGAAAGTTCGCATATGCAAACTGCACATGTGTATCGTCGCCCCCTCTCCCTATAAATAGTTGGGGCATTTATGGCACCTAAAATTTATGAGAGTTAACAGTTACTTTTGAAATAATGTTGAGGGGTATAAATAATGATTAATTCTAAAAAATGTATAACCTAAATAGTGAAATCGTACGAGTAAAGTAAACATGTGACAATTATTTATTTGTGAGAATAGAGAACGGGACAGTAAATGTGGAAGGGTAATTTTTTTGTCATCACATAATGGATCGAAGTGATTCTTTTTTTCTTTTACTTTTTTATGGAAAACAATTCTTCATATTTCATGTGAATGTTGTCGAGCAAAACGTTTGCCATTTTTTTGTTTAAATTTTTCCAGGTGCAAGAATGGGCTGTTTGGTTCGGATATCCAGTGCAGAACGAGGTAATTTCGTATGTGCGGAAATTTTCTTATCTACTGGATTAAAATTTTAACTTTTAAGATTGGTTTAAAACGAACACTTTTTTGAGCTTCAAAACATCTATTATGTTTTTACCTTGCGGAACACCTGTTCTGAGCCTTATAACACCTGTTACGAATTTCAAAATTCCTGTCTTGAGCCTCAGAACACCTGTTCTGAGACGTTCTGTATATATTAGGGGAAAAAAAACCTGTTACGAATAGGAAACGGACCGGATATTCACAATTCCTTTCTTACATTAATTAGACGGTTGAAATATTTATTCTAGAATAGTTATTGTCTGATCCAACAACTTGATGCGGAACAAGAAAAGTTCTGCACTGTGCGGAACAATCTAAGCCGTCTGATGATTCCTTTGAATGGTCCAGATTTGGAGAGATAAAAGTTTTTATTCTTTTATTTTTTATGTCAGCCGCAACTTTTCTCTCTCCAAATCTGAGCCATTAAAACTATCATCCGACGGTCCAGATTGTTCTGCATGGTGCGGATTTTTCACTGTTCCGCATAGGAGCCAGACTGGAAGAACTGGGCTCTAGTTATTTATCGATCAAAATATTTTCGAGCATCCATTTTTGTCCTTCTGTCAAATAATTGTCTAAAAGCCGTCAAAATTGATGACGTGTCCAAACGGATCTCATATTACCTCTCTCATGTAGAGGTAAAGATGGAAATTCCAAAGTATACTAAGTGCCTCTTTTGTAAAGCCCGTCATTCTCACTCATATCAGCCCCATCCTCATTTTCCCTCCATAATTTAGAAAAATAAAACCCTAGAAGCCTAAATTTTAACATAGATAGTTCTTTCATTTTCAATTCATCATAATTTCTTCTGAAATGCGAAGTGAAACCCTAAAGTCCGTGAAGATTCCAAAAAGGCAAACAAAAGAAATGTTCCAAAAGGCAATGAAAATGAATTTCAACTTTTCAAGATTTTAAGTTTGAGTTGGGGTGATAGATGGTGATTTCACACCAAGGATGGATCCATCTTCAAGTTGCAATGTTGTGGATTTACAGTACCCAAAAACTCCATGGAGCGAAATTAACCATAGTAGGAGATTTAATGTAAGAATGATGTATTCTTATTGAAATGAATTACTCCCTGTATATTAATATTTTTTTTATTAATTTGGAATTTCCATCTTTACCTTTGAAGAAGAGAGGCAATATGTGAGCCGTTTAGACATGTCATTACTTTTGACGTTTTTTAGATAATTATTTGACGGAAGAACAAAAATGTCTGCTCCTAAAACTGTAGGGATGAAGAAAGTAAAAAAAAGTTAAAAAGAATTAAAGTGACTGTTCAAAAATAACTTGATGACCAAAATGGCAAATAATTCGTAATTTATCAATTAAATTACTATATATCTAACAATTAAATTGATGTACTAAACAATGTAATACATGATAATACTAAAAGAATCAGAGTTATATTCGAATTCCTGTAATCGAGTAATTTTATTTTGGTAAAAAAAAATTAAAACTTGTACCCGAACCAATAAAATATCAATTCACAGAAAAGATCATTGAATTTTTATCCAACGCGTATTACAATTATTAATTCATTAATGTAAACTTACTTTTAACTAAGATAAAATGTCTAGCTTTGTCCTTATTTTGAATCCCTCCCTATGCGGGAATATGGAGTTCAACATATCCATATCTAAACTATTTGCTGAATTTTAAAGGAACTGCATGCTTTCTCTATATTAAGTGCCAGTAATAATTTCATTGCTGTAGTTAGGCTATATATTCACTGATAAATCATTAGTTATCTTTTATTTAAAGAAGTTTAGATTATATTTGTTCACAATAAAAATTGAAAAAGAATATTTGATTCAAACGTAAGTGAAAAAGAAGAGACCGACTGACTTGTCAAGTTACTTGGAGTTGAAAGATGATCAATAGCTGGCAATGACGTGGAATCCCAATGATTCATTATTTCCTTGTACACTAAAGGCGATACTTATGCCCACAGAGCCTCCACATCTCGATCCGAGACTCACTATTTCCTTGCGAAACAAACAAACAAATTCTGCATTGATTATCTTATACCATACTCACAAAAATTAATACTACTTCAATAATGGACACTATTGACATATAAGGTATTTTGATCATTTTCTTCCTTTTAAATTAGGTAAAAAGCACTCACACCCCCTGAACTATTCTATTTTTTTGATTTTTGACCCTCAACTAAAAACGGTCAAGTTCTACCCCTTAAACTATTTCGCTTTTTGGTTTTTGACCTTCCATCCATATTCTCCGTTAAATCATAACAGAAGTCCAAAAAATGGGGGCATTTTTGGGCAATCTGTATAAGATCTTAAAATTTTTTTTTTTATAAAAAAATAACCTATTATTCTGACGAGAAAGAAGAAGTCGCCGGTGAGAACAGTGATAGAAAAAGACGGAAGCCGGGTACCACTCCTCTACTCCAACCACCAACTGTAAATTCCAACCTCTGAAAAAAATCTTAAAAGGCCCTTTTTTCCCCTTAAATTTAATTCTATTTATTATGAATGATATAATTTTCCCAAAATGCCCCCATTTTTTGGACTTTCGTTATGATTTAACAGAGAATATGGATGGAAGGTCAAAAACCAAAAACCGAAATAGTTTAGGGGGTAAAACTTAACCGTTTTTAGTTGAGGGTAAAAAACCAAAAAAGGAAATAATTTAGGGGGCGTCAGAGCTTTTTACCCTTTAAATTATTTAGTTGTTACAAATTTATTTCGAAAATTGTCATTACTCATAAATATATATAATTATATATTTGCACTACATTTTAATATTTTGTATTCTCAATCATTATTTTTAAAGCACTGAACGGATTTTAACATCGCGATCTCGATCTCAATAAATCTAACTAATCTAGCACTAAAAATGTTAACCCAGGTCATTGGCTTAGGTTTTTTCTTCTTTGGTTGTAAAGATGAAATTGGTTGACAAAGGAAAATGAAGGGAAAATATAGGCAGAAAAATAAACATTGACCAACAAGAAGGAGATAGAAGTTCGAACAAAAATGATCTCAAACCAGGGACGAAGATAAAGGGGACGGGGTGGCTTTCGTCCCCAAAATTTTCAAAAATATTACTAAATATAATAAATTTTATATATAGTTCGGAATATTTTATCAAATTCGCCCTCCTAACATTTTTTTTTACAAATTTTATATATAGTTCGACATACTATTACAGATTTTCGCCCCTCCTAACACCAAATTTCTGCCTTCCTCTCCGTCTCAAACCAACTTGGAATCCTTTTCCATGGAAAAAGTAAATATTGAGGATCAATAACTCTCTTCAAAAGAATAATTTTGAACTTTTCAAACTAAATTAGTTGGAAATTCTCTCAGAGACTTTTGGAAAGTAGTTTGAGAAAAACACTTATAAATAAGGATTTTTTATATTAGTCTTACCTATGATGGGTGTCACCCAGGGACGAAGTTAAAAATTTGACGTTGGGGGCAAAAATTGAAATAGTATGTTGAATTAAATATAAAAGTTGGAAAAAAAAATGTTGGGGGCGAATTTAATAAAATATTTCTAATTACATATAAAATTTACTATATCTAGTAGTATTTTTAAAAATGTCGGGGGCGACTGCCACCTCCGCCCCCCTCTGTCTTCGTCCCTGGTGCCACCAACTCATACAGTAAGGTTGGTCTTCCGACGGTTTATAATTTTATTCGTCCAAAAAAAATTATATAATAAAGTTTTCTCTTTTGAAATCTTGGACGTAAGTCTATTGAAACATCGAACCACATTAAAAATATCAATGTCTTCTTGTATTTATTATTTACTTCTTTTTTTTATTCTTGATTATTTACTTCATTTTCTCTATATTATTCGTGTATTAGCTTCAGCTGTCTCAACAATGCTACTTAATTAACACTAATAATCAAAATATCATATGGTTGGTGATTTAGAGGGTCAATTTATATTATTTTAGTGTTAACTTCAACTATCTCAACCAGCAGTACTTAATTAACACTAATAATCAAAATATCATATGATAGTTGATTTTGAGGGTAAATTTATAATTCTCTAAAAAAATGTAAATTTACATACTCCCTCAATTCCTAAATATTAGACTTTCAGGACATGTTGCAAAAATTAAAGAAACAAAAATTACGATATTTTTGTAATCAAAAGATCAATATTACTCTCTTAAATATACATGTATACCACTAATTCTATTTAAGAGAGTAATGCTAATATTTTGATTATAAATACATACTCCCTCCATTCCTAAATATAAGACTATTTATACAATTTTAGAAAATTAAGGAACTTGTCATTTTCACCGAAAGTTTCAATATTACCCTTTCTCTCACTTCTATAGCATAAGAAGAGAAAGGAAAAAATAGGGATGACAGAGGAGGCAAATAAAAGAAATGTCGAGGGTATAATTGAAATAAATTGTTGACAACTAAAAAAATAGTCTTAAACGATAATTAATTTGAATACCAATAAATCTCCTAAACGATAATTAAATGAGAATGTAAGGAGTATTATTTTTTGTTTTCTTAATTTTTACAAAATTTCCTAAAAGTCTTATATTAGGAATGGAGGTAGTATAGTTTTTCAAACGAGGAATTAGTCAAACTTTATTAAATATACAAGTGTATATCCAAAAAATGGAAAGAAATTGGTAACTGGATCCCGTATTAAAAGTAATTATATATAATCAAAGGTGTCCTAACCCTGTGGCTGTGGGCATGTGTTTGCCCTACGATTTAAAGGTCGTGGGCTCGATATCTTCCGTCTGCGTGCGGCAATCTTTAATCTCCCTTTCATGTTTATCTTCTTGCAAAGTGCAGGCGATTCTCTCTCACTATGTGAGGCAATAGCGCCAATCAGCTTTAAAAAAAAGTAATTATATACAAGTGTATATAATTTTCTCTCTCACCTGGGACGTAATTTTGCCTACATTTTTTTAAAGGTTTTTTAGCTTTTGTTCTTGTCCTTCAACATATCCTCCTCATATAAGTACTTCATTTACATCAATTAGGATTTTAGAAGTATTATCTCTTGTCCCCCTCTTTTGTCCCTTTCGATCGCCCATGATAATCATTTCAATTCAACAATTTCAAATGTATTGAAAAGAGCTTCAGTTATTTTTGGACGATAATGTTTTTTTAGGTTCAATTCA
Source organism: Vinca minor (assembly GCA_026122235.1). Lineage (NCBI taxonomy): Eukaryota > Viridiplantae > Streptophyta > Magnoliopsida > Gentianales > Apocynaceae > Vinca > Vinca minor. The sequence goes on along the minus strand of JAOCZM010000100.1, from coordinate 5,260,316 downwards.
TATTTAAAGCTATCATTGCCGAATAGCTGGTCTAATATTCAATGTTGAGGTTTTATAACACATAGATTATGAGCAGAAACGAAGGCAGAAATTGTATTTTGAGGTGAAAAAATGCAACAGTATGCTGACATACCTATAAAAATAGTAACAAAAAAGCGAACTTGATAAAAAAATTCTAAACCACATTTAAAATTACTATATATTAATATATCTATTAGTATTTTTAAAAATTTCGACGGGGGAATCGTCCTAATTATGGGTTCAATCCCCCTCCTTGTTCTTAAATTTTAAAAAATAAATATTTTCTTTTAAAAAAAAAAAGAAAGCTATCATCCACTATTTTCTTTGCAATCATATTCGTATATCAATTTCTATAATTTTCAGTGGAGTCATATATATCACACAATAAATAACATTGGGGTAATTTTTATTCAAGTGGTGTTCTTTTATGAGTTCCATTTTCATTTTTCTTCAAACATGAGTTCATCATTTTTATTCATCAAAACAAGAAAAAGAAAAGGATTCATTTGTACTGGTTATTTCTTGTATGATATATATAAATATTTTTTTCTACTTATAAGAAATGCATGTCTTTTGTTACAGCTATTTAATTTATTTCTCCTTTGTTGGTAAGATTATTATTTTAGAGATATAGCTTTTAAATTGAAACTGCTTGTATGCTTATATATTTTAAGTTAGTCATTTGATCTCAGGCTAAGGTCTCACAAGACTTACATGTCTTACTTATTATGTTTCTATCATTTTTAATAAAATAAAAAAGTCACTTGATCCCTCCAAAGGAAGACTTACTTTTTTAAAGGGAGCGACCAAGAATTAAAAAATGTATTATTTAATTTTTATAGAATTTCAAAATTTTAAAAATAATATAAAATTAAATTTCCACAAAATTAGATAAAATTTACTTTTTCATTATAACGTGAAGTTATTAACTTCGTCCTTCTCGAAATCAAGTCAATATATTAGAATTAATAGTTATATATACCCCTCAGGTATGTTTCAAAAGCAAGTGTTATCTCTCATGAATTTTGAATACTATAAATGTCCCGAACTATTTACAGGGTGCCATTAGTGTTCAAAATTGATAGAATCCGACGAAAGGGACGACAATACACACGTGCAACCTGCACATGCGAAATTTCAGGGGCAAAATAGTCAAATGAATATCCTTCTTCAACCTCTATGATTTCATCTTCTTTTCCAATTCATTTCTTCCATTCACTTCTTCAACCTTTTCTGTGAAATAATGCAGCTACAAGCCTACAACCAATATAAAAAAAACATAAAAATTAGACCAAAAAATACAAACATTAAAGAACTCAAAAAACACAAATGTTCTATCCCTCATTTCCTACTCCATTATTTTGTGTCCCAAATGTTTTATCCCTCCCAACTCAGAAATGGAAGGAAAGAACAGTAAGAAAATCATGAAAGCCACTTTTTAGCAGAATTCTCTTGCCCAATAATTTGGAGAGAAAAAATCTCTTTATTCCCTCTCCATCTTCTCCGATTAGGCTCCCATCCCAAATCCCAAAAACGCGAAATAAATTAAAGTAAATTAGGAATTCGCAGATTGAGAAGGGGGAGGATGGTGATTTGAGGCTCAACAACCCACCTGGATATTATTCCTTGCAGAAACCCAACTGGTTCAGAGAAGGATTCTTGAGATTTGGAATTGGGAGAAACGAAGATTTATGTCAAAGAAAATGATGAATATATTGGTGATTGGAGGAGAAAAGTATATAGGTTGAAATTCATCAACAACAAAACCCCCAAAATCCCAAATTTGCAAGAAACCCATATATGCCAAAAACCCATTAAGCACATTTTCGGGTCATGGGTCAGGCCAATTGAATGGGTTGGAGGCTACCCATTAAGCACCGATTGTGCAGATTATTTTGCCCCTAAAATTGTACATGTACGGGGTTGCATATTTGCAACTTCGCTCTCTTTCGTCGGATTCCATTAATTTTGAGTATTAATAGCACTTCGTAAATAGTTGAGGATATTTAAAGTTCACAAATTTTTTGAGAGTTAACATTTGATTTTGAAACACACCTAGGGATATAAATGACTATTAACTCCAATAGATTATGGTAGTTTTTCAAATTTGAAAAGGTCCAACCGTCCAAGTGTAACTTCTTTAGGCCGATTTTAAAGTGGGCCAGATATTAAACCTGAAAATAGTAATATGCGAATGCAGGTGGCCACATCGCAAGAACATAGTAGTTGGGAGGTCCACGAAACAAGAATCTACGACTGTAGTTAGGTCAGACATTTTGGTTAACTCGAGGGCACTTGCTATCCACTGACAACGTGGTGATTAGTTCGGGCTCAGCCTGCAATTACCACCACAGAAATGTCCACCGCGGGAATCGAACGCTCGTCAACGGTGAGGTATATGACAACTCCAACCAATTATCCCAGAACTTGACTTGTATTATGTTGGACTTGGTGCCAGGGAAAAATTGGGTCTGGGACCGTCCCAATGGAGCAAGTCCCACATTTTTATAAGGGAAAATGACCTGAAAAATCCCTAAAGTATTTACCAATACACGATAAGATCCTATAAGTTTTTTCGCTTCTTGTTAGGTCCTAGAAGAATTTTCGTGCCAGAAAAAGAGTCCCACCACCAATTTAAACGGTGGTTTCCGACCAAGTGTACACACGCCCAAGTCATGTGATGTCGAATTAAGGGCAAAATGGTCCCAAAAAAAAAAAACCTCTCTTCTCCAACCCCTCTTTTTCAACCAGTCAAATGAAAACCAGAAAGAAAAATGCATTTAAACTGTAAAACCCCTTTCAATGGTTCCTTCCTTAGAAGATTTAAAGCAAGAATAGGATGCCATTGAGGATGTTGCCAAACGCCTATGCTGGAACGACGTCGCAACAGGCGATAACGGTGACAATGGTGAACCACCGCCGCTGGAGACCGCCGGCGATGATGACGATGTTTCCAACCCAATCCCCACGACATTGTTGAATTAAGGTTTATGATATGGGGATCGGATCAAATTGGAATCAATCTTTTTATATTTATTTAATTTGGGAATAAATCGATCGTTTTTAACCTAAAATGAAGCCTGATAAATTTTTGGATACACAAGCTTTCGATGCTGTTTCTTTCGATGCTAGATTAACTTGTAAGCATTTGAAGATAAAATCCTGGGCATGCCTTGATAATGAATCTGGTATTGGAGGAGGTTCACCCTTCCCAATCCTAAATATTGCTTGCATCTGTTATTCAGTCATGGTTAATTGGGTGCCAGAAACTCTATATACGACAGAGTCACCGAGATAAAATCTTAAATTCAATAAAGAAGATTTGAAGCAAGAACAGGAGACCGCCGGCGATAAAAGGGTAAATACATAGCACTTAAGAACAAATAGAAGGTCGCTTTGCACTTTCCCCCTGCTCCTTGTACAACTTTACAAATTCCTGTCAGTGACTGGGTTTTTTCTTACCTTCAAATTCTTGGAATCCCTTTTCCACTGTCTTTCTTTATAGCAGCCAGTCGCCAATTCCAGTGATTGACTTGCAAGATTTTCCATAACAATCAACAAAGCAAGTAAATGCATGTGAAGATTGGGGCTGTTTCAGAATCAATTTGGGAATAAATCGATTCATCTTTGTTGGTGGTGGTGATGAAGGTGGTTTTTTTTTTTATACCATTTTGCCCTTAATTCGACATCATGTGAATAGGGCGTGTGTACACTTGGCCGGAAACCACCGTTTAAATTGGTGGTGGGACTCTTTTTCTGACACGAAAATTCTTTCAGGACCTAACAAGAAGCGAAAAAACTTATAGGACCTTATCGTGTATTGGTAAATACTTTAGGGATTTTTCAGGTCATTTTCCCTTCTTATAAAGACAATGTTTTTTTAATTATGATATATATATATATATATATATATATATATATATATATATATATATATATATATATATATATATATCTTTTAAATAATTCAAACTCTATGTTATATTTTCTTGAAATCGTGATGGTAATCACATTTCATAACCTTAGCTTCATATTGGAGTCGAAATCATTGGCAAAAAATTGCTTCGGAGTAAAAATTTATTACTTTTTACATTTTTGAGAAAGGAAGTTAAAAGCTAAATAAGGAGCCACAACACATTGAAGGCCAATCAGTTATATAGACCGTAGAGGAGATTGAAAAGAATGAGAGAGAATTAGCAATTAAAAAAGTTGAAGAAGAAATATTTTAAGGAAAGGAGTAGATGGAAATGATACAGTAAAATAGAGAGAAATGAAATTAGTACGGTTGAGATTAGGGATGGCAATTTGACCTGTAATCCGCCGATCCGCCCCATCCCGCCCCATAGAGAAAGAACGGGGCAGATCGCTCCGCCCCGCGAACGGAGCAGATCGGGGCATGGTATTTGTGTCCGCCCCGCCCCGCCCCGCCCCCTCTAGCCCATCCCCAGCCCAGCGCCCCCTGCCGCCAGCCCAGGTTATATTATTATGAAAACCTAATATTCCTCTTTGAAGTCTTTCCTCTTTCTCTCACTCTCTTCTTTCTTCTCCCTCTCTTCAACCCTCTCTTCTTCAAGATTTTTTTCACTCTCTTGTTCTCCTTTGAATCTAATATTTCAAGATTCAAGATTTAATATTTCAAGATTTTTTTCACTCTCTTCAAGATTTCAAGATTTATTATTTCAAGATTCAATTTTTGTTTAGTTTTAGTACTACTTTGCTGTTTTCTTGACCAAATGGAAGAAAAAGATTTGATTTTTGTTTATTTTTAGTACTACTACTTTGGTATTTTCTTGACCAAATGGAAGACAAAGATTCAATTTTTTTGTTTAGTTTTAGTACTACTTTGCTGTTTTTTGACCAAATGGAAGACAAAGTTTCGATTTTTTGTATGTCTTTAGTACTACTTTGCTATTTTCTTGACCAAATGGAAGACAGATTCGATTTTTTGTTTTTTTTAGTACTACTTGCTTTTTTTTTTTTTTACCAAATGGAAGAAAAAGATTTGATTTTTTTTAATCTTTGTAAAATAAGAAGAAAAATGGAAGCTGACATAAAAAAAATGTAAGAATTAAACTTCTTTTGTTGTTTCTTCTGGAATGATAATGAAGATGGACAAATCTGTGCAGCAACAATATAGACAATATGGATAATGATAATTAGAATTAATATGTGAAGCAACAATATGGACAAATCTTCTCTATCAAAACTGAGCTTGGCATCTTTAACTGTTGAATTGATGAAATTACTTTTAAAAAAAAAAAATCATGGGGTAGATCCTCCCAGCACGGGGCAGAAATCTCTTATCCGGGACGGATCACGGGGCGGGGCTGGTATTTGAGATACCCGCCCCGATCTGCCCCATTGCCATCCCTAGTTGAGAGGGAGAGATGATACAGTAAAATAGGAAAGTTGAAATATTAAATCATACAAAATCTAGTTTGGGATTGAGATTGAGACTAAAATCTTAAACTCAAATCCAATCCCAGCGCACCCTTAATAAGAAGGGTAGTGATAATGCCAGAGCAAGAATCCTCCTGCAAGAGCGATTTACGTGCATGTGACAAAATTATCCTTCTAACATATTAACTAAACCTTTTCATTATTTTTTCTATTTTCTCTCCCAATATTTTCTCTCTATCTTGCCCTAATCTTTCTCTCTCCCCTAGATTCTTTCCTTATTTTTCTCTTAATCTCTCGTGATTTTTGTTTCTATATCTGTTGTTTTTTTTTTTTCATTTTTCCTCTCTCTCTCTCTCTCTGTTTTTTTTTCTTCTCTCCATCCCCAAGTGATTTTGTTTTCTTCTCTGTTTTTTATTATTTCTTCTTCTCTCAATTTCCTCAGTGAATAGACCATTTTCTTGGATTGAATCATTCAACAACAATATAAAATCGAAAGCTCAATAAAAATAATAAAATTTACCTCTTTTACCGAAAGTAGTTGAAAATTATATATATATATATATATATATATATATATATATATATATATATATATATATATATATATATATATATACAAGCCCGGCTCCAAGGGTGTCCAAGGTGACATCCGGAACCGGGCCTCACATTTACAGGGGCCCCAAATTTTTTAAAAAATTTCTTAATTTGTATATAATTATTAGTTAAAAAAAATTGAAGATCTTGATGTTTTACAATTTGTTGCTCAAAATCTTTTTTACCATACACCAGTGCCGGTTAATAGGGGATGCGAGTTGAGCGACCGTAGAGGGCCCCCTAAAATCCGGGGCCCCAATTTTTTTTTGTTTATATATATATACTTAGCCTAAAATTCGGGGCCCCAATTTTTTTTTGTTTATGTATATATACTTAGTCTAAAATTTGGGGCCCCAATTTTTTTTTGTTTATATATATATACTTAGCCTAAAATCCAGGGCCCCAGATTTTTTTTCGGCACAGGGCCTCGGATATGTTTGAGACGGGCCTATATATATATATAAATTCAAAGTTAGACAAAAGAGCAAGAAGAGATAATGAAAGAGAAGAAAACAAAATCATTTGGAGATGGAGAGAAGAAAAAAAGGAGAAAAAAAACAGAGAGAGGAAAAAACGAAAAAAAACAACAGATATGGAAACAAAAATTATATGAAAATAGAGATTGAGAGAAAAATAAGGAAAGAATCTAGGGGAGAGAGAAAGATCAGGGCAGGATAGAGAAAAAATATTGGGAGAGAAAATAGAAAAAATAATTAAAAGATTTAGTTAATATGTTAGAGGGGTAATTTTGTCACATGCACGTAAATCGCTCTTGCAGGAGGATTCTTGCTCTGGCATTATCACTACCCTAATAAGAAATGTGGGGATGGACGGCAACTTTCTTCCCTCAATTTTATAATTTTTAAGTTCTTTTTTTAATATTAGCGGGGAGGAGGGGAGAGAGGGATATACTTGTGCCAATTGGAAACATGATAACTTTCGATTTGATCAAAAACCATTTACCAACCAAGTTACTTTTACATTTTTATTTTTATTTCAAGCGATTTCGGTGCGGATAAAGTTTTTATTAGTATTACTATACTAATATAATCTCAATCGATTATTTTTAATTTAACAATTAAAAATAAATTACGAACAATTATTTTAAAACAAATATCAATTTATTTTTAAATTATTCAGAATTAGCTATTAAAATTTAACTTTCGAATCAAATACATTCTAGGACTGAGATTAGCAAAGTGTTAACAGAAACCAAATTCCACTCCCTTTTGTTCGTGGATCTTAGATGAAGTTGAGACTGTCATGTGGTTCATTTTTTATTATTTTGGGGAAAAAAATATGTGTGATTTTTTTTATTTTTTATTTTTAAATGAAGTTTAGTTATTCAGAAATAAGAAAAATAAAAATAAAATCTTACAATATTCATTTCTCATGACTCATCATTTGCAACTGTTACTAATTTATGCTTCGCGTTTTTTTTTTTTTGTCTTCTAACTAACATCTACTAACAACTTTTCCTTTTTGAAATTTTCACTATCAATCCCCGATGGAAGAACTATGAAATTGGAAAAAAATAGGCTAAATATTCATTATCACATGAGATATTCACTTTATCATAACGAGTTCAAATACTAAAATGATTGTCGGTGCTGTCAGACTCATAAATCGCACTTACGAATGGGCTCAAAATTTGACATTCTTTGTGTATTGTTTTCTCCGAGAATAAATGATGAATGAGTTAAAAAGTGATGATAATGTCATAAAAATTGTTCTACTATAAAGAATTTTAAGACGCAATTACTAATAAAATTGCGGGCAAAAGGCGCCAGGCACACCTAAACTATTCCCGATTCTCTATTTTAACAACTAAATTACAATTTGTAGTTTTTTTACACTCGAATTACCCAAAACTATCCAAACTAGCACAACCATCCACTTTGGCCGTTATCTAGTAACATAATAGTATCATGTGAGAAATATGTGACTTTTTGAAGGGGTATTTTCGTCCAATTTTCAAGGGGATAATGGCTTTATTTTGGTATTAGATAACTTAACTGGGATTGTAGATGTTTTGAAGCTGTTGAACAGCTTTATATTCCATCTGTTGCCTTTTGCTTATTGAAATTGATACAAAATACACTATTGCATCTTTGAACTATTATATTAATCTTTTGAAAAAAATTATATGTGCACTTTTTATAGGTTTAATACATGTGGAATATATCAAATATTTAATAATCATTTGTTTGCATTTGTCCATTCTTGTAGTAATATTTCATATGCATGAAAACTATTAGTTAAATTTAGCCAAAACTAAGAAGAAATGCTATTCATAAGCAATAAATGCATACAATATAACCAATCATTTATCCCATTGAAAATTGGACGAAAATACCCCTTAAACTAGCACAATGTTTCTCGCATGATACTATTCCATTATTAGATAACGGCCAAAGTGGATGGTTGTGCTAGTTTGGATAGCTTTAGGTAATTCGAGTGTTAAAAAACCACAAATAGTAGTTTAGTTGTTAAAATAGAGAATCGAAAATAGTTTAAGTGTGCCTAGTACTTTTTGCCCTAAAATTGCTTAATATGTATCAATATTATTAGATTAGTAAAGGTTCATAGATTTTGATTTAGAAGGTGTGAAGACTTATTATTTATTTTTTGTATATTAAAAAAAATCAAAAGCAAAGAACTTGCCCTTATTAGGGCCAAATAGGTGTAATTGTAAAATGAAAAAATTCCCCTGTTTAAGGTTGGTTTTATGAAACTATAAATCTACTAAACCATCTAAATAAAATGGAAAATATGTAAACAATTATTATTTTTGTAATGGATGTATTAGTATAATTATGAGAATCAAGTCCGTCACAATCATTTTGAAGGTTTTCTGGTAAAATTTAAAGTAATGCCCTATATAACAAAAAAGGAGCTTTTATAAACATATAACAAAAAAAATCATTATAATTGTAATATAGTTTTGTTTCTCAACATATACTCAAAAGTTAGGGAGTATTGAGAAGATGAAGAAATTAATATTATTTGACTAATCTTAGCCAAGTGAAAAGATGGGGCAATAAAATTGGCGTGGTAAATGGAGGAAATAATTAAGTAAATAAAATGAATCTTCGGATTTGATTATGATTTAGTTGAAAAAATATTATAAATCAACATATTAATAATCGATTATTGAGCCCGAGGCCCAAAACTAAAAATATTATATATATATATATATATATATATATATATGAATTTGGAGCCAGAAGTAATGAAACCCTTGCGGTCGAGTACCTTGCACTACCTATTATTATTAGCCGCCTCTGATTAGAATAATTTAAAAGTAAAAACTATTTTCATCTCATTTTAAAGAACGTACAAGGTATAACGAATACTTGGGGGAGTACAATGAAATCTCGATTGGCGTTGGCGGCCAGATTACATGAGGGAGCACGAACCCAAAAGAGCAACCAAACCGTAGACGAAACCAATCACCCATTTTGAAAAGGGATAATTTTGATATGGATTAGCCCCATTAGATGATCGTCCCCTTTATTTTATGCTGACTGCGACTTGATTTGTGGTGCATAATTGACCATATCACCACATAAGAAAGAGAACTTTATAATGATGTGGTCAGTTCTGAATCACAATGCCCACATTAATCTACTTCATATCAGAATTTTTCTTTCAAAAGTCATCATTCAAGTTGGGTCCCACCAAATTATAAAAACACCCCAACTCCGCCGTGACTACAATCTGTTCATATATCCTGACATTTTTATTTTTTTTACATTTGTTACAATTTTTTAAACAATTGTTATATTTTATATATCACATTTATTCTCTCATGATTATTATATATCATAAGATATGTAACACTTATTTTACGCAATAAATTTTATAAAATTATAATATCTATTCTCTTAAGAAAAATTTAAACAGTCCAATTTTTATTCGATAATAAAAAATTTCAATATTACTGAATTTTTAATTTTTAAAGTCGTATAGCCCAACTAAATAAGTCACTCTAGTATAAAATTGTTCTGGTAGAATTAGTTTCACGATCCTCTCACATTAGTTGGGACGGTCTAAGCGGGTCTAACTTGAAATTTTCCCCAACTAAACCAAGACTCGGGGGTTTCGTAAATTGTACTTCCGTGGACTCCTTCCTTCCTACACTATGTTCCCCCCCCTCATGCAGACAAAATGATATTTATAGAACCAAAAAGAAAAGAAAAAACTTCTTTCAACTTTTCCTATTTTGGATGATTCTTTCATATTTTTTTTTCAGTTGTATATTCTTGAAAAATTAATAGTAGCATTTAAGTGAAGAAATTGAAATAAATCTTTTTTCGCTGTTCTTCCCCAATCTTCTTTAATTGAAAAAAGAAAGAAAATACTAATAAAAAACTGGTCGAAGTTTCTAAGCTTCTCTTACAAGGACTTTCTCTCTGTCTCTCCCTTCCAAGACTTCCTGTTGGCTTTGGTGATTTCTTTGGTATGGTTGATGAATAATCTTTTTTTTTTCGGGGGGGATTTCATTGAATGCAAATCTTCTTCTTTATTTGGAGTTGGTTATATTATATACTTGTGCCCATTTCCATTTTAATGATGTTGATGGATTCCTGGACATTTTTTTTTTTCCTTTTTAATGGGTTCGTCTTTTACTTAACTTTGTTCCAGTTCTTGCATTTTATGTTTGACTTGTTTTGTTAAGGTGCTTTTATGAATTTATGCTTATGTTTCTGAAATTAGATTCTAAAGGTGTTAGCTTTTTCTCGTTTCCTAGGGAAAAATAACTGGATTTTGAGGAGGTTTTAAGGGTTTTTTTTTTAGTTCCATTGTGTTTTATTTTTATTTGTATAAGTTCGTGTTTGGCGCGATGGTCATGTGTTTACTTGCTATCCGCTAGGTCATATGTTCGAACCCCGTAAATAGTCTCTTTATGAAGAAATAAGGGTAAGACTATATACATCGAGACCTTTCCCCATACCATACCCTGCTGATGCGGGAGTCTTTTGCATTGAGTACGACCTTTTATTGTGTTCAGGCTAAACATAATTGAGTACCCTAGTAGGAAATTAGCATCCTTAGAAAGATGGGATTGTGTCAAAATTCCCAAATTTTATTTTGGATTTGTGGACATTACGGTAAAAGTGTTAAGTGTTAGTGATAAAAATCCATGTAAGAGTGCTTTAAGTTTGAAACTATACATATAAGTTTCTTTTAAGGTGCTACTGTTTTGCTTCATTTTAATCCTCTACTATACTGCCTTTGTATCCTCAGATGATTATACAATTGGGTCTAGCTGCATAGTCTTGTGTTTTGAAATGAAATGTCTTGAATTATTTTGTCAGAGTAGTCGTGACTCGTGAGTCCTAAATCTGAAATTTTTTGTTCCATTCCGAGATGGGAAACTATCCAACTAGTAGTACTTAAGGCTGATGTGCAAAAATGAAGTCTTTGATTCGGCTCCTAAAGTGGATGATTAAAGGACAATTTTGTTTCCAGTGCTTGTAGAAGTTGAATCCAAAGCTTTCGTTTATATTAACACAGTAATACCTCAATGATGTTATCTACTTTGCTTTTCTGACCTACATGATTTAAAGATTTTCACAGAGATGTTATTTCTTTAATATGTGCACCTCATGATAATAATAGTTTGACTTGTGAATATGACATGTTGGGTCCATAATATTTTTGTGTTTCAGTGTGAAAAATGGAAATAAAGCTGGAGTTTTTTTCCCTATTGTCTCCAGGCATTTTTTTCAGTACTGTTAAGGTGCAATCGCTAGCAACTTTTACATGAAGAACTCTTTATCCTCGTAGCGTTATAAAGGAATATAGGTTCATCTTCATGCATGAGCTGGAGTTATGAAATACCAGATGGACAAGTTTGTAAGGTTTGTTTTTTGTGATCCACAATACTTCATAGATATTTTGTTGGATTTGAGAGTGGTTTCTTTCCTTTGGTACATGGTACTTAAAAAGAGAGCATGAATGAAGTTTTGAAGATTGATTCCTTCGTGAATATTGACAGGTCTGTATCGAGATTGAGTATGGGAAGACCAAGAATTTTTATCTGTGAAACGTAGTAGGGTAAGAGTATAAAGAATAAGAAAGAAAAATTTGTAACTGTTCAGAATAATGGTAGTTGCTAGTGCTAGAGACTAATAGGATCGTATATTAGAAGTTTACATCGACAAGAACTATTGCCAATCAAGAGTTTCTGGTCAGATGTAATTTTTCATTGTGAACAAGTTTGTATTAAGTTTATCTTCCAATTCATTGACTAATTTGGTTATACAGGTTCCAGGATTGGAAATCTGAAAAGAGTTCTGATGGTGGATATGCTAGTGAAGGAAGAATTCATTCTGGAAAATTCAGAAGAACCCTAAACTCAGTTTCCGATATCTTTCATGGAGGACTGGAAAGTGGTTATGGAAGGATCAAAAGCTTAAAAGAATCACTGAAATCCTTCTCATTAACTAACCTGCTGTCCAGTAACTTGGGTCATGGGAAAAAGGTTCTTGATCCACAAGGCAAATTCCTTCAAAAGTGGAATAAAATCTTTGTGCTATCATGCATTGTTGCTGTCTCTTTGGACCCGTTGTTCTTTTATATTCCAATCATTGACAATGATAATAAATGCCTTACTCTAGACCGAAAGTTGGAGGCCACAGCTAGCGTGTTACGTTCATTTACCGACATATTTTACCTTATTCATATCATCTTTCAATTTCGAACGGGTTTCATTGCCCCTTCTTCACGTGTGTTTGGAAGAGGTGTTCTAGTTGAAGATTCTTGGGCAATAGCAAAGCGCTACTTGTCATCCTACTTCTTGATTGACATTCTCGCCGTACTCCCACTGCCGCAGGTAAGAGAGGTCACATGGGCTCAACTGTAGTTAATAGAACTGATATTAGAATTATAGAACGAGTAAAAGTTTCCTGAACATTCATTGCTTGCATGAGAGCATGCAGGTTAATGGTTTCATTATGTCTTTCTTGTTGCTTTGGATTCTTAGTTTTATATATCAAACACGAGTGTTAATGAAGATGGAATGTACACAAATAATCTTCTGCGGATAATTTTGCTATAATTGAACTTCACATGGAATTAATTGAAAGTTTCCTATTTCACAGTAAAAAGAAATGGATTTCTCTATTTTCTTGTAGTTGGTAATAAGTGGCCCACTTCATTTGCTGCTATATAATTTCTAGAGTGGTATTTTGAATCTATGTTTTGAAATACTTCGAGTTATCTGGATGGAGTCTAACCTTGTTGTAACCTTCACAGGCTGTAATCTTGATTGTCATCCCTATGATGAGAGGTGCAAGATCTTTGAACACAAAAAATATATTAAAGTTTGTTGTGTTCTTCCAATATATACCACGGGTTCTTCGAGTTTATCCTTTGTATAAAGAAGTGACCAGAACTTCTGGCATACTAACTGAAACAGCATGGGCTGGAGCAGCATTTAATCTCTTCCTGTATATGCTTGCCAGTCATGTAAGTATTGTTAGTAACTATTTATTTGTAGACCAATAACCTGTTCTCTTTTTCCTTAAAATTACTGGGGTGGTTCTTCAAGTTCTGTCTAGCTCATATTTTCTTTGTGCTAGAAGATTTGGTTTTTCAGTTATAACTATTTCTTCTTAAAAAATATATCATCTATGCACGTCTATGTATACTGTTTCCTGATTAGTATTTAATGAGGAAAAGATCATAAGATGATCATCCCCACCCCCCCCCACCCCGGGCCGCTTGTAGAAATTTGTCCTACTTCATTTTGTGTATTTTTCAATATAGTTTCCATGGGTCTTTTCTTTATGAGTTGATTTGTCTATCCCTGTAGGTACTGGGAGCCTTTTGGTACTTATTCTCTATAGAACGTGAAACTACATGCTGGAGAAGGGCTTGTGGCAATCAGACTGCTTGCCTTCATGCTTCGGTGTATTGTCGTGGTGATCACACAGGATTCAAGGCATTACTCAACAGCTCCTGTCCGATTCAAACTCCAGATACTGAACTTTTTGATTTTGGGATATTTCTTGATGCCCTTCAGTCTGGTGTAGTGGAATCAACAGATTTTCCTCAGAAGTTCTTTTACTGTTTCTGGTGGGGCCTTCAAAATTTGAGGTAATCATAGACGATTTTCCTCACTACAGTGAAATATTTATCATCATACCTATTGTTGAATTCTCATCATTGTTAATTGAAAGATTTCTTTCTTTATCTAGTATAAAGATGTTCTTTTTCAATGTTTATGCTATCTTTTTCTTTTTCCAGCTAATTTAGGCTTAATCATTTTTTTCCTATTTGTGGTTGCCCTCGGAAGAAAAAAGTGACTTTCTTTCTCTCATGGGCACTCAATCAGTTAGATGTACTTTTTTTTTGGTACGCATAACCTACTTGCTACATGTCACTATTCTTTTTGGCATTTCCGAAGGCATTTACTTCGTTGAGAGAACCACTCTGTAGCTTTTAGTCTCTTCCCCAGTATTTGGAAGTTTTAAGGAAACTGTCTAAAGTATTTTCTTACGATAATGAAGATCCAAATAGAAAACTGTTTTGTATTCTCAGTGGAAAATATGCTGATAAAACAACTGTAGAAGAAATGTTGCATTTTAGATTGTTAGCTTTTCGAGGTTTCCCTAATGTTCATCTTTGCTTTATGTGGAGTTTGTGTGGTATTTTCATTTTATTTTCTCTTACCATAGCTTCATATTAGATTGTCGCCTTGTTAGGGGTTGCAGAATTCATTATCTAACTCATCTAGAAGCTTTTCTTGCTTGAATTCTGTATTGAGTTTAACAATATGCGGCATTTACTTTTGCATGATGTTGCTGCTGTTGTGCACGTATTCTAATTTTACCAACTTTATCTGCTGTTTTTTACATTATCTGAGCTAGTATTACATATTTATTTCTTTTGATTTGTGCAGTTCTCTTGGTCAGAATCTCAAAACAAGTACTTTTTTCTGGGAAATCTGCTTTGCTGTTTTCATTTCTATTGCCGGGCTGGTGTTATTTTCATTTCTCATTGGAAATATGCAGGTGGGGTTAACTATCTCACGTTAGTTGTTTAAGACTTTTTATGAGGTATGGGATGCGTGTACTAGATCGAAAAACACTTTAATTAGTATTTTTATTAGTTGGCATACTGTCGAGTGTTGATGTTGCTTGGTGGGAGTTCAATTAGAAATGGTTTTTCCTTCTCACTCCGAGTTCCAATACAAAATTTTCACTTTTGGTCCCACATCTCTTCTCCGACTAATCCACTTTTGCAAAGCTCGAGAAAAATGTTCTCAAACAAAAACTATATCCAAATACTTTTTAGTTGAACAAGACTTTAGTTTATGGTGGCTAAAGAAAGCTCTGGTCTAAGTTCTCTTTAATGTGCAATTCCTCAACTTACGAAATAAGGTACTGGGAGCCGGGACTTGTTGAGATATAGGGCAGGATTAACAAGAAATTATCTAAAAGCTTCAGTTGCTTATTTACTTGTGGTTCGTCCTCCCCCCCTCACAAACGCTCTAAGTTCTTTACATTCTTGTGTCTCACCAGACATATCTGCAGTCTACTACATTAAGATTAGAGGAAATGAGGGTGAAAAGACGGGATGCAGAGCAGTGGATGTCCCATCGCCTGCTCCCTGATAATTTAAGGGAGCGGATCAGGCGGTATGAACAATACAGATGGCAGGAAACTCGAGGTGTTGATGAGGAGAACCTGATCCAAAACCTCCCCAAAGACCTCAGAAGAGATATAAAGCGACATCTTTGTCTTGCTCTGCTGATGAGAGTGAGTACTTTTTGTTCATTTTCAAAACATGGTACAATTTGGAAATCAGCATCTAGAATAAATTTATCTCAAATATTCAATAAATAAAAATTACTCTGAATATCTGAAATTGGACTCTTGTTTATCTTTTGCAATAGCTTTTGTTCCTTTTTGTGCTGTTATGACATTTGATTTTTATGTAATTCTTCTCCTTAAATTATCATATTTAAGGTGCCAATGTTTGAAAAGATGGACGAACAACTTTTGGATGCGTTATGTGACCGTCTTAAGCCAGTGCTATACACTGAAGAAAGCTACATTGTAAGAGAGGGTGATCCAGTTGACGAGATGATCTTTATTATGCGTGGCAAACTTTTGACAGTGACAACAAATGGAGGAAGGACAGGATTCTTCAACTCCGAAAATCTAAAAGCTGGCGATTTTTGTGGAGAAGAGCTCCTCACTTGGGCCTTGGATCCCCATACATCATCAAATCTTCCGATCTCGACCAGAACAGTTCGAGTTCTCTCAGAAGTTGAAGCATTTGCATTAGTAGCAGATGACTTGAAATTCGTGGCCTCTCAGTTCCGACGACTCCACAGCAAGCAACTCCGTCACACGTTTAGATTCTACTCGCAGCAATGGAGGACTTGGGCCGCTACTTTCATACAAGCAGCATGGAGACGCTATTGCAGAAAGAAGTTAGAAGAATCTCTTAAAGAGGAAGAAGGCAGATTGCAAAGTGCATTGGCGACGGGTGGCGGGTCTTCACCGAGTTTGGGAGCCACCATTTACGCTTCGCGGTTTGCTGCTAATGTGCTTCGTGCTATACGGAAGAATGGTACGAGGAAAGGAAGGATGAGTGAGAGAGTATCACCAATAATGCCTCAAAAACCAGCAGAACCTGATTTTACTGCTGAAGATAATTAAGTTAGTTTAGGTTTTATTGTTTTGGGCAATTGTATTATTTGATGTTTTTTGGGGTCAAGGATGTGTATATTATCTTGTACATGTAAACCTTTCCACTTTTTCTTCAATGCAATGATAATTTACCATGGGAAAATTCTGATATAGACCTGAGCTATATGTGGGGTTGTGGACCACTTGGTCCAGAATTAACCACATCACCTCTTTTGATTAAATCTTATAAGGCCCCACCTGTTTTTATTATTTTAATCAAAACTGTGATGTGACTGAATGTGGACCAAGTGGTCAGTGGCCCAGGTCCACGACAGAATCAATCTTTACCCTGACCCATGGTGACCGGAGCTGAACCATCCAAACTTTTTTTCACCCAAAAAAAAAAAAAAAAATTGATAGTTTAGTTTCCACTTTGCCTTAGAAAAAAATGTATGCCTACAGGAGTTTCCAAAAGAATGAGGGTTGTAGAAGGGCGGGTATGTTTGCAGAAATTCTTTGTCAAAGTGTTATTAAAACTTTTTAATCGAATTAGTTGAATCAAATATTCAAATATATAAACAAAGAAGAGTTAATAACTATTTATAGCACTAAACTATTTACGAATTTTTCTTTATAGTACTAAACTATTTTTTTTTTATCTAAATATGTCACTCAACTATTTACGTTTATCAAAAAATATACAACCACCCATTTTTTGGGTGTTTTCGGCCGATGATGTCACGTGAGTTGCTTGAACATGAACAACGGCGAAAAGGAAAAGAAATATTGGAAAGCGTCGGGCGATAAGCTGCTTAATTTGTTGTTGCGAGGGCAAAGCGAGTGCTGCCAAATTAGCGATTATGGCCCGACGTTTCCAATATTTCTTTTCCTTTTCGCCTTTGTTCATGTTCTGAAGCAACTCACGTGACATCGCTGGCCGGAAAACACCCAAAAAATAGGTGGTTGTATATTTTTTGATAAACGTAAATAGTTGAGTGACATATTTAGATAAAAAAATAGTTTAGTACTATAAAGAGAAATTTGTAAATAGTTTAGTGTTATAAATAGCTATTAACTCAAACAAAGAAATAAGGATAAGGGTCGCATATAAAATATGTCAAGTAGACAATTAATTTTGGGAAAATTTAAAATAATAATGTGAAAATACAATTTCAGACGGAGAGAGTATTTTTTTAAGTGGCAAAAATTAACTTTATATTGTGTCAATCTAGAAAGAAAAAAAGAGAGTTCAATTTACATTTATTCATATAAGTTAAACAATTTTCCTAAAAGAAAATATAAAATAACATATATCATTAATTTTGCAAAAAAAATTTGAATATGCAAGAATCTTCTTCTCTCTCTTTTTTTTTTTTTTTTAAATGTTTACATTAAAAAGTTAACTTTTTTACGTTTACCGAAAAAAGCAACCCAACCAAGATACGCTCGCTAACTTTTTCTGACTTTTCTTTAGTTGTCGTTTCACTGCCGTTCCATATTCTTTTGTTTCTCCATACCTCACACTTCTCCTGAATCTCCTTCTACTATGTTCCCCACTCCCTCTGCCCTCAGTCACCATCTACCTCCTACCATTTTTTCTATGTCAACCTTCACCGCTGCTCTACTTTTTAGGCAACCTCAATTTATTCTTCTTCCCTCATCTCTCTTTCATGGATCGACCTCATCGTCACTCACTTTATTCTTCTATTCTCTTCCTCCTCATTTCTTCGGCTAAATATGTCATAAATTCAGCCATTTTTAATCATTTCCTGTCTTCTCTCGCTTTCAGGATTCAAATAGCCTAAAAAATAGATTGGACTTGTGAAAAGAAAATGAAAAATTGTGTTCTACAAAAAAAATACTTTATAAGTTATTGTATCAGTCAACGGTGCTCGTTGAATGTAAATTACACTGCTATAGACTGCGAGGAAACACGAAAAAGGGAAAAATACTATTTCTTAGTGCCCTTCCATATACATTTTCTTGGAGATAGAGTTATAAAAAACCGTTCCTCTATAGCATGGAAGATTAAGTTGCTACTCATTGGTCATGCATATAAGAGTTAGTGAGGAGCAGATTCTAGATTTTCAAATCCTCTATAGGAATGGATAATCACTATTACTACAGCAAAATAACGTAGAATGAATCGTATCTTTTCATCCAAAATCACAGAATCAACATTCATTAAATCGTCAGGTTTTTGGGCATTGAAAGTGTTCCATAATCTGATCACTCGAAATAATATTCTCTTTTCTTGTTTGACTTTTCCAAGTTCATTGAGATGCACATACTGATTTCCCCATAATGTTTGTTTTGGTGGTATATTTTGTTTTTTATTTGGTGAGAATTCTTGGCTGATTTTGTATTATATGGTTTGTGATCTTCTGTTATGAGTTTCCACTTGACCTTTCATATGCCTGAATGAATGATAGTAAATGGTTGATTAAATTAGAATGACAAAAAACTGGAAACCACAATAAAATGTAACCTATGTTTGATTCATATTCTTAAAATTCCTATAAGTGTCTTTTCAAATCTCCGTCTAGAGTTATAAAATTTCAGATTGCTCAATAGTTTGTTGTAGTTGTTTTCTATAACTAACGGAAAAAAAAATATGTAGTTTAAGCTAAAGTGGATTATATATATTGCATAATACAATTGTGTACATCATTATTTAAGATTCATTATTTCTTCATCAGTTACAAATTTTTAGATTCATGAATGTCATTCATGTAGTGTAGTTATGTTAATATTAATTGTTGAAAAAATCAAGAGTCTTTTAATGTTAGATTTTATCTTCATAGCTATTTAGTTACAAACTTTTAGATTCATGAATGTCATTCATTCATGTAGTGTAGTTATGTTAATATTAATTGTTGAAGAAATCAAGAATCTTTTAAGTTTACATTTTTTCTTGATAACTATTTAGTTACAAACATTATAACTAATTATAGTTCAAACTTTTCCAAATCCATATAACATTAATACATGAATTATAATTTATAATTAAGTCTGTTAGAATTCCATTGTATGAATGAGAACTCCAAAAGTCACTCGAAATCAAGGTTGTCAAGATCACAAATTTGACTAGGAACGGAAGGGGTCTAAAAAATCGTAAACACGAGGATCGTAGCACGGATCGGAAGATCCGACAAAACTATTAAAATAATATTTCATAATATTTATGTCAATAAGACATCATTTTATATGCAATTGAGCCAAAAAAAAAAAAAATATATAACAATACTTAAACGAGAAAAAATAAGAATACCAATAGAACTAACAAACTGAAATTAAATCACACACTAACAAGTGATAAACTTCGGAAGCAAACCAACAATGCATAAAGTCTTTTACTCCAACAAATTTCATAACAACAATTCTATCTTTCTAATGTTCTAATCTAGCAAACCATTCAAGGCGTTATTATTATCCTCCATGTACTCTCCACCTCCACTCACATCGATGATGAGCAATAAAGCTGTGTGTTTGAGACTTGAGAGAGTTGAATACAAGTGGGTGTTTTTTTATTTGAGATAACCCGTTACCGACCCAGTTGAAAAGAGGCAGGATTAAATCGACAACGAAGCGCAGCTCATGCGGTTAGACGCTTCACTTCCAACCGGTAGGTCGGGAGTTCGAGTCATGTTGGAGGGGAAGTAGGGAACCACTATTAATCCTCCTTTAATAAAAAATTAAAAAAAGGCAAGATTGAATCGCATCGGATTGTGCGATTCTACGATTTTACGATCTAGATCGACGATCCTCTACGATTCAATCCTCTAACAATTTTTAGTACGATATAACTCGATTTATACCCTTAGGATCGTAGAATCGTACGATTTTACGATCCAACTCGCGATTTTGACAACCTTGAGTCGAAACATCATAACTAATTATAGTTCAAACATTTTCAATTCCAATTAACATTAATAAATGAGTTATAATTTATAATTAAGTCGTTTAGAATTTCCTTACATGAATAAGAACTCCAAAAGTCACTTGAAACATAATAATTAATTATAGTTCAAACTTTTCCAATTCCAATTTACATTAATACATGAGTTATGTCATTAGTTGTATGTTTTTCTAATGCTATAATACTCTTTCTTTATAGTTTGTGGGTGTATATATAGCTAAAATTTCTTACTTCATATTTTATCTCAATATCAATTTAAGATTTTAGCTTAAGTTATTAGCTAATGGAGCACAACATCTTTTGCATTTTAGAGAAATCAATGTTTACATTGCCACATAAATAAGCTTTCCATTGGACCATTAATCTATAGAATGTCAAATGTCATCACCACAACCTTCTACCCCAACTTGACCTAACTTTATATATTATAGATTTGAGTATCAATTTCGTAACTATTGGTTAGTTAGTTTTAGTTCTGTAACAATTTTATATTTGAAATTTTAGTCTCAGCATCACAAATCGTGGAGTTAAAATTTCTGACATAAAATTGTTACGGAACTGAATTTGGATTTAGAAAATAGTTAAAAGGACCAATTTTTGGTATTTTCTCTAATTGTTTTTCCTTTTCTTTTCTGAAACTATTTTTTTTAACATTTCTTATGGGTAAACTTTCTGAAACTATCTTGTAACCTTAGCTTATGTTTCATCTTTAAATTATAGTTCTGCTTCTTTTGTCAGGAAGTTTCAGCTAGAAATCTTGGTTCCCAGATTTGCTCCATTTATTACTGGATCCATTTTTTAACAGAAGTGTTTTTAGATTCTTCATCCCTCTTCCGAAACATATACAAGTATCAATTTTCAACGTTGTTTTTTAACATTACGCTTATTATGGAGAGAAAGTCAATATGTTAGTGTTTGGAATGAACGAAATAATTTTAATAATATAATAATAAAAAAAGTCTCATCTCTTATTCTCATTTATTTAATCTATATACTAAACTACTTTTATTTAAAAAAATGAGGGAGTAATGTTTATCTTTTTTTTTAAACTTCTTGACAACAAAAGCTGGTTGGTCTTGCGACAAAAAATAATATTGCCCCCTCAAAGTGCAAATGCTGGCTCTGCCTTGCTTTTATCTATTGTTAGCTGAAGCCATAAGGTTATCGAACACTTGCACCATGTTTTCTTCCAACATTTATGGGATACCCTCATACCATCAATTTGTTCTTTTATTCTTAACTTCTTTAAGGGAGAACCTTTGAGTGAAAACATTAATGCAACCTTCCTTTGTCTTATTCCGAAAGTAGTAAACCCTGAATCTGTGGGACAACTTCGTCCTATTAGCTTGTGCAACACTTTATACAAGCTCATCTAAAAAATCATGATTAATAGAATCAGACCCTTCCTCCATTCTATCATTTCTCCTTACCAAAGCAGCTTCATCCCGGATAGAAGATGCGCTGATAATGTTGTTGTTGTCCAGGACGCCATCTACTCCATAGAAAAAAATGACCTCGAAACAGGGAGCCATAGCTATTAAAATTGATCTAGAGAAAGCTTTCGACCTCCTGGAATGAGATTTTGTTAAAGAATCATTGGTGTTCTTCCAATTCCCTGCTTCCGTTATCAAACTTATTATGACATGTGTATGCTCGCACAAGATGACCATTCTTTTTAATGGTGAGCCTTCAGATTGGTTCTACCTTTCGAGAGGTATCAGGCAATGTGACCCCTATAACCCTACATCTTCGTCATCTATATGGAATACCTCTCTCTTAGCATCGAAAAATCGGTCGGGCAAAAACTCTGGAAGCCTATCAAAATAGGAAAACAGGGTCCTTCTATCTCTCACTCTCTCTTTGCAAATGATGTAATTCTCTTTAGTATGGCATACAATCATTCCATCACCGAGATCAGAAGAGTCCATGATGACTTCAGTCTTAGGTCGGGGCAAAATATTAACCTTTCCAAATCTAATTTCACTACCTCTGCCAACTTATCCCATGTCAGACTCCAAGAGATTGAAAGCCTTCTCCAAATTAAACATACTATGAACTTGGGCAAATACCTCGGCTTCCCTATTTTTTAGTGTAGACCCAAGAACTCAGACTTCCAATTCATCCTAGACAAGGTGAGACAAAAACTTTCGGGTTGGAAAGCCAACATGTTGTCTATTGCGGGAAGACGAACTATCATTCAATCCTCGTCAACTTGTCCTATTACTCTCAATGTTTACCTATCCCATCATCTATTTGTGATAAGATAGATAAAGAAAACCGTTCATTTCTCTAGGGAAGCTCACATTCTTCTAAACATAAGCTTTATCTGGTTAAATGGGACAAGGTAGCGAGGTCGAATAAGTTAGGAGGTTTGGGGATCAGAAAAACGAGGCATGTCAACCGAGTTGGTCTCGCCAAACTTTACTGGAGATTGAATAAATCAAATTCTGATACTTGGGCAATTGTGCTAAAAAAATAAATACATTAAGAATGATTTTGAGGCTTTGATTCAAATCAAGAAGGGTCAGGGCTCCATCAATCTAAAGGCTCTTAGAATAGGTATAGATTTTTTCCATGAGTCATCTGCTTGGACTCCGGTAAGTGGGGATATTATCAGGACCTGGCATGATGATTGGACTAGATTGGGGCCACTGAGAAATATCATTGAGGGCCCTTTGAACAAAAGAGAGGATGAGGAGAAGATCAGGACCATTTTTTGTAATACTGGCGGTTGGAATTTGCAAAACATGTCATTCGACTTCCCCGTACATATCTTCGACCGCATTAGAGCGGTCCCCGGACCTGGCCGTGAGGATTTACCAGTATCGTAGAAAATGGAAAAACTCGACGGATGTAGAGTTTAATTCCAAGCAAGCTCATCTAACGATCCATAGCCGGGAAGAGGATACGACGATCCAAAAAAGACTGGGAATGGATTTGGTCTACACACTGCAACCAGAGGATTAAAATGTTCCTCTGGCTCAGTTACCACAACCGACTAGCGACGTCAGAACATCTCTTTAGGAAGCATATCCTACCCCTTCCAACTTGCCTTCAATGTGGTGTCCATCCAAAGACGGTTGAACATTTGTTACGATATTGCGATAAGGCACAAAAGCTTTGGCTTGAATTGAAGATCTACCAATTTATCAGGGGTGCACAAGGATTGGAGTTCGATTTATGGATACAAAAATGTTCTGGATCGAAGGTTACTTCTCCTTTTAATAATGTACCGTGGGGAACTATCTTCTCTTATGAATGCTGAGCTTTATGGAATCTAAGGAATCAGAATCTCTTCTCCCCTGAAAAATCATGCATGGAACCTCTCAAAGACACAATCGATAGATTGATTGAGTTTTACGCCTTGGGTAGAGGAGATAGGATTTCGCATCGGACTTTACAGATTAAAGTATCATGGTGTAAGCCGCTAGTAGGATGGAGTAAACTTAATGTAGATGGATCCTCCATTGGTAATCCGGTGGCCTGATTAGAAAAAATAATGAGGATTGGGTAGTGGGTTTCTACAAGAACCTCAGTATCTGCACCAATAATGTTGCTGAGCTATGGGCACTTAAAGACGGATTGAAATTGGCTATCAACATAAATATCCAGAAGCTAGCTATTGAATTAGATGTTAAAGTGGTGATTGATCTTGTACTTAATGCTGATGTAACTACTCACTCTTTATCTCCTCTTATTTCCGATTGCAAGGAACTACTCAGCCTCATCCCGGAGACTAGCATCTCACATGCTTACCGGGAGGCAAACGCCTGCGCAGTTAGCCTTGACAAAGCTGGAGGACTCTCATCCTCCTCCGATTTTGTTATTTTTCACTCTTTACCCCCTCTTGTCAGTCACCTAGTGGCGGGGGATGCATGTAGGGCTCTTTTTACTAGGTCTATTAGGGATACCCAAATCCATATCCAATATGTTAGCCAAATAGTGGCTGGGCATGGAGGTTGGATTTTTCAGGATAGGCCTTGTTGTAATAACTTTATTCCCTACCCTACGGACTAGTGAGTTCATTTATATATTATCTTATTTTACCAAAACAAATAAGGTTATCGAACAACAAATCTCTCACTAGATAAATCACTCGAGAAAGCAAATAATAACATTTTAATCTGACAATGGAAGATGGAATAAACCACCTATTATTTGAGATTTTCAATTCTAACCAAGGATTATACATCAAATCCCAATAACTCAATAAACATATTATTCTAGTAGTTAAGTAGTTATCTGAATCTCCATTTCCGTATTCTTCCAACTATCTGGGTTTGAACTGTTTGCCTCCAATAACCAGTATGAAACCACTCCAGATGATTAGTAAGAAAAAAAAAGCATCTGCTAATGCTTAAATTCAATTATCCGGCTGCTCGACTGGGACATTGCGGAGGCAGCTGACTTCCCTCTTAACAAAAGATGGCAAGGCAAATGCAGCTCTGTGCATCTGCAAAACAACCAGTAAGAGAGTGAGTCGAGAATTCATATGAAAGTGGCTAGTTATATCAAAGGACATATTTTCCCCCCTTTCCCCCCGAGGAAATCCTAGTGTGTATATGTATTAGTATTATACAAAAGAACACTTTAACTTTTTTTTAAAGTAGTAGTGATATGACCCCCACAATATAACTCACCTACTTCAGCCATGAATAAACAAGTCACCTAATTTGGTTTTACCCCCTCTTGAAACATGTCTTTTTAGTCTCTCCATCTCTTTCCAAAATATAGGTCATTTTCCAACTTTTTAAGTATATATTTCTAAAACTACCCTAACTA
This sequence comes from Vinca minor, assembly GCA_026122235.1. Lineage (NCBI taxonomy): Eukaryota > Viridiplantae > Streptophyta > Magnoliopsida > Gentianales > Apocynaceae > Vinca > Vinca minor. The sequence goes on along the minus strand of JAOCZM010000100.1, from coordinate 5,234,951 downwards.
CAAAGAGAAAAGGGAGTGATTGGTGTTTGAGAATAAACTAAATTATTCAAGGGTATAGAAGTAAAAATCTCTCTTACTATTTAAGGCTCATCTTTTATATTGATCATGACAGTATATCAGAAAACAAGAGCAGTTATTAAGGGAAGGTCCAAAATGAAGATCAAATCACTTACAGAAAGAATATTTTCCGATTAATGTATATATCAGTGCTCACGAGTCTTCTGGGTATTTGTTGGTATAAATAGCTTCAGACACTTACATTCTCCTGCTGGGAGATAAACTACTTGGGGCAGGATTAAGAATTCTACAAATTATACTTTCTAAATCAATTACATATTTTATGAGCTCATTAAGATTCTTATGGATTTGAAGAAATCTACATTATCAATACGGTACTATTAGATGTTAATGTAAAGTGAAATGTAATAACACCTGTATGTAATGTGAATTACCTCGGAATTGTAAAATTTAATTTCCCTTCGGTGCTGGATTGCTCCCTCTAGCTCCTCGATGGGATTAACCGGATGCAAAAAATCAACAGGCAGACCCTCAGTAGAGCATAGAACGAATCCTATGACACCACTGCATGCCAAACACAAACCATTTGTTAACATATTATACCATGTTGACAAAAGCTCCCAACTCCCACAATCTCACCATCCTACCCAAAGAGAAAACAGTTCAAAAAAGGATAGGGCATGCAAGAAGTTTGTAATAAGGAAGATGTAAGGAATTAACCAAAACGTAGGAAGTAAAAATAAATAAGGTGAACCATCCTATGGGTATTGAAATTGAAATTTAAACCGAACTTCAGAAAAGGCTAGTTGCATAACCGTCAGAAGTATACAGCACCCAAAAGCTCCAAGTTATCTTTTTACACATGAAATACCTTGGGTATGTTGGAACACTTGTCCAGGCATAATGAACAGAGCCCTTAAATATTTCTTTACATATAGACATCATATCCTGGATAAGATGGGTATGAAGCCACATACTCTCCGCCATGTTACAAAGTACCCCACCAGGCTTCAACGCTCTAGCAATTGTTTGAAAAAATGGTCTCTCTACAAGTTCTTGAGCAGGGCCTGTACAAAAATAGGAACCAGAAATTGAGAATTTTCATGTTTCAGTATCTCCCAGAACCAACAAGTTCCTATCCAGTAGCACATTCAAGTATAAATCACTTAAAAGTCCCGATTCTAAATGTAAAGAGCAAGAGAGGCAAAAGTCCCAAATACTTGGGAATTACCCATTTGGCGTCTACAATTGAAAGATGTAAAATGGGCAAAATCAAGTTATAGCATTCCAATAAAAAGGAGTTCTAGGAAGGGGACTAGACCAATGCCTCAGTGAAACCCCACTGTTACACGAAAGCGCAGTCCTAGAGAACCACTGACACCGCAGAACCAGAAACAGAGAAGAAAGGCAATTCAGCCAAGACCAAGAGGATCTTCCAACATGAAATGTGCGGAAGAATGAAATATGCACAGATCAGTCATCCTCATTCACATCCAAGTATAGAAAAGCATAGTTTTGATATTTTGGCTTCTAAAAAATATATTGATAACGCATACACAGTGGCTGACACTAGGACAAAACATTTGAAAATACTCACTAGTAGAAATGTACTGTGCTTCATTAACATACCTACAGGGTCTGAAGAATCGACAATAACTGCATCATACTTCCCTTCAGGTGCCTTCCTCATAAATTCAACAGCTGTTGTAAACAACAAGCATAAAACCCATTAAACCAAAGTACCTATTCAAAAGGAAAATGACGCTTATGACGAGCTTTGTCCTACGAGGTACAAATCATATTTTTCTATAAGGCATTGCTAGATATGTAACAAATAAAAATGAGACAGATCACACACAAAACTAATCTTATAGTATTGGACATCACATTTTGTACTCGAGAATTCAGACAATGCTTAATATAGTGATGGAATTTATAATCACAAGTACAAACGGCTATCCAGAGATTATGCTTTTAATGACTATTCTACAAAATATAGAAGGTAGTCATACCATCACCAACGTGAAGATGTACACGAGGATCATCAAAACCAATAGCTAACTCAGGAAAGAACTTCTTGCTAACCTGCAACATGAATTTAAAGCAAACGTTATGACCCAAATAAAACTTGCACGACATAAAAGGGTTCCTTTTTCTTTCTTTGTCCCCCAGAACTTACATCTATAACCATTTTATCTATCTCACAGATGTCAATCAACTCCACAGAGCTGTGACGAGATATTTCCCTAAGAACCCCACCATCACCACCACCTACAACCAGAACCTGCATTAACGAATTTAATTAGGCAAGCACAGACATTTCAGAAACTACGAAAATAGCGGGACAAACCACACCAACAAAATATAGTCAATCTCTTACTGAATCTTAAGACAGAAACTACACAAGTTTCAATTTAGTGAGCTAAGAATCGGAAACATTCAAGAAACAATCTCAAATGTTATTAATAAGGAACAAAGAATGACTTTCTGAATTTAGATATTTACTCTTTTAGGGTCTTTAATGGAACAAAGGGGGAGATGCGCTATCATCTCTTGATAAGCGCACTCATCTTTCTCGGTCAACTGAACAATTCCATCAAGCACAAGAACTTTTCCATATGCTGAGGACTGCAAGGAAAAGAAAATAAACTTGATAAGAATACAATAAAGTCTATAAAATAGGAAGAAAAATATACAGCAGAATGATTGTAGTCATAAAAATCGGAGACAAACCTCAAAAACCAAAACCTCCTGAAACTCTGATCTTTCTCTGAACAAAATCTTTTCCACTTTCAGAGAATGAGCTTCTCCTGCGGTTGCACGTGTAATAACAGATAAATATTTCCTCATATAGGAAGGAAGACGGTATAATAGAAAAAAACAGTGGAAAAAACGCTTTAAAAATGAAGGAATTCGTAATAACTCTATTCTTGAATTGGTGTAAAAATTTGAAGTTCCTATGGTATAAAAAAACTGCCTCAAAGTGGTGACTCTTTCCCCGAATTTAAAATCAGCAAGCACATTTGTACCTAACTAGGATTGCACATCATTTTAGAAATGAAACACCTGTTCTGATGTTAAACTAGAAAATGGTTATGTAGAGTTTAAATGTCAATAACCAGTATCAAAATTAATTTATTGTCATGTTTTAATATCTCAACAGGAAGAAACTTTGGCAGCAACATATCAGTTTCATGAATAAATCCAAAAACTAAAGATATATTCAGCGAATGTAAAAATCACAACTTGTGAATTATTTTTCAGGCACATATGCTGAAGAAAAGTCTGAATAACAAATTAATGAATGATTGCTTCATAATAGTTTAACCATTAAAAGTAAACAGAGGATGAAATAGTAATGAAAGATAAGATTGGATGGAAAAAACAGGATATTAATATAGCTTATCTGAATAAGAATAAATAAGTCCAGAACGGCTACTAGCACACAATATTGTAATCCACAGAAAAAGGAAATCATATTATTCTACAAGTAGAGAAACCGCACATACCTGGCCACATTGGGTTGTTAAAATACATCAGCTTTGACATTTTATCTGTAACGAGGAACACAACCATGAGCCATTAGAACAAAATCAATTTGGCTAGATACTCAAATAAAGAAATCAAGAGTAGAAAAGAGGGAAATGAAATAAAAAAGTAAATAGGAATATGTAATAATGACCAGATAATGACCAAGATTCAGAGAACCATCCAGAAACAACTGTTGAATGACATTTTGCTTCTTGCTCGGGGGCAGATGCCAAAGCTTTGAGGCAACAAGAAGGGATGACAGCCGTATCCGACCCATGGGTGCCATAGTTCTTCCCATCCATAATCTTCTGGCATTCGAAACCTCGTCCTGCGCCGCCCTCCATAAACTTTCTTTTTCTCCTTTGAATCCAGTCTCTAGTTTACGTCTGTTCCAATTAATATCATCATACAACAATCAAGAAAAAAGATAATCAAACGCGCACAAAAAAAAGAAACAAATGGAAAATAGGAAAAGAGAACCGCATCACTATCAAATCTTTTTCCATTATCCGACTGAGGAATCAAGTTTACTAAAGCCTATGCATTCTTCAAAAAAAGTAAAAAAAAATTACTCGCAACTACTTCTCTTCATCAGATTACTGAAATAGGATAAAAATAAGAAGGAAGAAGGTTACCAATTAAAATAGAAATACATTTAATTAAAAGAAAGGTCTTCACTAATTTAATAATAGTAAGCAACAGCAACAACCAACTAAAGCCAACGGAATGAAAATAAGATTTTAAAAACAAAAGAATCTTCAAAACTCTTCCAGAAACAAACTGACTGTTTCAGGTCAAAACAAATAAATTAGATTATAAATTTTCGTATCGGCACCTTAGGATTAGGTATTGTAAATAAGATAAGGAGCAGCAGCAGGTGGTGCCAAACACCGTGCTATAAAAAATCAGAACTGCTCACTCAATTAGCAGCGTAGAGTTCACGCAAAATGCCAATATTTCACCAAATAGAGGGGGAAAATCCCATTCCTTAAATATCTAGTTCTTTAAAAACATTACGCCTATAACAAAAGCCAACAATATTTACTGCAGGATCTTTTTGCTGATACGGTGTCAGAAAAATATACACCCTCCATTCCATAATACAAGTAGTGTAGGACATGTAGCGAAAATTATAGAAACAAAAGATAAGATATTTTTTAAATCAAAATATCAATATTACTATCTAAAGAGTACCTTCTTTTTTTCTTTACTTATTTTTCGCTTAATAATCGAATTATATTATAAAATGGAGGGAGTAATTAATATTGCTGGAAACTGAAATAAGCCGACAAATTTTTACTGCAAAGATCAAAATTTTCCGCTGTCGTATGGTGTCAGAAACAATAAATTAATATTATCATTGAAAACTAAAATCAGCCATTGCATGCTTAAAAGGAACATTCAAAGTTAGGGTTCAATATAGCAGAGCAATAAATTCTTCTAATATTAATCAACTCCAGAGATTTACACAAAACAATTAAAAAAGCAATAAAACGGTAGAAAACAAACATTATCAAGCACGAACGAAAAGAAGAACAAAAAATGGCGGGGAAAAGGAGAAAAAAATATCTCGCCTGACGATGATGGTGGGAGTAGCAGTCTCTTCTGTCGCCGCCGGTGAATTTCTGTGGACTGAAACAGCCGATTTTAAGCAATAACAAAAATTCGATTAAAATTTCCTTACGAATTTGGGAAGAGAATCGAAGAGAGAGATTGCGTTGGGGAATATCTCTTCTTCTTCTCGAATGGAAAGTTGAGCAGAAAACGATGACAATGGCGTAAAGAGAGGGGAATGGGAAAGTAGTAAATTTATACTATTGATAAAGTTGGTGTATAAGTTGACTCAAGTGGGAGGATTTGACACGTACTTACAAATGACACACTTCAATTCTCATTGCCAACGAGAGTATTGTGTTTGTGGGTAATCTGTAAGTACTCTTATAAGCGATATATGGTCCCGTTGCCAACAAGAGGATTGTGTTTGTGGGTAATCGGTAAGTACTATTGTGAACAATATATGGTATTTATGGCCTACCCTGACCAGTGGTTGTGATCGGAATCGAATCTATCCAAATTTTTATTTACCAAAAAAAAGATAAGGTGGTGTGAATTGACTGATACGCCCTCGAAACGAGAGCATATGAATCTTAAAAGTTCTTGTCCAATAGGAAAAAAAATTGGTTAAGTTTGATTTGGAGGTAAGAGATTGGAAGGAAACATTATCAATAAAAGTGATTGCAGCAAATAATATTTTTCTCTCTTTCTTTTTTTAAAGTGATTGCAGCATAATGTTATCCTCAATTTTTCCTAATACTCGCGGGCCAAAGTCTGTATGTTCATATTCATGTTTACAGTAAAAATTTCAATATAAAAGAGAACTAGTAGTGTTGAGTACTTAAATAAGGGTGAAAATCCTCTGTCCCATCTCTTTCCCCAACCAATTAGAAGTTACTATATAAATATTTTTTTCAATTATATATACACATGATGAATTGTGATTGGCTGGGGATAGGGATGGGGGACAGGAATAGGGACAGAGAATTTTTTGCCCTTAAATACTACTCTCTATGTCTTATTTCTATTGATAGTATTTGAGTAGATAAAAGAATTAAAATTAATATTTGATTTGATAAAAGAATTAAGAATTGTAGTCCTATTATAACAACTAAGTTATTTTAAAATAAAAAGTCCAAATAAATTAATTAAAGTTGTAAAATTTCTTAATCGTATGTTGTGATGGATGTGTGTCATACTAGAAAGGATACAATGAGAAATGAGATTACCCAAGATAAAATAAGAGTGGCTCCTATGTAAGTAAAGATGAGGAAAAATCGTTTGCGGTGTTTTGGATACATAACATAAAAAAGAAGATCGGATGACACTCTGGTTGGAAAACTTAAAGGATGGAGACACGAGATTTTAAGAGGTAAAGAGAGACCGAGGAAGATTTGGACTGAAGTTATAAAAAATGATATGGATTTGCTAGATTGGATGCAGATATGGTGTTTGATATAAGGAAATAGAGGGAATGTATTTATGCTAACAACCACAAAGAAACTTTATATTGATTAATGTAACCGATCTCAATTACTCGGGATTAATGTTTTGTTGTTGTTGTAAATTCTCTTAATGCGGTGTTTAATATATTTATGAGATAAAAGTAAGTCTGAAACTTAAAAAATCATCGTACTTGTAATTAAAAATATATCAAATACTTTTTAGATATTTTAAAATAGTAAGTATGTCAATAAAGAATACATGAAAAGAATATGAATTTCATTTTATTTCATTTTGCATATATAAATTCATGTAATTCTAGCCAGAAAGGTCAATTTCATCTGTCCCAAATCCTGAAATATTTTTTCAAAGAAAAAAAGGTCCTGAATATTGTGGTTGTCATGGTTCTGGACTTTAACCAACAAAAAACGATTGGACATATTGTAGGGTACAAAAATGCATTTTGGACCTTTCAAAGGACTACATTTAGATTAAAGGTTTCTTAGCCCAGCAGGGCAAGGACCTGCCCACGACTTCATGGTTGTGAGTTCGATACTCTCCCCATACATGGGGTAAGTTTTAATTGTCTCCCTTTCTAGGGCTCTTTTCTCCTTTTGTGACGTGTTCTCTCTCCCCTTATGAACTGTTCAAAAAAAAAAGTTTGAAACTTGGATTTTATTCTTTTTTTTTTGTTGAACAGTTCAATGGGTAATTATGATCATGCATTGCGTTATTTTAGTCTCTTTCAAAGTTCTAATAAATGGATTTCCATGCTAACAAAATTTTGGAGTAGAAATGTCGATTGTAAGGAGGGAACATGCCTCTAAAGGTGGAGGGGTACTCCATGTGAAATGGATATTCCAAGTAACAAATTTATTCTTCGCACATAATTATTATTTTTTATTTTAGAACGCGCAGATAAACAATGTTATTCATGCTATTCGTGTTTTTACGGCCATCCGTTAAAAAAGGACAATGACCTAAAAGGAGTGCTGAAAAAGTATTTATTTATAGGCATTGTTCAACGTGTGAGTTTTGGTACACGTTAATTTGGATAAACTAAGGTATATATAAAAATTAAAATCATCCAAAACCTTGCTAAATTCAACTATATAATTTTAAGAGATTTAAAATCAGTCAAATCATTCACATATATTTATCCACTTTAAATACCTTATCGTAATCTCTCTCTTTTTCAATACTTTATTGTAATCAAACAACTTTAGGAAATTACATTTTTTCTAAAATTTGATATCGTCGTAACCTATCTCATCCTTTGTCTTCTTTATATCTTCTTTATATGTAAATGGTTGTCTTGCATACGTTCTCCCCCTTTGGATTCCCTCGTTTTAGGCTATATATTCTTTAAGAAAAAAAAAATAGACAATTTAGAGCTTGTCGTTAACGATATAATAATGAGATATAGAATATGATAGAATATTTGAACAGTAAAAAATTAACATTAGTTATAAGAGGAGAGAGATAAAGAGAGATAATTTCCGAATTTTATTTATTAGGGTAAATATTTATGTTAAATAAATATGATAAATTGAAATTCTTTTTAAATTGGAAGATTGGACTTTTTAATATTTGAAACATTTTGAAAATTTACAATAGTATTAATAAAATCGCCTCTCGCTCCCACCCTCTCCCCCAAAATATATGCATTTCAACGCCTAGATCAAGTTTCTGATTTCGTCCCTAACTTGAAGGTCATTGTGGCCCTTGCTAGTGCAAATAATGTAATTGGGATATAATGTATGTAGATCCAATTCCTGAAAAAATGGAACAAAATGTTACATCTAAGAATAATACAATATGATATATACACGTGAAAATTTAAGAGAATTCACATTGAATCTTCACAACATACTAAAACTTTTAAAAAAAATTTAAAGGTATATTAAGAAATATTCCTTACCATTTTAAAAGAGTTTACATGGAATTTTCATAACATATAATGTTTTTCAAATTGCTCTTAATGTTTTCGCAAGGATGTTATTAATACCGTGCACCGGGTTTCAAAATAAAATAAAATAATCACATATATATAAATGATAGTTTACACACTAGCAGTGACGGATCCAGGACTTGAGATCAGTGGGGTCAGGGACGATTCTAGGGCGCCCGAAATTTTAAAAAAATACTATTAGGTATGGTAAATTTTAGTAAATTTTATATGTAGTTTGGAGTATTTTATCAAGTTCGCACCCCCCTCCCCAAGTTTTTTTTTTTTGTATTTTATCAAACAATATGCAACATAAAAAAATGATTGAGAATGAGATGTCTCGCGGGAAGTAGCGGGAAGGAATTGAGACTTGAAAGTTGAGAGACGAGGCTATTTTTTATTGAGAGCAACTTGTTAAATATCCCGCGAAGCGGGAAGGAATTGAGACTTGAGAGCTGAGAGACAAGACTATTTTTTATTGAGAGCAACTTGGATACTCAAGACTATTTTTTATTGAGAGCAACTTGTTAAGTATCCCGCGAAGCGGAAAGAAATTGAGACTTGAGAGCTGATAGACAAGACTATTTTTATTGAGAGCAACTTGTTAAGTATCCCGCGAAGCAGGAAGAAATTGAGACTTGAGACTTGAGAGCTGAGAGACAAGACTATTTTTATTGAGAGGAACTTGTTAAATATCTTTTAGAAACAACTAGAAACAAAAAGTATTTTTAAATCTTTAAAATATTTAAAGCTGCTTGTTAAATATCTTCTAGAAACAACAAGAATGGTTAACACCACTGCTCCAGTCCGGAACGACAGGGACAGGAGAATATCACTTTCAACATCTTTCTTAGGGGTCGACAATTTATAGGACCATGGGCGTATCAACCGTCCTACAAATTGCCTCGGGAAGATGTAGAAAGTTGATAAAGGGCCCATATCAAGTCCGGGTTGAAAGGATCCTCCTAGAAACTTAGAAAAAAAGTCTAGATCTGTGAAGATCTGAGACTCATCTAACCACTGTGTCTTGAATCTTGAAGAAAAAAACTTTGAAAAAAGTTTCATATGATTCGCAGTACAAAATAGGGTAATAATAACGGAACAAAAGGACCAAGATTTTACCATTGGCCGGAGCCAATGGCCAAATCTGGCCAGCAGTAGAGAGAAAGAAAGCCGCAGGAAGGAAGGGGGGAAGAGAGAAGAGAAGAGAGAGAAGAAGAGAGAAAATGGGAAGGGAGATAGAGTATTAAAGTTTGACTTATGTTTTACAGAATTAAAATATCCAAACCAATATGAATCAAGCAGTATATTGAATACTCTGGTGATCACAAGGTCCTTAGCCCAGTGGGGCAACGGATTCCCCACAACTTTAGAGTTCGATATCTTTTTTGCACATAGAGCATGCTTTAAATTGTCTCCCTTTCTAGGGTTATCTCCTCCTTCTCTTGCGAGGTGCTACTCTCCCTTTTGGGGTGTACGCCCGTCTGGGTTTAAAAAAAGGAAAAAAAAATTATTCTCTGGTGAATAAGTATAGCAATAATTTCGACAAATAGCACCTCCAAGCAGGGAATTGGGATAGAGAACTCAGAATTTTGAGCGCCCGGATAAGACTTTAAAAAGTACACTTATCGTCATCAAATGATCTAACTAATTCAAACTCATAAATTTACTCTGAGTCAATAATATTGTTTTAGGTAAAATAATACTTTTTTCATTTCTAAATATAAAACTTTCATTACATGTTATCAAAATTAAGCTAGCAAAAATTAAAATATTTTTGTAATTAAAATACCAATATTACTCTGCTAAATATGATTTGTATACCGCTAATTTCATTTAAGAGAGTAATATTGATATTTTGATTACAAAAACATCTTAATTTTTTGTTTCCTTAATTTTCGCAACATGTAATGAAAGTATTATATTTAGGAATGAATGTAGTAGTTCATTAATGTATTAGCGTCTGATTGGTTTGAGTTTGGTATGATTTGAGATTCAAACTCAGGATTGAGTCTGAGAATAAAACATAAAGTATTAAATCATTTAGAATTTGGTATGGGTCTGAGACGGGTGAAAATCGTCTGTCCATGTATATGTCCATATTCATGTACCCAACCAATCCGAATTCACTATTTGAATATTTTTTCCAATTATATATACACATAGTGAATTGTGATTGATTTGATATAAAAATATGATTTGATATAAAAATAAAGACATACACGAGAACATGCGATTTTTTGCCGTCTGAGAATGTGTTGAGAATGAGACCAAAATCTCAAACTCAATACAATCACATAGATGATATAATAGAAAATTAACCAGAAAATCGAGCATAATAAATACTCTGATGCCTACAACTCCTACATCCTAGTCACCAACATCAAAACCTCCGAATTAAAGCTTAGTGCTCCAGCAAACAATTTTACATCCAACTTCGTATTGAAAAGCAAAGCTTATCACAAGGTACTTAATCCAGTGGGAGCTACGGCATGTCCACAATCTCAAGGTCGTGGGTTCTATACCCTCCCCGCAGCATGGGGACATACTTTAAATTATCTCCCTTTATAAGGTTATCTCCTCCTCCTCTTGTGAGGTGCTACTCTCCCCTTTGAGGTGTACACCCGTCTGGACTTAAAAAAAAAAAGAAAAAGAAAAGAAAAGCAAGCTTACATTTGATCAGCCAGTTTTGAAAGTTACAACATGTCCACCAAAAGTCTTGAATGTTACAATAATAAACAGAAAACACAGACAACTAATAAATGAAATTCCAAGAAATTACTAGTGAATGTTTTTTGTTTTTTTTTTTACTGTGCACATGAACCGGAGTCTTCACTCTTCACCTTAATTAACATCTTCGCAACTCGACAACAATAACGCTTATGTTGTCTCTGCTACCTCGGGCAATTGCTAGTTTTGTCAATACCCTGGCCGCAATCGAGGCAGGACTTCCCCGTTGGCTTCCATTTTCGATCGATTTTTTCCTCCCGTTTGATAATTTCTCTTCGTCGTCTGCTCTTTTTCTCTGAGCATCTAAGCATTTCCTCACCACCTGGCACGCGACATCGTTAGAAATGACATCCCACAAGCCATCACTAGCTAAGATCAAGAACTCGTCTCCGCTACTTCTTTTGCTCACTATTACTTCAGGGTCTGGTATGATATACGGTTTAAGGTAGCGATCGCCTGTGCATCAATTTATCATGCCTCCATTAAGTAAAAAAATGACATAACACAAGAAAGTCGATATCTATTTAGGAATGTCGCTATTAACACTTCGTTTTTATTATTATTATTATTATTATTATTATTAGTGTAAAATGTGTTCACGTAGTGGCAGATCCAGAAACAAATAACGCATTTGTATGAGTTATTTATACATTTATCATCTAATTGAAGAAAAATATACTATGTATACTAAAAAAAATTATTTTCAGCAATATCATTTAACGTCGCTACCACCATGCTTAATCTGTCTATGTATTCACATCTCCTGAATTTTTTCTCAATTTTACTTTTTGAATTTAAACTAAAAAATATAAAGTGTTCTACCAAACTTTTGAAATATTAATTTTTCTTTTAAATCTGGATAGAATATGAACGTATGACCAAACTTAGAGGCATTTTAAAAAAAGAAAATAAAACAGGTTTTAACCCTTAAAAAAGGCGACAATGAGACAAAAAATCAATCTTCTACATGTATAGCAGTTTTTCACTTTTTCTTTTGTTTTTTCATTTCTTTCTTATATGCAATTTTTTTTTAAGTCAGAACTTTTTTTTGTTGCAAAATTCCTGTTAGTTTGGTCACGTGCAGTGGCGGATGCAGACTTTAAAGACATGGAGGCACAATCAACATTGGCAAAACAAATTCATAGTCCCTTTACACACTTAAGCTCGTTAAAATTTTAACCAAAATTGTTAAGTATAAGTGGTGTTATTCCTATAATTTACGAATCACAAAATCTAATTTCAAATCGAAAAATGACTCAAAATAAGCACACTTAAAAATGCTCACGGTACGGAGTGTTGCAAAAATAAAGCTAAAAAAAAAAAAAAAAATTGTGAAAGGTTGGTGGGGCACTTGCCCACCATGCCCTAGTGTAGGTCTGCTAATGGTCACGTGAGAATCATGTTGTCTCATTGTGTCAGCGAAAATGGACGGAATGCACAATATTAATACTCCAGAAAAGTTTAGGATAAAATACTTTTTACTTTTTAATTCTGGATCAAAATTCAAAATCGAAAAAAAATTTAGTAGACGCGAAACACTTTTTTACTCTTATTATTAGTACTCAATTCCCCTTATTTGTTTTTTAATGGACAAGAATACCCTGTTTTTTATCTTCTAATTTAAATTATTAAATTTGTGTGTATTTTTTCATGCTAAAAATTGTGTCTTCTATTACCTATTGATCTGGATGTGGCAAGAACTCCCAAAACCCGCTGGCCGTTCCAATTGATGACCTTCCCCCCAGAGAGCTCAATTCTCTCCAACTCAGCTGATCTGTCAGGCTGGACAATATTGAAAATGCCATTAGCAAGACCAATACTGCAGTTCTAGAAAATTAAGAAATTAACCCCAAAAAGCCAGGACCAATGTAAATGTTCTTTTTTCTCCTTTTAACACCATCATCACTAAAACAAAAAAAAATTACGAATATCGAAGTAAAAATCTCAAACTAAAATTGTATATTATCCCACAGAAGAGTCTGGTTATTGATTGTATATTAATTAGGAAAATGCTTTACTACTAGAATTTTGAGGATAGAAACCCTAATCCCCAAATTGAGGGTGTTAAATGACTATCTTACCCCCTGATGGTATAAGGGATTCACCCAACTATAAGGGCAAAAAGATCCAAAGACACTATTTTAATCAATCTTTTAACCAATAATTCTAGTAGCCTAGCAAGGTCCAATTAATTAATCTACTCTTTCTAAACCAATGAAAGAATTAAAGAATTACTTGCCTCTAATCATTTTCAAATTATCCAAAATTAAAATTTCATTTTTATACAATATGAATAAAAAAAAACCTTAATCTTGGATTGAGAGTAATATTTTTCTATTTATATTCTTTCCACTAACCTCCTTAACTTAATATTTAACTAATGCTTTATTTGGTATGTAAAGAGGAGGGGTAAGTGAATGTATTTACCTCTATTTTGTTTGGTATGAGGGAAAAAAAACTAACTTACGGATACTTTTTTATCATACATACTAATATGGAGGGTTAATTTGATGTGTTTTGTCATTTATAACCCTCAACTATTTTCTGTGTATTATTTTTATCACTCGTCTTTGTTTTTGCATATATAACTTGACCATTTTCTACAGCAGTTACTATGTGCAGTAGTTGGCGGTATCATGGTGCAGTACGTGTACTTTCACCAAAAACCTCGTGTATGTGTATATATGGAAATATTTGATATGGACCGGATCCATGTGGATCAGAATTTGCCACATCCCTGCAGAATGAGGAAAGAGAAGAAAATGCAGTGATGTGGCCAAATCTAGACCGCATGGTCCAATGGACCTGGTCCATGACAGAATAGACCGTGTATATATAGCACACCCAAAATAATTGAAAGATATATAAAAGAAAAATAAAAATAAGTGGTAGATATGCACACAAAATAATTGAGTTTTATAAATAACTAAAAAAAACACATTAATTTGCTCCATATTTACTCTTTCATCCTCTTCCCTCCGCAAGAGTTTTTTTTTTCTCAAACATGTCCTTAATTATTTTCCCTATCCTTCATCTACCCTCTCCCTCCCCTCCACCAAACAAAGGCCAAAGAAGCTTCACTAAATATCAACCTCCCTTAATTAATTCCATTTATACATGATCTCATCACTAATTTTCTTAAATGATTTCTTACAATAATAAGAAGATAATTTTAACTAAACTCAAATAAAATCTTCTAGAAATTAAATTTGAGCTTTGAGTTTAGAATTTTTCCATTCATTCAAGAAACACTTCCGACTGACCCCATCACGAAATGTAATATCCATTTCAATTCAAACCTATAAAAGAAAAAAGTTAATGGACGACCGCGATGGTGGAAATTTTAATGTAGGAATAAAATTTTATAACACAATGGATAACATATCAAGCAAATAATTCATAAAAAAACCAAAAAAAGGCATGCACATTCCATTATTATCTACCTTATGGTCGTCGGACAAAGGCACGGTAACGCCACCTCGTGAAAGCACAGCTCTTGAATCTCCACAATTAGCAACCACCAACTCTTCCTCTCCGACCACCGCCACCACCGCCGTAGATCCCATCGTCGCCACCTCCGCCATATATCCGCCGTTCACTTCCTCATCAATCTTCTTAAATCCTTCAACCATAACCTTCTTCCAATTTACAATACTGCCCTCACAACAATCCTTATCATCATCATCTTCTTCTCGCCCCGCTATTTCCGCTAACAGCCTGTGCAATCGGTCACGACAAGCTCGTGCCACAACTGATCCGCCATGACCATCATAAACTCCGAAAAAATCGTAGGCTTTTGATCCTTTTTCTAGAAAACCTAACTCCACCGCAACCGTGTCCTCCATTTCTCTCCTCCTCCCTATCACCGAAATCGATCCATGTGATCTACACCTGACGTCATATTTCGAGTAATTCGGATCTCTCGCTCCAACGTTACATGGTTCCTGTAAGGTTAAATTCATAACTGCTGTTTTTTTATCCGGACATTCTTCATCTTCTTCATCCGATTTCTTATTGCTAAATAATTTTCCGTTTTCTGTTCTATTTCTCTTGAAACACGGCCGGTGATCTCCGGCAGCAAAACTAGATTTCAATTTATCCAACGACTTCAACCTCCGTAATATTTCATATCTTTTGCGTCGGTCGGACCTATATCTATGTGGCTTTTCTATCTTGGACGAAGCGTCCGTCAAAACAGTTCTCCGGCAATCAGTTTCCGGCGCCGGATCCGCGTGTCTTAAGTTTTCAATCATTACATAAAATGAAAAGCTATACTAGTAGTTAAATGTCTGATAGTAGAAGAAGATACATTTCTCATCTTACTCAACTCTATATAGACCACCTATGTTTAAGTTTTTTTTTTTTTTTTGCTAAGTCCTATGTTTAAGTTAAGGGTGTTAATGTAATTGACATTTACACAAGATTAAATTATTTTTTATAAATATTTTTATTCTTATACTTTCAAATAATTTAATATATTTTAAAACACTAATCTCACACATTTCTTTGTATATTACTCCCTCCATTCTTTAATAAACTTTCAAGATATTTAGTGAAAATTAAAAAAATAAAAGTATTTTATTAATTAAAATATTAATATTAATTTCTTAAATAAACTTGTATAAAATTAATTCTATTTAAGATATTAATATAAATATTTTAATTAAAATTTTGAATTTTAACTACATTTCTTGAAATTTTTTATATTAAAGAATAAAAATAGTAATGACGATGTTAAAAAAATTATTTAAAAGTATAAAAAATTACATATATTTGAAAGAATATCAAAAAGTTAAAAATATTTCTATTTAAAAAAATGAATCGACTGATCGAACAGTTAAAAAAACTTGTATTTAATAAAAAAGAATAATTTGTATGCAAGTTAAGCTTATACATTTAAATAAAAACAAAAATTAGATTTTTTTTACAAACATCATGATTCATTCTTAACTATCGTATAAATTTGCTCATCCAAACTATGACCCGCATTTTTTAAAATAAAGCTAAAATTATATTTATGTGAGATAAAAGTAATTAATTATATACTCCATTCATCTTTAATTAATTGTTCACATTTTATTTTTTATTTGATACAAATTATTTATTTATTTTTTAAATAATATATATTTGACAATTTTTTTTTAATTTTACCCTTTGTATAATTTCTAATTAAATATTTTTAGTTAATTAAAATTATTAATTTTTATTACATATTTAAGAGGGGATTAGATGTTGTGTGAGAAGGAGAGAAAAATATATAAATTTTAAATAAAATTAATAAGATGTATCTTATATATTTACTTATATTTGGGCTTTAAAATCATCAAAATCTTTTTTTTTAGGGGGCTAGTTGTTAAAAAAAAATTATCAAAATCTTAATATGTGATGTATTTGACAAAGTAAACGATAATTTGAGACGAATGAATTATTTTAAATGTTTTAACACCTACTTAATTGAGAAACTAAATGAGGCCTCGACAGCTTCGAACCAATCTGGGCCACTCGATCAATGGCCAGCTGGTGGAAAGCGGCAGTTTTTGTAAACTGAAGAGCAGCAGGAATTCAAGAGCGGGGTATACGTGTGGGACTCAGATGGGTTGAGGGGAATACGTGGCAAGAAGAATCTAACTTTAACTGATACGAGTTTGGCGGGGTGTGGCCCACCATTTATCTGCAGAAGTACTTACGTGGCTCGTTTTATGGTCTCCATACACATTAAAGTATCTTTATGCGGTTTGGTGGGACAAGAATTTTGACTCTTCTGATATTATTGTGGGACCAGAGTGATACACGTGTCCCTGAATTCTGGTGGTGTGTACCATCGAGGGCACTACGTGTTCCCTGATGTAATTAATTAGGAAATTGCACTCTTTTACTGGACGACATAATGGATCAATAAGTTCTTAAATTATTATTTATTCTTCTCAAATTATCTGATTATTATTTTGTACATTTATTAAATTCTTAATTGTAGCTCAATTATTTTTTCATATGTAAAAAGATTAATTCTCTCTAGTCACAGTCACACATTCTCTATTGATTTAAACATTTTTCATATTGAATCACATTCTATTCTAATATTAAATAATAGTTTTCTCAAACACATGAAAGGAATCGTCATTTCATTCTAACTTTGTCTTTCAATCAATGGAATGGAAAGAGGATTCCAAAATTATTCCAGATGGAAAGCCATCATGGATGAAAATAGATTTCATTCAATTCCATTTTCGCGTACCAAACGCGCTGTATATTCTTTATAACGTAATACATTTTCATTCTTTCAGATGGAATGAAAATGCGTACAAAAATTAAAATATTTATATAAGAAGGATATGGAGATTTTCACAAGTTATTAATAATAATTAAGATTTTTCCTAGTTGGACTTTTAATTGATTTTAGTTAGTATTAGAGTTGAGATTCTTTTTCTTTTTTTGGTATTAGTTGCAACATTTTGAGTCTTTATATATATTGTAATTGGTAAAATAATATTAAACTTACATTTTATGCCCGAATAATTTCTTGACTTTTTGTATTATTTGGATATTGAACTTATATTATATATGACGAGATTTTTATTTATTGCTAAGTGAGTAGAGATGATTAGTTTGTGAGCTATCATTTAATGGACTTTAAGTTAAGAAAAATCACTCACATTAAATATGAACAGAGCTGAGAAAAATTTGACCGAATTAAGCTTGAACTAATTTTAACTTAGCTCAACTCATTTATCTCTTAATTTTTGAATTTAATTTGATCTAATGGTGAATATTTAAATAAATAAATACCTATTTAAATTAAATAAATAATTATTTAGTCGTTAGATTGAGAATCACGAATCAAGATTGAGTCAACGTATTCTAGGATTTCAACATCGTAACTCTTTCCTAATGAAGTAAATGCTCATTTTTTTTTCTTTTTTCCTGAAGTCTGTTTTAGCTTTAGACTGAAGCTGATGGAATGATTGCAACTTGCAAATGGAGCATATAGGTGAAATCAATCCAATATTCAACAAGATCTGGTTATAACAACCTGGAGGAATTTATGTTGGGACGAAAGCAGAACTTTTAAGTTGGAGCGAAAAATTGTAATAGTATGACATAAAAAGTTGATTTTTTTTTATCTTGGCGGTGAATTTGATCAAATATCCAAACTACATATAAAATTTGTTATATCTATTACACTCTCCATTCTTAAATATAAGACTCTTTAGACAATTTTAGAAAGGAACTTGTTATTTTCGCATAAAGTTTCAATATTACCCATTTCTCTCACTTTTATAGCATAAGAAAATAAAGGAAAAAATAAATTGTTGACAATTAATACAAGAGTCTTAAACGATAATTAATTTGGATACCTATAAATCTCCGACAATTAAATAAAAATTGAGAGAGTATTATTTTTAAAAATTTCGGGGCGACTGCCCTCGCTCTGTCTTCCTGACTGAATTTATGCATGTTTTTTCACATCTCCAGATAGTATGATTTTTCATGATATTCAAATGATTTCCTCTATAGACCTACAAGAGGCTTTGGGAGGCATATTCAAGATTTCAACATCACCTTGAAGCATCTCAACAACTTTATCCATGGTAGGCCTATCTTCAGGCACCATCTGAATGCACCACATACCTACTATCATCATCTTCTTCACCATCTTCATTTCTTCATCACCACTGCCTTCTCCAATCTCCATCACACCTTCTTCTTCATTGAACAGATCTCGGCTTTTATTTTCAGCAAAAAACTTCGATTTTCTTACCATTTCCATCAATAAAACTCCGTAGCTATAAACATCGGACTTATACGAGATTTCCCCTATGTTCTTGTAATAAAATTCCGGAGCCATGTAATTCAGTCCCGGGCACAATTTAACCATCGCAAAATCGGATATTTTCGGACTCAAATTTTCGTCAAGAAGGACATTATGAGGCTTAATTCCAATATGTGAAGCTTGTGAGTCGTACTTTCGATGCAGATAATCAATTCCGCGGGCAACTTCAATTGAGATCTCAAACATTTTCTCATAGCTCAAAGAAAAAGACTCTTTCTGAATCGAACCATTAGGCATGAAATCAAATACCAAAGCTCGATTCTCGCCTTCAAAGCAAAAGCCAATGAGTTGAAGAACATTTCCGTGGCGGATTTTTCCAAAGTAAGAAACGACATTTACAAATTCCTGAGGACTAGATATGGATTTATGCATCAATCTTACAGTAATTGGAGGACCACTTCGGAGTTTCCCCTTAAATAAGGTTCCGTAGGTTCCTGTCCCTAATCTTTCTTTGAAATTATTGGTCATTTTCTTGATTTGGGAATAACTGTAACGTATGGGCTTGAAATTAGTGATTTGTCCTTCAAAGGGATCTATGGATTCGTATTCGGAGAAATGCTTTCTCCTTCTCCATTTATGCACGAGAAATGGGACCAGGAATGTAATTCCACACAAGAATCTCAATCCGAAAAGTGCACCTGTATAGTATGAGAAAAGCTAAACATATTATATGAGAAAAGTTCCTTATATACGTAAAATTATTTTTCATTTTTTATGTTTCTGTCAGTAAACTTTTATTTTAGTTATTTTTATATCTAAACTATCTTCGAACTACTAGTTGTGTCAAATTACTGTAAAGTTTGTGGTTTAGTGACAAAAGCAGTTGTTCGAAAATAATTTAGAGACAAAATAGTTAGAATAAAAGTTTACTAACAAAAAAAAGAAAAAGAAAAATAATTTAGGTACAAATATAGAGTTTTTCTCAACATATGATTAAGCCACTTCTAACATCGTGTTAAACCAATATGAATTGTCGGGTCATTTAATTTGATAGATAAATAATAAAGTCGGATCAAAAGACTTGACAATCCAGAATCCATGTTGATTCAAACACAGGAAACAAAATGTGATTAAGCAGGGGATGAGCCTTACCGATTGCAATGCCACCAATTAGCAGAATATATGCTGCAAAAGAGCAAGAAAGATTATAGAGATTGTGAAAATCTAAGATCACAATTGAGATACATGTTATAGGGAAATTCGCAGAGTTAAAACTTACGTGCATAATACACCAATCTACCTGCAAATGTCAAGGAAAATTAATAAAGTCAGCTAACTACAGAGATTATAGACCTTCGCTAAAGCAGTAAAAGATTTAACTCATATAACAGGTAAAATATCAATACAATGTTAAGCCGATGACTATCAGGTATTGGGGTATATGGATGAGAGATTAAAAAGGCACAGCGTATATAAATGCTGAATGAAAGAAGAATGATAATGTGCACACAATCAAAATGGTTCTCGAGTCTGCCTTCTCTGATGTTTATTGACTTTGATTTGAGGGTATGATAACGTAGCAAACGTGATGGTATAGGAGATTAATATTTCAGTGTTATTTTGTGAGCAAATAATTTGTGCATTAATTACCAAATGTAGGTCAATCTTCAATTAATCTGTTTTAAATGATATTTTGGATGAATCCATTTTATACATTAATTGACAGATGTTATGTATATCTTCTATCCATTTTCGGCTCATATCCTCAAATATTTGGGAGTTAATTAGTTATGTTGTTGTCGTATTAAGAGATTAAAAAGACAGTTCTATTAAAAAAGTCGGAGGGAGTACTAAAAAAAACAGTTAGTTAATTTGGGAGGGATAGAATATCTTACAGCGGAAAGCCAGCGCAGAAAGAGGTTCGCTCTCATAGCAGCGACTGAAAGGGCGGCAAACAACGGAATTGCTTTCAATACTACACTCGCCATGGCCGTAACAGTCTCTGCACAATGCATAAATCCAGGAAAACTCAATCCCATAAGCGAACGCCTCATGAATCTTTGATAGAGATGAGTAATCTGTAGTATCCGAGCGCGAAGCTCTAATAACCGTCTCTACACTGCAAGAATCCTCCATGTCCGACAGCGTCAGCCCGTCTCCTCCGCCCACTATATACCTATAAGTGTTCGATGAAATGCCTCTGTTACCGTTACTACAGAAACTGATATTTACATATCGAGGAGAATTTACGGGTTTTGGACACTGGATGAATGCTAATGGAACGTTGATACCAGATTCACTATAAATGTTGCTGGAAATGTTATCTTCAGTAGATTTAAGCGGAAAAGAACAGGGATTGTTCTTTTCTAGACCCGAATCAACTACTTGTATTTTGTATTGATCGTAATCAATTGACTGAACATAGTAATTTCCAGAATTCAAGTTCAGTATGGTCTGATTATTCTGGCAGTGGAGTTCGAAATTGGGATTTCCACAATTCCTGGGATCGTCTTTCAATCGAAAAGGGAAAGTTATGTTCTTGATATTTCCACAAGAAGATGGAAAACATGGAAAATTGTTCTGGGCATGGCCGCAGGTTAGGGAGAAAACAAGCAGAAGAAGAATTATAGAACTCATTGAAGAGATGCTTCTGCAGAAAACTGGCAGTAGAGTCTATTTGACAAAATGTAAGGCCACTCATATATTCTAAAGATAATTGATGCTGTTTGCACAAGAAGATAAGATTAAACATTATTATATTAGGGGTCGTTGGAATTAATGGCATCGGCATCATTTTCCTAATAACCCACCTTGGGTTGGTCATGGATAATCTCTTATTTAGATCATCATGAGTTTTTTGACTAAATAAATGATCTCCACTTCTGTAAGCTGAAGTCAACCAGACTCATAAAATTTGTACAACCGTGTTTTGATTTCTTATACGCGTAAGCCAATTTGTTTATGTGGAAATGGGTAGATCAAGAATTAAGAAATGGGGTGGAAAGTCATTAGTCAAGAATTGATAGATTTCTAATTCTAAAATAATTGGTACGAGCAGGAATGAATAGAAGACGAACATAACATTTAACAATAAATGGACGAAGTGGCTATTCTCAAAATACCACTACAACAGATGTATTTTAGACTGACGTAACTCGGTGCTGCAAAGCTTCTAGGATAGCAAGTTTCTCTTGTGCTGATATTAAGAAAATCACAAGGTTACATTTCTTTTAGCAGACTTGTACATAATTACACAAAGTTCTCATAATTTAGCAGAAATCCTGATATAATCTATGATTCAATAGAAAGAACTAGGGATTCTTTACGTTCTGCATACATACCATGATCGTCAGATATCTCCCGCGGAGCAAGGAAAGGTTTAGGAGGCATACGCAAAACTTCAACGTCTCCTTCGAGCATCTCAACAACTTTGTTCATAGACGGTCTATCAGAAGGCTTCATCTGTATACACCACAAAGCTACTATGATCATCTTTTTCACCAATTTCCTCTCTTCTGGATTCGCGTATCCCATTTCTATTTCTTTTCCCTGACTAATTTGATCGTAAGCCCATGACGGGAAGTAAATTTGGCTAACAGATTCATCGGATGGATTTATATTTTCTCTTCTGCTAGCCATTTCAATCAACAGCATTCCGAAACTATATACATCAGCTTTATATGAGATTCCGCCGACGTTCTTGTAAAACAGTTCTGGAGCCATGTATCCCATCGTTCCTCTCACTGCCGGTGCCCATGATATGAAACTCTGATTAGTCGGATATAGTTGAGCAAGCCCAAAATCAGATATCTTCGGCTTGAAATTCTCATCAAGAAGAATGTTGTGAGGCTTAATATCGAAATGTAGAATCTGCATATCACATCCTCGATGAAGATAGTCGATCCCACGAGCCACTCCATGGGAAATTTCAAACATTCTTTGATAACTCAAGGAGACAAAATCCGGTCTAGGGAAAATGAACTTGTCAAGAGAACCATTAGGCATGAACTCGTATACAAGAGCGCGCTTTGATCCTTCAACAGAGAAGCCGATGAGCTGCACAATGTTTATATGATGAATCCTTCCAATTGTACCGACTTCACTGGCGAATTCTTTCTCACTGGCCATGGATTGGTCCATCATCTTGACTGCAACAAGAAGACCGCTACGAAGCTTTCCTTTGTATACAGAGCCATAGCCTCCTCCGCCTAGTTTGTTCTTGAAATTGTCTGTCATTTTCTTGATATCAGAGTAATTATACTTGATTGGCATGAGGTTGTTTTGACCTTTAAGGAACTCTTCAATGGTTTCATCAGCTGATAAATGTCTTCTTCTACATTTATATACCACCAAGACTATTAAACATATAAATCCTATCAAAAATCTGAGAAAGAACAGCCCTCCTGCAAAATTTGGAAGAAAAAATGAATCAGATAATACATCCAAATTATTATGCTGGACCGCCATAAAATTCAAAAGATTGAGAGTTACCTAATGCAATACCTCCATAAGCTAGAACAAACACTGTCAAAATCACAAAAAAAAAAAAAAAAGGATTTCAGAGCATATAAACAAGTTTTAATTTCTAGAATAGAAAAAGAACAACAAAGAGGAAACGAAAACCAAAGCCCAGCAAGAACTCACCTCCATAATACTCGAACTGACCTGCATTATAAAAAAGAACAGAACAGCAGCATTAGCAAATCGAAGAAACTCTGAAAAACTAACAAATAACTGATCAATTCATATCAAGATCAAGAAGTACTTAGGTGGGATCATATACTGTTCTGTTTTGAAAATATACTCCCTTCGTCCAGGAATTTTTTTAGTAGAGTAGCCGGAAGCTAAGATGCAAACAGCCTAGAAGCTCGTCAGAATCTCCACAGTAATGTATTTGTTAGATTCTCCGGTCGATACGGGAAAACTCCATTCAATTCTCAATGGAAACGGAGTGCTTCGGGGGCACTTCTTCCCAAGTCGGAAGACGATTGAGTCAAACCGGGCTCACTTAAGTAGTTAGTTCTAGACAAAGTAATTAATGGTAATGGTATGAAGTAAGTCATACACGCCTTCTAGTTTCTTTGTTGATACGAAAGGTGAATTTAACACGAAAGTTTCTTCTTTACGAAGACAAGATTCGTAAATATAGATTCACTAGGAATTTCACATAGATTAAGAAATATAGGTAATATTGTTAAGCCAATAATTTATTGTATTGTCTTTTCCTTATGTGCAATCTTTTAATACTCTCTCAAACTACTGAATTATTTTTTAGAATGTAAGGTTTGATCTATTTATTTAAAGTTTGAATGTTGACTAATTTGAATAATTTCAACTTAAGGTTTAACAAATTATTCTTGGAAATGTTAGAGCTAAAGTTACATGTTGAAAAATGATGCATCAATTAGTAATTGAGGCATATTAGGAAATGACAGTTCAATTACCCTCTAAAGAAAGAAAAAAGATGCATATATATTATTAAGGGACAGATGGAATAATTGTCTTCATATTCGTGAAAGTTGAATAATTTGTGAGAACATATCATATTCTAAAATATAAGTAATATCAAAAAGGGAGTTGTTTTATATGTATGAGTTATTTTTCAACTTTCAAGCAGTATTATTTGTATTTTTTCCGATTCTATCCTCTCCTCCCCCTTTATTATTTATCTTTTTTCTCTATCTCTCTCCATGTTTACTCGTTTTGAATCCTCTGATGTATTTCCTGTAACATTTTAATTACAAAAAAATTATTCATATAAACTAACAAAACTGAATAAAAATCATAGGCCTGAATAAATAATTTCTGTGTAAACATGACTATAAATATGAATGTTTCAGAGTATGAAAGTCTTGTAGAGGATCCAGTGTGTAATTATTGTTTTTTTTTTTTTTAAGTCCGATTGGGCGGTTGCCCCATGAAGGAGAGAGAGAGAACTGCCTCATAGGAGGAGGAGATAGCCTTAAAAAGGGAGACTTTTTTAAGCTTGCCCTATATATGGGGAGGATGTCGAAGTTGGAACCTCTCGAGCTTGCCCCACTAAGATGCGACCTCTTTGACGTGTAATTATTGTGTTAAAAGATAAAACGACTTATATTTTATAAGAAAAAAGGTGGATTAAATTTTAGAGTACTCACAGCGTAAGGTACGTTGGGAAAGCGAAACGTCGTCACTGCAGTAAAGACGGCAAGTGACGGTGTTACCCTGTAGGCTGCAAAATCCATTGTCTCTTAGACAGTCTGCACAAAAAACTCGATACCAAGACAGCTCAAATCCATAACCCAAACCCGCATAAATGCTTGTCAAAGATGAATTATCCTTCATCGGCCCATTAATCGATAAACTTGTAATCCTTTCAATTCCACAGGACTCTTCCAGATCCGAAAGCCCCTTTTGCCCAACCGAAATATAATTATATGGACCAAACGAATTCTGGCTACTGTTGCAGAAAGAAATATCCACATACCCAGAAGAAGAAGAATTTACTGGTGATAAACAATTGATGTATACCACTGGAATATTATAATCAAGAAATTGGGTGTAAATTTGACTGGGGAGATCATCATATGTAATTTCGGAATTAATTGGGAGAGAACAAGAATTATTATTATTGTCTACTAGACCAGGATCTGCTACTCTTATGGTGAAATTATCATAAGAGATTGTCTGAACAAAGAAACGTTTGGAATTTAAGGTAAGGATGGTTCGATTGTTTTGGCAATCGAGTTGGAAGTTGGGATCCCCACAATTGTTTGGATCATTTCTTAAACGAAATGGGTAGCTTATGCTGTGCAGATTCCCACAAGAAGAAGGAGCACATGAAGGATTGTTCCTTTGGGCTTGGCAGCTAACAATTAATAAGAAAATAAAAAATGCGAAATTCAAGAGGGCTCTTGATCTTGAGAACATTTTGAATGGATTGGTAAGTAAGGTAGTGAAATGGGTTTTGTGATTTAAAAATCCTTATGTATTGAACAAACTATTGGTTGCATTTTGGAATAGTCATCTTGCTTGGGTGGCTGCTGTTGCATTTCTAGGAATGGTGGACTTGACATGTTGAAGATGAAGATAATTGACCACTTCAACAAGTAGGCTTACTGGTTCCAGCAAGGGGTCAACAATTGATGGTTAAACCTTCCAACTTTTTTTTTGAAGGAACCTTCCAAGTTCCAACTTGTACTTGGCAAAACGTGTAGAATAGAGGTAGACTCGTAGTAAGGTAAAAACTGGGTAGAAACGTTGAATCGGAACATAAAAATGTAAAATCGAATGATTTTACGATTCTACAAAATAGTATGGCGAATTGGGTAATTATTAATTTGAGTCGAATCATGAGAGCAAATACTAATTTAATAATTTTTTTCACCATTTCAATTTTGCTCTTGTTGAAGGCTTTCACTTAACATGGTTTCATAGTCATCGGCAAAGATAATCCACCACTTAACATGGTTTCTTTAGCTATCATGGCTTAATGTGTCTTTTCACGACAGTCAAAGACGAATTCTCAGAATTCGAGATCGCCCCTCCATTAATCCCGCCCAAACCCTATCTTCTCCCTTCGTATTTTCCCCCACCCCTCCAAAAAAGAAAGACAGCACCTCCCATCAGTATTCAGTACCGCTACCACCACTATCGTTGAAGGTATTTTTTTTTTTTTTTTAAAAAAAAAGATGGAAATTAGAATGTGAAATTTATTTTTGATATCAATTGAATTTAATGTTTTTGGATTATAAATTAAGGCTATGTGATGTGATATTTGGTTAGTTATGTATTTTTATATTCGATAAGAAAATAAATTATTTTTACTAATTAATTGATTATTTGTTAATCTGGATAGAATTTTAATTTGTAGCAATGTATATAGAGTTGGAGCTTGTTACTTATGATTGTTCTGAGGCACTTATACGAGTAGGGATGACAATGAACCCAGATGAATCGGATGCTCGACCAAGTTGGGGGTAGGGATTCCCCAGTTTAAGCTGAAGGTTGGGGTTGATATCTTCGACCCCACCCTGGCCCACCTCGGCCTGTCGTGTTTATCCCGCATAAAATACTAAATAAAAATATAAAAACACATAAATACCTAAAAATACGGAAAAAAGTCAAAGTTAGAAAGATATCGAAAATTCTCAAACTCCTTGGAGACTTCTCCATCTTATAAATCTTTAGGAACCCCATTTTTTTAGGGAGTAAACTAGTATTTTTTAGTAGTGTTATTGCGTTTAACATTGATTACATATTTTTTTGTTTAAAGGTTGTATATATTTGGCATATTTTTGTAGAGTTCACTTAATCTCTCTAATCAGAGCTAGTTGAAAGTCATAATTTAGAAGGGGGAAATCCCGCTTTTTCTCAATTGAAAATAGGCCCCGCTTGATCCGGGGAAGGGATCCCCATCCATCCCCAATGACGGTGATGGGTTAGGGATGGGGATCAGATGGAGGGGTCGGGGTCGGGGTCGGGACTGGAGACCATGGTCTTTGCCCCCACCCACCCCCATGGCCATCCCCAATGTTGCAAAAGTTGTTAGTTGCGAGTCGGTTGCCAGACTGGCGACTAGTGAGTAGTCGACTTACATAGATTACAATGGATTTTTTTAAAATTCATTTATCCTATTTATTATACTAGTCAAACAAAATTATATAAAAAATTAACAATCAAATACTAGTCAAATCAAAGTATACAAATTTTATTCATAATAACGTTGTAGTTTAAGGCAGAAAATTGAGTTTAAAAAAAGCTAGTAAAGTCGTTTTGACCAATTTTGACCGACTAAATCGGTCAAGCGATTTTTAACCTTGATTTTGGGCTTTTATAGTCAGTTAGGTGACAACTATTGATTTTTTACCGAGTAGTCGGCCGATTCGGCCAATTTTTACAACACCGGCCATCCATATATACAAGAGGTCTTGACTAGGACAACCTTGCTTTTGAGGACGCTCTGCGCGCTGCCCGGAAATGATGTGGATTACAGATCAACGCGTAGTCAGATCGATTAGGCAGTGGTACAACCATCATTTTTGAGGCCTCAAGATTACATTGAGGGGAGGTCTACCCAAGGAGAGAGACGAGGCGGCCGTCTTACTACACATAATAGAGATGATCTTTATCAGTTGTTGAGAATCCCACATCGGCTAGCTTGTGAGAATATTTGCAATATATAATACTTGAGCAATCCTCCCCTCTTGAGGTACATTTTCGGGGATTAAGTTAGATACAATTCCATTTTTAACATGGTATCAAAGCCACCTATTTCGATGTTGATGTCCATTAATGTTCACACTCTAGATGTCCAGCCCTAAGCGTGAGGGGGTGTCACGCCCCGTATCCAAGAGGCGAGACACGACCGTGTCAATAGCCCATACTACTGACACAAGGTCTCTTACTTCTTAACCTCAAGCTTGTTAAAAACAAATATATGAACTTAAAACTTCATCACCTATAACTTCAAAGGAAAATAATATTTACAAGAGATAACCTTATACATTACAGCGGAAACTAACTTTTAATGAACACTAAGAATAAACCTTTCATAACAAAACTCGAATCCATAAAGCACATAACATCATCATCAAAGGGCACTTCTCTCAATCTCATACATCATTCTCACTATTGCTAACTTCACCTGAAAAACAACATGCAAAGGAGTGAGTTTCCAACTCAATAAGAAATTAAACTCCTCCCGGAATCAAGCAGTTTGAAAACACTTTTACTTATTGTTTCGAAACCATAAAGAGCACAAGTACTCTGAAACATTAAACTTATAACCCAAATAACTTTTCATTCAAAAGATAACAACTTCATCCAGCAATCACATTGCTTTGACTTTTAGCTTGAAAAACATATATATTCGTTAGGAAAATTCTTGACTTGAAAGAGTTCTTTACCGTAAAACGGTACTTTAGTCGATTAGGGAAAAACATTGACTCACAAGAGTCATTTAACCGACCACAATTTCTTTAACATTTAACTTTTCAAAATAGTATTTATTTTCTTTGGCTCTTTCTCATAACACATCGAATTTGACTCATCGAGTCCATCAACCGGGGTATACTTTGAACATTCGGCTTCGGTCGCGGGGAATTTGACTCATCGTGTCCTTCAACCGGGGGTATACTTCGAACGTTCGGCTTCGATCGAGGGCGATGATTACTTAATTGAGCCATAGAACATACTTTACTTTTTAAAATAATAGAAAGATTATACTTTATATAATACTCCAAAATTCAAACACCTTTTTAAATGAAGAGATTTTAAAACACCTCTCGATCAAGGAGTTGTAATGCTTGAAATGAAAACATTACTGATTTTTGTGCTTTCCTCCATCAATATATATAACCAAAAGTTTAATAACTTTACAAAAAGTACACTTCTATTTCAAATGACCAAATCAAATTTGCTTTAAAGAAACAAGTACATTCTAAATATGAAATACCACATTTTGTTCAGAAAATTACACAAGAAAATAATTTGACTCATCTTCAATAATTTGTAAGATCCCATAATGCAATTTAAACTTAAGATATAATATCAAATGAAATAGCATGCTTGATTCCTATTTTTCATATAAAAATAACCGTTTCGAAACTCCAATCGAATCACAATTTCCATAAAAGATGCTTATTAACATTAGTTTATAAAAAGGTAAGAAGGGGTTCAATTCCTTACCTTGTTGAATTCACAAATTCAAGAAAAGTATAGCAGAAATTCGTAACAGTAAAATCAACGACGTTCAAACAGCGATATCTTTCGGCTCGGGACTCGGAATGCCTCCCCGTCAGCGCTCACTCAAAGCTAACTCGAATGCCTTCGAATTAGTATATTATGGATCGAAAACGGATGAGTAACGCTTCCTTAGTAATCTCTCAAAGTTCTCCACAAACTCTAAAAAATCTCACAAAACTCTCTGTTTTAACATTCTGATCTATCACGGCTGATGTTTGGCCCTTTAATTCTTTAGTTTACTTTTAGATGATTGATCCCTTGCATATCCCTAATACACACATATATATATACTACCTTCTAAAGAAAACGGCTGATGTATTGTTTCCTTTTGTTTACTCCATCTCAGCAGTCCGGTTCCTATGCGGGACAGCTATTTTTCCGCACATGCGGGACACTTTTTGGCCTTAAGCTGTTCATTGAACAGCTGTTCTGAATAATGAACAGCGGTTTATTTTTTAATCAATCTTAGCTGCCAAAACTTTAATCTAACGAACGAACTTTTGTCCCGCATATTTCGCACAAAAGCTGTTACGCATAGGAGCCGTGGTGCCATCTCAGTAACTTGATGCCCTTTAAAATTCTTTTTAATTTAATACAAAAACTCCCCCCACGACGAACTCCTTCCATTTCTCTTAATTTAACTTCCATTAATTCCTTTTTCCTGATATAAGTGAAACACAATTTAAGTCCCTAATTACGATACGTGTGTAAAACGCCCCTCAATTAAACGTACACATAATGAAACATGTAACATGTTATAAATTTAAGTGGACACGTAATCAAACGAAATAAATTATGGCCACACAGTTACTCGTGAAATTAATTACACGTAAATATCACGTCAGCAAAAGTTACGGGTTTCACATACTTTCCCCCTTACAAAAGTTTCGTCCCTAACACTTGCACTCCCTACAACATGCATACTAACACTCCCCACTAAATGAAAAGGCTCTTATGGGTATGCAAATAACAAATATGGTACTAAATGCAACCTTACAATATAATAAATACAACAATCCCATATTCACATAAGTGTACATAAAACGTAATCAAATTAAATATACATGATGACAAATAACAATCACATAAAATACGTAAGCAGAAAATCGGGTTCTCACATGGGGTGTTGAGAATTCCACATCGATTCCCCTTTTTAAAATACCTGTTAAAAGATTATGTTAGTTTTAAGTCCATTTTTAACATAAGTGGAGATACTCAGGCTCTGCGTTCATCCTCAGTAGCTTGGCTGCTGCTGTTGCATTTCTAGGAATGGGACCGACCTGTTGAAGATAAAGATAATTGAGTATTGAGCACTTCAACAAGTGGGTTAGTGGTTACAGCGAGGGATCAACGATTAATGATTATAACTTATATTACCTTCCAACTTTTTCTTCTTTTTTTTGAAAAGAATCTTCCAACTTGTACTTGACATGGTCAATGGATAATGTCAAATTTCTTTATAGTATTTATAGGATAGTGCAATGTTCAACGCCTTTATTTGAATGCCCACCTAGGCTTTGATTCAGGGACAAAGACTCCCCCTCGAGATTTCTAAAACTACTATTAGATATTATAAATTTTATATGTAGTTCAAAATATTATCAAATTCGACCCTCCCTCCCAACAATTGTAGTTTTTATATATAGTTGACATCTTATTGCAGTTTTTATACGCCATAAGTCCCTGCGCTCCCCGTCCCCTGCTTTGATTGCTATTACTTTTGCAGAAGGTATGACGTCATTCCTTGCGGCAACCACTGAAATATTACATAACGATTTAAAGAGGGTCCATATTGAATGTTTTTTGACAAGCGAAACAAATTCAATGGTTCATATTGTTTTGAAATGAACATGTTATAATTTTTTTTAACAAATGTTGCGTAAATTTTTTTACATGCCTTAGGAAGAGAATACATACTGCATAGAATGTAATATTTATTAAAAATGTTTAATATATGTTTAAAAAAAAGTTTAATATGTACTGAATTTTTAATATTCGCCACCAGTGCAGAATGGTATTATAACTCAAAAAAAAAAAAGTAGTGACTTTTCTAACACAACGCGTTTTTAGTACCCATCAAAAAGACAAAAATTGTAAGGAGAGCATATTATATTATATATTGAGTCTGAACTCTTCTTCTCTTTCTTCAAAACAAGTGAATAAATTCAAAAGAAATAATATAATTTTCAGATCAGGAATTTTCAGTTCCAAAGATGGTGGAATGTTACTTACGTGCATTTGCCTTCATTGTCGTCATATTATTGATTGCAGTTGCAGGAAGTCCTGCAACTGCTCAAAATGGATGCCCGCCGGCTAGTTGCGGAGGAAATTCAGGCCCGGTAATTCGTTTCCCTTTCCGGCTAAAAGGCCGTCAACCGGACAATTGTGGCTACCCTCACCCTGACTTTGAGCTCTCTTGCTCCGGTACAAATACCACTCTCGAGATGCAATATCCAGTTCGAGCATCACTCCGAAATATAATTTTACCATTACGAGTTCAAGTTCATCTCAGGGAAATTGATTATATATCTCAACTTATACGAGTTCAAGTCCTAAATCCAGATTGTCTTCCGAATCAGCTTCCCGCTGTAAATTCAAATTCAAATCTCACTCAATTCAAAATGGCTCAGGGTTACTCTGGTCAATATACTTTATTCAATTGTTCTTCGAGGAACAACAGTAACAGCGAAACAAACAATCGAAATGGAATTCAGATTCCTTGCCTTGGTGGAAATGGTTACCATGTGATTGCGTTTGGATCTTATTACAGTACCTCTGAATTCATTCTACCATATTGTGCAAAGATGTACAATGTATCTGATATTCAACCTGTTTTTTTTAGCGAGAATGGACAATTTGATAGCGTTTACTTAAGTTGGTCGAGACCGTCGTGTGGGCAATGTGAAGGACAAGGGCTGGAGTGTAGGTTGAAGAACAATGGAACAAATGATGAAACGGAATGCATTCAGATCCCTGCAGGACCAGGAGGGCGACCTGGAAATGGTACTACTAGTCTTCACACTTCATGGTTTCCAATGATATTATTCGTTTTGTTTTTCCTTTCATTCTTTTGGTAAACCGAACTGGTATTTGTATCCGTATTCAGACTTACTATTGATTCAGTCGTCAGTGGTAAAATCAGGATTCTAGCAGTAGTAGTAGAGGTACTGATGTTCGTTGGATGATCATTTCATTGTCGTTATCTTTACAGACATTTTAAAACTGAATTAAGGAAACTTTCCCTCGTTTTCATTGTAAAGTAATATGTTCGAATCTTGAAACATTTCGTGACACTTGGAAGAATTAATGTGATCTCTCCTATAAGAAGAATGGGTGTATTGTATTACTTGAAGTATAATACTAGAACAAGTGTGGTGTCTTTGCAGAAGAGAACTTTCAATTGAGTTTTCCTTTTTCTCTGTACACAAGGCTCGAAAATTATAGTCGACTAAGTTTATTTGACTCTTTTGCGTCTATACTTAGTATGAAAGAAATGAAAATGTTCTAATGAGGATTCTCATTTTTATATTTTTGCAGGTACATCAAATATACTTGTCATTGTAGTGGTAGTAGTGTCTGTAGTTGTGGCATTGGCCGTGTTGCTCATGTTGTACTATGGGATCAAAAGGTTAAAGAAATGGAAAGAAGAGAGGAAGATGGAGAAGTTTTTGGAGGATTACAAAGCTCTTAGACCTTCCAGATTCTCTTATGCAGATATCAAGAAGATCACACGTGAATTCAAGGATAAATTAGGCCAAGGAGGTTATGGAACGGTGTACAAAGGGAAGCTCTCCGATGACATTTTTGTCGCGGTCAAAGTTCTTAACCAAATCAAAGGGAACGGTGATGATTTCCTTAACGAGGTGGGTACAATAGGTAGAATCCACCACATAAATGTGGTGAGATTGGTGGGATATTGTTCAGATGGATACAGAAGGGCTCTTGTTTACGAGTTCCTACCACATGAGACTCTTGACAAAATCATAAGATCAAGGAAGCTTAGCACTTCACTTGGTTGGGAAAAGCTTTTAAAAATTTCAATTGGCATAGCTAAAGGGCTTGATTATCTTCATCAGGGATGCAAACAAAGAATCCTCCATTTCGACATTAAACCACAAAACATCCTGCTTGATAAAGATTTCGATCCTAAGGTTGCTGACTTTGGCCTCGCAAAGCTGTGTTCGAAAGAAGAAAGTTTTGTGGCCATGACTGCTGCAAGAGGCACTATAGGCTACATTGCACCAGAAGTATTTTCCAGGAACTTTGGCTCGGTTTCTTACAAATCGGATGTCTATAGCTACGGGATGTTGTTGCTTGATATCGTGGGAGGAAGGAAGAGATTCAACTCTAGAGCAGAGGACAACAACAGTGAGATATATTATCCAGAATGGATGTATAACCAATTAGAAAAAGGAGAAGAAATCGAAATGCAATTTGATAGAGAAGAAGACCGCAAAATCTTCAAGAAAATAACAATTGTAGGGCTTTGGTGCATTCAATGGTATCCATCTGATCGGCCTTCGATGAAGGTTGTGATCCAAATGCTTGAAGGTGAAAATTTGCCCATCATGCCACCCAACCCTTTTGGGGCTGCAAATTCACCAATGACAGAATCCTATACAACTTCAAGTGGAAGCGTTTTTAGCAGCGAAATTACTAGCATCTCCTAACACACAAGTGAAGGCAATCTACTGAGGTCCAAACTGTCGATGGATTGGTTTGATTCGCTTTTTAAGACTGATTTGAGACCAGAATCTCAGTCTGATACCCAATCCAAGCAGACCCCTGTTTAGCAATTGGGAGTGTGTTGTTTTGCCTTTGTAAATACCCCATGCTTGTAAACATTTTCATTTGCTCAGTTTGTACAGATTCCACATTTCTCCATATTATCTGAGTTCATAACAAAGTTGGGGCGGGCAAAAGGAAAAAAAGAGGTGATTTCCCTTCAGCCCTGAAGATAAAAAATAGGGTTAATTCCATTTTAACCTAAATTTAGACTAACTGGGAGAAAACATGAATTATTATTCTTATCTGACATGATTTACTACTCACTCGTATGGTGAAATTATTATAAGCGATTGTATGAAGAACGTAGAATCTCTTGGACTTTGATGTCAAGAAACTGCAATTGTTTTGGCAATCCGAGTTGGAAGTTGGAATCTACAACAATTCTTTGAATCATTTCTCAAAGGAAATGAATAGATAATGTTATGCAGATTGCTACAAGAAGAAGGAGCACATGAAGTATTGTTCTGGGCTTGGCAGCTAACCTTAATCAAGAAAATCAAGAACACAAGAATGTTCTTGGCAACAATTCGAAAAGACATAGTAAGGTAGTGTAATGCTTATGGAGTGAAGAACTTGTGTATTGAAATTAAGAGTAAATAATTATTTAGGTCACTAAGCTATTTACAGTTCTATGTTTTGGGCACTCAACTGTTTTTGGTTAATTATATCACCTTAGTATTTATGGGTTGCTGAAAATAAATACCACTACTCTTTGTGGTGGTTTCTGATTAAATTAGATACGTATCAAGAATGTGACTAACAATCCAAGGAAAAAATGGAAGTTAATGTGCACAAATATCCGTGATAAAAACAGTGGCAAGCAAAGACTTTGCACGGAGTGAGATTATTGTGTACTTCAAATTTTGCCTCAAGATTATTGGTCACATTCCAAACACGTGTCTAATTTGGCCTAAAATCACCACAAAAAGTGGCTGACTGTTTATTTTCAGTCACACATAAATGTTAGGAGTGATATAATTAACCAAAAAATAGTTGAGTGCCCAAAACAGCAAACTGTAAATAGTTTAATAACCTAAGGACATTGCTAGGGAGCTAAATTTTGCCAATTAATTGGCTAAATTGGTGGCAAAATGGTAAATAAGTGGGTGAATACATTATATCAACATGGGGGTGAATAGTGTTTAATTTAGATTTTTAGCCAATTATAACCAATTTTGCTTAGCCAAAAAACTATTATCTAATAACCTAAATAGCCATTTACTCTTGAAATTAAAATAGCTACTCAATTGGACACATAATCTAGACCGTTGATGAGACATTTGTCTAGTGACAAAAAAAGTTATAGATTCTGAGTTCAATTTTCAATCCATTTATTATGTTCCCTTATCTTTCTAATAAAAGAAAAAGAAGGCATATAAGCTGTAGCAATAGTAAGAATGGTGCGCTTATTGGAATGACCAGTTCTTTTTTATGAAGTCCGGTTGGACGGTTATCCTATGAATATGAGAGAAAACTGTCTCATAGGAGTAGGAAATAGTCTTAGAAAGAGAAATTTTCTTAAGTTTACCCCATATATGGGGAGAGTATCGAACTCAGAATCTTTCGATCACGAGTCGAAGCTTGCCCTACTGAATTGCGGCCTCCTTCATTTGGAATGACCAGTTCAACAAGTGGACTTGGCCATTGCGGCAGAGGGTCAGCAATTGGGTCCCGGCTCCTATGCAGAACAGATTTTTGTTCTGCCCAGCGGGACACGATCTCAGCCGTCGGATGAGATTTTCTAACGGTTCAGATCTCAGCCGTAACTTTTTCTCTCCAGATCTGGACCGTTCAAAATCTCATCCGACGGCTGAGGTTGTTTCACACGTGCAGAAAAAAAGCTATTCCGCATAGGAACCGGACTGCAGCAATTGATGCTCAAACCTTCCCAACTCATACGTGGGATGGTCAATGGATAACGTGCAAAATCTTTATTTATAAAATAGTTGCGTAAGGGACCGTGTTGGTAATTGAAGGAAAAGAAATGCGTTACAGGAGACGAAGGGAGACTATACTTTTGGATTAGTTAATAGAAGAAATATGCTTTGCCTGACGGCATATAGTACACTGGAAAAAGCAAATCTATAAATATTACTAATTTTAAAATTATGAATTCAAATTTTAACTTTACATTTTTTTTTGGGTGAATAAATTTTTTAACTTTACTTTACCTTAGAGTAGAGTGAGTAGTTTTAATGGGAATCGGGTAGCTCAGTGGTAGAAATCTCTAACAGCAGCTGGAGGTCCCAGTGTTCGATTCCTATATCTCCTCATAGTGAGGCAAATAATTTCTCCTCCCTTATGAGGCTTATCTTCCTCCCAGGGGCATGGGGCGTGCTTCAATCTTCACTATCTAGGGTCTCTCACTCTTCTTCCCCGAGCGCTAAAAAAAAAGAGTGAGTAGTTTTTATCTTAGTAGATTTACTTAAGTTTTAAAAACTTAAATTCAATCGATCAATCTGATGCAGCGTAGGGAAAAAGAATTGAACTTACGTCAATTATATTTCCTACGTGTACTGCACTCATTGGTTTAGATATAACTTATAAACTTAATAGTCTACCAAGATAAAAAATTTCGAGTAGAGTGGGGTTGTCCATTTATCTCATCGACGCTCCCGGCTCCTATGCGAGATAACTTTTTGTTTCGCATGTGAAGGACAAGCTACCAGCCTTCGGATGAGATTTTTTAACGGTCCAGATTTAGAGAAAGAAATTTTTTTTAAATATTTTAAGTTCTGCCGCAACTTTTCTCTCTCCAAATCTGAACCGTTCAAAATCTCATTTGACGGCTGGGATTGTTCCGCCGGACTGCTCATCGACATACTTAGAGTAGAGTGGGGTTGTCCATTTCAAACAGTCGCTGTTGATAATTGACTCAATTTATTATTGGATAATTTTCAATTTGGTAATTGAAAATCACCAGAAGTCAACTTGTGTGGGATGGTGAGTATTATTCATATCGAGCTGAAAACCAGTTTTATACTTTTCTGAAACCAACGAAAACTTTATAAAACTGCTTTTTTTTCTTCAATTTTCATCATCATATCTTCAACTCATTTATATTTATTATAAGTTGAATCCAGACACTATATTATTTGATCAACCATCCTCAATAGAAGAAATAAATTAAATTCAAGAAATAAATTCGAAGTCCCAACGCAAAGGGCAGTACATATTTCAAATTCAGAGAAATGATCTTTTACCCGAATGCCCTTGTCGTCGTGGTATGTCTTATACTCGCCGGACTTGCATCAGCTCAAGACGGTTGCTCGCCGGCGAGTTGCGGAAATTCAGGTCCATTAATTCGTTTCCCCTTCCGGCTAAAAGATCGCCAGCCGAGTAATTGCGGCTACCCTTACCCAGGCTTTGAGCTCTCTTGCTCCGCCACCAACTCCACCCAGCTCGAGATGCAATATCCGGTCAAAGCATCGGCGAAAAACATAGTTTTCCCGATGCGACTCAGAATTCAGATCAAGGAAATCAATTACGCAGCTCAGCGAATTGGTTATTCTCCAGTGAATGCCGATTGCTTTCCGAATCGAATATCAATTGAATTAAACCTGATAAATTCATCTTTCTCCCCCTACAGAATTGCTAGGGGTTACTCTAATCAAGAGTACACTTTATTCAATTGTTCTTTGAAGAATACCAACAATGAAACAATCGGTAGAATCGGGTCTCCAATTCCTTGCCTGAGTAGAAATGGATTTCAAGTCTTTGCATTCGGATCTTCCTTTACTACGTCTCAGTTCGCTCTCCCAGCTTGTGCAAAGATGTATAATATCTCTGATATTCCATCTGCTTTTTTCAATCCGGAAGTAGTTTACAATGCTATAAGTTTAGTTTATCTTGAATGGTTTGGGCCATCTTGTGGACAATGTGAATCACAAGGACAGGAATGTAGGTTCAAGAATAACACCAGAAATGCTGAGACAGAATGCATTGTCATCCCTAGAACGCGGCGAAAAGGTAGTACTTGAAGCCTGTTTTTTTATGTTTAAAGGTTATATCGAGAGGAAATGATTGTGGGTTATCTTTTATAAGAATCTAACTGCTGTGAAATGTTTATTTCGCCAATCATCATAGCTAATGATAGTCTTCAGACTTTACCGTTTCTAATGATGGCGAGAAAACCGTATTTCTTTCTCTATAAAATTCGATATATTTAGAAATGTTGTTAACAAAGTTTACAGAGTTCCCTATAAGAATTATGTAAAATGTATCCTTCACCTCCTGGCTTTGTTTATGAATGGTGGTCTAACTGGTTTATTTGGCTCTTTTTCGTTTACATTTGAGTACGAAAGAAGTGGAAATGTTTCTTATTGATAGGATATTATTTCGTATCTTTGCAGGAACGTCAAAAAAAGTTGTCATTAAAGGGGTGGTAGTGGCTGTGTCTGTGGTGTTAGCGACGCTTCTAGTGTTGTATGGCGGGATCATCTTACAGAAAAAGAAACAAGAGAGGAAGATGGAGAAGTTTTTGGAGGATTACAAAGCTCTTAGACCTTCCAGATTCTCTTATGCAGATATCAAGAAGATCACACATGAATTTAAGGATAAATTAGGCCAAGGAGGTTATGGAACGGTGTACAAAGGGAAGCTCTCCGATGACATTTTTGTCGCGGTCAAAGTTCTTAACCAGATCAAAGGGAACGGTGATGATTTCCTTAACGAGGTGGGTACAATAGGTAGAATCCACCACATAAATGTGGTTAGATTGGTGGGATATTGTTCAGATGGATACAGAAGGGCTCTTGTTTACGAGTTCCTACCACACGAGACTCTTGACAAAGTCATAAGATCAAGAAAGCTAAGCAGCTCACTTGGTTGGGAGAAGCTCTTACAAATTTCGACTGGAATAGCTAAAGGGCTTGATTATCTTCATCAGGGATGCAAACAAAGAATCCTCCATTTCGACATTAAACCACAAAACATCCTTCTGGATCAAGATTTCAATCCTAAGGTTGCCGATTTCGGGCTCGCAAAATTGTGTTCTAAAGAAGAAAGTTTTGTGGCCATGACTGCTGCAAGAGGCACAATAGGTTACATTGCACCAGAGATATTCTCCAGGAACTTTGGATCGGTGTCTTACAAAGCAGATGTCTATAGCTACGGGATGATGTTGCTTGATATAGTTGGAGGAAGGAAGAAATTCAACTCTAGAGCACAGGATATGGATAGCAGCAATGAGATATATTATCCAGAATGGATGTATAACCAATTAGAAAAAGGAGAAGAAATCGAAATGCAAATTGATAGAGAAGAAGACCGTAAAATCTTCAAGAAAATAGCAATTGTGGGACTTTGGTGCATTCAATGGTATCCATCTGATAGGCCTTCCATGAAGTTTGTGATCCAAATGCTTGAAGGTGAAAATATGCCAATAATGCCACCCAATCCTTTTGGTGCTGCAAATACAACAAAGACGAAAGCCTACGAAACTGAAAACGGAAGCTTTTCTAGTGGCGAAATTTTTAGCACATCTTGAGACAAAAGTGAAGGTAAACTACCAGTTGGCAATTCTATTGTCTTGTTTATCTTTGTAAATAACAATTTTTCGGACCACGTTTTTTATCCAATGCGGCGTAATTCAACTATTGTTTTGTTACGTATCATTTATTGCCCCCTAGGCGCCCCCCCCCCCCCCAGTATTTTCCCAAAAAAAAATTTATTTTAGTTTTGTTTTTTGTAGCACTAATCAAAAGTGAGCATTTTGAATCGACTTTACGATTTAAAATTAAATTTTTTTAGTTCGTGATTTTTAGGAATGACACCACTTATATCTTAACAATTTTAGTTAAAATTGTGACAAACTTAAGTGTGTAAGAGACTATAATATTTATAAGATTTCATCAAAAATTTCATAATTACTAATACATTATAATATAAGATTTTATCAAAAAAAAAAAGTTTACAAGTTATAGTCTTATAGACTACAAGTGACTTTTGACATTGGCTTTTGAAAATGAAGCAAATTTATGGGGATTCAAGATTTAAGTTGGAAAATTTTGATATTAATTACGGTTCATTAGACTATGTGGTGTGGACCTTGTGGTCAATATTCGTTCATATTAATAATAAGCCCTTCATGTTTCCTCCAACTTCATTTATAATACCCTTAATATTTCTAAATGGCCTTTTATTTTGGTTTAATCATACAAAAAAGGTCTTTGGTGCATTTTTATTCAAACTTGTTCTTTTTGGATTCAACAATCAAACATGATATATATTTTAATTTCTATAGTAAATATTTATTTTTTCTTCTCGAGAATCCTTCTCTTTGATGTGACGTGCACGTTAATGACAATGAAAACTTTATAGCTTTGCCATTTTTTTTAAGCCAGAGGACTTGGAGGTTTATGAAGACTGATCGAGTAGATTGAAAAGGGTGAACAAAATGTGAATAATTTCAGTACATAAGATTTCATAAAAAAAATTGTTTTTGACTCCGCAATGTTTATATGCTTTCTTATGAATTTATTTTGTTAATGTTAATTGTGCCCCAAAAAAAATTCCTGGCTCCGCTACTGCATTTAAATCATTCGCTCGAATTTTATTGGCCTCAACTACATATCTATACCGTAAACTTTCTCAGTCTAATTCTTCTGTGAGATTATTACTTAAAAGAGTAATAGAATTCTGAGGGAATTACATAAATAGACGAAAAAACCTCTCTGTTAGACATCACGTGACTAAAAATTGCCGCCCGCATGGCTAAGATTAAGAAGCATGGCCCGGAAATTTTTTTTTATTGCGGAGGGAATTATCTATTACAAGAAATATGAAATTTAATAAGAGGGGAGGAAAATCGAACTCAGACCTCTACGTCGTGAGGCATCAGCCTTAGCCACTAAAATAATGCTCCATTGGAAAATTAGATATTGCCTTGGCTTTGTCTTTCTTGATTGGAATCACTGCAGCTATGGCAATATCAGATATCATTGATGCTTGTATCGTCATATTAATCTTTCTTAATATTCTTGGTTTAACTCAAAATTTCTGGTGGGTTTTCTCCTGAAGATTAATTAACCTTTTATTCTGGACAGTGTGCGATGGTTTTTTGTATAGCTTGAGTCCATGGTTTCCGCCGACGGAGATCTCATCGGAGAAGAATGGGATGGGGATTGGGCTTTTTTTATTATTTATAATTAGGTATTTACAATTTGGCACTTATAGAACAAAAAATTATCTAAAAGAATCTATGTGAAATTCCAATTTTGCCCTTGTTCCTTTGATCATTTTTGTTCACAGCCGTTCAATTTTTGCAAAAACTGACAGAATGACGTATTTTTTTACCTGTAAATTGAATAAGGATCTAAAAATTTGCAAACGATTATTAGGGACCAACATTGCCAAGCGATAAATATTTCAGAATTAAATACACCATTTGGCCATACATATATTATAACAACATTTTAATAAACCCTGTGCATCACGATTTTTTTTTTTTTTTGTTGCATTACTAAAGTGAAAAAAGAAAAGAAAAGAAAAAGGCAAAAAAATTAGGGATTCTGAATAAATGGTGAGTGCTTGGGAGAATTTCGACAAACGGGACAAGAGGCATTTAATCGGAGCCATTCATCAATACATCCTACGTGGTAGCAATGCTGACAGGAAGGAATGGTCCTCAACGTGTCCATGGGCCTGTACTCAGACAAGCAGATTGGACAAATATTGTCCTCGGGCTTGGGCATCCGTTGACTCTGGCCTAATACTATTTTTGGGTAAGATTCAATAGTAGGCCCATCAAGTCCCGATATTATAGTGGGCTGCGGTGTCACGGTTGCAGTGAATTCAACTACTTCAGGGCTGCTCCTTCTAAGGGCCCTGACCCGGCTGCAAATAAAGATAAC
Source organism: Vinca minor (assembly GCA_026122235.1). NCBI lineage: Eukaryota > Viridiplantae > Streptophyta > Magnoliopsida > Gentianales > Apocynaceae > Vinca > Vinca minor. Next base: position 5,192,590 of record JAOCZM010000100.1, on the reverse strand, counting down.
GAGCCCAATAACGAACAAAAATGCTGGCACTCCAACTCCCACGCTGATTATATAACGAGCAGTTTTTGGAAGCTCTTCAAAGTTTGAATTTTTTTCTCGTCAACTTAGAATTATTTATAAATAAATAAACATATGCTAAAACAATACAAATAAATAAATAGATAAACATGGAGTTTATTTTGACAATCCTATCGTTTTTAAATTGACACCCCATCTTCTCATTTGAAAAAACAAAAATTGAAAAACTAGATCCGCATGCAATCTACATGCAGGTTATATATATACACAAAGTGAATTGTGATTGGCTGGGGATAGGGAAAGGAACGGGGATAGAGGATTTTTTGCGGATGGAACTAAGAAACTTACCATGACGTTGTTTCTTGCATTCAATCTGGGAAGTGGAATTACTCTTTAGCCCACACAGACCATCCCTTGATTCACACCTCCGGCACTGCGGTTCAAACCAACCAAGCCTAATATCTTCACTGAGATCAGATGACCAAACCTGCTCAAAATAAGACCACGGAACTGGAACCGGAATACTCGATATAAGGCCACAAGAAACTGAGAGAATTCTAACAGCGCGAACAGAGGAAGTAGCGATAACCATATAGCCAAAATCACTAAGGCAAGATATAGGATTAAATCGATAAAGTCGATAATCAAAAGAAGATGAGCAATTAAAGAGTGTGTAATCTTGATAGTAAACTCCGGTAAAAGGAGAAGTTGAAAGATTTAGATTTAGAAGACGCTGTGGGAGGCAGTTGTTTGGATCGTTTAGCCATATTTCTTGATTGTCGTAGTTTATGTTTTGGACAATGAATTTGCCTGAATATGGGAGATTAATGGTTGTTTTGTTTAGGGGCGAATCGCAGATTAAGTCAAACCCTGGAAAGGCACATTGATTCGGTTGTATATTGTTTAGCCGAAAAGGGAATCGAATTAGGGGTTCGTTCTCGCGACATGTTGAGCTGAAACAGAGTTCTGCTGCACTTGAAACTATGATTGTGAAGGATGCTAAGAGGAGAAAGAGAGTAATGGTTTCTGGTGTACCCATAGTTGGATGGGGGTGCATTATGGATTTTCAAGGCAATGGTGTTAGTTATTATAGGTCAATTTACTTGCTAGTCTATAATTAAACCCAGTCAAAATGAATGGGATCCAGGTTGACGCAGAGATTCTGAAGCATTTGATTGGCCACATTCATTGGAGTTTCAAGTCAACGGTTATATTTTACGATGTCAACCTTAGGAGCCAATCAACCGGGAAATTCCAAGGTATAGCAGCCTGTATATTATATAGGACTGACATAATCCCTCTCACATAAATAAATAAGGTGAATCAGCTTTACAGATATGACTCATCAAAAATTATATGAGTGGGCTATGGGGCCAGTCCACAAGGGCGACTTCATAAGTTTTTGTAGCTGTGGAAGAAATAGGAGTTCGGGATCGGTAATCTTTCCTGTTGATACCTGAGTGACTTCTCGACCTTGTGTAAAAGAGATCCGTCTTCCTCGCCAATGAATGACTTCTTACTTTATCTGGGAATGGCTGACTACATGCTTGCTTGAATGTGCGAACATCCAGGGCATACAAAAAGCTCCACCGCTTGTGCAGCCCCCATCAATTCCGGTCAATAAGCTAATCATGGTTCCCGCTCTTAGCCGTTGGGAGTCGAGTGTGGCTAGTTAGTGATCCCAATCAACCCGCTCTAATTAGGATAATGTCTCGGTCTAAAATTCACCATTAAAAAAAAGATTCAACTTAATAAAAAAAATTATCGAATTCTGCTTCATTATGCAATTGCATACTCATTTTTTTTTATTTTTTTAATTTTTAACAATTGGATACTCAAATCGTTCAAATCAATTTAATTGTCTACCAAATCTCTCAGTTGCTGTTTCCTTTTTATTAATCTCAAACCACAATCATGTTGTTGGCTACTGAAAATTGACCTTAAAACTTTACCCCCAAAGATTTCTTCAACTATTTCCAAAATATTGCAGCGTGTATGGCTATCTCAAAGCAAAGTTGCTTAATAACTTCATAACATCGATCAGCAAAATCAGAGGGATTATGACTTTAGAATTAAAAATAACAAAACAATTATTCTTCTGAATATAGATCATAACTAACAATGAATAAAAATTGACTAATATTTGCCTTTTTCCTGACCGATTCAAAACAGTGATCACACTGTAAAATGAAAATTCTAAACATTGATTTTGTCTTTCTTTAATTTGGAAAAGATTTATGCTCTGCCAAAAACACTACTACAGCCTACAGCTTTTGCATAAGTTCAAAGGTGAATGAATATAAGCAAAATATTTATTTCCTTAACAAACTGGGAAAAAAAAATCAGAAATCAGAACAACGACCGTTTCGCTCCCAATCGCCATACCGAGTGGGCTCGGGACCTCGGGGACCTCCAATTTCACCGGTCACTTTGTTCACGTCGTCGCCATCGTCGTCGTGGTGATGATCATCATCGGATTCTCTTTCATTCTGAGGATCGATCTTTACCTCCGGCGTTGGATCTTCTTCGCTCTTGCTTTCCTGCAGTGGCTGTTGCTTCTGAGCTTCTAATCGCTGAGTTGAAGAGCAAATGAGTCGACTCGCCGAGTTCAATGAATACGATATTCCCAATTTTGGTTTTGATTGCTCGAAAATGGTTGTATACACACGGCCTAATTTGGTAGCCATTTTCCGTTCTTTTCGATTGTTTCTGCGTTTTTTTCAAATCACCGAATTTTTTCTTCCTATAGGGAGAGAGAATTGAGAACTTCTTCCTTGGGAAGGTTGGGGAAGAGATGCGGTGGGGCGGCTAGCTAGCCACGTTAAGGCGGCGGAATCGTGTTCTTATTTTAGCCCACCAATATATGGGGCTTAAAAATGAAAAACTTTGAACATCTTAATAACACTTTGGGCTGCGAGAGGCCCACATCGTGCGAAAAAGATCGGGATTTTTGCGTCGTTTTGAATTCACGTTCACCAAACAACTAATATGACCAAGTAAATAAATTTAAAAAAACAAAGGGTGCAAAAAAGGCATTTGGAGAGCCCTAGAAAAAAAATTCTTTGGGCCCAGTTTTCGCGGGTGGTGAGGGGGAGCCGCACGCCTAGATGGCGGAGAGGAGGGCTGCTGCGTGAAATCTTTTTCGAAGGTGCGATGGAAGCGCAAAATTTATCTGTATTTGTAGTGATGATGTTAACTTTTAAAGAGGGGTGTCAAAATGGATTTCATGATTTGATTTTAATTTTTTTTTTTATGTGGGGCTAGGAACTGGTCCAACAAATTCGTTTTCACATACCCTCTCACAATTCAATCCAGCTCCTATGCAGAACAGGAAAAATTTCGCACCGTACAGAACAATCTGCGTCGTTAGATGATAGTTTTAACGGTCCAGATTTAGAAAGAGCAAAATTGCGGCTGGACTTAAAAAATAAAAAAATAAAAACTTTTCTCTCACCAAATCTGGACTATTCAAAGCTATCATCCGACGACACAAATTGTTCTGCACGGTGCGGAATTTTTCCTATTCCGCATAGGAGCCGGAGTGCTCACAATTGCTCAACAGGATCTACATATCTGTTGTAAGCACTACTGAGTAAGCAGTGGCGGAGGCAAGATTTGAACTTACCAGCAGCCGAATTAAAATTTATTTACAATGTATGACAGTATATTTGAAATAAAAAATATATTTTACAAAAAGATTTGAAATTAAAATGATACTTATCTTGAAGAAAAAAAATGCAGAAACTAAGGAAGAAAAATGACAAAAAAAAAAAGAGAAAAAACAACTAATATGTAGAGGTTAATGTTACAGTTAATAATAATTATAAATTATTATTATAATGAGAAAGTTATAAAAAAAAATTATTATTTTTTTAATTAAAGGTATATTTTAGAAATTTTTTTTATTTATTTCTTATTAATTTGAATATATTAAGTAATCAAATGACATATTTTTACTTTAAAACTACAAATTTCTTTCTGTTTCTACTGTCCAAATTACACTATTAAAGCACTAAAAAAAGCTGGTCACAAATTTCGCTATTACAACACCAAAGATCATGCCCAAATTAAAATATTAAAAAAACTGGTCACTTTCTGTTTGTGAAGTAAGATTTGTTAGATAGGTTCCACCCATTTTTTCTCTCATTCGCTCATCTTCGATTTCTCCTATCTTGGTTCTCTTTGAAGATCCGACTTCCCATACCCCCCTTCGATTACTCAGTAGAATCAACATTTGGATATAATCCCCGCTCAGTGGAAGTTGTGTAGCCGAATTCATTGACCAGTTCCTTCCATTTTCCCTCGTTCGCTCATCTTTTCCTATCTTGATTATCTTTGTGGATCCTAGTTGTCTAGTTAGGTTTTCTGTTTTCATTTTCTTTTTACGAATTTGAATGTCTTAGTTTAGTTTATCACAATTCTCATGAGATTGGTAAAAATAAGACGTGGGTATAAACATCTTGAGAGTAACTAATGTCACAAAATTACACAATACATCATTCCACAATATATGTTAAATTTCAATCGGATTAATCGAGTTATTAAAGAATAGACGCACAAGGAGAAAGACATTTTCCCTCCAACCGATAGGTCGAGAGTTCGAGTCCTTTTTTGAAAAAGTGAAAAACTCTTATTATTCCTCTTTTTGAAAGCGTTGACACCCAAGAAATTTCGACTGGCCGAGACTATAAGAGTGGTCAGCAAGAAACGGCCAAGCCAAAAATCATGGACTGGCCGACATAAGATGGACATAGGTAATCGAGACACAAGAACTCGGAAACGGCTAAAGGACACAATCGTGCGGGGAGGACAAGTAGAAGACAATCAACAAAACAGACGCTAAAAGATGTCAAATAAAACTCCCGGACATTAGAACTTTATCATTACTCTTTTGTCCTGGCCTTAGACCTCATAATTTTCCCAACTTTCACTATCTCCACGTGTGAAAAAAATTCGGCCAAGAGATATTTGAGAAATGGCATTCCAAAAAGCGGTCGGAAAGTCCGAAAAACAAGGAAAACGTGCAACCTCTACTCAGACGAAGTACAAGAAATTCGCCCACGTTCCCGTTACAGCCACGACATAGGGGACATGTCCACTTCATCATATCATAGCCGAAATGAACATAATTGATTGCGGGAAGCTGTTTTCACAGATGATTATAAATATAATATCAAGAAGAAAAATTGGACACCAATCAACAATCAAAATTCTCTTCTTTATCTACATTTTACAGTCTTTATTGTGCTTTTCTTAAAGCTTTCCATGTATTTAACTTGGACTTATCTTTTTTTTAATCAATAGATTTCTGTGTGAGAATTCTTATCCAATAATGTATATTTAGTGTCAAGTTATTCAATTGGCTTCGGACATGCTATCTGCGAGAGGAGTTGTTTTCCAAAAAAAAAGGCATAGTGGACCGAGTCACCCTTTTCTAAGTGTAAACTATTTTGAAAAAAGTGAATCCCATGTGTGAAAACGAGGCATGCCTAGCCTAACTAGAGCTGTCAAAATGGGCATATGCCCGCGGGTATGCCCGTCCCGTGAGATTAATGGGCGAGTATGGGGCTATGAATTCAATGCCCATTTAAATGCGGGTAACAAGCCATGTGGTATGTGCGGGTTGCATCCGGGCATGCCCGCTTTGTTTTGTTTTTTTTATTAAGTTTAGATAGGGATTATTAAGACTCTTCAGTCCTCTCCAAACTGAACAAGAGTCGTATATCTCCACTATCTTCTTACACGCGTTCTTACCAAATATAGGAGTCATCTTCTTCCTAGAAATGTACAAGCTCAAATATGTGTACGCAATTGAATTTACGGTTGAATGTATGAAGGTAAGTAAATTATGTCCTAACTTATCATTTACCATTTACCATCTATAATGTTTTAACTTCTGAAGATGTGTGTTTTATATGTGAAGACGATGTGGAGAAATCAACATTATCTAAAATGGAATGTATTCAAATAATACTTCTAGTGTTCATGATCTAAATCAATAGATGGAGGATATTAAAAAAACAATATCAATTTTTTTGTTGTTTGATGTCAGAAATATGTTTGTTAATTTTACACCGTTGATCTTAAATTATTCTAGAAATTGTAGAGTTTGATTTGATTATTTTTAAACTATTTTTGATATTGTGGAATTTGATTTGATTGTTCTTCATGGTTTCATTTTTTCCCTGACTAACGAATTGACCATGTCAATGGTTAAACTCAAAGTGGGTATTTTTTAAAGAAAAAAAATCCGTTGCAAAGCAACAATCCATACTTTTTGAAAATACAATCCGAGTGTTTCAAGCAAGAAAGCATAAAAACAAGAAAATTCCATTGGAAAAAGACTAGAAATTCCCACCACATATTATTCTACTTGCACAAAGCAAAAGCAAAAGTTTTTTAACTGTACATTATTTTTTGTAGCCTCGACAGGGCTTACCCTTTGAACAAAACCGGAGAATACAAAGAACATAGAACAACTATAAACTATATCCTAAGAAAGAATTTTCAAAATCTTTCTTTTGGACCCTTTTGAATTTCCACAATGTACCTTATTTCATCCATATGTTTATCAACCCCTCCTCCACCAAGTAAAAAAAAAAACCACAAAAAATCGACTGCATGACGTATACATTAATAATAATACAGTACGACCTAGTGTGTATTCCTGAGACTCTAATTACTGCGCCTAATTCATTACCGTCGTGTGTTTGTTGCTAACTTGACGTCTCTTTGTAAATTCTTCTTGTTTTCCGATGTTTGATTCGGCATCGGTTTCATCTTTCATCAGGAACTTGTCAACCTGTGAAGCAGCTTGCCTGCCTTCAGATATAGCCCACACCACTAAGGATTGGCCGCGCCGGCAGTCCCCTGCTGCAAATACTCCTTCCACGCTGGTTGAGAACCGGCCGTACTCTGCTTTGAAGTTCGACCTGTTGTCTGTTTCCAAACCCAGTTTTTCTGCTATTGTCTGAACGAACCAAATAACAAAGAAGTGAGAAAACGATTCATTAACACCCCGAAAGTAAACCAGATAATAATAAAATGCAGCTGCAATTCCACATATTAAAGTTCAAAATACTAACCGATTCTGGACCAAGGAAACCCATGGCTAACAAAACTAGATCAGCCTCAATTATCTCATTGGACCCTTCAACTTCTTTAAACTGGAACCTGCCATTGGCATCCTTCTCCCACTCTACACGTACTACTTCAAGACCTTTAACCACACCATTCTCATCTCCAACAAACTGCTTCGTTAAGACTTCATACGACCTTGGGTCTTTACCAAACTTGGTTTCAGCTTCCTGGTGCCCGTAATCTACACGGAATACACGGGGCCACTACCACCCAAAGTAGAAGGGAAGAATCAGAAATTAATGCTTTATAATAGCTTTGACATGGGAGAAGAGAAATCAAGGAACAAAATGATAAAGACCTCCACTAATGCAGCGTACCTAACAGCTATCTGTAACGAAAAAAATAAATCTGGTTATACCTGTGGCCAAGGGTTGCCTGGAGCCCTGGTATTTGGTGGCTGAGGCAGCAGCTCTAAATTCACAATACTACTGCAACCATGTCGAATAGATGTACCTATACAGTCGGTACCTGTGTCACCTCCACCAATAACCACTACCTTCTTGCTTTTAGCAGATATGAATTTCCCATCCTGAAGATCGCTATCCAGCAAGCTCTTTGTATTTGCATGAAGAAACTCCATAGCAAAATGAACACCAGAAAGCTCACGTCCGGGAACAGGAAGGTCCCTACCACATTGGAAATGAGTTTTTAGTTTAATGCTATCATTTAAGGATATGCTGGCATCATTAGCACAATTACTGACCTAGGCTTTGTGGAACCCACGGCCAAAACAATGGCATCATGGTCCTCACGGAGTCGGTCAAGGGCATATGAGGGATCATTTCCTACATTGGCATTAACCACAAAGTTGACACCTTCCTTTTTCATAAGGTCAACCCTTCTCTGAACTACGTCAACTTTGTCTGCCTTCATATTAGGCACTCCATACATCATGAGACCACCAATTCGGTCAGCGCGTTCAAACACCGTCACAGAATGACCCATCTTATTTAACTGATCAGCAGCAGCCAAGCCAGCAGGTCCACTACCAACAACAGCAACTCTTCTCCTGTAAGATGGAGGATAATTAGCATCTCTTTTTGCAAAACTAAAACACATGAAGAAACTTCAATTTAATATATCGAGAAATATCTTAAGTCACTCTACCCAGTTCTCTTGGGCGGAGGTCTTGGTACCATCCACCCCTCCTCGAAGGCTTTGTCTATGATAGCACACTCAATGCTTTTAATGGAGACCGGATTCTCGATAATCCCAAGGACACAAGACCCTTCACATGGTGCGGGACACACTCTTCCAGTGAACTCGGGGAAGTTGTTAGTCTCAAGGAGCCTATCTAATGCTTCACGCCATCTGTTTTGGTATACTAGCTCGTTGAATTCAGGTATCTTGTTCCCAAGAGGGCATCCAGAATTCTCCTAAAAGTTTAACATACATGAGAAGAATATTCAGTTTACACCAACAACTTACAAAAAACAGAAAAAAGAAAAAAAGTGCCGCAAGATCAGAATCAGTATCAAGTTTTTCAAATTTCACCTGATGGCAAAATGGAGTCCCGCAATCCATACATCGAGCAGACTGTGTTGACAGAAGCGGACCAGGCTTTCCTTCTATCATTACTTCTTTCCAGTCACTGATACGAGTATTTGGGTCTCTATATGAAACGCTCTCCCGCTCATATGCTACAAAACCACGATGCTTTACAGCAACAGCCACCCTGGTGGGTCTCTTATTGGGTTGGGGTTCTTCTACCTGTTAAATTTCACTACAGTCGTGAAAACCTTACAACAAGCGCCTTTTACTGGCATAAGAAGCAATTTAGTATTCCAAAAATGTTTTAAGCTAGCTATACAGGGGTAATACAGACGGCCTCAGAATTACTACTTTCGTAAGTCTACACCCATTTTCTCATCTAACAATACTCTCTACTATAAATTATTTTTCGAAATGGAAAGATCAATCTATTGCAAAAAAATTAGTTCTTATAAATGAAATGATCACATAAGCCGATTCAAAATGAGAATATACAAAATGCTTATTGATAATAACGCATCAAAATTGAGCGCATATCATGAAATGACAATTTAACTGCTATTAAAAAAGGCAGGTATATAATTTGTGAAAGGAAAAAAGAAAGCGGGTCTATCTTTATCAGAAGGATGTAATATCATACAATATTCAGAGTGAGATTTAGTTTATCTCGTGAAACCAAATTACAAATTATATTGTGAAAGAAGAAGGCTCTGAATGTCGGGGATAAATATTTGCCTTACACATTTTTGACAAAAAAAATAATAATAATAAGAATAATAGTCCAAATTCTGCAATTGAGCACAGCCAGTTAAGAACTTTTCCCCATTAAGTTTCTCCTAAATTGTTATTCATAATAAATCAGAGAGACCATAAAAAATTCCACAGGAAATTTGGATTCAAAAGGTTATTCATTATGAATCTATATCATACGAAAATTTCACCTGATTTACCTTTTCATTCAAGGACGAATCTGCCAACTTTTTGAGCTCTTCAAAAGCATCTTTCTCCATTAACTCAGCCTCCTCATTCTCCTCGACTTCTTTTACAGCTCGCTCAGCAGCCAATTTAGAGTTTCCCTTTTCTTTCATGCTTGCAAGAACTCGTTTGTAGTCCCTAGGGAATACCTTGATAAATTTATGCAAAAGATTGTTGAAGTCCGCAAGAACCTCTTTTGCCAGTTGACTTTTGGTGTGACGCTGATGTTGTTGTATCATCATCTTGAGAGTCAGGATATCATCTTCGTCCTCAACTTTATCAAGATCAACGAGCTCAGGGTTGCAACGGGATTGGAACGTAGAATCCACATCAAGAACATATGCAACTCCACCACTCATACCAGCTGCAAAGTTCCTCCCAGTTTTCCCTAGGATAACAACAGTTCCACCAGTCATGTATTCACATCCATGATCACCAACCCCTTCTACAACAGCTTTGGCCCCTGAATTGCGAACACAAAACCTTTCTGCAGCCATTCCATTGAAGTAAGCTTCACCAGCAGTTGCCCCATAGAGAGCCACATTCCCTATGACAATGTTTTCTTTAGGGTCAAAATTGCTTCCTTTAGGAGGATAAACAATGATCTTCCCACCAGATAATCCCTTCCCAACATAGTCATTGCTATCTCCTTCGAGCTCAAGCGTAACTCCTGGGCAAACAAAGGCTCCAAAACTCTGTCCGGCACTACCATTAAATTTGACATGGATTGTATCTGCTGGAAGTCCAACCATGTGATGGCGCTTGGTAACCTTATGGCTAAGCATGGTTCCTACAGATCGATTAACATTACAGATTGCTGTTTCAATATACACAGGAACACTCTTTTCCAAAGCAGATTTAGACAACTCTATCAGTTTGTTATCCAAAGCCAAGTCCAAGCCATGATCCTGTTTCTGTATGCAATACTGAGCAGCATCTGGCCTGATATCAGTAGCAGGCTGAAGCAAAAGAGAGAGATCAATGTTCTTAAGCTTCTCATTGTCCTTAACCAAATCACCATCTAGTTCGAGCATATCCGAGCGGCCAATCATCTCCTTAATCGATCGGAAACCCAGCTGAGACATGATCTCTCTCAACTCCTCAGCTAGCATAAAGAAAAAGTTTATTACATGTTCAGGTTCTCCAGCAAACTTTTCCCGTAGAACTGGATCCTGGGTTGCAATACCCACTGGACAAGTGTTTTTGTGGCACTTTCGCATCATTATGCAGCCAAGAGTTATGAGAGGAGCGGTGCTGAAACCAAACTCTTCGGCACCAAGAAGGGTAGCAATGGCCACATCCCTTCCAGTTTTTAGCTGGCCATCTGTCTGAAGAACGGTTCGGCCACGGAGATCATTAGCAACTAAGGTTTGATGTGTCTCTGCAAGACCAAGTTCCCATGGGAGCCCAGCACTCTTTATGCCAGTCCATCTTGAGGCTCCAGTACCTCCATCATGACCGGAGATCAAGACATGATCAGCATGACCCTTGACAACACCACTAGCAATTACCCCAACACCAGCTTCAGAAACCAACTTCACACTTATACGGGCACCTGGATTTGCATTCTGCAGAAAGTAGGAAACATCAACAATCGCTTACCAGATTAAACCATTAAAAGAAAGCATGGTCTATGAATTACGAACTCTTTGGCTGAGAAATACATATGGTCACAATAATAATTCAAGTACAAGTACATCCAAGAACAAGATATTAATTACCTTCAAGTCATGAATTAGTTGAGCAAGATCCTCAATTGAATAGATATCATGATGTGGAGGAGGACTAATTAACCCCACTCCAGCAGTAGAATTCCGAGTGACAGCAATGTCACCAACTACTTTGTGGCCAGGAAGTTCACCGCCTTCTCCAGGTTTTGCTCCCTGCAGTATTAGAATCAAGAGTTTAAATTCGATTATCGTTCACAGAATGAACATTCTTCAGATAACTTATATCTCACCAAGGCCAAATGCAGGTATCAGTTAAAGATGTAAAGACAGACGGGTGCTTTGCTCATACAGCATCATCTGTCCATGAACATAAATTCATAAACAGTAGAAGACTATGTTCTTTGTGAACATAGAGCCTAATGGGTATAGATGCAAAGCTGACGTGGGAAATAGTCTTTAAACAAAACAATAAAACAAAGAATATATACCTGCGCCATTTTTATTTGCAATTCATCAGCATTGGTGAGGTAATAACTTGACACTCCAAATCTCCCACTTGCAACCTGCTTAATTGCACTCCTTTTTGGATTCATAGAACCATCTGGAAGGGGCTCCATTCGAGAAGGTTGCTCACCTCCCTCACCTGTCCACGCAGAAAAATATGATAAAATAATAGGAAACACAGCTATAATACATCTTTGTACACAATATACGCTCGAGTCTGGTCACTTACCAGTATTTGACTTCCCGCCAAGTCTGTTCATAGCAATAGCAAGAGTTGAATGTGCCTCTAGTGATATTGAGCCGTAACTCATTGCTCCAGTGCAAAATCTTTTCACAATCTCACTAGCTGGTTCAACTTCATCCAACAGAACCTTTACACCCTCTTTGAACTTTAGAAGTCCCCTCAAATTGCAACTTTTGTTTAATTCTTGTATACGTTTGGAATACTCTTTGTAAGCAGCCACACTATTGGATTTTGCAGCTTCCTGCAGTTTTGCAATGGCAAGGGGATCATTCAGGTGAATCTCACCACCTTTCCTCCAGTGATATTCACCAGGATTGGGGAGTGCTACAGCTTCTGCGCTTCCAGCAGGTAAGGCCCTAGATGGAAATGCCAGTTCATGCAATACAAGCGCATCATGTGCAAGTGCTTCAAAAGTTGCACCCTCAACTCTGCTTGGAGTTCCTTTAAAACACCTCTCCATAATTTCAGATGAAAGGCCTACAGCCTCAAATATCTGGGCGCCCTTATAAGATGCCAAAGTTGATATCCCCATTTTGGCAAGAACTTTCATCATGCCATAGTTGCTTGCTTTGAAGTACTTCTTCACAAGCTCAGCTTTTGAATGAAACTCACCGGTAGCCTTAGGAGGAATCTTTCCATCAACCTGTAGTCTCCAAATGGCCTCTACTGCCAAATAGGGACAGATAGCATCTGCACCAAATCCTACTAGTGTACAGAAGTGGTGAACTTCACGAGGTTCAGCAGATTCAATGATCAGTGCAACTTGCGTTCGCTCAAGGTTTTTAACTAGATGATGATGCACAGCACCGACTGCCAATAAGGAGCTGACAGCAACACGCTTAGGAGAGAAGGCTGCATATATAAAAAACAAAAAAACAAAAAACCAATCAATTTACTCGCTAATTTAAAGGCATGTTACCTACAATGCCAAGGATTGGGAAATATTTCATGAGCTACGGGGAGAGGAGAAAAATAAGAAATGTTGGTACCTCTGTCAGAAAGTACAAGAGTTGTATAACCCTCCTTAATGGCCTGATGTGCTTCTGAACATATCCTGTCCAGGGTCTCCTCTAAGCCCTTCCTACCACGCTCCTTGGAAAAGGTTATGTCTAGAACTTTGCTGCGCCAGCCTCGATAGGTCATTCTCTTGATGGCTTCCATTTCTTCAATGGAGAGCAGAGGCCCTTTAAGTGACAGGCGGTGGCACTGTTCTTCAGTTGTCTCTGTAAGATCACCTTCTGGGCCAACCATGCATTCCATAGAGGTAACAATCTTCTCCCGAATTGGATCAATTGGAGGATTTGTAACTTGAGCAAACATCTGCTTGAAATATTCAAATGTCAGTTTCTCCCTATCCGACATCACTGCCAGAGGAGCATCATTTCCCATTGAACCAAGAGCCTCAACACCATCTTTTGCCATGGGTAATAACAGCATCTCCAAGGCTTCAATAGTATATCTGCATGCAGAAGCAACAATTAGATCCATTCACATGGAAATGCAAAATTCAAAGGTAACTTGAGCAATAGCTATAGAAATATACATACCCAAAAGCCTTCAGTGGAGCCAATAATCCATGAATTCCCATATGTTCCATGTTTTCATCATTCTTGGATGGCTACATAGTAATCAAGATTAACCAGAGTCAGAAAAATGAAATTGTTAAAAGTAAAGAATAAAGGAGAAGAATCAATAGATATCATGCTCACATCTACAACTCCAGCAATCGGTGGAGGGACCCTGTGAGAATCTTGAACAGATTCAACAATATCTTTTAGTTCTATCTTATGCCGCTCAAGCCACTGTCCGTAAGGCCTTGCAAGGGAATACTGCTGCTTCAATGCCTCATCATCTACCACCACATGGTTCTCAAAATCTACTAGAAGCATCATCCCTGGATTAAGTCTTCCTTTTCTACTTACATCTTCGGGTGGGATGTCAACTACTCCAACTTCACTTGCCATAATAACACGGCCACTGTGGGTAACATAGAAGCGGCCAGGACGCAATCCATTTCGATCCAGTGTCGCCCCAAGGTAGCGCCCATCCGTAACTGCATGTCAATTTTTAAGTATGCGCAAGAACATTTTGCAACTGAAATATGAGAAACTTAAGTTTAAATTATTTCAAAAATTCATTACATGATATGAGAGCAGGCCCATCCCATGGTTCCATGAGTGCTGAAAAGTATTCATACAAGGCTTTTCGATCAGGATCCATGTTCTTGTCGTTTTGCCAGGCCTCGGGAATCATCATCATTATAGCTTCAGGAAGGCTTCGACCAGCTCGGATTAAAAGCTCAAGAACACCATCAAATGCTCCTGTTGAATGAAGAAATTAAGAGTTGGGTACAAAATTTATTAACAGAAAACTTCAGAAATAGATAATTTGTTTTATCACCCTATCTACCATCATTATTGTGTGCAACTGGAAAACATTTTTATAATTCCTAAATGTGGAGGAAGGGAACAGAAAGTAGTTTTCTTCAGAGGTAACCAATGGTTCCTTTATAAAAATCACGATCCTCCACGTCTGTATCAATGTCTTTTGTGTGTGTGATAGTGAAAGAGATGAAGGAGAATATGCATATGGAACTTGGATGGGCAAAAGCACAATGAGCAAGTCTCGAGGAAGAAGAACCTGAATCCGACGAACTAGCATCTACGATAGGTAGAAGTTTCTTCATCTCAGTCTTTGAGAGGCCCAATGCTTTGCATTTTAGAAGGCCTTCACGAGCCCTCATCCTGGACAAAGGTGAAAGACAAGTATATTCGTCTCTTATCAGTCAAATACACAAATTGGATAGCAGAAAGGAAATCAACAATTATTCAAGAATCATAACAAGTCTTGGGGGAATGGAAATTTAACAAAAAGGTAGGGGGAATAGAGAAAAATGGCTGATTCCTACAAACTCAACATGACAACAAGAAAGCCTTAATCCCAATTAATTGGGGTCGGCTACATGTGGATGAAGCAATAAGAATCATTTTTTTCTTCCATGGAAAATTTTGGACAAATAACAGGAGAAAGGAAAACAATAATTGAGAAGCATACAGTATATAATTAGTAAGGACTAACCAGTTTATATTGCCACGCAGTGTGTTAATTTCACCATTGTGACCCAAGACACGCATTGGCTGAGCACGATCCCAGCTGGGGAACGTATTTGTTGAAAATCGCGAATGAATCTGAAAATATATATCAACAATTTATGGGTGTCAGGTCAGCAAATAAATGATTTTGATGAGTCTGCCAATAGAAGTACAAACAGAAACTTTGTTCAGGTCACATTTCCTTGACCAAACACAATTCCTTCACTGTTAAGAAATTTCTATACCAATGTTTAAGATTGATCATAGGTAGGAAGCCATCGAGTTCTGCAAACATGATTTACTTCATAATTACGTGCCTTACCACCAACTCACCCAAAGAATCCAATCGGGGCATCCAATTTCATATAGTGATGAAGGGTGTGGAAGAACTTAAGAGATCATTCATACTTCAATGCCTCAGAAGTCATTCCTCAACCTTGCATCTCTTCAGTTAACCGGTTGATCCCATGCTGTTGGTTGTGAAGTATTGAGTCAGCAGACAAAGTAAGAAGTGAATACAAAAAATATTTACCAGGGCCATGTAGCTCGTAAACCTTTCATTGCCAAGATCTGCAAAGTAGTATTCTTTCAGCTGATCCGGCTTCAACTGACCTTTGTAAACAACAGTCCTACAGTATTAACAAAAAAAATTATTGAAAATTCTAAGTGCAACGAATTCTAACAAGCATAACAAGTTGGACTTCAAGAAACCTGGAAGAAAGAGAACATATATAGAAGTCCCTCACTCCACCATGTTGGAGATTTAATGCAGCTCGAATAGCTACCATTGAGACCCTCCTTAATATGTACATCTGTGAAGGGGAAAACAAACAGAAGACAAGACTTAGGAATATCAAATATGAGTAGGTTGCATCCATCCAGAGTGATTCAATTACAAGAGAATCAACTACCTGCTGCTCAAGATCAGCCTTCGATTTAGGAGTGGGTGTAAGAAAAACTTGCTCAATGACGGGTTCTGTCTGCAAAGCAGACTGGCCCAATCCAGAGTTATCCGTTGGAACAAGACGCCACCCGAGAACGGTGTGACCAAGAGACTCGGCCACCTACATGATACCAAAACACATACCCCTCAATAAGATAATAAGTTCAATTCTTTCAATGGGCAAGTCAAACAAAATTAACATCAATAGCATCAAACGAGCACACTTTAGTCCCAATATTACCTTTGTAAATACAATTTTGCTCTGTTCCCTTCGGCTTTCAGAGGTAGGGAGGAAAAACATGCCCACTGCATATTCTCCAGGTGGCGGTAGTTCAAAACCCGCATCCTTCGTAACCTAATAACACATCATCACAAGACAAGATACGATGATCCATCATCAAAACAGGCTAGACATTACAAGCACAAACTACTAATCCAAATTTCCAAGGAAAAGACAAAAATCTACTTTTCTGTAGTCGGCTCAACAACAAAAATTGATCAATCCAGTAATTTACGACAAATACATAAACGAACAGATTTAGTCGTAAAAACCAACCCGAATTCTAACATTTGGGGAAAATTTAAAAACCAATAAAGTTTCTAACACACCTCCTTGTAGAAATCATGAGGAAGGGCAACAAGAATGCCAGCTCCATCACCAGTATTAGTCTCACACCCGCAAGCACCTCTATGTGCCATCCGAACCAACATTTCTATGGCATCGGTCACCTAAACACGAAAATCAGACTCCATCAAGAAAACTAGTAAATATAAATAAATATATTTGAAAGCGTAGATACAATAATATACAGGCTATATATACCGTTTTACGGCTGCTTTCGCCGGAAAGTTCAGCAACGAAGCCGACTCCACAGGAATCCTTATCAAAGGAAGGATCATAGAGACCTAGAGGCTTATCGTGGACGTGAGACAATGCTGATTGGACCTGGACCACCCTGAGCTTTGGAGCTTGACCAGGCCCGTCCGTTTGCCAAAGGTGCAAACTTTCCGATGCTCTCGGTAACCTCGCCCCAAAAAACTTCGTATTCTCCACGCAGTACCTATCCCTTCTCCTAGAAGTCCTAACCCGACCCGCTCGACTCAGCGGCAGTAAATTTAGCTGATGATTGACAAATGGCTTTATCACCGGAAGTAATCCGCCGCCGGCATTATTTTTCGCCTGAATCAACGAAGAATAACCTGATGAAGTCACCGACATCCCGAGTTTTCCGGTCGTAATCCGAGGGTTTCGATTTTAACGAATTTTTTAAAATTCGGATTCTATTTGGTTGAATTTCGTCAGTTTTCAAAGAGGAAGGAAATATCAGATCTGTTTCTGTAAGATTTGTTGGTTGAAACAAAAGTGATTTCGATATATAAAAGGAAATTTTCGGTTGTCTTTATCCGGTACGAAATTTTATGAGATTGAGTAATAGAAGGAATAAAATTATAAATCTGGTAGAGTTTGAGAGGAATTCTACTCCGATAACCGAAAATTGTGTACCTCCGGTCTGAAGAAGCAGCGGCGACGACGGCAGCGGCGGTGGGGTGGGGTGGTGGGGCTGAGCTGAAGCTATCTATGTTAATTTTCTGGGGGATTGGTGGAGGTGGGAATGAGTCGAATTTATAGAGAGAGAAGAGTGTGAGTGACATAAGAACTCATACAGGGTAGTAGTTGGTCTGAGGGGCTAGGTGGGGTCCAATGGTTTTAGGTGCCGGGCCCCATTTCCGAGTTCTATTTTTCTTGGAGACGTGACAGGTAGAAATTTCTCTATCTGGGTAGCCGCGTGTATCGATGGCCTAAGCGGCACACGACAACCGCTCATGGTGGGGTCCTGGATTGGATGATTGATACCCTTTCGTAGTTTTACAGTGCTGCGGTTGTTGGGTTAAAATCAGGTCTATGTCTATTGGATCATTTAATTGAAAATTAAAAACATTATTGCATAATAAGAGAGAGATAATTTTATAATAATGTAGTTTATCTTGAACCGCAAAATTTATAAGGAACTGATTCATATCAGAATTTTCATAAAAGTTAAAGCCAACCTCTATAGTCTGATCCAACTATAATACGAAACCGAATTATTTACATGTGGAATCTATAAAACTTCTAACGATTTACTTTTTTAAAAAGTTATTAAAATTTAAAAGAATAAAAAGAAATTACTATTCTCATTCAACGATATAACCGTCATTCCGTATATACTAAACAACAATTAATTTCTTATTTTAGTCATTTGGCTCTCTAGCCGCCTCTAGGCTCGGAACCAAGCCTCACCGGATCTGCTTGGTAAAATTATTGTACACATTGTCGGGAACTTTTTCTACTCATGCCTGCCACCCAGAGCAATTTGATATTGGGGATGAGAGCTGAAATTTAAAAAGATTTTCTTCGAAATATGTATTTGATATGATTTTTGTTTAAAAAAAATTATCGCAAAATTAAAAAGTATTTGTTTGTGTGATAAATGTAGAATTTAAATAAAAATTTGAGTTAGAGAATGTGAAGATTCATAAATGCACTACAAAATACAAAATGTAGCTTTAAAAAATCTTAAGGGCATTAATTTTAAATTTTATATATATAATAATTATGAAAGAGAATTAACATAATATCTCTCACTCATGAACAATAATAGTAAGATCAATAAGTAAATGGAGTTTGCATCAACTAAGTATAAGAGATTACTTTATGAAAATTAATTAAAAAGAAAAACATATTCATTTTGAAAAAGTAAATATTCATTTTGGACAAATTAAAATATAAATATGACGTTAATTTGAGACGGAGAAATTACATATTGTACTGAAATTTATTCATTGAGCTGCTTTGATTTTAGTCTTTTTCCTTTTTTTTATAATTAAACAACGAGTGTAGAGATGTCATGGAACTTATTATAGTTATATAATTTTAGGAATGTGTATTTGGATGAATTTTTTTTAATTTACAATTTCAATCTCGTTTGATTGAAAAAATATATCTGGACTTTAAAAAAAAAGTAAATTTCGAAGAGCAATCAGAAGGTTAGGTGAGTGAAGTTGCCACAATGGTGTTGAACATAAAAAATTAGTATATAGTAAAAAAAAATTGTCGTTAAATAAAAAATTTGACGGTCTAAATTTTTTGGACGAACGAATATTGTCTTTAGAAAACGTTGCTTAAAACCAATTACATTTCTTAATACAAATGTTCATCAAGAAAATAACAAATATTACATAGAGATTTTACATCTATTCAAAAATATATAACATCTATCTGTATTATAGCTAGGGGTGTTCATTATTCGGTTAAACCGAAATACCGAACTGAACCAAACCGAATTTTATTATATGGTTCGATTTATTCAGTATTTTGGTTTATTCAGTTCGGTTTTAAAAAAGTTAAAATAATTCGGTTCGGTATTCGGTTTTCAATTTTTAAAAACCGAAATACCGAATAGATCAATTTTTTTATTAAAATTTTTTTTATTATACTTATAAGTATTATTAATATTACTTAGCATACACTTTGTGCATTTATTTCCAAATGTTAAGTCTGTCGCCTATTCATCCCCGCCCATACCCTGAATTATTGAGGACTTAATGAGTTATTTTATTGTTGTAGTGTTGTATTTTTATTCTTAATTTTTAGTTTATTGTTTTTATTTTAATTGTGCATTATAATTTTATCTTTTGTCTAATTTTTATTAAGTTGAGAAAAAAAAATCGGTACAAACCGAACCGAACCATACCGAAATAATTTCGGTATTCGGTATCCAGTATCCAGTTTCCATAAAATTTTAATTTGGTTCGCTTTCAATAAAACGTCACAAAACCGAATCGAATTCCAAAATTTCGTACCGATACCGAACCGAATTACCAAATGCACACATTTATAGCCGCCAAGTTGACGTTGCGGTTGGAAGTCAATGTGACGGTAGCAATGACGAAATTAGGTTTGTATTATTGGATGGGTGGGTTGGCGCGGCCAACAGTTTCCGATATCAACCTGCCTGCAGTTGTATGCGGCTAATTGTAACCGATTGGTCCAAACAAAAATTCCTAAAACCTCTCTCATATGTTGTCTCTTTTATTTGAAAGAGGAAAGTGAAGCATATTAACCAATCGAATGGAGAGACCAATTACTAGTCGACTTCATTACGGAACTGGAATTTTCTTTTGGATAAACCTTAGATGATTTCATGCACACCAATTTTCTCAAAGAAAGAAAGTAGGAAGAGAGTCCATAACCTTGCGATACAAATTATGAAAATTTAAATGTTAGATGATATCCAACCCTAACAAACAATTCAGTATTCTTTTGTTTTTTTTGAAGTCAAATTTGGGCGATTCGCATAAAGGAAGAAACGGTACTCGCAAGAAGCGGGAGAAAGCGCAGAAAGAGAGACAATTAAAGTTTCGCACATGCGTAGGAGGGTATCGAAACCCATGACCTCGCGATCGTGAGCGATAAACTCCACTTTAAGCTATGGGACCTTGTGATAAACAATCCAGTATTCAAAACTCAAGATTGGAATTTTCAATTAAAATTGCAATCCAAATGCATATAAATCTTGCACAAAATAGCTACTTCCAGAATATTATAGAAACTTATATGAATTGATGACTATCTTAACATTTGGTAATAAATGTATAAATTGGTCTCCTAAACCATCGCGTTTGAATGATTGAGTACAGAAATAAAAATATACATTTCTTAGGGTTTGATCGTTTTCAAGTCTTCTTTATTACTTCCAACCTCAGAATTGGTTCTACTTTCGTCTCTTCTCTTGTTTATATCTTTGTATTATGTTGTTCTTTTCTAAGGTCTTATGTACGTGCTGATTCATCGCACTCGGGATATGGTCACCAGCATCCGGATTTTAATATGGAAAATCTTCGCATGATATATATGCCCAATGAAATCAAAAGACTTTTGACTTTGTCTGTTTGTGCAAATGAAGAAATATATCGGTTTGGATGATGATGGAAATTTAAAGTGTTATATCTCCACGTGCATATTTTGATGATTAATATTTGATTTTACTGTTAACGAAAAAAATAAATTGAACAAACGTTCTTCAAATAGTAATAAACAATTGAAGAATATATACGTGTTAATCATCTATTTAAAATTTAATCATTGCATTAAATCAGATTTTAGTGTCGAGATTATTATATACATGCTAGCTAATAAAACACATACTTCACACTGCAATCCACTAACCCTTATAATTCATTAAAAAAATATTATTTTTCAGTGGAGATTTATCCCAATGAGAAAATATCTATATATTCTTATAAGGATAACAAAACGCAACTAATGAGGTAAGATGATTAACTTTTAATTTGAATTATTTTGATTTTAAGGAAAAGTTGGAAATTACTATTAATCCGTCTGTGGAGCAATTTTTTTTTTTTTTTTTTAAGAAAAACGCATTCCGATGAGAAAAAGAGAATAGGAAGTATTTGTATCAATAATATAGTCTAGAAGGATATATAGGGAAAACGTAAGAGATAATGACTCCCCGCTGTTCTTATCAGTCGGCTGAGGAAGCATTCTGTCGTGGACCTGGGCCACTAAGTGGTCATGGATCACTTGGTCCACATTCAACGACATCACAGTTTTGATTAAAATAATAAAAATAAGTGGGGCCTTATAAATTTTTTTATTTTTTTTAATCAAAAGAGGTGATGTGGTTAATTCTGGATCAAGTGGTGCACAACTTCACATATAACCCCAGGTCTATATCAGAATTTTTCATGGGCTGAGAGGTACGGTCAACGGTGGTCTCGTTTACCACCGATAGCGCTTGAAAAAGTGATATCACCATCCTTTGAATTTTCACGGAGTTGAAAACTGACACTCTGGCTGATCTGCTAAAAATGTCATTTGGGAAAAGTAGGAAATGGAAAAAGGTAGGGCTCGACCTTCAATGGACATCCTCAACTCAAGACGGATTTTATACATAACAGTAGTATATATACGAAATCACTCCGACTTTTATGTGGAAAAGTCGGAATAGAAAAAGTTTCACACCAACAAAATAATTTAGGTCGTCGGATGATAGTTTTGAACGGTTCAGATTTAGAAAGAGAAAATTTTTTATTTTTTTAAGTCCAGTCGTAACTTTTCTCTCTCCAAATATGAGTGCATAGGAGCCGGACTGATACGAAACGGCTCTGAATAGGTATTTTCAGACTTCAAAAAAAGTATTTTGCGCGATAAAAATATAATGTGTTCTGAGATTCAAAACATGTATTGGTTTTAAATCGTTCTTAAATCATAAAAAAATTAATACAACAGACAAAGAAAATTAAGCACGTGTGAAATTAATCCGTTTCGCAGTGGAGCCAGCGTCCCTCAACTCAACCTTGAAAGATAAACGCCAGATCAGATATTATCCAAGGCTATGCAAAACACAAAAAAATTAATATATATTGAATATTTTTACCAGTATTATATATTTTTACATAAATATTATATTATATGTAATATGTGTTACTTCTTAATTAAATACCAAGACATAATATCTTGTTTTACGCAACAAGTATTAAAAATTATAAAATTGATCATGCTTCAAAGTAGAACTCGGGATACTGGATATATTTTTCTCAACATTAAAAAAAAAAAAAAAAAAAAAGGAAAAGGTAAAAGAGAGTAGAACTGAAGAAAAGCATCTCCTTCAAATTCACTCATCTTCAACTTAATCAAGCATCTCCTTCCTCGTGCGTTCATATTTATGCAAAAAAAATTCCATTCACTTGGATTGAACTAGAAATATAAAACCACAAAAATAAAGTTTTTTTTTTAAAAAAAAATGGCATGATCCTGATTCTTCTCCCTGGTCTTTTCCTGTATTTCTTTTATGCAAAACACTATTCATGGAACTGTCCATTTCGTCCTTCTATTTACAAGTACTTTGGAAATAACACGCAAAAGCGAGTAAGGAAGCATGCAATATACACTTTTAAAAGTAGGAACTTGAAACCAATATAATTTGGCTAAGTTGGTACGTATTTTAGATATTCTCACAAAGATTGTGTGATTAAATATTTAAACAATCAATACTTCTAACTTCTGATTATGTGTCCTAATTTGTAGTATTTAAAACCGAACTCATCTAAATTTTTTTGGATAAGAAAAAAGGTGGGTACTCGGAAGTTCCCGCACAATACACACGACTCACAAAATTTACCACATGTTTGCTTGTGAATGCACTCTTATGGAAAAGTCTTCTCTTTTTTTCTCTTTTTTGAGAAGAAAGTCTTTACCTTTACCTTTTTATTACTCCCGATTCTTCTTGCCAATTAGAATATGTTCAAAGTGTAAAATTCACCAACATGAGTTGGGTACCGTTTAGTAAGAATTTGGCGACGTTCTACTGAAAGTCAAGTATTCGATTTCCATTTGCTAGACGTGAGAGTTTGTATTGGTGGGTGATCCGTAAAGTCTATTTGTAATCGACCTATAGTCCCAGTAGAGTTTCTTTCGACCGCGATGGTGGCCAGAGTCGAACCGCTCAAAATTTTTTTTACCAAAAAAAAAAATTGTAAAATTCCACCTTATGTAGAAAGAGTGAAAGATCCGAAACATCAAAACCCCACCCACTTAATGCCAATGTCTTTTTATCAGTGGAGGGGACCAAACAAATAATAATAAAAAAACCAAAAATTCGCCGCCGTGGAGATACATTACACCACAAACAGAAGTAAATTAAAAATGTGAAACAAAAAAAATGTCCATCACACTTTTTCTTTATTGGAAAAAAAGAAAGCTCTTTATTAGAAGAATCTATAGAAAATCTCGAACTTAAAAAGGTTAGTTGAGCCCCATAACTTCTTCTCACCAAGACAGTCAAACTCGCAAGTTGACTCGTAGAATTATACAATTTTACGAGTTTTAATGGATCTTACGTGTTAGATCATACGTAGAATCGGTAATCAAGTAAGATCGGACTAAACTCGTGAGGTCAAACTCGTGTACGTAGGATCATACGAGTCAACTCCGAGTTAGATATTTTCTCGTTCGGGTCGAGTTTCAGCTCAACCCGACCCGAATATTTTTTTAAAAAATTCATTTTAGACAAAAACAAAAATCTATGTTCAACTCCGTGGCTTATTCAATCTTCTCAAGTCTCTCCAATCCTCAATGCCTACCAATTTCTTCTCTTCCTCGATCGATACCAATTTCCTTTTGGACCTTGCTAGGCTACTAGAATTATTGGCTAAAAGATTGACTAAAATAGTGTCTTCGGACCTTTTTGCCCTTATAGTTGGGTGAATCCCTTATACCAGCAGGGGGTAAGATAGTCATAACACTCTCAATTTGGGGGTTTAGGGTTTCTATCCCCAAAATTCTAGTAGAAAAGCATTTTCCTTTCCTTTTTTGCCTCTATTTTTTTTTCTCCGAGCTCTTCCTATGACATCGCTAGGCGTGGAAATGAGCTGAGTTGAGGTTAGCTCAGGCTCAACTCACACTAAATTTTCACAGCTCATATTTGATGTGAGTTAATTTTCTCAGCTAAAGCTCAGCTCACCAGTAGTTCACGAGCATCTCACCTCAGCTCATTTATTTACAAATATTTTTTTAAATATACGATGACTAATAATATGAGTTTAATATCCAACTTATACAAAATAAATCAAGAGATTTTATTAGCACAATGAATAGAAGTTTATATCTTTCTACTAATTATGCTATGTAAAGATTCCAGTAAAAAAAGTTTAACAAGATATAAAATTAAACTAATGTAAACCAATAAAAGTCTAGCTATCAAATATTATAATCCTTATTAATAAATGTCAAAAGTCTTCTTATATAACCAATTTGATTTTTGTGGCAGATTTTTCCACCTGAAAAGATAAAATGTAGTATTGTCATAAAAAGAGTATTTTGTAGATTAACAATTAATTATCATCAATAATAAACGACAAGTAGTAATATACTTTGAGCTTCTCTTAATGTCATAAGTGACTCGAGATAATCTCCTTCACAACTCAATGCTTGAACTGTTTTCGAGTAAAGAAGATCGATATGAATCAATAACTCTTCCACTTTGAGAAGATGAGAATATTATAAGAGATTTATAGGGTTGTCTTTGTTTATTTTCTTTAAGAAGATGTGTGGATACTTTGTCAAGGGGTATGTGAGGCTATTTTGTTATATATATATATATATATATATATCCGAGCCAGCTCATTAGCTAAATAAATCGAACTCTATCTAGTTCAAGCTCGACTCATATTTTAGATGAGCCAAAAATCTTGGCTCATGTATCGCTCATTTAGCTCATGAGCTGAGCTCGTCGGGCCGAATATCATATCGAATCGAATCGAAGCTACTCATGGGCCGGCTCAACTCACTTCCACACCTAGACATCGCCTGGAACAACGAAAAGATAATTCGAAAACTTAAACTCTAATTTGATAAATTAAGTTATTTAGTCAAATAATCAATGTTAGCATCAATGTTATTGAATTTATATTTTTCCAATTGGTCGAGACCCGAGTCTATTTTTTTCGGTAATATTTTTTATAGTAGACATAATTCTGAGACACAGAACATAATATCATTCTCCTATGGCTATCTCATGTGATGAGTTTAATACTATCAAATATCATAATATTCTGCAAAATTTCATATTTCATCTAGAAGAATTAGGAAAATACTTAATTAATTAATATTTTTAAAATTAAATAGAATTTACGATCCGAGTTATAATTCTACGTTCCTTCTACACCTTTCTGATCCTACATAGAAACGCGAGTTTAACTGTCTTTCTTCCAATTGTTTAAGATTACTAGTATTGTGCATGGACCTCTCCTTGGTCGGAAAGAAAAGGCCAAGTCAGAGAGGCCACCATTACTAAAGTACTCCCTCCATTCCTAAATATAAGACTTTTATTAAATATTACAAAAATTAATGAAATAAAAATTAAGTTATTTTATAATTAAAATACTAATATTACTTTTTTAAATATAAGTTGTATACTACTAATTCTATTTAAGAAAGTAATATTAATATTTTAATTAAAAAAACATCTTAATTTTTTCTTCTCAATGTCTCTATTATTGAGTTTATTTAATTATTGTTGATTCTTTAGCTTATTACCTCTTATGACAAGCTACAACATGTTTCATCCATCTTTTATGTGTAGTTTTTTCCGAATTAAATCTCCAATCTTTTAAATTATCAGTCAAATATTTAATTTTTATACTATTTTTTAAACGGTTACATATTTCATCCTGATTCTCAAGACAAATAGAGGGCGGATACAAGACGCGTCCTTTTTAATATACAATTGTGATTTGATCTGAGAAAACGGTTAACCAAACCACATCCTTTTTTAAAGCAGTGGGTCAAGAAACCCAGTCCGGTTCCTATGCGGAATAGCTTTTTTTCCGCATGTGGTGAACAATCTCAACCGTCGGATGAGATTTTGAACGTCCAGATTTGGAGAGAGAAAAGTTGAGGCTGGAAAAAAAATTTAAAAAATTTCTCTCCAAATCTGGGCCGTTAAAAAATCTCATCCGACGGCTGAGATCGTGTCCAGCAGTGCGGAAAAAAAAACTGTTCCGCATAGGAGCCGGGACGCAAGAAACCCACTAACCAAAGAAATTACACCATTTGAGGCCAAAACTTGAGGCCTTACAGGTATAATTGTATATTTATATATTGAAAAATTATTATCTCGTCTTCTATCTCATCGGTAAATAATTGTCTAGTGTTACTCTTTTTCTTTAGGATTCATTTATTATCTTTAATTTTTTTTAAATAACATTTTGACTTAATGTAAAGATTTGACTTAAGTCATTGTGAAGTTTATTTGGGTTGATTTTTTGTTTAATTTTTTTTAACTAAATTCATAAAACTAATTGCTTATGGTAGTTAAAATAAAATTCTTGTGTTCAACATTTAATTGAAAGAGTATCTAAATACACCCCTTATATTTGGGTGAAAATCGTCTCTCCTCGTATATGTCTCTATTCCTGTACCCAACTAATCATAATTTGTTATGTGAGCATTTTTTCCAATTATATATACACATAGCGAATTATGTAATTAATTGAGTATAGAAATGAGGACATGCACGAAAACAAATGATTTTTTGCCCTTTATCTTTTGCACTCTCTGGAGAAAAGACATAAGGGATGGCAAGGTAAACATTCAATATTGGCTAGCAGGACCATACTCTCCCAATATATGCCCGCTACAAAATATATTGGTAAAAAAGTTTGGACCGATTCAGCTCTGGTAACAACCACAGTTCAGAGTATACTCTTTGAAGCATAGGCATTTTAGGAAGGTTTTTACAGATCGTCTGTTGATAATGAGTTTCGATCACATGACCTCTTTGAGGAAATATGAAATATGTATCAACTGAACCAATTTGTATTGATTGTCCGATACAATATATGACAAGTGACAACGTAACAACATTATGGTGGATCCTATTTGAGACACATTCCGCAATTTAACTAATCCGCTAATCTTAAGACGTGGAAGGGGAGCATAGATTTGGGGCTCAATCTATTTTAGCATATCAACTTTATTTTTTTCTCCCATTATAAAAAGTTCTCAATATTACTATTAATGATCTAGACATTAACTGAAAGCCTAGAGGTTTATTATTGTCCATTGTCACTTTCCAACCCATGAACATTAAAAAATGTATTGAAATCTAAACAAAAAAAATAAAAACATTAAAAATGGAAGTATGACCAAAAGCAAGTTGGCTTCTGCAACCAATGGGTACAATATAATTCAGAAATAAAAACAACCTACTTTGTTTTCTCCAACTAAAGCAATGAATTATCATACTATTCTTTAACCTAAAATGGCTCTTCTGGTTCCCATAGAAGATCTAAAGATCATTCATCATATATATACTATATTCTTTTTATTTTATACAATATAAGACTTTTTCAAGATAAAAATATCTTTCTTATTACTGTATCATTTATTTATATTACACTAATACTATAGAAAATGAAGGTATTGTATATATAAGTGAGGTAACGTTAGAAAACATTAAAATAAACAAAGATTTAACTTTAGAAATACTCGCTCCATTTCATAATATAAAGTCGTTTATGACATTTAGCGAAAATGAAGCAAGCAAAAAACAAGATTCTTTGTTAGTCAAAATATCAATATCACTCTCCTAAATAAGACTTGTGTACCACACGAATTCTATTTAAAAAGTAATATCGATATTTTAATTAAAAAATACCTTATTTTTTACTTCATTAATTTTCACTAAATATCCTAAATGAGACTTATATTATGGAATGAAGGAAGTATTTATTACAATAAAATGTTGTGGAGACCAATGACGAAGACACCCCCAAGATTTTTAAAAATACTACTATTCATCGAAATTTTATGTGTATTTTGGAAAATTTTGAATTTTTTTTTCAATTTTGCCCCCCCAAGATTTTTTTTTTTTTTACCCTTTTTATTGCCTCCAAGAATTTTAGCAATTTCGCCCTCCAACACCAACTTCCTAGCTTTGTCCCTGGTGGAGACACTAGTGACGGTACATGAATAAGGCTATAATATTGTTTTGCAATATGTGGACCTATCATATTGGTTATAATTAAGTGAGAATTATATATTCATAAATAAGGTGATTATTTATCAGCTCAAAGATTTCATGATTAAATGAGCTTCTAAGCTTAGGATACAAGCAAAGTTGTCTTATGTTGTCTTAAACTGTGTTCATATGTCTTCTCCTAGGTATCACTAGTATGCGAGACGCGGCGGAGGGATAATAATTCAGGTTAATTTTAAATTCAGAATAATGATAATGGGGATCTCGAAGAGTAAAAAGCTTGAATAATCCAGTAAAATATCAAGATTGAATCTCAGGTTGCGGCGAAAATTAATCGTTTGCAATGCACGGCGTCTGGCAGTTGGGAGATCAACTTAGTAACGAGATGAATGCAAAATGAGAATGTCATACTCCACTTTGTAATTAATTATTGGACGTTGACAGGTGGAATTAGTGCAGTTAATTTTACATTTGATCCTTAACGAGTTGTTCATGTTACGGGTTTGAATCATTTGGGAGAGCGACTTCATAGCAAATTATTAAGTTTATTTTGCGCATATGTATCCAGACAACAATTTACTGTATCAATTATTAGAGCTTGTGAACAAAGTATTCTTTAAAAGGCCGGCTTGTGTATTTTAACTCTCTTGATAGTATATATTTTTTTAACTATTCAAGTCCGCTTTTCAACATGGTATCGAGTCAAATAATGTTACAATAACTAGCTAGTTTGTAAATACGTTTATTCCTTATGAAAGCTTGCACAACACTTACTCTGCAAGTGCAATTTTTTAACGAAAACAAATGGTGAGTATATATTGGATTGATTGGCTCTGCTTTGTAAAGTACTCCCTCCATTCCCTATTAATTGTCATTTAGGAGATATCTAGGTATCCAAATTAATTGTCGTTTAAGGTTCTTTTATTAGTTGTCAACAATTTATTCTAATTATACCCTCAATATTTTCCTTTCTTTTCTTTATGATGTAGAAGTGAGAGAGGGGGAGGGTGGGGTAATATTGGAAATTTAGATGAAAATGACAACTTCCTTAATTTTCTCAAATTGTCTAAAGAGTCTTATATTTAGGAATGGAGGGAGTATTGTTTAGTAGTAGTGGGGCATTGGCTTGCCCGTGATCGAGAGGTCTCGGGTTCGATACCCTCCGCTTGTGTGCGGTAAGTTTTATTCTACCTTATTTAGGGTGTTCTCTCTCCCCAATGTGGGGCAATCGCCCATCGTGGCGTAAAAAAAAAAAAAAAAAATAGTAGCAGTATAAGAGATACGTGAAGAGGTTATGGGTCAAAATGAGATAAGTTTACTTGGTGGCCATTGCATTTCACGAGGGGACCTTTTCTCCGGTCCGACTATATTGTTAAACACAAAAAAAAATTAGTAAATACTGAATACTTTTTGGAAAAATTAGTAAACACTGAATATTTTTTGGACCTTTTTTTCTTTTTGGAGCACACATGTTTTGTGATTTTATAACATATGTTGTGTACATCATATATATGTTACATGTCTTAGGACACGTGTTAATTATAAGAGAACACATATTAAATACTCACTCAATTTCTAAATATAAGACTTTCATTACATGTTATGAAAATTAAGAAAGCAAAAATTAAAATATCAATGTTACTCTCTTAAATATGACTTGTATACCACTAATTCTATTTAAGAGAGTAATATTGATATTTTGCTTTAAAAAACATCTTAATTTTTGTTTCATTAATTTTTGCAACATGTAATGAAAGTCTTATATTTAGAAATGGAGGTAGTAGAATGTAACACCGGTATAAAAATTTGTAACACCTGCCAAAAAAATATTCAATAAAAAAGTAATACTCAGTGCACAAGAATCCCGCATCAACATAATCCTGAATATATTACTGAATTTTTGTATGTAGTATTATAGTCGTGACCCTTTTCTCTACTCTTTCCAGATTCCAAAAGGTCAGACTCTGAAGCATGTCTCTTCGGAATGGAACCAAATTGGACTCTATTTATTATACAGAAAGTAGTTGAAGTGTCCAATTGCAGAGAGTTGCACTTTTTAAATTCTATAATATGGAAGGATTGAAGTTTAGAAGAGGAACACAAATGGATTTCATCTCTGCACGTTTTGCTGCCGCGTCTGAAATGGACCTTCTAATGGATGAATATTCATGAATCTTTTTAATTTTTTTTAATATATGAATAAGGTTGAACAAGTGAAACTTACTCCCTCCATTCCTAAATAGAAACACTTAAAATTATAGAAACACTTGTTGAATAACCTTTTGCTATTAATTAACATCATCTTAAGAGCATGTTCATTTGTGTTAATAACGTTGAAGTCCTCTATTTTTTTTTATTTATACAGTCTATCATGTAGAGGTAGGAGTGTTGAAAATACATACGACTCACATGATTGGGTTGATATCATAATACTGAAATGGAAGTGGGATGATATTAAGTTACGCCTCATAAACACAAAGCATAACACATATTACATGTGTACAAGAACACCCCTTGAGTCACATTGCTATAGCCAAGGGAAACTACTTGATCTTCCTTTATTTCAACAAAGACATCTTAATTAAATCGAGATCTATTATTTTGAGTTAAAATTACTAGTTAAGTATGTTAACATTCCTTAACCAGTTAAGCCTTCTTCACATAAAAATTCTCACTCTAATATGGGCAATTTTGAGCAGCTAAGATACTCATACTAGAGAGTTACTCAGCCTCAACTAAGACAGTCAAACTCGAGTTTTTACATAGAATCGGAAAGGGTGTATAAGAATCGTATAATCGTAACTTGGATCGTAGATCCTACATAATTTAAAAAATATTAATTAATTCAGTACTCTCCTAATTCTTTTAGATGAAATCTGATTTTTTTCAGAATTTTATGATTTCGCTAGTATTAAACAAATATTCATCACATGAAAGAAGCATAGGAAAATGATATTATGTTCCGTGTCTCAAAATTATAAAGCTTGATTTCTACTATAAAAAATTTTACCCAAAAAAATAGAAAAAAAAATGTACTCGGGTCTCAGCCAATTGAAGCAATCTAAATTCAATAAAATTGATGTTAGCATTGATTATTTGACTAAATAACTTAATTTATCAAATTAGAGTTTAGAGTTTCGAATTACATTTTCGTTGCTGTAGGCGATGACATAGGAAGAGGTTGGAGACAAAAAAAAATAGAGGCAAAAAAAGAAATTGGTACTGATCGAGGAAGAGAATAAATTGGTCGGCAATTGAAGATGGTAGAGGGTTGAGAAGATTGAATAAGTCACAGAGTTGAACAGAGAATTTTTTTTATATCTAAAATGGTTTTTTTTTAAAACATTCACCCTACCCGGAAGAGAAAATAGCTAACTCGGAGTAGACTCGTAGGATCGTACGATCCTACATTTCCGAGTTATCCCCAATCCTACTTGATTACCGATTCTACGTAGGGTCTAACACGTAAGCTCCCTTAAAACTCGTAGAATCGTACGATCTTACGAGTCAACTCGCGAATTTGACTGCCTTGGTATCAGCACATGAGGGAAATAATCTTTTCGTGAGATCTCAGAATTATAAGAGTCAGATCCAACCAAATCCAACTACCACACTGATGCTTGACTAGTGCCAACTGCCAACTGCCATTGCCATTGCTTTTTGGGATCTTTCTCAAAAGGACTCACTCCAAATTATGAGTTTCAACCTTTTCGTTTTTTCAGTTAGTGGAGGAGTTAAATTACAAAATTCCTCAATTTTTTTAGATTTTCATGACTCATAAATCTTTTAAAATATTCATTTTTCATATATTAAGGAAGACAAAGATAACAAAATCTTCTATTATTATTATTATTATTTTTTTACTAATTTTGTTACGTAATAGAAAATAAATAAATTATATTTATATGTAAGAATAATTTGAAAAAAATGTAATTAGTAAAGTTGACAAAATGCCAAACATTTGAAGAAATGAAAAATGAAAAAAAGTAACCTTGTCTTTTGAAATGGAAGGAGAAGGACCAAGCGAAACCAAACATGTTCATCCCCGAATTAGGTTTTTCAGGGTTAAATATTACTGGAGTATTCATTGCAATAACACCCATTAATTAACAGTACTAGTATAAAGTTTGATAAAACAGACTTTCTATCATAATCATAATTATTTTTAAATTATTAATATTGATTTGGTGATTTAATTTTTACATTACAATAACTCAATCACTTGAATATTGATAGATACTACAATTTTTTTGTTTTTGGCTAGCGATATTGCCAAGGTATTTTTTCACAAAATGACTGTATTATCCTTGAGGTAAAATTGAATTTTTTTCTTAAATTTTAATATTAATTCAATGGATCCCACATTTAACTTAATTCCGTGACGAAAGGTTAAATCCACTGTCAATTAGACTTTTCTTGGTGGTCATGGAAGGATCCAGGCATACCATCCCCTTCTCTCAACAACCAAAACCCTTTTGAAGAGAAATTTCTTTCCCTTTTTAAAAGATGCGAATGGATATGATATTCTCATCCTAATTTACATATCTTCTTTTCTTGTAAAAATTCATAAATCTTCTTTTCTGATAAACAATTGTCAATTTCAATTACTCAAAGAAAATATTTAAGCGAATTCTTGGCGAAATCTTTAGTATTAATATTACAGTCACCAAGAATGTTTAACGCTCTTGAAGAAATATGTTGGATAAATCGTACAGGGCACAAGATCTGATGAATAGCTTGTATTTGAGAATCCATATCGACCAAAAGACTCAATCTACATTTTCGATTAACGAAATAGTGTTCACGTGAGCTTGCAATAAATTTCGGGAGAATTTGATCCGATGAATGAATGAAGACAGAAGCAATTAAATTTCGTGAGAGAATAAGTGTTCATGCTGAATTTTATTGGATTCACCCAAAAAATGATGGATTTTATTGGGTTTCGATTTCTTAATTATATCAATGGCGGCTAGGTCGGAAAGTTTTGGTTGGTGAAGGAAACGACCGGACTGAACCCATATTTCATAAGTTTTTTTTGTTTTGTTTTTTAATAGTAACAAAAAATAAGGCAAAAAATCTTCTGTCTCCGTGTGTGTCCCCAACCAATCACAATTCAGCATGCGTATATATAATTAGAAAAAATATTTATATAGTAAATTTTGATTGGTTGGGGACTGGGAATTTTCACCCCAAAAATAAAGGGATGGGACCCATTGAATATCCAAATTTAAGAAAATCTTGCCACTTTTTACCTTAAGGGTCATATAGTCATTTTGTAAAGAAATGTCTTGGCAGGAGGATTTTTGCCTTGGCAATATCACTCGCCTTTTTTTTTTAATCTAATTCTAGTGGCGGAGGCAAGATTTAAATTTAGGGGGCGAACTAAAATTCGTTCACGGAGTAAAACGATATATTTGAGTTAGAAATATATATTTTTATTAGAAGACCTTTTTTTTTTTAAAGGAGGATCGATAGTGGTTCCCCACTTCCCCTCCAGCATGACTTGAACTCCCGACCTACCGGTTGGAAGTGAAACGTCTTACCGCCTGAGCTGCGCTTCGTTGTCTTTTTGTTGAACTATGTGTTAGTAGAGTTTAATCTAGTCAAATTTGAAAATTGGTGGGACCAATATATACTAGTGAATTTTAACTCTATTAGATCATAGGAGACTACTAGTGGAATTAATCAAAATTATTTCTACTTTAAAAAATGAGACATTCAATTTTGGACATCAAAAAATGAAAAAAATTTGTACCTTCAAATCCGAATAGAGTCAGTAATACACAGTAATATTATGAAGTTAGTGGTGGAAATACGTGTTAGAGAGTACTATTATTAAATTTCAAAATTTTTCAGGAACCAAATATTTTTATATTATAAAAACTTATTTCTACAAAAAATAAATTTTTAGTACTAATATGAAAATTTCAAAAATCTTGGAGGGCATGACCCCCTCCTGCCCTCACTATCCTCCTGGGCATAATGTATTATTTTGAAAAGGAAATGATACTATAAATTATTAATAAGCAGATTTTTCAGATAAGTCATATAACACAAAACAAATCCAGTTCTGCTCCACCTCAAACTTGGGTAATTATGCTTGAAGTTTACGGGCATGACCAAATATGTAAGAACTAAACAAACAAACAAATCAAAGGTTCCTTAACCCAGTAGGGCAAGGGCCTACCCACGACTGTGAAATCGTGGGTTCGATACTCTCCCCGCGCATGGGGCATGCTTTAATTTAACTCCTTTTGTAGTACTCTCTCCTCCTCTGGTGAGATAGTTTTATCTCCCCGTTCATGGGGCATCGCCCAACAGGCGTAAAAAAAAACAAACAAATTAATAAATCATCATATATTATAGCTAAATTAAATAATAAGTAGGAAGATTTTTTAAAATATTACCAAATAAGTTATCATATAAAAGGAAACTTATTTTATAAATTAATTATCTCAAAAAAGAAATAATTACTTCTCTGGTGAGATAGTTTTATCTCCCCGCTCATGGGGCATCGCCCAACGGGCGTAAAAAAAAATTTAATAAATCATCATATATTATAGCTAAATTAAGTAATAAGTAGGAAGATTTTTTAAAATATTACCAAATAAGTTATTATATAAAAGGAAACTTATTTTATAAATTAATTATCTCAAAAAAGAAATAATTAAGGAGAACGATTAATAAGTTTTCTTAAAAAAAGGTTTTCTATCAACGTTGAACAAAATAATGCTCCCGTAAGTAATGGCAGATAATCATCTGTCCTCGTTTGTGTACTCATTTATGTGCCTAACCAATCACAATTCATCTGTGTATATATAATTAAAAAAAATGATTATAAGGCGAATTTTTATTGGTTGAGCACAAAAATAGATATATAGACGGGTACAGACGATTTTCATTCGTAAGTAATAGCTTGGACAAAAACCCTCGTAAATTCATAAAATGTGAAAAAAAACTTGCACTCTACCAAGTATATTATAAATGACTTGCATGTGTAGCTTGGTTGCCAATATTACATTAATAATAGCTCAGACCACAAAACTTAATTTTTAGCTGCGTTCGAAACACGTTCACCTTAACTAGTATCATTTAAATGAATGTAGAAAACTCATCTACTAACTCTAGGGACGAGAGATGGACACTTAGACTTAGAGTTTTTTTTTGAACAGAGACTTAGAGTTGAGTTTCAATTCTTTTTAAATGAATCTAGAATCATTAAGGAATACGTGCAATTGCATAGTTGATGAAAATTAATACTACGTGCAAAGTCATGGTATGTGCTTTAGCTAAAGAGAATCCATGTGTTTAATTGTTCTTCATCGTCATTATTAACATTTTAGATCAAATATATTTTTCTCATGGTCCATTTCTCTGAATGAGTTGTTGGCTTGAATATTCAATCAAGGGGCTGGGGGTGGGTAAAGGTAGACGTCATTGGCATGGGGGTAGCTGGCGAATGTGAAATGGACCAAAACATCTTTACTTTGGTTGCCCAATTTCTCTTGATCTGATTTGGAGCCAAAAAATTAATAATTTGTAAGACTTATATTTTATTTCACAAAAATTCACTTTTACCAGTTTGAGGAGTTTAAAATTCAAATCAAACTCAATTTGTGTACATCATTTGTTTTTTTGAATACCTCTAATGTGTACCAGGTCGAATGAATATTGTAATTAAACCTATCAACATCAGAAAAGAGAGAGCACCAGGTCTAATAAACCTTGTAGTCCATAATTATCAACATCAGGACATAATTTTTTTTTCTTAATTACTTATTTAAAATAGAGAAATCTGAATCATATATTCGTATAGATCAGGTACGTATCATAATTTTTGTTGTTTTTGCTACTTTCTTCCATCCAAAGTTAGGTTAAGAAGGAAAAATATAATCCTAATATTAATCACATGCAACATACTCTTTCACCAAACCACTAATTAATTCACGATCCCCATCCTAGGAATTTCTGGGGAACTTAGCCATCTTTCTTAATTTGCTTTTCTGGCCTTTATTTGATGAGTTCAATCTTAAAATTATACTTAGAAAAGATAATTTTGTAGACAGCAGTTTGAAGCCTTGAAGGGCTGTCCACTTATAATATAACTCACAATTCACCATTGGTATATAACTAGAAAAAAAATATTCACATATCGAATTCTGAATGGTTGGGACCACTTTCAGAGATATACAAAAGAATATGAGTGCATGTGTTTGGGCTGACGATTACAGATGCTATATTGTGCCGAATATGTAATGGAAGCCCAGCACATTAATGAGCCCAAAATACAGTGTAGTTAGGATATACTGGAC
Source organism: Vinca minor (assembly GCA_026122235.1). NCBI lineage: Eukaryota > Viridiplantae > Streptophyta > Magnoliopsida > Gentianales > Apocynaceae > Vinca > Vinca minor. Next base: position 5,155,662 of record JAOCZM010000100.1, on the reverse strand, counting down.
TGAGTCCATTTGTATATTGACCCGTAAAGGTCATTAAATTAGTTTTCTTTTCTTTTGCTAATGACAATTAACAGCTAACCAAGGTGATTACGAAAGTAACCGCCATTCCACTTGTATAAATATTGAGCTCATTCATTTCAGTTCAATGAAAATATCTTAAAATGAACATTGAGCTCATTTATTGCTTTTTTTCTTGCATTTCAACATGGTATCAGAGAATTAAACTGTTTTTATGCCTTTGTAACCGTAATCGTTTAGCTACGAGGGAACATCTTTTTAGGACAAATATCGCAGTCACTCCTAATTGCACCCATTGCCTCGGTTATGAGGAAACGGTGGAACACATCTTGAGACATTGTACTAAGGGTGTGTTTGGATTGTGTTTGGTTTGGATTTGGTCTGGTTTGAGATTCAAACTCATACCCAAACTAACTTTGGATTGAGTCTGAGATTTGGTTTGGAGATGATTTAACACTTCAGATTTCATTCTCAGACTCAATCCAAAGCTGGTTTGGGTCTCGGGTTTGAGTATCAAATTAGACCAAACCCAAACCAGACACGATCCAAGCACACCCGACTGGAGAATTATGGAACAATCTGGGCCTTTTCCGGAATGGAGTTGATACCAGTAGCATTCCTTTTCATGATTGGCTTAGGAGATGCTGTGCTTCTGACAACGTCTCGCCTTTTAATAATATTATTTGGGGTACCATTTTCTCGTATGGGTGCTGGAACCTTTGGATCATGAGAAATCAAATGCTCTTCTCTCCTGATATTACGAAGGATACTATTACAAGAGCAACATAATATTTTTCTCTTGGGAATAAAGGTACTACTCAGAGAAATAGAAAGGTCATTAGTGTGAGTTGGAAAAAGCCCCCTAATCATTGGTTCAAACTCAATGTTGATGGCTCCTCTACGGGGAACTGGACCCGTGACAGAACCCAGGCAGAGGGGGAGCGGATGGTCTTATTAGAGATCAAAAGGGTGACTGGATAGCGAGGGTTCGGTAAAAATCTAGGCTTCTGTTCCAACGTTGTTGTGGAGATGTGGGCTCTTCGGAACAACATTAATATTCAAAAACTAACGGTGGAAGTAGATTCCCAAATTATTGTTGATCTCATTCTCATGTTGATAGTGATACTCATCCTTTATCTCCTCTTATTTATGATTGCAAGGCATTACTCATGAGAATTCCGGAGAGTAATCTGACTCATGTTTACAGGGAGGCTAATGTTTGTGCATACGGGGTAGCCAAAGCTGATGGCAGTTTCCCTCCTGCTTTAGTTTATTATCATTTTGTACCCTCTTTTTTGTTAGTCATCTAGTGGTGAGGGATGCCCGTGGGGCTTGCTTTCATAAACTTGTTCCGTATTTTATTAATCCTGTAACTGATACTGATATTTCATATATGTATATGCTTTGGTTACCAAAAAAAAAAAAATGGTATCAGCTGCATTGGCAATGAGCAATGTAGAGATTGGTTCCGCAATTGATCAAGCATGATTGAAGGAGTGTTTTGTTCTCAGATCGAATATCAGTGGGTCTTGAATTTCATTCTTCCTTGTCACTCAACTTAGTTTGTGAACCCGCTTATAACAATAATAGATTTTGGGTCCATTTACTTTTTATTTTCATACCGAAAGATATTGAGACCCGCTTTTTAATTAATACGTATCTTCAACTAATTATTAAATAATTTAAATAAATATTGATGCATTAAAAAAAAATTAGTTAATAATAAATAAATTCGTATATTTCAAATAGTGTGTTAAATTAGAAGATCTTGCTGCATCAAAACAAAAGAAAAAATCCTTATATTACATATTTTATTATAACATAATATTAACTAAAATTTTCTTTATAAAATACAATAGCATACATTTACTTAGGGGTGTTCATGAAAAAACGAAACCGATCCAAATCAATCCAAACCGATTTTTCGGTTTGAGCGGTGCATTGGTCTGGTTTTGTTTTGAATTAAATTAAAAGCGAACTTTCAGTTTGATTTAATTTTTTTTATAATCCAAACCGAATATATATATATATATATATATATATATATATTTATTTATTGAAGAACTCTTTTGTAATAAAACATATTGAACTTCTTATTTATAACATGACAAGTAAGCTCTTCAATTGCTAAATTAAGATATTGAAGAGTCATTTGTTGTATGTGGTTTAGATTCATCTGTAATTTTTTTATTACTTTGAAATTAATAATGATGTAATTTTTTGTATTTTTTGCTTTTTTCTTCGTAGGATAATTTTTTAGTAATTTGTTTGAAATTCAAGAATCAAGATCAAGAATTTATATTTTATTAATTTGTTTTTTTTGTTGCGTTTAACTTGTAAAAAATAATAGACACATTTCTTTAAATTTTTTGTAGCTAGGTAATTATATAAAAAAAAAAATTATTTTTATTTTATATTAAAGTTCAAGAATCAAGAATTTATGTTTCATTATTTCGTTTTTAATTGTGTTTAACTTATGAAAACAATAGTCTTATTTCTTTTATATTTTTACCAGCTAGGTAATTATTTAAAAAAAAATTGTTTTAGTTTTACTTTATAATCAATATATTTTGTATCTCCTGAAAATCGAACCGTCAAACCAAACCGAATGCATTGGTTTGAGATTTTGAATGGTTTGGATTGATTTCAAAATTTTCAAACCGAATATTTCGGTTTGGTTTAAAAAATGTGTAAAACCGAACCAACCCGAACCATGAACACCTACTAGAGTTTGCATCAACTTTATATGCGACGGGAGTCCCATCACAAATTTGATTATTTGCGGCAAAACTTTTTACGTCGACTGAAACCCGTCGCAAATAATCCCATTTTCACTACGAATTATTTTGCTGACACAAATATCAATCAACGGTCATAAATGCTTACGACTAAATGACATCGTATCATTATTTGTGTTAGGGGTTGGGGATCATTCGTGACGCAAATAGTAGTTATTTACGATGGTATACACTTGACGCAAATAATTTAGACACAAAAACATGTATTTCTAGTTGTAATTTAGACGCAAATAGTAGTTCCCGATTTTTTTTGAAGAAATAATATCATTAATTGATATAAATAGTTACATGAGGGAGGTGAAATTTCAATGGATCCCCTACCCTTTGAATTGAGGCAACAAACCTTAATAAAAGACTAGCTAGCCAAAGAGCCATAACATTACATGACCCACGGACATAGAAAATACTGAAGAATAGGTTCTGAGAGGTACAATATTCTATAACCGTGCAAACAGACTTAAACAAAACAAAAACAAACTCGAGGTCACGTGGAAACCAGAGGTCTTCCACACTTTCTAGAGTTCTTGATTAACTTTCACAACGTATAAAAATATGAGGGGTGATCAGTTGAAACCCGCGTAGGATACCTTGCCAGCGACCATGTCAGATACGAACAGAACATCCGCTTCCAAACCTCCATTCAAAGCCATGTTACAGTAACTATCTTGAGTGATGTTTCTCTTAGTTTGAAACGATCGACTCCATTTATTGTGAAAAAAACTCGAATTAAATTCTAAATTAAGACAAAAAAGGAAAAAATTCACCGCTACCATGATATTAATCATGAGGCCGACATAAGGCTTATTTATTAAAAATAAAAAACTAAAAGATTTGTCCGTCATACTGAAGCACACAAGGCATTGAATCGCCCAAGAGTTGCTAAGTCCTAGACAATTCTTAATTAAGCGACTCATGAACTTTGGCGGGACCGACTTGCGGCCTCCACCTTACCCTGGTTAAGGACAGGAGCCCCCTTTGAGAAGTAATTGCCAACAATGTTAGAAGCGAAAATATAATTCCAATTCAGAATATTGGTAGCAATAAAAAAACTCAACCAATCCAGTCCATGGATCCTCAAAAGGCCCAGAAACGTGGTATGCTTTTCGATCCTGTGAAGAGTGATATTTTTCAATCGAGAAACGATATCAGAAACGTGCTCCACTGGTGAATTTGGTTGCGGAGAGGCTAAAACAGCAAATTGGAATATCAATTTTTCAAGATTGGTATGAGTAGAAATTACTAGGAATAGCCATTTATAATACGGACGACATCTAGAGAAGCCAAAGGATTTCAGAAATCCCAGCACCAAATTTCTAGAAATTTGGAGATGAAAACTTAAAAGTTTCCATAATTCTTGTATTAAAATGTGAGGTTTGAATATTGCTTTCCTTATACAATTTGATTTAGAGGATATCTTGGTTGTATTTGATTGAGAATGTGATTATCCTTACTGTGATTAGCACATATATTGGAATTGATATGTGATTAATCTTCGAGAGATGCTCAAGGATTCTCTATTGAGGAATTAATTTTCAAGAGATGTTCAAGGATTCTCTATTGAGAAAAACCTCAGAGAAATCCCGAGAAGGAGAGAAATTCTCTAGTTTTGGGGGAAATTTCCGATGTACGCAATATTATCTTTATTTTTTTCATAAATAAGCTATTTTTGAAGTTTGAATCCGTCAAGCTAGATAGCAAGTAAACAATTGTGGCGTCAAACCTTTATATTTTCATAAAAGGGTTGTGTGTAAAGGACTCTAACTTCGAGGGTATTTATGATTATAAATTTGTAATCCTCACTAAATAGTTTTCGTAAAAGAGTTTTTTTTTCAAAGAAAAAGTTTGTATCCAATTATCAATATCGTCGACGAGTAAACTGACGACGCCGTATTTAATCATTCTTCTTCATACCGCCATTATTTCTTCTTCCCAGGTTATTCTTCATAAACCCTTTTGCAGAAACCCTAATTATAGAACTGAATTTCAGATAAGCATCGAATTTGAAGAAGATGTCATCGACTCTACTGGAGATCACTCGAGCGACTCATGAAGATGTGGAGCGTTTTGAGCGCCTAATTGTGAAGGATCTTCAGACCGAACCTCCTTCCGCCAAAGACCGCCTTCATCAGAGCCACCGCGTCCGTAATATGATCGAATTAATCACTCAATCCACTAATAAACTTGTAATTCTCTCAATTCATGCTCTATTTGTTTGATTTTGTGTTAAAATGTTTGTTTAATCCACTAGTATACACTTGAATTGATAGTATAGTGTGAAGAAAGCAGTAATGGAATTTGAAAGCGCGTGCTGATTTATTGTAATGTTTTTTAGGTTGAGATTTATGAAGATAAAGATAATGCGAGGAAAGATGAAATTGCAGCGCTTGGTGGCCAGACTGCAGCTGGAACCAATGTATTTAGCGCATTCTATGACAGATTAATAGAGGTAAATCTGTTTCCTATCGATTGTAGCTATAGTTTCAAAACTTCAATCTGATTTAATTGGTCAAGTATTAAAATATTTTTTAAATGCAAGTTGTAATTTTCTTAAACTTCCACATTCAATTAGAACGGTGCGCTTTCAAGATCTTATACACTTTTGCTTTGAGCTATCTCATGAATAAATGGTATGTCTGCACATATTTATCTTCAGACTACAATTTATGCGAGCAAATACTTGCTCATTGAAGTAGAATATATATGTATTATTGAGATAAGCATTCTTCTACAAGGTTTGATTGGTGTTATAGTTATAGATAATTAAGGATCCTTTTTAAAAACTAGTTAATCATTTTTGCGCAGGTGTTTCTGTCTTGTATGCTATTTTGTGTCCCATGAAGAAAGTATTGCACTAGAGTATCCATTTACAATTGAAGGGGTAAAATGAGATAAAGCTTTGTTGCTATTCTGTTTTTTTATCGATATTTTTAAGTTATTGGTCATGGTTTCCAACTCATGCCCCAAGATGGCAAATATGTTAGCATATGATGAAATTAACATTGTAGTGATCTGTTGACATATTAATGATATGTTATGTTATCTGTGGACGACATCTTAATATCGATGTATGCCTTTCTTTTCTCCCTCTCCATGTCTCTACAAGTAGGTGCAGCTCTTGTTAACTTCTAGTTTTTTCCTCCAAGTGCAGATTCGTGAATACCATAGACGGCATCCTGCTGCACGTGATGTAGGTGTCAGTGATGACTATGAGCAGCTTCTCAAAGAGGAACCTCAAATTGAGTTCACCGGCGAGGTTAGCCAGTCTGCATCTTTGTCATTGTGTGCAGCACATAGTTATGCATGGATTTACTCTTGAAGGGCGAGTCAGTCAGCAAGTTAGATTTTCTAATTAATGTAGTGAATAACAAATGGTGTTGTCTAGTTATTATTCAAGCTTAATAAACAAAGATAAATTAATAATTCAGCTTGTTGGCTCGGCTTTGCTTGTAATCCTGATATGTTACTTCATGCTTGTTTTGATGATTCATTAAGTCTTAAACAAAAAATACTAGCATGGAAGTCTTTCAACCGATGGACCTCACAAGTGACCAGTGTCCATTTCATACTCGAGAGCACTTGAAGTAAAAACCTAGAAACTCCATTTCATGATAGGCTTAATTGCATAAACCAGCAGATTCCTATTGCGAGAGGGGGAGAAAAATTATAAGATCAAGGAAAAATATCAGTTCTTTGTTTATAGCATATGGCGGTCAGTCTTAATTCCCGAAGAATAAGGTGCTTAACTGAGAATTCAACAATTTCAGCAGAAATTCTTCAAAGCTGCTGTAGGCCTTGCGAACAAATAGTAACTAGTGGAACTATGCAAGACATTTCTGCTTACGTGTTTATATATATGTGTGTTTATATATTATAAATATGCTTCCAACCCATTCGATCATCTCTGTTCGAACTGCTGTTGATTTGCATTGATTGAATTTCAGGAAGGCTTCGGAAGGTATCTTGATTTGCATGAGTTGTTCAATGATTATATCAACTCAAAGTTTGGGGAGCCAATTGAGTACACTGCTTACCTTGAAGTTTTCTCGCAACTGCATAAGATCCCAAAGAAAATGAAGTTCACCAGGTGAAACACCTATTCTTTAACAACAGCAGCATAACCCATAAATCCCCAATAATTGGGGGTATGGGTGGGTGAAACAACTATTCTTCCTTTATGATTGAATAGATCTCTCTGATACTTTCTTGTGGTTTTAAATATTTCTTTCTTTGAACTTTTGGGTGAAATAAACTGGTTTGGGTAAATCATGGTTAATCACATTACAAGGAACAGCTTCATACTCTAAATCTGGGGTTTTGTTACCTCGAGAAGAACTGAACTAGTCACCTTAACTGTTGCACAAAATGAAGGGACATATAACTTCTTACTTTCTTAGTCGTAGCCCAAGAGCGGTTTAAGAAATTAGTCCCCCTGAAGCTTTCAGGAAGAAAGGTAGAGTCTTGCCTGTAAGCATAGCATTTCTGATGAAACCTGCCAAGCCGAACTGAGAAGTTCTAGGTCTGGCAGAAACATATTTTTCCTTTTAGGAGGGTAATCCAGTAAGGGGATATCTTGTAGGACCTTGACCTTCCTGCCTGGTACTTTTGTAGTTGACATAGTAGAGACTTGGTGTCTTCAAGATATAGCAATATAGAAAGTGTCAACCTTGGCTAAGGTGGAAAGTTGGAAGTGGCTTAGAGAGATCTCCATGTCCAAAGGTCCTTTGTTTCCCTTGGTGCAAAAAAGCTAGTAGCTCTTTTAGATTGGTGTTCTACCCTGAAGTTTACTTTCTCAGCAGATAAGCTTAGACAGAGGGAAAGGATTTTCATAAGCTGGTATTTGTTTGTCCAGGTGTTGTCTTATGCTATTAAAGAATCACTGACTACTTAGGTGATAAAGGAAGGAAAAAGATGTCCAGGAAAGGGAATGGAAGGTAATCCGTTGCTTCTTGGTGAAATAAACACAGAGGAGCTGACAGCTTTTAGAGATGTTGAATTGTCAATATGAATGAGTAAACAGTCCATCCCCCAATTTTTTCGGGATTTCGGATGGACTTTTCCTTTTTGGTCATATACTTCTACTGCTGGGGCTACTTCTTTTAGAATAAATCAATATTGTTATCAAGGAAAAGGATCTAGGTCTTATCAAGATGCTTTTTTGGTTTCCTTTTCTGGATTGCATCTACCTGTTCTTTGCAGGAAACATTTCATAGGCAGTTGTCTTGTATCAAATTAACATCTGTTTCCTTCTTCTATGCAGGCAATACAATGAATATCTGCAGAAACTCTTGGACTATCTTGTATATTTTTTTGAGAGAACAGAGCCCTTGCAAGATCTTGACAGAATATTCTCAAAGGTTTATTTACTCTTCTAACTCTCGTGTATATGAAAACAAAAAATGCATGCATATTTGGTGGTGTTACGAATGGTATTCCTTAAGATTTGGGTAGCTGAATTTGGTCTCAGGATACATAAATTATGATACACATTGAGTGCAATAACAACAATAACATAACCTATTAAGTCCCAAATAATTGGGGGTATGGGTTGGGGATGGATAGGAGACACACCTAACCTTATGATACACTTGTTGAGTTTTTGACAAATTATCCACTCCCTTGATTTATGCTCCATACCATTCTACCAGTTCTCTTTTAAGTGATGAAGTTGAGCTTGTAATTGTGTTCGATTAATTGACATTTTATGGCTATGTATAAGAAAAAAGTATTCAAGCTCCATCGGCGATTGAAGATCCGAAATGATTCCTTGATTTAAAAGTAAAGATTTTAATTACCTAGGAAGGAGAAGAGGGTTGGACTTGGACATCCATTTTCTGTTTTCCTGGTGTTCAAGAGTAAGCTTAGCAGATTGGGGGAAAAACTGCTTAATGTTATATCATGCATTTGGGATTTCAATTGATGTGGTCAATTAGGAGCATGAGAGAGAGAGAGAGAGAGATTTCCTTTAGTCTATTTCTTGATATGTAGCCTGTGGCAGATAACAAGTGAATTTGAAGAGCAATGGACAAACAAGAATGTACAGGGATGGAGGAATGAGGCTGAAGAAAACGGAAATGCTCCTGCTCAACATACTGTCCTTGATCTTGATTATTATAGTACAGTAGAAGAATTAATGGAAGTGGGACCAGAGAAGATAAAGGAGGTAGAACACTATTTTTGGTAATTTCTTTAGTTGATTTCTAATCATTGGAGTTATAATTGGCATGGTGGAATGAGGATATTTTGATAATTTACTATCAACGAGGGGTTGGAAATTTGAAATCAAAAGTTACACATCTCTTGTCCTGTTTTAAATGAACTTCATGAGCTGTGGGCAGGGTTAATACTGATTACCTAACTGCATTTCTTGTTAGGCGTTGGCTGCAATAGGATTGAAGACTGGTGGGACTCTTAAGCAGCGTGCAGAGAGGCTTTTCCTCACAAAGGTGGGACACATCCTTTTCCTTTTCCTTTTTTGTCCTTTTCCCCTTTGGAAATAAATTTCATCATGCTGGTACGTGGTTTGGACACTGAACATAACCTTTTTACTCTTTGTTTCCATTCCTGTTTTTTTGGGTGTAAAACTTTTTGTTTCCATTCTATTGCCATGGTTATTCTGGTTGAGATTACATCTGATATCGTTGAGATTTGGTAGGCTGCAAGTGAATTTGTGATTCTTATATGTCTAATGCGTGTGTGTAAATATTTAGTATCTAAAACCGAGTATCAGAGTAGCAGCATCTTTATGTTCCATGCAGGTGCTCCACGCCGAAAGCACATGTGATTTGTGAACTTTGGTTCTTGACATCTACTTATTAGCTTTTTAGGCGGGGGAAGGAAAAGTGGGCACAAACTCTGGTTTTCTAATTCACTGGTGGTCTATTTGCTCCTGAGGTTTAGTTTTAGGATTGTATCTTTTGTGAGATATATTAATCTGCTGATCTACCCAGTCTGTGACTCTAGGCTTGTGAATTTCTATGCTTGGGTGGAGGAAGGAGAGGGGATGAGGAGTGGCAAAAAAAATTATATGAATTTTGGTTTCATATTTCCAAGGATGGCCCATTATACCTCTCTGTTGGATTCTTTCATCTTGGTGGCTACTATTTTATTCTGATTATTACTTTGAACTAATAAATTAACCATTTGAGTATGTAACTTTTTGTTCTCTGGTTGGAAATGAAATCATTGAGAATAAGTTCTGGATTATTATGTTAAAAGCAGTAAAGGAACTTTGCCAACTAACATTGGTATTATGTATTCGATCTTTCAGCAGGGATTTCTGTATTTTTTTTGTAATTGAAAAACAATAGTTTTATATTTAATTTTCATTTTGCAGGATACACCTCTTGAGCAGCTGGACCGGAAACATTTTGCCAAAGGTCATCGAGGAGCAGCAGATCAGAACGGTGTTGTTTCAGCTCCAGAATCTGGTGAAGATGCTAAAGATATTGCCTTGATGGAAGCCAAAGTGAAAAAGCTATGTGACTTGCTGGGTGAAGTGAGTTAGTTATATGACCTGTTTTTTCTCTTCTCCAGTTTTTGTTTTTGGCTGGCTTTATAGTACCTTCTTTTATAGAAGAGTTCATTTCTCATTTATTTTATATTATTGTGGCACAAATCCTTAGGGGTGAGTAGACATCTTTTTAAATCTCAGCCTGTTATATTAAACTCTCGCAAGTAAAGCTAATTTTTATGACATTCTGCAGACAATTGTTCGGACAAAAGAAAATGTGGTGAAGAAACAGGCTTTGACTTTTGAGGAAATGGAAGCGGAGCGTGAAGAGGTAATTACTATATTCTTAACTCAAATCGCCTTGAGCCATGCAGCCTGAAATGGAGGGTGTAAGGACCAAATCACTAAGTGCCTTGGCTAATTGGATACTGCTTTTGTATAGATGAATATACTCTGTATTAGTGTATTTTGCTTACCTCTAGCTCTCATCATGCACTGTGGTTTGGGTATGAAATCGTTTATTTTACTATTTTGCTGTAGGTATGCATGATAAGTAGTTCCAGTTATACTGTCACCTTATTTCTACCAGCTTGCATTTTATGATATTATTTAAAATTTAGTACTTCATAACATCGGCATTGCATTGTTTGTCTATATACACAAGTTCCTTTACACATCTTGTTTCTGTATTGTACAGGGGGGTTAGTTCTTCTAGATGCTATGCTGTTGTGCATTTCTAGTTATAGTTATCTCTGTATACCTCGAGTAGCATTTTATTTTCTGTTCCTGCACTCCTTTTCGTTGATCTTATGTTGGGATATATTCATATGTTGGTTCACCAAATGGTTTGTTTCCATTGATCTTCGTGATTGTTCTTTTCTGTTCTGTACCTTCTTTTATTTTATTTATTTCTTGTTCCCAGGAAGTGGATCAAGCGGAGTCTGAAAGCGATGATGATGAGCAGCAGATTTATAATCCTCTCAAGCTACCTATGGGATGGGATGGGAAGCCTATTCCATACTGGTTGTATAAGCTGCATGGCCTTGGCCAGGTAGGTTCTAAATTTTCCTTTATTATTCTTTTCCCCTTTTGATTTGTGGTTGGGACACAATTAGTGATGCCTTTGCTTTGGAATTGCTGATTTGTCTCTGTGGGGGTAATGTCTTGGCCATCTGAAAGCATTCTTAATAAATATAATCAATTGTGTGAAGAATGATGTATCAAAGTTTGTAAAAATCTGGTCATTACTTCACGTAAACTCTCTTGGGACTTCCTTAACCTCCCCGTCCCTTTATTATGTCTGAGAAATAACCTTGGTAAAGTAAATAACATTTGGTTCTCATCTTACAACTACCTTGGGTCCCTGAGACTTGTTTCTTTCTGCATCATAAGCTTAAGAGAACAAGCATTACCTTCTTCAAGATCTGACTTGGTTGTAACATTTTACTTTTGGAGGTAAAGTATTGATATTAGCAAGTGCTCATATGATCTTTTGATCCTTTTTTCAGGAATTCAAATGTGACATTTGTGGGGACCATAGTTACTGGGGTCCGCAGGGCATATGAGCGGCATTTCAAAGAATGGAGGCATCAGCACGGGATGAGATGCCTAGGTATTCCAAACACGAAAAACTTCAACGAGATCACATCAATTGAGGTAGGCTTCTTTACACGTTTCTTTCAGGCTATTGGTGCTTTTAGAGGTATCTTGAGTTGGGCAATTAATATAGAATGGAAGCTTATTTGTGCTTTCTTTTGCCGTTACTTGAATGTTATTCAAGTACCCTTGATTACTTATTAAGAAATCTTTATGTTTCTTTGTGTGTATAAGAAATACCAGTGCATTTTCCCCAAGTTGACCTCGAAGGCCCACATGCTTGTGATTTTTTTTCTTTTTCCTGGCTAGTGATTGCGTGCTTTCATGTGTATTTTTTGTTTAATGGTGACATCAAAGTACTAACCATCGTGTGCAAACATATCCTTCTTAGATCTGCCACTGGTCTTGTTGCATTCTAATTATGGTCTTGTATGTTTCATATGTTGTACAGGAAGCCAAGCAACTTTGGGAGAGAATCCAAGAGAGGCAAGGCTTAAACAAGTGGCGCCCTGATCTTGAGGAGGAATATGAAGACCAAGAGGGTAACATTTATAACAAAAAGACATATACCGACCTGCAGCGCCAGGGATTGATTTAGTCCATATCATTCCAAGTTAATGGGATGATGTGGCATGTGAAACACTATATGCTGTGTAGTTAAGCCTGTAATCCATTCTCCAACGGGAGTACTAAAACCGTTTTCAGTAGAGATGTTCACTTGGATGCTTTTGTTGCAGGACAGTGGAAGAATACTTGGCTATTAATCTTGTTTCTTTCTGCTTTAGACCCTTGCAGGAAGTTGTATTGCAGGCGGAGGAAAGCAAGTGACGAATAGTCAATTAAAATTTTGCTGTAAAAAAGGAGAATGTTGTATGAGTTACATGCTTATGGGGGTTGGTTGGGAGTTGGGGTTTGCTTATTATGTTGTCTGGTTTCTGGCTTCTTAACATCAACCCTTACACTGCATTTCGGGTAAAAAGAAAGAAAATACCGTTCTAATCGGTAAAGCTTTGCCTTGCGCTCGTGTCGTGATAGTTGTGGATTCAATGGTCGTTGGACAAGAAAAACATATTAAGCTCAGGACCGCAAATGCATACACAAAGTTTTACTGTTTGCTTTCATTAGTGAATGACCTTGTGGACCCGTTAACAGCCCTAAGAACAAGAAGCCTAGAATCTATGTACCGCAGACAATTTTTAAAAGGTCAAACATTTCGGGAGAAAGGATAGGGTTTGGCTCTTCAAAGTTGAGGTTTTTAGCAATGGTTGAGGCTCCAATTGTGGGGTCAGAGGTATCTGCAGTGGGTTTTAACGGGACCGGGTTTGGAGGGGTTGGGATTTGTGTCCGTACTTAGTTAATTACTTTCTGAGCAAGTTGAGCAATTGCCACTTAATAGCTTGTCCAGACTCATCGTCACCGGAAAAGAGTTTAACTACGGAGTTTTCTCTTCTTGATTGGAACAGTTTTATTTCTTTATTTTAAGCAAATTATAATTATTTCCTTTATTGTTTTATAAATTTTTAACTAATGAATCCCTAGTTCCCTACTATCCATTGCAGTTATAAAAGGTTTCTAATAGCATAACAATTTCTAATTGCGTCTCTTTTTTCGCCACTATCAATATTTCCCTTTAGATATCGAAAAGAAAATCTGATCATATTATATAGGAGGAGGATAAATTTGAACCTTTCACTATTAGGAGAATTGAAGAGGGAAAATTTGATAATTTGTAAAAGGATAATACAATTGAAAACATAAAAGTGGGCTGAAGGTTTTGAAAGATATATTTTTCAAGAAAGAAAAAATAATAAGTAATCCCAAAGGATACTTTTTTCAGTCTACGAAATAGGCTTTCTACTTAACAAGTATATACGCATATGTGAAAAGAACATTGATATTGCATTTGTAATTATGATCCGGAATATACAAGATATGCCTGAAGTCCATCATCCTCTGAGTTCTAACTAAATTATTGTGTTCTCACAACTATGTGGAGTGAAAAAATAAAGAAATAAATGCATATGCCTTTTGGAGAAAAAATTACAAGGTTAGCAAGTTGGTTATGAGCTCTGGGGTAGCGGAGAAACAATGGTATGTAATTTAATTCATGAATTTTCGACAATTTGGAGCTTTACACAAACAAGGGACTCTCACTTCTTCAGATTCATCAGGATCAAACAAATAATCATACCTGTCAAAATGCAAGCAAAATAAATTCATCAACTTGTTAAATTCACTGTGAAAACGCCAAGAAAGCGAGAGAAAGGGAGAGTATACGTTAGCTCGTCACCAGCAGAAACATTTGCTTTTGCGATAAGTACGATCCGGCTCTCGTCATCACCCACACTCATGATCCTTGCATAGCAGTTGGGCAAGCACTGTCCCCATCCAGAAAGAAGAAAAGAGTCCAGGAACATAATAAGAGCTTAGATTAAGATGAAGCCTTGAGGACTAATAGAAGAATGCATAAAAAGCTCCAACATTATAAGAAAGCTTACAGAATGGTTAATTAAGCGCGCAATGTTTCCCTTATCTGTGGCATCAACCACAACATCTTCACTGATCTTAAATAGCTGCAGGTGAGAGTTTCAACGCATCAAGAATGAGAGAGATACATGCCCTGTTGACTATAAAGGCTGTTCCGAAGATTCCTGAAAGAAACAAATCAAAAGGATATTCCTACAATAAATAACTTACATAGCAATCTTTGCCCTCTTGACGGTAGCGTGCTTCCCTTAAATCTGCAATACTTCGCCTGACCTGCTCACCTCGATATTCTAGAACCTACAGAAAATACGTGCAAATTACATGAGCAACTTACTATGGACATAAATAAAATCTAAATCAGAAGATCTAAAAAACATACCATTTCTCCTTCTGGAATATTTCTTAGAGCAAAGAGGCCCCAACCATGTATTCCAGATCTTCCAAAACAAACACGGTCCATCTCCGTTCTCTAAAACCATAGTTAGGCTATAAGATAGTATTAGTGACACCTTCAAACTAGTCATGATAACAGATGAAGCAATAAGAATTGAAAACTTGCCTGTAAATGACGAAGACGTTCCCTGAAGGAAGAAAAGCCTTTAGGCTCCTCTATTTTCTGTAGGAAACAGAAAGAAGTCAAGATTTGATACTAGATGAGGAATCTTTAAGTGCAAATCAATGAAAAGATATTTACTCTGCCGCTATTCAAGCTTCGTACTGAACCTAAAGGATGGTGGCAGGGTCCCTTTACTTTGTGAGGAATAGCCTCTTCTCCATTTCTCTGGCCCTGGTTAGCAGAACACAAATGAAAGGAGTGAATTAAAACAAGTGAAATAAAAGACTAAATTAGAGATGAAGGCTGTTACATCTCCATTTTTCTATTTTTGAAAAGGTGATAAGGTTTATTGCTACTGGATGGCCTGTGCGGGCAACTAAAAGGTTCAGGCAAGAAAACACAGCAGCAAAATGAACATTGGCAATCTCAGAATAGCACGAGCAAATGTGACCATTGAAATAATTTATTCCAAGTATCAGCAAGAAAGTAGAATCTGTGTATGGCTCATACTAAAACCTTTTTACTCCCAAGGGTAAAACTCTGTTACGGATTCTTATTTCCTTACCAGTAGCTCTTCTTATGTAAGTAATATATTGGTTCCCTTTATAAATAAAAAAATACCTTATTGTTCAGTCTCTTATAGACCCGGCACCTTGCTGCAGAGAAAGGCTCCACCTGGTCAGGCTCCACAATTGGAGCTTCCTGAAGTTTCAACCTGTTTGATGAAATTAACCTTGAACAAGCACTTTTCTTATTCTGAATAAGGCTCTTTGTGGAGATAGTCCCCTTGGAAGTCTGTATGATTAGAACGTTATCCGGATTTGGAGCTCTGGAGAAAAAAAAGAAAGCAAGTAGATTTATATGGAAAGAAAATAAATTGCAGATTCTTACTTTCCCACAATAAACCCTTTATTTTCTTAAGTGGTCGTTCAACATTTCCAAATATGTATAGATAAGCACACTGTGAAATTCATGAAATAACAAATGATAAGCACTTAATCCTAATAGGTACAGTACCTGTGGTAAGCGCAATATGAGACCATTTTGGTTATCTGTTTTCCATTTTTTTCCAAGGAATGCAACTGCCATTACAAAATGAAAAGCCTCAGTTATATACATATATCAGAGATAGGGGCATACTTGTCCATTAATGTGGTTTCTAGCTTGTGACGGATATACAAGTATTTAGGGAAAGATAGACTATGCAAAGGCAATACACAATTGCTGAGCTAGCATTCAGAATTGGAGTGTTCAATTATTTTCAGTACAAGGAGCTTATAGGTCCTAATTTTCACGAATTATCTACTGAACACATCAAAAAATGCAATATGCATACCAAAACTGAGAAACCGTTTGTATAAAAGAAAAATGAATATTGAGAACAAGTATAAGTTTTCATATAAGAATCTTGTTCTTTCTTGGACAACCCCCCCCACCCGGTTTCTGCTGAAACCTTCCAAATGTACTTGACATTTTTGAAGTGATTACAACTCTTCCCAGTCTGAAGAAAAAATAATAAGATGAAGTAGATAATAATCTCTGATAAAGAATGAAATAACAAAGATTAGTTATTGAGATTGTAACAAACATATTTAACACATGATGAGAAATATGCAAATATATGACTGGTCAATTGTTTTATAAGATAACAAATTGAATTTTAAAGACCCAGAAATTGAAGATATGACCCTCCTTACCTCCATGCGATACCCAGCCCTTGATGCACATGTTGCATGGTAATAAGTGGAACATTTGCAACACTGTGTGCAGGAACCATGAATTTGCTTGCATACTACACAAATCTGAAAATTTGAAATCAATGCATAATTCAGCTACAACACTAAAAAATCAGGCCCATAAAGAATATCAGAAAATGGTATGCTCATACATTAGTAATAAAAACTGCAGAAAAACTGAAAGAGAACAGATGCATGATCTCCAGAGCATGAGAAGAGGATTGAGATTGTCAAGCTTTAATCTCATGGAAAAAGAAAGCCACATCCTTTTACCATTATAAGTGAGAAAATGTTACCTTCACAAAAGAATTTGAAGGAATTCTCAAAATGCCAACAGCAGGTTCCATCGTTTCATCACTTGCAAAACAAACTTCCGGTTGAAACCAAGCACAGGTGACATGCACCCAAAGAGGTTTGACATCAGTAGGCTTCATTGCACCTCCTGGAATCATGAATAATAACTTAAGGTCTCTGATAGCATAAGGAACATAGTAAACACACACAGAAGGAAAACAAATGATAAAAGCAAGTTTTGCGCAGTTTCTGACAATGTAATCCAAAAGAATAGAGAAAAAAGAAACTAATAGTAATCAGACCCTGATGTCATTCACAAAGTCAAATTGAATCAATATATACACTATTCTGACATACTTTTTGCATAATTATGCTAAACATTAAACTAAACTTTACTAGTTAAATATAAGCACCATGAAGAAACATGATGAGTACATATTACGTTAATAAAGAAAAAAAGCTCATATCAGTGCTCCATAGTCAATAAAAGCCCCTTATTCACTAAAACATTTTGCACCACATTGACTAGTTTGGTAAGGAACTTTAAGGAGAATAGAAATGTAAATTGCAGGATAATCATTTTCTCCATATAGATAACAGATCACCATAACAAAATGGAGGCTACAGTGAACAGTGAGAATAATGGGTGTAAAGTACATACCTTTCACAGGACAGAGGCAACACTCCCGTTGGATATCAGGTGTCTCGCAGGTCCTACAGACCCATGAAGTGAAGTCACGAACATTTCTGGCACCATAGCATTCTTGATGAACAGCGATTTGACATCTGATAGAAATAATAAAACAAACATCAATACATCTCATTTATTGTGTGTGCGTGTGTGTGTGCATATTATAACTTTGATTATGTAATTGCATCCATGCATAGTATGTATATGTGCTCATATACACATGCAAGTATACATGTCGCAACACTCATAAATTGTAAAGAATACTTGAGCCTAAACTTGAAAGCAACAAATAGGTTTTAAGTTCCAGGAAAATAAGACAACAATACCTGATGCAGATTATAATTTTATTGTAATCCCAATCTTCAACCCATCGGCATACTGCACACCTTTCTGTTGTCCACTTGGCATGAACAGGTTCATACTTTTCTGCAAAAAATTAACTCTCTTTAAGTCAAAACCTCACATTCATCTTAATGTGCAAAGTCTCGCATGAAAGTTGAGATCATAAGATCTCAAAGGGAAATACCTTGAAGAAACGCAAGCAATTTTTGCCTCCTTACTTTTATAGGAGTACGCTTCAAAGGCTTGACAGAGACAGCAGTACGTTCATAATATTCTGCTACCTGCAGCATCTGCGGAACCACAATTGAAAACCTTAATGTGTATGCATGAGAGGTAAAGAAGTAAAATATAAGCAGATTCTTCATCTTAGCCCTACAATCAAACTTGAAAATAGGAATGGCACGTCAAAGATACATTACAACCTACGAAAGGTCTAAATTAATGGCAAACTGTTCATTTACATTGGCCCTCTTAGGTTACAGCTGCACGATTGTGATTCAAGCATAGTCTGAACTAAGACCAAGGAATAATTATGCTCATGGGAGAAATGAGAAGGATTAGATTTGAATAACAAAATTAAAACATAAATTAGAGAAGAAATTCACTGGATGCAATTAATATACGAACCCATTGCTCAAGAGGTATCAAAGAACCTTTGACCCTGATGCTAGTCTTCCAGTTCTTTGTTTTGCAGCCTGTATGCCTTTCCCATTCGCTAAGCGCCTGTTTTTCTGTTCCACAATACCCACATTTGCACACAACTCTACAATGAAGAGGGAAAGAGTGTTACACAAGTTTAACCATTTCACATAGAAAAAGAAAGGAGGAAAAAGAAGAAGAAGACCCACTAACGGACAAGAAGATTGTTCCACAAATTTAGTCTTAAAGACTCATGAAAATAAATGATAGAAAACAGATCATTCTGCAACATCTGCAGTAGATATATTTGATAGTTTTGAAGTGAGCAGAGATGAAGATAATTTCTTAACATTTCATCCGTGCCTATTTGCAGTAGCACTTAAAATAACTTGTTGAAGCCAGCAACCGCTATAACATTTTTAATGCCCAAAAGCAGATGTTCTTAAAATTCAAAACTTAAAGTAACATTAGGCTAATGTTAACATATTTTGCAAAAACAAAAGCATGCTACAGGCCCTTCATTTTCTTATCAAGTAAAATAGTTTTTTCAAAAAACCATATCGACTATGTCAAAAAAGAACGACAACAACGAGGAACAAAGACGAAATAGAATATGGAGCTTCAAAGAAAGCAGAAGACAAACCCCAAAACCATATTCATACAAGTTCTCAGATACGGGCTATAAAGATTTTTTGCGTAGAAAAAATAAAGAAAATAAATTGAAGCTGGATATTCGAGGAGGTCTCCACAGGATAACAATTATGATAAAATGAACCCGATAAACATATATTAAACAAAAGAATGACTTTAAAATGCTCTATAATCTCCACAGCAATATGTACTTACAAATGAAGGCTAGGATAATAGGCGCCTTCGACCCCGGAGCAGACAACAGAAACCTTGTCAGGCAGACCATTATTCTTATGATTTCTGGATAAGAGCAGATCGTCGTCACATTTTCAGGGAACTTACTTTGTCTGAAATCGCTAGAAGAAATTGAATACTAGATAATGCAGACTTACTTTGTTTTAGGGTGAAAGTTTTCTGAATCAGATAATTCAAAATTAAACCGAGCTTTACATTCAGGACAATAATATTCAGAGGATCCCAGATTCTACAAGGAACAAAACATCAGTACTTAGTCAACAAATTTCTTGTCCAGTTAGAAAAATATATGTTGCCAAGCATGTTAATAAAAGAAACAAAACTGAAGACATAGGATAGGACATGGGACCTTGAAATTGTTGCTTGAAATTTTGTCACACTCTGCATGCACCCAGACTTTACAACCATCACAACGCACCTAATGTAAGGAAGAAACTGTAATCTTCATTTTATAGGAGATTATAGAGAAAGGAAAACAGTGCGAGTAGTAAAATTGTCTTACCCAAGTCCCATTATCTGAATGATTCCAAATCTTTTTGCATATGGCACAATAATGTTTTATTTTCTTTAACTGGAACAGGGAAATAACCCACCATTAATATATACATCATCTGACACGGAAAAGTTTACAGCAATTATTCTGGTAAAGAAACTGTTAATGATGTAGGCAAGGCATGTAACAAACCCTAGCACAAGAAGCACACAAACGGTGGCTTCCAACTTTTGAGTCACTTAATTTCCTTGATAATTTAGGGGAGATTCTCAGGCCACATGCTTCACAAAATTCTGACCCTTTTTTCCTGCATAGATCCTGTGAAAAAGTTGAACTTAGGAACATCATACACTAGAAAGAGCATCCCTGTACCAAATGAATGTATATTCACTACAAAATCCACATCAAGTACAAAAAGTCAAGAGAGGAACAGCGCAAAATATAAATTTGGAATTCAAAATAAAGATTCATTTTTAACTATCTTCACCATTTTGTCAAAACATTCTCAAAAAGCCATGGCTTTCAAAGATTCCAAAATCCAATCTGTAAATGGAGAACCTTGACTACAAATAGAACTTGCCTTGTTCAAGGAATTGCACTCTTGATCTTGATTTGAATCAGATGCCTCATATACCCCTCTTGTAAGAGATTGGAGATATTCCAGATTGCCAGCTGCTGCATTGATTTCAACCATCAGCATCTCATTAAAGCCGTTTTCTGCTAGAAATGCTTCCTCAATAGCAGACCTCAGATCACTGGGCTTGCTATCATTCAACAGAGCCTGCCCCTGAAAACTAAACCAAGAAAACGTACCACAATAATTTATCTGTCGACATAATGTATAGATCAATTTCCACAAGTGCAAGAATTACACACCTGTCTACATATTCTACAAAGGGAAATACCATCCCGCGCTTAATCCATGCATAGTCCTGCCCATCAACGTAACCAACCTCAGTAAATATACTCGGTGTATGGCGACATTTCCGTGCATTTATTAAACAATAAACAAAAAATTAATCATAAAACAGCATATCCCAAAAATCTGATTGCAGCGAATAGATGAAAAGTACAAAGCATACCCTTTGTGTCCCATTGCCAGAGTAACCAAAAAACATCACACAAACTGCGTCAGCGGCGCGAAAATTTAAAACTTGTTGGGGAGCCTGCATCTCGGGGTCAAGGACAATGGCTGGCCAAGCAGGACAATGCCTACCCGATATGGCCCAAACTACGTCACCCGAAACAAAATCATCAGGGCCGTATATCCGACCCTTCCTCTTAACCTCCTCCTTTGAAAATTCATCAATGCCACTCAAATCTATACTGTTTTCTAATTCCTCTTTCACATCAACCTCTGCCAAGTGCCCAGTTAAAGATGTCAGTGGACTCCGAGAACTAGAATACTTCCTAACATTGTATCCCTGTAGCTCAATTTCTTCAGGTGAAAACTTATTAACCTTATACTTCTTACTTACTATTTCGGCACGGAGCTTGGAGTTTTTGGCGCTAGTTTTATTTTTATATGGATTAAATTCTGGGTCCAGAGCTGATTCTTCAACAGTAACTTTACTCTTATCTTTCTTCCAATTATCAAGAACTGAGTCATTAAATCGAGAAGGCAATACCTGAACACGCCCTCTTGAAGTTCTCACCAGAGGTGGCCGAGGAGCCTCTTGCACCATCCTCTGACAGCTCTCTTCAACCTTTAATTTCGACTCCGCCTCGGCAGGGGTGCACGAGACCTCGGTGCACAATGACACTGCAGCAGCAGCCGCTGCTGCTCTCCCACTTAGAATTCTCTGGAGACCATAGTCACTTAACGGAATTACGCTAGCCGCAACATCCCCAAGCAGATGCAGAGGATAATAGCCATTGATAGCTTTACGTTTCTTCCGATTCCCGGAACTGTCGTCGTCTTCTCCGCCCGTGTCAGCTACTCGGCACCGTTTCAAACTCGGCATTACCGATTTCAAATTCTTCTTAATGATCATCTCCCCCTTCGTCCAAACTCCAATCCAAAATCCCTAATTTCCTCCCAATTCAAACCCTAAATACCCAAATTTAGCAGAGAAACTTAATTGCCAGCGAGCAATAAATTAAACGGAGAAATCGAATTGCGGAATCGAAAACTAAGTGAATTCACGTATCGCAGGTTGATTTAAGGAATCGAAAAAAACCCAGCTTCGTCGCAGAATTGGTGTCTGAATAGGGATCTCTTCTGTGAGAGAGACATATAAAAAACCATAAAATACAAAATCTTTAACACTGTAATATAAATAAATATTGGATTATATAGTTTTTTTCCAGTATATTTAAGAACCAAAGTGAAGCTAAATTTGACGGGAAAACTATTTTCTAGAGAGAGAGAAAGTGAGAGAGTTGAGATGTATATATAGATACAGAGTTGTGTATGTATAGACTTGCCTCGGAGGATTCCGAAAAGAATAAGGATGACGAATTTGGGCCTTGGGATCAAAGGAGTAAAGATGATAAAAAAATTTAATAAATTTATTAAAAAAAATGCCAACATGTACCTGACGTGCAATCCTGAGCAGCAAAATATTTTGGCAGTTTAATAGTATGAAGAAGCATCGTGGATTAGGTGCTGCTCTCCTTAGTCCTTAGTCCTTAGCTTCTTCTTTTTTTGTTTTTGCAGAGGTTGCTTGAACAAGTGTGTTTTCCAAGATACTTGGAAAATATATAATTTTACTCAATTAATTTGTACATTTATGTTCAATTTACATATAATTCAGTCAGTTCTTGATTTTTTTATATTCTTCACGAATGGAATGAGAGAACTTAATTATTTGAGATTAAAGTTTTTTTTGTTATTGTTGAACGAGAGAGTTCGGATCGAATTGGTATAGGCAGAACATGCGTGGCATTATTTTGGGTGGGGGATTGATTTAAGGAAATATTTCGACCATTTTAATGTTGTTGTTGGTGTTATTAGAAGCTTTTATATGGAAGATTTTGGCGGTGTTGGGTGGCGGAGGTCGGTCTCTGCTGATAAAGGCAGGGGTCAAAATTGGCGAATAATAAACACTCTCTCTTTGTTTCTTGGATTTATTTTCCCTAGATGCCGGCAATTTTTCGAGGATGATCGGCATTTAGAACATCTTTTTTTTTTCTTCCAGTTATATTGATTCATGTAGTCGACTTCAATTGTTTGAAATTTTTTTTTTTTTTTGTTGTTGTTGTTGCCATTTTTGTATGGATGGTGGATGATTTTGGTCAACCAATTGCTGGAGTTGGGTTTGGTTGTCTACGAATTGGTCATACAATTTATTTTTTTAATGTTGAAATTATTAATAATAGTACAACAAAATTCAGAAATGATATGGTGAAGGAAGTAATACTACTATACTAGAATGTCATAGACCCAAACAGCTCCGCCGGTACACTGCCTCCGGTTCCGGATACTACTTGGTAAAAATTGTTGCTGAACTATAAAAGTTGAAGACGGTAGCGGCACACCATGGGGATGGGGATTTGGAACACGGGCCACCACAGTGTTTAGCAGTACTAGTGTTTTTTTGTGATTTTCACAACTCGAAACACCTGAAGAGACAACCTTACCAACTGCATCAAATCTTTAAAATTAGATTTGAATTTGTGGAACATCATAGATCCCCTCTCCTTCGATCACGGGGGAGGATCTTCTAGTGTTTTCAAATTCTGAAGAGGAGTCAAATTATTGTAAAAGACTAGTTGCGAAGGGGTTTGAGACGATTATTTATTTTTTTTTTTATGAATAAAAGATTACCCATTAATAATAAAATGGTCGGGGCCATTACAATCTGAAAAGTTCCCAAACTCTTTCTCTAATACAACAAAAGAGAAGAGTTGAGAAAGTAAAAAAGACAAACAAGACGGAAAAAAAATTACACAAGGTAACGGAAAATAACCCACACCCCAAAAGGTGGGAAGTAACTAAAACTACTAATTTAACTAACAAACAAAAGATAGTATTCTCCGCAGCATCTTCATCGCTATTTTCGAACCCCAAAGGCAAGCACTTGGTTTGAAACGATAATGGTATTGGAAGGGGAGATATCTTAATTCTTGACCAAATTTTGGTTGTTTTGCTTGGCTTGAAGCTGAATCTAAGAAGTGGGAAATGGGACTGGTTGATATTTATGTTGTAGAGATAGTCAAAGTATTACAGTAATAAATCAATATTACTGAACATGATAAACTTTTAATACTCTCTTGTGTCTCAAATAAATTAAGAAATTGTACTCCCTCCATTACTTAATATAAGACTTTCACAATATGTAACGAAAAGTAAGAAAGAAAAAAGAGTAAGGTTCAAAATATTAATATTACATGTATATTAATAATTCTATTTAAAAAAATAATATTGATACTTTTATTACAAAAAAAATTTAATTTTTTGTCTACATATCCTGAAAAGTCTCATATTTAGAAACTGAGGTAGTATTTAATTTGATATAGATGAACTCTCTTAAGTGTCTTTTTTCCGGGTTCTCGAAGCGGGTACTTGTGTCATTTTGCTTTTCTTCTTTAGTTAGTGGAGGAGAGGGGTTAGAGCTCTGGAGTAATGATCTAGTCGGAGGATAATCTCTCTGTGAGATATGTATTTCATTGAATTTCTCTCATTTTGGATGAAATTTTTATTTATTTCTCGAACAAATTTTCAGATATAATGATTTTTGAGGACTGATCTATAAACTAGATGTGCAAGTGTAATTTTGAAGATTTTGACTATAGTTGAAGTATGTAGCTCTAGAACTAAAAGGGTTGCCAATAATGGAGCCGCATAAAACGGAAAATTCAATCATATGACCGTCAATGTGGGACTGACCCACAGTTCTCTCGTATGAATTGGGTGAGACCTACCTACCGTTGTGGGCTCCACTCAATTAATGTGAGGTGATTGTGGGGCCAGTCCTACAAAAACAGATCTAAGATTGAGTGACCCGCATAAAATAATCCAGGCATCGGCCAAAGCCAGACTCTTGAATCCTTTCCAGAAAGATGATGACCTTTCAACAAAGGGAAAACCCGGTGAATTCACAACTTTCAAGCATTAGCATTAACTTGCCACATAAAAACAGAAGCAGAAAGAATGACTGAATGATGAGCAATTTACGAGAATATACATGAAGAACTTCTTGAATTTTATTTAAACAAACACTATATACAGGTAGGTACAGCTCTAGTAGGATATGGTTTTATTTTAGCTAACAGGAGATTTAGTAGTTTCTGAAATTATAGGATCCAGCTTATTTGAGCAGATCCCGTCTTACCTTCCATAAGGTTTTATACCAACTGCTATCTTTCTATGATTATTATCCTTGATCTACTAAGAGTTACCAGTTATCGCATCTTGGAATAAGAATCAAGTTCTTCCGTCTTTGCAAATCTTCCACGGATCCTCGGCTGACTGTCAGCAAGTGCTTTCCTGCAAGCATACTGATAAAAACAGCGCCATGAGATGAGAGAAATAGTTGGACAAAGCATATATTGCCCCAAGTCTGAGCATCGGTAAGCAAACAACTACCTGGGAATGTGCAAATTTTACTTTATCAAAGGAAACCTCTTCCCCAGTATGATAGT
The DNA here is from genome assembly GCA_026122235.1 of Vinca minor. NCBI lineage: Eukaryota > Viridiplantae > Streptophyta > Magnoliopsida > Gentianales > Apocynaceae > Vinca > Vinca minor. The sequence continues at coordinate 5,130,091 of JAOCZM010000100.1, read as the reverse complement.
CTAAATATTATGTCAAATAGCGTAAAGCGGGAGGAAGATGCAACAAAAAAGTAGAAACTAGGTTTTGGACTCGAATTTCGTTTTCACTTGTTGAACACAGTGCTACAAAAATAGTAATCCATTGACAGAACTGAATCCACCAAATCTCCTATTGGCAGTTCATGAGCCCAGTAATGAACTTATCAGCATCACTAGCGGAACTAGAGATTTTAACGTAGTAAAGAAGAACAGTACTTCGGTTACCTTAATTTTTCTGCCAAAATTCCTCTTTGTTTTCTTATTCCTGTATCTGGAGAGCTTTTCCTTTCGATCTTCAGATACACAACTAGTGATGATTTGGTGTTGCCCCATTGGAGAGATCAGGTTTGTATTGCCATTTCCAAGAGTCTGTCATAAAAACTCAGAATCAATCATCCAGCCCTATCCTGCTGAAAAAGGCGAGAAACATCTAAACATTTCTCAGTTTGTATACTACATGATGGAACAAATACATGTTCAGGGATCATTCATAATTTAATTTGCTTAAAGTTGTTTGCACCAAGGAAACACAAATGAGAGAACTTGCAGATAACCATTAGTCACCAATACCTGATACCACAGACGGTGCAAAAGACTAGTGCATGAACAAACACACATCGAATGCACCAAAACAGAAAATGCTTCACCCCCAGATTTCAAATAGCTTATTACTGATTAGTCTATTCACAACGAGGTCATTGATGCAGCTGTATGTTTTACAATGAATCAGACTCAACCAGCAAGAATGAAAATGTTGAGCGCTAAATGACAACCTCTTCACTTCAGTATGGGGGGATTCTAAAGAAACTTTTAAATACCAACACTTACGACTCAACTCGTATACAACTCTAAAGGTTTTATGCTTGACAATTGAATTAGGCATGTTCATTTTTCTTTCTTTTTTTAATCTTTTGGTGCTATTCCTAATATTTGATTGCTTCCGAACTACTCCAATATTTCGGATGCCTAAAGCCTGCGCCTACAACATGCACCTTTCACAAAGACTACAGAAGATAGTAATTAAACTGGACCTTTATGTCTCCTTCACTGAATGCTCTTCGCATCCCATACACAGACCCCAAGTCAATTCCAGGAAAATCAAGGAAGTTAGGCCCCATTGAGGTCCCGGGTATCCACTCCATCGAACTTAGACACCCTGAACTAACACTTTTCTGGAATGGTCCGTGAGATATCGTATTTCCTTCCATGATCATATTGCTGTCTATATTTGCAAGAGGAAATTTGATATCCAGAACTTCACCAAGTGGTGCATCTGTTGCTTCTTTAGCTAAGATGTCCTTCTTGCATTCGTAGAAAACATCACTAAGAAGTTGTCCATCGCCAATTGATGATTCAATATCTGACACCTTAAGTTCTTGGGAAGTAATGGCATCTCCTCCACAAGAGATCATTGAAATTGCAGCTGCCATTGGATCAAGTCCCATCATTGGCTCTTCAATTATGGGTTCTGGAGCCTTAAATAGATCCCCTTCTGCTCCAAAGTCATAATCTGATATCGTGGTTGTGTGAATCAAATCTCCCTGCAACAGAATACAAAATTAAAAGAGGCTCAGGAAACAAGAAGTATCAGAATAATTGAAGAGACCAATTGCAATTGGTTCTTGCTCCTTAAAAAAAAGCATGCCATAAATGCGAAATTCGCATTATTCAAGTAAAGGGACAGGATGGAAAGAATTAGGCGACTTTTACTAGATACTAACTACTAAAATAAAACTGGAGAAGACGTCACTGGTAACTAGAGGATAAAAAATATCCACTAATGTCAATTGGCAATTACACAAGAACTGAGTTGATATTCCCTTTCTTGAAGAATTTTGTACAAGAAGCAAAACCCATTACTTATTTGTCCTACATACCACTTAAAAGCAATGAGAATTTCAACCCTCAAGCACTCAAGATACATTATGATAGGCTGCTAGCAAATCTTCCACTTCTCAACAAGAGAGAAAGATATCTAGTTCTAACTTTTCCAAAGGAAATATCCCTTTTCTGTTAATAAGTAGTAAGTCCAACCAAAATACTCTTAAGAATTACACCAATAAAGAAAAGGCGTGACTTCGAGATTCTTTCTTTTCCCTTTTCTTCTTCATCAATCTATGCAAGTGCGGTCAAAAAAGTAAAATCCACCACAAGTTGACATCCATATACTTGGAAATGGCTAAAAAAAGAATCAGAAGGGAAATGAATTTATGGCCAATTATGTCTTCTATTTGAGAAGGAAAAAAAAAGCAAACACGGAACTGCTGATTGTGATACTCTTTGTCTTCCATATACTTAGATTCAACAGAGAAAAGAGGACTCAAATACAACAACAACAACCGAGCATTAGTCCCAAAAGATTGGGGTCTGCTACATGAACCCAAAATACAAAATAAAAAAAATTATGTAGGGACATCCACATGAATGCATTCTCTCTATTTCTTTAGAACAAAAAAAAACTATCGTCTAAATCCAGCAAATTCATTAGAGGACTCAAATATTTTCCATAAATAGACTCTTTGATGGTTCAGAAAGTAAGCACTTTTGTGAAAAAATAATTATTTCCGACTAAAGATTTAATCTTTTACATTCCTTCTTCACCTAGTGTCAAATAATCAAAGAAATTCAACACTTGAGACGCAAAAAAGAAAGTGGGAAAATAGAAAGGAAAAAAATTATACCATTAAAGCATTGGGCTGCTTTAGAGAGCAAAAAGAGAAATCTTCAAGCTGTTGAATTTCTTGAGGAAAGTTCTGGAAATAAGGATAGATTAACTCAGTCTCTGCATACATTTCTTGATTATTATTATAATTTTCCACTTTCTTTCTTCACTCTTCTGTAGAGTCTGGAGAGAAAAAAAAAGCACCACCAATTTCACTCTTTGTATGAATTGAGGAGCTTTGAATTTGATAAGAGAAGACAGAAATGGGGAAAGATTGTCCTTTTTATAGATGTCAAATAAAAAGCAGCGAAAGTGAAGAGAGAGAGAGAGAGTGTGTAGGGTTGCAAAAGAATCTCCTTTTGATTGATTCTTAAATAAAAATAAATTCAATTCTAAAGAGGTAACTGTCCTTAGCCAATCACAATTATATAATAAATTCTGATTGATTGGGAAAAAAGGATGAGGATAGTAATAGGGACAGAGGATTCACCCCTAAAAAATGTGTCGTTCACATTTAAGCGGTAACTAATAAGTTATAAAAATTGATTTCCGCACCTAACAGTATCGAACCTCTATCCTGTTTGGTTATTTCTTTGGGGGTCTTCATTTTTAGGTGACATAATTTACATTAAAATATTCAATTTTTTAACATGAAAAAAGTCCTAATAAAAGGGTTGGTATTTTTCTCCAAGTGTGATCTTACTATGTATGAGTGTGACTATTTTTCTAGTATTATAAGAAGTACCAACCACATGGACCGGGTATACTTTTATGGTAACTCATGCTAAATATATATATATATATATATATATATATATATATATATATATATATATATATATATTTTGAAGTTGGAGTTGATAGGGTGTAAGCTGAATTTTTGTTTCAAATTTTATAAAAATTAAATTATTTGTAGAAAAATAGTGAGAACAAAACCTAAAATTTGAAATAAAAAAATACTAATATCTAAATGCAACATTACATTTGACTCGTATAAATTCAAGAGATGTAATGTTTACCTTAAGAACCTATTTTAAATCTAGTTGGTCGGATCAAAGGTGTGCAGGCGTTTGCCCATGACTTCAAGATCGTGGGATTCGATATCCTTCGTCTGCGTGCGGCAAGCTTTAATCTCCCTTATTAGAGCTATCTCCTTCTTGTCTGAGGCAGTTCTCTCTCCTCTATATACGGCAACCGTCCAATCGGACTTAAAAAAAAATCTAGTTGGTCGGGTTGTATTTTGTCTTTCAAAGGAACATAGAATTTTAGATTTTAAACCAATCTCTATTTTTACAAATAATACTGTATAACTATTATAGAGCTTAAAGCATTTTATCTAAAAAAAATATACATATTCAACTATGCTCTGAATTACAATCCAAAATCTACCCTGACATTCTGAAACTTTGTAATCAATTGCTGAACTCAAGTAATCAATTATTGAACTCTACTCATGCATGCCATGATTCAATTATTGGACTTGTTATGACATGGCCTTATATGGAGGATTGGAAACAGTTTTCTAATATATTGGTAAACTCTCAGTCTCAGTCTCATACTAGATAAGAATGAAATGTTTGATTACTATATATATATATATATATATATATAGCCTAAGTACTCTCGATTATATTGGGATATCTATTTTTGCATAGTGCGTTCAATTGCTAAGTAGGTGGTCGTGGCTGCTGCCAGACTCATGTGTCGCGTTACAGACATTATGGTATCAGAGCACGTTGACCAGACATACATGTGGGAACTAAATGTCACACCGTGCGCGGTGGGGACCACTTCTAAAGTCATGCACACCTGATTGGTAATGTGCTAAGTATTGTTGGGGCGTCTAGCGAGGACGATGGGGTCTTAAATGGGGTGAATCTAAACCCTCAGTCCATATGAGATAAGTATGAAATGTTTGATTGCTATATAACATGTGCCTAAGTAATCTAGGTCATCTCGGAATATCTAATTTAGCACATTGAATTCGATTGTTAAGTAAGTAGTCGTGTGTGCTGCCAAATCTATGTGTCCATTTGCAGGCCCCGCGGGCACGGAACTTAATTTCTCCTTTTTTTTTGTGATTATTTGGTAGGAAGGGAAGTTCAAAATGTGCTTCACCTACAAGATTGGTCATCCTAATGAACATATAGGATATGATATTGACCTCAAAAAAGAAAAAAATATTGAAGTACTTATAATGCACCTTCTACAATAGATGGAGCATTAATTGTTACTAGTACTGTTATTATAATTTTCCTTTCAAAAAAAGAAAAAATTCTTTTTTTTTCTTTTTCACCTGAACAACATAATAAAACCTTGTTGAAATAATAAACAACAAGTAAACAAATAAACGTGATAAAATTAGTCGAGTTGATACTAGGATCATAGGTTTACGGGACAAAAATAAAAGAGGTAATTGTGATCAAAATTACTTTGTCTTTTGCTTGCTTTCTATCCCTTCTCTCTCTTCCTCCTATTCTTCCCCCTTGCTGTCGTTGCTTTGCTAGATTTGGCCATTGACTCTGCCAATGGTCAAATCTTGATCCTTTGTTCGTTTATATTACTTCTATTTTCATACTACGAATCATATGAAACCTTTTTCAAAGTTTTTTTCTTCAAGATTCAAGACACAGTGGTTAGATGAGTCTCAGATCTTCACAGATCTAGACTTTTTTTCTATTTTTTTAGGAGGATTCGTTCAACCCGGACTTGATCTGGGCCCTTTATCTACTTTTTACATCTTTCCGAGGCAATTTGTAGGACGGTTGATACGCCCATGGTCCTATAAATTGTCGACCCCTAAGGAAGATGTTGAAAGTGATATTCTCCTGTCCCTGTGGTTCAAGAATGGCGATGAAGATGCTTTGAAGAAGAAGATTATGTATTTGTTTAGTTGTCTAGTTTTTCTAGTTGTTTTTCCTAACCATCCAAGTTTTCTTGGAGGTGTCTTTTGTTTGTTATCGTGATTTTTTAAATCATTGTATAACCTTTACTTTCTGTATTTTCAGATTTTCTATTGATTGTAATGGCCTCGGCTATTTGTGATTAATGGAAACAGAATTTATTTAGCAAAAAAAAACAAAAAAAATGATATTTATAAAAAAAAAACAAATAAATTGATATTTATAATTAGCTGGAAAAGATTGAAAAAAGAAGAATATGTCCTCCAGTTGGTTGGATGAAAAATATTCATTCTCAAATGAAAAACTGCGGTTCAAGTCCTATTCCATCACATTGCATTGCAATTTCAATTTCAATTTTAATTTTTTTTTTTATTTTTTTTTGGAAATTGCAATTTCTGTATGATAAAAAGAAATCGGCCATCCATACATACAATATTTTAGTACCATTAGTTACATCAGAACCTAACTTTTGCCTTGTCCCCCCATCTTTTTTAAAATCGGGTTTAATTTCTAAGGTTTTTATGTACTCATTCATTATATTTTGTCTATAATTTTATTTTGATTATTCTTAAATTTTTGAAATTTTTTTTTAGTAACATATAATGTAATTTGGTCCCCGTTAACTTACAGTCTTGTTTTGCCCCTGCTTGCGCCTCGTTGTTCTATCTAGCTTTCCAAAAGAGGAAGGTAAGAGACAAAATCTCACCCACCAGGGGAAAGGGATTCCATTTTAGGAATGGGAAGTAGAAGTACTTGTAGAAAGAAAAATAATTTCAGAAGTCAAATATTTTTCTAAGTGTGTGAAGAAAATGTACAATATTAAAGAATATGGAGTCATGGAATCAGTCTGTAAAAGCGTGGAGAAAGGTTGAGAGAATTTCAATAAAAGCTTTAATTGGCAAAGAGTGGTGTATATGCCCACTTTTTCAGGACAAATAATTATTTATACCAGTATATATATCTATTTTTGTGTTCAATCACTCATAATTTATCGTGTGTGTATATATAATTAGAAAAAATATCTAAATGACAAATTGTGATTGGTTGGATATAAGAATGAGAACATACGATTTTCACCCCTTTTTCAGAAGATGGGAAAGTGTCAATCCCGAAGAAATGTGTGTACTTTTTTAGATATATTGTTCATTAGAATTAAGATCATTTTTTATTTTTTAATACATCGTTTTATGTATATTTTGTTTAAAATAATATTAAAGTTAGCATATGTAAAATAATATAAAGAGCAAATAGCTAAAAATGCCACAAAACTAGTTAAGAGTGCTATATCTGCCACAAATCATGTTTTCGTGCTATATCTGCCACAAAACTAGTTACAAGTGCTATATCTGCCACAAATCATTTTTCCGTGCCTTTTTTGCCATGAAACATTTTATGAGTGCTAAAAATGCCACAAAAAGAGGGAGGGTTTTTGTGCTTTTTGTGGCATTTTTAGCACTCATAAACCTTTTTGTGGCATTTTTAGCACTCATAAAAATGTTTCATGGCAAAAAAGGCACGAAAAAAATGATTTGTACAGAGATATAAGACTTATAACTAGTTATGTAGCAGATATAGACGAAAACATGATTTGTAGCAGATATAAAGACTCATGAATTAGTTTTGTGGCAGAAAAAGCTATTTGCTCTAATATAAATTACTTAAACTCATGAATTCACTTAATTTAGTCAAATAATATTGTTTTGGTTAAATAATTTTATTACTCTCTCTATTTCATAATATAAATTATTGATAATATAGATTTTCCAATGGTTTATATTATATAATAAAGAAGGTATTATCGTAAATAAATACAAAAAAAAATTCCGAGTCAATTCAGAAAGATAAGTACAATATTGTTACTAGTTTACAACCTAAAATTCCCACGTTAGGAAAACGAAATACAAGAAGAAAAAAAAAGCTTTATTGATGTAATACTAAAACCTTTTTTTTTGAATATTTCTGATATGGACCATGTCTATTGGATCATGTGGTGCAAAATTGATCACATCACTACAAAATGCGGAGAAACACAAATTTGTGATGACGTGGATAATTTTGGATCTGGTTCACATAGAAAAATTCTTTTTTTATTCCCCAAAAAGTATAACACTATAAATTTGGCAACCATCCAATCATGAGGTGCCATTTGTTGATTATTTACATTGACAGATGGCAACAGATCAACTCATGCAACACAAAAGAAAGTTCTTTCTTTCTTCTCCTCCCTTCCTGAGTGTGAAATGAGAAGTCCGCTTTCATAAAAAAATAAAAATAAAATACAAATAATTTTCTCATTTTGTTTAGTGTAGAGAAAGAAAATAATAAAGTGAGTGTGACCTTTTTTTTTGAGCACCAGGGCGTAAGAAATGGTATCACCCTGAGATAGTGAAGATTAAGCATGCCCCGTATGCCCCGGGGAGGGAATTGCCTCACCAGAGGAGGAAGAGAACGCCTCACCGAGAGGAGGAGATATATTATCGCTCTATCATGTGCGGGAGAGCGAGTGTCGAACTCGGGACCTTCCCGGTCCCCAAGCCCAAAGCGCTACCCACCTAGCCAAACCTTTTGTTGACAAGTGAGTGTGACCTTGGTAGGCGTGACGGTTATCCCTAATTTTTTTATAATACTCTTTTCATTTGAAAAAATAAAAATTTAAGAAAAATGTTACAAATTTTACCTTTGACCTAATTAAGAATTAGATTATGTAAACTTTATCATATTTTAAAATGTTTTTTCTCCATGATACGGCATTTCTGGTTGTGTATGTTTTTTGGATGTGAGTATAATTCTCAATATTAGTAAGACTTATTTGGACTCGGTTCATTTGATGCTTACAAATTAATTTTAAATATTTTTAACGTGACACTATAAATAAAAGTCGAATACGAGATCTCTTTTTAATATTAATCGTTCACTCATAACTACGCATCTACTGAATTTCTTTGTCTTGTGTGATCAATTGTGACTATGAAAGGTAAGGAAATGTCATATATGAATGAGATAGAATTAAATAGAGAAAATGGGGAAAAGAAACCAGCTGGAGTTTATCGTCCCTTACTGCAGTTTCTTTGTCTTTATTATTGATGGACTATTAATGTTAATATGTTGTTGGAATTTCTTAAGAGGACCCCCAAAAAAACCATGGAACTTTTTGTTCTTTTCCAAAGGTGAATATATATAGCCAATGGTAAATCCAAAAATTGAGAACAGTGGGTTCACTCACCGATTCATCTTATTTGTGTTGATCACTTATTAATCTATCATCTAAATTGAGTAGAATACTCCATATTTATTTAGGAAAAAATATTTTTCAACGGGACAAATGACTTCAGTGGCGGGACTCTCCATCCATCACTGTATATAACTCAAATAAAAAAGAAAAGAGAGAGAGAGAGAGAGAGAGAGATAGCCGTCTCTAAAAGTAGTGGCATCTAAGTAATTATAAGCCCAGCTGACAAAATTGAGAGGGACTGATATATTATAGTAGGAATAGATGGAAAATAAAGCTCCCGGCTCCCATGCGGGACAGTTTTTTGTTCCGCACGTGCGGGATAAATTATCAGCCATCGAATGAGATTTTTTAGCAGTTCAGATCTGGAGAGAGAATTTTTTTTTTTAATATTTTAAGTCCAATCGTAACTTTTCTCTCTCCAAATCTGAACCGTTCAAAATCTCATCCAACGACTGGAATTGTTCCGCATAGGAACCGGACTGGAAAATAAACCTCCTTCCTCCTTTTAGCTTTGGTTACACAGCTGGAATCCCAAACTTTTTTTTTTATGATGATTAGAATCAGAAGAAGAATTGAACAGTGTCAATCTGGTACTGGACCTCCTTGTTCATTCAAGGGAGGATTCAACATGTACACAGGGCCGTATTGTTTGCCGTGTTGAACAATATTGATGTTATGTACTAATTATTAAAATTAAGCTCTTATTTTTTTTTAAAAAAAATATAAATTATATAAAGTGTTAAAATAAAATATGATTTCGGATTTTCAAAATCAGAGTAAACAACAGTAATCATAATTTTTCTTCATCTATTTGATCTAGTTTTTAATAGATTACCAAATAATATATTAATATTACATTAGATAATTAATAACATTTAAAACTAAAAAGAAAGGAACTTAGTGAAATATTTTTTTAAGGCAAATAAAATTTTAACACTATTCTTTCAATGTAATTTTGAACAAAAATAAAAAAGAGAATCCATACCTTTAACTTGATTATCTCAAATTCTTTAGAAAATACAAAAGAATTCAATTTTTTTAACAAAATACACACGTATTTATATATAGGTAACAAAAAATAGAACCCCAATTTCCGTATGTCACTTTAGACCCCCTAAAAGACGGAAAATTCTAATCACAAGGACCATCCCCCACAACCATCTCACATGATTTGAGAACGGAGAGTTGAGAGATTAACTATCAATTGCTGGGACGAAGCTAGAAACTTGGTCTAAGAAAGGCCTAAAATAACTTTTACGTAATATTTAAAAGGCGAGAAATAATTTTATAAGAATAAAAAATAATGTTTTTAAAATCTTTGTGAGCGACCGCCACCTCTAGAGACGGATCCATAACTTTTGCGAGGAGGGAGGGGCGAGAGTGAGAGTTCCTTCTTAAAGAAAATATGGCGTTGTGAAAATTATTTGGGAGAAACAGTCACCCCACTGGTCCTTCCAAGTACAAAATTATTGTCCAAATTAGGTTTTGGACAATCCTTCTCCAACACGTATCTATTGTCTGTTTCATAATTAAAAGAATTGGGAGAAGAATACATGCTGGAATTTGGAATAAAGTCGAATTTATTTTGTCACTGCTTTCAACTTAACTTCCCTTTTGTTTCTTGCTGTGAATATCAGAACCAAAGGACTTCTACGGAGTTAAGAGATTGGCAACCCAGTGGGAGAGCACTCTGTCTGGGACTGTGAAGTTCCAGATTCGACACCTTCTCCCCCTCCCCAAATAAAACAAAAAAAAGGACTTCTACGGACGCGTAATGCCCTCCACTCGTCTCCCTCCCCATTCCATATGGGGTCTCCTTCGTTATTTTGTGTTGGGTACTATTTGTACGCCCTATGAACTTTTCGCACTCTTTTTCCTTTATTTTCAAAAAGATTTTTTCTATTTTGTTTTTGATTTTTTTTCTTCTTCATGTTTTCACTATTGGTTATTTTAATTATTATTCTACAATAACGTGCTAACAAAATAATTATCGTTTTTTCAATTTTTATGGATACATTTTCTAAACTTACTCTTGTCCATATTTGAAATAGATAGAGAGATAGATTATTAGTTGAGACTTAAGGATACATATATATTATAAAATTAAAGAAATAATAAATATCATGAATAATAGACACTTTTTAGTGCGTGTTTGATACGCGGGAATGGAAATGAATGGAAAGACCTTTCCCACTTCTCTTTCCATTCCGGCGTTTGGTTGGTTAATTTGAAGTGAGAATCATCCTTCCACGGGAATGACAATTCCAGGAAGAAGTGGGAAAGGGCATTCCACACCAAAACCTATGGAATGACTTTCCAGGAGAAGTTGGAATCATCAATAAATAGTAACTTATATTTATACCCCTCTTTTAATTAATTATTACGTTTATTTTACAGAGCAACATATTAATATTTGGTCATAAATATTCTATTTCACTGTATAATTTCATAGATGATAATTTTATAATATTTCTTTTTCTTGGTAGTAGTTTTAATCTATTTTTAAATTTAAAAGTAAAGATATTTTTATTACTATGTTGACGTTTTAATAAAAAAATTTGTTTCAACAATATATATATATATATATATATATATATATATATATTATATAATATCAATGTTATTCAAGTAAGATTTTGTAATGAATATTTAATTAGGTTTTATCACTAGTATATGCTAAAAGGGCATTTAGGTCATATTGTGTTTAATTCCATTCCATTATGACATTAAAATATAATTTTACCAAACACAGAAAAGGAATCGACATTCCATTCTGCCTTTATTTTCCAAACACTGGAATGGAAAGAGGATTCCGAAGTTATTCTGGGTGGAAAACGATTCTGCCTGTAAAGGGATTCCATTTCATTCAGCAGTACTAAACGTGCTGTTAGTTCTTTAAACAAATCTAAAAAATCATTGATACTGACTTAATACTACGAAATAAGTACAAAGATCAAATTAAATTATAATATATTAGCCAAATACATATAACTCGTAATTAATAATTTTAAAATCGAATATAACTTTGCCTTAATGTTCAGTTCTGCAATCGGCCAAAGAAAAATGTGAAGGTAATGTGATTGACAAGTCCGAGTGGTGACAATAGACAACTTAGTAGCATTGGGGACGGCTTGCTCACGCGTGATGAAAGAAACTATTGGAACCTGTCTGTCTTCGTCCCATGATGTCTTATTTGTTTCTTTTATTAAATTCTCTCAATATTAAATATCGAAAGTTTTAAAAATAAATTACGAAAGAAAATTTTATAAGTAAATATTTCTATTTTAAAATTAATTGTGCTGAAAAGTTCCACCAACTCATAATCTTGCAAAATTCTGTAATTAAACAGTAAGATGGTTTGTAATTTTTTTACTAAGCAAAATTTAAATAGTAAAGTTTTCCCTCAAATATTACTTCTGTTAGTTAATTTTTCTATTTCCAGAGATGCCTAAAGCTAGTACTAATTTTACTGTTTGAATCATTTTCTTTAAATAATTCATTCAGAAAAAAGAAAGGTATATACATTAGCACCCTTAGGTCTTTGGGTTGGCACTACAGGTTCCTTGACAGTAAGTCAATTGTTAATTAATAAATTGTCCGTTAATTTGTGAGCGGAAAGATAAATTTGCCCCATTAATTTTGACCGCCTCTAATTTTTACAGAATTCTAAGACACGTTCTGTTAGAATTTTAACCAATACATTAAGGAAATTAGGGATCAATCACTTCACACTATGTTTGATTTTAAGAAAATAAGTAATCTGTAGATTTCATGAGAAAATGCAATGAATTGATAAGTGTTGTAATAGTGTACGATATGCAATTTGGCAAAAATTAGAGGTAGTCACGGAACTATTCTGTTGTGGACCTGGTCCACTAGATCGATCATGTGGTGCAGAATTGGTCACATAATTATATAATCGTCTCTCTTCCCCTTCTGCAGTGATGTTGCCAATTCTGGATTATATGGTCCATGTGGACCAGGTCTATATCGGAAAAAAAATCAAATTATTGGGTTCGCTTGAATCTAACGGATAGTTTATGAGTTAAAGGTTGACTCACTATCAAAGATTTGCCTTTTAAGACAAAAGGGACCAAAGTGTACCGATTCTAAAACTTAGAGATACTAGAATGTAATAAATCTGGAAGAAAAAATACATATTTGCTAAAGAAGTGACATAAATTAATCAATTAGACAATGATGTTGTAGAATAGTGGAATTCTGTGATTTGTACTTTGTACTGCTGTGCAATGTGTGTGTGGTACAATTTGGAGAGTAGCCGGGGAAGGTGGTCTTTTATTAATTCACTTTTATGTTGTAAGAATTTGTTCATGATGTGAAAAGCACTCCGCCTCCTATGCAAAACAGAAAAAATTCTGAACCGTGCGAAATAATATGCACCATCGGATAATAGCTTTGAATTATGTTCTCTTCTCACTTCCCGAATGGGATGATGTAATTTCCTTTATTCAAATTGCCTAATTGATCGAAGAGGCCAATAGCCCGAGTGGGGACATTGCGCCGCACATCGGTAGAGGTCCCCGAGTTGATACCTCTCCGCTCGCGTGCGGTAAGCTTTATTCTACCTTATCTAGGGTGTTCTCTCTCCCCAATATGGGACAATCGCCCATCATAGCGTCAATTGCCGAATTGTTTCCTAACAAAGATATAAGACCAAATTCTAAACATTTGAAATAGGAGATATATGAGGTAGTGAGATTTGGATCATTTCAATATACGAGGTTAGTTATGATAGTTTAAAGTTAAAACATGCCAATTTTATAACGTAAATATTCATTTTGGAACAAATTTAAATAATAATAATATGAACATTTAATTTGATATAGAGAGAGTACATAAGTTGTAGGAATGCCGTCTCATTTCTTTCTTTTACATCTTCATTGTATGTGTTAACATCTTGGTACCAACACTGGCATAATTTCAGTATTTGAAAAAGTAATTCGAAAAACGAATATAATTGTCAATCAATTATATAATTATTCACTTATTTCTTAATCACTAAATTAACTGAATAGTGGCAAAATATGTCAGCAACCAAAGCAAAATGGTCTATTTGTGCGTCTCCTTTATTGGGATTTTCTTATGCATTTCTGCTCCGCCCATAATAATAAGACAAGACTTGTCCAATTCCATAGTGCTATTTGGACTTTTCCCCTAATCAATCACTAGTATTTTTCCTTCAGGAAATCATTGCTCCCAAGGCCTTCAACTTCTTTATTTATTATGAATGCCTAGTGAAATTTCTGCGAACCAAAATTATTATTTTTTTGGAAAATTAATTTAATAAGAACAACAAAATACATTTCGGAAATTTCGGTGACCAAGTTTGTTTTGAAGCACGTTTATGGTCAATCAGGTTGGAATTCTCAAGGGAGTGAGGCGGATAAATTGAAGAGGATATGATAGGTTAAAGCCCTACAAAGATACAATTTTTTGTTATGGTAATTACGGCATGATCGGCTCTCGACTGATGGCTTATTATTCAACAGATATTGTCTTAATAGTCCTTTTTGCGCCTTTTGCAAATTTGGTGTGGACACATCTTTATACTCGGATCCAAATTGTACATGGGCACAAGAGGTCTGAAAATCAAAAGCTCAAGATGATAGCTTTTTTTGGACTGATTCTTCACATAAGGTGTAGCTGGACAATTTCTTGGATAACTCAAGGGAGTTCAGATATTGCCCGTTTTGGTACGTGGTGTGGAAGTATCTATTTCGAGAGACCGTTACATCTGCGTGATATTGACGGTACAAAAGCCTACGTAGTGAAGACATGTTTATCCCTAATTCGAGACAACTTACTCATATGTTTATTGGAAGGAGAATTATAAAATTCATCATGCCGGGGAATATTCTTTTTGTGAAATTTATAGTGGTGGAATATACATTATTGTTATCATCTAGAATTGCGAACCGGAGCATCAACAAAAACAGTCCCAAGTACAAAACTACAAGGAATCGGACTCGGTGTCTAGCTAAGTTTTGAACTTTGTAACTACAGTTAAACTTTTCATTAAAAAAAAAGAAAAAACTTTTATTCCACTTCCATATGTATTTGCATTATGGTCTACTCAAAGGTGTAATTCAATAGAAACCTACAATTATAAATTATACTAGTATTCCATCCCATGAATCTCATTTAAAATGATGTATAACTTATAAGACCAACAATTTTGCTAGAAAATTTACTATTTATAATTGAACGATCAATCCTCACATATGTCTCTGTCTTTGCTAAAAATAAATCACTGCATACATTCTCTAAACACCATCTTAAGGAAACCTTTTAAATTAAATTTACATCAATATCAATCCGTTTTGAAGTGATTAATATAGGGAGCTGAACATGACAAAAACAATAATTCCAGACAACATTCTATTTTTTTTCTGATTCAACCCCTTGTGAACCTTCAAACATCTCATCAAGCCTCACTCTCAATAGCTGCCAACATGTATCCGTTGACGGTATCATCCAAAGAAAAATTACGCAATTAATTTCGTGGACATTATTTACATGGTCACGTCACATCTAGTCTATACCAAGTACATCTTGAAAAGCTTACATCAAATGATAAATCATTTCCTCAAGCCAATCCCACTCTTGTTCTCTGAATCTTGAGCAAGAATTTAACCAAGTTGGCAATCATTCCCCCCTCCCACATAAAACGAATTAAATAGCACAACAAAGTTTGATTCTCACACCCTTTCCAGAGAGCATCTTTCGATCACAAGAAGAAAAATACACACTGCTGTCATTCCCACAACATGGGTTCCTTGTTAGCACTACAAAGTGTACCATCAACTGTTAATGCTCTCCCCATCTCATGAATCTTTTCCGAGATTCCCTTAAACTTTTTTTTTGCCTTTTCCCGGTGAATAGAGAAAAATGATCTGCAAAATTTTTCTGTTCCTAAGCAATAACCTGTTAAGATGTTCAGCTATATGAAACTCGTGCCCACTAACTTACAGAACTGGGTGCTTGACAGACAGCAAACAATTTCAGATCAACCAAAAGTTCTATCCGTCAAATCTCATTCCGTTCAAGCACATACACAACATAAACACCAGTATCAATCCCTGTATTCCCAAGGGATATACTTGAGTTCAAAAGAATGCTGCTAGGTGATCGTTGCACTTTTCTATTAAACATAACACTATTGCACATCTACTACCTATTAATCTTCTACTCTTGGGAGAAGCCGAAACTAACAAATACCTACTACTTACTAAAATTAAAATATAGTTGCAAGAACTCAAAATGCTGGTAAACAAAAAGAGTATTAACCCAGGCATGTTATATCCTGAATCCAAAATGAAGGCTGTACTTCCAATATCAAGACTCTATTTGGCAAAAGTAATTTAAATACCCCAAGCCCAAAGAAGAGAGACAAAAGTTATTTCCAACCAGCTATATGGACAAATAGTTCAAGCAAAAGTAAGTCCAACAAACACAGCCCCAGAGTACCATATGATATATTTAGTTTCTTTCCTCCAAACAAGTTGACATCACAAGTCCATATCCTGAAAACCTTCATCAAGATATCTTTGCCTTAGAGAAGTCCATTTCTGGATGCTGCAGAAACACAAGCCTCACAGTCAGCAAATATATTTCGGACAAGATTGCCAAACGGGGTA
Organism: Vinca minor; assembly: GCA_026122235.1. Lineage (NCBI taxonomy): Eukaryota > Viridiplantae > Streptophyta > Magnoliopsida > Gentianales > Apocynaceae > Vinca > Vinca minor. Next base: position 5,113,618 of record JAOCZM010000100.1, on the reverse strand, counting down.
AAAATTCGACTTTTACCTCAGCCATGAACTTTTTCAGTATCTCTTGCTTCTGCATCTCATCACTTGTAGGAAGGCCCATGGTCTTCTGTCTTTGGTCAAACTGTAGAACACATTTGAAAAAAAAATCATTAATAATGGTGTATCCTACTGCATGCCAAAATGAAGAGACGAAAGGGTAAAGCCTAAAAGAAAGTTTAATAATCCACGCATTATGTTGAGTAGAAGCAGCAAAACTAAACAAACAACCAGGGGGATCCACTCATAGCTCAGGAGATGAGCCAATTAAGCACGTCTACGTTGTCAACAACACTTGAGAGTTGATGTTATGACTGCATAGCAGGCTATGATTGCTATCAGGTGTGGAAGCGATGAATAATAATGTAACCCAAAGTCCAAACATAAAGCGTGTCCATCTTTTTATCGAACTGAATATTAATATATACAAATACATGACAATCCAACCAAAAAGGATAATCAGCTCCAAATTTTTCTTTAAAGTCAGTTGAGAAGGTAGATATCCCCGATTCATTTACAGTAGCTGTCCCATGATTCAGTCAACTATGAAGTCTATCATAAACTATTCCTAATTTTTAATGCTGGTTAGCAGCACTTTTTCAATCAAGCAACAATACTGTGATGTGTACAGCAGAAAGAATATTGTATGATAAAATAAAATGTGTTATCAGGGGTGTGCCTACCATCATCTTCTCCACAGTAGATCTAGTTTCTGGGTCAAGATCAGCCAGTTTGCTACTCTCAGGTTCCACTTTATGAGTATCAATTTCAGGGTCACCACTCACCAAACACTTCCACCAGTCCATCTGATCTTGTTTGGTCAGAAGGATAGAGATGGATTTTTGATCCTCTGCATAAAAATCAAGCAACGAACAATAGTCACCTTTTGGGAAAGCAATTCAAAAGTGAGATGACTCCAGTAAGTAAAAACACAGATCACAACATTCTACCTAAGCTCCAAAAGCAATCATCAACTTTTACTGGCTTATGAAGTTCCCCCTGTAAGTACAAATTAAAAACAACCAAACTCTTAACAAGGAATAACTCGACATGGATAAAAACAAATTACTAAATTATATCAATAGTGAACTTACATCAATTATTGGTGGCTGACCCTTAAGCCCAACTTTAAGATGGTTCTTCTTAATTTCACATGCAACTGACCTTGACTTTGTTCCTGGAGGGACAGCAATCTGAACGTTCACTTCCTGGAGAGACTGACCCCATGAATATTTATCCAGATCAAGGCCATTGGATTTGTTTGGCACAACTACAATATGCAAAGAGAAAGACAGAAAAGAGAGCTGTCAAACATCCACTATAGTTTGATTTTTCTCGCTAGAACAAAGAGAACAAAAGACACTGCAATTGCAAGCTTCAAGATTTACTTCAAAAGAAATACTAACTTTGTTCCTAAATAATTGGTATATTTCACATTTTTACACAGACCAAGAAAATGATTGGAAGACAATAATTACGAAGAAAAAAGTCCAAATTACCCCTAATTAAAGTATGATTTGATGTGCATGGGTAAGTGTCTAATGGTTGGAAACGCTAAAGTATTAAGTTAAGTTGACAAAGGGTAAAGTTGGAAGAAATATTACCTATGTTACTCGGACTCGGGTACGGGTGTCGGATACGGGTATGTATTTAGGTGTCAAGTACTTAAACATCTAAAATAAAGGATACGGGGACACTTTCCCCAAATTCGGACACGGATACGGGGATACGACAATAAATTTCAACCGTCTCCCATTATTCTCTCCCCATGTGCTAATTAATAGTTTAAAAAATCCAATCATCTCCCATTATTCCCTCCCCCATCGTCTTTCCCTCTCCGTAACACTAATTTCTTCTCTTCCTCCTAACAAATTTGAGTGCATATTCAAATCACCAGCCAATTCGATGCCTTGTTTGACTCCTATACCACTCTGTATTCCATCTTCCCTTCACTTATTGCTTGAATTTTGTTCAAGCTCCTTCATCCGCCCAAACTCCAATCTCCAATAGGCGTACCTTCGATATCCAGCGACAGCAACAATGGGTGTCCAAGCGATGGCGGCGACGAGCTTTCAAGAGTTGGTCAAAGTACTCATTCGCAGTTGACCATGTCAAAGTACCCATACCCATACCAACGTCGTACCCTGTCGACGCCGGTACGACATGACTAAACGGAGAGTTCGAGTAACATAGAATATGACACAATGTTGCCAAGGCGTCGAGGCGGGGGATTGGAGCCTTGAGGCGCACGGCGAAAAAAAATCGCACGCGCACCTTGAATAAACATTATTTATATATTAGTAGCATGCAAATTTATGCAAAACATAATAATAAATAACCATAATAATATAGTTCCCTTCCCCAAAAAAAAGCATAGTCAGATAAAGCAAAACAAATAAAAAGCTAATGCCCTCATCATCAAAATCATCTTCAAGAGCAATGTCTTCGACTTGATTCTCTTTATTCAGGGTAGTTCTTCTTCTTCCTCATCTTCATTATTTTCATCAAAGATAGGGATGTTTGAATAAGATGATGGCTTTAAATTAGAAGGCAAAGGTTGAGAACGTGAAATACTAGTTCCTTTTGACATAGATGGGTAGCGCGGTTCATTTACTACAGTTGCCCTAGAAACCTCATACCAAGGCAAAGTTGGATCATCAAATACTCGCTCATCATTTTCTAACTCTCCAAGCAACCATTCATTAGAATAGGATTAATTACACTAAGGCGCGCCTGGAGCCTTTTCTTCAAGGCGCGCACGTCTGAGATTTTGAGGCGATATCCCTCGAGCCTGAGGCGTGAGCCTTAACAACACTGATATGACAAATGTTCATCAAATTTTGAAATGTATCAAATAATTTGGAACATACAAAAAAGTGAAATGTATCAATTATTTAGGAATGGAGGTAGTAGTATAAATATATTGGTGGTTTTTCCCCTATGAGGAAAAAGTCATCTTTAACGAGGTAAGACTCTATTACCTTAGTTTAAGCACCATTTAATGTGGCTAGTGCACTGGGAGCAACAGTGCCTTAATAAATTAGTATATACACGTGTCTTTGGTTCTCCATTCTAATCAACCTGATTACTCATTCTAAGGAAACGAAATTCCTGATCCTAGAGGGGAAAATTTTCTGTTTATTCTTGGCTTCTCACTCAAATGACCATAAAAGAAAACCCTTCACCAGAAGGCTTAACGTGAAAATAGCAACTACAAGGTAAAATAAACAAAATTATCAACCCCCCAATCCCCTCGCAACAATCTCTCTAGGTAAAGCTTATATATCATCATCACATCTCTTGCAATCCCCACAGCAGAAGACAGTGAAAAAATACTCACAATACTCACGTATGCAGGATGAGTGTCAACATTTTGTTTGGGAATATTCAAATGATGTCCATTGTTCTTCGAATCAAAGAAAAGTACACAAGCTATAAAGAAAGCTGAAAAATTACATGAAAACAGGATCCTAGATATACTCCGAAATTGCTAAATGCGAAACCCGGTTTTGAAATAGAGATTAAACTTGAACAATGATTAGTTTTGCTCCATATTCACCAATCATCTTATAAATGCCGCAAAATCAATCCAATTAATTCCATATAGAACCCAAGGAACCATAGAAACAACAAATTAATACCAATTTAGTCAAATGCAGATGATAGTGCAAAAACCATAAAAAAACACATAGCACACAGGACAAGAGGGAACAGGATATAGAAACTAGCATACACATTTCCACATAGCCATAAAAATCACGCCTCCAATATACAGGAAACGAGAAACAAGAGATTTAGCCCATAAAACACATAAATAATCCAAGAAATATACCTTTAGACCCATTCACTTTATCATCTTCTTCCTCTTTAACCTCCTTCTTAACCTCGGTGACCTTTTTATCCTCCTCCATTACCGCCCTCGGCTCTTCCTTGATTGGAGCTTTCTCTTTCGGCTCTTCCTTCACTCTGACAGACGGTTTATCCTCTTTGACTTTCTTTTCAGCATTGCCTCTCTGTTGAGTTTGTTCCTTCCTCTTCCTCTCCTCAGCTTCCACCTTAGCCTTCACTCTACGAGCCACAGCAGAAATATCATTAACCAACGAATCGCTCTTGAGAAAATCGGTCTCCTTTGCTAAGAATTCCAACGCCGTCTCCAGAAACCCTAGCGGATTTGAGCGATCGAGTACGGCGTTGAACGGCTTCGTCGATTTCGACGAAGATGATGCTTCTTCGTAATCACTTAGTATCGCCATCGACAAATCGAAGATTCCGACAGAAAAATTCTGGTTTCTCCGGCGCCGATTTAGGGCTTTTGGTTCTCAATTCCGGCTTCTCAGAGCTTCTGAGGGTTTAGTAGAAAGGGAATAGAAAAGGGTTCTGAAGTCAGACAGGCGTTGTAGAGAATTCCAGAAGAGGTTTAACCTATTCAATTACACATATGACCTTATCTTGTTATATATTTACAGATTATTGCCCTTTTCGTTTTTCTTTTTCTTTTTCTTTTTCTTTTTGCCCCTTTATCTTTTGCTGTTGGACCCTTTTTCTTTTTGTTGGTAACATGTTGGACCCTTTTCCATTTTGCTACTAACGTTTAAAAAAAAAAAAACTGTTGTGGTCAACTATTTTTATTTTATTTTAGGCATATTGGCTCTACGGGTACAAAAATAATTTTACTTTGGTGATTTTTATCCAAAATCCATTTTTTTACAAAACTAGGTATCAAAACAATTTATGTTTGGCGGAGAGGGTCCTTCCGTCTCAGTCAACCGTTTATTTAAAATTTGAATTTGGTCAAACAAAAACTATCAAGGGATATTTTTGAGATTTTACATTAAACCCCCAAAACCTCCCCTAACCAACCCCCTCCCTCCACCGCCAAACACAGCCACGAGCTTCTGGCACTAGGGTTAATGGAATTTTTGGATCCAACTCCCCCAAATTTCATTCCCCCCATTATTACAACTCACACATTCACTTGCATCCATATTTTCTGGTTCTGTGGCATCCAAATTCACAACAAGTGAGCCCCATCAGGGATAAGGAATTGTCTTCAAAATTCAACAAAGCAAAGGAACCATCATTAAAATTCAAGAACCAACAGAATTCAAGAATGCATAATTTGGGAAAGAAGAAAAATAAGAAAAATGCTTCCAAAATATACATTAAAGATCAAATTTTAACTCCAACCAAGAACAACCAAAAATACCAATTCCAAGTCAAATTTCACTAGAATTCAAAAACCCCCCATTCTAGAGATGAACTCTAGGTAGGATTATAAAAATGATTGAGAGAGAGGGGGGAAGAACGGTATGGGTACAGGTTTCTGTGAGGAAGAAAGAGATGTGTGGTTGGGGTGGGGATAAGCCTGCGGGGGTGGGTTGTTAAGCAAGATTTTTTTTTGTCTGCAGAGGAAGAAGAAGAAAGGTGGGATTGGGGATGCGGCGCGGGGGTACGTCGGGTGGTGGGGGTGGGAGGGGATTTTTTAATAAAATGTACTAAAAATACCCCTATTATTTTTTGTTTGACCAAATTCAAATTTTAAGTAAACGGTTGACTGATGGGATTTTGGACGGAAGGACCCTCTCCACTACACATAAATTGTTTTTATACCTAATTTTGTAAAAAAATAGATTTTGGACAAAAATCACCAAAGTAAAATTGTTTTTGGACCCGTAGAGCCAATTTGCCTTTATTTTATAACATTCTTTGTTTTGTAAAATCCATTTAATTAGGGGTGTGCATTAATCGATTTTAATCGAAAACTGCACCGCACCAAATTTAATTTTGGTGTATGGTGCGGTTAAATACGGTTTTAATAGCCTAAATTATTTTTCGGTGCGGTCGCAATCTAGAAAATTTTAAATTATACCGCAACTCAAACCGCATTATATACCTATCTAATTTTTTTTTTTTTTTATTTTTAAAAGTATATGGTATATTTACATAATTATGTTTCACTGAATTTATTTTAATTACGATTAATATAGTAATATTAGTTAGTTGTTTTATTAGATTTAAGTTAAGGTTAGGATCTAATTTGTTAGCCCAAAGGGAAAAATGATTAATGTTGTTTTGATGATATCAAACCATTGATAGTTCTAATGTTTGTGTGAGCATGTTCTTCTTAATAGGATCCTTAGCACTCACATCGACATTGATGAAAATGGTAAGTTAGCTTCTTGTATAAACTAAGGTATGCATATTACACACAAGAAAGCTACATATGATGGAAGGAAGGAGGCAAGGAGGTTGGTTGGGAAATAGGGCTCTTCAAAGAGTCCCTAATGCATATGGCAAAAGAACTTAACATGCTAGTGCTTATGTTTCTCGTTCTATCTTGGTTTATCTTATAAGCACTTAGCTTTACACTTATTTGTTCTTATATCCTTTTGCCATGCTTCCTTGTACTTAAAATTGTCCATATCCTATCTAATTACATCAAAGTTTGTCATAATCAAAAAGGGGGAGATTGTTAGCCCTAAGGGCGATCAAACTCGGTTTTTGATAATGGACAAACACTTGATGTTGTGTCTAATGTTTATATCTTTGTGATAGAATATCGGAACTAATATTGGAAACTCTAAGTACTTCAATCAAGCCATGATCAAGATTCAAAGACATATTATTCAAGGCTCATCTTTCAAGATTGATGATTGAAGACTTAGGTTTGGTTAGATTAGCTTTGTCATTATAAGTCTTTATCTTATATAGCTCTAACCAAAGCTCTCATGAACATAAGCTCTACACTCTAGTCTTGCATGCTCATAAACACGTTTTCAAAAGGCTAAAGTTTCAAAATGATTCTCATATGTGTTCATATCTCAAAAGCCTTTGATTTCAAAGTATAAGTCTTTTAAAATGGTTTTCCAAATGTTCTTAGTTGTTACCTTTTGGGAAAACCTTTTAGACTTCGAAAGATTTCAATACAAGGGTCAAATCAACATCTCTCAATGCTCAGAAGGTCGGATCATCCGAGCTTACCTCGGTTCAACCGAAGAGAAACTGAGAGTTAAACTGATTGAGGTTGGTCGACCTATCTCTTACTTCGGTCGACCGAAGTCATGCTTGGTCATCCGAGCTCCTTTGTTCGATCTACCGAGGTGCACTGTTACTAGCCGTTATTTGACCGTTGCAGAGTCGTTTTTCAGCCTATTTTGAAATGTATAAATACTCCAAAGCTAGAGAATGACTCTAAGACTTGCACATACAATTTACATTGATTTCTTATCAAGTCTAAACACTCTCAAAGCAAAAAAGCACTTCATCTCTATGATCTAAATCATTCAAGAGTGTTCTTTCAAAAGCAAGACAAAGAGTATGCATCATATGTTCAAAGAGCTTATAATTCTTGTACTTCAAAGGTATATATCTTTCACTTAGAAGAGTGAACAACATTGTTTATTTATCCATCTTATTCCCTTTCTTAGTGATTGGGTTAATCTTGTAAAAGTCCTACTTAGTGTGGGCAAGCTCTTAGTGAGTTTTTGTATTGTGGTTGTGTTTGTAAAACTCTTAGTGAGTTAGCCACAAGTGTAAAATCTTCTTAGTGAAGTTGTTGCAAATCCTTGGGTGCGGCTCAAGGTAGTGGATGTAGATTCTGAGTGAATCGAACCACTCTAAATCCTTTGTCTTGTTGTTGGGTTTTGCTTTAGCTTTTGTTCATCTTGTTCAAACTCTCACTAGCATTGAAAATATTGGAAATAGTTTGCAAGATCGATTAAAACCCAATTCACCCCCCCCCCCTTGTGTTTTACATAATTCTCTCATTCTCACTCCTAACAAAAGTAACAAGTCTCAACAGCAACTTTTAAGTGAACATTTACGGGATTCATGGGTTAATCCATTGTTAAAAAAGCGTGTCTTAACTATTAATACTAGGAGCGAGTACAATATGCACAAGAAAGTTGGAGTGGTTTACAACAAAAACGAGTTGGATAAATATATTGCAGAAGATATTGAAGATGATTTTGATATTTTGAAGTGGTGGAAATGGGGGATTCTGTTACATGGTTAATCTCTTAGAAATATTAAATTGGAGCTCATTAGTTATAAGATATTTAAATAATTTTACAAGTTTTTTAGATCGATTTTCACCGCACCTAATTTCACCAAACCAAAATAATTACGGTTTGGTGAAATTTAGTTTGGAAGTCAAAATGGTGTGGTATGGTTTTAGAAAATATATTAAAAACCGTATAAAAACCGCAATAGTAAATTGGTTTTCACCAAACCGCACCAATGCACACCCCTACATTTAATTGATATGTAATTTATTTTTTCAAAAGAAACAAAAAATAACGTTATGATCATAATGATTATGTAATTGTCGTCATTGGTGTGCCATTTCTGACCATTTTTAAAGAACGAAATAATTATATAAATGTTTTTTTCCTGAGGAAAATAATTATATAAATGTGTTACTGCATTTTTTTATATGAGATTACATTTTATTTAAGCAAATATTATCTACGTTCCTAATTAATTGATACATTTTACATTTTCACACAGCCAAAGGAAATGATTAGAACTTAGCAAAATAATAATAATAATAATAATTAGAAGTCAATAATTACAAAGAAAAAAAGTCTAAATTACCCATAATTAAAGTATGATTTGATATGCATGGTTAAGTGTGAAATTGTTGAAAACAATAAAATATTAAGTAAAATTGATTAAGGGTAAAATTTGAAAAAACATGTCAAATGTTTATCAAATTTTAAAATGTATCAATTAATTTGGAACATTCAAAAAGGTAAAATGTATCAATTAATTTGGAAAAAAATCAACTCTATCGGGTGAGAGATTCAATTCCCTAATGAGCAATATATATATATATATATATATATATATATATATATATATATATATATATATATATATAGTGATTTTATCATTGTATATATTGATGATATCTTAGTATTTTCTAAGACTATAGAAGATCATTTTAAGCATTTAAAAATATTTAAAAAATTGGTTATAGCTAATGGGTTAGTGATTTCTAAACCAAAAATAGTTTTATTCCAAACTAAGATAAGAGATCTGATAGAATCCTTGCACAGCATGTTAACAAGAAGTTAATAGCTTCTGATATTTCTGGTTTATCCAGGAAAGATAATGATGAGATGGAACAATTTAGTGCTTGGAAGAAAGCTCAAGAAGGAGCTAGCAGTTCTACTGCTCCGTCTTTCGCTAGAATACTAGAGGAAGGAAAACTTAAAGAAGAAATGATGGTTAAAAACCTATAAGAAAGAGTTATCTTACTCTTAAATAATGATGATAAAAAATGGGAAGATCAGCCCTGGACTCTCTATGAGAGATATCTGAATAATTTGGGTTATCCAGCAGAGGTTTATAAATCTCAGCAATTTTAAGAGATGATACTCTCAAACCATGGATGTGAATTTAATCATTTCACAAGTACTAATAAGGAGATTTATAATTTCTCAAAAATTATTATTAAAAAGATTATATCAATTGAAGAATGGGGAATATCACCGTTCAGAGAAAAAGTTGTCTTTGTTAAGGACATCCAAGTTCGTTGTAACTAATGGGATTATATCCAAGCATTTGATAAAGTTTTCTTATATGAAAATGGAAAGAAAAGTCATACTTTGTTCATTAAGATTTGTTCAGATGTTTATAACAGACCTATTCCAGTATGGTTTATAGACTGGTGGCAATTTTATGGTGCTTCGGAGGAAATTCTTCCATTATTATTTAAAGAATATTATACAGAATGGTGTGAAGTAACGCCAAGAAAATCTGAGTTTATAATTCCAGGTTATTATCAAATGGGATTCTTTATGGAATTCTCTATCCCTTATATTTGGAGAAATGATCCAGTTGTTGGATATAATAAAAACAATTTATTGTATTTAAAGAGATGTTCATATACAAGGTTTTGGGATACGATGATGAAAGAAGATCCCCATACTAAACAATTAAATTGTCATGATACTCTTGGATTGATAAAAGAGAGATTGGATGTTTATAACGAAAGGAGATTTCAAGAAAATCAGCAGATGCGATTTGGGGAAGAAGCTATCTTTCAAAGGCAGAGATAATTGCCAAACACATGGAAAAATTGGAGCAAGCTCTAAAAGAGAAGGAATATATGGAGCAGGAGGCAAATTCAGCTAAAAGCGATAGCTCAATGATATCCTCTAACAGATACAAAGGATTGGAAGATTTCCAAGATTCGCAAGATCCAAATGATATCGATCTAAATATCAAGGATGTGCTGGCAAGTACTCAAGAATTATTATTGACAAAATTGGAATCTGCTAAAAGCAAAGGCAAGGACAAATTATAGTCGGAAAAGATATGAAGGAATCTGTTTCCAGAAGAAGTTAAAAGACTTTTTAAAAGATGCTTTTTATTCGTCAAGGTGATCCTCTCTCACCTTACCTGTTTGTTCTCTGTATGGAGATACTTGGCCAGAAAATTGATAAGAGTATGGGGGATGGAAGTTGGAAGGGTATACAGTTATCTAGGGGTGGTCCAGCCATTTCTCACCTTTGTTTTGCAGATGATCTTCTTCTATTTGGGCATGCGACTGACCGACAAGCACGAACGATGAGGATAGTCCTTTCTCAATTTTGCCAACAATCAGGTCAGAAAATTAATATGGGAAAGTCTAAGATGTTTGTTTCTAAGGGGTTGGACTATAGTCGAGGGCAAATTTTGTCTGCTAATTTTGGTGTTTCCTTAGCTCGGGATCTCGGGACCTATTTGGGGATGCCTTTGCTTCATCGTAGGGTGTCTATTAGCACATATGGTTTTTTGGTTGATAAATTGAAGCGCAGGTTGAACGGGTGGAAGCAGAAGACTATGTCCATGGGCGCTAGGGCTATCTTGATTCAATCCGTTAGCTCCACAATGGCCAGTTATGCTATGCAGACCTCAAGGTTACCGCAGGGAGTGATTGATCAAATGGAAAAGGCAAACATGAAATTCTTTTGGGGGGAAGACGAAGACCAAAGAAAACTTCATTCTGTTGCTTGGGATAAGATTTGCAAAGCCAAGAAAGACGGGGGACTTGACTTTAAGAGAATGAGGGACCTGAATACTACGGCATTAGCCAAGCAAACATGGAGAATGTTGAAAGACGAAGACGCCCTCTGGGTGAGAGTGTTGACTGCAAAGTATGGTCACTTGTCTGATGTTGTGGAAGGGAGACCTAAACCGGGATCGTCACACACTTGGAAAAGTCTTGTTGAGGGTTTCGAATTACTTAAGAAAGGTCTCCATTGGGCCATTGGAAATGGGGATCGGGTTCGTTTTTGGCAAGATGATTGGCTTTGCGGGTTTCATCTTCAAGATCATTTGCTTCAACCTTTACCAGTAGAGGAAATTAGTGCGAGGGTGTCGAGCTATTGGATTTTGGATGTAGGGTGGGACTTTTCCTTCCTTCAACATTTTCTTCCAAACCAATTCATCTATGTGCTGCAATTGCTTATTTTGTCGTCTGGTGCCCCATATGAGATACTTTGGAAGGCTTCGACGTCGGGTGAATTCACGTCTCGTTCAGCGTACTGTCTTTTGAACCCAATCATCACGACGGGCAAGTCTCCATGGGAGAAAATCTGGAAAAGTAAAGGGCCTTTGAGGAATCATTTACTCATTTGGCAAATTCGCCTGGAGCGTCTGAAAACTAATGCTCTCTTGTATAGTTGGGGAATTAGAGATGATGGTAGTTGCCCAACCTGTGGTGCTGGTTTGGAGACAACGTTGCATGCTCTCAGGGACTGTCCGCCTGTCTCTAATATTTGGAAGAGTTTTCTTCTTCCTGATCGGCAATTTTCGTTCTTTGAGGAGGCGGATGTAGTTCGATGGGTGGATAAAGGCATTGGCGGCATTTATAGTCAGTATTTTGGGGAGTTACAGTGGCCACTCATTTTTAGAGAAATTGTTAGCTGTTTGTGGAGATGGAGAAATCAAACGGTACATGAACCTACATTTCTCCTTCCACCCTTGCATACTAGAATAGGTATCATATGTTCTAGAGTCAGAGATATTCAAAATGCTCCAGGAGTTGTACATAGTTTCCCATCACTTACTTTGTAAGCTTTTTGCAATTTACATTTATAATACAGTTTCTTTTTTGGAAAAAAAAAAATCAGTCTAATAATGTAAAAATCTGATGCGAAACCGTGATGTTTTATATCAAGGTTCGGCTTTTAAGCAGATCTTTCTCTATCTCGAAATAGTTTCTATGGGAATATACTCAACACAACCCCGGGCAGGCTAAGTATCAATGAAGGCTAAAACACCACAACTAGAGAAACAAGCTAGTTGATAAAGTAACTCAAAAATGAATGACAAGGTAAAACCTCACATCATGTTCCAAAAATATCTTGTATTAAAACAACTAAAACTTATTAATATGTTGGCCGAACCCTCCATTATATAGAGTAATAATTCGGTTCCAAACAACAACAAATAAGAGTCCTTGAAGAATTAGGACTCTTGATTAAACAACTTGCTATCAAGTAAAACACTTAAACAAGAAGAGTCCTAGTAGATGTGGAACTCTTAACAACTAAATAACCAACTAACTAACACATGGACAACATGTCATTTATTATAGCAATACTACTTGCTATACACGAAAATAATGTAAATAATATGCTAAAAATAATTAAAGTCTAGCATAGACTTTAATTGTACAAAGACTAAAATGCCCTTTAATTTCGTCCCAATTCTGGACAGCTTGTTGGGCCAACTTGTACGACGATTTCGGATATTAAGAAGGCAGAATCTGATCTTGTGATCTTCATGAAAGTTGTAGATCTGCCTCTTATCTTTAATATGCAATTGGAATCAGCTCCATTGGATTTCTGGATTGATAGATATGACGTTTATACCAAACTGTTGCAAAGTTGTCCAATCCCTTATCAAAATCACTGTTATTAGATAGATTTTAAGTTTAGATTGGAGTCCGCAATCTACTATAAATAGGCGGAGAATTCAGTTGTAATTTAAGCTTTTCTTTACACTCTCTCTTTCTACCTTGTAAAATCTTCATATCAATAAAATTTTCCAAGTTTGCTGTACATAAGGCTTCGCATTTAAATTTTGTAAGTTTTTAATTTTTTAATTTTTAATTTTATTTTATTTTTATCTTAATTATTATATGAGCCTTATAGGCTAAACTTTCTTGTGTTGGATTATGGCTGATTAATGAATAAAATGAAAATCCATGATGAAGATGTCTTAGGACTAAGGGTTTTCAAGAAATCTAGCGTTATGGTTAGAATATGAATAAGTATGGAAGATTGTTTCATAAGTCTATGGCCGAACTACTGTTAAGCCTGTTTTGCCCGGCAAACCGTTGAGAGGATGAAGGTGTTAGGGCATTAAGGCGTTGTGTAGTGGCTGTTAAGTTCTGAAATGGATTTCCCTACTAATGCATAATCTATAAAACCTCCCATGTATGCTGGAAGCTTAAAGATCTTGACCCCCTGGTGGTGTATATGTGGTGTACTGGTGTATATATATATATATATATATATATATTGATGAATAAGAAATTTTTCATTAATCACAATGTAGCCGAGGCCATTACAAACACAATAATTGTATTTTTTTTTAGTAATTGTTTTTATTTTCAATAAAAAAAAGTTAACATTATATTTGCTGATGGATGGAACTCAGAAAGTAATTTCTTGTCACTTTCCTTGTGCATGAATTATTTGGGATATTCTAACGAAAAAATCAAATGAACAACGCCTTCTCCCTTTTACTTCTTGCAAACCATTGACCAAAGCCACGTCTTCAATAGAATGAGTTACAACTGATGGTATTTTTTTTTATAACCCAAGTTCTTGATTTCGTCCAATTTAGCTTCGACCTATGAACCACCATTTCAGACTCATAAACATGTAATTGATTTTTATTTCAACGATCTAAAGTTTACCAAAAAAATTACATCACTTATTCTAATTGATCAGGGACGAAGATAAAGGGGCGAGTGGCATTTGCTCCTCAAGATTTATAAAAATACTACTAATTTTATATGTAGTTCGGAATATTTTATCAACCCTCCAACTTTTTTTTTTTTTGCAGTTTTTATATAGTTTGACATACTGTTGCAATTTTTACCTCCAACGTCAAATTCATGATTTCGTCCATGTAAATGATGCATTTATTTTAGACTTTTATCTGGATGCCCATTTATTTGCTAAGACGAGTCACTCCATCTTATAAACGTCTATGGGATTGAAGTCTTACAAAAACCGTAAAATGATCGAATTGTCCCACCTAACTCACTTCCCAATCCCCAAGTTGACATTGAATTTTTTTTTTCCCTTTCTAAACTTCCACGAAGTGATCAGCAGAAAAAAAGGAAAAAATATAGTAGTAGCAAATTGTGAAAAAAATGTGAGTAGTGGATAGTCATACCTTCTTCATCTTCCTGGACTTCCCTTTGAAACATTCTGTCAAACACTGTTTATGCAATTTCAAATGCAGAGACGCAGAGCCGATTCAATAGCATCAAACCTCTTGATCTTTTTCTGGTATTTCTGTTTGTGTTCTAATTTTGACAACATTATCTGGATTTTGATTCAAAGTTTTTACATTTTCTCTTTCTGTCTCTGTTATGGGTATTTTATGCATAGTGTTACTGGCCAGTTGAGAAATATGGTGGTGTGCTTAAATGCTGCAATCCTCAAGAAATATAACAGATTGTTTAATTGTTTTAATTATTCCAGAATTTTACTAACTGTGAAATTTATGCATTCCTATCCCTTTTCTTGAATCAATATGCAATAATTATGATTGCTAGGGTTAATTTTCACTATTTGATGCACTGGAGCTGCAAATGCCGACTTAGATTAGGATTTTGAATATCCTTTCTGGAAAAATCACTGGTTATACTACCCATGAGCTAATGACAAAGGGCAATGTGGTGGGTGTATATGTGAGTGAAACAAAGGGGTAAACTTAAAATCCTGGGTTGTTTACTTTTGTATTGAAGGAGGTAAGGTGACCCCAATACCACGTGAGATAACTCTGAAAGTTTCGGCTGATATATAAGAATGGGCTAAATAAGCATTTACTATCACATCGGGATATCCATTTTTCCCTAGCGATTTCGGTTGTCAAGTAGGCGGCCGTGAGTGTTGCCAGACCCATGTGTTGCGCTCTCGGGACTGGGGCTCGGGGCGTGACATTATATCCTACACAGGATAACTCCGAAAGTTCTGACTTTATCCCGCTAGTGCCTTAAGGGGTGAATGTGAACGCCCAATCCCACATGGGATAACTCCGAAAGGTCTCAGGGCGTGACAGGTAATTAGCATAATCATGATTCTCCCCATATTGAAAGTAGAGTTGAGAAAGGAGAGATGTAGGAGATTTACAAATGCCAAGTAGGTCTCACAGGAGAAAAAGTTAAAAAGGCGGCGACAATTGGAGAGTTTTAACCATTGGTGATTAGTTAAAGGAGTCAAATTTCTTACCATTGGTAATGTTTCAACAAGTGGGAATGAAGTAGATTTTAAGTCATTGGAGAAGAAGGGTGATAGAGAGAGAGGAACAGATGATCCGAAATGGTACTTTTGGTGTATGACACTAAGTAGCTAGGATTGGATGTATCCTACTGCAGTAAATGGAGTTTCGTGAGTATATCGATTAGCTATTTGGGAAACCACCCTGACCTCACATAAAACTGAAAAACAAGAAACAAAAAAGACAAGAAAAAGAAACAGGGCATGTTAAATTGCAAAATGTGAAGTTAAATTGTCGATGAAAGTGTCTCATGCCACATGAAATACTAATATAGTTGGAAGGCATTTTGTTTTATAATCCGAATATTGTTCTGAAATATGATTTCCAATTTGCATTGGCTTTTGGTGGTTCTCTTTTAATATAACTCTTGTCTTAGCTTAGTCTCATACTATGTTAACTCTACTAGCAACTTATGCATGTCTGCTCTTTTGATATTCTTCATTGTCTTGGCAGAGGCAAAGGATCAAGGAGCCAATTAAGAAGAAGATAACTTTGAGTGATGGCCTCCGAGAGGGAAATTTTTGGTATTTCCGGACCATTGCACTTAACTGCTATTGATTGGTATAACCAGGTTTTTTAGTAGTTGTTCATATAAATTTAACCCGTGATCCACTCGAGAAACTTAATACTCCCTCTGTCTTGAATTAAATGTCCACTTTCCTTCTCATTTCGTATGGAAAATTAGACATTTAATTCTAAACAGAGGGAGTATAGAATATTTAACAAGTCGTCAAAAGTAAGGGAAGTCTTCATGTGGTTGGCTGGCTTTAGGTTTTTCCTTTGATAGGTTTCATTTGAATTGATGTTATTACATGATTTTCAAGAACCCAATTTTCTGTACTGCAGGAACAATGCTCATCATCGAAGGTCTATTGCAGCTAGCTTGGTTCAGGGTGCATATATCTTAGAACGTGATCGCCAACAGAACCGCCAAGGCCCTAATGCTCTTGCTCCTCCTTGGTGGGAATTCTTCAATTTTCAGTTAATTCATGTGCTAGTAGATCCTGATGATTTGTCATTCTTTGGCTGCATTTATGAAACCAAAATTCTGCATCCTCATTTTAGTTATCATGGAAGTCATCAAAGTCTTCCAAAGTATGTCATTACATTCAGAGGCACAGTTAGAAAACAAGAAACCAGGTCACAAGATCTCAAGTTGGATTTCCGTTGCATCAGCAACAGTCTCCACCACAGCTCCCGTTATCAGGTCGGCTTTCGTGCAGTTCAGGACATGATTTCCAAGGCCGGGGCGGAAAATATTTGGTTAGCAGGACATTCTCTAGGGTCAGCAATAGCTTTACTGATTGGAAGGAAAATGGTAAAGATGGGTTATCCTATTGAGACATATCTTTTTAACCCACCATTCATTTCTTTGCCACTAGAAAAGATTAAAAATGAGAAACTTAGACAAGGAGTGAGGATTGCCAATAGTATCATCACTGCTGGTCTTGCTGCAGCTGCAAACCGTACCCGGAAACGGCCCGAACAAGATGATCCCTTTGCTGTTTTATCTGGATGGGTTCCTTATCTTTTTGTTAATCCCTCTGATCCAATTTGCTCCGAGTATATTGGTTATTTTGAACACAGGGAGAAGATGATCGCGGTTGGTTCCGGGAAAATTGGGAGGCTTTCAGCAAAGAATTCTGTTATGAGTGTCATATCTGGTGTGAGAGGGAATGATTCTGAAGCATTTCATTTGATTCCTAGTGCATATGTAACCACTAATCTTAGCCCCTCCAAGGATTTTAAGGAAGCTCATGGAATTCATCAATGGTGGAGATCAGATGCTCAGCTGAAGTATAAAATACACAAGTTCACATG
Source organism: Vinca minor (assembly GCA_026122235.1). Lineage (NCBI taxonomy): Eukaryota > Viridiplantae > Streptophyta > Magnoliopsida > Gentianales > Apocynaceae > Vinca > Vinca minor. The sequence continues at coordinate 5,096,269 of JAOCZM010000100.1, read as the reverse complement.
AAAAAATTATTTGTTCTTCTTTAGAGAGAGTAGATAGTTCATGTGTAATATATATCAGTTGATACATATAGGAACTATCTACTCTTTTTATCCTTCCTGCGGTGATGTCGTCATTTTAAATTACTACTTTGTTCATTTATTGTAAAATATTAATCTATCTCATATACATCTCATTCATACCTCAATTGATCTTCGTTTTTATTTTATATTTAAACAGACACATATTGCCATAGTAATTTAGTAACCGGGCGGGGTGGATCTTCTGTCTTTTGTGTTACATTCTCTCTATCCTATGATTATGAAATTGCCACGTGAAAACAAATCCAAAGAGAGAGTGGAGTCTGATGAATTGATCCCACTTCTATGTGATAAGAGTGTTGAAATATAATGTTCGACTTCGATTACTAAGGAAGATCCGTCTTACTTATAAATTTATGAGTTAACACATCTAATTGCTAATTGGGTTTGAGAGAAAACGTCACATGGTATCAAAGCGGAGTCCTTAGGCGGTGGATGCGAGTGGGAGTGTAGAATTGATGGATACATACATTCCTTTGTTGAATAAGAGTCATTATGAAACAACTATAATTTTTGTCTCTGATTAAGCGATCTGACAGCCGAGTTCTATTAGGACCAGTAGCGGAGCTAAGATTTAAGTTTAGGGGGGCCGTAGAAGAAAAAATTAAAAAAAATTTGCGGGGACCGTAGTAAAAAAAAAAATCTCTTTTATTCTGAACCGTTGGATATATATACCTAGTGTATAAAAAAATTGAAAATTCTTGCTCCGCCACTGATTAGGACGGGTAGAGACCATGTCTAGTTTCTAATTAAGTGGTGAGTAACCGTCATTCTGAAAATTTCTTTGTTGAGTAATAGTCATTTCGAAACAACTATAATTTCACTCTTAGATTAAACTATCTGACGACTAGATCTATTAGGACTGGTAGGGACCATGTTCAGTCTTTGATTAAGTGGTGAGTAACCGTATTTTCAAAACAACTATAATTTCAGTCTCTGATTAAGCGATATGACGGTCGAGATTTACTAGAACGGGTAGACATCATGTCCAGTCTCTGATTAAGTGATCTGACGGCCGAGATGAGTAAGGATCATGTCTTTTCCCTGTTAATTTCGATCTCTGATTAAGCGCGATTTGACGGCCGGACTAATAGGGACCATGTCTTTTCCCTTTTAGGTACTTAAAAAAACACCTGCCAATTAGAAGTCGAATGCAGGGAATCAATAGACTTTGGATTTTAAACAACTAATTTCTTGAATCCAAGTCTCCGCTGGACTTGGCTTTCTTAATGTTAGTTATTTAGTTAATTAATATGGCAAGTTGTGCTAGTTGGGAATCTTTCCTTCTATATAGGCTATAGCCTCAACTCCAATTGCATTGCAGAGGTGGTTGAGCATAAGAGCTTCCCACATCTTTCTGGTATTTCTTCTTCTACATCCTTTCCTCCTTTTGACAATTGCATACATAAGTATTACTCCCTCCGTTCTGTCCCATTTTCTATACAAAATTAATAGAATACGGAACATTCAATTCCAAACAGAGAAAATAATATTATTAACTATTATTGCTTTCTCATTTTGACAGAACAATATTGGATATTACCTGCATGAGCAACTGAAGGAGAAGAAAGCTTTTTGTGATCTATGGCCTTTGAGAGTGAGAATAATTTTGGCCTTTCAGGACCATTGCACTTAACCGTTATCGATTGGTATAAACCTCGTCTTCCACCACTAATTCACTTGCCTCCTTTGGTCCCTCTGCGCATCTTTTTTTTTTTTTTTTAAAAAAAAAAATTATTAATCTTATTCAAAAAAAAAGTTAAGACTGTCCATAGAGTCGGTTCGAACCTAGTCGAGATTGAGTCAACTCATGCTTCATTCTTGGTCCAAGAACTGCAAGGACGAAGTCAGGAATTTTATCTTGATGGGCGAAAAACTGCAATAGTATACCATAACTACATATAAAAACTGCAAAAAAAAAATGTTGTGGGGCGAACTTGGTCAAATATTTTGAACTAAATATAAAATTTACTATATCTAATGAAAAAAATTAAAAATCTCGAGGCGAATGCCCCTCCCGGTCTTCGTCCCAAATCTAAAATCTTCATTTGGCATTGATGCCTAATTAATATACACTTACTCTCGCCACGTACGATTTCCCCAATTTTACAATACAAAACTTTATTTAATTTTACATTTGTGACGGTTATTATCATTTTCCTATAGTATATACTTGATTTTCTTCTCATATTTTTCATCACTTTTTCAGGTGCAACTCTTATCATAGGAGGATCATTGCTGCATCCTTGGTTAAAGCTGCATACATCGTAGAACATGACCGTCAGCAGAGCCGCCAAGGTCCCGGCGCTCTTGCTCCTCCATGGTGGAGTTTCTTCGGTTTCGAATTAATCCATGTCTTAGTGGATTCCCATGATTTATCATTCTTTGGCTGCATTTTTGAGTTTAGAGGCCCCTATTATAATACCAGTTCCAACTATTTAAGCAGTCATCAAATCCCTCCAAAGTATGCCATTGCCTTTAGGGGCACGGACACTAAACATGACACCAGGTCACAAGATCTCAGGCTAGATCTTCATTGCATCGGCAACTCTCTTCGCAACAGCTCCCGCTTTCAGCAGGCAAGTATGAATTCGAGAGGAACCATAATTTATAAAAGTCACTTATTAGTTATTACAACTATTATTTTTTTTAAAAAAGATTGAGCTAAGGGGAAGTAGAATAGATTTTGAGTTTGAAATCAATACAAAGGTCTTTGAGTTCCCGGGCATATCTCAACTGGTAAATTGACTACGAGTAGTTTTGTGTTCCTCTAGATTTCACTCATAGGGTGGAATAAGGTTCAAGTCTACTGGTCTGTTAAGATGCCTTAGCTGGATACATTATTGCACTTCCACTTGACATCTATCGTAATGATAAACGGCTTGATTCCTATCAAGTGCAAGAATCCGCCCATTATGAGTTGTTGATGTATATGCAGCTCTAGTGTATCCTTGAGACACATTTCACGATTTAACTCATTCACTAATCTTAAAGACGGGGAGGTGAACATCCTTAGAGTTGAGGCTCAATTATTTTTTACGAGTTATGTAAAATTTAGGACATTGTTTGGTGGGAGCAAGTTGCTACATGTTGTTCCAATTAATTGAGGGGGCAAAATCATAAAATCTCGTGATTAGCTTATAAAAACAAATGTTGGGAAAATTCATCATAATACCGTATTTGTGGGGATTAGTCACACAATCCTTTCACATAATTTGGACGGAATCTACTTGTAGGTGTGGTATTCGCTCAATTTATGTGAAAAATGTCGTAAAACCAGTTACAGAATTCAGTGAACCCAGATGTTCCCTCTCAATTGCTCTAATTTTATCGAAGAGGTCAATAGCCCAGTGGGGCATTAGTCGGCCCGTGACCGAGAGGTCCCGGTTCGATACCCTCCGCCTGCGTGCGGTAAGTTTTATTCTCCCTTATATAGGGTATTCCCTCTCCCCAATGTGGGATTGTTCTCTCTCCCCAATGTGGGGCAATCGCCCATCGTGACGTAAAAAAAAAAAAAATGCTCTAATTTGCTTCAATCAAATTGTTCCAAAAAATCATTTTCTTAAAGATTGATTTCATTATCTAACGTTCAAGTTTTTTTTTTGGTAATGTCTACGTGAACAGGGGTTAGGAACGGTTCTTGACATTGTTAATAAAGTGGGACCAGGAAGCGTTTGGTTAGCCGGGCACTCTTTGGGCGCGGCGATATCATTACTTATCGGGAAAGATATCGCGAGATTCGGACATCATCTCGAGACTTATCTCTTTAATCCGCCATTCATTTCTCTTCCCTTAGAAAGAATAAAGAACGAGAAAATCAAGCACGGACTCAACAAAGCCAAAGTTTATCTCACAGCTGGACTTGCTGTTGCTACTAAATCTCACAAGGAATATTCAGAAGAAGAAGAAGATCCATTTATTGCTATATCGGGTTGGATTCCTTATTTGTTTGTTAATCCATGCGACCCGATTTGTTCGGGTTATATTGGTTATTTTGGAGATAGGGAAGAAATGATGGGAATTGGGGATGGAAAATTTGGTACGCTTCCGGCAAAACAATGCTTTACGAGTATTATATCGGCTGTGAAAGGGAACGATTCTGATGCTTTTCATCTTTTTCCAAGTGCTTATTTGACCTCCAATGTTAGCCCATTCATGGATGCTATTCATGCTCATGGAATTAATCAATGGTGGAAATCAGATCTTCAATTAGATCATAAACTCTACAAGTATTAATGGAGGTTGCAGAAAGTGACATTAGAAGAAGTGACACAGAAAATCTGAATCGTGATAAAATCATATTTTTAAATTGTACAAGTACTAATGGAGCGTTGCAAGAAGTGACACTGGAAGGAAGTGAGATAGAAAATCTGAATTGTGATAAAATCATGTTTGGTATGAAATGAAATACGCGCTACACCTTACTTTAACAAGTTGATGTTGACTTATTATTCTTTTCTTTTAATTTTATCTAGGGATGGCAGTTTGACCCGTAACTTGTCGATTCGCCCTGCCCTAACGTCTTTTAGGGCAGTCCAAGAGAATAGAGCAGATCAGCCCCGCCCCACGAACAGGACAGATCGAGCATGGTATTTGTGTCCGTCCCACCCTGCCCATATATTAATATTATTATTCTTGGTATTAATAGGTTCGAGTACTCGAAGCCCACCTAGACCTAGCCCAATTAAAAAATGCCCTAATTCCCTCATATCATACTACCCCCAGGCAGGCCAACCCCTCATTATCTCATAATGCCTCCTTCTCTCTCAGCTCAGCGAATCGCCCATCCGCCGCCGAATCCGCCCTTCTCCCTCCTTTTCTGTGGTTCTCTTTTTTTTTTTTTTCCTTTTCTGTTGTTCTCTTACAGATCTGAAGGTACAAATTGTTGGAGTTTTTAAAATTGTAAAAAGGTACAATGGAGGAATTTGTAAAAAAATGAAACGGAGAAAATCGTGTAAAATGGAGGAATTTGCCAAAAAAAAAAATTATTTTTATAATAAAATTAATGTTTTTTTTTAAAAAAAAAAAGTAGGATAGGGCGGGGCGTAATATTTTGATCTGGGGCAGGGCGCGAGACGGGGCGGGGCAACAGTTCAAGAGGCCGGGGCAGGGCTGGTATTTGAGATACCCGCCCCGATCTGCCCCATTGCCATCCCTAATTTTATCCTTACCTTAACAAGTTGACATTGATTTATTATTCTTTCTTTTAGGGAAATCAGCCTATTTAGTCCCTCAAAAAAATTTATTTCGTCCGTATAGTCCATAATGTTTAATTTCAGTCTATTTAGTCCCTCAAATTTTTTATTTCGCCTATATAGTCCCCCGATGTTTAATTTTAGCATGTAAAGTCCCTTACCTATTTACGTGATGGATATAGAGGTTCCACCGCCTCTTATGCGGCGGACTTAAGGCAAATGGGTTCCTCCAAATTAGAGCAATAGACTTTTGGGATTTCCTTTTTATAACAATTTTTATACTGATTTTTTGTATTTTGTAAATTTTATAGATTGAAACTGACCATTATTCCCCCTCTCATTAAGCACGTGGATGGCATGAATTTGGAGTTGCCCTGATTCTGCCGCAGAAGAGGTGGTGGAACCTCTATATGCATCCCGTAAATAGATAAGAGATTTTACAGGCTGAAATTAAACATTGAGAACTATACGATCTAAACAAAAATTTCTGAAGGACGAAATGGGCTGATTTCCCTTTCTTTTAATTTTATCCTATGTATTAGAAATTTGATAGAATTATTTGGATTTTGAATCAAAGTTTGTACATTTTCTCTTTTTGTCTCTGTTATGAACAGTGGCAGAGATAGGAATTTGTCATAGGGGCGAATTTCTTACTGAAATTTTTTAGGGGGGTAAAATACAATATTTATAATAAAATATCACAACAATATTTTTTTCTGCCCCCTCTTATGCTCCGCCACTTTTTATGGATATGTATGCATAGTGTTTTTGGCCGGTTTCTCGAGAAAAGTGATAAAAAAAATCGAAATATGATGGTATGCTCAAGATAAGGTTATCTCTAATAATATTGAGGCACTTGACTAGTTATTAAAATTTGGCACTTAATTTTTTTAAAAAGTATAAATTATAAAAACTGTCAAAACATAATTATAAACACAAGTTTTCAAAACTGCAAACAATTATAATATTGATCTTTTATTTAACAAATTGTAATATTTCTAACACTCTTTAAAGAGAAATCACTGATCGAATCTTTATAATTGTCTTTCTTTACAGTATTATTCTCAGTTGCTATCAAAACTAGTACATTGGGTCTTTTTTATGACAATATAGAACACATATAGGACTTCAAGAGACTCAATTTATAAAAAATAAAAAAAAAATAAAAAAATCTTTTTCGTAGATACAACTGCCAAAAAAAATTAGTCAACAAAATTCTATATGCAATAATTGCACTGGAAAAAAGTCAAGATTTTCAATTTTTTTTTATTAATATATATATTAAGTGATTTTAAAAAATTTGTGGTCCTTCAGTTCTGTATGGCATCTTTAACATGTTGAAAACCAGGCCTGGCAATCCTATATAAATAAATATTCCATTCCAAATTAGTTGCCTATTAGTTATGAATGGGAATATGGACATTCAATTCAATTTGAAACGAAGAAAATGCTTAAAACTTAGAGAAATTTGTTTCAGTTCTGCTAGAATTTTACTTGCTGTTAGAATTTATGCATTCCTATCCCCTTTCCCCATCAATATGCAATAACTATGGATGCTACTGTTAATTTTCATTACTTGATGTATTGGAGCTAATGACAAAGAGCAATGTGGTGGGTGTTTATGGGAAACCAAAGGGGTAACCTATGTTTTTAGATTGCAACTTGACTTTAAATTCTAACAGGGTGTTGACTTTTGTGAGAAATGAAGTGGACATTGAAACAAATATATAGATGGAGGCCATTAGCATAATCATGATTAATTGGCCTCCTTCATGGGGTGATGATGAGAAAACAACTGTATTTATAGATCTCTCTTCCCCCCGAATGTTGTATTTTAGTTGGATAGTATTTTGAGTTTTTGAAAATGAAACGTCTCGAGTTTTATGATAGTAAAAAAAATTATAATGGTAAATGTGAATCTATAATTTTATATACTGTGTACAAAACACTATTCAACTAAAATTCGAATTTTGGAGTTTGTCAGCAATTTAAACCCAGGTAAGGGCGGATTTCTACATTTGAGGGAAAGACTTAATATTTTAAAGAGTTTTTTATTTTTATTTTTTGAAAAACAGAAAAATTCTAAGACTAAAAAATGTATTTTTTTAAAATTTTAAGTGCAACCGTCACCTGCCCTTAAAATCCGCCACTATTTGACAGAACCCGACCAATACCCCCTTTCCCTACCTCAAGTGGTTGACATTTCATTACAAGGTCCTTAGTCCAGTGGGGCAACGACCTGCCTTCAAGGTTGTGGGTTCCATATCCTTCCCGCGTATGGGGCATGCTTTAAATTGTCTCCCTTTTTAAGGTTATCTCCTCCTCTTGTGAGGTGCTACGCTCCCCATTGAGGTGTACGCCCGTGTGGGTTTCAAAAAGTGGTTGACATTTCATTTTTTTTTGGCACTTGGGATAGATTTAGAGATGCGCTTTAGGACATAAGCTGAGTTTATTAAATGGAAAGTCAGCATCCAACAGATTAATGGGACTCATTATGCATTAATATATTTAATTATTAACAACTTGAATAATTAACAAACTAAGTTGACATAATCATATTCCCAAACTTCCCTACCTTACCACCAGGCGACTCAAGTTCTTCCCCGTACGGGACAGTATAATATATATTCTGATGATGTCAAGTAAGATCAGTATAAGGAACATGTCTTTTTTCCTTTTAATACTAAAATGTATTTCCTCCTTCCCAACCAACCATTGAATTTCTAATACGAAAAAATAGGAGATGAAACTGATTTATTGAGATTGGTCTTAACTTTAACACATAAATATACATTCTTAGCATAAGTGGGGTCGATGGGAGAGGTTCGTCCAATCCCCTTGGATTCGCTATTGGGGCGATGATATATTTTTGTGTACAAAGTAAAAAACTTAGAACAGTCTCAATAGATTGGTTTCACCCCTAGTTAACCTGTAATAATTACAGCATCTATAGACTTGGAGGGTTTGGTTGCAGTCCGGTTCCTATGCGGAACAGCTTTTTTTCCGCACGTACTGAACAATTTCAGCCGTCGGATGAGATTTTCAACGGTCCAGATCTGGAGAGAAAAGTTGCGGCTGGACTTAAAAAATAAAAAATAAAAAAATTTCTCTCTCCAAATCTGGACCGTTAGAAAATCTCATCCGACGGCGGAACAAAAATCTGTTCCGCATAGGAGCCGGAACGGTTTGGTTGGGCCTAGTCATTTCTTATTCCAGGTCTTCGTGGACTTGTCCTCTTAATAACTTAGGTAGTTCTTCAGTTAATATATAGCAACTTGTGCGAGTGGCCTACAAATATTCCTTCTCAACTTGTACTTCCCAGATGAGAAGCCTGCTATATCCATAAATAAATAACTAAATAACTATATATATTTCTGCCACTTTTGGTGTCTTCATCCCCTCATTTTATCGTAAATCGTGATGGAATTTTTTCAAAGTATTCTGATTCAAGATTCAGGACTCAGATGCAAGATCTACTTCAGATCTTTCCAGATCTGGAGTTTCCTCTAAACCCGGAGTTGTTCTGGGCCCTTCTTCAATTTTCTTCATCTTTCCGAGACAATCTATGGGATTTCTAAGAAAGGTGTTGGAAGTGAGCTTACTAGTGCTGTTCAAGGATTTTGGAGAAGATGTTGCGAATAATTTTATTATGTATTTTTTTTTTTTTTCCTGTAGTGTTTACCTAGTCCGGGGGTGTGAACTTTTATCTTTTATCATGGTGATCTCTACCATCGTATAACTTTTATTTTCTTATACTTTCTTTTTATCTTTTGATTGTAATGACTTCAGCTATTTTATGATTAATGGATAATTTCTTATTTAGCAAACAAAAAATATATATATTTCTGCAGTCAAGTACGGATCAAAATAAGGAGTCCACGAATATTTAAAAACCCCTGATTAAAATTTCATAAAAATCTTATAAGAAAACTTATGTTTAATCCCAAAGAAATATGTAAAATATATAAAAAAAAATTGTCTATTTAATTCATAAAGTTAGAAGGTCAACATGATCAGATAGTTTTTTTTTGGGGGACTATTTTATACTTTTTGTACGTTAGTTTATACTTTGTGTACCTTCTTTAGTTGAGAATAATATTTAGATTTTATTTCAACAAAAAAACCAAACGTTTTTTTTGAACTATTCATTCTCTTTTGAATTAAAATGTCTCATTTTGACTTCATATAAAAATTAAAAAGTGCATTTGACTTTTTAACAGAGTTACATTTCAATCCTTATTAGTTAAGAAAATCAGTGGCAAGATCGTATGTTACTGAAGTGAAATTCAGAGAGTTAAAAGGTTAGTCGTATATTAATTAAGTTTGATTCTTTTAAATTATATAAGCCTAAAATTGAGGAAGTGGTGGAGTCGTAGTTTTTTTTTTTTTTTGACGCCCGTTGGGCGAGCCCCATGAGCAGGGGAGAGAGCACTACCCCATGAGTGAGGAGAAGAGAACCCTAAAATAGGGAGATTAAAGCGTACCTCATGCCTGAGGAGGGTATCGAACCCGGGATCTCTCGGTCCCGGGCCGGCCTAATGCCCACTGGGCTATCAGACCTGATGATGTGGAGTCGTAGTTTAATGGAGCTTATTTAATTCTCTTGATTAAGTCTTAGGTTAGAGTACAAAGTAGTGCAACTCAAGAGGTAAGACACTTCTTTATTAATTTTTAAATTGGTGATTCAAGTCATCTAAGAGAGAAAGTGAGAAACCAATATTAATCATAGGGGTGTTCATGAAAAACCGAAACTGACCAAATCAAACCGATCCAAATCGATTTTTCGGTTTGAGCGGTGCATTGGACTGGTTTCGATTTTGACTAAATTAAAACCGAACTTTCAGTTTGGTTTAATTTTTTTATAAATCAAACCCTATATATATATATATATATATATATATATATATATATATATATGTGTGTGTGTGTGTGTGTGTGTGTGTGTGTGTGTGTGTGTGTGTGTGTGTGTGTGTAGGGAAATCAGCATGTTTAGTCCCCCAGGAATTTATGTTTAATTAATTTATTTTTTTGTTGCGTTTTACTTTTGAAAAACAATAGACATATTTCTTTGTAATTTTAGTAGCTAGTTAATTATATAAAAAAATTGTTTTATTTTTACTTTATATTGAAGTTTAAGAATCAAGAATTTATGTTTCATTATTTTGTTTTTTATTGTGTTTAACTTGTGAAAACAATAGTCTTATTTCTTTTATATTTTTAGCAGCTAAGTAATTATATAAAAAATTGTTTTATTTTTACTTTATAATCAATATATTTTGTATCTCCCGAAAACCGAACAACCAAACCAAAACAAACCAAACCGATAAAAACCGAATGCATCAGTTTGAGATTTTTAATGGTTTGGATTGGTTTCAAAATTTTCAAACCAAATCTTTCGGTTTGGTTTAAAAAATGTGTAAAACTGAATCAATCCGAACCATGAACACCCCTAATTAATCCTGTTCGAATGGGGTTTTTGGGGGAAAAAATGGTTATGCAAGGTCAATAGTGGAATTTTGTATAGAATATACAAATATTTTTGAAAATTAAAAAATTTAATTTTAGAAAACTTAAAATAAGAAATTGAACATTTAGTTCTAGAGAAAAAAATATTACTTCATTTGAATTTCTTTAGTCGGTGAGTCAAAAAAAAAAAAGAAAAAACCTTGTTTGTTTGTGATTGTTGGCAAATTGGTCGTTATTGTCCCTAAACAATTTATTAATCAGGCATAAGGTCCCTAACGATGTTTTCTGTACATTAAAATCCTCAAACAATTTACGATTGGTGTGTAAGGTCCTTCTGTCAAAAAAGTAACGGGTCAACTATCAATTGAAAATTTTATTCGAGTCAACATAAATATTTTAGGGGCATAATCGGTATATCGCAATTAAAATACTTGCAAATTGGTCATTATTGTCCCTAAACAATTTATGAATCAGGCGTAAGGTCCCAAAACATTTTGTCTGGACATTAAAATCCTCAAACAATTTACGATTGGTGTGTAAGGTCCTTCTGTCAAAAAAGTGTTAGTCAACTGTCAATTGAAAATTTAATTCGAGTCATCATCCCCGCCTCTTCTTCACCATCCCCATCCTCAACCACCATCACCTACTACAGACTTATTCTTGAAACTCTCTAAAATGAACAAAAATGGCCGCCGATTGAGCCCAAAGCAAGGATTTTTTTAACAGCATCATAGACATGTTCATGTCCAGATTCCATCAAACCCGCAAAATTCTTTCTTGAAATATCAAATTTTAAGCAAAGAACCTTCATTGCATACTTGAAATAAAAATCCACAAACTACAGATAATAATTCTTGCTAATTAAAAAACTCAGATAAATTAAGTCACCAAAACAGCTAAAAATCAATTGGCATTAGATCAACTGCATCAACAACTTCTACTATAAGGTCTTGAATTGGGTTGATGAGTTCTTTATCTTTGTCATTCAATTTTTTTGCTAATTTGGTGAATTATTTTACGATAAGAAGATTGACAGAAGGACCTTATGCACCAATCGTAAATTGTTTGAGGATTTTAATGTCCAGAAAAAATGTTTTGGGACCTTACACCCGATTCATAAATTGTTTAGGGACAATAATGACCAATTTGCCAGTATTTTAATTGTGATATACCGATTATGCCCCTAAAATATTTATGTTGACTCGAATATAATTTTCAATTGACTGTTGACCCGTTACTTTTTTGACAGAAGGACCTTACACACCAATCGTAAATTGTTTGAGGATTTTAATGTACAGAAAACATCGTTAGGGACCTTATGCCTGATTCATAAATTGTTTAGGGACAATAACGACCAATTTGCCTGTGATTGTTTCATGGGTAAAAAGTGCCCACACCCCCTAAATTATCTCGAATTTTAGTTTTTGACCCTCAACTAAAAAACGTCAAGTGTTTGACCCTGAACTTTTTTGAAGTATCAATGTTTCCCCTTCCATCCAATTTCTCCGTTAAATAATAACGGAAGATACCTATGTGACACCCACATATAAAAATAAGGGCAAATTTGTCAAAATAAATTAATCTTTAAAAAATTTAATTAGAAAATAGAAATCCTCCCAAATCTTCTGAACCCTACCTAATTTTCTTAACATCCCAAAATTCGAAAACTCTAAATCTTTGAAAAGAAAGTGTGATCTCCCATTGAAAATTGATTCAAGAAATCTTGATAAATGAGTAAATAGTATTTTTCAATTTATGGCAAAAAGAATTATGGAAGTCATGCTTGGGTTATTGTGGGATACGATGAAGATATTGAATATCTTTTTTGTTCAAAACTAAATTAAAAAAACTCGGTATAATTAGTTACAAATTTCATGGAGTTTAACATAATTTCATGGAAGTCATCCTTAAGTTATTTAGCAAAAAAAAATTGCTTAAGTTGTTTCTAATTAATTTTTTGGGGTCAAATTTGCCCCATTTTTATCATGTGGGTGTCACATAGGTACCTCCCGTTATTATTTAACGGAGAAATTGGATGGAAGGGGAAGCATGCTTCAAAAAAGTTTAGGGTCAAGCACTTGACGTTGAGGTTCAAAAACCAAAATTTGAGATAATTTAGGGCGTGGGCACTTTTTACCCTCGTTTCTCTTTGTCATAGGGTCAACCCTTCTCATAGGGGTAATTCTGACATGGACCTTTGCGGTCCAGAACTGACTACATCATCACAAAGTTGTCTTTCTCCTCATTATGTGGTAATGTGGTCAATTCTGTATCACAAGGTTCACATGAACCTGATCCATATCAGAATTTTCCTTCTCATAGGCCATACTATTGTTTGTAGAATGCCAAAAGGGCTTTGCATGGGCCTGGCCCAGTTATTTCATTTCAGTCATGGCATGCCACCCGAAATTGGGGGACAAACATTTTTGTCCAGAACGGAAGTCCCACTTCCGTCTTGGGTCCATAACTGAGTGGGAGTTCCGTCTCGGCCGACGTGGCGAGCTTTTCCCACGCGCTCGCCATGCGTCCGGGGACGGAACTCCCACTTCGCTATGGCCCCTGTGACGGCAGTGGGACTTCCGTCTCAACTATCGACTTTAAAATAAAAAAAACCCTTCTTCTTCCCCCCCACCGCGATTTGCAAAGTATTCTCCCCCAAAAAAATCTCCCCCTCCCCCTCCCTCCGCTGCAAGTCCGTCCCACCGCCGTCGCCGCCGCTCCTTCCGCCGCCGCACCAGCCGCCGCTGTAAGCCCTAAGGGCGAACGAACTCTGTTTTTGATATTGGACAAACATTTGATGTTGTGTCTAATGATCTTAATCTTTGTGATAGAATATTGGAAATCTTGTAGGAAGCTCTAAGTACTTCAATCAAGCCATGTTCAAGATTCAAAGTCATACTATTCAAGGCTCATCTATGAAGATTGAAGATTGAAGACTTAGTTTGGTTAGTTTAGCTTTGTCGTCATTAGTCGTAAATCTTTAAAGCTCTAACCAAAGCTCTTATGAACATAAGCTTCTCACTCTAGTCTTGCATACATGATTTCATAAACACGTTTTCAAAAGGCTTAAGTTTCAAAATGATCTTTACATGTGTTCTTATCCAAAAAGCCTTCGATTTCATAGATAAGTCTTTTAGAAAAGTTTTCCAATGTTGTGTTACTTGTTACCTTTTAGGAAAACCTTTTTAGACTTTAAAAGACTTCAAAAGATTTCAAAACGTGTGAAAAATCACTTTGGAAGTTCGGTCAACCGAGCTCAAGTTCGGTTGAACCGTCGAGAAACTGAGAGTTTCAAAATGGAGCTTCGGTCGACCTAAGGCATAGGTCGGTCGACCGAGTTGGTGAAAGTGGATCCGAAGTATGGCTTCGGTCATCCGAGGTTGAACTTCGGTCAACCGAACTCTGCGATTTTCTAGCCGTTTTTTGACCGTTGGAGAGTCGTTTTTCAGCCATATTTGAAATATATATATACTCCAATGCTAGAGAATCATTCCAAGACTTTGACAAACATAAAACATTGATATCTTATCAAGTCTAAATACTTTCAAAGCAAAATACTCTTCATCCTTATGATCTAAAGCATTCAAGAGTATTCTTTCAAAAGCAAGACAAAGAGTGGACTTCATATGTTCAAGAGCTAAATTGTTTGTGCTTCAAAGGTATTATATCTTTCACTTAGAAGAGTGAACTTCATTGTATTGAATTCCATCTTATTCCCTTTCTTAGTGATAGGGTTAATTGTATAAGTCCTACTTAGTGTGGGCAATTGTTTATAGTGGTTGTTTGTAAAACTCTTAGTGAGTTAGCCACAATTGTAAAGTCCTACTTTGTGTGGGCATCTTCTTAGTGAAGTGTTTGAAATCCTTGGGTGCGGCTCAAGGTAGTGGAGGTAGATTCTAAGTGAATCGAACCACTATAAATCCTTTGTCTTGTTGATTGGGTTTTGCTTTATCCTTTGTTCATCTTGCTTATACTTTCACTTGCATTGCAAAGATTCGAAAAAGTTGCCAAGATTAGTTAAAACCCAATTCACCCCCCTCTTGTGTTTTACAATTGGTATCAGAGCTTCGTCTTCAATTTTAGTTTAACCACTAGAAGCAAAGATCATGGCCGGTATTTCCGCTTTAGCCTACCAAGAGGGTTCTTCTACAAATAGACCACCACTCTTTGATGGAAACAACTATAATGCTTGGAAAAACCGATTCAAGATATATGTGTGCTCCATTGATTATTCTCTATGGCATATATTTGAAGAAGGTCCTTTTATTCCATTGAAGATTGTTGATGGTACTTTAATGTCAAAACCGGATAATGAGCTAAATGAAGTTGAGTCCAAGAAAATGACTCGAAATTATATGGCAATGAACATTCTAAGTTGTGCCTTGAATCCGGATGAGTACAACCGTGTTCGTGGAAGCAAATCGGCTCATGCTATGTGGAAAATGCTTGAAGTTACTCATGAAGGCACAAATCAAGTGAAAGAGTCAAAGTTGAATTTGCTAGTTAGAGAGTTTGAGCTATTCTCCATGGAGCCAAATGAATCAATCAATGAGATGAATACAAGATTCACCAATGTGGTAAATGGTTTGAAGTCATATGGTAAAGATTACACTTTGGGTGAAATAAATAGGAAGATTCTCAACTCTCTTCCCAAAAGTTGGGAAGGAAAAGCTCTAGTCATTGAAGAAGCCAAGGACTTGAAAACATATCCTACGGAGGAGCTTATTGGTTCTCTTCTCACATATGAGCTAACTCACAAAAAGGAAGAGCGTCTTGACAAGTCCAAGATGAATATTGCTCTAAAATCTTTTCTTGATCTAGAGGAATCAAATTGCTCAAGTGATGAGGAAGACATCAACCTAGATGATGAGACTATGGATTTAATGGTAAAACGAATGAAAAAGATGTTTTCCCTGGGAAAGGAAGAAAATTCCATCAAAATAGAAGAGAACTAAATCCTAATGGGATGGAATGCTATGAGTGTGGAAGCAATCAACATCTCTTAGGAAATTGCCCAACCGCCAAAGCAAAGGGCCTCAAGGAAGACAAAAAGAAAAAATACTTCAAATCAAAGAATGCAAAGGGCATGCTATGCACATGGGATCAAGATGAGAGAGAAAATGAAGAAGGAGAGGAAAACTCAAATGTTTGCTTCATGGCTTTTGGTAATGAGGTACATCTTTCTCCCTCCCCTTCATATTCTAATGATGATGATGATGAGGAAGATCCTAATGAGCTTTTATATGATATGTATGAGCAAATGAAAAAATGTGCAAAGCAAAACAAAGAGATGAAGCTTAAAATTGAATCCTTGCTTGATGAAAGATCAAAGTTGATTAATGAAAATGAAAAAATTGTGTGATGATGTTAAATGCTTGAAATGTGAAAATGAAAATCTCATTACTACTTGCAAAACATCTTCATTACAATACAAAGAAGCATGTGATAAAATGTCATCTCTTGAATGTCAACTTGTTGAATTTGATAGTTTGAAAATCAAAGTTGTTGATCTTACTTCACTAGTTGACAAGTTCTCCAAAAGGAACACAAAAGCTTGATCATATTCTTGATATGCAACGTGCTTCACATGATAGACATGGTCTTGGTTATAATGCTAATCACTTTGATCATGCTAGTTTTTCTAAGTTGCCTAAGAATAAATTTGTGCATGCTAGTTCCTCGCATTGGCAAAATAGATATTATGAGCATGTTCACAAATCTTCTAAGCCAAACACTTGTTGCACTTATTGTGGAAAACATGGTCATTCTAGTGTTAGATGCCATGTGAAGAAGAAGATTGAAAAAGGGGTAAAAACTGTTTGGAAAGTTAAACGTTTTTTAACTAACCCTCAATGGACCCAAACAAAAGTGGGTACCAAAAGCTACTCTTCCCTTGATCTTATAGGTTCTTATAAGTTAGATGTATGCCACCAAGCTTCAATGGATTTGATTCAAAAAGAAGTGGCATTGGGGAGAAGTAAAAGGAGATGTGCAAAAGAAGAAATTCAAAAGCACTCCTCAACACTTGGTTTCTCAAAGCTCAAATGACAATCAATTGGAGAACCAAGTTGGTTAGATAATAAGAGCAAAGCATCAAGTGATGACAAGAGCCAAAGTGTCAATCCAATGTCTTCATCACTTGGTAAGAAAGCAAAGGTATCAAAATCACCTTCTCATAACACTTTGATTAACGAGTTAAGTGTTTTTGATATATATACATGCTTGCTCTTATATAAATGTTGCATCTCACATGCTTGAATTCAATAATTATATAGATGACCTTTAGCATGCTCTTGTTTATTCATGTCTATTGAGCTAAGGTATATATGAGATGTAGCATATGCAACTTGATTGATTCTTGTTTTGTTATGTCATAATTTAAGAATCTATCTAGTTGTTTTGGTTTTTAATAACCATGATCCTTATGCATATATGTGTTACTTGATGATATTGAGCTAATCATGAAGGACCTTTAAAAAGGTACCAAATTTGTCATCAAGAATTCCTTGTAGGTAACAAAGAGTTCTATCCTTCAGAAGAAGATATGAACTACAAGGAATGGCACAAGTGAGCTAAGACTCCAAGAAAAGAGTCAAATGCTAAGGATTACAAAATTGTGATGATCAATGAAAGTGATCACACAAAAGGCCTCAATGGACTTGTTGATAAATAAGATCTACCAAAATGGTAAGAAGTCCAAGCTCAAAGAGCGTTGAGGTACAAGGCTTAACTCATCCTTTGATTAGTGATCAGTATGTTGTTTTTTGATCCTTATGAGCTATAACTTCCCTATATGATGAGTTTAGTTAAATGTCTAAGAAGTATTTGCTCATTCAATTTTCAACTTGCATGATCACTTTGTGGATTGTTAGTGCAAGTAGTTTAGGATATACTTCTAGTCTTTGTAAGACAAAGAGAGTTTGTGCATTTTTGCTTATGGTTTATGTACATCATATTGTGCTTGTCAATATGCTTATTGTTCATTCCAAACTTGACATGAATGATGATTTAAAAGCATAAACTTGATTATTGAAACTCTCTGTTTTTATGTGCATGGGTTCTTTTATCTTGATAATGTGTCTTGTGTTCTACTTATAAGATCTTAATTGCTTAAAGTACAAACACAATCACAATTGATATCAATATCTTCAAGAATGCACATACCATATCTCTTTGGTGCTTGAACTTCATTTACATATGCTTAACATGATGCGCTTGATTTTTTTCGTTTTTGAGTATCATGTTAAGAAGTTGCATCATTAAGAGATATAGGGGGAGTCTTCTTATGTTTTTATCTTATACCCCCTTATATGTGATGTATTCTAAATTTTTCATATTTTACATCATCACATCACTTATTGGCTTGGTTTTCAACTTTCTTATCTTATAGCCAATTTGTGTTAGTTATTTTGGGAGTTATACATGTTATACATGTTCATATTCTACATGTGTTTTCCCTAAATAACTATGAGATCATATACTTTGATATTGGTATTATTCTTTTGTGATCTCATTTAAGCTTTTGGTTAGTCTTGCTTCTAGAGTGTTATACTCATTTAGCTAACTATTAACTTATTAGAGGAATGTACTACAATTGGTATCTTACACTTCCTCTAAATTTTTCTTTTGGTTGCAATATATATGCTTTACTTATGTATTTATGGTATTGCTTCCAACTCTTGTTAGCTATATTTTCAAATGTTTATTACAATTGGTATTCAACTTGTTTCCATCTCAAATAGCTAACATGGTATGTTTGATAAAAGGGGAGATTGTTCTTTTAAGTTTTATTCCTTATCTCCTTTTGTCTTAGCTTCACAACAAGCATGTGTATCCCTTTTCCACCACCAAAGCGGACTAAATAGCTGTCGGTAGTTGATGTGCTAGAATTTTATGGATATTACATACTCTTGTTGTTGGATGAATTCAAGCTGTGTTTACTAGCATGTTCCCATGTTCTTAACTGTCATATTTTTCTTTGGTGTTTGAAATCTTTTTGATTATGCCAAAGGGGGAGAAATTTAGGGAGTTATCTTTACATGCTTCTAGCTTGAATGTAGAAAAAAGGGAAAAGATATGTAAGGAAGTTTTCTTAACATGTTTCTATCTATATTGTATCTTTTCACCCGGCATGTTTTGAGGGGGAGCTTTTATATGTTTGTATATATCATTTGTCTCAAAACTTGCTTTTGATGGAAGGAAGGAGGCAAGGAGGATGGTTGGGAAATAGGGCTCTTCTAAGAGTCCCTAGTTATATGGCAAAAAGAACTTATAATGCTAGTGCTTATGTCTTTGCATATATTTGTCTTTACAATTGGTATCGTATACAATTGGTATCTTCTAAGCATTAGTCTTTGTACTTATTTGTTCTTAGATCCTTTTGCCATGCTTCCATGTACTTACATTGTCCATATTCTATCTTATTACATCAAAGTTTGTCATAATCAAAAAGGGGGAGATTGTAAGCCACAGAGGGCGAACGAACTCGTTTTTGATATTGGACAAACATTTGATGTTGTGTCTAATGATCTTAATCTTTGTGATAGAATATTGGAAATCTTGTAGGAAGCTCTAAAGTACTTCAATCAAGCCATGTTCAAGATTCAAAGTCATACTATTCAAGGCTCATCTATGAAGATTGAAGATTGAAGACTTAGTTTGGTTAGTTTAGCTTTGTCGTCATTAGTCGTAAATCTTTAAAGCTCTAACCAAAGCTCTTATGAACATAAAGCTTCTCACTCTAGTCTTGCATACATGATTTCATAAACACGTTTTCAAAAGGCTTAAGTTTCAAAATGATCTTTACATGTGTTCTTATCCAAAAAAGCCTTCGATTTCATAGATAAGTCTTTTAGAAAAGTTTTCCAATGTTGTGTTACTTGTTACCTTTTAGGAAAACCTTTTTAGACTTTAAAAGACTTCAAAAGATTTCAAAACGTGTGAAAAATCACTTTGGAAGTTCGGTCAACCGAGCTCAAGTTCGGTTGAACCGTCGAGAAACTGAGAGTTTCAAAATGGAGCTTCGGTCGACCTAAGGCATAGGTCGGTCGACCGAAAGTTGGTGAAAGTGGATCCGAGTATGGCTTCGGTCATCCGAGGTTGAACTTCGGTCAACCGAACTCTGCGATTTTCTAGCCGTTTTTTGACCGATTTGAGAGTCGTTTTTCAGCCATATTTGAAATATATATATACTCCAATGCTAGAGAATCATTCCAAGACTTTGACAAACATAAAACATTGATATCTTATCAAGTCTAAATACTTTCAAAGCAAAATACTCTTCATCCTTATGATCTAAAGCATTCAAGAGTATTCTTTCAAAAGCAAGACAAAGAGTGGACTTCATATGTTCAAGAGCTAAATTGTTTGTGCTTCAAAGGTATTATATCTTTCACTTAGAAGAGTGAACTTCATTGTATTGAATTCCATCTTATTCCCTTTCTTAGTGATAGGGTTAATTGTATAAGTCCTACTTAGTGTGGGCAATTGTTTATAGTGGTTGTTTGTAAAACTCTTAGTGAGTTAGCCACAATTGTAAAGTCCTACTTTGTGTGGGCATCTTCTTAGTGAAGTGTTTGAAATCCTTGGGTGCGGCTCAAGGTAGTGGAGGTAGATTCTAAGTGAATCGAACCACTATAAATCCTTTGTCTTGTTGATTAGGTTTTGCTTTATCCTTTGTTCATCTTGCTTATACTTTCACTTGCATTGCAAAGATTCGAAAAAGTTGCCAAGATTAGTTAAAACCCAATTCACCCCCCCCCCCTCTTGTGTTTTACAGCCGCCACCACCATCAATCTACCCAACCACCACTCTCTCTCTCTCCCAAATTTTTAAATTTTGGAGGTACAAATTTTTTTAATTTTTTTAAATCTATAGTTTTAAAATTCAATTGCCAATTAAGAATGTATTTATTTTTTTGTAAATTTGATAGTTATATATATTTATGTGAATTTGATATATTTGTATTTTTTTGAAATTGATAATTATGTATTTAAATTGCATTGTTTTGAATTTGAAATATATTTGTACTTTAATTGCAATTTTGTGAATTAGATATTCTTATGTACTTTAATTGCAATTTTTATGAATTTGATATTCTTATGTACTTTAATTGCAATTTTGTGAATTTGATCCTTATGTATTTTAATTGCAATTTTGTGAATTTGATATCCTTATGTATTTTAATTGCATTTTTTGTGAATTTGATATCCTTTTGCGAATTGTTATTTTACGCATATGTTTTTGATAAAATCCCACTGTTTTTATTATAGATGGCTTTTCCGGCCCACCTTATGCCCTGGTCAGATCGATCCCTGAGTGTGTTGAACAAACACACCTCACATAGATCACTTAGGATTTGGGGCGGGGATGTAGTCCTAGACAAAGGTTTGAAGGTCATTAACTATGACGAGAGTTTTTTTGAGGCATACCGACGCGAGGGCAACCGGAGAGTGCTAGATCTCATTGACACCTTCGGTTTCGGGGGTTGTTGTCGGATAGGTAAGATAAAGATAGACCACGCCCTGATCACCGCATTAGTAGAGCGGTGGCGCCCCGAGACGCACACCTTCCATCTGCGTTGCGGTGAGGTCACCATCACCCTAGAGGATGTAGGATGCCTCCTAGGACTGCCCACCGGGGGCGACGTGGTGTCGTGGAATGAGGACTACAACATGACCAAGCGTCAGTGGATTGAGCGCGTCCACGATATCCCTCAGGATTCCCCCCGAGTCAATTGAGTGGTAACGCCATCCAGCTTGCAGAGGTGTACGCCTACATTTCCGATCCCCTAGGAGAGGATGCCACGGAGCTCGCGGTTGACCAGCGGGCCCGGGCCCTGATTTTCCTTTGCATGGCCACTTTCCTTTTCCCGGATAAATCCGGGTCGCGAGGGAACATGCGCTATCTCTTGCTCATCAGCGAAGGAGATCTCGCCCACGACCAACATTCCTGGGCCAGCAGCGTCCTATCCTACCTCTACCACCAGATGTGCATCTCTGCACAGGCCGTCTCTAAGGACATTGCTGGCTGTTGCCTTCTGATCCAGGTTTGTTGTAATTTTTAGTGCGTTTTTATAGTTTCTCTGCATTATTTTAAATATTTGATGATTAATCCGTGTTTTTTTGTACCAGTTGTGGGCGTGGGAGAGATTATGAATGAACCTCCCGCGGACGGCCGAGCATACGGGGCGGGTTGGAATACCGCCCGGAGTTTCAAGAACATGCCGAAATCTCAGCTGACGGTGTTTCGCGAACAGTTAGACCGACTGACGGACGCTCAGGGGGTAAGGTTTATCGTATTTTTCGTAACTTTTTTTTTTATTTGCACAATTAATTTATGTTAATGTACAATTTTTTTTGACAGTTCATGTGGAGGCCGTACTCGATCAGGGTTATTGTCGTGCGGGTCTCTCGCGATGAGGGCTTCTCGTCCACTCGCCGGCCTCGTACGCCACTCGTGTGTTTCGAGTTGGTTGAGTTTCACATGCCGGACCGAGTTGCTAGGCAATTCGGGTTCCAGCAGGTGATACCAACCCCATCGGTGGCAGAGGGTACGACAGAGGGCGATGACGTCCACACCAACACGGCGGGACCCACCATGAATTGGGATAACAAACACAAAGCCTACATAGCCATGTGGGATGCCCGAGAGGATGCATCAGTGACCATTGCTCCCGGTCCCCCCGTGATGTGATCTTACCAACCCGTGAGTACATGGATTGGTACAATCGCATCACGTGCACCTCCTTACAAACCCACGCAACAGGGGATGCTAGGGTCCCACTCCCGATGGGCATTCAACCCATCGCGCCTTCCGAGGACATTATTGTAAGTTTTATATTTTTGTTTGTCTACATTGTTTTTCCTTGTTTATAATATATCGACACGAGAATTGATGTTGCAGGCGGATGCCAACAGCACTCATACTCGACGGAGCTCGTTAAGCCGGCTTCCAACTCAATCGGCCACTACAGTCCCTAGTCTTCCCGGGCTTCAAAGACAATCAAAGAGGCGTTCGTGGCGGCTGGGAAGTCCCGACTGCGCAGATCGAGAGGGCTGCGGATGTGGCGAAGTCAGCTGATTTCGGGAACCAGTGACCCAACCGAGCAGAGCCTGTTCCCGGCCCGGGTCCCCAAAGGGAAGGCGAAAGTGCACGCGGAGGCAACGGGATGCCGCAGCGGAGGACTTGGCGGCGAGGCGACAACGAGCAGCACGGGCGAGCCACCGGGAGGCGGCTGCACCGGCGACAGATCCATCACGATCTCCGACCTGCATACGCTTCCCAAATCGGGGACGACGTACCCACCCCCTTTGAGTACCAATTTGCATCACACGGTACTTTTTTCAGCCCAGTATTCAGACGGGTGGGGATCATGGTGCCGGGCCCTCTACATCTGCGACAGTAGGGCTTCTACTCGGGAGGGGACGCCTCGTGCACACTGCCCGCACATCACTGAGACGCAGCGGCGAGACTCACGTTGCCGATGCCGCTAAACCCCAGGCGAGCGGGTATTTATCGACCACGAAGGCGCGGGAGGTCATCACAACCAATTTTGGTAGCGCCGTGCGTGTTAGAGATGGCGAGCATTTACTTCCCTGCGACCAACTTTCGAGACACACCGCTCCGTACACACCTTCTAGCGCCGTAGATAGGTTTTCATTTACGTTGTTTACGTTTCGTTTATTGTAGTTACGAAGATATGTTAATTATTTTTCCATTGTAAAATAATATTTCGATAATTCGGTTGCTTTTTTTTATATTAATATACAATTTATTCATTTTCTTGCTCAATTTTTATTAAGCATTGTGTTTTCGAAATATTGTTTTTGATTCTTGTAATACTAACAGAAAAATAACCTTTGAAAACGGCCGAACTCAGGAAAAATAACCAAGTGTTTTTAGGCAACCACACTGCCATTTCAGAACGGAAGTCCCACTTCGTCTGGGGTCATATGCGAAGCTGGGAGTTCGTCCCCTGACACGTGGCGAGCGCGTGGGAAAACTCGCCACGTCAGCCCGGGACGGAACTCCCACTTCCGTTATGGGACTCAGGACGGAAGTGGGACTCCGTCTCCCAGACAAAATGTTTGTCCCGATTTCGGCATGACGCCATGATCGAAATGAAATAACTGGGCCAGGCCCATGCAAAGCCCATGTCAAAAAGGAGATGAACCTTGCAGACGGGCCCATTAGAAAAAGAAGAAATTCAGTAAAGGATTATCGGGCCCGTATGCACGGCCCTGGTCCATGGGCATTCTCTTACGAATATTGAGTTCAGTAACTAAATACATCCTGGACTATGGACGGCCATTTAGAAAATACAAGAAATTATTATAATCAATCTTAAGTAGGTGAAACGTTGGGGTTAAATTCGGTATTTAGAAATATTCGATTCGGTTTGTAATCTTTACCGAATACCGAAATTATTTCGGTATGGTTCAAATGATTTGATTGTACCGAATTTTTTTTTTTGTGAAGCTCAACTTAATAAAAATTAGAAAAAAGATAAAATTATAATACAAAATAAAAATAAAAATAAAAACAATAAAGTAAAAATTAAAAACAAAAATACAATGATAAGTAATATTAATAAGTATAATACAAATTATTTTGAATAAATAATAAAAAATTGGTCTATTTTGTATATCGGTAATTCGGTTTCTAAAATATGAAACCCGAATACTAAAGTGAATCATTTTGACTTTTCATAATCGAATTGAATAAACTAAAATACCGAATAAAACGAATAGTATAGAAAAATTTAGTTTAATTCGGTTCAGTATTTTGGTTTAACCAAATAATGAGCACCATCGCAAAAGACAATTTTTTGCGAGAAAATTATAAAAATAATGATTTATTAACAGAAATATGAGATATAAAGTGGAAATATTGTATTGAAAATTGTGAGAGAAGTAAAAATGAGTACCCCTTATATGACACGTTAAACAAAAGAGTTTCACCCCTCGTCCTTCATTAAGGCATTCAATTATTGAATTATTATTTGAATGACTATCAAGAAGCCTTTATTTCGATTCTTGACCATTATCAAGGATCTATCTTTAGCATGTAGCATAAGGTAGTACTGTAACCAACACAAGTTGACTCACTTTGTAAGGATTTGACACGTCTTTACAAATGTCAAATGTTTAACTTCCGCTGCCGACGTTAGGGCTGTGTTGGTGAGTGATCTGTAAGTACCCTTGTAAGCGACCTATGGTCCATAGGGCCGCCCTGACCCGTGGTAGTGATTGGAGCCGAACCCACCCAAACTTTAATTTACCAAAAAAAAAAAGAAAAAGGGTAGTACTGCAATTATCTAAAGTTCATCTTACAAAATTATTATTGTTACTAGACAAATATTATTAGGAAGGGCAATGAGGTAGGAATAGACGGAGACCATAGTCTCCAGTCTCGCCTCCGCCTCCTCCATCTGATCACTATCCTTGATCCAGCTATGTTATTGTGGATGAATGGGGATCCTATCCCCGGATCAGGCGGGGCCAATCCTATACTGGAGATAAGTGGGGATTTTTGTCTTTCAAATCCTTACTTTCGACCCGTTACGACTAGAGAAAGTCAGTGAGTTTTTGACAAAAATCTGTTAAATACAAACAACCTTTTAAAAAAGAACACATAATTGTAAATAAAAAAAATATTTAATACATATTAAACAAAATAACACCATCTAAAAAGATACTAGTTTGCTCTCTAAAAAATATGGCTTTCTAAATGTTTACAAGAGGAATGAGTCTCTAAAGTGTTTTAGAATTCCTGGTGTCTTTCAAATTTTTGGCGTATTTTTAGGTATTTTATGTGTTTTTATATTTGTATTTAGTATTTTAGGTGGGACAAACACGCTGTGCTAGGACGGGCCGGGAATATATTTCTGACGCTCCCGATAGCGGAGGCAAAATTCATCCATGCCTCAACCCCGCCCTCGACTTAAACTGGAGAATCCTTGCCCCATTAGGCCGAGTCAGATTGGATCTCCACTGGATCCATTGCCATCCCTAACTATTATTCTTCTAAAAAAAAATATGTAATATGGCCCCAAATGAAATGGCAATCACCCTACTAAAGACTTTGCCACAAAATTTTATGGATTACTAACTTGGTCATTATTCCTTTGGTACACCAAAAAAAGTAACAGCTTTAATTAGTAAAAATCTCCTATGATTACATCATTGACATTCAATCGCCAATTTTGATTACTAGCAAGAATCCGTAAATTCTAGCAATTTTTTTTAAAAAATAAATAATAATGATTAGAGGTTGACCTTTGATTTCTAGGCTTGCAAATTATAATTTGAGGTTTAAATTGTGACCTAAATGATTTCAGATAATAGTATTAGAGATGCCAAATTTACTATAGATTATGTTTAAAATGATTTACTTTTAAGAAGGAAACAAGTATCTAAAGTTTGTAATCCATAACACTATATATGATCATAATAGATCAAAGGTGTCTGCCCAAATGTAGGGCAGATGACTGCCTACGCATGACAGTGGTCGCGGGTTCTATACTTTCCTCTTACATGGGGCAAACTTTAATCTCCCTTTTTTAGGGCTACTTTCTCCTCTTGTGAGGCACCTCTTTCCCCTTCATTGAGTAACCGCCCTAAACCGAGCTCCAATAATATATATATATATATATATATATATATATATATATATATATATATGATCATAAGAGAATTTTGCTAATTCCAAATCATGTGAGTCATTCATGATCAAAATCGGAAAAAGCGTACCTAATAGACTATAAGCTAGGCTTTATTGATTTTTTTTTGGTGAATAAGGCTTTATTGGTTTCTACATTCATTTTGTCTTCTTTTCTACTAACTGAAAGAAACGACTCCTTATGGGCGTGTTCAGGGGTGAGGTGAGCTTATGGGGACATGGCCCATTTCTTTCCTCTCACATAAAGTCAGTGTAGGGACCCTGCCCAAAAATATCTTACAGTGTGGGCTCTGCAGAAATTATGTGAGAGGGAGGTGGGCCATGTCCCCATGTGACTAGTCCCACCTTGAATTTTTCCACTCCTTATTCATCAAAAAGACTCTAGCTCTCCAGACTGTAGAGGTGTTCATGGTTTATAATTTAAACCAAATCAAAAGTTCAGTTTTAATTTAGTTCAAAGCGAAATCAGTCAAATATATCGCTCAAACCGAAAAATTGGTTTGGATTAATTTGTATCGGTTTGAATTTAATTTTTCATAAAGACCATCAACTTAAATAATTTTGTGCTTTGCTCGACCTCCCCCTCCCTCCCTTCAAAATTTTAAAATAATTATAATATAACTTTTTAAAGTATGACCCCTAACTTCACATTTTGGGTTCGCCTCGATATGTGTTTTATTACATCACGGTTTCAGTGCGGAACGAGTATTTATTTTGTATGTGCGGAACGAATTTTCAGCCGTTGGATTAAATTTTTACCGACAGAGATTGATTTAAAAAAAACACATGTTCTTATTTTGAGAACACCTGTTCTCCGAACACCTATTTTCTTGCAAAAAATACCTATTTTTTAAGTAAAAAATCATTTTATATGTGCGTAAAAAAACCTGTTACGCATAGGAGTCAGACTCGTTTGATTATCTCATAGACGACAAAACCCTATCCGTGATATCACTAGATTTTTGCAGTCACTGAATGTGAGGCTACATAAATAACGAAATTATGTGACAGTAATTAATTGTAGAATGTGTACTTAAAAAACAAAATTATAAAATAGTGAGTTCCTCCACAAATCAGTTCAAAGACAAAATCGGAAAAGCGTACCTAATAGACTATAAGCTAGGTTTTATGCACTCTTAACAGTTTTTTTTTTCAATACCAACGAAACGTTTCAGAACATCTATTTGAGACTCAGGATAGGTGTTTTGAAGTTCAAAACAGGATTTTTTTTTAAAGCTCGATTGAGCGATTGCCCCATATAAGGGAGAGAGAACTGCTTCAGACGAGGAGGAGATAGCCCTAGAAAGGGAGATTAAAGCTTGCCGCACGCAGGCGGAGGGTATCGAACCCACGACCTCAAGGTCGTGGGAAAGCGCCTGCCCACTGGGTTAGGACACCTTTGATAAAATAAGTTTCTTTGAAGGTAAAAAATAAAACAGATGTTCTGAGCTCATAACATATATTCTTTTAAATCAATTTTAACCGTCAAAATTTTAATCTAATGAACGAGGGGAGTTTCACACGTGCAGAATTACACTAAAGACAGTGTCGGCTTTATGGGCTTCTTCATTTATTTTGTCTTCTTTTCTACTAACTGAAAGTAACGCCTCCAGCTCTTCAAACCATCAACTTATATATATATATATATATATATATATATATATATATATATATATATAAGGCTTTTCTCGAGGAAAAAGAAAAAGAAAAAGAAGAAGGAAACAACAAAACAAATAGTTGATTTTTCTTTATAAAAAAAGGGAGAGATTTCTCAACTATGAAAAGTGAAGTAATGTTACCCTCTCGCTCAAAATTTAATCCATTGGAAAACTATATGCTATTGAAGATGGGAAATGATCGATGAATAAAGAATATTGGATTAAATCTGGACAAAAGGTATAAAATCAAGATAATGATTGGAATTTAGCATAATTCTATACCATTTTCCATCCATATTTGATTTATTGTTCTTGATTCAATAATCACTACGTACCCATTGAAGATATCACGTGATATGTGTATTATATGCTCTTAGTTAAACTGACATTTTCTCTATTTTTAATAGAGGTCTTTTTAGTCTCTATATCTTCCCTAAATATATGTCATTTATCAACTTTTACGGTTGTTTTTCTAAGATTATCCTTACATAGAGAAAAAATGGAGATATTAATATTTGAGAATAAACTAAATTATTTAAGAGTATAATAATAATAATAATAATATAGTCTTTCGTCTCCCCTTCTTTAATCTACACTAAATTACCTAAAAAAAAACTTCTTTAAGTCTAATAGGGTAGAAGTTCAATCTCAGGTTTCTATTCTTCTTTGTAATAGAGTTCAAAAACTTTTATCTGTATTATACATTTGTCAAATAAGACTGGAGCATTTAATTAAGCTGAGGTAGCACTAATGTCTAAATAAGCAAATTTAAGTTCTCCATGTTTCTATATTTATCCTAATTAAATTAGACTCTTAGTCTTAGACCCGCCATTGATTTAAAGTATCATCAATTAACAATTATATAGGTTAATTGTACTTTATAACCATTAAGTTAGAACAGATTAATACTTTACCCTATGAAATTTTAACGAATGTACCAAGGGTTCATTCCGTTTACTTATTGTTAAAAATGACATCAAAATGACTTTATTACCTTTGTATATATAACTGCATACCACTACTATCTAATTAAGTCAATAATTCAACAAAATCGAACACATTTAAGTCAATAATTCAAAGAATATACAAGTTTGACAAAAAAAAAATGGTTTAACATCCAGGCCACCATTCATTTATTTTATTTTTTGATGAATAATACCTCAATTTCCATTAATGTTCAAATAGTTGACATCAGAACTTGGCAAAACTCTCAAGGAGCTTGTACCATGATTAAAGCCTAATCTATTACAAGAATGTCCAATGGCAGGAGGGATAGATTGGGGGGGGGGGGAATATATCCTATATAATTATTACATTTAACCCATTTAGCCAGGTTGTGTGTAAAAGTGTTGCAATTCCTTGGTACAAATGCTAATTTCCATTCCCCATGTTTCCTTATATATTCTCTACCTTTCAATGTTTAGACTCTGCTCTGCCAACTTTCCATACTCTGGTTTTCCAGAAAAGTTTGGATAGAAAATAGAGCACCCCCTCAATAATCAGTTTACTGTATTGAACATCTTCACCTATTGAAAAACAAAAGTTGGTTGCTTCAGTTTCAGCCGCAAATGGTGAGTGTTCCATGGATCTGTTGGTCCAAGCCCCTAGAGTTTTCCCCTCATCATTTGTCAAAATGCAAGCAAAAAATGATGGGGAATTAGTTTCCCAGTTCGCATCAAAGTTAATTTTACAAAATTCCTTAGGGGGTAAACACCAATTAAATTTCAATATTTTAATTAACAGATAATCTTTTTCTTTGAACATCAGCATTCCAGTATGTTCTAGCTTTGGTCTCAATCATTTTGGTAATTTCCATCCAGTCTGGGATTGTTTTGTCATGCATGGCAAGATTTCTTATCATCCACACCATTTCCATCATCACAACTCCAAAATTAAGGAATTCTTCCTTTTTTCTCGAGAAATAAGAAAACCGTTGTTTAAGTTAAGCAAGTGATCAGAAATCCATTCATATATGAAACAATTCATAAATGGTTCAATTTTAAAATGCCATGAAGATTGGAACCAGATAAATTTTAAGATAGGACATTTTAAAAAAATATGCTCAATTGATTCAATATTAGAATTGCAAAAATAAATAAAGATCTTCCCATTTGAAGATGGGTTGCAGTCTCTTGCTTGTCGACAGAATGTTATTCATGCATTTCCATAGTAATTGTTTGTGTCTGCCATGAAGACCAATTTTCCACAATTTGTTCCAAACTTGGTTATGAGAGTTAGCTGGACCAAATTTAATCATATTACAAAAAATGTATGCAGATTTAACAGAATAGGTCCCCTGTCGTAGAGGGAGACCAAACCAGCATATCAGTTGCCTCTTGAGGAGGTATTTTAATTTTAAGAATTTCAGTAGAAATATTGTTCGGAAAAATATTGTGGATCAGGTAAGTGTTCCAAGCATGAGGATCTATATTTATAAAGGCCAGCAACTCTAAAAGGCCCATTAGGGTCAAAACTATCAAGAGGGGGTTTAAAAGAAGGAAGGCCCGTAATCCATGGATCATTCCATATATCAATATCTGTACCATTCCCCAGTTGAAAGCAAAGCCCTTCTTTCATAAAATATTTACCTTCCCACAAACCCTTCCAAATCCAAGATGCACCAGCAGGTGAAACATCCAAGTTAAGTAACGTTTACCCCTCAAGTATTTAGATTTGATCAAATTAATCCAAGGTTTAGAAACATTGTTATAAATCTGCCAGTTAAGTTTGTCAATGAGAGCCTTATTAAAATCTATGAATTTCCGAAAGGCCAAACCACCAATTTCTTTCGGTTTGCAAATTGAATCCCAAGCTTTAAGATAAAGATGGCGGCCACTACCCTCTTTGAAACCCCAAAAGAAATCCCTAATAAGTCCATCTAATTTAGTACAAATAGAAGTAGGCAACAAAAAAGATTGCATGATATGAAGAGGGATGGACTGAGTAACAGATTTAATAAGGACATATCTGCCAGCTTGAGAAAGGTTGTGCATATTCCAGCCACCTAATCTAGAACACAATTTTTCAATAATATCATAAAAAACTTCATTTTAGATCTGATTTTGCAGAAAATGAGGCCCAAATACTTAGAAGTATGATTACATTCAGATATACCCAAAATGTCACAAATATGAAGCTTTAAATCCACATTAACATTTTTACTATAATGGATCTAGGATTTATTAAAATTAATAGACTGACCAGAACATTCGCAGAAATAGCCTCATTCACGGTAGCACGACAGAATATAGTAAGATCGTCTGGAAACATAAGATGGGAAAAGAAGGGGCTCTCTCTAGAAACTTTAATGCCATGAATATGCTTGCCATTCTCAGCCCTAGAAATATGCCTAGACAAAATATCAAAATAAATAGTAAACAGAGCTGGAGACATAGGGTCCCCTTGTCTAAGACCACGACTAGGGTGAAACATCCCATAGGAAGAACCATTAATCAAGATAGAATAAGAGGCAGAAGATATACAGTTATGAATGATCGAAATAGCTTTATCCTTAAAACCATGACATTTTAGAACGCAAGCAAGAAAATTCCATTCCACCCTATCATGAGCCTTAGCCATATCTATTTTAAGAGCCATCACCCAACCTTTCTTTTTATTCAAATGATGCATAATTTCATGAGAGACAATAATATTGTCATTCATAAATCTGTTAAGTATGAAGGCAGCTTGGGCTGGACAAATAATATGTTCAAGTCTAGAGGCAATTATTTTGGTTATAACTTTGTAAATCAGGTTACACAGAGCTATAGATCTAAATTGATCGACTTTGTGTGCACTAGCATTTTTAGGAATAAGAGCAATAAAATTGTGGTCAAGAGACTTCAGAATATAGCCATGCTGAAAAAATGATGGACAACTCTAATAATTTTAGCAGAAATAATATGCCAATAAATTTTATAAAAAGCTAAAGACATCTCATTCGGTCCTGGACTGGGGGTTGGTCATTTTCACATTAGGAGGCAAATTTGGAAGAAAATGGCGAAGAAGCATGTGATGGGCTGGGGGTTAGCGAGTTTTGTGTCCCCTCCACGTGCTTGTCTATGAGATTATTTATACCTCTTGAAAACGTGCACATGCGTCTCGCTTTTTTTTTTTTTTTTGAAGGGGAGAGAGAAACGCCTCATAAGAGGAAAAAATAATCTTAAAAAGTGATACAATTAAAGCTTGCCTCATTGCATGTGGAGGGTATCGAACCCACAACCTCATGATCGTGGGCAGACCCTTACCCCACTGGGCTAAAGAACCTTGGATCCCCCATAGGAATGTTTGATAAGTGACTTAATCCTTAAAAATTAATTGATTCAATCCTTATTATTCTTTTCGTCTTAAATTATATGTTTACTTTATATTTTTTTTATAAAAATTAAATTTTCATCAAATTTTATAATATAATATAGTGAAATGTCAAATTTGACCATATTTAATTTTACTCCCAATTTAATTTTACATTATTTTCTCTTTCTATTATTCTCTCT
Source organism: Vinca minor (assembly GCA_026122235.1). Lineage (NCBI taxonomy): Eukaryota > Viridiplantae > Streptophyta > Magnoliopsida > Gentianales > Apocynaceae > Vinca > Vinca minor. The sequence continues at coordinate 5,063,695 of JAOCZM010000100.1, read as the reverse complement.
TCAACATTCAATGGAAGGGGTAGGATTGAAAAACTCATCATTAATTAGCTAATTATTTATAAGTGGACAATTAATTTGTGAGAAATTAAAAAGGAAACGGAAACGGAAACAAATAATTTGCGACGGAAAGAGTAATTAAGTGTATTTAATAATAATTATTTTTGAGTACTTATTTTTTTAAGTGTGTTTGATAACAAATTCGGCTAATCTCTTAACAGATTAAGACTTACTTAATTTTAGTCATAAATTTCAAATTAAACAAACACGACTTAATTTTTAAGTTTGAAATCTGAATATGTTATTTCAATAATTATATTATTTCAGCTATGTTATGAATTTCAATAAAAACACGTTATGAATATTATTTCAAATAAAAAAAATAAAATGATATATAATGTTAAATTGAAAAAGAAATCATCATTTTTTGAGAATTTTTATTTATTTCTTCATTAACTTCATAAATTTTCATTTTTATTTGTATAAAAATACTACGATACAAAAAGAATTTACGAGATTCTTCGTTGGAAATTAGTTTATTTTTATTTTTTTACTCATTTGTAATTGATGTGTCTAAAAGTAATATTTAAGATGGTGAAAAAAACAAACTCTTTTACATTCATTCAATAATTAATATACAATAGAAAATTTTATGTATTCAAGATTCAGAGAAAATAAACATCCTATCTTAATTAATTCAGTATTCATCATACAGACTTTATCATTTAGATTTCAACATTCACATTTCAAAGTTTAGAATTTATAACTTAACTAATTCAGACTTAAAGATTTAGTTTTACCAACGAGACATTAGTCCTTGGCAGTCCGATGCTCTCTATTTTCTGTTTTTTGACCTTTTTTTTAATCATTTTGATTTTTTTGGGTACAATAAAGAAATTATATTAAGAGAAAGTAAAATTTAGATAGTCCAAGGATTAAAAAGAATACTTTTGATATTTTCTTAAAATTATATGAGTCAGACATTCATTGTTAGATTATTATGTATGGTAAAAAGTGCCCACGTTCTTTAATATGTTTCCAATTTTTGTTTTTCATCCTGAACTAAAAACTGCAAATTCTTTGACTCTGATTTTTTTGAAGTATTAATATTGCCCCTTCTATCCAATTTCGTTGTCAAATTTGGACGGAATATGACCAAACACAGTGCATTTAAAAAAAAAAAAAGACTTCGACGCTTAAAAAAATACGCCAATAGAATAAAAAAATCAGTCTTGCACATGCATAGAAGTTTTTCCATTTTCCTTCTGTTTTTTCACATCTTTCCATCTACATTTTTATTAGGGTAAGAACTTGTTTTTCCCCAAAATTTCCTAGAGTATGATAATGTGAGAGTCACGTGCGGTCTTAATTTGCACAAATTTAATAGCGGAAATGGATGGGAGGAGCAACATTAATACTCCAGAAAATTCATGGTCTAGAACTTTGTAATTTTTAGTTAAAGGTCAAAAATCAAAATCGAGAAAAGTTCAAAGGGCGTAAACATTTTTTTACCTTATTATTTAACTAAAATCACATCATAACTTAATTTGTAAAAATATTTAAACGATCTTAAAGATCAATTTTGTCACACGCCGTGCTTGCGACCCAAATAGCGACTTATAAGTTTTGTAGCGGCTACAGACCATCTATTTGACAACTATTATCGCAATGCCAAAATAGATATCTCAAACTAACATGAACACTTATGTTCATACGTATATATTATTCAAATATTCCAAACTTATCTAATATATAATATAGATATGTCATATCTATTTTTTATTAGTCGATCATCTATTAACTAATAACGATCTTTAACTATCTATTGCTTTTTCTGTACTATAATTGCAAATACCTTCTTGAGTATATTTCAAATTTCAGTAGAATATTAGAAATTTATAGGGAAAAAACATCGAGTTGGCTATTCGTGGTAAAAAAAAAAGAGGAGCAAGTGACATATTGAAGGAAAATAAAAGGCAGTATAAGTGGGTAGGCCTCCCCAATTGAATCCGTCAGCTGCAAACTTTTAATGAGCCTCCGAAAATAACAGCTTGTAGTGTACATTAATGGTTGTCTAGCTATAGAGCCCTTGCCAATTTGCCATAAATAAATCATCAATTATTATGCTCATGTTTCTAAGTAGTCGAATTTATTTTTATTGACCCCATATATTATACTTCCTCCGATTCAAAATATAAGTCTTTTTAGATGTTGTTATTTGTTGTAAAATATAAGTTTTTTTACAACAAATGTGTATTTATTGACTGATTTGTCCTTACATAATTTTCTATCTATATTCATTTTGGTCAAAATGTGTAGTTCCTCATGCAACTCTATATTAATTTTTTTTGTTCTTTAAAGTATTAATTAGAGGTACTTTAGTCATCCTGATTAGTATTTTAATTTATGTGAAAACTTCTAAAAAGACTTATATTTTGAATCGGAGAGAGTATCTGGTAAGCTATAGTATGTGGCAATATATGGGACTTGTCTAATCAATAATATTTGGATGGTACACTTCATATTTCCTTTACATAAAGATGTAATCCGTGGGGATGTGTTCGAAGTCTTTCGTGGGGATCGAACTAAAAACTCGGATTCTTCGAACCGGGATTAACATATTGCTAATTTAAAGGATTTTAGATTAAAAAAAATTGATTAATCTTATTGTTCTCAGAAAGTTGGCGTGATTGGCTCAGATCAAATTACCGATAATACACACGCTACGACTGTTGTGCCACTTGCAATTTGCAAATGGCCTTATAATTGAACCAGAACATTACAAGTTTTTAGATTCGAGTACTTCAAATGAATATGTAGAATTAAAACAAGTGAACGATTTTGATGATTTTATTAATGTTCGCAGCGCAAGAATAAGTAAAATGTTAAAAACGCTCAACTAAAACACCACATGAAAATTAAATATAAGTCTTTTAAGAGATCTTTAACTCTCACTGAAGGCCGTTTTGACTATGTATTTACTTTGTTTTTATGAATAAAATTATCTTCATTTGAAAAGAAATGATAATTCAAGGGCAAATAATTGCATTGTATAATGGGGTACAACAACATGGACAAAATTACCATGCTTATATATTCTTTTATTTTAGTTCTCACAATCAATGTGAGATGAGATAGTTGTCCATCATTCCATACTATTACCACCATTCTCACAAATTTGAGCTAATTTATTATTCACACCGATAATTAATTTTCTCACGTGTTATATATCATCGTAAAGTTTGCGCATCCCATTTCGTGATAAATTTAAAAAATACTAAAATTGAGCAGCGGAACACACAATAAAACTAGCTAAAAAATGTTCATTTAACACTTTAAATTTAATTCAATTATAAATTCAGACTGATATATAAGATGCTAAATATATATGATCACATGTCATCTCGACATATTTATTTTGGCATAGAAAATTAGATTACCAAATAAATAGTGGTTGATAATGTCATGCTCATGAATTGCCTCACATTGTCTTTGTATAAGCTTGATGTGTTATATTATTAATAAAACTAAACAGGCAAGGTCCACGTCTAACTTTCGTCATCATAAGTGGCTTTATTTTAAGAAAAGAAATGCCGCAACCCGATTGAGAAAACTAACTAATGTTTTATAATTTATTGGGCACTCATAATCTTGGAATATCATCATAAATTCATGAAGTATCAATAAGAAACGAAGAGGGATTCCATATATCTTTACTGATATTTACAATTAATGAAAAATCTTTTCTCTATAGAAATCAGACAGCAGCAGGTAAATAGTACTTACAAACAGTGGCGGAGCCAGGAATTTATCGTAGGGGGCGAATTTTTTGTTGAAACTTTTTTAGGGCTTTGCATGAACCTGGCCCACTTTTTCTCAATCGGTCATGACATGGCACCCAAATTTGCGGGACAAACATTTTTGGCAAGGACCGTCCCGAGGCCAAGACAGAAGTGAGATTTCCGTCCTGGTTCACGTGGCAGCCACCGCAGCTTTTTTTGCCACGTCAACCAGGACGGAAGTCCCACTTCCGTCTTGGCATCGGGACGGAAGTCCACCAGCCGCGTTTTTAACCCTTCTCCTTCCCTATCGCGATTTTTACCCCAAGTATTTTTTTTAACAGTCCTCCCACCCCACCCCCTGCCGAACCCCCACCGCCGCCGCATTTGCTATCAATTTCATTGCATCCCCTCTCCAATTGAAGGTATAATTCTATTTGGATTTCAAAATTTTTTCCCTAAAAATTAAACTTTACAATAGAACATTGTTTATGAATTTTGATACCAAATTGTTGATATTATGAATTATATAGTACTGTTGTGATTTTTGGGTATTTGCGATTGTTGGGTAATTTTGAAATAAATTTGAAATTAGGGTAATTTTGGAATTAGGGGTATTTAGAAATTATGGTAATTTGGAATTTAGAGGAATTTTGAAATTAGGGTAATTTAGAAAATAGGGTAATTTAGAAATTAGGGGTTTTGTGAATTGGGTCTATCTTGAATTTAGGGTTTTTTTTTTAATTAGCTAATTTGTGTATCTATGCATGCAGAATTTTGAAAATGTCAACAGATATGTTGTGAATGTGCGAAATGAAATTTATAGCATTTGTGATTTTAGGGTATTATAGAACAATTGAAATTTATTTTTTGGTAATTTGTGATTTGTAATTTGAAATTATGCCAATTTTGAAATTAGGGGTTTTGTGAATTGGATATATCTTTGAATTTAGGGTTTTTGTGAATTAGGTAATTTGTGTATCTATGCATGTAGACTTGTGAAAATGCGGAGATGTTGTGAATGTGCGAAATTAAATTTATAGCATTTGTGATTTTAGGGAATTACAGAACAATTGAAATTTATTTTTTGGTAATTTGTGATTTGTGAATCGATGTTACTAGTATATTTGTTGAAATAACCTGTGTTTTTCCTGATATTTTGTATGTATATTTTTTTTTGTATAGATGGCCGTACCCGCTCATCTTCAGCCCGGTCCTTTCGATCCGACCGTCTTGAACAAACAAGCATCCCATAGATTCTTAAGAATATGGCTAGGAGATGCGACACTAAACGAACCTTTAAAGGTTATTAAAAGTTCGGGAAACTTTTACGCCGCCTACCGTAGAGAAACCAACCCTAGGGTAATAGACCTAATAGACCGGGTAGGTTTGGGATGTTGCTGTAGGTTAGGTAATATGAATGTAGATCACGCTCTCGTGACTGCATTAGTTGAGAGGTGGCGCCCGGAGACCCACACGTTCCACCTCCGTTGCGGTGAGGCGACCATCACACTAGAGGACGTAGGCTGTCTTCTAGGACTACCCACCAGGGGCCAGGTACTGTCGTTGAGTCACAGCTACAATTACACCAAGGGTCAATGGGTTGATCACGCCTACAATCTTTTAGGATTTAGACCTAGTCAGGCTACAATCAGGGGGAACACTTTGCAGCTGGTAGAGGTGTATGCCCATATTAGTGAGCCCTTAGCAAATGATGCTACCGACCGCCAGGTACAGTAGAGAGCTAGGGCATTGATCTTCATCCTGTTGGGTACTTTTCTTTTCCCGGATAAGTCGGGGTCCCGGGCCAACATGCGTTATCTTCTAACCCTCGATGGTAACCTGGAGCATGACACACATTCCTGGGCCAGTGGTGTTCTCGCGCATTTGTACCGCCAGATGTGCATCTCGTGCATGGCTGATTCCAAGGACATTAGCGGGTGTTGCTTGCTGATTCAGGTTTGTCCTCTGCCTTAAAATGTAATGTGATTTTGTGATTTAAATATTTAATAATCGAATTTGTTTGTTTTGACCAGCTGTGGGCGTGGGAGCGTATTTCATTTCGCCGCCCGGCAAACCGAGGCGACATTCCGGATGAGATCCCCGCCAACGGTAGAGCACGGGGCTAGGTGGAATGCCCCCCGGAGTTTCCGCAACGCTCCGAAATCGCAGCTGTTGGTGTTTCGCGAGCAGCTCGATTTGATGACCGAGACAAAGGGGGTTAGTCAATTTCATTGTTCTTATTTTTGTTTTTCCGTTAGGTTATTTGCTTGACAGTAACATTTAATTATTTTTTTTGACAGTTCATGTGGAGGCCGTACCCAGATGCGGTATATGCAGAGAGGGCGGCTCGGGATGTAGATTTTTTTAAGACGTGTCGATCCCGTACGCCACTCATCTGCTTCGAGATGGTTGAGTACCACCTGCCCGACATGGTAATGCGTCAATTTGGCTTCCATCAGGTGGTGCCAATCTCGGCAGGCACAGAGGGCACAGTTGAGGGTCGAGACCTCCACACGATGACGGCGTTAGCCACAAACAAATGGGAGAAAGTCCACGCCAGTTACATAAATATGTGGGCCCATCGCGTAGATGCACTGGAGGCGGCTGCTTCCCGCCATTGGTAATGTTATTGCACCAACCCGCGAGTACATGGATTGGTACAATCGCATTACGGTTCACCGCATAACAAACCCGCAAAACCAGGACCCAAGGCCACTCGCGATGGGAATTCAACCCACCGCTACAGCAGAGGACAATTTGGTAAGTTTTTATTCGTGTACTTATTTTTTGTTCATTTTTTGTCTATTGAATTTACTAATTTTAATATTCTGTTGCAGGAGGAGTCGTCCAGGGTGATGTTGGAAGAGTTCGAGAAGCCTGCCACTCGAACAAATTCGGAGTACAAGTCACTCATCACCTGGGCCGCCAAAACGATTAAGGATGCCTTCGCCGCTGCAGGAAAGTCGATGTCATGCCGATCACGGGCCGCTGATGTTTTAGATGCTGCCGTTCTGCAACCTTCCACACAGCCGATGGAGCGTGTTGCTGGTAGGGCTGAGGTTGAGATGCAGGGTACTCGTCGGAATCGACAGGCAACACAAGAGCAGCTTGCAGTGCGGCGCCAGAGGCAGCGTGGCGGTGATGCGGGTCCGTCCCAGCCGCAGGAGCAACCGACTCAGTCCACTGCTCAGTTCGGGACTCAGCTAGATGTACCCCTTCAATTTGAATACCAATTCGCCAGCCAAGGCACTTATTCTCCCGATTTTCAAACTGGGTGCCATCCTGGTGCGGGGACTTCGTAGCCGGGACAGCCGGCCATGTATTTTGCTGCGACACCCTCGTACAGTCAAGACCTGGACCAGACACAGACGCTTCAACAGACTCCGCAGATCCAGCCAGACTCCCCTGAGGAGACGTTACGAATCGACCACGACGGTGCCGAATTCGTCGAGACGGAGCATGGTAGTGCGGTGCGAACCAGGGCCGGCGTAACCTACTATCTCCGGACTAACCCGCGGAGGACCCACAGATACGCCCCTTCGCAGCCGTAGATTGTTTTTGCTTTGTATTTAATACATTTGTTATATTCGTCCAATTTTTTATACAAACATTTTTATTTATTTAATACACGATTCCATTATTTTTTCTGCCATATTCTTACTATTGAAGTCCGTTTCGTCAAAAGTCTTATTTTACACTTAATTTGGAAATTATTATGCTTAAAAAATTCAACTATTCCAACGAAAACGAGTTTTTCTGCCCTTAATGGAAAAAGAGGGGATTGCAATTTTTTGGCTTGAGTCTCGGCTGGTGGAGGACGGAAGTGGGCGAGGCCAAGACGGAAGTCCCTTGTCAAAAATGTTTGTCCCGCAAATTTGGGTGTCATGTCATGACCGATTGAGAAAAAGTGGGCCAGGCCCATGCAAAACCCAAATTTTTTAGGGGGAGTGCCAAATACAATGTTTATAAAAAAATATCATAAAAAAAATTTCTTCCCATAAAAAAATCGTCGTTTCTGAAAATATTAGGGGACGAGCGCCCCCAGTCCCTTAATAGCTCCTGCTCACAAATACGAAAATGATTTATGTAGTGGTCAGCAATCGCATGATGATGAAACCACATTGTTTCTAAAAGCAATGTTTCTTTAAAATAAGAAACCAAAGTTCATTTAAAAGATTACATTAAGAGTCCCAGAAAGGTATATTAGAAAGTGATCAAAAAACATTCGTATGTATCATTATTTCAACAACCCAATCCACTCTCCATCCATGCATATATTCATACGTATGATAAAGGGCTCATAATTCCCAAATTCGTACTTACCGGGTGCGGTCTGTTCTCGACCCTAATGCAATTGATTCTGTTGGAGTAAGGCCACAGACTCATCTGACAAGACATGAATCACCGAACCTTCACTAAAGAATAATAATGTTTTAAAAAATGCGTGATTCATTAAATAAAAGACGCTAAATCAATAGTTAGAGATGCCACAAGCAAAGATTATATAGCGTAATTAATTGCAAGTTGAATAACCTATGACCCTCTCTATATCGTTCGGGAATAATTTAGGTTTTAATTTTCATTTTCTTTTAAATTGTGAAAATAATTTTTCACCATTGGTTAGTAACTGCAAGATTTTCATAACTTTAAACATTGGAGATGAGTCTTACCAACGGTGCAGACGAGTCGAGTCGAACTTTGAACTAATTCTGCCAAGTTTGAAAATTTCTGTTAAAGTTTAAGCCCGATTGAACTTTAAAATAAGTCTTGTGCTCAACAAAAACTCTTAAAGCCCGAGTTTGATTTAAAGCTCGAAAAATTTATATACAAACTCAAGATTTTAGGCTCTATTTCGATTTGGAAGCTCGAAAATATAAAAACATATAAAATTTTAAATTATAATATATATTATATTAATATTATTAAATAAATAAATAAATATATAAAATAAAATAAAATATATTTAAATATTTCATTGAGCCGACTCGCAAGCTTTCGTGCTAAATATCTAACTATTCGAGTTCGGCTCTGTCACACCCCGTCTCCAAATGATGATACGACAGTGTTCCAAGTCAATGAAACACCGAACCCAATAACAAAAAAGAACTTCAACAGTTTTTATAACTTAAAGGGAAATATTACATCATCTATCGTCGATTACATTATATAAGAAATAACTTAGTTCGAAAGGAAATGCTAAATATTAAAGGTTCATCAGTTCAACATAATAAAGGTAAACTAGACTAGGCGTCATCCTCGAAGTACTCCTCCTCGTAGGTCTCATCTATAGCACCATCAACATACTCATCTGCAAAGCATTCAACAAATAAGGGTGAGCTAAAATCCCAGTAAGCATCGATCACCCTCGTGATGAATTATCAAATAGACTCGAAAACCTTTACACGAATCCCAAAGCATTTGAATTATACTGAATTGAAATATCTTAGAAAACAGTTCAAAACTATGCAATACATAACAGAAATGAAATCAGAACATAAAACGGAACAAAACAGAAAAACAGTCCAAGAAAGTTGTTGAAACCTACGAACGAATGAATCGTCCGCCTAAAAGTTGCTCTCAGTAGTTGCGCGAATGATCCTGCGGACAAAGCTGCTGACGAATGCTTCGTCCGCAGGTTTCAGGAAATCGTTTTTACATTGCAATTTTGTACATAAAAATCCCATTTCTGCAACATTATGTTTCCAACCCAGAAAACTACAGTTTTGACTCACAATACCAAAGCAAAACACTTACAAAACAACATATAACATGCTAGAAACGTATACATAACATTTGACACTCACAAATCGAAAATTATACTATGGGCACCATGTACAATCCACACACTACAAACGGATTCTTAAGTCAAACATTTCAAAAATGACACTCACATATATTCACACAATTGAGCTCACATTTCTTGCTAAGATTCTATACCCTGTTAAAAGTCCATAACTATTCATTTACCTATCACGGTGGGCCACTTACACATGGATTCGGATATTGATCCCTCCAAACGAAAGGGCCAGAATTTTAAGGACACGCCAGTTATGTAATTGCTCACCCTTGTGATCTCCACAACAACTGTTAGCAGTCCTTTTTATTCTCGTTAGGATCCGAGTCAAAGCCATAACATATACGATAGTGCTCCCGGGGGCACTTAATCAAAATGATGTTGACGAGTCCTGGCATAGGATCCTCAACAAACACGAGCTAAAATCGGGAATCCACATACAATGACTCAAACAATGACCAATCACATAACAATTACATACGCAACAAATCCCAAATTCACAAACTCACAAACAATGCAATTTCATCGACACTTCATCCAATTTAATGCATTAAATCATGAATGAAAATCCATATCATAGCAATTCAATAGATTTGATAAAAATAGTAGTTTATGATGTTTAAGGGTGAAAGATCCTTACTTGTTCAACTTAATCAAAATACTCCAAAAACTCTAAGAAATCCAAAATTGGCAGAACCAGCCTGTTCAAAACGAAATTCCTCTCTCTACAGAACTCCAAATTAAAATTCGCCAACTCTCCCACGTAGCCTCGTCAGTTAGCTTCGAAACCCAATTGGAATAACTCAAATCCAACCTCTCTAACTATGGTAATTGTTTGAAAACCCTCACAGCACTCCAAAAATCTGCAATGTTTCTCCATCTCTTTTCCTTACACAACCGTTACTTTCCTTTTCCTAACCTTTCAAAATCTCCAGCCATAACTCCTTTTCCAAAACCATTCAATTCCCATACACTCTAGTCCATAAAGTTTCCAAAGCCTACACTTAAATCCCTCAACTTATAATCACGACCAAAACGCCCCTCACACTAAACGTACCAAATATAACACATAAACATGTTGCAAAGTAAGATATAGTCACATAATCACCTTACCTAGCACATAATATCATGCATTAACAAATAATAAACACATATATGCAAAATTAAAACAATTCATGCAAAATTATTTTTCTAAAAGTCTCGCGTATCACAGACTCGATGCTAAAATCATATTCGACCTCGGGAGAAAAATTCGAACTCAAATTGAGCCTTATCAAACTGAGCCGAACAGTTTGATATATAAGAGCTCGATTCACTCTTACCCCATTATACCATTTTCCTTTTTTTTAAAAAAAATAATTGTAATAGGATAACTTAATAATAATAGCAAAATAATAAGACAGAAAAAACATTACACGATGTAAGATAAAAAAAATCCGAACCAATTAGAATTGCTAATTAAGGAACTAGTTTATATTCACATATTTGCTTCACTACATATTAGAAGAATAGAAAGCCAAAAAGATTTGTCTTTTTATTTAAAAAATTTTATATTAAAAATTAATAAATAAATTATTTTTAAATTGAGATACAAAAAGTAAAATAAAAAATAATGTTAGAAAATGTTCAAAAAGTGACGCAGTTGTGCAACAAAAATCCAAAAGTCTCAGTGTCTCACAAAGTAATTGGATGATTTACCGACCTATACATGGAAAAAAACGGTAAGAATGGTTTATTCGTGTCTCGTTTTTTATAACATTAATAAAAAAATATTATTTTTTAATTTTTTAATTAAAAAATTTCCAACTTAAAAGAAATAGTAAAACTGTCAAGATAAAAATTAGGCAAATTGGCTCTACAGGTCCAAAAACAATTTTACTTTGGTGATTTTTGTCCAAAATCTATTTTTTTACAAAACTAGGTATCAAAACAATTTATGTTTGGTGAGGTAGGTCCTTCCGTCCAAAATTCCGTCAGTCAACTGTTAATTAGAAATTTGAACATGGTCAACCCTAAAACTATCAGGGGCATTTTTGAGATTTTACACATTAAATTAACCCCTCCCCTAACCCGAACCGACCCATCCCTTCCCCCTAACCCGACCCTTCATAGCAGCAGCAGCACCCCCTTCATCCTCAAAACCCGCAACCACCTTCATCCCCACCCCATCCAGCTTGCCCCCCACCAACCCTCCCCCTCCCCCTATCCCTCTCCCTCACCTTCACCGCACCACCAACACTGTTCCACCGGAATCATCCATGGGTTGCTCAAGAACAATGGAAGAATAAATAAAAATATATGCAATGCAACATAAAACAGAAACAATTTGTAATGCCAAACAATCAGCATTTTTTCTGCAAGTCTAAAAGGCATTACCAATATGAATGCGCGGTGCTGCTTAATCCTCTTTTTCTCGTTCCTTCGCTTAACATATTTTACATAAATGAAACTTGAATCAGAACATAATAACCATCAGCTTAAAGTTTTCAGAATTCAGGTTCCAAATTCATAGAAAATTTTCCATCCAAAAATTAAAAATTTCATCTGACAAAAGATAAAAAAAAATAAAAATTAACATATAATAATGCATCACCATATAGAAACAGTTCAACATTTCTTATTTATGAACCTGGGGATTTAAACAGGATCGTTTGTGTTTAGACTTGCAGCTGGGCCGCCGTTTTGGAAAACAAGTGTCCGTTAAGCTGTGGAAGGCGGAACATGGATGATTTCGGTGGAACAGTGGTGGTGGTGCTGTGAAGGTGAGGGGGAGTGGATGGGGATGAAGGTGGTGGTGGTGGTGCTGTGAAGGGTCGGGTTAGGGGAGGAGAATGGTGGGTCGGGTTATAGGAGGGTTCATTTAATTGTAAAATCCCAAAAATGCCCCTGATAGTTTTAGGGTTGACCATGTTCAAATTTCAAATTAATAGTTGATTGACGGAATTTTGAACGGAAGGACCTACCTCACCAAACATAAATTGTTTTGATACCTAGTTTTGTACAAAAATAGATTTTGGACAAAAATCACCAAATTAAAATTGTTTTTGGACCCGTAGAGCCAATTTGCCTAAAAATTAATACATGATAATTTTTTATTAATGATAACAGTAAACGAGACACAAAATAGGAATAGACAAGTTTTTGCGTGATAAAACTGGAAAGTGGTAAAAAAACAACTCCTTTTTTGTTTTTTGTTTTTTTTCTTTATTTCTTTTAGGTCGAATAACTGAGTTACTTCAACTAGGAGCAAATGGCGATAGCAATAGCAATAGCAATAGCAATATGAGTGGAGATGGTCCCTCCCTTCTTATTCTTCACAGCTAAAACAGTGAAAAAAAGTACTGAAGAACACAGATCCTTCTCAATCCCAGTCCGGTTCCTATGCAGAACAGTCATTTTTTCGTACCTGCAGAACAACTGGAGCTGTCGGATGAGATTTAGAACGGGTCAGATCTGAAGAGAAAAAAGTTGCGACTGACTTAAAAAATAATAATAAAAAAACTTTTCTCTCTCCAAATCAGAATCGTTAAAAAATCTAATTCGATGTCTGGGATGATGTCCCGCATGTGCGGGACATTTGGCCGTCCGCATAGGAGCCGTGAGCTCTCAATCCACACCTACTCCCTCCTTCCCCTGTAAGTAGTAGATGACAGCTCATACTAATTAGAGATTAGCAACCCTCCTCTTGGCTCTTGGGCAAATAATGGTCTTTAACTATATATATTCTTATTTTTGTGCTCAAATACTCACAATTCACCATGTGTATATATAATTAGAAAAAAAATTCATATGACAAATTCTGAGTGATTAAGCACAAAAATATAAACATACACGGATACATAAGTCTTTTGGGATACAAGTGAGTTGACAAGTTTGGGATAATGTGGAATTAGCGATTCTGACAACGAATGTTCGAATTCCGTCTGAAATTGGTATTCTATTGACTCTCTTCCCTAAGTTTTTACCAATTTGAATATATCTCGCTATTTAAATTATAGACGTCCAAGAAACATCTAGTTCGGTGAGTCCATCGAGTCTCACCCTTTCAAAAAAAAAAATGAATGGTAGATAAGGTTTACCGACTAAACTATGTACTCTAAAACCATTTCATTTCTTTATCAGTAATATACAATTTATATTTGACAATGTGACATCCATCCAAATTCGACCGCCCAAATATATATAACTCTCCTAGTCCTCCCATATTCTTCTTCACATCAACTTTCTCACTTACAAATTAATCAACTCAATTCGAATTCCATGATCTAAGCCCCTCCACCTCTAATGGGCTACGGTAAATTAATTTCCGATCACGAAACTAGTAGTACTAGCTCTTCCCGCCGACAAATACTTCCCCACCCCTCCTCTAACTCCCGATTTTGCAAACTAAAACCATTACTCATACTCTCCGCCGTCCTTCTCGTCGCCTCCGCCATTGCCGCCGGAATAGTCGTCGCTATCCGATCCAGAACTTCCGGCGAGCCTAATTTCCGGCAGAAGCCGTCGGCTTCCATTTCCCACACCTGCAGCAAAACTCGATTCCCGAACCTATGTGTAGATTCGCTCCTCAACTTCCCCGGCGCTACCACCGCCTCCGATGAAGACCTCGTCCACATTACAGTCAACATGACTCTCCAACGCATCGGAAAAGCGTACTACGACGTCTCCGACTTTAGCAACGTCATCATGGACGTCAGCCTCCGCTCAGCTTACGACGACTGCCTCGAGCTCTTGGCCGACTCCGTCGAGCTACTCTCAAGGTCACTCTCACTCACCTCCGATAATACCGGAGCCACGTCAGCTTTCATCTCGACGCAGAATGTGCTGACGTGGCTTAGCGCTGCTTTAACCAATCAGGACACTTGCGAAGAGGGATTTTCGGAGGTGAACAGCCAAGGCGGCGCTGCCGTGAAGAATCAAGTGTCGGCGAAATTAAAAAAACTTGTCAGAACTGGTGAGTAATTGTCTGGCGATTTATTCCGCTTCCAACGGAAACGACGATTTTTCCGGCGTTCCAATCGGGAATCGTCGTCGGAGATTATTGTCGGTGAAGAAGCAACACGAGAACTTCCCGCACTGGTTATCTAGGAAGGATCGAATGCTGCTGGACATGCCGGTGACGTCAATTCAGGCCGACATAGTCGTGTCAAAAGACGGTAACGGAACGGTGAAGACAATCGCGGAGGCGATAAAGAAGGCGCCAGAACGGAGTGGTCGGCGAACTATTATCTACGTGAGGGCAGGAAAGTAAGTTCACTTCACGTTCTCTCTGGCTCTGGTTTGAAAAGAGAGCTTTTTTTCTACTTTTTATCCACTTTTCATTTACTTTCTTTTTTTCTTCTTGAAATGACGGTATTATCCCTCTTATCACTGTTTTTGTAATGCTTACGTGTCAGTAGATAACACGATCATTTTTATAATCATGCATTTGTCTTATAACTTGTGGCACTCTGACTCCTATGCAGAATATGAAAAGTTTTCTGTACCGTGTGAAATAATCTGTGTCGTCGGATGATAATTTTGAACGGTTCAGAATTAGTGAGAATTTTTTTTTATTTTTTAAGTCCAACCGCAACTTTTTTCTCTCCAAATTTAGACCGTTAAAACTATTATCCGACGACCCCGATTGTTTCGCGCGGTGCGAAAATTTTTCCTATTCCGCACTGCGGGACACGATCTCAACCGTCGGATTAGATTTTCTAACGGTCCAGATCTAGAGAGAGATATTTTTTTATTTTTTAAGTCCAGCCGCAACTTTTCTCTCTCCAGATCTGGACCGTTCAAAATCTTATCTGACGGCTGGGATTGTTCCGCACGTGCGAAAACAAAGCTGGTCCGCATAGGAACCGAACTGAACTTGTGGATATTCGTCCACGTGCATGTTTATGCCTTAATGTCAAACTTTTTAGATTAATTAAGAAAAGTGTGCCCGAAGAAAAGTTTTAATTATCTTTTAAGATCCTTTTATTATCTGAAGCTATTGTCTGATTAAATTCGGTCTAACTTAAGTTTTATACTCAAAATAAATTTTAAATGATTAAATCTGAATTAATTACTTTTTTTATAAGTGTTGCGTAAGCTATACAAAAGAAGTGTCGGAGAGGATGATTAGAGATTTATTCATGAAATGTAGATAATGCGAATAATTTAAAAAGTGTTAAAGTGGAGAATAGAATTAAATAAGTGATGTGTTTATTCTCGTTCAGGTATGAAGAAAAAAATCTCAAGGTTGGAAGGAAGAAGACGAATTTGATGTTCATAGGGGACGGAAAGGGTAAAACTGTAATCTCCGGTGGTAAAAGTGTGTTCGACAATGTAACAACATTCCACACAGCATCTTTCGGTAAAAAAATATTCTTCTCTCTCTATAATATTATCATTATCACTAGAATATAACTAGAATATAATTGAATTGAGTTACAAACTGAGTTTTCTGATCTCAATATGAGACTAAATTTAAAATTAAATTTTACGTTATATAATGCTTGAAGTTTTATTTTTAAACATTATTTAAAAAAAAATTAGGTCTCGAGACGCAATCCATGTAAACCCTGAATCACTGGTAATTTGTTTGTATGAACAAAGTACTGTATGCTTTTCAAAACAAAAAGTTGTAATATTAATAATGTGCAATAATTGAACAAAAAAATAATGTGCAATATAATTTCCTAGCGGGGTATTGTTGTGTAGTATTAGGTCCGATTGAATTTGGTTTAATTTGAGATTTTTAGCCGTAGTTACGGAATAATTTTAAGCTAAAATTATATTTTAGGTGATTTAATATTTAAAGTTTTATATCTAGATTTAATCTAAAAAGAATTTAACTTCAGTTTAACTTTTAAAATAGATTAAATTTAACTTAGATACAATATAAATACACAACTGAATATGTAATTGAGGGAACGCCAAGTCTCGGTCGGTTCCCATACGTGGGGCATGCTTAAAATGCCTCACTTTTTAGGGTTATCTCCTCCTCATGTGAGGTAGTTCTCTCCTCTTCATATGGCAATCGCCTAGCCGGGCTTAAAAAAAAAAAGATTTGGTCCATATAAAAATTTAAGAGAAGAATGGGTGGACATGGGCATGGATGTTGCAGTGGGAGCACGTGCAGTGGTCATACTTAAGAATGAAGGATGCTTCCTCTCCTCCTGAAGTTGTGGTCACTCAGACACGTCATCTCTTTGTGCATAATTGATTTTCTTTGTTTTGTGACTGTAAATTAACCGGACGCTGGCTTTTTGTTTGACCGAATAATACTAAGCTCTAGTGCACTTAATTTAAAGAATGATTATCGAATTTGTCGGGAAACTTGCTTTTAGAACAAATGCATTGCACAATAATTCATTCCATTCTCACGTAACTTTTATTTTGATCCCTTTATAGAAACGGGATTCGTATCTAAATACAAAAAGAAATGTGTCATTATACACTAGAAAGAGTTTACCGAATTTGTCAATTCCAAAGAATATTACTACTAATTAACAGTAATAATAAAAATGACTTTTAGGATTGAGTTAGGTGGGAGATGATAAAGTAAGACCTCTAAAGTGATAAAAAAAAGTAAGAAATTCTCCATTTTCAATTGTGGATGCTTAAAATTAGGTGAGATAGTCCTTCAGACTCCCATTTCCACACAATCATTAAAAGATATCAGTGCTTTGCTGGATGGATTGTCCAATTGCTTTTTGTCTTAAAGCTCTCAAACTATAGTGCAAAGGAGCATATCTTTTCTTTTTATGTATAAACTCTTTAATTTGATCTTCTCCTTACTATGAACCATTTCTTTTATTTAATTAATTCTAATTACATCATTTTCAAATTGTGCATAATCGTGACATTAGGATACTGATGTGACCAATAATTAGTTGGATTTCTTCTAGTCTTTACATTGTTGACTTGTCCTATGTTACAATGTTAATGTCTGAATAATTTAATTGGGCTTAAATGATTAGTTTCTTCTTTTCTTTACTCTATTTGTAGCTGCTACTGGTGCTGGCTTTATTGCAAGGGACATCACATTTGAGAATTGGGCAGGACCACAAAAGCATCAAGCTGTAGCTCTTCGTGTAGGGGCAGATCACGCTGTGGTTTTCCGGTGCAGCATCATCGGCTACCAAGACACTCTATACGTCCACTCCCAACGTCAATTCTTCCGAGATTGCGACGTTTATGGAACCGTGGACTTCATTTTCGGCAATGCAGCAGTTGTTTTCCAGAACTGCAGTTTATACGCCAGAAAACCAATGGATATGCAGAAAAATACCATCACTGCCCAGAACAGAAAAGATCCTAATCAAAACACCGGAATTTCGATCCACGCCTGCAGAATTTTAGCCACGCCAGATCTTCAGGCATCAAAGGGCAACTTCTCAACCTATTTGGGGCGTCCCTGGAAAATGTACTCAAGAACTGTGTACATGTTGTCCAACATAGGTGATCATGTTCACCCGAGGGGTTGGCTAGAGTGGAATACCACATTTGCCCTCGATACGCTCTACTATGCGGAGTACATGAACTATGGACCGGGAGCAGTGCTAGGGCAGCGCATTAAGTGGCCGGGATACCATGTTATGAAGACCCCGACAGAGGCCAGTCAGTTCACGGTGGGGAAATTCATATTTGGATCGTCGTGGTTGCCTTCAACAGGTGTTTCTTTCATGGCAGGGCTATCAACTTGAAACTAGTGGTATAGATACGTAACTTTTATACTCCAAACCGGAATTCGGGTGGAGGATTTGTTACTTCCCTTGATGGTATATACTAATTAATTAGTGTAATAAATATTGTTTTCTACTCTATTTTTTTTCATAATGTAATAATTTGTGAATTCAACAATTGTTCTGATTGTAACACCATTGCGACTATAAGAAGTTACCCTTCCCATCTGCTCAAATGCTGGATAATTTATGCAGTAAGGAATTGGTGCTAATAGACTAATAGTAGTACATATTTATTATGGCCGGAATGGGAAGGAAGGTTGCGTTGTTTCTTAACAGTGGATAAAATTGTCGGTGGTATTAAAATACATAAATAAATTATTACAGCTAATTTTCTAATTATATAGTGGGTGGTGACAGCAGACCTCTGGGTTCTTTACTACTTCTATCAGTGTGATCCTATGCGGAATAATTTTTTTCCAATACGTACAGAACGTTTTTCGAGGCTCAGAATAAATATCCATTTTAAATCAATTTTAATTGTCAATTTTTTAATTTAATAGACGAGGAAAGTTTCGCACCATGGAGCCGTGGTGGGGAGGGGGGTAGGCTACTATGGGTTGGGGCCTCGTTGCCCCAATTTCCCAACAAACTGGAGAAACTACACATGTGAGTGTATATGGACTGGACACCACTTTTGCCATGATTTTTACTTATAAGTTTCATCTTCTCTCACAAATAATTACTTCTAGAATTAGCGAGACAAAAAATCTCAAACCAAATACCAATCCAAATACACTAAAAAAGTGAATGAAAGCATCTACCTATAGCTTCCTTAAAAAGATGATGAGTTCTAATAATACACAGATGCAGCGTCTAGTCTCATTAATTGGTCATGCAAATTAGTAAATAATCTTTCTTTCTACTAAGAATGTGAATATCAAATTTCAAGCCAAATGAAAGCATATATATCAATTTCAAAAAATGTTAACTTGCCACAATTTCGTTACTCATGATATGAGGGAGTCGAAAAAAGGGTGCGGAAGGAGAGGGGAGAAACGATGAAATAACAGAATCTCAAAAAATCAGGCAACCAAATATTCTTTCAATATTTTGAGATAAACTTCAGAACACCACCTGAAGTTAAGCTATTATAGGTCCATTTATTTAAGTATTTCATGGCCATGGCCTAGGGTCTTGGGTAACTATAGACAGGGTGATACTGATGGGAAGAAGTTCAGGGAGAAACCAACCCTGCAGTAACAATTAGACTGTCATCTTCCATTTCACTTCCCATACTCACATATTTCTAATTATAGATATCTACAAATTTACCTACTTGACTCGGGGAGATTTGAGTCCATCTAAGTGACGATCCAAGATTGATGAAACCGATTCGAGGAATGCTGCTTCACTTGAATCTGGAAGCATGCCTGCCTGTGCTTCTTGAACAATTTGCTCAATAACAGATTCCTTTTTCAGTGTTTCTCGACACATGATACTTCCAATAGCAAATGGAGTAAGACCTCTTTCTACGCCTTTCTTCAAGAGCATGGTGGAGATACGGAGGACACGTGCACTTTCAAATGGAAGTTCCCATCCATAGAACTTCAAAAGCTCAATATCTTTCTCGGCATCAAGTGACTTTATGTACTCTATAATCTCTGGAGAGTATGGTTCACGGGCCTGAGGCCAGTACAGCCAGTCAAATGTGCAGTCTTCAAACTGAAGTAAGGAGAAAACAATTAGAGAAGAATAAACAGAAGAGTAGAAAGGGTGCTGACTGAAAGATAGAACAATGGATAGTAACAAAGAAGAAAATAGTCCTGGCAAATCAACTCAACCTTACGGCTTAAAGCATAACCAAGCTAACAGTGATAAAAACTCAGGGAAACAAATTGTCTACCAAACGGGCAGTACCAGTTAACTCTGAGCCAACATAGATTGGAGACTCTTTCTAATAGAACATTGTCTATAAACCTGATCTTGCGATATCATCCCATTATAAACTAGTTGCAGTCATCAGGTCAGGACAAGATTATTTGCATAATTCAGCTTGAAAGAAACAATCAGGCATCAGCCTTCTAATATATATAAGAAGCATTAAGTACCGATAAAACCCTCTGTCATTGAATTTGTACCTAATACACATATCATGCTACCAGTCAGCCTTCTCATAGATAAGCCCTCTGAATATGGTAAAGCCTCAGTCCTTGTATCTAACCAACATGCCATGTCACTGAACTAAAATGTATATGATGCTGAACAGCGTCATATACCGAAGTTTTAACTAACTCTGGTTATCCAACACCAGTCTATTATATTCTCTAAATCTTAAAACACTGGCATTAAAAAGATGCATGAGAAGTTAAATAAATGAACATCATAAATACACCCTTACATTTTCAGGCAAGCAGTAACCATGATCAATCGGAATCAGTGTGATTTGACCATCACCTGCATCTCTTTGCACCAAGATATTTCCAGCATGCCTGTCTGCATTTGCTAACCTAATATCCAGAACAGAAATTTTGTGAACCTCATGCACTGGGAACAGACGAGGTCCCATGTCCTCACAACTTCCACAGTTCTCCATGAACATCTGCAAGGACCCAATCTTAATAGTCTGAGAGGAAGAATCATAGCCTTCTGGATAGTAAAATCCTTTATGCCAACATTTGATCATGAAAGTTGGGGGAACTCCAGCAAATCCTTGCTCGTCATTCAAAAAGTGTCGACCAAACATAGGATAGTCCAGGATGTACGCTGCAACTTCCCTGAATGCCCCTTCACCGACTCGTGTCCCCTTCTTTAACCCTTCCCCACTGGTTGTCAAGGGTAGTCCTCGAGGATTATTTACAGCCATAGGTTCCTCATCAATTGGCTTAAATACAGAGACATAGTTCTGACCAGATGAGTCTTGCATGAAATATGCACCCCCTGATCCTTCAGATGACATAACCGGTTGGTTTCCCTTCTCTAGCCCACCATAAGTGTCATACAGAAGTTGCTTAATTACTGGTGATGGCATAATTTTGGGATTTACAATAAGTGGTTCTAGCAGAAAATCTTTCTCCAAAGGCTTTATGGCTAACCCCTGAAACTCTTTAACTAATGATTCTGTCTTATACTCCCTTCCATCTACAGCGTCAGTCACCTGCTCATCCGCCTCAGATGCTATGATTGAGACTTCGAAATCTTTTTCAACCGGCTTAGCTCTAACCTTTGCCGATTTGCGGACAAGCAAGTGAATCACAGCCTCGTTACTTCTACAGATATCATCTACAAGTCTCTGATCTTCAAGCTCCTCATTATTACAGAACAGTTCTTGATCCTTAAGATCAAGAAACCCTTTCCCCTTTTTCACGATCTGCTGTTTCACATAACTGACATTTCTCTTTCTCTCAACGTGGAACTCAAACTCTTTACCACAGACAGTCTTTACAGTAATGGCTTGGAGGTCTGAGAGACGAAGCACTAAATGCAGCACATTTCCATCACTGACCCCATAGTCCCCAACACAGGAACCACTCCTAGCTAATTCTTTCCCATCAAAGACTAGTTTCTGCTTCTTCACAAAGAAACCTTTATATGTCTGGATTCTGAGCTTCACAGAAGCAATAGAATCCGTCTCCAAAACACGCATGGGAATCACAGATCCGCCAACAGTGAGGAAGATTAAGATCGAATCTTTCGACCAGGGGCCATTATTAACCCAGGATTGACCAGGAAAATTCCAATAGTCTTCATAAACAGGACAAAGAGCCACACTGGCAATCGACATTGCTGCCTTGAAAGTTCAGTTCTTGTTCACCTATAAAACCCTAGAAAACCAATTAATCAATCCAATCCACTAGAAAATGATACAGAACCAACTATCAACCAATTATAAAACCCTAATAATCAGAATAATCAGACTTTCTAGTTATTTATGTGCGAAAGCAGGCAAAGCAAACATAAACAGGCAATATTCCCCCAAATCCAATATTCGGAAATGCAATAATGACAGACACGTACAATTAGGGTTTTGATTCATCCAGGAATTCAAACTCTCGCGCACCAACACTCACAACATTATAAGAATCTCAAACAACACATTTTCACCACACACCAAAAAAAAAACCTGAATAAGAAACTAAGCAATAAAACTACTGATGAGAAAAATAATGTAAATATTTTCTACGATAAAATCAAAATAAAAAATTAAATTAAATTACCTGAGAAAGAAAACGAAAATCAGAGGAAAGCTTGAATATTTCAGAAGAAAATTTGAAAATCTAGCCGAACTCCATAATGTGTTTCGGTGATGAGCTGGTTAGCTTTCGCAGGAAGCTTTTCTTAATGATATTTTGGTAACTGTTTCTCCAAAAGGAAGAAGAAGAAGAAGATGGCCAATGGGACAAAGAGGATGAATGATGGAACTGAGCCCATTGAGCTACTGACGTGTATTTATATAGCAGCGTGGAGGTCGGACCCTATGATACGTTCACCTCTTTGTCCGCAAGTATCGGGGGATTTTACACTTCTTTTTTCTTTTTCTTTGACTAAAAGGATTTTACAATTCTAGAACTTTTTACATTGTCAAACATTTCCTTTTTGCAACCAAAAAAAAAAAAGGAAATAGTTATCTAGGTTATTGGATTATTTACGCTTTGATATTTTGGGCACTCAAATATTTCTTTAGTTAATTATATCACCATAGTGTTTGTGTGGCTGAAAATAAACCGCCACTATTTTTTGTGTTTTCCGGTCAAATTAGTCATGTGTCCATAATTCAGGGGGAAAAAAATGAAAATACTTCAGGAAACCTAGCCAAAGACATAGCTGAAAGATATCCACCATAGCTCCAGCAGTCCCATCTTTTGCTTGTATTTGTATTATCTCTGGAGGCTCAAGATGCAGTTTTTTAGATCTTGGTATGTTGAGTGGTCGATCATAGAGAGGCATGATTAGGCTCCCATCAAGTAAAGAGCAAAGCGATATTCTGGGAGGTGAATCCAAAGAATCATGAATATCAACAATTCTCTGCAGCTGATGATCCACGTATCATGTTCTTCTTCCAGAAGCACTTTCCTATGACCCGTTTTAGTATCAAACTTCAGGATCTTGAGTTTAGAATGTGATCTGTTCAAAACCTGAGCAGTAAGAACGTTTCCCTGCATCCAATTGAATCTTTCTAGAGCTTGTCTTCACCCAGTCATACCGTGTCACTCCTAAACCGCGCTCCCTTGATCTCTCCCTCCTTAACTTTTCCTCAGCAGATAAGTTATTCTCATCAAGTCCACCATCAGGATGAACAAAAAAGAAAAATTCTTGTTTACCGCTCTTGAGATCAAACACGAACACCTTCCTGTTCAAAGTGTGATCTGGACTAAACAAATACGTTACCAAAATATCATCAGGGCCGAAACTAATCAAAGTCGGAGTTCCATAACCAGGCAAAGGATACTGCACTATATCTTCAATGGGGAAAACAATGCAGTCTTCCAGGGGTTGCGCAACAGTAGGATCAGTTGCTGGCATGTCGGTAGAAAATGATCTTCTGCGTTTAAATTCCTTTCTACTGGAATCAGCAGATTGCATTACTGAGTAAGTAATCCGAAATTGATCAGTTCATGCATCAAACTGCGTAAACTGACAAATCTGCAAAGTTAAAATAGGTTAATTTTGTACCACGAGCTGGTCTATATCAGAATTTTTCTAATTCAAATGTGATCAATCTACCAAAAAAGATATTTTATTTTCCAATTAATTATTGTTCATATTCTTTGTTAAGCAATTCTTTATTAATTGGAAGTGAAATGAATTTAAAAAAAAAAAAGTTATGAACATCGTACTGATTAATCCACAAAGGTTTGAAGCTTCACCTGTAATTTAGATTAGTAAAAAAAAAAACAGAAATTAGAAAAAAAATAGTTGCAGAATTATAGATAAAAATGACGTGTTTCTGAGAATGGAAAAGTGAGGTAGAAATCAAACATCTTATTAAGCTAGTGAGATTTGGATTAGATTTGTTTCAAAGCTAAACAAGGAGGTAAATTGAAACTTCATCTTTTCTTAATTTAAGCAAAGAGAAGACAAAATCTGAGAATCGAATCAACTTTTGAGGTTTGATTCTTGGACTTTTTTTTTTAAATGATTACCAGGGTCCAGGAGTAAAGTACGAAGAAGAAGAAGAGCAGTAGAAATCAACCCAATCAAACTCGAGTTTCTATCTAGAATCAGAAAGGTTTATAAAGATTGTAGAATCGTAACTGGTAGATCCTACTTAATTTTAAAATATTAATTAATTAAATACTCTCATAATTCTTCTAGATAAAATATGAAATTTTAATGGATGTTATTCATCACATGAAAGAGTTATAGGAAAATGATATTATATTCCGTGTCTCATAATTATGAAACTTAATTTCTACTATCAAAGTCTTTACCGGAAGAAAATAGAAAAAAAAATCTACTCGGGTCTCGGCCAATTGGAGCAATCTAAATTCAATAACATTGATTATTTGACTAAATAACTTTTTTTTGGTAAACTAAATAACTTAATTTATTAAATAAGAGTTTAGTGTTTCGAATTAACTATTCGTTGTTTGTTGTAGACGATGACCTAGGAAGAGCTCGGAGACAAAAAAAAAATTAAAGGCAAAAAAGGAAATTGGTATCAATCGAGCAAGAGACAAAATTGGTCGACACTTGAAGATTGGGGAGGATTGAGAAGATTGAATAAACCACGAAATTTAACAGAGATTTTTTTTTATCTAAAATGATTTTTTTTAAAAAAAACATTCGGGTCGGGTCCGACACAAAAGAGAAAAATAGCTAACTCGGAGTTGACTCGTAGGATCGTACGATCCTACATTTCCGAGGTCAATCCCACGAGTTTACCCCGATCCTACTTGATTACCGATCTTACGTAGTATCTAACACGTAAGGTCTCTTAAAACTCGTATAATCGTACGATCCTTCCGTGCAATTCCCTCTACTGCAGAAGATATTTTCATATTATTTTGTACATAATTCTTGATACAATCTCTTATTTTTTGATCTTGTAAACCCTGAAAATACTTTTTTGGTTGTGCAAACCAAAGAGAATGATGATCTTGGGTTATACCAAGTCTGAAACCAAGTGGATTTATTTTTTGTCCCATATTCCCCCACTACTATACATATCACAATACGCCGTAGCTGTATGCTTATTTTTCCATCTAGGTTTTTTTAACGCATCTATCTTTAGATATCATCTAAAGATATATCTTTCATTACAATAGTTATATGGCAGGTAGGTTTTTTTATCAGATAACTACGCCCAACTCGCGAGTTTAACTGCCTTGATAGAAATACAAAGATGCAGTAAAAGGTAAGCATGAAAATACCTTCTTTTTCTTTATTTTTTTTGTTCTCACTACTAATAATAATACTGAATTTTACAACAAAGGTGATGGACGAGGAATGTTGAATCAGAAGTTATAATTCCGAGTAAACAAATTATGTCGTCTGGTTGGTCTTCTTTGACAACTAATACTTCTGTGTCTGCTGGCGAAAATAAACAACCTAGTTTCGACAAAAAACAATAACAATACCTCTCCGCCTTTTTTTTTTGAAGCCCGATTGGGCGGTTGCCCCATATAGAGAGAGAGAGAACTACCTCAAACGAGGAGATAACCCTAGAAAGGGAGATTAAAGCTTGCCGCACGCATGCAGAGGATATCGAACCCACGATCTCAAGATCGTGGGCAAGCGCCTGTCCCATTGGGTTAGGACACCTTTGATAACAATACCTCTCCGCCTTAGAGTGGCCCTTCTTATTGATCATAGTAACCAGCAGTTTGGAACATTTGGCATGTGAATGGCAAATGTCCAAGTAAGATTACCTATAATAATGCAACAAGAATACATACCTAACTTTTGCTTGTGTTTGTCATATCGAGCGCTTCTTCTAGTGGTGGACACAAGATTAAACACTTCTGGGTTCGTCACTCTTTCCTCGAATAGAATTCAAACTATGTAAATGCAATCTAAACCGAACCCATATTAGCTTCACCGATGACAGGATATACCGATTGCTCTAAACGAAAAAGAAATTAGTATCCACTGTTTCCTTTCTCCAGTTCACAATATCCTCTGTTTTCGACCGATAACAATTGAAGGTTTTGAGATAGAACAAAAACAGTAACAAGCTAACATCATATGATGTTAAGGAGTTTATCAAGGAACTGAAAAGTGAAGTACAACCCAGTAAAAGTTAATCTGTGATTCATCAAGCAAGAAGAGTATTCCAATATTCGACATCAATCTTGTAATCCTGTTGCTGCCAGTGACAACTGATAGAAGCAAGCTATGAATTTGAAGGAAAAGGAGGCTCTTATTAAACAATTGATACAAGCCAAATTGTAACTGTATAAAGTTGTCAAGTTTTACCATACATTTTGTTTTTTTTGCAGAAACAAGTTTGGCTAAGTTTACAACATACATGGAGCGCTGTTCGCAAAAGCACACGCACACACACACGCGTTAAGATGAGGGAAAAAAAAGTGAAAATAAGAACCACCCCAAGGAGGAAAAACAAAATAAACGCGTCAGCTACAGAGATTCGGTATACACACCCCAGCATCTGGATTTTGTTGTTCTTTCCATACTCTTCCTGTAACTCTAAGCTTCAGTTCCTTCTTGTCCCCGCCAGAGAAGAAGAGTGCCATGTTACGTTGGATTATAAGGCCATCGTGACTATCCCTCACCTTCCGATGGCTATCTCTGATGCTTCGTGGGGTACCCTCCCATATAAGCTTTCTGCCGTTAGCTCCTACTTCTAGGCTGTAGCTGTAGTTGCGAGAGTCATTCTCATCACCCATAAAGCGAAGAAAAGCCATGTACACAGGGGCCGTCCCAAGCTGGAAGGCTTCAAAATGAAGGCAGAAATACTGACCAAAACAATGGAAGACCTGGCAACAAAAGCAGCAGAGCCAACTATAACCAGTTTTTACAAAAATAGAATAATGCAATGGTAAACATTTTACAACTGCACTTAAAAGTATGAAATGTCGATTGGAGATTAGAGGTTTTATTCTTCTCAGTCGAGCAAAAATTCCTCAACCCTAAGAAAAAATACGGTAAATTCAATTCCCTTCTACCTCTGTCTATCCCCAAGAAGCGGAGGGGAAGAGGTGGGTAAGCAAGGAAAGGTTTTCAATTCCGTTGGTACTAAATGAAACTACCCTTCTTTTTTCTTCCCCCAGACCCCCATCCTCTCTTACATTTTCATCATCTGTCTGTATATACGCATTAGAGAGAACATAAATATTGTTCCTTAAAAGCAGATTAAAGTTCCAGCTAAAAGCACTTGCAGTATTGCAGTTGGTATTGAAAACAGCAACATCCATTGTGCAGATCCCCTGAGAATTTCAGCACAGAAGAAAAAAGGAATACTTACTGTCAACATCCACGTAGCATTCTCCACTTCACGGGGATTAGATTTTACGTAGCGATGGTTAAAAGTACATCCTGTATGCATGTCCACTTTGTGGTCATCTCTTAAATGGGAAACCAGGTAAGGAATGTCCCCAGTAACGGAGCATTCAGATCCAGCATATGGACAAGTGTAGGGTCTGAAATTGCAAAGTGCCTCATGTTTAAGTTTGCTGTAGTAAGGAAATATTTCTGGACAGCCCAATGAGTAGTATCTGCAGGGCAAGTCAAGTGACTCCGCTACTTTCTCTAGTGCTAAGCACCTAATATCGCCAAGTTCTTGTCTGCATGTAGGACACCGATTGTGCACCCTTGTTTTACAAGTGGAACAGAGTGTATGTCCGTTGTGACACTGCAAAGAAGCAACTGAGTATCATCACATCTCCAGTTGTCAACAACGGGTTAAGAAAATGAATTAAGAGGTCAAATTAGAACAGGTTTCTTCTATATGTTTCCCGTTGGATATTGTTACTGATATTCTTGAACAAGCGTTTATTTTTTCTTAAGCAACATGATTTCATGCGATCTCCTCAAGATCCACTCCAAAAGGGCATCAGTCCAATCTATCATATTCTTTATGCAATCTCAATATGAAAAGATTATCTAAGGAAGCTGCAGCTTCCATGAATGATTAGTTCAGGTCTTGCGACTCTTGTCACCATCAAATCAAGAGACAACAACCATGGCATCACTTTGGATGACGGTAAACAAAAATTGACTACCACGTGATATATAAAAAAACATACTTTCTGGAACGTTGAGTCTAAATCAAAATCAATGCGTATGCCAAGTGCTAAATCAAATGTGCAAAATTGTTTCTCAGTTGAAAAATCTGACATGATAACTGCAGATTCAGCTAAAATGGAGAAAGAGCTTCTTGTCCACTCGTGACACTACTATAATGCTTATAAGTGAATATTACGACCCCAAGCTATTGGAAGACAACATCGTGGGACTTCCCATTATCCCAAATACATTCATCTCATTCCAGGTATTCAGACTAAACATCATTTCTAACAAAAATGTACACCTCCCGATGAAAAGAAAAAGAACAAAAATACTATCATGGGGGCTTATACATTTTGAAACTTAAGTAATTTTACAGTTAAAATCCACATTTCAGCTTGCATTCTTTAGACCCCACGGCTTTATTTAGGGATTAATATGATCAAAATTAAATTATTAGCCAACCTTTCAGGTTATTAACAATACCCTTCTAAAACCCTATCCAAACCTTTAAATTAAATCCAAATCAAAACATATCTTCAAAACATGAAACCCAAATTGCAAAAAATCCTTTGTCCCATTCTGTGTCGGTTCCCTGTCTCATTAATAAGAAATCGTTATGGGTTAATTCCCCCCCCATGGTTCCACCATTTCTTTTAGTAGGTTATATAGTCTTTCTAATTAAAAAATTAACGGATGGCAGTTTTTATTGATGCGACGGACGGGACACAAAAAAATGGGACATACGATCCTTACCGAACCCAAATAGCATATTTTTTTTATTTTTTTCACATTTTTTTTTTAGGTCTTGGGGGAGACATAAACAATTCTCAGCAAAATATAAACACCTATAATCGATACTAATCCAAAATCAAAAGAGATAAAAGGGATAATAAAAAAAGATAGATAGAAAATAGAAAACCTAGAAAAGGAGAGACCTGATGAATAGGTGGGTACATAGAATTAGTACAAACGGGACATTCCAGCAATTCATGGACGCTTGTCGGCGCAATTCCAGATTGAAATATATTACGAGGCTTTGAAGAACCAAATTGATTATGAGGCATCGCATTTGGATGATGCGTTGATATAGAAGATTGGATCTCTTCATCTTCAATTCCATCTGATGAAGATACACACTCTATATTATCCATATCCATTTCCCCTTTTCAATCCCCCCCAAACCCCCAAAAATAAAATCGATTTCTTCAAAAAAAAATTAAAAAATTGGGTAATTATTATTTTCTTTCGCCTTCTTTCACTTCTTCTTCCTGGGGGAAAAAGAAGAAACAAAAGAAATCGAAAGAAAATATAGAGATTCAAAATCAAAAAGAGAAAGAAGAACAAGAGAGAGAAAGAAAGAAACAGGGTTGGGTCGATTCTTTTCTCTCTGAAAAAAGGAGGTTCTTTTCTTCTTTCTCTCTCCTTTTCTTCTTGAACAGGAAAAACAAATGTATTGTAGGAGGAGAGAGAAAAAAGGATTGCCGTTAGATTTATGAAAGCGATTGTAGTTGGATTTTGATCTGACGGTCTATTTTCTGTGATTTGTTTGTTTGAATTTGTTGGATAGGAAAACCAGATTAACAACTTCCTCTGATTATTTTAATACATCAACCGCGGCAAATTGTCTCATAAGTGCCAGAAATATACAGTTGGGATGGGGTAGAGATGCCCACGGTTCCGGTCCGGTTCTATACGATTATGATTTTGAACGGTTATATTTTTATACGGGTATATATAATTTTGTTTTTATACAGTTTCAGTTTCGGACATAGTTTCAATCCGGTTCCAGGTAAGAATCGTAATTAAGCAAATTTAGTTCCGAAAAATTGCAAATGCGATCTTAGTTTTCGGTAGAAAATTGGAATCCTTTTAATAAAATTCTATTTTTTTTATTATTATTAGTACTTTGTTTAATTTTAATTTTTTTTTAAATACAATTCTATAAAATTTGGTTGAAAAAAGTAAAATTAGATTGGGTTAGTGCTAAATATCTGCATACGTATCATTTCAGGTATAGAGAATTTTTTTTCGATTGTGACCGTGAACCCATCACAGTAGAATTTCTTGATTGTGATGGATTATGGGGTGGGGAGAGGGCATTTCCGGTTATGAAAAATATTGAGTTTTCGGTACATTCATAAGACACTTTGGAGGAAGATTTAATGAAGATTAAAGTATTTATAAAGCAAATAAAATTTAAGAACAAATACTAATAATATCAAAAAAAAATGGAACACTACTTTTTTAAACCAAGTAAATAAAACTTATAATAAGAGTAATAATAATAAAATGCAATAAATTAAAACTAACTTTAGATTGCTTGAGAGAGTTTGAGAATTGAGAGTGAGAAGATATAAATAGAAGACGGAGGTATGAACTATGAACATTCATGAAGAATGCCACCGAAAAAAGAATGGGTACTTAATTGACTAAAAGTTTATGGCACTAAAATAAATTTAACCATTTCTTTTATCAGAGAAAATAGTTTTGAAGGCCTATGCAAGTTGTGAATCTAGTTCAACTATGTTTTTTTAGGTGGATTCGGCTCCGATCACCACTACAGGTTAGGGCAGACCTTAGAGACCATAGATCGCTTACAAGAGTACTTACAGATCACCCACCAACACATCTCTCACGTCGACAGCGAGAATTGAACACTTGACATTTGTAAGGACATGCCAATTGAATCTAGTTCAACAATGTACCATTTTTGAAAGTTTTTTTTTCCTTCAAACTTTGTAATTCAAATCTCCCCTCAAAAACATTCTAACATTTAGAGAATCTAAAACTACTTTCAAAATCAAACACTATTCTATGGGTGCTAATTTTGCTTTTCTACTTGGGAGATTCCATGTAAATGTTTTGCTTGTTATCACATGAAATGCCATGCTGCATCAAAAAAAGGGTAAAAAGCGTTGACGCCCCTAAACTATTCCCTTTTTTAGTTTTTGACCCTCAACTAAAAGGGTCAAATTTTACCCCCTAAACTATTTCGGTTTTTGACCTTCCATCCATATTCTCCGTTAAATCATAACGGAAGTCCAAAAAATGGGGACATTTTGGGAAAATCATATCATTCATAATAAATTAAATTAAATTTACGGAAAAAAGGGTCTTTTAAGATTTATTTTCAGAGATTGAAATTTACAATTGGTGGTTGGAGAAGAGGAGTGGTACTCTGCTTTCGACTTTTTCTATCACTGTTCTCACCGGTGACTTCTTCTTTCTCGTCGGAATAATAGTTTTTTTTTTTATAAAAACAAAAATTTTAGGATCTTATACAAATTGCCCAAAAATGCCCCCATTTTTTGGACTTCCGTTATGATGTAACGGAGAATATGGATGGAAGGTCAAAAACCAAAAATCAAAATAGTTTAGGGGATAAAACTTGACCATTTTTAGTTGAGGGTCAAAAACATAAAAAAGGAATAGTTTAGGGGGACGTGAACGCTTTTTACCCTAAAAAAAATTCGAAAAAAAAAAAACGCTTTACCAGAATATTTGAGGCTGATGGCATGAAAGCTAAAGATCATAATGAAAGCACAATACAGCTGAAATGGCACAACTGTCTCAAATCATGTAAAGTGGCCCCTCCAGCTTCCTACTTTACTTTTTCATAAACCATGTGTGATAATATTAGCTCATAAATCTTCCAACAATCTTCTTTGATGCAATTCTCCCTCTGTCCGAAACTGAATGTCCAATTTTCTTATTTATTTTATATATATATATATATATAAAAGCATTCATCCCAGATGGGAGGAGTTTGATAAACTAAAATGTAACCACAAGTGACCCGGTGGTATCCATCCGCCTGAGAAGGGAGAGCAAACGACCTCAAAATTGCCTCGTGTTTTCATGTTCCCATACGGCTTTAGATCTTTTAATACAGTGTCTAGTAAACCAATGACATGTAGCACCGTCATCGGACTAATGAAGGGCTTCTCATAACTGGTGTACTAGAAGATCCAGAGTCTTCTCATGCCCAACCCCATCCATCAAGATCATCTAAAGTATCAATCTGATATACATATATAGAAACAAGGAGGAACAGAATAGAACAGAACAGAACAGAATGCAGGGCACTGATTTCTAACATCTGATGTAAAAAAGTTGAAATATTTGGGGGTTGATGCAACGCTAAAAGTACAACAAATGTAGCAATTTATTAATATTATACTTTTCGTATAAATTTAGATACTGTACATGAGTGAGACCTAATATGAAGTATCAGTAGAATCTCACAGAGCAACAATGGAAGGAAGTTCCTGCTCCACCTCAGTTTCTCCCTCAGATCCCTCGGCACTTGTCTGTAAAACAATTAGATTCATATTAACCTTTGCAATGTCAGGGCGGAGTTATGCCAGCAAAATTAATTTCATAAAGCCAAACCGCGTAAAATATTACCTCTACATCCTTCAATTTATGTTGTGAAAGATAGCGGTCTAATGCTCCCTGACCATAGAGGATTTTAGCCCCAGATATTCGTCCATCTTGTCTCACAGAATCCTCATCAACAACAACGGCGTCTATTATTTCACTGCCTGTTCTAACATCAGGAATCTGTAACAGACACGGGGAAAAAAATTACATCAGATTTTGTTCCCAAATAAAAATCGGAAGGAAAGAATCAGTATAAAATGAAAACCACTATGGACAAGATTAGGAGGCTCGGATCATTAAACAACTTAGGTCAACAAATGAGGGTGAAAATGGTAGAAACATATACCTCGTACATTGCATCCATCAGAATATTTTCCAGTATGGCTCGCAAACCACGAGCCCCTGTATTTTTAGTTATAGCTTTATGAGCTATTAATCTGAGAGCATTTTCAGTGAAATGCAGCTTAACCTGAAAAATTAACCCAAAAAAATTATGACAAATTTTATAACTTGAAAGGTAAAACGACCAAATATCTAAAAGTTCTCCATCTGAGCCCCAGGTAGAAAATAAATCAGAGATAAATGAAGCAGGGGGAAAAAGGAAAGAATTTAACAGGAAACTACGTGCTTCCCATATCAGGACAAATTGAAAGAGATACTGATACGAACAATTTTTTTTGCCAAGTATACTGATAGGAACTTTACCCCGTTCATCTGAAACATCTTTTTATACTGCTTGCCCAATGCATTTTTCGGCTCTGTTAGAACCTACATGAAGGTGCTGAATGTTAAAACCCGAACATCACAAACTCGCGAGTTGTGATATAAACTCCGGATGGAACACGGCATAAATTTCTAGGACCATATGCGCCCCAAAGAAACAGTAACATGAAACTCCAGATATAATTTTATAAAAAAAGATGATGTCTAGAATCATATAAAATATTTACCTGCACAAGTTGATCCTCAGTGAGTGCTGACAAGTTAACAAGGACTGGGAATCGACCGACGAACTCAGGTATCAGACCATAGGCGATTAGATCACTACTTTCAACCTACAAAACACGATGATTCAGAGGGTTCAAATGTGCATGCTCCAAGTTTTAACTAATCATATTTGAGGCATGCAAAATAAAAATGAACAAATAGATAAGAATTGATTAAAGTGAGAATCAAAATAATGCCGTATTGTAAAAGGTTCATATAGAGAACCTATACAATACGTGTACATGCAGATTTTTAGGTAGCAAGTCTGATCTATTGACTGAAATACCCCCACCCCCCACCCCACCACCACCACCACACACACACAACAACATACACCCATACCAAACCACACCGGCAGAGGAGTAACACTTACAATATCCAACAGTGATGAGGTTACAGAAGCACTTATAACACCTCCAGTTCTCATGTTTGCACGCACTGGGGCTCCAAACCCAATCGAAGAATCTTGACGCCTGAAAAAATTGCTCAAATTTTTCAGGTAAAAAAACAAACAAAAAATGCATACCAAAACACCACGACAAAAGAAACCATCTTGAAGCAGTACTAGTATAACCTTTCTGAGATTGTTTTTTCCAGATCAACAAAAGCACCTCCACATATAAAGAGAATGTCTTTTGTGTCCATCTGTGAAAACATAAGAAAACGAATTACCAGGCATCATAAAGAAGACAAACTAAAAACCAGCATGATAAAGAAAGTGTTTTCAGATGTACAAACAAGGATTTGGATTCTCTTCAGACTATACCCCTAACATCAACAGCTGGAACAACGGTAATCATCATGACAGGAAAAGAAAATGAAGAATCTTGATCTCCATTGCTCAAACCAGTAGGCCTAAATTACTTTGTACTTTCACAGTCGTGATCAAGAGATAAAATCTCTAATTATTTCATTGGCCTTTTCAACTGTAAATTGTTCGACCGAGCCAGCGGGTGACTACATATGGTTTTAATGATGAGCAAATATTTGCAACAAAAAAGAGGGGATCTTTCCCTCCACCAACATCTATAAGTAAAGACAAGTTTACCCACCCAACCCCCAACAAAGAGAAAAAGATGGAAATAAAATCATAACACAACAATGAAGCCCGAGAGTTCCCGGTTGGAATGGCGACTATATTTTTTCCCTTTTTTGTCACATTTATCTGCTGACACACTCAGTGTTTTGGAAGATCACTTCTCAGGAAATCCAACATTCCACCCACTGGGGCTTATAAACCATAAGGAGTTCATTTCCCTCTTCCAATCAAAGAAAACTCCACTCTCTCCAGTGGAAAGCTCTCATTTAAAAATCAGAGGGCAATACATTGAAAACAGATAATATACCGAGACTTAAGCAAATATATTGTCAAGAAAGAACGCTGTTTATACACCTAGGGGTGTTCAAGAAAAATCCAAACCGACCAATCCAAACCGATACAAACCAATCGAAACCGAATTTTCGGTTTGAGCTAAATTAAAACCCAATTTTTGGTTTGGTTTAAAAAAAATTATAAACCAAACCGAACCAAACCGAATATATATAATAAATAATATATTAAAGGACTTTTTTGAAATAAAATATATTTTTCCTTAAAATGATTTCTAGTATAATTGCTAACTTTTGTATCTCATTTTAGAATTTTTCAAGTGCAAGTTCTACAAGTGTTAAACCAAGAGATTAAAAAGTCATCATTTGGTATGCGATTTTAGATTTAACAAAAGATTTTATTGTATTTCACTATTTTGAACTAATAATTATGAAATTTTTGTGTTTTTCCTTTTCTTATAGGATGATTTTGAAGTATTTGTTTAAAGTGCAAGGATCAAGACAAAGAATTTATGTTTTATTATTTTGTTTTCTTTATTGTGTTTACCTTGAGAAAATAATAGGCATATTTTTTAAAAATATTTATAGCAACTAACTAATTAAATAAAGTTTTTTTAAAACTTTATAATCAATATTTTTGTTTCTCGCAAAACCGAGCAACCAAACCAATCCAAACCAAACCGAATGCATCGGTTTGAGATTTTAAATGGTTTGGATTGGTTTCAAAATTTCCAAACCGAATATTTCGGTTTGGTTTGAAAAATGTATAAAACCAAACCAAACCGAACCATGAACACCCCTATATACACCAATTAGGTTCTCGTTTTCTTGTACAGTTGCATAAATTTTAACAAGACCTGGCAAAAGTACTGACTTTAGGATCTCAGAAGTTGACAACAGATGGAGTACCGCCTAGACCAGTGGAAACGAGTGCTTCCAAACCATATTCATAATCACTCAAAAGCAACCCCCCTCCCAAAAAAAAAAAATCACATGCAGATATCAATCAGCGCACTATACCTGAATATTATCTCCTCTAGGATGCTTGCGAGCGCCTTTCTCAGGGACATTTACAATCTGTATCAAAGAGCTCCAATGATCAGAATAAGATTAATCGGTAGCTTAGAACAGTGCATCTTACTGGATTAGCTTCTTAGACAAGGACTCAGCCGTTTGTTACAAGTACAAATATTGTTGGCTTAAACCTTATTTATTAGTCGTCAATCACATTAAATATCCAGCTGACCGCCATCATGGATACATCACGCTTAGTTTGCATCAAGTACGCTATTTGATATGTAGACGAAAGTACTTCAAACATATAAGCACTTACTGTCCCTTCAAGCATTTTCAAAAGTGCCTGCTGGACGCCTTCGCCAGAGACATCTCTACTAATATTAAGGCTCTCAGCCTGCAGCAGAGAAGTAAAATAAGTACAGCAGGATGATACCCAAGCTTCGTGATTTTAAAGATTATTTTTCAAATGGATTCCCCAACTTAGGTATTACTGACAACCTTTTTGGTGATCTTGTCAACTTCATCAATATATACTATGCCTTGCTGTGCAGCAACAACATTATAATCAGCAACCTGAAACGGGATTACGGGAAATAACTAGGATTACTGTTTCAAATAAAAACTAAATATTGTAATATGTCAACATTTAGAAGATTGGGTTCCTCTGATTTATATGATAGGTTCTAGCTACTAAAGTACAACATCATGATTGGGCTTGAGAGTCTGTCACATTGACTCCAAAAAGTTTGCAGTACTAACGGATAGGAAACATCATATTACAATGTCAGGATCTCACTTAAAATTGTTAGACATGGATGAGATACGACATGAAATACCCAATGTAGTAAAATCCAGAAGGGGAGAGAGAGAAAGAGAGAGAGAGAGAGATCCTACAACATCCATAAGGTACTTTTCCTGAACTAGATTTTTTAACCCCAAAAAGTTGCAATTAAATGCCTTTTAAACAGCCCTTGTATTGGTCCCCAGTATTCAACATTAGAGAAAAGATCAGGATGAAAAGCCAAATTTTGTTTCCATATGGTGGAACTTCCTCTTTTGGTATGCATCAAACTTACACTTCCACTCTTTTCTCCAACGCCCCAGCCCCAGCCCCAACATTTCTTAAGAAGAGTCACAAAGACAAACACACTATTAGAGTGATAAAGGAGAGCAGAAGCTGTCATATAGCAAACAATTGTTTCATAGAAAGACCACATGAAGAATAAATTGTTCAAGGGAAACTAGACAGATAAAGTATCTCCAGGTTCAAATTCAACAGTCTTTTTGAAGCATACCTGAAGGAGCTTATATAAGATGGATTCCACATCTTCCCCAACATATCCTGCCTGCAAAGAATATATGATCTCATATCACTTAATAAGCAGAAACTCTATAATTTACCCCCAGAAACAGATAGATTAAAGCTCATGAAATACATAAAACCATAGATGGTTCTTAGAACAGATTTAGAATACACATAAAGACATATATAATAATCAAGGAAACCAAAAAACAAACAATAACATTCAAAGGGAAAGACTTAATTTATTTTTGTAGGTCTCATCAGAAACATAATCCTCCATTCAAATGATCAATCAGAGACTTGCCTGAGTCAGTGTAGTTGCATCTGCAATTACGAACGGAACATTCACTAGACGTGCCAAGGTTTTGGCAAGTAAGGTCTTCCCTGTCCTTGAAATGACATCAAAGTACACAGAAGTGAAACTGAGATATAGATAAGGGAAGAGATACATATAATGTCTGCTAATATTATTCAGTAATCCTACATCTGAGCACCATGATGCAAAGAAGACTAAGTAAATACTTAGTCTTCCTGCGAAAGATACTGATCAAAGTTTATAGTTTGTATCTCTTTTTAAAAAAAAAAAATTATTATTATTATCCGCAGGGCAAAACGGTGTCGAACCGGGGACCTATTGTTCCGAGTCGGAAGTGCTTAGCCAACTATGATAGTCTTCCTTGACATTAGAGAAATGTAATGTATTGAACTTTAATATATTGTTCATAATACATTTCTTCGGTAAGAATTGCCAGAAATATAATCCACCTCAATACAACAAACTTAGCCCTTGGCTTAGACCATGAAATTATACCAGACATTTTTGTCTCTCACCATAATAATTTTTCATGATAAAGCATGGGCACTTCATTTAGCATTACACTTAATATTAACGTGAAAACGTTACAAAAGATAAGAATCGAGGGTCGATAAATTACCTGAACCTGTTGGCCCCATCACAAGAATGTTGCTCTTCTCTAGTTCGACTGACTCAATATCCTCAGCAGTATCAGGTTTATTGCTACCTGACTCTTCTGCAGGCCTAAGTTTGCAAGTAGTTTTGCAAAACGTTAAGACACTCAACCATAAAAGTTGCTAAACAATCATGATAAGGCAGGTAACGACACCGCCCCATCCAAGTAGTTGGTTACCATAAATTCATCCTCTTAATCAGTTCAGTGATACAAGGAGAAAAAAAAACAAATTACTAGAGTTAGTAAGGGTAAGAACTAAGAACTAACCACTTTTCTGCAGAGTCATTGTAAATTCTCTTGTAATGATTATACACTGCAACAGAAAGGACCTATAAACCAAATCAAATTAGGATGTACATGAACCAAATGTCTAAAACATGAAGCATTTAACATCTAAAAATACTTAATTTCAATACAAATATCAACTCCTCCAATAGCATTGAAAATCTGTTTATTAGCCAAAAAGGAATAAAAAAAACAAGAATTCAGAACAAAAAGAAAACCTTTTTAGCTCTTTCCTGCCCAATCACAAACTTATCAAGCCCTTTACAAATCTCCTTGGGAGTGGGAAAGCTGGGCCCCAGATTGGATCCTCCCCAGCAACCACTCTTGGAACCCGACGCACCACTTCCGGAGCCGCCGCCGGTGCTTGTAGTACTTTCCCCTTCTCCTACCTGGACGAATTTACCCCCACGAGTCACCATAACTCCTCCACTTCCAGCTGGTTGTTGCCAAACCTCAGGAGGGTCACCGAATGAATTCGACATATCCACTCTGCTGCCTCTACTAATCAAAGAATTCTTCTTCCAATAATCAAATTCATTATTGATGAATCCTCCACGAAGCGAGAAAGGCTTTAAAAGTGTGAAATTGGAATTGGAATTATATAAAGAATTTCTCAAGAAATTATTATTATTCCACTGGAAAGATGAAAGACGACCCGCGTGCATATGGTTTAAGATAAAGTATCTGAACTGAGAAGCTACCATAGAAGCAGAATCTCTTGAAGATTTTGACCGCAAAGCAGCAGCAGCCATGGTTAAATATTACCCAAAAAAAAAAAATTAAACCTGGAAAATGAATGAAAATTTCAGTAAAGATAGTGTCTTTGTAGTTTAGATAAGGAACCAAGATATGGGTATGGATTGAAAATGGAAGCGAGAGCTTTCTTCAAGATTTGGTATTTTTTTTTTTTTTTCTCCCGCAAAATCTAAAGAGAGAAATGAAAGGAAAAATCTTTGGATAAGAAAATTAAAAGACTTTTCTGAATTTTTGAGGATTTGGTAAGGGTTTGAGGGCTGCAGGGGGCAGCAGAATTTGGATTTTTTTCTTTTTTCTTTTTTTAAGGTAAGAATTTTTGGTTGGATTGAACTGAAATTGATAATTCTTGGATTTTTTAGACAACTGGCATATTGTAAAGACGAGTGAAAATTGCTTACTGGTTTAAACACATAAAAGAAAATCGAATGACGCTCCGGTTTGAAAACTTGATGGAGAAATGAGGATGTAAGAGGTAGGGGAGGCCGAAACAAATTTGGATCGAAGTTATCAAGAATAGTATGATTTTTTTATAGTTGGACAAAAATATGATGTTTGATAGAAAGAATTTGAGGAAATGTATTCATGCGGATTAAGACTTTGTTGTTGTTGTTGTATAAGTAAACATTTATATTGATTCACGTAGTCGACCCAATTATTTGAGATTAAAACTTGATTGTTGTATAAGTACACATTTAATATGTTTGAATTTATTATTTAGCGTAAGAGAATAAAAAATTATACACAATTTGTTTGTAAAAAAAATAAGAAAGTGTACATTAGTTATGAAATAAAAGAAAAAAGAGGGAAGAGTAAGAGTGTAAGACATTAGCTCTTATTGAGCATCAAGAATGCGAATCTCATGTTTTTGTGTACCATTTTGGTTTCAATACCGACTGATTTCGTTGTTAGCACCTCATGTACATGATCTAAGTTGTTAAGTCGATGACTGAGAAAAAAACGAATATTTGTTATTGAACAACTATTCTCGATTGTTAAATTAAATTAACAATATGAAAGTTGGTCAGCACACCGTACTATCTATTGTAGCGCAGTCAAAACTCGATGCAGGCTTTTGAATTCCAAATAGTTGTATTGGTAAAGAAAACTAAAAGCTTCAAAAATTTACGAGGACAAATATGAAATACTACCAAATGATCAATGCTATTTCAACTTTGGTAACATCAACCAATCCACTGAATTATGTACACAGTAATATGGTGAATTCTAGGTTAACATTTCTCATACATCAACATAAGAATTGGTAAGAAGACCTAATAAAAGCAACTTTTAATGAGAACAATTTTTGTAAATCCTATAAGCAATGTATTTGTCAATTTCTGTTTCGGTTAGAGTCCTCCACTATGTCAGCATGCCGGAGGCGCTTCCTCTGTCTGTGTGTTGCTGCCACAAAGGTAAGATGAACAAATCAAGAGGAGGGTGGTCTTTAGAGACAACAGAAAGGAAAATCATTTCTAACTAGTTCATACCACATCAAACACATTGATACGAGAAATATCATCGCGCATTCCAAAATATAAACATACATCTCTGGAGGGGATGGCTGCTACACTAGATTAAGTGTTTTTTTTTAAGTATGAGTT
Source organism: Vinca minor (assembly GCA_026122235.1). NCBI lineage: Eukaryota > Viridiplantae > Streptophyta > Magnoliopsida > Gentianales > Apocynaceae > Vinca > Vinca minor. The sequence goes on along the minus strand of JAOCZM010000100.1, from coordinate 5,022,642 downwards.
ACTGATTATTGCGCGATGGGCGACATGTGTAACATTCTTCCAATTTTATGACAAGGTCCTTTTCTCAAGCGCAATCAAATCTATCATGCGAGGAAATGGATGGATGCATGTTGGAAATGAAATGATGATACCTACAGTTTCAGTCTCAGATTTCTGACTTCATCAACTGCAAACCTTGCAGCATACAGAGCCAACTTCTTCACCTACAAACAAATCGACAAATTAGAAACACAAAGTAACGATTTGCAATACCACATGTTGAAATATAAAGTCACACATCGACTGTCTAAGGAAGATCCGAATCACTTATAAACTCATGGGTTAACAACTTGCCAATTGGTTTTGAGAGGATATGGAGGCCCATGAGCTATTATCACACCATATAATCCACCAACCGCCCCTATATATCCAGAAAATTAAGGATTCTCTAACTTACCTTTACTGCCCAACCCATAGCAGGCACAACAATCTAAATAGTCCCAAGAACAATGGCGAACTTCAATCATACCGTAACTATGCGTAAACGGATGAATTGGAGTTAAGTCATCACCTCACTTCCCAAGTGCCTAAAGGTTTTAGAGAGGACTATACTTCTAACATATCCACCCTGCATGGGCTTACATTTTTTAGAAGAGGACTATTCGATTGGAATATCTTAAAAGAAAAAGAAAAATATGGACATTCAATTTAATTCTAGACAGAGGGAGTAGAGTACAATATAGCAAATAGGGATGTATATGAAATACAAGAAATTCTTCCATCACCCATATTGTTTATTCTCTCTGGTTCACTAACTTTGTGTTTCGATACTAATATATCTTTTAATTGTTACGAATCCTTAAAGGGGTAAAATTTATGATTTAAACGTAACAGGTGCAAAATTAGAATACCTAAGATTGACTCTGACATGCACAAAAACAGAATGCCGATCACCATACATCTACTCCACAGGATTTTACTGGAACTTAAAATGACTAATGTACACCAAGAATGATCATAATGAACTTACCTCCAATATATCTTGATTAGATCTATGATTTTTAGGAAGCAAACGGAATTCCTCGGTCAATTTGATGCATTCTTTAACATTCTCGGGGGATACAAAGTCCAGAGCCACTTTAGTGCAGGACTGAAAGTGTCAAAGAAATAAACGAATCATGAAACTGAAATGAGACAAGATTCTAGGTAATTAAAAAGTTCTAGTTGTATTGATTTCACGATTATGTAAAGTATTGAGACCACCAATGGATGATAGGGAGGAAACTTTCACATTGTTTATAGATGACCTCAACACAAAATCTGATACGTTGAGTTAATTATTAACTTTAACCATTTTATCAATGAAAAGAATAATTCTGAGTATTATAGGAAACAACTCAAATATAATCTAGCACTTATGGAGAAGGATAAACTAATTTCAGTAAGTAAAATTTGTTCTGAGGTACTCCTAGAACAGAAACAGAAGTATCGTTGCCGGGACAATGAGCAGTTCAATTCATCAGAGCAGCTTTATCTATACAGAGAAATAACCCAATTAAATATTGAAAATTGACAGGACAAATAATTTCCGCACCAAGTTTTTCCCAAATGGTAGACTGGAACAGAAGTTTAACAAAACAATTATCAACATCAGCACAATTTTTTAAAGAGCTTCACCTGTGTATTTCTCACTTGATGCGGGCATCCAGTAGGGATGAAAACTGCCTCCCCGACGTATTGCTCAAATGTCCATGGTTCAACATCTAATAAATAAATTAGAATAACTGCGATGTTCTTTTTCGGAAAAAAAAAAAAAAAAAAGAAAAGAAAAAACGAGTACACCACCAAGAGCAAAAACAAATTCTCACCGAACTCCTCTTTCAGTTGCCTTTTATGCTTCTCATTTAGATAAAAGGTCTGATCATGAATAGGATGAACAACCTAGCAAAGGAAAAAAGTTAGCCACTTCAGCCATGACATCAAACGAAGTAAGATAAGAAACAGTGCCCACCGAATCCACAGGAGCATTGTTGACATGACGAAATTCTTTCCAGTGCTTCTGCAAGTATGCACTTAGCTTGGGGACATCCTCCCTACGAAAGATATCCCAAACAGCACTACCATGCACTTCCTCAGGGAAATGTCTCTTGTTCATTAGGAGATTTCCTGCTGCAGCTGTGGTCTGTTTTATCTGTGCTTTTCCTATGTTTGACCCATCAAATGATATATCCTTCCCTGGGACTTCCCTTTGTATTTCACATTCATTGGCACCTTTATCTCCAATACTCTGTTGCTCTATTGCATCCTCATTGTCGTACTTCCTCCTTAAGGTTTTGATTATTTGACTTTGCCGTGAAGCAAATTTAACCTTAGTTGTGTGGGTCAATATGTTTACCTGAAAAAATTCATAGAATCGGCTTATAAGGTTCTCTAAATGAAAAATAGTTGCAGTATAGTTGATTAATAAAAACAGCTATAGTTAATAAGGCAAACATTTCAAAACTTTGTCATAAACTAACTTTGTAAGCAATCAAATATCAGCTTGCTTTTGCTCAGTGCTCAAGGCACATATATTAATAAATAAATAAATTAAAGGAAGATTCTGCTACGGCAGCAGAAGCTCTTGGTTTGACCATCTCCCAGCATAAAAGGTTACAAATATGCCAGAGTCATGTGTACACGTGTTACAAACAGAGGAACCCCCAATATCATTTCTACTACATCACGCAACCACGAACGACTCATGAACGAAAAGATATAAAATTAATTAATTGAAAATTAGAGGGATTCTCTAGAAAATCATGCACACACCAGAAATAATATCAAATCAATTAAATCAACAGTGGACTGACGTTCTAGACAAGCATACCGCATCAGAAATGTCGCAATGAAGTTTTGTGACTGAATCACCTCTACCAAGCTCCTCTGGATAACCATATGCAATATAAGTTTTGGGCCCCAAGTCTGGTTTCGATGCACGCTCAGGAAGTTTTGTCGCGAGATTTAAAAGAGCAGATCTTGGATGGGTATAATCACTAAATGGAAGCATGGCCATAAATTCAGCATCATGTCTTGGCAAACATTCTTCAAATGAATTCATAGGTGGCCAATCCTTCAACTTCAATATCTCTGGCCACCCACTGGAATGCCTGCGACCCTCTAAGTAGCCTCTGAAGAACTGGTGAAGTTTAATTTCAACCTGTGAAGCAATTGAAAGTTACTACCTCCGTTCCAAAATAATAGATACATTCAGAGGTTTCACATAGATTAAGAAAATGATTGGAGAGTCATGTTATGGATAAAAAAGTCTAACTTATACTCCATTAATGAATTAGGTACAATAAATACTTATTGATTTCTACAGTGCACTAGTAGCAAATCAATTTTGACAATATAGCTATTATCATGGAACTGAGGTAGTATCCCCAGGCTAAATATCACTTGCACAAATTACTTTCAACCAAAATACAAGCTTACTGCCAAGATGTATGCTTTGAGAATACATGATAAGGTGGTAATTCAATTGGTTACAAGCAGTGTTGTCAATCGCAGATGGCGGATCATGGCAGCAAGCCAAAAAAATGCCATGACGTTATTAGCGGCTTATAGCGGACACAATAAAATATGTATAAAACATTGCATAATGTAATAAAAAGCAAAAAACAACATGAATCAAACAAATAACTCAAAAGTCATAGAGCCATGACGGCGCCATTGCATATACCGGTGGCTGCAAAAACCACCACGCCATAGCGCATGGGTGCCATTTGACAACACTGGTTACAAGCACCCTTACCAAGAGATATTCTTAGGTTCAATTCACATCCCAGATCCCCTCCCTTTGATGGATAAATAAGGCCCTGTGAAAAGATGATAGATATACAATACTATATGAAGTCCTGGGAAAATTAGTGCTATACAAGTACAAGAGACAACCTTTCTTAGCACAAATGAATATGATATCTGCTAAATGTTTTCAAACTGAAAAGGATATGCAGTCTCATAAAGATAGGGAATTCTGACAGAAAACAAGATGATGGAAGGAGGGAAGAGTGTATACTTTACTTCTGTCTGAGTTCTATGGAAAATAACACCCCCCACCCCCAACACACACACACAAAAAAAAGCAGTTTGAAGGAAGCAACTGGAAATGGGATGTGCTTTCCAGTTTTAAGCTCAATGCTAGAATACTAAAATCAGGTAGCCACATTACAGGAAATGTCGGAACACACCAAGTATCCAACTCATAAACTAACAAGAAAGTTAGTTGCCATTTATTGGCAAATATTAACATGGCAAATAAGTTGTTTACCCTACGTCCTAGTTTGAATACAAGTAGTTAATGTATACCTCACACCAATCCAAACAATCGATCGCCTTGACAGAGAAAGTTTCCTCTTCTAGTTTTTTTCTTGCCTTCCTGAATGCCCTCCACATCACCATAGGCTCCCAACTAAGACCAGCCGCCATTGCTAGTGTATTTTTCACAATGACTGGCTCACCTTTCCTCCAGTGCATTTGAAAATGATCAAAATCAGCCTCTCCTATATCAACAGCATTAGGGCAATAAAGGTAATTATCACAAGTATCTTTCCTGAGTGCTGCTTGCCTTACGTTATTGCTGCTATCACATGCAGAGAAAGTGGAAAGGCAGAGAGAGCAAGCTTGTGAGATATTTATATCTGGTAACTTGTAATCGAGAATAAGTTCCTCAGCACTCTCAATTAGTTCATGGACCCAGTTAGCATAAATAATGCGTCTCAATGAGAGTATTCCAGAACCACAACCGCCTCGCTCTTTAGGAGGACATGATATGCTACCATCCAGTTCTGCTCGCCATTCACGGAAATCTATTGGAGTTTTAGCAAGACCATCATATGCAGAGTCTAAACTCTTGTTATGAGTATCAAAATATTTTTCCTTCAACTCTGCAGTAAGACCATGCAATATCTCAACAGGCTGAATGGTAGATATGTACCCTTCTGTACTACCCGTCTTGGTACCATCTCTGAGTTCCCGGCAACAATTAAGACATATTTCATAAGAGCAGGCAGGATTCTGACAGCTTCTATGGAAATTGACTATTGATGTATTGCAATTATCGCTGTCAAATAGGCATTCATCCATGGTAAATACTTGTTCTATTAGATCCAATACAGAAATAACATGTAGCTGATAAAAAATCTTTTATTACTCCTGAACCCGAACAATTTGTATAAGAGCAGAAGAGAAATATATTTAGCCTTTTTACATATAGGAGATCATTTTAGACCCTCTAGGCTAGAAACAATAGATAAGCAACTCATTGGCACTGATCCCATTTGATATCATGCATTCGTAATTACTCAAAATGCAGTTTCGGTACCAAACGCTTTCACAAGAAAAAAGTACCATATAAAACAATCTATATGGTTGCTTAACCCCCCAAAAGTAATTATAATAATAATCTCATAAATATAAGCTGAAACAATTTGAGCCCTTAATTGAGTTGCATAAAGGTTATACCAGTAAACTCGATCATCTTCTTCAGGTAGTGATTGGGGTATTTCTTCTTCTCCAAATTCACCACCTATAACACCATAGATTACAGATAAAATTGCAACTTTATTAAACATAATCTTTTCAAGGGAAAGAGCATCTGAAATGATACTGTTAATTTCTCTTTTTCTTTTTCCTTTTTCTTTTTTTTGGATAAATAGATATTGTAACTTTTACTACCCTGTATTCTTGCTTCAACATTGAGCTCAGACTTCTGCTCCTCTTGGATATGCCTGAGAAGAGGCAGAACATTGGCAAGCAGATAAAACAATCTTTCCAACCTGGTGGTTTCTTCTGCATCTTTCTTGCAGTCCTGCAAAGATCAGGGACATCAGAGAACGAAGTAGTGTCTTTATTTTTACAAGCAGAAAGATTTAAAAGGAGACACAAAGAATTGAAAGATACATACCTTTATGACTACGTTTCCTTGAAGGCAAGCTATGCAATTGCAAATACCAAGACAGAAAGGACACGAGTTCTTTATTTCTTGTTTTGTTTTCCCTGGGTACCTAATCATCATTAGCATGGAATTCATAAAATAAAAGCAAAAAGAATGCCCATATAGATTAAAACATATTGAAAACACAAAGCTCTAGAGCTGACTCTCCCTGCACTAGACAATATGCCGAACCTAATAACTACTTCAAACTGAAGCATTCAAAACTTACTAGTAAATTTATCATAACCAGGCAAACAAGGTTTGCTTGGATCCAATAACAAAAGACCTAAAAAAGAATCTTCATTACCACTTTGCAATGCAGTCAGAGCAGTAACGCTTCCTTTTGCAATTTGAACAGAAGACAACATCTGTTTTCTGGTGATGGCATTGGTGACATGTGAAGCTCCCATGATCCTTCGAATTGGTTGCTTCCTAGAGATTATTCCAACGAAGTGTCCAATTCAAATTCCAGAGAGAGAAACGAAGTATAGAACTCAACAAATTAGCATCCATCAAGAATGTAGTTTCTATCACGTGTTATTCACTGCTGCTAGGACAAGGATTTCACATGTGATGTGCTTCAGAGCTCTTGTTAACTATACAGTATCAGACTACCAGCACTTCTAGAAGGTCCTTCCCATAATGTGCCAGAATTGTAATTCCACTAATTTAACACATGCTTTTTATGAGCAAAAGCGGAGTAACTGAAATTTTAGTTTATAACTATATTGACAGTCAGCTCTTCTGAACATGGCACCCTGTTCCTCTTTTCCTTTTTCTTTTAACTCCAATTTTTCATTTTTTATTAATGTAATAAAAGTAAGTTTACAAGGCTGAGGGGAGGGGGGACATAGGACCAGGTATCAGGGGTCTCTTTCAAATGATGAATTTAAGGGATTGATAACCTATCTAAAAACAAAGGCCTCTAGTGTCAGCTATTTTGCATTTACAAAGTTCCTCTACTATCTTGACTACGTTTGTAATTGAGTATTAACAACTTTCAAACAAATTAAATACCAATCAATCAGAATCATTTAACAGGAAAAGGAGAACTCACAGCTATTTCCATGGGTGCCACTGCATTGTTTTCTCCCGTAAAGGCAGGTTTTCTTCCTCTTTGCTTCAACCTTACATGAACATTGTCGGGTCTAAATCCAACCTTTCGGTCCACGGCCTCATTCCCTCCATTATCACAGTAAGTTTCCATCTTGTTCTTATTTTCTGAACCCTTGGAACTTCCTCGACCATCCTCCTTCTTAGGGATTCCATTAACCCCGCTACTACAAGAAACAGTTTCAATATACCCCACCCTACTCCCTCCAACAGTGGGAAGTGGCTTGGTAGTCTCATTCTCTAATCCAACCTTTTGGTTCTTGACCACATTCTCTCCATTGTCACAGTTAGTTGCCATCTTTTTCTTATTTTCTAAACCTTTGGGCCTTCCTCGACCATCTTTCTTATTAAGTATTCCATTACCCCTGCTACTACAAGCAACAGTTTCATCATACCCAACCCCATTCTCTCTAACTGAGGGAAGTTGCTTGGTAGCCTCATTCTCTAGTCCAACCTTTTGGTCTGCAATCTTATTCCCTCCATTGTCACAGTAACTTGTCATCTTTTTCTTGTTTTTTGAACCCTTGGGCCTTCCTCGGCCATCCTTCTTCTTAAGTATTCCATCACCGCTGCTACTACAATCAACAGTTTCACCATACCCCACCCCATTCTCTCCAAATGTGGGAAGTGGATTGATAGCCTCATTCCCTAGTCCAACCTTTTGGCTTGCAGTCTCATTCCTTCCATTCTCACAGTAAGTTGCCATCTCTTTCTTAGTTTTTGAACCCTTGGGCCTTCCTCGAGTATCCTTCTTATTAAGTATTCCATTTCCGCGGCTACTACAAGCAATAGTTTCTTCAAACCCCACCCCAGTCTCTCCAACTGTGGGAAGCGACTTAGTAACTTCATTCTCTACCTCAGAGTTTTCATGTCCTCCCAGTCTTTGACAAACATTCTGGTCGTTCATTTCCCGGTCTTTAGTTGCAACAAATTTACTATTTAATCCTTTAGGCCGACCTCGCTCAACCTTACACTGTTTAGCTGCAATTATGACATTGTTATGATGATCGATATCATCCACTATTCCCTGATTTTCATCAATCACTGGCATCTCACTCACCTCAACTCTGGTTCCAGCGGCATACAAAAGCTGACCTTGTGGAACTTGTTCACCATCAAGAACCATCTTACTCCTCTCACTTCCTTCAAGATCAATTTTATTCTTATTCTTCTTACCTTTTGGCCTTCCTCTCTTTTTAGTTCCTACTATACCACTGTTTCCGCTCAAATTGCCCCCAACAATCTCACTCCCATCAAAAGGCTCACTTTGCTGAACTTGTTCACCATCAAGAACCATCTTATTTTGCTCATTTCCTTCAAGATCAATTTTTCTCTTCTTCTTCCTACCTTTGGGCCTACCTCTCTTTTTAGTCCCTGTACCACCATTTCCACTCAGATTGCCTCCAACAAACTCACTCGCCGCAACTCTAATTCCGGTGGTGTGAAAAGACCGACCTTGCTGAACCTGACTAGCATATAGAACCATCTTATCTTTCACATTTTCTTCAAGATCAATCTTGTTCTTATTATTCGTACCGTTTGGCCTACCCCTCTTTTTAGTCTCTGTACCACCACTTTTACTCACATTGCCTCCAACAATCTCACTCATCTCATTTTTAATTTTGGTGGCATTCAAATTCTGACTTTGCTGAACTTGTTCGCCATCATGAACCATCGTATTTTTCTCATTTTCTTCAAGATCAATTTTACTATTATTCTTCTTACCTTTTGGCCTACCTCTCTTTTTAGTCCCTGTACCACCATTTTCACTCAAATTGCCTCCAACCATCTCAGTTGTCTCAACTCTAATTGCAGTGTCATCGAAACCCTGACCTTGCTGAAATTGTTCAGCATAAAGAACTGACTTACCTTTCTCATTTTCTTCAAGATCAATTTCACTCTTATTCTTCTTAACTTTTGGCCTACCTCTCTTTTTAGGCCCCGTACCACCATTTTCACTCAAATTACCTTCAAAAATCTCATTCGCCTTAACTCTAATACTAGTGGCATAAAAAAGCTGATCTTGTTGAACTTGTTCAGCATAAAGAACTGTCTTATTTTCCTCAAGTTCAATTCTACTCTTATTCTTCTTACCTTTTGGCCTACCTCTCTTTTTAGTCTCCATACCACCATTTGCACTCAAATTTCCCCTAACTCTCTCACTCGCCTCAACTCTAGTTTCCTTGGCATATAAAACCAGACCTTGCTGAACTTGTACATTTTCTTGAAGACCAATTCTACTCTTGTTCTTCTTACTTTTACGCCTACCTCTCTTTTTCACCCCAATACCACCATTTTCACCCAAATTTCCCTCAACAATCTCGCTTGCCTCAACTCTAATTCCAGTAGCAACAGAACCCTTACCTTTTTCACCATCAAGAACAATCTTATTTCTCTTCTTATTCTTCGAGCCAAGCGGCCTACCAAGCTTCCGCTTCTGACCCACTCGCTCATTTCCACCCTCAACCATTAGCCCAGAGACCTCTTGATTTTAAGAACAACAATTTTAACTTTATAACCCCTTTTTACCGATTCAATCAACTAAAAAAGCCCTAGGAAAAAACAAAACAAAAACAAAATTAAGAATTTATACAATTCCTGCAAATGAAAGATTTGGGAAAAAAACTCAAAAGGCAACAACAACAAGGGAGAAATTTAATTGTACTACTCACCTTTTCCTCCAGGGTATTCATAAGTTTCATGTAGGGTTTACTGGATTTTTTTTTTAGTGATTTTTCATTATTACAATTTTGAATTTTGAGACAACGTCGTACATAAATAGTACTAGTATTATTTTCGATTTTGATTTTTGATTTTTGATTTTTGATTTTCAACGGGGGAAGATTTTTCCTGAAATGGAGGGGCAATCGGACGGCGCATAAAGACTAACAGTTAGATTCTCTAATCAGCTTTGCGTTATGTGCGTTTCCGGCCATGTTTGTTTCGATTTGGGAAGCCCGAGGGTTGTCCTATTAAATCCAACATGATACCTTTTTTTTTATTAGTATTTATTTATTGGGGAAGTGCACTATCTAATAAGAGAAAATAGAAAAATTCTAATATAGAACCGACATTGTGGAATGACCTCACAACTCTTTCACATGAGTTGTGACAGAACCTACTTTGCAGGTAAGTTCCACTCCAACTTATTTGAAAGGGTCGTGGGGCTAGTTCCATAATACCAGATTCATGTCAAAGTGACCCGAGAAAATAGGAGATCCAAGAAACGGGGAGGTAATTCGAATTCATGAGGCTTCAGTCTTGGCCAATAAATCAATCGATTTATTTTGTATTTTGCACGAGAATAAACTTTCATTAAATTTTAGAATAAGATATTGTAAAATGTCAAATATGAACACTATTAAATTTTACTTCAAATTTAATTCCACATTCTTTTCTGCTAAATGGGACATTATTATCTCTAAACAACTTATAACTTGCATGCATAAAATATAATAAAATTATAACTTATAAAATTATATACTAATTTTAGGAATATATTTGGAATCTCACAATTAAATACCCCACTTAGGACTGTTGGCGAACCGGTTAACTAGCAAATCGCTCGTTAATCGGTTCGTTAAAATCAGCTTTCATTAACTTTCGCTCGGTTCGATTAACGAGCCCGATTCGATTCGGTAAAATGGCTCGTAAATCGTTTGAAATCGCTCGTTAAACCGGGTTAATAATATTCTACCGATTTTAGCGAAGTTAGCGAGCCGATTTTAACGAACCGATTAACGGCGATTTACGAGTTAACCGATTTTAGCGAGTTAGCGAAACCGATTAACGAGCGATTTACGAGTTAACCGTCAGCCAATGACTCTAGTTTTTGTAATAGTATGATCCGATTAACGAATCAATTACGATTTTATGCGAATTACGATTTTATGCGAATTAAGATTTCCAATCCGATTAGCGAACCGGTTTTGCGCGATTTGATACGGTTCGATTAACGAACCGGTTTTGTACGATTTTATTTCGAACCGATTACAAATTGAACAACCGAATCGGTTGACTAACGAATCGATTAACGAGCGATTCGGTTTTCTTAACGATCCGAACCAATTTGGCCCAAAACCAGCTCGATTCTGTTCGTTAACAGCCCGTCCCCACTCCTCGTATTCCTAACCCCACTACCCCTGTTTTCCTCCCACGCCCCGACACCCCCACTACCTAACCCCTCTCTTCCTTTTTCCTCTCTCTCAGACGACCCCCCCACACTCCCACCAACTTCCATAACCACCAAGCTCCGAAACAACTTGAACCCAGCACATGTTTTACCAGTAATTAGAAGATCGACGTCTCCGATTCAAAATTCTCAACCGCACCACCACTACCACCGAAGTATCAGATTCAACAACCCCATTTCTTTATACGAAGTTGGGAATCAAAAAGGGGTCAATGGGCAGTGTGTTAAAAATGTCGTCACCGAGAAAATAAGATAGAACCCGGCGAACATCATTGCCTTTCTGATAAATGTTTAAATGAATTTTTAGGATGTGTTGAACAGCAGCAGGATTTGCAGTCATAATTGAAACAGAGCCCAGAGGTTGATGAAGAATTTAAGTTAAATTGGGGGAGCTTTTAGAGTTGACTCAAATTTCTTTTTTTTCAAATTTTAGTTGACCCTCACTTTTTAGACGGAAAAACCTTATATATCAATGATAATTGTTTAGGAAATTTATTGTCCAAATTCATTGTTTTAGAACATTAAGCCTGATTATACATTGTTTAGGGAAAAAATGATCAATTTACCTTTTTTTTCCCTATTATTCTCTCCCAACATTCACTGTAAAATGAAATATGCACATCTAATTTGGAACGGAGGGAGTACACATATGTTTCTCTCTACCAAACCATTTACTACCTCATGAGTGATATACTACTTAATCGCATACTGCACTAGTACGAAACGCTTTTGCATAAAATGCATAAAAAAAATTTCGATCATTAGATACACGCATTCTCTCTATTAAGAAACACTTGTTAGATTGAACAAGTGTTCATTAAGAATATGTATTCATCAAAAGAGGAACAAATGTTCTTAAGTGTTTGCGGTGAACAGTTTGCAGTCTAAAGAGAAGACGTGCGAAACTTGAAGCGTTCTACATTTATTAAATCTATAATATATAAAGTTAGGGCAAGTTGATGTAGAAGTTTCACGATGTGACACGTGGCATTTTGTGGGACGTGGACTAATTAGAAACTTCCATGTGGCAACTTTATCATTAATTTACTCTTTAAAATTATTTCTTCATGAACTATAATTTTTAACGCTAATCTTAACTTGTTATGGAGATAAAAACTTGAGGAGATTTCTATAGCTAATGGTTATAGCTACATATTTATAAAGTTCATTAGTTATATCTTGATCTCAAAGAATTCAATAATTTATTATAAATTTATGATTTTGTTTCATATATTAATGAATGAAGTAGAAGAGTTTTGTAACTTTTATTAAGAGTTTTGTAACTTTTATTATAGTAATTATATTTATTTATTGTTGATTCTTTTTAAATGAAGAAGTTGAATGGGTAAGTTCAATTGTTTTTAAATGAAGAGTTCAATATTTTTCTTTTTTAATGAAGTATATTTAATGTATATAAGAATTCTAAAAATCTTCCATCATAAAGTAGATTTAATATTTTAAGAAAATAACATGTATACATAAATTTTAAAAGGCTAGGTAACATACATGAATTGAAAATTTAAATTAAGAAGTTCAATGGTTTTTTTTTAATAAAGAAGTTGAATGGTTTTCTTTTTTAATGAAGTAGATTTGATGTATATAGGAGTTATAAAAGTCTTCTATCATAAAGTAGATTTAATATTCTAAGAAAATAATATGTATATAGGAATTCTAAAAAGTTATGTAACATAATTGAATTGAATTTAAGTGAAGAAGTTCAATGGTTCTTTTTTAAACAAAGAAATTCAATAGTTTTTTTTTTTTTTTAATGAAGTATATTTAATGCATATAGGAGTTCTAAGGAAATATCCATGTGGTCCAGATTTGGCCACATCCCTGCAGAATGAGGAGAGAAAAGGAAATGCAATGATGTGGCCAAATCTGGACCGTATGGTCCAATGGACCTGGTCCATGACAGAATAGACCGAGTTCTAAAAGTGTTCCATCATAAAGTAGATTTCATATTCTAAGAAAATAACATGTATATAGAAATTCTAAAAGGCTATGTAACATAAATTAATTGAATTTAAATGAAGAAGTTGAATGGTTTTCTTTTTTAAATGAATAAGTTGAATGAGTTTTTTTTTAAAAATAAAGAAGTTCAATGGTTTTTTTTTTAAATGAAGTTCAATAGTTTTCTTTTTTAATGAAGTAGATTTAATGTGTATAGGAATTCTAAAAGTCTTCCATCATAAATTTGATTTCATATTCTAAGAAAATAACATTTATATAGGAATTCTAAAATGTTTACAACAAAAAATTGACTGAAATAATCCTAACATGCAACTGAAATAATCAATGAAGTGCCTTTTTAGTTTCTTCTAAACAGAAATGCCAAATTCACTACCATTCAAATGAAAGGACCTATTAGAACTAAAGGTCAGCATCACTATATAAATTTTTGGATTTTTATTAATGCATATAGGAATTCTAAAAGGCTTATATTAACAAATATGCATAATGAATTTTTGAATTCTTATTAATGCATATAGAAATTATAAAAGACTTGCATCATGAAGTAGATTTAATGTTCCAAGAAAAAAACGGAATTCTTATTCATGTATATAGGAATTCTAAAAGTCTTGCATCATAAATTAGATTTAATATTTCAAGAAACTAACCGACTATATAAACCAAAATCATCCATGCATTCCCTCAACAAAAAAAAAAAACCATCAAAACAAACATTATAGGGAAATCAAGACTTCAATATGTGCATCTCAATGAACTTGAAAAAGGCAGACAAGAGAATAGAATATTATTTCGAGTAACCAGATTATGGAACACTTTCAATGCCCAGAAACCTATCGATTTAAGGAGTGTTGATTATTTGATTTTGGATGAAAAGGTAAGATTTATTCTAATTTATTTTGTTGTTGTAATCGTGATTATTCATTCTTATAAATGATTTACAAATCTAAAATCTGCTCCCTCACTACTCGTATATGCAATTGCCTCTCATGTTTGCTTAGTCATATTAAACACTCATTTGATTTTAGACACTATAATCATTAGCAGATGCTATATATAGGTTTTCAAATTAACACCAACCACCATGACTTTAAAGGTTCAAGCAATGCAGTTGTCTACCACCACCAATAAGCAAACATATATCTATAGCTCATTAACATGGTTATCCAATTTCAGTCATATCTCTAAGCAACAAGCAAATTAGAATACATGTACGACATCATCAAAAGATATATGAATTAAAACAAAAATTAGAAATACAATCGCGCATCGAGCGGGGATGAAACCTAGTTGATAATAGGAAATTAAGAAAATGTTAAATGTTCTAATAAGAGGAGAGATTGTTACAATGAGTGCAATTACGTTACTGATAGTCTTTTCTTCAACAATGTACAAATATATTCGGACAGTGGTTGCAAAACAATTACTGATAGTCTTTTCTTTTACCTATCATTCTATTGATATACATTTTCAAGCGCTGTTGAATGATAGTTTTGTGTTTTAAAATGTACAATCAAATACTTTCTTCATTCCTCAATGTAAGTTGTGTATGACACTTTTATAAAAACTAAGGATCTCAAACAAATAGTAATATTTTCACCACAATTCCAATAATACCCCTTCCTTTCTCTCTTTCACTTTTCGTATAAAACATATGTTAAGGGTATAAATTGTTGACATCTAATAAAATATATGTAAACGACAATTAATTTGAATGCATATATCTCCTAAATGACAATTAAATGGGAAATGGAGGGAGTATAATATAACAATGTTAAATATAAGAATAACATAAATATTGTTGGATTATCAAATTTAATAAATATATAGAGTACCAAAAACGTTTTTAATAAATAATAAAAAATCTGTCCAAAATTGAATGTCCAACTTCTTATACAAAATGAATTGGAGAATAGACATTCAATTTTGGTAAATAATAAGGCAACAAATTTGCCATAATAAAATACTTGTATGGAAGAACTTATACAATCTTTTTAGTATATGATCCTTCTGAATGGGGATTGTCATCATTCTGCTGAATGTATAGACTACGTTGCTTAATGTAATTTATTACTTCATCTCCAGTTAAATATTTCACTGACATTCCTCTTGAAATGCATTCCCTGCCCCCAAAAAAGCAAATTTGCGAATAAATAAATTTAAACGTGTGCGGGTAATTGGCTTTTAAAATGAAAAAAAAATCGCTTTTTCTAAGAAGTAAACTATTAGGTCCACGTATCTCTCACAATGAGCAAATAACAAAAGACCGTCCAGAAAAAAATGAACACCGCGGTTTTACCTCAATCCTGTTGAACTGATCCCATTTGGTACTACTTCATCCACCACCCTGATGTTGCTCTGAAAGTGTAAAAACAAAACATGAATTTAAGACAAAAACGTACGAGCTTTGAAGTTGCGCCTTTTCTCACCTTGCATTCATTCAGAATTTTATCAGTAGAAATAATCTTCTCGACATCCTGACCATCTCGCCTAATGCAAACCAAACCGAAGTCTTGGCATATTTTCCTGACCTGAAATAAGTGAATATCAATCATATCATAAAGGACAAGATCCAACTACTACTTATCTAGTAAAAAACATTGTAGGTAAATGTATTAATCTTCTTCCGAAAAAGTACTTCCAGTAATACTTTGTGATTGCCATTCTTTGCCTGATACCCCTGGTTACAAACCACTATCAGTGGCCCCTGGATAATATCCAATACCGCTATCAATGGAACTTAGGGTTACCGTGTGATTGCACTCTGTGAGTCTTATTAGCAAGACTCAGAAACATCAAACAAAAGGATTCATCTCATAACAAATTATATATGCACCAAAATATCGAAACAACATATTGCGACATGTCATAGGATGGCTAGTTCAATGACTCGATAGGCCAGGGATATTAGATCACCATAAATAAAAATGGGAATTCATTACGTTTGTTCAAAGTAGTTGCTAGGTTTATATTCCTTTTGCAACATATGGAATGTGCCAAAACATTACATGATCGGGAATCCAAACTCCAGGAGTGCTGAAGGATTCTAGTAGGTCAGAACCACATACAAGCATGACCTTGAGAGAACCTACATACAGGGGAACATCATATTAATTACATATTAGATAATCTATCCTGTGCAAAATTCAGTAATTCATGCGTTCGAAGTGATTCTAGGACTATTAATTACTATTAGTTTCTATTATTTAACGCAGATTCGGATGATCCTACCTAACCAAGGAAATAATAGAAGATACACGACCAAATCCGTGATGGGGCAAAAATTCTGCAAGAAATCTAGGTCCAGTTTGAATTACAATCACAATTGCAAAATTTACAAGTCAAGAATGATCTGGGCTAGAATCTACTTGTACAGTCCAAGTAAAGAATTCTTTTGTCTTAACTAAGGTTGCAATATCTCGGACCCAAGACGGAGAATGAGAGAGGACCACCAAACTCACCATTGATTACCAGGGTACTCTCTGATAACAAAGCTTTAATAATTCGGGATAGAACTATTAATGTTCGTTGGTAAGAACTCTGACTTGCCTGTAAAAAATCACATTCGGGAGATGGTACAGGGTGAAGAAGTTAGAATAGAAATGCAGCTCACTAGTGAAAAGATGAAAACTGCAATGGTGATAATGGTACATGCAGAATCTCCAGAACTCATAAGATATATAAACAACTTCTCTTTGTCGAGAGAGAGAGAGAGAGAGAGAGAGAGAGAGAGAGAGAGAGCCTCCCAGGAATCCACCATCACAAACTCGGAACTTCTGCAAGCTAGATTACACATTGCAATGCGATGTTCAGCCGATATGAGACCCTATTGTGACAAGGGTAGAAAAATATTGTTAAGCTACAACATTTGGTTTGACCATGTAAACAGATCATTAAACATGAAGGGACATCAGTTTTATCTTCATACCTACCTCTTCTTAAGTAAAGAAATCACAAGTCAGATGGCAGTTTTGTGTGTCGGGGAGTAGGATCTAGTCATGGGTCAAGACACAAAAGAATCTACTTTACGACCTAGGGTGGAAAAGGCGGCCTCGTCCTAGACAGAGCCTCCTTCAAGGGCAACGTTTTTTGATCAATCAAGAAACATTTGTATTCATTCAGAAACCCTCTTTTATAGAGGAAATTATTACATAATCAAGACCCTAGTACCTCGTAGTTATCTTGAATAACAGTTATCATGTTCTTCTTACCACCCTAATTACCTACTGACAATATGGACCCTGTTTCTGAAATGTGGCTCTTCACTATTTCTGAACTGCTGTCTGTAGCTATCCGAGTCTGACTGACATACCAATTCCCTCAAATCTGGCTGGTACAGGCCATATGTTATGTTCCCTCAGTTTCAAAATAATTGTCAATCTAAAGAAAAAGTACGTGAATTAAGGATTTGGTAGATTTCACAAATAGACATTTTATCATAACTTATACTCCCTCCTCTGGATTCGAATGTCTCTTTTGCCTTATTGGATGTCCAGAATTGAATGTCCTAATTCTAAAATTTAGCTAAAATTTCAATGCAAATTTTCAATTGTATCCCAATTATTTTGACAATTAAAATTTCAAAGCAACAAAAACACGAAAGTTTGACAATTATTTTGAAACGGAGGGAGTACCTTTTTCTTGTACGCATCATTTACTGGTGAAATGTAACCTCCAATTACACAAAACCCTTCTGAATGTAGTGCATCCCTCGCCAATTCTAAGCAGGGAAGAAAGTAAAACAGTATGAAAATGTAATTTCAGGTAAATAAAACAACCATCATTCAGCATAAATAAATAAATAAATAAATAAATATATATATATATATATATATATATATATATATATATATATATATATATATGCATACAGGTCGATTCAGTTAGCATATTAGCTTGAGGACGCACGATAATCAAACCAAGTTCATATTCTGATGCAATTGAGAGGGTGACATACTGGATAAGTTAAGAAAAAAGAGAGAAAGGTCTTAAAAGAAAGTAAAAAACTACTACCAAAACATCGCAAGTGCATGTACGTAGGAGGATTGAAGCTTCCAGTTGATACTAAAACCACATACTCTTTCCTGAAGAGAAATAAAACGAAATTCAAAGAAGAAAACTTCTTTTAAAACAGTGGAACTATACAAAAAGGAAAATGGAAAATTTCTCTCATCACAACAACAGTAGTATAATACTTTCTGTGAAATAGCAATCATAACACCCTTCCATAATCTGTGACATGTGTGCACTCAGAAACTATAGAAAACATATCTGTGCAAACGAAGAGGTGCTGCAAGCATATCTGGTACTATCGATGATCCAATAGCTATAGATAAGAAAGAATCATGGACTTGAGGGCATTGAACAATCATATAACTTTCCTCTTCACATAGTAAAACATTGATGAAGTCAGTTCTTCAGTTTACTCTAACTAATATGACATAAGACCAAACCACTTAAATCTTTCATATCTTCAAGAAATGTCATGCTTCTTTAATTGATCATACCAATAAAGACGATTTGACATCTTCAATTCCAACCCCCATGAATTTGCAAATTGACAAGATTTGTTTCGAATCGTGAACACATCAATATATAGAGCACGTAGAGTTGAAACTTGAAAGCATACTCAAAAAGAGAGAAACGCGACTAACTTGGTTTCAGGGTTTTGCAGTTCGTTTGAGTCATTAGTTAGGGATAACTTGTCCAACGGCAATGCCATATCTGCATATAAAAAAAAATTAGTTAGGAACCAAATTTAGAGTCACCACTTTAGGTAAAAAGGTTTCATACACAATAAATTTTCTCAATTAATTTCTTGCCAAATTGAAGTTTCGAGTTGCTTGGCGTAGATTAAAGAAAAGCATGTTCTGATTAAAAAGACGCCGATCCAGTTTGGTACTCTCTCAATTCCATAACGTAATCGTTTACAGCGAAAATTAAAACATCAAACACTAATCATAGATAAAGAAAGATAATGCATACCGACCTTTGAAGACCCGATCAAAGAGAGAGAGAGAGAGAGAGAGAGAGAGAGAGAAAACGGAAGAGGAAAGATAATTGAAGGCGGAGTTCGCAGAGCCACCGGTGACCGGACTTCTTTTCGGCAAGAATTAGAGATGTGCAGAACTACAATAGAGAGAGAGATCATTTAGTCTGATTTGAGTGTTTTGCAGGTTTGACTGCTGAGGTCTTTCAAGCCCGTAAGAACCCAGTCTGGTTCCTATGCGGAATAGCTTTTTTTCTGCATGTGCGGAACAATATCAAACCGTCGGATGAGATTTTGAACGGTCCAGATCTGGAGAGAGAAAAGTTACGGCTGGAATTAAAAAATAAAAAATAAAAAATTTCTCTCTCCAGATCTGGACCATTAGAAAATCTCATCCGACGACTGAGATCGTGTCTCACAGTGCGGAACAAAAAACTGTTCCGCATAGGAGCCGGGACGGTAAGAACCCCAAAGAATGCAGAAGTGTAGGGTGACAAGAAATAGATAAATAGACCTTCCGACTCATTTAGACTTCTTTAATAGAAGCGGACCCATAAATGTTGGTTGCAACACTGCTTGTCTATATTCCAGTCCAGCGACTGCTGAAACACCTTAAAGTTCAACATCTTTAGAATACCATTTGCCCCGTTAGATTAAATATAACGGTAAAATCATACTTAACCATTTAAATCACGTAAAATACTAAATCCAATATCCCTCTAATTTGGGCAAAAATCCATAAATGCCTTAATTAAATCTTCTCATATCTCCATAAAATTCTCCCATACTCCCATAAAATTCTCTGATATCTTTGAATGTATTTACCCAAAATTTCTCCATCTCTAAAAATTTCGGCAATCCCTTTAATATCCCTAAGTGCGTGTTTGGTACGCGGGAATGGAAATGAATGGAAAGGCCTTTCCCACTTCTCTTTCCATTCCAGCATTTGGTTGAACAATTTGAAGTGGGAATCATCATTCCACGGGAATGACAATTCCAGGAAGAAGTGGGAAAGGGCATTCCACACCAAAACCTATGGAATGACCTTTCCAGGAGAAGCTAGATTCATCAATAAATAGTAACTTACATTTATACCCCTCTTTTAATTAATTATTACGTTTATTTTACATATTAACTTATTCATATTTAGTCATAAATATTCTATTTCACTTAGTATAATTTCATAGATGATAATTTTATAAATATCTCTTTTTCTTAGTAGTAGTTTTAATCTATTTTTAAATTTAAAAGTAAAGATATTTTTATTACTATGTTGACGTTTTAATAAAAAATTATGTTTCAACATATATATATATATATATATATATATATATATATATATATATATATATATATATATATATCAATGTTATTCAAGTAAGATTTTGTAATGAATATTTAATTAGCTTTTATCACTAGTATATGCTAAAAGGGCATTTAAGTCATATTGTGTTTAATTCCATTCCATTATGACATTAAAATATAGTTTTACCAAACACAGAAAAGGAATTCACATTCCATTCTGCCTTTACCTTCCAAACACTGGAATGGAAAGAGGATTCTGAAGTCATTCTGGGTGGAAAGCGATTCTGCCTGGAAAGGGATTCCATTCCATTTCATTCCAGCGTACTAAACGTGCTGTAATAAATTTCTCCCACAACTCCATAAATTTCCTCTCATACTTTTACAGATATTTTCCTAAAATTTATCTCAACAAATTTCGGATTCCTCTATTTCTATCATTGTTAGTTGTTTTCTAACAACAGCAATTTAGGTTTCTTACAGCTATAAGGAACACATTTAACAGCGGTAATAAATATCTACTCTAATAGTTGTCACAGACACATAACTAATAACGGTACAAATATAACTAACAGCCGTAAGAAACATCATTGAAACCAGTTTGATTTGGAACATCATTCAAATCATAAAATATGTGATTTTTTTCGCCGACATTTTCAACTTTATAAAGAACAAACAAAATCATATCATATTTCATGTGAAATATATGATTGAGAATTACTATTATTATATAAAATTACCTTGATAACATTAACATCTCTTTGCCTGTTTCGATTCAAATCGGATCG
The DNA here is from genome assembly GCA_026122235.1 of Vinca minor. NCBI lineage: Eukaryota > Viridiplantae > Streptophyta > Magnoliopsida > Gentianales > Apocynaceae > Vinca > Vinca minor. Next base: position 5,001,331 of record JAOCZM010000100.1, on the reverse strand, counting down.
TTCTGATTTGGTGCTGAAATCCCAATACAATCTTCAACTTGCACGTTCTGATTTGCAAGCAACTATGTGAATGAAAACGGTCATTTCCAACTGTTCATAATGGAATTCTCCAATGTAGGAAACCATAAAAACTGGAAAATTTTGAAAAGAGGAAGATTGGGAAAAAAAGAAATTTTAGGGATTTTTTGGAATATGGAAGCTTTAAAATAGGGATAATCCGCGGCATGATAAGCATGATGACGAATTTGATGGATTATTATGAGATTTTTGGGCCAAAATCGCGGTGGGCGAGAGAAAAATCTGGAATATGACAAAATATCTAATGAACGGGAAAAAGGGATTGAAAAGGGGGATTGGGTGTGGACGGTTTGTTTAACAGACGGATGCATAGTAGCCACAATATATAAACGCTAAGCATTTAACGATTGTAAGAGTGTTCAGCAGGTGTTGAAAAATACCACAATCAACATTGTAGCCATTACCCTGTCCAGATAATGAAAACGTGAGTAAAATAATAAATATTAAACTTGCCCTTGGCGAATTTGTTCATATATTTTTATGCAATTTGATGAAAAATATGAAGTTTAATGTTTACTTTAGAGCAAATAGTTTTTTCTGCCACAAAATTAGTTACGAGTGCTATATCTGCCACAAAACTAGTTACAAGTGCTATATCAGCCACAAATCGTTTTTCCGTGCTTTTTTTGCCATGAAACATTTTATGAGTGCTAAAAATGCCACAAAAAAAAGGGAGGGTGAAAGGAAAAATAGGTAAGAGATCAAATTAATTTCAAATAGACCCTAAAATCACATTTTTATATTTAATTGGGTACACAATTTATTTTTTAAATAATTGACCCCTTCTTCCCAAATTTATCAAAACCTCCACCACCTTCTTCTTCCTTCTCCTCCCACCTCGAGCCGCCGCCATCACCTCCCATCCTGCCACCCAATCCCTAACCCTCACCCATACCCCCTGAAAATTAACCAAGAATAGCAATACATACAATGAAAGCACTTCTAGGTCTATATTTCAGACACATATAACAAATTTCACAATGTTTTACTGCTCTAACCTTTAGAAACTGTTTTACAAAATACATATAAGTCAAAGCAATAAGCAAAATGCTAATCAATTTGCACTACATGATTAACCAAGTGCTTTGCTGCTAAAACCATCAAAAAAATTTAAACAAAATACATACCAGTCAAAGTACTAAACAAAATGTAGAATAGTTTGCAGTACATAATTAACCTAACAAAGATGCTTTGCATCTGAAACCATCAGAATTCTTGAACAAAAAGGACTCTCGCAAAGCAATATGCAAAATGCAGACCAATTTCCTAAGAATATCTAATTGTTCTTAGGCATTTTTGCTAGGCTATCACCTTCACCACGTCTCTCCAAATCTTCAAGCAGACATTTTTTGGCAGATTTGGTACTCTTTGGTATGGGTGGGGGCAGGGATTGGGTAACGGGATGGGAGGTGGTGGTGGCTCGATGTGGGAAGAGAAGAAAGAAGAAGGTAGCGGTGAGGGTTTTGGTAAATTTGAGAAGAAGGGTCAAGTATTAAAAATAAAATATAATTAGGTACCCAATATAATATAAAATTTTGATTTTAGGGTCTATTTGAAATTAATTTGATCTCTTACCTATTTTTCCTTTCACCCTCTCTCTTTTTGTGGCATTTTTAGCACTCATAAAATGTTTCATGGCAAAAAAGGCACGGAAAAACGATTTGTGGCAGATATAGCACTCGTAACTAGTTTGTGACAGATATAGCACGAAAATGTGATTTGTGGCAGATATAGCACTCGTAACTAATTTTGTGGCAGAAAAAGCTATTTGCTCTTTACTTTATGTTAGTTGGATTTGACAACAAAAAAAATGAAACGAATTAGAAATTCATATGACGAAATGAACATTTTCCTTCCATTAATAATTTGCTTATGCTATAGGATTTTTATTAAAAAAATTACCGCTAGCCTCTCAGTATCATGACCAAATTATAAGGTAAAGCCTAACAACACGTTTGGTACGCTGGAATGAAATTCCTCTCCAGGTAAAATCGCTTTTCACCCAGAATGACTTCGGAATCCTCTTTTCATTCCAGTGTTTGGAAGGTAAAGATGGAATGGAATGTCGATTACTTTTCTGTGTTTGGTAAAACTGTATTTTAATGTCAGAATGAAATGAAATTAAACACAATATGACCTAAATGCCCTTTTAGCATATACTAGTGATAAAACCTAATTAAATATTTATTACAAAATCTTACTTGAATAACATTGATATTATATATAAAAAATATTTATTTATATATATATATATATATATTGTTGAAACATAATTTTTTATTAAAACGTCAACATAGTAATAAAAATATCTTTACTTTTAAATTTAAAAATAGATTAAAAATACTATCAAGAAAAAGAAATATTTATAAAATTATCATCTATGAAATTATACTAAGTGAAATAGAATATTTATGACTAAATATGAATATGTTGTTAAATAAAATGAACGTAATAATTAATTAAAATAGGGGTATAAATGTAAGTTACTATTTATTGATGATTTCATCTTCGCCTGGAAAGGTCATTCCATAGGTTTTGGTAGGTTTTGGTGTGGAATGTCATTTCCCACTTCTTTCTGGAATTATCATTCCTGTGGAATGATGATTCCCACTTCAAATTGTCCAACCAAACGCCGAAATGAAAAAAGAAGTGGGAAAGACCTTTCCATTTCCGCGTACCAAACACGCACTAAGATCCTTGATTTCACCAACCATTTGAAAACCCAATATCTAATGTTCCTGTCTTTACTCTCATTCAAAGTAGCTTTTACACTTCAGCTATTAATGATTTTTGTTAATAATAGTTGAGCGGAATATAACATTTTGAGTCAAAAGTATTGTGTTTCTAAAAAAAATTAATAAATATAATCTAATATATCATGCAACATAAATAATAATAATCGTACATTTAGCCATAATTGTTCAAGAAATTAGAAATCGCCAATGAGGCATTGGTCTAACGGCCAAAGGTGATGCCTCATGATGTAGAGATCATGAGTTTGAATCCCCTCCCCACTTTTGAATCCCCTATTTCTTATAATAGATATGTCACCTCCACCAATAAAAAAATAAAAAAAAGAGTAATTAGAAATCCAAAAAACCGTAATCCTTTGAATTGGTTCATCATTCTCCTTGTTCCTTGATCTGATGCGTCTGAAGTCCCAATTTGCCCAAGACTCTCTGAAGTCTTCTAACCTATGCCTATCGCTAAAAAAAAATCCTTAATAGATGTCACTTGCAAATATTTATAAGTTGGTTATGGATCTGCGGAGTAATTAACCTACGCATATAACCAGTTTTCGCCCATCAAGGAAACTATGTGTCACACCCCCTAACAAAATATAATCATTCAAATTATAAACTTGACTGAATAACTTATATCTTTATTATATCATCATCATCATAAGAAATTACATAAACTTAACATAAGTGTTGTTCATCTAATTAAGGTTCACTATCTATTATATTGTCAACTGATTCATTATTTCGGGATATACTCGTCGTATTCCTCATCTCGTGTCTCTTTACCAGCATTATCTACATTCTTATCTGCAAAACATATAAGGATAAAAGGATGAGCTATTAAACTAGTCCAATAAGGATTGATTGCCCTTCTCAGCAAAAAGATCGATCGCCCTTGAGATGAATGACCAAATAGACATCAAAACGTTTCTTGTTTCCCAAATCATGTGAAATGTATATAACTTGACATAATTTAACTTGTAAACATCTTTAAAATAATTATAATATAAGAGTTTAGAATAAATATAACTTGAACAAGATATAAATGCATTATGTTCTAGATTGAATTCAGGGAGCTTTATCTTATAGTAATACGTTATATGTTTTGAGATCGCGGAGATGCACCTACCCAGTCGGGTGATGAGATAGTATGGTTTCGAGCAGTATATACCTCAAAACCGCGACACCCGCCCGGACTGGCACAAGCTTAAAACTCTTGGAAAGCCCAATGAGGATTGGAGTGCGGTGCATAGGCATCAGATTGAAACTTGGAATAATAGAAATCATTTTATAGTCACCGGTCATCTGATCAGAGAGGTCCAGAGACCTAGGTCTGATTACATGGAGTGGTATCTGGTTAGAACCCGACTCCAAGTTGGCAACGTGATGCATCAGTTACAAGTTTCAGATGGTTTTCACGCTACAGCTGCAAGTGGTGTATTGTTGGTAAGAAATAAAAATGTTCGTTTTCATATTTCTAATTTCCGTTATATTTTTATATAATTTGCCTAATTTTAATCTTAAATGAGCATTTTGAAAACTTGACAGGGAAATGTTGTCGTTGAATGCTATAATATAGCTAGTGAGGCAAACGAGCAAGCACCACCGCACATTCAGACATTCTTGGAGAGGATAATGGCGAAGTGTAACATAGGGTTAATGGCAGTCGGTGGTGCATTAGGGTGTAGACCACCATCTAGAGCCGGTTCTTCCGATGCAGTCATTCCGACTCCCATTAGTACACCGAGATCACCGATTGAGGAGCGTGGTGCGGCAGGAGTTAGAAGGGGTGGTAGGAGAAATCGTGAAGGGCGAGACATTGATCGTCGAAGACATCGTAGGGGTCAGCCGCCGCAAGTACCACAAGCAGAGCCACAGAATGAGCAAGTTGCAGCAGTTTCGCCAGTTGTAGTTCCAGCAGTTGTCGAAGGTACTTCGGATTCCCAGTTTGGACAGACACCCTTTAACGCCTGGACACCCAGTCAAGTTGTTGTTACAGGTAGTATTTCTGAAGCGGGGCCATCTAGATATTCTGAACCTGGTAGTAGTGATTTTATTGACCAGTTATTTGGTGGGAATTCTCAGTTGAATAGTGAGTTTGAAGGTTTGACTCCCAAGGAGAGGATTTTGGGTAGGTCTGATCGGGATAGGTTCGCACCTGATCGCTACACACCTGACGATTATCCTTAGAATACATTTTGTTTTCCTGTAATTTATTTATTTATTTTCTAACATTTGGAGTTTTTCTTATGTTGGATATGTTATATAAATTAATTCATCTTAGGTTCTTATTCAGTTTTTTTTATTTCTTGACATAAATAAAAAAAAAATCAAAATTACAATCCAAAATAATCCCAAAATACAATTCGAGCTCCTTCCATATGTGTTCCAACCTCCCAATCAAGGATATCATTAAGAGCTGGATGGATATATAGATATTCTTCGTTGCCACCATGTCCCATATTGTAAAAAGCAACAAACTCTAACCACCTCAGCAAATGGTAATCACCTTTCATAGTTTGTACCCACAGGGAGTGACATTATGTGACCGGTCTTATCTCGCATGTGCAATATTCGTGGTATTCCAAACCCCATATCAACACGCCATTTTATGTAACTATCACCTATCTGTAGACATGAACAAATAAAATTCAATAAAATAATTTTAAGACATGAAAATAATAATGAAAATAGTTATAGACAAACTGGCATACCAGTTTCTCCATTTTTGGGTTATGGTTCACATATATACTAAAATAATGGCGATAAAAAGCTCCATATGATGGATATGATCTTTCCCCCTTCAAATGTCCGATTCTGGGCAAACACGCAGCCACACGTCTCTCCGACTTAAAATATACATCTATTATGTTATTGGGCGACGGTAGAAAATGTATAATATCCTCTAGACCAAGATTGTTTTCAAGCACAAACTCTTATAAACCAGATTCGAAATAGTAAATGCCATTGTCATTGGTTACAGAGATACACCACTCATTACCAATTTTGTCGTGGAGATAGAAGTAATGTGGTACCCCGACACCATTTACCTCCAACCAGGTTGTGAATGATGATGGTATTTGCTGCAGAATGTAATCAATTAAAATTAAGATAAATAAAAAACACGTATTGTATCTAAGATATTAACATTCTACCATTCCGTCGATATCCGGCTAGAATTTCAAACTTATTATTCAAATATTGAACAAGTGGCAGATCCATATCGCTATTCATTTCAAAATACTTGTGTTTTTAGGGAAATTTGGGAGTAAGAGGGAAATTTATATGAATTGATAAGGAGATGTTGGTTAGTATATATACAGGGAAATAATGGTGGATGTCCTCTAGTGTACAACGCATTTCCGTCATGCATTTTTCTGAAAGATGATAAGATTTTTGAGATTTCTTCACGTGAAAAAAGCTGCAAAGGATAAGATTTTTCGAAATAATGGTGGATGTCCTCTAGTGTACAACGCATTTCCGTCATGCGTTTTTCTGAAACTTGATAAGATTTTTTAGATTTGTTCACGTGAAAAAAGCTGCAAATGATAAGATTTTTCGAAATAATGGTGGATGCCCTCTAGTGTACAACGCATTTCCGTCATGCGTTTTTCTGAAAGATGATAAGATTTTTGAGATTTCTTCACGTGAAAAAAGCTGCAAATGATAAGATTTTTCGAAATAATGGTGGATGTCCTCTAGTGTACAACGCATTTCCATCGTGCATTTTTCTGAAAGATGATAAAAATTTTTGAGATTTCTTCACGTGAAAAAAGCTCCAAATGATAAGATTTTTCTACCCTATATATATGTCAACTACCGTTCATCGACTAAAACCATCAAATAACCCTAAAATTCTATATTCACTCTCATCGTTTCATATTTTTAATCATAATATGGCCACTATATTGCAACATCCCATTAAACTTTTTATGTACTGGGATAGTGAAATTGAACGAGATCAGGAAGGCCACTACTTTACTGGTCATGCAAAGAAAACTTGGACGCTAAGGCATGAAGTTGCATATGCAGAAATTGTTCAAAGAATATTAGCCCTCAAAGGGTTAAATCCAACAGAGTATCAACTACGACTGACCCTTATGTGGCCATTTTACTCACCGAAGTGGGAACGATTCTGTTACTCGACTGTTGATATGAACAGTGATGAGGAAATGAATGCTATTTGGGATATTAATCCATAATTTGGTGCCTCAGGTGTACACATTCTTATCGAATTTGAGCAAATATCTTTCCAAACAATAGCCAACGATGATTTTGACTTAAACACTAATCTGAATAGGCAATGTTTCTTTGGTTCAAGCTCATTACCTAACTTGCAATATTCACCAAATGTAAGTATGCCTAACCGTACGGCAGAATCGGTGCAATACTCTCACCCACGACTACATGTAACCCCGGTCACACATATAGTTGCATCTGCTGAACGGATGCTTAATGGAGCTGCTGTAGTGGACTCTCTAGGTCCGACTTCAGATGTGCATGGTGATTCCGAATCAGATGGTCCAAATGGTGCTGACTCTGACGAACACGAAGAAGGTCCAAATGGTGCATACTGATTTCACCGCATACCATTGTTTCCAAGATTTTGGTTCAGGTGCCCAAATTGATGATTTACAAGAAGATGCGGACGTCACCATAGATGACTAGACTCCTGATACAAAGCACCTAAAAAACAAGATGCGGTTTCGTGAAAAAAAAGAAGCTTTGTTGGCAGTTAGAACTTGGTGTGTTCAGAATAAAGTCGAGTTTAAGGTGACTAGGAGCAATACAATGGTGTGGTCTGCCAAGTGTGCAAATTCAACCCCGACTAATAAGTGTCATTGGCACATAAACATAATGAAAAAAGCCACACATGGCAAATGGCAGACAACTATTTACAATTCAACGCACACTTGCATTGTTACAGGAGCTAACAACTATCACCGTAACCTCTCATCCAAAATTATTGCCGAACGCGTCACCCATATTGTGCAGGTAGATCCAGAGTCACCGGTCAAACTCATTGTAAATGAGGTTTTGGAAATATTTGAAGTCGGTTGCTCTTACAAGAAAGGGTGGTATGCTAGGAAGGGTGCCATTGAGTTGTTATTCGGTAATTGGGAATCCACATTTACCCTACTTCCTCAATATACTCGGGCAATAGAGGATGCAAATAACGACACAATTGTTCGGTGGATGCACCATGATACTAGCAGCTGAGCTGTAAAAGTCTTCAATTTTTTGTTTTGGACTTTTGAACCTTCTATAATCGGTTTTACAAATTGTCGCCCCGTTATATCAATTGACGGGACTCATTTACGGGGGGTTTACAAGGGAGTGCTATTAATTGGTAGCAACATTTGCAATTGTTGACAAAGAGTCATCGGAGAGTTGGAATTGGTTTCTCCAAAACCTTCAAGAACATGTTGTCAAACAAAGGCCTGTTTGTGTCATTTCAGATCGTCACAACGAAATCCTTAATGTAGTCACTCAACAAATACTCTGGCAGCCACCATTTGCCCATCATAGATTCTGTCTAAGACATATAAGAGCAAATTTCAACAAAAGGTTAAAAAATAAAGAGTTGAAGTCTTTATTGTGGCTAGCTGGAACCACAACAAAAATGCACAAGTTCAACCGGTATATGGAAGAAATTCAAAGCAGGAATGCAGAAGCTTACAATTGGCTAAGTCAAATCAGGTATGACCAATGGACACTTGTGCAAGATGGTGGTTACAAACATGGAATAATGACGACAAACCTCTCCGAGTCACTAAATAGTGTGTTGAAGAAAGCAAGGGCTCTTCCCTTAAAGGCTCTTTTGGAGATGGTTTTTAGTAAAATGGTCCAGTATTTTGATGAACATCGGGAAGAGGCAAACAACAGCATTCACCCATTACTTGCGAGAATTTGGGATAACTTTGTTCAACACCAACAGAAGTGTCGACGCTACCGAGTTGTCCAATTCAATAACCAGACGGGATTATACAGTGTCAAATCTCATGCACGTGGAAATGGGAGAGGCAATACAACGTATATACTTCATATGGCCGACAAATCCTGCACTTGTGGAAAGTGGATCATTTATGGGTACACATGTTCTCATGCAATGGCAGTTTGTAACAATAATGAATGGAATCCGGTGGAATTGGTATTGGATATATACACGAACGTAAATTAGCAAAAAACATATGAGGCTTCTTTTAATCCTATCGCTGACCAGAGTTTATGGCGGGATGCACCCTTTTATATGACGTATTACGGTCCGAATATGAAAAATAAACCGGGTCGCGTTCAAACCACAAGGATGCGTAGCGATATGGATTATCGTGAACCGGAAACTATTCACCTTTGTAGCAATTGTAATATGCCTGGTCATAACTAAAGAAATTGCCAAAACCATGCCGGACCAAGTCACTCTTAGATTTTATTAAGTATTATTAGTTTGTAAGATTTTTGTAACGATTTACGTAATTCTCAATTTTTGCATTTATATTAAAATTTTTTATTTTAACAAAATTTGTCTTTTCTCTAATATTATTATTCTTAATATAAATATATTACACAAAATAATTGACTAAAAAATTATGGTATATTTACTTTATTGCAACTTCTAGGTTTAGGGTTTCTTAGGGTTTTAAAATGGATGATGGGAGAAAATTCTATGGCAAAATAAATATATATATATATATATATATATATATATATATATATATATATATATATATATTAACAATCGAAGTTAAAATAAAAAGGGATGGAGGAGTTTTTGCTTTGTAAAGGTAAATGAATGGAGGAATGGAGGAATGGACGAAAAGGTTGTAAAGGAAGGAAAGCAATAACACATTCATAGTATGCGTTTTCATTCTGTACAATGCATTCCGCCAATGCGTTGTTCTGTAAACGCATTCCTACCATGCGTTGTTATTTGAACAATGCATACACACAATGCGTTGTGCTTAGTTTCAGAACACCCAAAAAAAATATGTCTAATTCACTGCTTTTGTACAAAAATATGCCTATTCTAAGTAAAAGCCCCATCTCTGATCTACCTGCGTCTGTATAAAGAGAATTAATCATCACTTTTAGAACTCTTCTGCTATATATACGTGGAGCTTGTTTCTTGCGAAAGTTTGGTGGTGAGAATATAACTTCACAGATCAGCAACCCAAACATCCATCTATGCACTCTGCATTGCCCAAATTCAACAAACACAATAGAATTCTTTCCTTTTTATTATTATTTTAATCACACTAGAAATTTCTCAATCATATTGAGCAATAAATGATGAAAGCCGCACAGAGGAGAATTAGGGGCGGACAGTTTGCAATGCATCCTTACCCACTGTTAAGTTATGAAGCTTAAGGTATTGGGCAATTTTTTTAGATTTTTATGTTAATGGGTCGCAATTAGTGTTTCGTATTCCCCCCTACAAACAATTTATTTATCTAATCTAAATATTATATCTCATAATATAGTAAATATTCTGGCTTGGTAGTGCATCATACCGTAATCAATTTTTTGACGAATTGAGTAAGCAATTTCTTGTGTCTTACTTATTGCTTTTAATCTCGTTTTTTCTCCCAATATTACTATTTATTTTCTAACACACATTCCCTTTCACATAAATCCAGTCCTCCATTGCTTTTGTGGTATAAGTAGAGTGACAATTAAATTTATGTGAAAGAAAAATAAAGCAGATTGCATTAGGATGGTTGCAGAAGAAAGTTACCCCACACCCGATATGGATCCTTAGAGCCTCCTTAGGGATTTCATTTCGTGAGCTAGCTGCTACAGTTTCAGCTATCTGGTCGATTGCCATGCCCTTGATGCTCATATAGTACCTTTGGTGTCGGGATAAAACGAGCTTGTGACCTCTGTTGACTTCATGTTATGATTTCTCATTTCTTGTACATTGTGCCCATACGTCTGACTTTCAAAGTAATATTAAAATATTCTGGTTTAATTTATGTTAATATTTTTTGTGTAATTAGATTGTGTATGATTTGAGGTTATTTGATTTGAAACTCAAATTGAGGTCTAAAATGTCTTTGGATTGAGTCTGAAAAATGAAACTTGAAGAATTAAATCATTTACAATATGATTTGAGTTTGAGATTAATTTGAAACTGAGACCAAAACCTCATTATGCAATCCAATTTAAGCATACCCTTTATATGTGTTCATATAAAATTGGGATTTCAATAACTCCAGGATGGTAAAAAATTCTTATTACATCAAAAGTCATTCTTGGAAAATTATACTCCACCAGTTCAAAAATATATGACTTTTTGATAATTTTTCCTCCTGACATATAAATATAATTTTGTTATGAGTATGTATAAATATAATTACTTTATTATGTATTTTTTGAGTGAAATTAGTTAAACAAATAATATATGGAAGAATTTTGCACACAAGCTAACATTGTGTCATAATCAACTCAATATACTTTTAAGAGTTGGACATTTGTTAAACTAGATGTTTTGATACTATGTCGAAAAATTAGTTTAGAACTTAACTCCACTGCAACAGAGGTATGTACATGTGAAATAAATTTCAATTGCCGAACATTAAATTTGACGGTTAAGATATCTTGAGAATACTTATAAACACTGAACAAGTATTAATCATTTAAAAAATATGCATTCATTGAAGGAGAATTATATATATTCCCAATAATAGGACAGTTATTCCAAAATAGAAAATCAGCAGTCACATTTTATATCCGACAAGCGAAATTTATTCGGAACAAAATACGTTTTGTAGTGGAGACCGGAAGGCCAAGGGATGATCAAACAACGGTTACTCGACATTAGGATCAGTTAATTTGACAATCTGCTAACAAGGAAATTGGCTACATGTCACTCCTTCATTGGTCATCGACAACCGTGTGGAGTACGCAATAAAAGGCATCACCCGTGGGAGTGATAAATAACAGCGGTTAGTGAGCGGTTCTCCAGTTACTACCACTTACCACTACTTGCTCCTCCTCACTCTCTCTCTGATCATTAACCAAATTCAGTTTTCTTTTCTACTCACCGCATTGCTGAAATTGATGGATCAATGGCCGTGAAATTCAAGGAGAAATTAATTAATTTCTGAAGCATTCGTTGATCTCTAATATTTATCGTTCAGGTTTAATTTTTCGTGCGTTTTAGATTTAGATTATGTGTTTATGTTTTGAATTGGTAATTTTAGTATGGAATATTTGAGAGATTCGTTTAATGCGATTGTTTTTTCTAATTACTCTTAACTTCTGCGGTGTAGATCGTTAAGTTTTTTTTTTGGCCGGAAATGGGGAAGAAGGGGAACAGCTGGTTTTCAACGGTGAAGAAGGTCTTCAAACAGCATTCTAAGGAGTCGAACTTGCCGCCGGAAAAGAAGGTTAGTTAGTTCACTCTTCAAAAAAAAAAAAAAAAAAAATCTTCCGCAGCTATATTACTTAATCGATCGTTTAACACTAATCACAATATTAGAATTTAGAAGTATGAAAATGAGGGATTTGAATCTTTTATAACACTCTCCAATTAAATATTTATTGTAGGAAGTACTGATCTATCCTATTTGTACACAAAAAATAACCGTTCTCCGTAATTTTTAGGTGCTTAATAATTATAGAAGACGACTTCTTATGATTAATTATATTATTATAGGAATAAGAGTATTACGAAGTCATGTTACATGAAATATTGAAGAAAATATTCCATAGTGAATTACGTGATAGTAGTGATATGTACTATGTAATCTGAAAATAATCATTCTTTGGTCATTTCATTTTTAGGTAATTAGTAATTATATGGGACACACCATTAATAGTGTTACTTACTTGGTAATTTTGGTTTCTCTTGACAGAGAATCTAACAGTGCATGCTAGAATTAGATGGAACATACGGCTGAAATGCAAAGATCAATGTCTTTAATGTCTGTACTATAACAGTAAGGTGTATAGGCCCATTTAGAAACTTAATGTTTTTGGGGGATGAGAGATAATTTTGTTAGCTGTCTTTCTAAAAATTTTAATAGAGTAAAAATTGCTATTTTACATATCTTGGGTTAAGCGTCACCTCTATACCTTAGATATGTTCGTGTCTAATACTGATTACGTTGAGAATGAATATAAAAAGGCAACACTAATATTACTTTTTATAACTAATCACGAGAATTTTAGCTGTAATTCCTTAACCATTTATCTTTTAGTCATATGTGGATCCATGATGTAACCCATCCATTTGTATGCTGTCTGTTGATGGGTTCCTTTTGCCGCGGTAAACCTCATTAACCCAATTCGGATGATATATGGTCCCCCTTCAACATGCCCCAACGAGAAAAGAAAGCAAGTCTTCATGACATATTGCTTTCGATCCAACTCTTCCTATCACATCATCCCCAATTATATTCATGTGCGGTGGCTATGTTATGTTTCACTCAATGCGATCTTTGACTCGACTATAATTTGTGTGAATAATTATAGATCTTAGATATAAGTTTTAATGGTAAAAAAAATGGTTCAATTTTCAGAAGGAGAATATTGTACACAAATTACAACATGAAGCGCCGGAAGTTGTATCAGTGGAACATTTTCCTGCAGAGAGTTCCCCAGAGGTGACAATTGGTGAAAGTGACGAAACGTCTACTACTGCTGAAGATTCTAACCATGCCATAGCTGTTGCAGTGGCAACTGCTGCAGCAGCTGAAGCCGCGGTTGCAGCAGCTCAAGCAGCTGCAAAGGTGGTAAGATTGGCCGGTTATGGACGTCAATCGAAGGAAGATAGAACTGCTATACTTATACAATCACATTACCGGGGATATTTGGTAAAAATATAATTTTATCCCACCTGTACCAAACTGAATTACTACATTTAGTCAAAATTATTTTTTCAAATAAAGTTTAAATATCAAAAGAGCCACTCAAAATAGAGATTTGTGTCAAATAATTAAGTCTTCCAAATTCATATTTCTAATAAGTCTCTTAAAGTCCGAATTTAATGTCTATAGAAACCCGTTTATATTTAATCTTTAAACATTCCTTTGTGGATGTAGGCAAGACGTGCTTTGCGTGCTCTCAAAGGACTAGTGAGGCTACAAGCGCTAGTGAGGGGGCACAATGTGCGCAAGCAAGCTCAGATGACAATGAGGTGCATGCAAGCACTGGTACGGGTTCAAGCCAGAGTGCGCGCACGCAGACTCCAGTTAACCAATGACAAGTATCAAAGCCGAGTGGAAGAAGAAGAAGAAAGACTGATGAAACTAGAGGAAGAAGCTCTAAAGCAAAGCAACTCAAGAATGGAAAATGAAGTGGGAAGTTGGGATAGTAGAAGCCTGAGTATAGACAAACTCAAGGAGGAATCTCTAAGGAAACATGATGCTGAAATAAAGAGGAAAAGGGCCCTTGCTTATGCTTTTGCCTGCCAGGTTGGTGATTTGATTTAGTTGGTTCAAATTCTTTAAAAACAAGCAACACTTACACCTAATTAAGCAATACTTTAGAACTAATTTTTTATTTGATTGAACAAACAACAACTACCCAAAAAAGGGAACCAGCATTTTTAAAAATTACTCATTCAATTCCTTAATATAAGTCATGTATACTGTATAGTGAAAATTAAGGAAGTAAAAAATATGAATTTTACTTTCGTAAATATATTTTGTGGTATACAAATTCTATTTAAAACAGTATTATTGATATTTTGACTAACAAATAACTTTATTTTTTACTTCTTTAATTTTTTCTACATGTTCTAAACGACTTATATTAAGGAACGAAGATAATGATGTATTAATTTTTTAGGTCTTGTATGTTTTGCAAATTCGATGCTCCCCCTCCCAATAGTTTTTTCGGAAAACCCCCTTATAGATTTCGGCTCCAAAATTTAAACTTCTAACTCCGTTTATGCAGCGAGAGCAAGAAGATAATGCAAATGGTGATAATGAAGCATTGTTGTATGGAAACCAGAATGAGAAGGCACGGTGGGGATGGAATTGGTTAGAGCAGTGGATGGCATCACAGCCGTACAAAACCCGACAACACTTGATGATGCCCCGAGACAACTCCTATATGACCATGACTTCCACAGATGACATGTCAGAGAAGACGGTTGAAATGGATTTGGTCTCCCCATTGGGCTCTTATAACTTCAAGCCCAATCATACGAGCTTCACTAGTGTTGGAGATCCAGTACCTGAATCAAGCCCTATTTACAAGAAGCCCATACATTCCGAGTTATATGGCCCCGACTCAGTCTGCAAAAGCGAAAGGTAAGGAGTCAGGATCTACTTAAGCATCGTAGCAGTCCCATCTTCGAAGAGAGGAACCGTAACTGGGCTAGGCAATGACTCTTCGAGTTCTGGCTGGAAAACAACGGCCACTTATCAGCCTCCTAAGAGCCCAAATTCAAAGGTCCATTCCGACAGATTGTCGTCCAAGTGGGTTGGTACTTATAGCCCAGAATCAAGTAGCGAGGACCGAGGGGCCTTACCTTTGGGAACCCATGGATTTAGACAAAATTATGTATAAATTATGTTTTTTTTTCCTTCAGAATAATATATGAGTGATAATGTAGTATTGTATTTGTATGTATATTTTCTGAACGATATACAGTAAAACCTCTATATAATAATACTTTTGGGACCGGAGAAAAATATTACTATAGGAAAGTTATTCTTAAACAGAGGTTTACATATACAAATTATAATTTAAAAAATAACTAATATACATTAGACACTTGAAAATGTGTCCATTTATAGTTTAAAAACATGGATTTAAAAGATATATAAATTTTTTTAATTTTTTTTAAAAAAAATTACGTATATCATGCATGTACGTTGTGTATATTATATTTAGAAGATTCATTCATATACATACAGTATCTAAGAAATGTATAAAAAAAAAATATGTACATGAATATTCACTTATGTATGTTGTATTTTCGAAATGTCTTTTCGTTTTTTTCTTTTTATTATACAGATATAAATGCTAGCATAATTATAAATTTCATTATCATTTCAAATCATACATTTTCTACTTCAAGAAAGTCATGTCATCTAAAAACAAACAAACTCAAATCACTGAAAGTATTCATGTCGAGTTGCGCAAAATGAAAGAAACCAACCCATATTGGAAGCAAAAAATATCTTGCAAAATGGTTAAAAGATACTCATAAGCTTAAGTTGTTATTTTATATAGATATATAAATATATTTAAAGTTTAATGTTATTTTATTACTATATGGAGGTAAATTTCTCAAGGATAGTCCTAAAAAAAATATGAAATATTACAATATAGAATTTATTCTTATTTATAATTGGTCCCGAGTTGGGATTAATATTTTTTATTATTATAAGGAGGTTATTCTTATATAAAGTATTACTATATAGAGGTTTTACTGCAGTAGTAGTATGTAATGTTAATATTTTGTGATTTTCTGTTGATCTTATATTTTGTTTAGTTCCTTTTTGTACCACTTCTAAAATGAGCTAATTTATTATGAGGATTGACTTCTAATTAAGAAATTTCAATTTTTTTTGGAAAGGATATATTGACTTGCATTTGTGCACTAATCTCTAGCATTCATATTCTTTTGCACAAAATTAACTTTCTTAATTTCGAGATAGATATCTTCGAACAAAAAATCAATTCAAATATACTAATAGGCTTGGAGTAACAAAGATATAAAAGTATTTTGGAATTGCCCGTCTTTTTATTCTCTCTATTTTTTTTTCTTGTTGGTCGAGATCGGTGTACACAACTGATAGTAGTAAATGATACCCTTCGTCATAGGAGCTCTCTGAAGAGGTAATTGGTTAGTCATTAAATGTGATTTATTTTCATGGGTAGGAAATCGAAATCTTAACCTCATTATCAATGGCGGAGCCAGGAATTTGTTATAGATTGGCGAATTTCTTATTGAAAATTTTTAGGGAGGCGAAATACAACATTTATAAGAAAATATCACAAAAATAATTTTTTCCAATAAAAAATTTGTCGTTTCTGAAAATTTTGGGGGGTTTAGGGTTTAGGTTTCCGCCACTGCTCATGATTAAGGGACGAATTGCACATATGGAACACATTAGTACATGTGTTTTGAGATACAAAAATGCGATAGATGTTCATTTTAAAAAATACATGTCATAAAATAATAATAAGTGTTCGTTTTAAATAAATTTTAATAGTAAAAATTTTAATCCGATGCAGTGGAGCCACAACGATGCAATATTGGGCAAAAAATTCTCTGTCCCCGTGTGTGTCCCCCTAACCAATCACAATTCAACATGTGTATATATAATTGAAAAAAATATTTATATAGTAAATTCTAATTGATTATTGACATGATTAGAAATAAGAATTGGGGATAGAGAATTTTCACCGCAATACGCGTGGTAGTCAGATAGGCGGGCATATCTGAACAGAAATGCATTTGAAATAATATTATCGTTTCACCCAAAAGCAAAAGAAAAATGAAAAACTAATAAATATTAGATGATCGAACGAAGTCGTTTCGATTAGATCCCGAGGCAGTGGCCAACCAATGCATTCTCTCTCCACCCTTTCTTTGCCTTTTCCAAAGTCTCAAGTTCGGTATCCCCTTTTTATTCTTCCTCGGAATTATTTCTTTTTGTTTCTTTCGCCATCAATGGCAGCTCTGCAAATATCTTCTCAGAACTCCTCCTCCTTTGGGAGTTCTCTGGGAATGACTCATAACAAGAGTTTCACCGTCATTAGGCAACTGGGTTTTGCTTCTTTGTACACACAGACAAGGAGAAGAAGGAAAATGTACGCCGTGTGTACCGGAACATCACATTCCGGTGGTGGCGGGTTTATCACTTCCCAAAATGAGTCTTCGGCGGTGGAGGATGCCAATAAAAAGAAGGGTCTTTTGTTGGGTACCCAGAGGGATAGCTCTGGCTCCGTTGTTGGGTTTAACTTGATCCCTCGATCTGGTTCGCCCGGACCCACCATTTTCTTTTGGTTATTTCGAATTTCTTCTTCTGTATTTTTAAAAATTTCTGGAACTAGTGGAAATGTACTGTGAACATGAAATGTTGCAAAGATTAAAGAAGTAAAAAGTAAGATCCTTGTTAGTCAAAATATCAATAATTCAATATTAATCTTTTAAATAAGACTTGTGTACAAGGGAGGATGGCAAGAATTTTAGGTAGCGGGCCGAATTTGATCAAATATTCCAAATTACATATAAAATTTACTATATATAGTAGGATTTTTCAAAAAATCTGGGGGGCGACTGTCCCCACCCTCCCCCCTTGTCTTCGTCCCTGTTGTGTACACTGGTTGGTTCTATGTAAGAGAGTAATATTGATTTTTTGATTTAAAAAATATTATTTTTTACTTTCTTAATTTTTGCTATAGGTTCTAAACGACTTATATTAAATAATGGAGTTAGTACTGTTCTAGTAGTTTACTGACTACTGGTGGGTGGAAGTCTGTATAGGGAAGGGAGAGGATGGAAATGATACAAAATTTTGACTTTCTAGACCTGATATATAGTTGAAATGTTCACATGACAAAGTAGTGAATTATGTTGAATTTCTTTTGCTAATGAGGATCTGTTCAAATTTTTCTGACAAAGTTTTACCTGAATGGACTGAAGTTGTAGGTGATGAGAAGTCCATCGAATCAACTCTTAGGGATCCTAATGGTAGTGGTGATGTGAGCGCGGAATTAGGAACAGAAGACCTGCTCCCAGCTAAAGTAACTTACAATATTGTTTTTGTTACTGCTGAGGCGGCTCCATATTCTAAGACAGGAGGATTAGGAGATGTCTGTGGCTCTTTGCCTATTGCCCTTGCTGCTAGGGGTCACCGAGTAATGGTCGTCTTACCTAGATACTTTGATGGGAGCCCCTCAGATAAAAGGTTTGCCAATGCAGTTGATCTTGGTTGTCCAACCAAGGTTTATTGCTTTGGTGAACAGGAAGTTTCTTTTTTCCATGAGTATAGGGAAGGTGTGGATTGGGTATGATCTCGTATATTATTCATTTGTTTTCTCAAGGACAGTGAAAATGGTTTCTTTATGTTTCTTTCTATTGCACATGAAAACTTTTGCAATATGTTATTGATAATTTGGTTCTTTCTCTTCTTATTAGGTTTCTGTGGACCATCCTGTATATCATAGACCTGGAACACCGTATGGTGATATCCATGGAGCTTTTGGTGATAACCAGGTTTATTTTCTTTTATGACTAAAGAATTCATTGGTTGGCTTGATGAAATAGTTGCCTCCATGATCTAATCATTGTGGTGAATATTGATTCTTTCGCAGTTTCGGTTCACCTTGCTCTGTCATGCGGCATGTGAAGCTCCCTTAGTGCTTCCCTTAGGGGGATTCACTTATGGACAGAATTGCCTTTTCCTTGCTAATGATTGGCATGCTGGCCTGGTTCCAGTGTATGCGACTTGCTCTATCTACTTTCTCTATGTTTTATGGAAACCTTTATCATGTTTATAAAAGGTAGTTTTAGTAAATCAATTTCGATTTCCTCGTTAGGCTTCTTGCTGCGAAGTATCGTCCATATGGTGTTTATAAGGACGCTCGAAGTATTTTTGTAATACATAACCTTGCACATCAGGTATCTGCTTTGTAGTAATATGCCTAATTTAGCACTAGTCTTTCCCCTTTGAATAGATTATGTACAGGAGATGGGTTTTACGTGATGGATAAGGTCTATTTTATAGCCGGTTAATATAATACTTTGACCGTTGGGAGAAATACAACTCGAAGGGCTTCACTGATTATATACTTTTTGCTGTCTTTTAAAACTGCTTGCAAGCATAAGCTATGAAACCATTTATAAATGGATCTATCTTTCTTTGGTTGACAAGGGAGTTGAGCCAGCCACAACTTATCAGAATTTAGGATTGCCTTCAGAGTGGTATGGTGCATTGGAGTGGGTCTTTCCCAACTGGGCCAGGGCACATGCCCTAGACACTGGTGAAACTGTCAATGTTTTGAAGGGTGCAATTGTAACTGCAGACAGAATACTGACTGTTAGCCAGGTGATATGTTTTACAATATATGTTACATTCTATTGTATTTTATGTTGGTGCACCATAATACATCTTCTGAGACATTCTGGTTAACTCAGAACTTTTAGCTGCTTTGCGAAGCTTTTAGTGCTAAACTCAGCTTTGTTCAGAAAATGGAACATTGGGACAAATCACTTAGGTCTTTGTTGCTGTGCACTACAACCAGGGTTTTCTGAACATCAGCGAGTGGTATTTGATTATCTTTTTCTTCTGGTGCAGGGTTACTCCTGGGAAATTACTACTCCAGAAGGTGGATATGGTCTAAATGATCTTCTAAGTTGCAGAAAGGCAGTTCTTAACGGCATGCTATCTGTTCTTTTCGTTTAAAGTTGGTTTTTTCTGGTTTTTTTTTTTGTCCATAGTTGCTTAGAATTGTTCTTTCTGGAGTTACCTCTCAAGTAATCATCCTCACTGAGTCTTTTTTTTTTTTTTTAATACCGACTGTTCTAAACAATAATTTTGGTAGTCTGAGGTTGTATATTTTGCATCTATTTTTACCCATGTGCAGGAATCACGAATGGCATTGATGTTAATGAATGGGATCCATCTTCAGATGAGCATCTTTCTTCGCGTTACTCCATCAACGACCTCTCCGGAAAGGTACTTTTAACTCCAGATTCTGAACAAGTTACTACTGGTGTAGGTATAAACATATAATCCAGCAAAGAGAATTGCTTACTTGAATCTAGATTTCTCTGCTTGATTGTTGATATTTTCACACTAGTGGTCTTCGATGAATAAAATGTCTTTTAGTGTTTCATAAGTGATTACAATGTTCGTGCCACATTAAGTTTGTTCCAGTATTATATTGCACAACTGCTTATTTTCTGATACTGTGCAGGTAAGGTGCAAAGCTGCCTTACAGGAGGAATTAGGTCTTCCAGTTCGATCTGATTGCCCATTGGTGAGAAAATATTATGTCTTCTACTATATATATATATATACAGATTCTAAAGTGTGATAGATTACAGATTGGGTTCATTGGGAGATTGGACTACCAGAAAGGTGTTGACATATTACTGTCAGCCACCCCAGAACTCATGCAAGATGACGTGCAGTTGGTAAGTACTCTATCTACTCATTTTGTCTCAGTGTTTGTGCTTGGTATGGCTCGTATCCAATATATTTTTTGTTGGAGGCTCTTATGTTAAGCAACTTAGAGCAGGTTGTCTTTCTTTGAGGTTCTGCATTTTCAACTGTGGGTCAACTTGTTTTTCTTTGCTAATAAACTTACAGACTGCTTCCGGTTTTAATTAATTTGAGGTTATCCCTATACTTTGGCTCTTTTTTCTTGAAAACAACGTTTTTTTATTGGCTTTGGTTCTATCTCGATCAGCAATAATGTAGCACCTTCCTGAGATGTCTTAAATCCGCACATTTTGTAATACTCAGATGCTTCCTTCTATATCTGCATTACCTAGCTAGTTGGACACCTCCTAACTGGCTGAAGCCTCAGTGTATGAGGTTAATTCTCCTGAGGATCCTTCACAATCACTTTTCACCCACGCTCATAGATGGGGTGGTGTGGTGTTGCCAAAACGGTAGGAGATCTATTGTATCATGAATTTTGTTATCTCTTTCAAGATTTGTGGGGTTGGGGGTGGGGGGGATGAAAGCAAAAGGATTGATAAGACTCCACCTAATGTATTTCAGGTTATGCTTGGTTCTGGAGAGAAACAATATGAAGACTGGATGAGGCACATGGAGTATGTTTATAAAGACAAATTTCGGGGTTGGGTTGGATTTAATGTCCCTATTTCACATAAAATAACAGCAGGGTAACTCAAGTTTGTATACAGATATTTTCGCAATAGTATTTATTTGTGAAGGTGACTTGCTAATGGGGCATGAATTTCAGCTGCGACATTCTTGTAATGCCTTCAAGATTTGAGCCATGTGGTTTGAACCAATTGTACGCTATGAGATATGGCACCATTCCTGTTGTTCATGAGACAGGAGGACTTAAGGTATGTTGATCCTGAAAACCGAAAGGCCTATATTGAATAAAGTTTTACTCTGATTTGCACTCTTTCTTTCCTAGGACACTGTCGTGAACTTCAATCCATATGCACAGGAAGGCAGCGGCGAGGGCACAGGGTATGTACTTATCTTTAAAAGTTGTTTTTTTATGAAGCTCATTTGCAACATTGCCCTCCCTGTCGGCTCTATACGAGATTTGATGCTTCAAAATGTTGAAAACTTTGAAAACACTGAAAATCTAAGAGAATGGCACTGGAAATCTCAGTGACCAAGTAATAGAATTTCTTCTCATGCGCCTTGGATCTGGGGCCCG
The DNA here is from genome assembly GCA_026122235.1 of Vinca minor. NCBI lineage: Eukaryota > Viridiplantae > Streptophyta > Magnoliopsida > Gentianales > Apocynaceae > Vinca > Vinca minor. The sequence goes on along the minus strand of JAOCZM010000100.1, from coordinate 4,979,177 downwards.
TCAACAGATCATTTTAGCTTTTGGGTCTAAGAAATTTGGCAGCGAAGTAGAATGGAGAGAAAGTAACTGTAATGAGAAAACGTCAATCCGTTTGAAGAACAATAGAAGAATGTTGTAAGATTTCTTTTTGCCTCAATGAACAAAAGAGTACAAAGCTTGTGCATGTGATTAATACTTTATAGTAAAAGTTAATAAGCAGTGCTGGCCCTGCGGTGCACTAATCTTGGAAAGGAATGTGGTAATATTTTCCCGTGATAACATCTTCTGAACTGTTGAGGTGGGGGAAATCTGGGTTCTCGGTAACAGAAATTACCAATTGTTATGTTATGAATTTAGCAATTGTTTATAACTTGCTATTCACTGTTAATTACTCCCTCCGTCCCAAATTAGTTGTCCGAAATCAACCTTCAATTGAAGAAATAGTTAGGTAGGTTGGTCTTTTTAGTCAAATGACGTAAAAAACCATCTCGAGACTTTGAATGTAATGGTATTTGTGTTTGTTGATGTTTGGGTAATTTTGGAAATAAATGCCACCTTAAATTCATGAGAAGACAACTAACTCCCGGGACAAGAAAAAGTAAGTATTGGGACAACTAATTTGGGACGGAGGGAGTATTTGCTAATCACCTTGTTTTGTACACATAATGGATTATTCATTTCTGTATCACATTGGCTTTGGAATGTCCAACAGGTGGACCTTTACTCCTCTATCAAAGGACAATCTGCTCGTTGTAAGTTGAATGCGTACTTTAATTGATTTAAGATTCCTCTGGACAACGAACACAACATGCTCATATTTTGAAAAGATATATTTTCCTCCTTTTGTGAATTATGTTCCGAGGCACTAGTCATCCATCTTTGACAAGTTTCCAACTGTGAATATTTGCAGGCGCTAAAAATAGCAATCATGACATACAGAGAACACAAATCATCTTGGGAAGGATTGATGAAGAGAGGGATGGAAAGAGACTACTCTTGGAACAACGCGGCAGCTCAATACGAGCAAGTCTTCGAATGGGCTTTTCGTGGATCCTCCTTACGTTAAATGAGTTAGAGAGATAGATAGAAGAGCAAGTTGAGTAATAACTGGGAAAAATTTCCAGGATAATTTTGGCCAACTCTTTGTTGTATAGTATACGTCTGATGATCGATACCCTCATTAGAGCAGTCATTCTTTTTGGCGATAGAACAGGTTCTTTATTACCTTTACTTAGTCGGTATAAATTCTAAAAATTTTAAGTTCTGCGTTAATAGTAATTTCCGTCCTGTCTAAAAAGTCTCGAATCTTTGCACTTGTGCGATGTTGATCTATATCACTTTCAGTTCAGTTATAGTGCAGAAAAGATTTTCATGTTCGGTCTCCAAGTGCTTGTTGGTTAGATTTACAGTATCCATATCCCCTCTATTTGTGCCACAAGCAACCGAGTTTCGGCCTAAATTGCTCTCGTAGGATCCTTCTTACTAAAGGGAGGTCTGGCCTCTAGTAACACCTGCCTTAGAGATGGAACGGAAATAAGATGAGTCGACCTTCAATTTAAGAGAACGAACACTTGACTATGCAACAATTGCATTCGAGGTCCTGTTGTTGTCTTTGAATCATTTTTACATATTTTCCGACATAAAAGTTTTGCTCACATCTTTTAACACAAACAATTCACAATTTCGATTCTTTAACCAGCGAATCCAAATACAGCCTAACATGGTAGTATGGTCATATGGCACAGTTCTTTCCAAATGGGTTTTGGAGTTTGCTTTCTCTTTGGTAATCCCACATCGCTTATAAGAAGAAGAGACAAGTGGACTTTGTGATTATAAAATGAGAATGTCTTGAGATGTTCAAAATTATCTTTGCGCTTGGGGCAATGACGCAGCTAGTGAGGTATTAACCGAGGCGCGTCTATTGCTGGTTGAAAACTATTTCCAAACCCCCTCTTTGGCCTTGGTTTTACCTTGTGCCATTGAGAATTTTTGGAAGGGCTCCCTTCTTGGGTAAAGCCCTACAAATCTTAGTATAAATATTTGCACCTTTTCTATTCTCTTCTGTGCTCCTGTCCTTTTAATATATTTTTGTTAATTTGTTTTTACTTCACGTAGTACTTTCACATAATAATATGTAGTGCAATTAGTTAGGATACTATTTTTTCAATAGAACATGTGTTCACCGATAAAATTTTAATTCAACGAACGAGTAAAATTTCGCACGGAGCTAGCGTCACGTGCAATAAAATGATTCTTTGGATACTTAGAACCGGAAGTTTTTTTGCTCAATGTGCATTTCTTGATCTCTTCAAAGTAAGTATTGGGGGGAAGGATGCAACTTGTATTACATACTTTAAATCTTATTTGCTAATTTTTCTATATAATAAGATTTCTTCTTTCCCCAAAAAGACAAACAAAAAACAAAAAACAAAAAAAAAAAAAGAGTTCCTAGATTGATTATTGATGTTTGCTTTTTAGAAATTTGTCTAGCTTTCCTAAAAGTTAATTAATTTTTTATTTTTTTTGGTGAAATAGATAGAGAATAATATTAATCAAAAGGTGGGGGGAAATAAGAGTTTACATCACGAACTAAACGTTCCAAAATAGCCCCACGGGCATCCCTTGCCAATATTTGGCTAATAAAGGGAGGTTCAACAACATAAGAAATTAAATTAAAGTCAACCAAAGAAGCGCCCTGTTTTGCAAGTAGATCTGCGCCCGAGTTGGCCTCCCTGTAGATATGCTTAATGCTGATGTCTACGAATTTCCGCAATGGATCCTCCCCGCAATCAAAAAATCGAAAGTTAGAGAGAGTGTGAGTTAATATCTAATTGGTTTAGGAGGTTGATTACAACTATTGCATCCAACTCTACATCTAGATTAGCAATGTTGAAGTTGGCTGCCATAGTTAAGCCATCTCTAAGAGCCCACATCTCTGCCATTGCGCTATCAAAAGTACTAATCCTACGACTAAATCCCCCACCCAGTTTCCCAGATGGTCTCTAAGAAGACCTCCGGTGCCTCCTCTGGAATTGATGCTACAACAGGATCCATCCACATTCAATTTAATCCTGCCAAGTGCTGGTTTGAGCCAAGCAAATCTAATGATTTTTGTTGCAGTTGCAGCCTTACTACTTATTCCCAAGGTTGTAAATTCAGCAGCTTTTGTAACAGCCACTTTGTAAGTATCAAATTTGGGAGTAGTGGGTCTGAAAATATTATGATTTCTGTTAGACCAAAGGGCATGACAAGCATAAACAAAAAGGGTATTCCAAGGGATAAGGTGGATGTGAGATGTTCCTGGGAGGGAAGAGCCCTTTCTAAGCCACTCATTAAAGCTGGAGGTCCAAAGATTTGGATGGTATCTCTTAATATCCAGTAGGTCCCAAAGTTGTACTGCAGCAGCGCATCTTTTAAGGATATGTTCTTCATTCTCTTCTTCAATCCCACAGAAAGGACACAGAAAGCAATCTGTTATATTTCTCTTGTGGAGAAGTTTTTTTGTTGGGAGTCTTTCATGATTACAACTCCACAAGAACATTTTAATTCTTTGGCTGCAGCTTGCTTTCCACACCCATTTCCATGTCTGGGTTGTTGTACCTTCTTCACCATCTTCTATAAGAAAGGTAGAATAGACTGTCTTGGAAGAGAACTCCCCTGTAGGGCTACCCCTCCACCTCCTCATATCCTTAAGATTTGGGTTATGAGATCTTGGAATACCTTTTATGATGTCAGATATGGAGGGTGGCAAAATGAAGGAGAGGTTCCAAGAACCATTCAGACCAAAGAGGTTTTCTAAAGGTAGATCAACTTCTGCAGCAGTAAGGGGGCCTGATATCACCCCTCTAAGACTACCAATACCCATCCAGTCATCCTCCCAAACTTTGATGGACTGACCATTTCCAGGGATCCAAGAGGAAGAGTTGTGAAAGAGTTTCTAGCCCAATGAGATAGCCCTCAAAGTGATAGAGCAAGGAAGCTTCTTTGGCCCATTCTTCATAGCAGGATCAAGTTTTCAAAACTTGTTTTTGATACAACAAGCCCATTTAGCAGCATAGCTCTTGTTTATTCTCCATACCAGTTTAGCCAAACCCATTATGTTGGCATGTAAAGCTTTCTTAATCCCTAGGCCTCCTAAATCCTTAGGTTTGCAGACTCTGTCCCAATTAAGAAGATGAAGTTTTTTGTGACCTTCAGTGCTCCCCCACAGGAAGTTCCTCTGTTCCCTAGTCAAAAGTTAATTTTCTTTGCATAGTAAGATTTAATCGCAAATTTAAAATTATATATTTGATAAATAAATAAAAGATTGTCAAAATACCAAAACAAACAAACCATACCACAACCTATAAATCAAATATTTTAGGTCGTAGGCCGAGGTATTGACTGTGATTTTCAAATCTGGAGGAATGAAGAAATTGGATTAGATCTATCTTATTACACATTACATTGTATGTATTGTGTCAAACAAAACAAAGAGAAAAAAAAGCCTAACATGCATAGTACTACTGATTCAAAATAATAGTTCCTTCAATATGATAATACTCTTTCTTCAATCATAAAGTTTTTTTTTTCTTTTTTTTTTAAAACCTTGAAATTAACCTTTTTTGTTGTCCTATATTTCCTCCATGGAGATAAAGAGTTAAAATATCTTTTTTTTTTTTTTGAAAAGAAAATAATATCATTAAGAGATATTAGGAACTACATGAGGGAGGCGGAATTTCAATTGATCCCTTACCCTTTGAAATGAGGCATCAAGCCTTAGAAAAATTCCAGCTAACCAATGAGCCAGAACATTACAAGACTCGCGGTCATAGAAAAATCTAGATAATAAGTGCCCTATAGTACAAAGTTCTATGACCGTATAACCAAACACGACTATTAAAAAAGCAATAGCAAACCCGAGGTCGCGTACAAACCAGAGGCCTTCCACAATTGTCAGAGTTCTTGTCTGCAAACTTTCATAACACGTAAAATTAGGAGGGGAGATCAGCTGAAAAATGCATTGGGCAGTTAGCCAGCGACCACACCAGATACGAATCGAACGTCCGTTCCCGATCCTCCAAACGAAACCATGTTGCAATGAATCTCTACTTTGAGGGATGCTTCTCCAAATCTGAGACGGTCACCCCAATTGTTTACTTACATAAAAACTTGAAATAAATCCTAATTTAAAAAATAAAATAAAAACTAATACTATCATGAAATCGACAAACGACTTTATTTTGAAAGGAAAAACACTACTTGAAATGTGAGCCATTATGAGGCGCACTAAAACTTGAATTGTCCAGGAATTGTCAAGTCCTGAACAATTCCAGATTAAACAACTCATGAGTCTTGGCGGGGCCGACCAGCGACCTCCGCGTTATTTTCATCGGCAAGCTTTTGCTTCCTCCAATTTTCTTGCTTCTGAACAAGCCTAGGCTTCCAGGTGGCCGAGAATGAAAATTAAAAAATTATAGGCTCTGTAATAGAATTAAACAGCACAACACATATTAGACCATTTATGGGTCCAGCCAAGAAAAAATATGTTCGGTTCGGCACAGATAAAGATTCAATTAAATCTGGGTCAGCACCCTTAGGACCGAATGCAAGAATTTTGTTGCCAGAATTAGAGGCCCAATACAATGCCCCAAAAAAGACCATGTTCACAAAGAAGATTCTCTGGCCCAATACTATGGCCCATCCGCCACCCAGATCTTCCAAATCCCTAAAAAATCTTGCAAGCAGTTGCCTCCACTCCCGAAGCTCGTCGTCGCCGGTCATCTTCATCAACTCCGGCGTCACTCCAACCATCATCTTTGTCAACTCCAGTTCGGCCTCATGACCAGTTCGTCGGCCGGAACTCATTGACGACAATATCAACGACCCACCATCGACAAAATTGAGTCTCATTTTAATATTTTCCATCAGTTGTACGTTAAACCAGATCTTGTTATTTTCCTTAGACCCATTGTTAATTTTAATCCAGCGACCAAACATGGAGCAAAACGACATCGGAATATCCATTCCGACAGTACCCACATCAAAACCCGTTATCGTAGCAGTGGTATCGTACACAGCAAAAACCATAGCATTGGTGTATGAATCCAGAACTCTGCTAAATAATGACATTATTGGGGCATAAAAAGTCCGGTAGATGATACAAATCATCATCCGGTTAGAAGACACGTACACCGACAGTAGCGGCGGCGGAGAAAGACCTAGTAGCCTAGGTAGGTATTCCGACATAGAGTTAAAAGATCAAATACTTTAATTCCCATTTTAAAAATGGTATTATTGGATCTTGGATCTTCCAGCACATACTCTACTACACCAATAAAATGATTATATGTAGAACAAAATTATTAGATTAAAGTGAATTTATGGAATTTGGATTAATTGCATTGCTCTACATGTGATGACTTTTTTTTCTTCTGAATCCCCAAGAGAATAGAAGATCCAAAGTCGTATCTAGGGCTAGTGGGTGAGATAAATTGTGTGATGTGTATTAGTTGGGATTCACCAAAGCTACATATACACTAACAACTCATAAGAGATTGATTCATTCACTTCGTAAGAATCGAATCACCACCCTATAAATGAAAGTAAGGCTAACACAACACTACGCGTTGTGAATTTGCAAGATGAGTTGTACCCCAAGAAACTTCAAAGTCATATTATTATTATTATCAAATGAGTTGGCCCAAGTGGTTAGAAGAACTGGCGTCCTTTAAGCAAAATATCAATGTTGAATATATTGGGGGCTTGGCCTTAGACTGGTCATGGTTTGACATAATGGGTCAACCATGACAGTCTTTTTTTTTTGAACAAACATTTTTGGCAAAAACGGATTTCCCAAATCCGTTTTCATATTTACCCTAAGAACCATCAAAAGAGGCTAAAACCCTAGAGTAACATGATTTGAGAACGGATTTCAAAAATTCGTTCTCAAAATGGCAGTGGATATGTTCACCAAATCTACCTTTAACCCTCTATATATACAATACAAACTTCTCCTTATAAAATCATATCAATTTCCATCTTTCTCTCCAAATTTCCTTCCAACCTTAGATAGTTACTCTCAAAACTTAGCACTCAAAATGAATAGCGAAATGGATCCAACCCTGGAAGAGTATTTTAGACACCATTTTAAAATTGTTGTTGGCAACCAAACCAATAGAAAAATGGTAATATCTTATGTTTTTAATGTGTATATTTTTTTTTGTTAAATGTGTTGAGTTATCTTACACATATTATATTATGTAGCGTATACCATCAATATACACAAATTGGTTGGATCGAACTGGTCTCGTGGTACCAAGTTGTTTCTATCTGAATGACATAATTGGTAATCAATTATGTGTTTATGTAACCAAAATAGATGACAAGTGCTACCTAGACGGTGGTTTACAAGAATTTTTGCATGATAACAATCTTCAGCTGACAAATACAATTCATTTGATCCCTTCTCCAATGAAATAATTGGAAAACAAAAACAAAAACAAGAAACAACAACTACTTCATGGATCATTCAAAGCATCATTTCAAGCTGGCCTCATAGGATAGGAGGTGGAGTTAGAACAAGCAGAAGAAGCATTTCCATAGCTTTCTTCTTCTTCGGACACTTCGAGCACTGGAATTTGAGTTCTTCTTCGAACCCTTATGTTTACGAAATTTAGGTACAATCCGTTCCCAAAGGGAACTGTCGTTGCACGATCCCTCCGACATCGGGTACTCTGGGGACCCTGAACAGTTAGCTCTTCCGGTGTTTTTGAACACTCACCGGTTTCGTCCACCGAACTTGGAGTCTCTCTTTCAGCTACATCTTGAGTAGTGTACCATGCTAGCCAGTGTTGGGGATCTCAGATTCCTTTAGTCCCGAACATAATGCGTAGAATGCAAAATCAGGGCTCAGTCTTTCCTCCTGTACCGCCTAACCATTAGATTAGCTTAATGTAGAGAAAAACTAATTATAAATGTAATTTAAATAAAATTGATGTTATAATATATTTACATAATTACATGTAAATTTTATTTATTTATTTATTTATTTATTTATTTTGCTGAATTAATTACATGTAAGTTACCTTCACATATTCCACCAACTTGTCTCCCACCACCTCGAAATCTACCGTATTTGTTCTGTTGTCGTATTTGAACCACGATTTCATCACAAGTGCCTCAAAATCCCAAAACCTTCTGCGAAATTTTGGTAAATATGCATCGATCATTTCAGTTATAAAATAGCCGCAGGTGACGTAGTTCATGGAGTCCACAATTTCTTTGTAAAAATTCGGCCAAATTTTTTCATCATACTTACCATCTAAATTAAATTGAAAACAAATATCTAATAGCACATGTTCGTATTCTAAATGTCATTCCTTAGAAAAATCAACGACCCTGAATTTTTGAACCATTTCTTTTGGGGAAAAAAATTTCGTTAGCCATTTATGTGGAAGTTTGGAGATGTAAAAAAATACTATTTGTTTGAGAGATTTGATTGCCTTCAAATGAGAGAATAAAATTTCAAAGATTTAAATTATGTAGAGTGTGGTGAGGTCATTTATAGATAGAAATGGTGTGTGGAATATCCAAAACACTGAAAGTTTGATTTTTTTTGAAATTATTTTCGTATTTTTTCCGGATATGACAACTCTCTAACAAATTGGTCAAAAATGTCAGTCTTCAATAATTCAAAATGTGGTGAGAAAAGACTAGACGCTGCAAAAGTGTCTCAAGTCATGGGAGTCTAGGGTTTGTACTGTTTTTTTAGGGTTTCTGGCAAGCATTAGGGTAAATATGAAAATGGATTTCCCAAATCCGTTTTTACCAAAAATGTTTGTTTAAAAAAAGACTGTCATGTTTGGACTATTATGCTAAACCATAGTCAGTCTAAGGCCAAACCCAATATATTGCCAATGGAGAAAAAATGTGGTGGAAACTCTCAGAAGGATTCTAAACAAAGTAAATATGATGTGAACCGGATTAAATATGTTCATTTTACGAAAGTATATAGTATAAATTAGGAATAAATCAAAGTAAAATATAAACAGTTAATTTCAGACCCATTTTTTTTTTTTTTTGGCGGAACGGACCGAAAATTCATTATTATTATTATTATTATTGCTATGATGGACTTCCCATATCCATTCTAATTATTGTCTTAAACTAGGAGGAATTAATCATCAAGTGCTTTGCCCCGAGTGGGTAAGTCATTGTCGAGACCGAGAGGTCCCGGGTTCGATACTCTCCGCCGGCTGCTGGTGAGCTTTATTCTCCCCGATCTAGGGTTGTTCTTCCCCGCTCACGTGGTGCTTTCTATCTCCCCGTTCACGGGCTTCGCCTTCGAGCGTTCAAAAACTAGGAGGAATTAGGTTGGACAAGGAAGGAAGTACCTACCAACGCATCATCATCTTTCCTTGGTCGGGGTAAAAGAAAGAAGGTCAATTTCATCTTCTTCTTCTCCTTCTCTCTCTTGATTTTCTTCATCAATCTGCCATTGATGGTGCCTTAACAAAGCTCATCCTTCTCCTTCCCATAATCCCTTTTCCTTTCCTCTGCAATCCAAAAACCTAATTTCTCACATCGATCTGATATTCTCCAATGCCTTTTCAAGTTTTCCCACCCATCGCCCCACGTTAGCCCAAATATTCCTAATTATAAAAGTACATTTCTTGTATAGTATTATTATTATGTGGGAATAAAAGCTAAAGGGAGTTTCGGGATCATCTCCTTTTGTGTGTTTTGATATTGTTCTTTATGTGATTATGTGATCTGGGTCCGATTTATTTGGATGTCATTTCTTAGTAGGCGATGATGATGATTTCGGATCCCAATTTGATCTACTATGCTTGTATTGCAAAAGCTACCACAATTCTTGCTGAATTCAATTCTAGGGATGTAGATCTCGGTGCCGTAGCTCTTCAATGTCTTGACAAAACCCCTCCTTTGCATTCAATTTTTTCACACACCGTGCGTAATCGGACTTATACTTTCTTGATCGATGATATTTTTTGTTATTTTGTCATTTTCGACGATAAACTCGATAATTCTGAAGGGTTAGGTTTCTTGAAGAGCGTTAGGGATGCATTTAATGGGTTTAGATTGGGAAAATCTGGTGAGAAACGATTGGAAAATTTGACTTCCCATTGTATTCAGGGGGAATTTAACCTTGTTTTCCATCAATTGTTGTCTTCGAATTCGGAGGGGGAGAATTTGATACTTCAAATGACTCCTGGAAGCAATGGAAGCTCGGATTCTTCTTCCATACGAGGAGGTGGGACAGCTCCCGCTACGAAGATGCCGTTGTTGGGTGATGCTGTGAACTGTTTGAAGAAGAAGAACCGACTTTGTTTAGGTGATTGTGCAAGTGGTGGTGGTAGCAGCAAAGGCGGCGGAAAGGCAACCAGCAGCGTGAAGGAGAGGGGATTGGATTGTTCCGATAATGGGATGATTGGATTGAGCAGGGATTTCTCATTGGGAATGAACAAGAATGTCATGTACTCTGGAGAATTTGGACATTCACAGAAGGCCAAGAAGGTTTGGAAGAAGCATGTTTGGGTGGTATTATCGATGGACTTGATCATTTGCACCATCTTGTTTGTAGTGTGGTTATCTATCTGCGGTGGGTTCAAATGTATTGATAATTGAGCCATCTTTTTGGGGAATTCGATGTTTTTTTCATCAAAAAAGATTTGATGTTTTCATCGTGTGTGTGCTCATTGTTGATTGAATGGCAAGTTGGGGGTAGCAGAGTTGCGGCAGCTGTAATTGTTTCCTCTGTGGCTCTTTTTGGCCATCATTCGACTTGTACAAGTAATGCGTTGGAGTTTCAGCCCCGTCTGTTTGGTGTTGAGGAGGAATAGAATAGTTCTCTTTAACACTTTGTTCTTTGTCTGGCTAAGATTGAACTATGTATGATTGTCAAAGAAACTATAATCTTCAAACAATGCCCCTCCTTTTGTTATTGTATTGTGCAGTAAAAATATATGATGATCAAAGAAACTATAGTCTTCAAATGCCCTCTTTTGTTTTATTGTATTGTGCAGTAAATCTTTTGTGGTGGTGTTTTGAGGGATGCTATAAAATCTGTTCACACTTTTTTTTTTTATCATTTCTCTAGTGGAATCTATGACTACCAAGTACATTTTCATGTTCAATATGCAATAGCAAAGACATAGAACATGATGGTTTTGCTGACAGAATTTGATCTTGTAAGAAGGTGGTGATAATGCTTCATTTCTATGAAACTACATAGGTTGGTAATGTTATCATTCTTATTTTCACCAAAAAAAACACGAAACTTGATTTTTGGGAAGAGAATTATGCGCTTTCCTTGCAATTCAGTTTTCCCTAGAGTAAACAAATGAATAGTAATCCAGATGAACCAAAGAACATGCATAACCTAAAATGAGCAGCTCATGTCCAGTTGATAATACCAAGAACAGCCGTAATAGACAAGGGAACAGCTCTGAGAACACACTTATGCCCCCTTCCCTCCTCATCAAGGCAGAGGATTGGAGGCAATCTAAAGATTTATATATTGTGGGAGGAAAAGAGCTCAAAGGATTTACGCAAGATTTTAGACAAAACTACACCAAAGAACCCCCCAAATTGAAGTACACGAAACTACATCACAAACTATGAGCAATACTAATCTGGATAAAAGGGGCTCAAGATATGAACAAACAATGTTAATGTGGGTTGACCATATTTTGCTGGGTGAAAATCCCCTGTCCCCATTTGTGTGTGTTCCCGTGTCCCCAACCAATCAAAATTTACTATATAAATATTTGTTTCAATTATATATACACATGGTGAATTGTGATTGGTTGGGGACACACACAAATGGGGACAGAGGATTTTTTGCCTATTTTGCTATATCCATAGCCAACCTTCCTTGCCTGTACACCAAGAGGGAGCTTTAAAGTTCTATTATTATTATGGTATCATTAAATTAAAACAGGACTCGTATTCTTCTTTAAGACATTAAATGAGAAGTTAAACTCTACCAGCTTATGTACAACAAGGTGAAGATTTATAAAAAGAAAGCTGGTACAACATTATAATTTGTTCTGAAACTATTGATAGAATAGCAGTTCGAAAATAATTTATCAGAAACTATGGTGGTGGTCATATAAACACCTTCAAATATCAGTGTTTTATGAGAACTTCCGCTTATTTAATCATAAACTTAACCACATGGTGTGAGCTTCTTATTCCCTGCACCACGAGGATTCTCATCTTTCCAGTCATCCAACGCCCTTGCCTTTTCTTGTGCAGCATCATCATCTTCATCGTCCTCTTCACCAGGCCTCATCTTCCTATTGTCATTGTACCATGAAGAATTCGCTTCTTCCATTAGCTTAACATTCCTCTCTTGCCATGTGTTCATGATTTCCATCTCCTTTAATCCAGCTTCCTCAATGCTCATTGTGGGCATTCTGTTTTGAACACAAAAGGAGCGTTAAGCTTATTGTGGCTATTTAATAGCCAATAACAAGGTATATCTTTTAATTAGTCCATCGTACTTTTTCTTGCTTCTTTCTCCATGCCAAGAACAGTTTTTCTTACTTTATGAACCAAAGAAATTAGAAATATATTCACCTGTAATGAGGCTGGAAAACTTGTGCTGCTATCCTTTCCCGTTCACTTGTAGGATTCCTGCTCACAAGACTTGCTGGTCCAAATATCATAGGCTGGTGTTCATGGGTATCTGAAACCTTCTTTCGCCCCTCTAGTACATCTTGGGCAAAAGTAGCACATGTGATTGGTGGTGCAGGTTTTGTGTACCTAGCCCGAGAAGCAGCATCACGATGCCAAGCTTCTGCTTTTTTGATACGTTCATCAGAAGGAGAAGTGTCATTGGGCCCTTCCTGTAAGCATGTACCATAGCAAACCAAATTAAATTAGACATCTTTGTCATTGGAACAAAAATGAAAATACTAAGCTGTAACAAAAAAATGTAAAATAAATGAAGATTCGACCATAAATAGAGATATCTAAAAGGAGATGGCAACTCCAGCTACAAGGTTTTATCTAGCCAAACCCGTCATTGCAGTGTACGACTTTAAAAGACATGTTACAAGGGGTAAAGTTCAGTTCAAAAGACACATTTACAGGGTCCAAAATCATGCTCCAAAATGATTGTGATTACTTAACCATCCAACCCAAGAATGTTTTGTTGAAATGCTCTGGAGAGGCACAAAAGCCCATTAGCAAATAGGCGCAAGAGCAGCACTGACCAATTAGCTACCAAATAAATAGTTGATGCGCCATATGGCTGACTTTTTACAATGAAATGACCAATTCATGTCCTAAAAAATGATCAAAGAAAAATGCATATCAGCATCGTACAAACTGATAATATTTAAAAGAAAGATCAGTACCTGTAGTTCCTTCTCCTTAATGGCAGATAACATTTCGTCTTCTTTCTTTAGCATTTCCATCAAATCAAAAGCCTGAATTGCATTTACAAGAAGCAGGCTAAAGAGACCATAGTGATAATAACAGTAAAATTCAATAAAGCGAGATTGTTTAAAACACAAACCTTACACAGGGCCAGCAAAATTGTCGTAAGCCATGCCTGTAGAATGACCATTGAGTTAGTAAAGAGAAACATTGAAATCTAAAGTATCAAATAGCATTTCACTTAAATAATCCAGCTTCCAGAATCCTATAAAATATTTTAAACAAACATCAACATTCATTTACAGGAGAACTTGATGTGATCATATTCTGTAACTGGACAAACAAGTGAAATACACAAAATAAGAAATAACTGATTACTTGCCATTACGTCTATAATCAATGTACAATAAAAAGATAACATCTATTGCTTCTTTATTTCAAGATTTTCTTTCCGATATGAAGTTGTCTAATTATCAAAGAGGTAGAGAGGTTAAAGAGAAAATAGAAACTGGATCCCATTTCACACACTAATCAATATAGCTTCTACGCAAACAAATAAAACTGGCTCTGTTTGGACATCATAGCCTAATCAATAGAGTAATTCCAGTCTTCTTCCAAAAACACGCTAGGATTAGAGATTTTTAACTAATGCTATTGAGAAATGAAATTTGCCCCCCAATATTAATGACAACAAAATTAGTGAACTATCTTTCGTGCTACAACCAGTCCAATTCTCTATTAAAAAAAAGGAGGAAAAAACATACCATGGTGCCTCGATAAATACCTTGTAACATTTCAATTGGTTTACGAGATCAAAAGAAAATTAAAAGGAACATGAAACCAAAGGTGGTGCCCCATAATGAGCATTCAAACACACTGATTCCTGTGCACCACCTCCTCTTGTCCTCTCTTTTTGGGAGATATAGAATACTTCAGAGTTCAGAGCTTAATAAGGAATGTTATTTCTTGCAATCACAATTCTCAAGGGGAAGAAACTAACCTCTCTTTCTTCTTCTCCATCGTCATCCAGCATGTCTTCTTCTTCTGACACAACAGGAGTAGATATTGCTGCTGCTCTAGTTGAGCGACCCCGGCGTTCCTTCTGCTCTTTAATTTCAAGTAGTTTTGTTTCTGCAGCTCTCTGGCGTTTAAACCTTGCAATCTGAAACAACAAAGGTGCATTATTGTTTCAATTACCGACAGGAAAAAGTCTACTTAGTACAAGGGACAAGTAGCATGCTTTAAACTTGAATGAATAGAGCATGCCCACCTTCTTCACCCTGCGATCAACAGCAGCATTTGCACTACTTCGAGCTGAAATTTCTAACTCCTCTTCAGGCACAAGCTCCATTGCTTCACAGAATGAAATGAATCCCTGGTAACAGCAATAAAAGTTGATAACAATAAATATATAAATTATCGGGGAGTTGTATTCTGTAGCACTAGGAAGTAGAATGCTAAGTCACAAAAGGATTATTGGTTTCACCTTTAACTTATCTTGAGAAGCCTTTAGGATCTGTATCCTATCATCTTGGATGATCTTTTCTGTCAGTTCACCAAGATAAAATGGCACCTATTGCCACAACCATACAGTGACATATTTCAGATGACATCATTGTACTAAATCAAACTTCATGTAACCTTAATAAAACTGAATGAAACTCAGATTCCTCCCAAAAAAGAGGGATAAGATTATTTGGATCAGAAACTGCGTTCAAGGTTTAAACTTCAGAACTGACACAAATATTAAAGAAACAGCAACATATTATTGAAGCATCCACTGAGATTTCAAAATTTACAAATGCAAACAAATAAAGATAAAACTACCCAAAAAAACCTAAAACACACAGGATTTTATAGCTCATTGTAACATCCCACAATACTTTCATCACATCAACATTTATAGTTGTTTAGGAGAAAAAATCATAGACTACCGAAACAGACATTTTCAATCATATTTGGTAGTCCAAAAACAACATAAGCGGCCACCAGCATAAGAAGCCTGTGGATAAGATTGCAAGTTTTCATATTTACCATGATTTCAAAATGCAAAATTAATCATCAACTACTATAAAAAAAAAGAGCTAGAAATAAGAGAAAAAGCACAAATTGTTAGCACGAAAACTGGAAAAATGAAATAACTAACCAAAATATACTTGAGATTTGCGGTGCTAATGTCTTCTTTGGACTCGTTTGTCGAGAATAACCCTAGTTTGTTAATCATGTCATCGCATTGCCTAAAAAATATCGCAACCTTTTTTCAAAGTTTCCTGGAATTTCCGAAATAAACAAATTAGCAAAAAAAACGGAAAATCAAAACTCTTGAATCTATGCCTAATTTTTTTTTAAAAATACCTGATCGACGGTAGAATCAGATGCGGCAGTGTGAATTTTTCGAGCTTGGACGAACAGAGCTGGCAAAGACATCTCTTCCATCTTCAATTCACCCATCTCTAAAGTTATTTATTGATTACAGAAATGGAAACCCTAATTGATTCACAAAGTAAGAAAAATAACAAGAATCTAAGGGGAAAGTTGCAGTCCAAACAGATTCAATTTCTTGGGGAGAATGTGGAGAGGTTGTTGGAGGGTAAAAGTGGAAATAAACGAATATCGGCTAAATATGGATAGGTTTTACAGGACTATGACGAAAAAAATATTGACCCGGATGGGCGGCTTAACAGTACAGACAAGTTCCTTACGGAAGCCCAATTAGGAATTCTTTTCTTGGTCAGGCCCAAAAGGATTAATATTAGCCTTGTAAATGGGCTTCGGCTCTTCTTCTTTTCTTTTCTATTTCCTTTTTATGTGGTAGGATTAAATTCAGTTTTTTTTTAAACTTGGCAGTTTCATGGGCTGAAAGAGAATCGCCTCGTGAGAAGGGAAAGAGAACTCGCTCACGAGGGAGAAGGAGATAGCCCTAGAAAGGGAGACTTTTTAAGTTTGCCCTATATATGGGGAGGGTGTCGAACTCTGAACCTCTCGGTCACGAGTCGAGGCTTGCCCTCACTGGGTTGCGACCTCTTTGATGGAATAAATTCAGTTAATTATTTTGATTTTTTTCCTTTTCGAACCAAGTTATTTTAATCTCAAAAGATAATATATATATATATATATATATATATAAAGGGTAAACAGCAAGTAGGTTCAACTATCATGCTTTTAAAAATAACAGCCATTCCCCCATTTTTTTCATCATAATAGTTATTCTCATGGAATAAATCATTGATTTTCGTTTTAATGATGGACAAAACACCATTTTTATTGATGAAAAGTGCTTAAAAGAAATTTCATTGATGTTTGCGGACGAAAGAAGGGATAAAGGCACAAAGCGTGAGTGAATAATGATTAGATCCGACCAAGGTTAGAACGGTGACCGAACTCTTGGCCGGATCTAAACATTGAAGCAAGCATGAAAGAGACCAAGAAAATAAAATAGGTGGAGAGAATTTTTTGAAGCGCAAATGAAAAATAGACAGACACTATATTACTACAACCTTTAAGAATTTAACATGAAGGTGGGAATAATAATGCTAATAATCACCTCATTATTCAATTAATCATGAACTACTATGATCAAAATGCAAAAAAAAACATCTAAATCCATATTCCATTCATTTTCTAAACTAAAGCTGAAACAAATGCCCTTCTCTTCTTGTAATTGGCCTTAAAGCAAGACTGTCTCAGCCTCTTGGTTCTCTCACTCAGTTCCATTTCAGGAATCTCCTTCAACATCCTCTTGTGCTCTTCTAGCATCTCTATTTCATTCATCATTCCCAACTCCTGCATCCAATACAAAAAAAAAGCATTCATATATATAAGTAGGCAACCGCCCCCAACATTTTTAATTCGTCAAGTTCTAGATGGACGTATCAAAGGTATCCTAGCCCAGTGGGGCAGGCGCCTGCCCACGATCTTGAGGTCGTGGGTTCGATACCCTCCGCCTGCGTGCGGCAAACTTTAATCTCCCTTTCTAGGTCTATCTCCTCTTCGTCTGAGGCAGTTCTCTCTCCCGTATATGGGGCAACCGCCCAATATCGGGCTTAAAAAAAAAGTTCTAGATGGACGTTGGATTAATTATATATACCTTTAGACTGTGAATTAGGGACTCTAAGCTCTTGATTTTTCGATGAGGCCATCTGTTGATATTCAATTCTCTACATCTTTTCTTCAAGATAGTCAATCCCACATTCAATTCCTTTGCTGCTTTCGTAATCGGAACATCAAAGTACTTCTTAATCTCATCAAGTTCTAATCCAGCAGCAGACCACCCACTTTGCAAATTCATCACTTCCCTCTCTCTTGGAATGTTATTAACCGACATTGATGACGAAGACGATGATGATCCTGTCCAGCTTATTACATGAGAATCAACAACACTTGTAACATTCTCGTATGAGTTGATCATATTAGGTTTAACATCATCATCAACAACAACCATATTTTCATCAAACTGAACATTATTATGATTAATGTCCCAGTCCTCCCACCACCCGAATTCGCTGCAAATGTCATCGAAATCCTTGAATTCAAAGTATGGTATTTTGGTGCTCTTTTGGGAGAATAATGGGAAATGATACTGATCCCAGAAAAGGTATTCATCTAAACTATCATGAAACATCTGATTTTGCTCCAATGCACTAAAAAAAGATTTTTAAAAAGCAGGATTAGGAAAATGAAGAAAGAACAATAAACTATAAGGAGTAAAAATTTGGAATTAATCATTACCAAAGAGAAGGTAATTGTGGAAAATAGGAGGAGTCAGCATAGTCATGGTCATGATTTTCCAGCTTGACCAAGGTTGGTTTTGCAGAATCCATTAATATTCTTTTTCTATGCAGAGAGGAAAATACTTCTACCATATATTGCTACCCTCTGTTCTTTTTATATAGGTACAGTGCAATCGAATTAAGAAAATTATTGAAATATATTAGTTTAAAGATATATAGATAATTTTACCCTTCAATTATAACACGCGAAGGAAAAGGGAGAAGATGATAAGGAGTATATAAATTGGGAGAAGAGAAAAATATTGGGACTAACTAGACGATCATGATTCATGGGAGTTACACTTATTTTAAGATTATAATTATGGAATACACGACTTAATTAAGGTATTAAATGCTTATACAATTACCAATTACAGATAGGGGCTGCATCACCATGTTATCTATCCCCTTTAATGATGTTACTATAGTAAATTCAACAAGTATATATATGCACAATTGCACATACATATTCCAAAATTTACCAAATACATTTTCATATTCATGCATTATCAAACTCATTCCGACTACTAGTGCAAAACGCCTTAAGTTTTATATGTACGGGATAATTTTTTTACCACAAGATGTTATATCCGACTATTGAAATTAAAATAGTCACTCATCTTTTTCAAACACTAGTTAAAAACAAAATATATATTCATCGCATGAGAACATTTATAAATTTATTCTCTTTCCATATTAAATTGGCTACTAGATTTACTATTTTTTTTTACAAAAAATCTGTGTATCATGAAGCATACATGGAAGGTGATCAATGTAACACATCAAGGCCAGCTATTAGCAAGTTCGGACTGCTTGAACGAATAAGTATTTAATTTTGGGGACTAAATTTTTTTGTTATATATTTGTGTGTTTTCATTACATAAAACTCTATATAATTTTTTTGGATTTGGGCTTCCCAGATTTAATAGTAATACGCTAATTTTTTTTTTTTATTTATTTATTGAGGGAAATGACCTATTTATTACAAGAAATATGATGATTTAAGAAGCGGGAAAGTAATTCGAACTCATGGTCTCTATGTCATGGCGCCTCAACCTTATCCACTAAACCAATGCCTCATTGACAATTTTTTGTTATTTATATGTGTATTTTCTTTGAAAAGAAAAAAACTATATAATCTTGTTGGATTTGGGTGTCCTAATCTCAATAGTCAATATATTGATTTATAGTATTCTTGTTTATTTTATTTATTAAAATTGGTACTTTTTGTTTAAGTTGAACGTGTTTCTTATTTTCAAAAAAAAACAAAAAACGTGTTTCTCCGCTGGATCTACATGAAAAATGTATTTTTCAATTATATACTCCCTTCATTCCTAAATAATGTTAACATTTTGTCTTCAATTTTTTTCTCAAAATAATGTTAACATTTGGACTATCAATAAACATTTAATGAACTTTTACCATTTTTACCCTCTTCTTACTTTTCTTTTAATCACAATTTCAATTTCCAATAAGTAGTTAATGGGGGATATATTAGTCTTTTGAATTTGATTCTTATTGTTTTTATGATTTTTTAATCTATGTGAAAATTTGAAATGTTAACCTTATTTTGAAATGGAAAGAAATATGGTCTTAATTTAAAATTTATCATATTGCCTGTCAAATGATTGGGACGACATTTATATTGATAATATGCATTGGACTGTGAAAATAAGCAGTCCGACTCCTATGCGGAACAGGAAAAATTCCGCATGGTGCGGAACAATCACTGTTCCGCATAGGAGCCGGGAGCGAAAATAAGTAGTACTACCGGTGATGAGGGAGTTTTAATGAAGGAGGTTACAGAGGATAAGTATAAGGAGGTTGAGAGGTAATTAATTGAAAAAACAATGAAAGGAATTAACTTTAACCAGTTAATTTTCGGGGTTTTGTGAAAAATGCATTAATTATGTGTGAGCCGCCATAGGTTTCTATTGGCCATTGAATCCCACGTATCTTACGGGGGAAACACACAATTAAATAAAGCTAATCCCGTTTTCCTTTCAAAATGCGGCGGACTCTACTAATAATCTTCAAGATTCTACCCCCTCTCTCCATTTACATGTCGCATATACATACTTTATTAATTTTTTATTTTAAAATATTAAATGTATTGTTTCCAAATGTACCTGTACCCTTCATTTATTTAGTTAACAATTAATTTTAATTATCTCAACACACATGTATTAATTAAAGGGTAAAAGTGTCTATCTACTCTTAAATTAATGTATCTAAATTATTTTTTTAATTCGAGTGCAATATTTTAAACCTACAATACATGAGAACAGAGAGTAATAATTTTCCCCCATGGACTCTTCTAAACTTGGATTGGGTTTGGCTTGGGATTGGTTTGGGTTTTGGTCTCAAACCCAAACCCAAACCAGCTTTGGATTGAGTCTGGGATTGAGACTGGAGATGATTTAACACTTCAGATCTCAATCCCAGACTCAATCCAAAGCTGGTTTGGGTGTGAGTTTGAGACCAAAACCCAAACCAAACCCAAGCCAAACCCAATCCAAGTAACACAACAAGATATTCTTATGTGCATGCGCTTAATCATTGACCATTCTCGAAGCATCTTAGACTCAACTTGAATTGAGTTTTGATTTTAGTTTGAATTTGAATTTGAGTTTGAGTTTGAGTTTGAGTTTTGGCGGGAGAAGCCAAAATTTGAAATTGAACGATTATTTGAAGAAAAAAAATTGAAATTGAATTTCTCAAGCCAATTTTTTAACTTCTCCCGTCAAAACTCAAACCCAAACCCGAACAAAAACCAAAACCAAAACCCAATTCAAGTTGAGGCTTAATCATTCATCCTAGCTAGTTATTCAGTTGATCATAAAGTAAGCTATTCTAATGAGCAAGGTTAAATACTATACCGAACATTAGTATTGTTTACAATTGGATTTTTCATAAAATCTGTACAATTTAAAATAAATGTATGTACATTTCCTTCTTTATCTATGAAATACATTAAAGACATATACTTAAAAGTTGATATATTAATAGTTAATGAAGAATAAGATGATAAGAAGTTGATATTAGTAATATTTTGATTCGACTGGGCTTTTTGGAAGTTTACATGGCGAGAGAGAGAAGATTAAAAGGGTTTAAGGGACACAGAAAATACGGGGTGAGAGGGACAGAGTCAGAAATAAGAAGGTGTTTTTCTGTCTTAATTTTTTGAAAATTTTAATATTTTGCAGATGAGAGATGATGTTGGTACTGCATATTTAGTTTCTCACCCTCTATTCTCCGTTATTTAATATAGTTATAAAAAAGGTTAATTGAGGATAATAAAGCTGAGAAATCCCTTATTTTTAACCTTTATCTATTTACGAATTTCAATAAATAACACTATCTTTAAGTTAGGTTAAAAACAGTACGAATAATTTACGGGTCACTATTTATCTTCAATTAGTAAATCCGGTAACTATTCAGGCAAAAAAAACACATGTGCCTGACACATGCTATTTTCGTGAAGTGTAAAATTGTCCAAATCCTACTAAACCTCCCCCATCTGCCTTAACTAGGGATGACAATGGGGCAGATCGAGGCGGATATCTCAAATACCAGAATTGCTCTGTGACTATTAAAGCCCGCCCCGTGATCCGTCCCGGATCCGTGATTTCTTCCCCGTGCGGGGAGGATTTGACCCCGCCCCGCCCCATGCATTTTTTTAATTTTTTTTTTTACATATTAATATTAACACAAAGTTGCAGAGAAAGGCTACAATGCCGGCAGAATGGTAGAATAACTACGGTGCTGGATTTGCCCAGAAAGGCTACAACTACAATAACTACTACAATGGCAGAATGGTAATTTCAAGCAAGAGGGGTATTCCACCAGTGAGGCCACCGAAAATAACAACTACAGTGCCGGCTTATCCCAGAAAAGCTACACCACCACCGGCAGAAGAGAGGAGAGGAGATGCCGATGGGGTGCCAAAGAGCGGCAGGAGGAGATTGGAGACAAACTGACAAAGACAATTAGAATTAGGTTTAATAATATTATTATTATTATTTAATATGCGGGGCAGGGCAGTCACGAAAATCAAGCCCGATCTGTCTTGTTCGCGGGGCGGATTTGATTTGCCCCAAGAGATGCTGAGCAGGACGGGTTACAGATCAAATTATCATCCCTAACCCTAACCCTAACCACCACCCAATCAATGGCTTCAAAATTATCACATTCTGATTCTTTCAACAACAATGAAAATAGTTTACCATTTTCAATTCTATGGTTCTTTTGCATCCAGATTCAACGGCCAGTTTCTTTACTTTCATGTCTATTGCAATTGATTCAACTCCTAAGAAATTCAGATCAAGAAAAAAAAGAAGTCAAAATTAACAATTTTCGGAAGATCATAGAAAGATACTTGATTGTTCATGGCAGTAATGGGGAAATAGTTTATCCTCATACTTAACAATTTGATGCTTTTTTACTAGAATCATTCCATGGTCACTTGGGAACAGTGGCGGAGCTTACAAGGGGCCCCCCAAGAATTTTCAATTTTTTTATATACTAGGTATATATATTTAACGGTTTAGAATAATAGAGCTATTTTTTTTAAATGGCACCCCCAAGAATTTTTAATATTTTTATATACTTGAGTGAAAGCCCAATTTTTTGAGTGATTTCTGCATTTCAGATTGATTTTTGATGATGATATTGATGATAAATTCTCTAATTTATTTAAACCCTAAGACTTAAATCTTTTTCGGGTCATTAAATTCATCCAATTTTTGCACCAAACAGTTTGTAATTGTGATGATATTAATGACTTCAAAAACTTCAATCAAATCTTCAAAAATCGGGGTAGAAAACTCATTTGATGAGTTGACGAAGAATCGGATTTTTCTTCCGGGGGCGCTGCCCCCGGACCCCCACCCGCTAGCGGGGACCGCCGTCTGTGTTCCGCTGACCTAAGACTTTGTATATGTATTCGTTACCGTATTTTAATTCTTGATTTTCTTACTCCTGGGACCAAAGGAATAAGGTTGGTCTACGTATTTTGAAGTATAATTCGTGACAATAGTAAGGATAATTTCGATATGGGACTGAGGGCCATAGGTAGGGCCTCAGTCCACTTTGGGCTGAATTGCTACGTCGCCCTCCTCAAAAATTCTCTCAATTACGCTTAAAATACAAAAAAGATTGTTTCGATATGGGATACGATTAAAAGTAAAAAAAATTGTACAAATTTGTCACATCACTATAAAATGAGGAGAGAGACAATTTTTTACTTTTAACTCGTGTCCCATATCGTAACAATTTTTTTTTCGTATTTTAACCCGTAATCTGAGAAATTTTTGAGGAGGGGGCGATGCGCTAGCTGAACTGAGCGCTCTACCCTATGCTACTAGTCCATATCAGAATTTTTCCAATAGTAAATGCAAAAATAGTCAGTTTTTCTTCATTTTATAATTTTTTTTGTCATTTTTTTTAAAAATTAGTTTATTTTTCTTTTCGAATATAAATGTCGTTTAAATTAAAATTTTCTAATAAAATATATAATTCTACCTCAAATATATCATTTTACGCCGTAAGCAAATTTTAGTTCGGCCCCCCTAAATTCAAATCCTGCCTCCGCCACTGCTTGGGAACCTTACAAATCTTGAGGAATTGAAGATCTGTAATAACAATATTCAACAAATATAAATGGAAGAGCAAGCTCAACATATTGAATTGTGATGGTGGTGGTGGTGGTGTTAGGCAGCGGTGGTGCTGCAGGATGGTGGTTGGTGTGGTTCAAAAGGGAATGGGAGAGGGGAGGGAGGGTCATAAGATGGGAGTGGGGTGCTGATGGGGGTTACGTCTTGGAGGGTGGGTGGAGGGAGTGGAAGGCGACGCTGAGTTTGTGATGGCGAAGGCTGATGCCGTAGGGGTGTTGGTGCGGGCGGTAGTTAGTGCAGATGGCGAGGATTTGGACAATTTGGACAATTTTACCCTTCACTCATGTGCAAGACATGTGTGATTTTTTTTGGCCTGAATAGTCACCGGATTCACTAATTGGAAATAAACAGTGGCTCTTAAATTGTTAGTGCTTTTTTAGCCTAAATTAAAAATAATGCTATTTATCGAAATCCGTAAATAAATAAATGGTAGAAATAGGGAATTTCTCTAATAAAGTCATTTCATCTAACATAAATGAAAATGAATTATAAGAAGCTAATTGTGCAAGATTAAAAGAAAATATAAAAAATACTTGGTACAAGTGTGTTTTGGGTAAAGAGCAAATTCATGTTTACAATCTTTTGAAAATTCATTTATTGAACAGTTTGAAATCTAACAAAGTTAACTATTGGATACCTTAATTTTTTTTTTTTTTTGCTAAATTTGGATACCTTAAATTTGCATGCACTTGAATGAGTTATATGTTTATTAAAGGAAATAAATAATAAAAAAAAATGTTTCAATTTGATTGCAGTGAAGCGTAAAAGTATATAAAAGGACAATAACTAAACGAATCATCAACGGATAAAAAAAAAATTAAAAAAAATGGCGACCTCTTCCTCTGGCGAAAAGGGGGAAACTACTAGAAAATCCATAGAAGAAATAGATTTGCTTCAGAGAAGCATCAAGAAGCAAAAGAAAGATGAGCATAACACTCAACCAGATTCAGAACCAGTGATTATCTCTTATAAAGACAAGTTAACATAGACACATAGGATTTGTGTTAAGGATATGCAAAGGAATTTTCTTATCCAACATCTTGAGGAGGAGTCGGATTCGGATTGTGAAGTGGATGATATTCCATCTGTCAAGTTATCAAAAGAAGACAAACTCAGATGTAGAACACCATGGATTAACTCCATCATCATTAAACCATACGGTAAGACTCTAAATTATGGATTTATTGATTTCAATGTGAGAGTACTTTGGAAACCAGTAGGTGAACTGCGTAGAAAATGATTTTACCAAAGTTATCGCGGGAGGTCCTTGGTTCCTGAATGGACAATATCTAACAACAAAACTTTGGCAATCGGAGTTTGATCCATTTAAGGATAGCCAAACCACTACGGCTATATGGCAAGATTGTCGTCCCTCCCGGTGGATTTCTATGATAGACCGATCCTAACTAAGGTAGGGGAACATTTGGATACTTTATTGAAGATTGATGCTAAAACCTCCAACACCGAGAGAGGAAGATATGCACGATTGTGCGTGCAAGTCGACCTAAAGAAACCTCTTATACCCTATGTTAGAATTGGTAAACACCACATACAACAAATTCAATACGAGGGTATTGATTTTTGTTATGGGTGTGGTATTATTGGCCATGCACTCAAGGAATGTCAAAAAGCAAAAGCATAAGCATCTAAGTCTGAGGATAAATGTGCAGATGGCACTGAGATGGAGATAACAACTATGGATGAAGACAAGGAAACAAAATATCATGGAATCAAGTAATCCATAAGAAATATGTTTCCAGGAAGAAACAACCCGTCAAGGGGAAATAGGTGATTCGTTTTGATTCTCCTAACCCGAAATCAAACCTTGGGACAAAAGAAACGACAGCTAATCTAAAGGTCTGGAAATTCAAAGAAAGAAAAAGGGGCCCTACCACTAGTGCTATTGTCCTAGAGGATAATTATGAGGAACCTAATAGAGGGTCAACTCACCCCCTAAAACATGTCGATGATATTAATGAGGCACAGACCCAAAACTTACTGATTGTATCCGACGCTTAGGAGGGAGCCACGTCGCTAGCCCGTTTGAATCAAGATGGGATAGAGAAGAGAGGAGAGTAACAAGACGGCGGAACCGGCAATGAATTCTTGGATTTTTACATCGAGTGATGGATTGCATGTCACTGTGGGAAAAATTTCTTCCAAGACACAGGTTACCAAGACTACTAATACAGTGGTTAGTTCATGTAAAAATCAAGAGAATGAGAAGAGTACCAGTCTAGATAGTTCCTCCAAAGAGAAAAATGGTGAACAGTGTGGGTCGGTAAGGGTGTGCGTTCAGTAATTCGGTTCGGTATCGTTACGAAATTTCGGAATTCGGTTCAGTTTTATGACGTTTTATTAAAACCGAACAAACCAAAATTTTATGGAAACCGAATACCGAAATTATTTCGGTATGGTTCGGTTCGGTTTGTACCGAATTTTTTTTCTCAACTTAATAAAATTTATATAATGCACAATAAACTAAAAATTAAGAATAAAAATACAACTCTACAACAATAAAATAACTCATTAAGTCCTCAATAATTCAAGGTATGGGCGGGGATGAATAGGAGACAGACTTAACATTTGGAAATAAATGCACAAAGTGTATGCTTCCAGAATGTCCATGAAACATATGGATTGAAGACAACTCTAAGTAATATTAATAATACTTATAAGTATAATAAAAATATTTTTTAATAAAAAAAATTGATCTATTCGGTATTTCGGTTTTTAAAAATTGAAAATCGAATACCGAACCGAATTATTTTAACTTTTTCAAAACCGAACCGAATAAACCAAAATACCGAATAAATCGAACCATATAATAAAATTCAGTTTGGTTCGGTTCGGTATTTTGGTTTAACCGAATAGTGAACACCCATAATTGCAGGCAGGGAAAGAGAGTGGGCTCTCAACAGCTAGCAAGAAATTCAATTATCCCAATGGGGTCACGAACCTACCATTGGACCGCAACCCATGCAAATTATATGGGGAGCCCAACAGGCCCAAGGGGAATGACCCAAATAGGAAGCCTCAATCTTCTTGCAAGGGAGAGAGAGACCATACCAGCCAACTGGACTCGGATGAACCCGCTGGGCCTCTGCCAGATGGGTACCATAAACCTTTGGGCGAGCCCATTCTTGGTGACATTTACGGTGGACCTAGACCCGTCTCATCTCCTTGTTTGGCTTAGGAGCAACCAAATTCTGCTCCGTTCATTGATTGCTCAGCAACCCAGCAACAGTGCCATATCATATCTGAGGAGGAGTCCGAGAATGAACATTCTCAGAAAGAATCGGACATGAAAGTCGATGAGTAAAAGTTTGGAGCAAATACCAGCATTGGAAGCTCAACCGAGCGGTCAAAACTCACAAAGGTAGGAAATCAGAAGCATACTGGGGGGGGCGAGAATTGCTTCATACTAGGCACTCGACCTTTAAAATTGGACATGAAAAGTGTAAGAAATCCGGTAGTCTCAGTACAACTGGAAGAATGAGTGAGGAAATTCAGACTATACCTAGATCGAACAGAAATCCAATCGGGGCCCAACTATTTGGCACACTTCATTCCGGACTTCAATCAACATTGATATGTGACGTTACCTCAAGGCTGGAACCCGATGGAGATATTACATCAGCCATTCAATCTTGCAGTTTACCCAATAATGAAAATCTTAATCTGGAATGTTAGGGGAGCAAGGCATGTAAACTTTCATAGTCATATGATGAATATCATTCGAACTCATAGACCACAAATGATAGCACTCTTAGAAACTAAAGTGGGTGAAGGAAGGGCTGAGACTTCCTTTCAAGGTTTTGAAACCCGGACCGGTCATCGACCCGGAAAAGTTACTGGGTCACGGGTCACTGGTCGGACCGGTGGTCGAACCGTCATCGACCCGATCAACGACCCCGTGACGTCATAAATATTAAAATATATATAATATATACTTATTAATAAAAAATAAAGTTAATGTAAGTATATATAGTAAAATTTAAGGGCTAATGTAATAATTCATTTTTTTATACACTTTTAGACAAAGTAAATAGTTTAGGATTTGTTTGAAATATAATTATTTTATAGAATTTTATGTGCTATTATTTTAATTGCCACTTTTGTCCTGGGTATATAATGTCTCTTAACAGACCAAACCCTAAAAAAAATCCTAAACTTCCCTCCCCTTTCCTCTCTCTCAGCCGCACCACTCTCCCTTCTCTCTTTCTTCCGCCGCGCCGTCCCTTCTTCTCCGGCGAATCGCCGCTCGTCACTCTCTCTCTCTTTTTCTTTTCTCTTTCTTTTCCTATTCTCATCCATTCCTCTTCACATTTCTTCATCTCTTCTCCCTTCATTCTCGTCTCCTCTCAGCCCGGCATCATTCTTTCTCCCATTCCTCTTCTCATTCCTCCCTCCCTCTTTTCATTTCCTCTCTTCTCTTCTCTTCTTTTTGCCGCGGCTCAGCCTCGCCGCCGCCTTCTTTTTTTTCCCCTCTTTTCCTCTTTGCTTTCTGGCGCTGCTGCTCTCTCACCTTCTTCACCGTTCTCTCTCTGTTCTTTCTTCCTATTCCTATTCCCCCTCTCACTAGGACCAGGAGCCGCCGCAGTATCATTATTCCCTGCCTTAACCAATTCCAAATTACCTTTAGAATCCAAATTCTCCGGCTTAAATTCATGCTTCGCCGGCATCCCGTTAGTAGCTCTGTAAGCTAGCAATGTTTGGGCGCCGGAGAAAGGATTTGAGGGATGGGAGGTCAGTGCAGTTGGGACCCGGACGGTTTCCACAAAACTGTTCCGGTTTTCGGGCCGAACGGTCGGACCGTCTGGGTCAACCGAGTCAAACAAAATAGAGCGGTTTTTGAAGCTTCCGGGTTTTGGCACCTAACCGGACCGCTCGGAGGTCCGGTCGACGGTCGACGGTCGAATCGGTCCGACCGGCCGGTCCGGGTTTCAAAACCATGCTTCCTTTCACTAATTCTGAGCGAGCTGATCCGGATGGGTACCGAGGTGGAGTTTGGCTGCTGTGGAATGAGCAGGAGATTGAAGTCAACATTATTGATAAGAGCACTCAAGCTATTCATGTCGTTGTGAAGGTAGCAAATTCTCATAAACTTTGGCTCTTTAGTTCTATTTATGCTAGTCCTAACCTCAATACTAGACTTGCCTTTTGGAATCACATTTGGAATCTTTGCTTTGAGTCATGAATTTCCTTGGTTAATTATGGGGGATTTTAATGATGTGATATATCAGTCTGAGAAATTTGGGGGTTTACCTTTGAATCAAAACCGCATTTCCAATTTTAAATGTATGCTTGATGATTGTAATCTTATTGATATTGGTCAAGAGGGTTCTCATTTTACGTGGACTAATAAAAGAGACAATGGGGACTTGATCTTCCAAAGAACGGATAGAGCGGTGGCTAATCCAACTTGGCGAGATATTTTCCCGGAAGCTACTTTGTTTAATTTGGTTAGGACTATATCTGATCATTCCCCTATTATTTTACACCTTCAACCTGATTCCCATATCCCTAGTCGTAAACCTTTTCGTTTTGAACCCGTGTGGCTTAGTCACCCCGAACTTGGTGCAATGGTTCAAGAATCTTGGTGTGGTAATAATAATGATTTTGACTTGGCTGCTCACAAGTTTAAGAATCTGGTGGTGAGTTGGAATTCTTTGTTTTTTGGGAATGTATATGAAAAAAAGAAGAAGTTGTTAGCCAGAATCAAGGGAACTCAAAGAGCATTGGAACATCATCCTTCCAATTTCCTTGTGAATCTAGAGAGAGATTTGTTGTTACAACTAGACTCTATTTATAAGGAGGAGGAGAATATTTGGGCCATTAAATCTCGTATGGACTGGCTTATGTGGGATGACCTTAATGTTAAATTCTTGAAAACCATCACTACTCGTAATAGGAAATGTAATAGAATCATTTCTCTTAGACGTCCTAATGGTTATTGGCAGTTTGATTTGCTTAAGGTTAAGAAAATGGTCTTTAACCATTTTTATCTTTTATATTCTTCAGAGAAGGTTTCTTCCTTTATTTCCCCTAAGTCGTTTCCTTTTGAATGGGCGGTATCGGAAGATCTTAATCTTAACAGTCTGCAAGACCAACCTTCTGTTGCTGAGATCAAGGCAGCCATGTGGGATTTCAAACCATATAAAAGCTCGGGTCCTGATGGACTCCATCCCGTCTTCTTCCAGAATTTCTGGAATATTGTACGACCGTCGGTTGAGGCATTCGTTCATAGAACGTTCAAATTGGAACATATTTCTGAGGATACCAATGCCACGTTTCTTTGTCTTATACCGAAGGTGGTCAATCCTGAATCAGTGGGTCAACTCCGACCCATTAGCCTGTGTAATACTATTTATAAGCTGATCTAAAAAATCCTAGTCAATAGGATCCGACCTTTTCTCTCTGCTATTATCTCTCCTCATCAAAGCAGCTTTATCCCGGGTAGACGGTGTGCGGACAATGTTATCATTGTCCAAGAAGCTGTCTATACTATTATGAAGAAAACTGGTAAGGAATGAGCTGTGGCGATTAAGATCGATATTGAGAAAGCCTATGATAGGCTTGAATGGGAATTTATCAATGATGCTCTTCTTTTCTTCAACTTTCCTGTCAAGCTTATTAACATCATTATGAACTGTGTTTGTTCCTCTAAATTGGCTATATGGATTAACGGTGAACCATCTGATTGGTTTCTCCCTTCTAGAGGAATCCAACAAGGTGATCCGTTATCTCTTTATCTCTTTGTGATTTGTATGGAGTATTTATCGATAAGTATTGAGAATTCGGTCAAGAATAAGTTGTGGAAACCGATTAGAGCGGGTAAACAAGGGCCATTGTTGTCTCACTCACTGTTTGATGATGATTTGATCCTGTTCGCCATGGCAGATATTAATTCGATCACGGAAGTAAAAAGGGTGAGTTTAGTGCTAGATCCGGCCAAAAAATTAATCTGTCAAAATCTAAGTTCTGTGCTTCTAATAATCTGCCCAGGAGAGAATTAGTGAGATTGAAAATTTCCTTCAGATTCAATTCACTAGTAACCTCGAGAAATATTTTGGTTTCCCCATTTTCCAAAATAGACCCAAGTGTTATGACTTTCAATTCATTCTTGACAAAGTTCGTAATAAGTTGTCTGGGTGGAAGGATAACTTGTTATCCATTCCTGGGCGATGCACTATCATTCAGAGTTTCTCGACTCAGATACTTTCTTGTTACTCTAAGTGTTTACCTATCCCTATTTCTATCTGTGACAAGATCGAAAAGGAACAGAGAAACTTCCTTTGGGGAGGATCGAGGGGTAAACAGAAACTCCACCTTGTGAAATGAGATAGAGTAACTGGACCTAAACATAAATGAGGTTTGGGTATCAGAAAGGCGATCCATGTCAATCGAGTTTGTTTAGCAAAGTTGCTGTGGAGAATGGAAAAGGAGAAAGACTCGAAATGGGCTACTAGTATTAGGAATAAGTATATTAAGAGAGAATATGGTCTTATGCTTGAACTTACAAAATGGTGTGGGTCAATTAATCTTCGTGCGATTAAAAGTGGTTTGGATCTCTTTCATGGAGCCTCCGCTTGGATTCCGGGTAAGGGAGATATGATTAGATTTTGGTTGGACGATTGGACCGGGCTTGAGCCAATTAGAAATTTAATATCGTGCCCTCTTTGCAGGAATGGGTAGAATATGAAGCTGGGTCAGTTTTCCGGTCTTAACGGTAGTTGGATCACTAGAATCCTTTCTTTTCATTTGCCGAGTCAGATTGAGGAATGTATCAGGGCTATTGAGGAATGTATCAGGGCTGTCCCGAGAAGAAATAATTTGACTATTCCGGACAGAAGAAGATGGAAAGGCACTTTGAATGGGGAGTTTAACTCGAAAGCTACTCATGAGATTATCCAAAACTTGATTACGGATGACAAGATTGAAGAGAAAAGTTGGAAGTGGATTTGGTCAACCAAATGTAATCAAAGGATTAAATTATTATGGTGGATGTGCAACCATAATCGTCTCCCGACTAAGGAACAACTCCATATTAGAAATATCATTGACTCACCTTTATGCCCTGTTTGTGATAAGGAGGTAGAAACTGTCGAACATGTCCTCAGTGGCTAAGGAACTGTGGAATGATATGAATTTGATTTGTCATTTACCTGAGCTTACTAATATGGATTTTTTAACTTGGTTAAAGAAAGTGACTCAATCTGCCAAAGTATCAATGGTTAACAATTTACCATGGGGTACTGTGTTTAGCTATGCTCTATGGATTTTGTGGAATATTATGAGGAACAAAGCTGTTTTTTATCCTGGGAAGCCGAGTTGCTCTATGTACCAGGAAGTATTATCTAAGGCTTTGGAATTTTTGTCCTTAGGTAATTGTCAATTCAAGAACAAGAATATGACCACTGTGTTGGTCAGTTGGAAAAAACCGCAGAGGGGGTGGTCAAAGTTAAACGTCGATGGCTCTTCCTACGGTAATCCGGGGAGCGGGGGTAGTGGGGTCTAATCCGAGATCATAAACGGCAAGTGGATTAGAGGCTTTGCGAGAAATTTGGGTATCTGTTCCAACAATGTGGCGGAACTTTGGCCTCTTAGAGATGGTCTTAACATGGCTATTGATCTTAATATTACCCAACTTGAAATAGAACTAGATGCTAAAGTGATTATTCAACTTGTTCTTCTTGCAGATATTTTCACTCATTCCCTAACTCCTCTTATATATGATTGAAGGGAGTTACTCAAGAGATTGCTAGGGACTAAGGTATCTCACATTTATAGGGAGGCAAACGCGAGCGCGGATTGCCTAGCGAAGACTGGTTCCGCTTTACCTTGTACTTTTACTGCTTTTGACTCTATTCCCTTTTTTGTGTGCCAATTTGTAGCGAGGGATGCCCATGGGGTGTACTATGCTAGATCTGTCTGTAATGAATCTGTTTGTATTTTGGATCCTGATTGATCCTTTTTATATATTCCTATGTTTACCAAAAAAAATTATAAAAGGACAATAAAATTTTAGCTTTAAAACTTCGTGGGCCAAAGTGTTTACTTTCTAACTTCATGGTAACAAAATGCAATTAGCACAAAAATAAAATAAAAGGGCATAAAAGGCTTTTTCATTAGTGGAATAATATTTGTCGTATTAGGATTTTGAAGTATGGAAAAGCATAAAAGGTGATTATTTGTAAAAGAGAATGTGAGGCCCAAACTATTTTATTTTTTATTTTTTTTTGGTTTGTGATGGAAAAACAAATACTCAATGTGAAACTGTCTATTCGTAGCTTTAATCTAGTTCATCTTTTGTTTATCAAACGTTCGGGTAACATGTCTACTCACTCTTTAAAGAGTTTAGGGTATAGCTATTACTCCATGTTATGGATCGCTATTTTCCTTCTCAAGTTATCTCTATGATCTCGAATGATCGCTTTTTCATTCCTTAATAAATTTGCACCCATCCGGGTTTCAAAAAAAAAAAAAGCCACTTTCAAATAAAAATCATCATATGATTAAGCAAAATCTTTAACGAATTTTCAATTTAAAGACATCCAATTTGAAACGAATTCTAAATCAATGTTACAAGTCCATCTCCTGACCAAATTCTTCAATCGTCTTGGTAGCAAGAGTGAGCACATCAACAAAAGCACTAAACGACGCACGCAGAAACCTTGCCTCAATTGCCTCAAAATGCCTGTATAAGATTGAAGATTAGATAACTGGTTTTTATATTTTTGAATGTTAACAAATACTTAAAATGTAAATTCAAATAGGAATTTGAAAGATTTATACTTATTATTTTTCCAGATTATCATTACCTAATATAGAAATAAACATGGGATGATCATACTACCTAATATTGAGACCAAATTTTTCATTTATATGTAAAGATAAATTTGAGCTCATAATATATCACTTATACAAGATATGTTTTCACATTTACTAAGGCTCTGAAAAAATGAAGCTAAATACATTGTCATTTGCGTTCTTTTTAACATGGCTCTTAACTGAAACTCCGACCTCAATATATTTTGTTTATTAACTATTTTGTAACAGAGTTTTTGACAGAGAGAGATCTTACGCTAAAAGTTTCCCGTTGGAGACTGACACATCGCGTTTCACCTTATCTGGTTGTAACTGCAATTTGAATAAAAGAATCGAATCAGTAGAAATTAACACAGCAAGGTTGCTTAGGCTGTAGCCAAATCTCACCTCCTTGTCTACAGTCAGTGCAGAGTATACAATACCAGCTTTTTTATCGGATCCGTAATTCACTTCTAAGTCACTGCAAAGACATTTTGTATATGTTAAATAAGTAACAAGAAATTTGTGCATAAGCCCTTAAACTTTTAGCTGTGAAATATAGCGTTAACCATAATTATACATTTCATTAATCAAAATAGTTTGTTTTTCTGTGGTGGAAAAAAAAACTTAGCATGATTTCACTGTAGGATCCAGCCGTACTTGCAAGTTTCACTAAAAAAGCTATCATCCGTAGAATGCTCATGATCTATGATCCAAACAAAGATTCAGATATTGCTAAATTTTTACGAGCTACAACCACCTTACTAGTTACTACCATATGCATAAGTTCTCATTTGAGACTCAATCTAAGCTCATATTGCTTAGAGCAACTCTACGCATCATGTTCTCTTTATATCTCAAGAATTGCACCATGTTGAAAGCTAGGAAGCAACCCCAGTAGCTACAAACTCGAGCCAATAAGATGCAATTAATCTACATCAAGTTCAGACCCTTCAGCTATATACATATGGTAAGAAGTTTCTGAGCTTGAGGGATTAAATAAATTTACTACGGGTAAAATTATTGTCTAAAAAGAAATGAAATTCGCAAGTACACACGGACTAAAACTAACTAGAAACACTGTAGTGACACAGACCAGAATATACATGCTCTAGACATGTAGATACAGAAATATGGAACAGAACTGACCAACTGAAATCCCATTTGGATTGAGCATCTATGACCTTGTCAATAGCCATTTCTGTCATCCTTGAAAAGGAAAATCCTAACAATTCACAGCTAACAATAGCAGAAAACAGGCTTCCTGAAAACTGGCTTCGTCGCCTGCACAGTTTGGGAAGTCAAAGAAACAACTTAAGTCAGTTAATCAACTCTAAAAGAAAAGAGAACCACAAGCCGTTGGGGCCTCACTAGAGCTGTGCTAGGTGCATCCCAAAAGAGACTTCTTTTTTACCAAAATAAGCGTAGCAAAAGAAAGTCTGTATTCCAAATTACTACAGATAATCATCAAAAAAGGTAGAAGTTGTTCTTGAAAACTCACGAATGTCCGTGATTCTTCTGGTAACAAGTATAGTTTTCATTCAATTGCCTTAATAGTATAACACCCTCGGAAGATAAAATATGAGAACAAGATTGAGTTTTAAATTATATAGCAAGTTGAACATATACATGCTTAATTATAAAGCTTCCAGACCGATAAAATGCCTTGAATTGAACCTATTTGCTATGAGAGCCATGTAGATGGATAATTACTGTTGTTTAGCAAACAAAAGCAAAGAAAAATCCATGTGTAAAGTAGGTTCATATATATATATATATATATATATATATATATATATATATATATTTATATATGATGAAAAAAAAGTAGGTTCATATTGATCCAACAGAGAACATATTAGAATAAGAAGAAGAAAAGGGAATCAAACCGCCACAAACAACTCAGAGAGCAGAAGTACTACGGAAAATCAAGACATCACCAGAAATTACAGAAAATTAGTAAGAGTTAGAGTGAAAGAGAGGAGAGAACGAGGAAAGAAACAAAGGGAAGAAAAGAAATAGATGGGAGACCTTTGAGATTCACCTGGTAGGAGTGAAGGCGATCTGCCGTCGGCGACCGGAAGGAGACGACGGAGCTTCTTTGGGGGGTGTGTGTGTTTGGGAGGAACAGAAAGAGGTAAGGATAGGGTGAAGAAGAAGAAGGCGTAACTCGCGATTTCTTAAATTGTTTTATTGTTAGATCAAAAAGTTTGGATTAAACAAAGATGAAAGAGTATAAAATAAAAATGATTGTTAGCATTTAATGTGTAATTATGCCTTATTAATTCAAATTTAATCTCAAATTTTTGATCTAATAAACTCCCTGTAGGTTTTTTAGAATCAATTGTAACACCTCATATTTCCATTTTTTAATATTGTTTTCCGTTAGACTTAGGAAACATGTATAATTCGAATACAACATTCACAATAAATGTAAGGATTTTTTTTTTTTTTAGAGCTTTACCCAAAAGGGAGCCCTTCCAGAAATTCTCAATAGCACTGAGGCAAGCCCAGGCCAAAGAGGGGGGTTTGGAAATAATTTTCAATCAGCAATAGACGCGCCTCGGTTAATACCTCACTAGCTGCGCCATTGCCCCAAGCGCAAAGATAAATGTAAATATATTTGAGCATTCAAAATTTATAATTATATAAAAATTAGCAATTTTTAATCTATGTAATTTTTTGAATTGTGAAAACACAAATGGAAAAGAGAATAAACTATTGCTTCTTTTTTCATGATGGTAAAATGAAATAGACAAATAATTCAAATTTAATGTGGAATATGCGTTTTTTCCGTACAGGTAGAACACAAATTTAGTTTTCAAATCTATAGATTCAATTTTAAATAGGATAAAAAAATTATTTATTTGAAAAACAATTATTCACTTCTTTTTTTTTTTTTTTTTTACAATCGTTAAATAAAAATCTAACAATTAAAAGTATGTATCCAAATACAATAAAATACATATTCAAAGTAGACAATCGGGTCAAGAGACTGGCAGCCCAGTGTGGGAAGCACTCTACTGCGGGATCGTGAGTGCCTCGGGCTTTGACACCCTCCTCCCTCCCGTAAACCATCGGATATCGATGCCATCTTGCGTGGCTGCTAAGTTTGTTGTTGTTTTGGTATCTTTTTTTTTTTTTTTGGACAGCCTTCATTGGATGAGGTTTCTTTATTTTTTCTTTCTTTTTGG
This sequence comes from Vinca minor, assembly GCA_026122235.1. Classification (NCBI taxonomy): domain Eukaryota; kingdom Viridiplantae; phylum Streptophyta; class Magnoliopsida; order Gentianales; family Apocynaceae; genus Vinca; species Vinca minor. Next base: position 4,942,361 of record JAOCZM010000100.1, on the reverse strand, counting down.
GAGTGTAAATACCTTTGATTGGAGGATGATGGCATATAAGAATATTCTAGTGGTATATTACCTTCTTTCCCCAATTAATTGGTTATTATTAGCTATAGAAGAAGAGGAGTAGAGTAGTAGTACTATCCATGGCTTCCAAAGTTGAGCAGTAGAAAGAGAGGTATGCAACAAATGCCAAATTTCTTTATTTGCTTATAATATAATATCATTCGTTTGATTGTTCATGATTCTATAAACAATTAAAGAGTAATAGCCCTGAGATTTTCATTACAAGGCACAAAGAATGCATATTTGTCTTTAAATTTTGATTTGTTGTCCCTTCTCTTCTTCATTTTTTTGGTCTCCTTCAATGCTACAATTTAGTCCAAAAAATACAGAGAGACTGTGCTCAGGATCATGTTGTTGTCGGGGTCGGGGTCGAACGCATTATTTCTTGTATACTTCCTTAGATACACATTGACTTGTGATTTAACTGTAGTAGAAGTAGCTTGTATCGCAGATGAACCATATTTCTGGGAAATCATATAAGGGAATTTTAGGTTTTTATCATCCATAGAAGATGCTCATTAATCAAAGTCGGAATAAAAGGGGCAGCTGAAGATTACCAGAGGACAGGTTTCGGTTCTCGTGGTTTTATGTCAGGGCGTGTCCTACTTTGAAAGGTCTCAATCTTCTTAATGATCTTCTCATGTACTCATGTGTTAGTGAAAATAGGCTGAAAAAGTATACTAGGAACACATTTAGCTTTGCTAAGCAGTCTTCCTTGAAACTCAAACTGCTTACTCCCTCGGGTTTTGTTCTTATCCAAGTAGATATCCACCCTGCGAAAACATCGTCGTCGTTAGCACAATGCATTCTTTTTTGCATTCCGGGAAAAAAAGGTGGCAAGTCACTAGTAAACTTCATATTTAACAATGCGGCAGAACATATATATATATTCAGAATTGAGTTTTCGGTGCATCAAAATGATATTCAGTGTCCACTTAACAATGGTCAAATAAAAACAGGGGTTGTGGCCGCCCCCTGACATTTTTTGAAACGCAAGATCTTCTATAGGAGAGTTTTATTTTTGTGAAATTTCCTTGTAATTAATTTTGCCCCCAGAAATTTTTTGAAGTTTACTACAAGACATATCTTTTAAGTAATTTGTCCCGCAACCTATAGGTTCTATATCTTCCCTGCATGTAAACCTCTTCATCTGTGTGATAAGATAGGAGCAAGGTGGTATGACCAATGGTATGGGGCTATAAACTATAGATTCATTAAAAAGTTTAGACAATTACAGAGATAGGGAGGGTAAGTGTAGATTTAAACCATATAATTAGATTGACTAGCCTAGGCAGAAATATACAAAGCAATATACCACTCCAGTTCCAGATATAGGGTGTATGACTTACAAATATGAGGAAAGCAAAAGGCAGTAAATGAGAAAGGGTGGTAATTACCGGGGCTCTCCTTGGCCAAGTTTGTCCAGTCACATGGGCTTATATTTTTCTTTGACGCTTCAATCAACTCGAGAAGAGCACCATTTACATCTTCAGTCCTCTCATGACTGACAAGATGTCCGCCACGAAGTTCTACCATTCTTGCGTAAGGATATAATTTTTCAGCAATCCTCCTTGCATGGCATAATTGAGCAATGATATCATGCCTGCACAATTGAAGCATCTGCTTAGCTTGCCTAGTTAGACATTTCTAATTTCAGAATGTAAATCACAGAAACGCTCTAGTGCTTATTAAAAGTAGATACCTTCCATGAATAACAGATATGACGAATCCAGCTCTGCGGATTGCTTCAAATTCTGCATTTGTAATTTTGTGTGTCCAGCATGCATTAATTTGACCTTCAAAGCCATAGTTTGATTGCATTCCAGATGCTGATATATTTTTCACATATTCCTGTCAAGTTTAAACAAATGAGTGCATATCTCTTTGGAGGAACATAGCTTCATCTTATATTACCAATTGAAAATTAGAGTGCATATCTCTTTGGAGGAACATAGCTTCATCTTATATTACCAATTGAAAATTAGCTCATATCATGATTATAGTTATCTGGGACAAGTCAGAAGTTATTTTCCACGGACTTTCCTCGGTGAGAAAGTTATAATAAGTCACAGAAAATGAATAACATATTATCTGTTTCCATAGACATTTCAATCACCTTACTATATCCAACTTTGTTGCTCATAGTTTAGGGGTGTTTCTCAATAAATTAGCACTATTATTTCCTGGTTTATTTATTTATTGGTGAAATTATTTCCAGGTTTGATTGCAAGGAACATGCCGGTAAAGCTTCCTTAACTTGCTCAAATTCAATTAGATGAAAATTTAATTAAAGAAACTTCAGCAGTCTGCTAGCGGAAAAGAAAAGCCTGATTTTCTTCTTCTTAATGAGCCTGTTAAGCTGCTTTCTTAAATTACAGGCAAACGAGCATGAAATAAGACTAGTAGTTCAAAGGGTATTGGAGAAACACAGAGTAAGTAGGTGGTGGACTTTCACATCTGTTCGTGGTAAGCGAAAGCTAGGGGACAGGTTTACTGGATTAATATTCCTTACTTGATATAAAATCGCTCTTCTAGTCTTTGTTCCAACATACTCCTCGAGGTATTCCTGCAAAGATATATAAAATCCATGTATTAGTGTTATATAATGACATAGGTAAGATTCTAAAAGTTGGAAGACTACTTTGTATCTTATGCAGCCAAAAGGAATATTAACCTGTGAGTAGTGGGTATCCAAATCAACAGCTGCCCTTTGTTGAGGAGTTTTTGCCCTCATAAAACGAATTGCCACCGACAAAGTCCGGCGATCCATCTGCAGAGAGGTCAGAAGAACATTAAACTCTGGTTCTTAAATCACCATATTTGGTTTGGGGTTAACATTTCTAATCTCCATGCAGATGCAAATTCAACATTCTACAATTTGACGCTGCAAGTTCAAATGGAAAATGTGCAGGATAATGGAGATTTATCATATTTGTTCCTCTGAATCACCTATCAAAGAAGCAAAGTCCAACTGGTGCACTACAATCCCATATGGTTCTGCAAGTTAGTATTTATTTTAGCTGGCTCACCAGATCAAAAGCCTATCTCATAAACAGTTCTCTTGAGTTTAGAAAAGTTTTAAGGGTGAGAAAGCAACTAGAAGACACCGGAAAGTTGAGTTCGTGTAGTTTTATTTACTTTTAACAAACATAAGAATAAAACATATAACTTTTACACAATAGATATAGCAATATATAAAGTGTAAATGGCCCATGAATGTTGTTGAAATATGAACTCCCACATCGAGTGCCTAAGGAAGATCCAAATAACATATAAGCATGTGAGCAAGTGTCACGGGTCGCAAGTTTCAATACTTGAGACGCCCGCGATGCCGAGTAACTCTAGCTCAAATAGCTCCTAAGTTACTCCCGGCAAGCTTTCTCTTTAGTCACAATCTCGGGACAAGAAGATAGGCAACACTTAAAAACGAAAACGGGTCACTTGCGCGAAAACTCGGCTTTTCTCATTAAAACATAACATGATTACAAGTATGAAAATTTACATCAAAAGAGTTCAAAACGACGAGGGGGAACAAAAATTTCAACAAACAAGCAAAAACCACATCTCCTTGCCAATTGGTTTTGAGAGGATATGGAGGCCATGAGCTAATTTTCACATGGTGTCAGAGCGGGCCCTTAGGCAGGATGATGGACTCATAATGCCCAAGTGGGCTCTAATGGTCACCGTACGACCCAAGAAGGGCGGCGGGCCTTAAATTGACTCCCACCTCGATGTGAGGGGGAGTGTTGAAATATAAAGTCCCAGAATATGGAGGCTCATGAGCTAATTTTCACAAATATCAATAACATTAACAGATAGTACCTTTGGGAAGCAGTCATAACCTCCACCTGTTACATTTAGTAAAGCTAGAGACAAAACTCTATCAGGGACCACTGCAGCCAATTTACAAGCAATCATGCCTCCTGCATTATGAAATCCGGTCAACATCTATAAATTAACAACCCTATATTTGCAGAAAAATGTAGATAATCAATATGCAATACTATTAAAGACCAGTCTTGCATCTAATCATTGCATTGGAGGACCGAGTCCTCTTTTTAAGTTGTCAAGGTCCACTCCCCTAATCTCTTGAACCAAGAGTTAGACACTCGGACCAATAAGTTATTACCTTGCATGGAAATACATAATATACGATACTTTGATTTGAAATCGAGAAAATAATCCGTCAAAGTAATCGAGGATTCAAGTAAAATTAGAGCTAACCAAGTCAAGAAATATCCAAAAAATATACAGAAGACTAAGATGGTAAATATTTCACTTTACTCACCCATGGAATGCCCGAAGACATGAGCTTTAATCCAACCCAAGTGATCCATTACAGCTACTGCATCTTTCGCCATTATGGTTGTTCTGTCACCATCAACATTTCAAGGTTAATTCGTGGAAAAAGAAACACGATGATCACGTTTGATTTGGAGCATTTTTGCACATTTCCTAGAACTTCCAAATCAAGACTTACATAGAATAAAGATATAACTTTAATATTCCCAATGTCGTAAAATTTAAAATGACATTTAATTTGAGACGGAAGAAGTAGTAAAATTTAAATATATTTCTAAATGTTCCATTTATTTATTAACAAGGCGATGAACCCTCAATTGCTGCACATAAATCCCCAATTCATACAGTTTATATGTCAGATTCAGCTCCATGTTTGCATATATATAAAAATTAATATGCATATTACTCCTTCCATTTCATAATATAAATCGTTTAGGACATGTAGCGAAAATTAATACAAAAAAAAGAAGGTATATTGTTAGTTAAAATATCAATATTACTCTCTTAAATATTACTCGTATACCACTAATTCTTAAAAAATTTAGGAGAGTAATGTTAATAGCTTCATTAATTTTAGCTACATGTACAAAGCTACTTATATTATGAGATGGAGGTAGTAGTTTTAAATAAAATAAAAATAAAAATCCTGCAACTGAGATTGATGATGGAATTGTAAAACAAAAAGGACTCACATAAGGAATCATGGCCCGGTGGTTGAGGTTACTCCTTCCCTCTCGTCTAGGATCGATTTCTACTCCCTCTACACCCCCCCAAAAAAAAACTAAAAAACTAAAAAAAAGACTCACGTATAAGCTGACTTTTTGGTGGGCACGGAGCTCCGACCCATTCCACGATTATCTATGGCACAGACCTCAATACCAGTGCCCTCATTATCCCCAACATCAGAATTCCGATCACCGGCCGTCGATTTCTCATCGTTGGGAGTCACCGTTCCGGCGAGCTCCTTAATTTGCGGAATCCAAGAATCGTGAGTGGCAGCCAATCCTAAACATCAATCCGAAAAACAATCATCGACCCGCGAATCTTAATCAAAACCCCGTTTCAGATAATAATTAAAAAACAAAATCCGGCGAGCAACCTCATTATTTACCTATGATCAGAAGCACTTTGATGGGCCCATGTCCGTAAGTTTGGTAGAAAATGTTAATCCCATTATCTCCAGCTGGGTCTTCAATCTTCTGGGAGGAATCAATGTTACAGAAAGGCATGTTTTTTTTGGGTGAATTCAAAGAGAGAGCAGGCGGGAGGAGATAGAAACAACGTGGAGAGATGAATTCTTCTGTTCATATAAATCCAGAATCCAGAAGTAATGAGTATGAAAAAGGGAACATAAAATAATACAAATAAAAGCGATTCTAATTTTTGGGTTTTTGTTTATTTAATGGTTTTTTAATAGTTGGGACGGGATAACACGTGGAGGATAAGGAGTGGTGGGATGGCTGAGTAGGAAGGAAATGGTCGGCTGTTGTTGGCGGGGAAGCTGAAAGCTGAAGTCAAAGTCAAAATGCTACTCCGAGTCCGCGTATACTTTTCTCTTCTTCTTTTTATTTCTTTTTTGACCGATATAGGTTATTTACAATAATAACTCTGACATTGATCTGTGAAAATTTTAAAAGATCACATGTGTGATTAGCTAAATTAGAATCATTTTACGTGCATACTTTTCAATGAGGATGGAAATTGGTGCAGCTATTCTTAGTTTTGTGGTGGCGGAAGATTTACAGTTGAATACTGTTATAGCGGAGGGCGATGCTCTGTTTGTGATCCAAGCTATGCAAGGTAATCAGAGCATGGAAAACTGGCAGAGCCACGCCACTCTCTTACTAAAGGAAAATCATATTTGAAAAAGTTCAAGGAATGGAAATCCTCCTTTGTCACTAGGAATTGTAATACTTTGGCTCATAATCTAGCAAAGTGGGCTAAGGACAACTATTTCATAGGTTATCTTTCCCCATCCTCTATTCCCCCTAGTATTTTTTATAGCTCTGATAATGGGGTGGAAGAGTCCTCTAGGACTGGTTTTGATGTTGTTATTCCTACTGTAATATGTTCTGATATTAATATAAATTAAATACTTATTCACCAAAAAAAAACAATGAGGATGGATAAATCGATAATACTATTTTGTTTTAGAAGTTTTGCTATAAGTTCCATAAAAATCGAATGTTTTTGGAAAAAAATATCATAAAGTCCACCCAATTGATAAATGGGTACTCATTCCTCTAATTTTATCAATTGGTACCCAATTGTAGGGGTGGAAGTGAGTTGAGTCGGCTCGTGAGTAGCTCACGATTTGATTTGATATTCGGCTCGACGCACCCCTTAAAAAAGTAGTCACACACCTTCTTAAGTAGTCACACACCTTAAAAAGGTAGTCACACACCTTCTTAAAAAAGTAGTCACACACCTTCTTAAGGAAAAAATAAACAAAGACAACCCTATAAATCTCTTATAATCTTCTCATATTCTCAAAGTGGAAGAGTTACTGTTTCATATCGAACTTCTTTGCCCGAAAACAGTTCAAGCATTGAGTTGTGAAGGAGATTGGCTCAAGTAACTTCTGACATTAAGAGAAACACAAAGTATATTACTACTTGTCGTTTATTATTGATGATAATTAATTGTTAGTCTACGAAATACTATTTTTTATGACAATACTATATTTTTATCTTTTCAGGTGAAAAACATGCCACAAAAATCAAATTGGTTATATAACAAGACTTTTGACATTTATTAATAAGGATTATAATATTTGGTAGCTAGGCTTTTGTTGGTTTACATTGGTTTAATTTTATATCTTGTTATACTTTTTTTACCGGAGTCTTTACATAGAATAATTAGTAGAAATATATAAAATTCTATTATATGTCATTGTGCTAATAAAATCTCTTGATTTATTTTGTATAAGTTGGATATTAAACTCATACTATAATTGTCATCGTATTTTTTCAAAAATATTTGTAGATAAATGAGCTGACCTGAGCGACTCATGAGTTGAGCTTGAGCTGAGTAAATTAGCTCACATCAAATATGAGTTGAGCTATGAGGTGGACAAATTTAGTATGAGCTAAGCCTGAACTAGCCTTAGCTCAGCTCAGCTCATTTCCACCCCTACCCAATTGAATTGTCATTCAAATCAAATTTATTATAATTGTGAGCTGTCTTTTTTGCTCATTGCTTGCTTTGAATTTCACTCTTCTACTCAACAAAATTTCAAAAAAAATCATCCTTATTTAAAACAAACACTTATTATTTAATTATTAAAAATTGCTAAATTATTATTTAAAATAATTTATTTTTAAAACATTATTACTATGTTAACAATGACCATTTTTATTTTTAGAAAAATCACTTATGTATCATGATATATTACGATTGAAAAAATAATAATTATTATGATTCAGAAAAAGCATATTACGAATAAATATCTTAATTAATTTATTCAATTAAAGTTTTCTTGAAAATTTACTATATGTTTTTTTATTTTAAAACCAATAGATTATTGTTATCATCGTTATTATCATCAATTCATGGATAAGGAAAGAAAAGCCAAAAAGAAAACAAAATAGGAAGAACTCTGTTGAGGAAGTGAGAGAGAAGAAGACGAAAGAAAATCTAGGGATTTAATAAATTAGGGGTTTGTGTTTGGAGAGTATTTAGGTGATAGAAAAAGCTTTATTTGAAAGGGGAAAAAAATCATCAAGTCTTAATTTGGGTGTTTAACTGATAAAATTGAAAAAATAAGTACAAAATTGATAAAATTGAAATAAATGAGTACCCAATTAATAATTAAAGTAGACTTTGTGCTTTTAAATTTAACCAACTTTGGATTTTTGAAATGTTATGTCCGGTATGTTTGGAAGGGAAGTTCATAAATAAAATTGGAGGGAAAATTAGCTAGAGAAAAGGGGAACAAATTAGGGCTACAGTTAAATTTTCTATTGGGCTGTAGTTTTATCCAACACGACAGCGTTCTATTTAATACAAAAAATAGGCATAAACCTTAGCTAAAAAAGGGTAGGAGCTGGAACACTTTTTGTGCTGGAATGCCGCGATTGGAGGAGGAAGTATCTTCAAGATGCACTGTCGATCTTCACTCTTGCCAGAGAATTAGCTGAGCGGGATGGATGAAATTCTCCCGGGGGATCTCAACCCTAACTATAAATAGAAAGCAAGGATGAAGAGAATGGTATTCAGAAATTATATCCCAAAAAAAATTGACAACAACCATTTCTTCCCCCTTGTGAGTTCTTCTTCTTCTCCCTTGAAATTCATTCATTCTATTTTTGCTTTCTCTCATGAGTTTGCTTTCTTACCCTAAATATATTGCTAAGTAGATTGCTGTTATTACTTAGTATTTGAAGGGCTGTGTTCCTGACTTATTATTGCTTATTAGTGAATTAGGTGATTTGAGTATATGTATTGAACATCATTGCAGTTGCTTAATCAATATATATATCTTGAGTTTGCCTATTTCTGTCTGCTCTTGAATTGGATTGTTGAGACTGAGGTCTCTTAGCCAGTGGCGGAGCCAGAAAATTTTCTTTGGGGGGGCAAAATTAACATTGACAAAATAAATTCATAAAAGCATATAAACATTGGCGGAGCCAAAAATTTTTTTTTATGAGAAGGACTCTCGAGAAGAAAAAATAAATATTTACAATGGAAATTAAAATATATATCATGTTTGATTGTTGAATCCAAAAAGAACAAGCTTGAATAAAAAGGCCCCAAAGACCTTTTTTGTATGATTAGACCAAAATAAAAGGTCATTTAGAAATATTATGGGTATTAGAGATAAAGTTGGAGGAAACATTAAGGGCTTATTATTAATGTGAACGAATATTTTTTTATTTTTGATAAAATCTTATATTATAATCTATTAGTAATTATGAATTTTTTGATGAAATTTTATAAATATTATAATCTCTTACACAATTAAGTTTGTTACAATTTTAACCAAAATTGTTAAGATATAAGTGGTGTAATTCCTATAATTCACGAACTAAAAAATCTAATTTTAAATCGTAAAGTGATTCAAAATGTTCACGGGATGAGGTGTTATAAAAACAAAACTAAAATTATAATTTTTTTTTTTTTGGAAAAAGTTGGAGCTGATTGATTGGTTTAGATTGAGTCTAGTCTTCTTATTAATCCTTTGGGATATGACATGAAACATAAAACTATTGGATATATTTCATTATATTGTCAACTTAGAAGAAGGATTTTGTTTTTCTATGAACGCGTGTGTTCAGTATTCCATCGTTCCCTTTCAATAAAAAAAGATTTCATCGTTTAGTTACGAATTTGATTATAGAGAAATTGACAAGTTGAATGTCATTAGTTATGTTTTGATAACCATAATGATAATGTTTTTTTGTGGCAGTAGTCAAAGGCAATTTTTTTTTTTCGTGCAAATTTTGTGGAGGTTGTTAATGTAATTGAAGCATTATGGATAATGTCATGTCATGTCATGCCGCATGTCCAAGACCGCAATACATGTGGGTGCCAACATTTACAATTATTTACTTGACAATCGTATTTATTATGTCAAAATGAATATTCGATATGGATATAAGTACTTTAAACTCATCTTATATACCAATTAAAATTTTCATAAATTTTCAACGTGGATGGAGTTTACAGATATATATTAGGTTTAGAAATATTTTTCTAATAATGATTGAGCATCAACCTTAAAAGCCCATATCTCCTTATACTTAAGGTGAGTTAAATCGAGAGATGTGCCCTCAATTGAAATCCACCATAGTAAAATCTTTATAATAGTGTTGGCCAAATGTTTGGCTGTAATGAGAGAATGAGGATATACTAAGAGTCATGGATGATGATGTTTCAATAATGGACAATGCTTGGTGGTTAGAATTAGTTGGATAAATTGTTTAAATTATAGTAAAATTAAGTCAAGAGTGCCATAGCCCCTCTACCCACGACCTTGAGGTCGCGAGTTCGACACTCTCCTCCTACATAGGGCCAAATAATTCTCCCTTCCTAAGGCGTCCACTTCCTCCTCCTACGAGGTTAAAAAAAATTATAGTAAAATTATAAATAATTCGTGACATTATTATAATTAATCCGTTGACTATTTTAAAAATTCAGGAGATTTAAAATTTTAAACAAATTTAACAAATTAATTTTAGTCAAAAAAACATTTTCATTCCATAATAAGGGCTGATTTAGTTGTCATCATGCACGCGGACACCCTTGTTTCAATTTCACCATTGACAAACACTGGAATTGGAAACCAATGCTCTCAAAATCCAAAATTTTTTTTTTTTGAAGGAAAAGAGAAAAAAGGAGATAATTATTAGAAAAATAAAATGCAATGTAGAAAATGGAAATTGTGTGATGTATTGTATCATAGCTAAAGAATGGGTCAAATTTCTGGTCTAGTCCTGATTGTCATTTGTTCTTTTGCATTAATAACGTAAAAACTTGGGTAATTTTTTTTTTTTTTTTCAAATTTCTTATGTGAATAAATCAAATGTTTAGTCTATTTGAAAAGTTTATCTTTCAATAAAAGTAGTAATGAAACTTTGATACAACTTTTATGAATAATCTTTAGACTTATCTAATATACTTTTTTTTTTTTTACAGATAAGATTAAATATAAAATCTTAAATTAGGAGTTGGGCACAAAGAGCGATGTACAAGAGGAAAGAAGTAATCAAAATACAAATATAACTTACAAATTCACTATATACAAACAATTGTTATTTAGAAGAGGAGTTATAACTTATAAAGACTTACACGTAACTCTCAACTCTCCTCGTGTTTAGATTTAATTACATTTAAATTTTCTTCACATGCAAGATTAGGAGTGTCAATCGAGCTATACGAGTTGAGCTTAGCCTAACTCACTCTCAGCTCACATAGAAATTGAAAAGTTCAGCTCACGCTCAGCTTGGAAAAGCTCACATTTTAATGTGAGCTCGAGCTAAACTCATGAGCCCTCATGAGCTAAATTTATATTAGCAAAAAAAAATCAAAAATCATGTTGCAAGAATAGTAGAATACAATGAACCACGAGACTAAATCCTGACAATAATACGAATATATAATACAATAATACTTAATTCATGTAGCAAGATAAACAGATAAAAAGATAACTAAATATAGGGTTTGAGAAAGAGAAAAACGAAACTATACATTTTGCCGTCAGTTTTTATAGGTCTTTTTTTAATTAGAAGTTTAGTAATATATTTATAATATTTATAATTATATTATTCTTGTTCAGATGCGAGCTTTAAACGGGTTGAACGGGATCAATCTCACGTTCCGCTCACATAAAATTCGAGCTTGAATATTAAGCTCACGCTCTCACCTAAATTCTCGCTCACATTTTTTCGAATTACGTAAGCTGAGTTCGCGCCGGTCTGAACCCGTTGACACCCCTATACAAGATAAGTATAATAATGTTTTACACCAATTTTGTACATTTACCATTATTCTTTAACATTTGTTTATTTTGAATCGAGTTAAAGAAGGATCCGGGCATGGAAATGAATATAATAATCTAATAAACGACGCAACCATTCTTCATTTTTCAGAACCAATGCACCCATCTCTCAATTTTTTATTTTCCCCTCAATTTCAAATTGTACCATAACTAATACAAATCTAATAAGTAAAAGTAGTACGTAGGAAAGTAAATTTTGTGTAACACTCTCAGTAATACTCCTAATTAATTCTTAGTTATGACAAGTCACTTTCAGAGTTTATCGATTAGAGTTTATGTTATATTAATAATAAAAAAATCTATTATTAAATTATTACAGAGAAAGTATTGTAAAAAATACAATAATAAATTATTACATAGAGTGTTATAGAAAATACAAACCCAACCTTAAAAAATCTATAAGAGCGAAATACAGGATTTGGAGTATGAAGGCAAATCAACAAAGCATATATATGACTCTTAAAAAAGTATCATGGATGCAATGAAAACTTTATTCTTATACAAAAATTAAGAATAATAATTTAATCATAAGTAAGTTATCATAATAACCTTAAATATAAGAGGACGCATGTTAGTTAAATTTACATCTTTTGCACATAGAAAAATTAATTATCAAGGTTTAAAAATAAAATATATATACTGTCTGTAAAAAATAAAAATAAATTTTTTTAAAATAAACTAAAATAGAAAATAAATATTTAAATTGGGACGCATGTGCAGAACAAGCACCGTTTAAGCTATTGAATCCACAATCGAAAACTTTGGACTATGGACTTTTCTCGCTTGTAAAGAAATCATATATGAAACTTAAAAAGTATCAATGATGCAATATTATTTTTCAATTTTTCAATAGTAAATTTTTCATTATATACAAGGATTTATTTTTCTATAACCAAGAGAGAAGAACATTTTTTTTTTATGAATACCAAGAGAGAAGAACATACAACTCATAATAATATGCATTGAGATATTCTAGTGACCGAGCTCTGAGGCAGCTGGTTGGAGAATTGTTTGACGAAAGAATGAAGTTCACCAAATATAAATTGGTTTAGTATGAAACTTTTGAAAAATATAATTTTCAATGAGGATGGAATCGATAATACTATTTTGTTTTAGAAATTTTGCCATACGTTCCATAAAAATTGAATGTTTTTGGATAAAAATATAGGGTTAAAGTTTTTTAAAAAAATACCACTATGTCCACCCAATTGATAAATGGGTACTCATTCCTCTAATTTTATCAATTGGTACCCAATTAAATTGTCATCCAAATCAAATTTTATATATATAATAAAGTTGGGGCGGAAGACTGTGGCATCAACATGTGGCATATTGTAGGCTATCCTCCAATGCGAAGTTTACACGTGGTATTAAGAGTATTGATTATTTCCTAGGACATTGTACCTATTAGCTAATGACATATATAGAATTTTTAGGTAACTACGAAGCTAAACTATTAAGCAAAATAGTTCATGTTACCTATAGTTATAGTAAAATAGTTAATAGTTATAATACTTTACCTCTTTATATAGAGTTTTTTTCTTAGTCTCTAAGATTAGGATAATAAATTATTTGATATATTAAGTTCAGTGTATTAATATGGAGAAATGAAAAGACTCTTCTTTTATGGTTATCATTCTACTAATGTTCATTAGTTACATAAAATTATTATCCGCATTTAATTATGAAATTATACATATTCCACACATATATGATTAGTTTTACAAAACTTACTCCCGATTACTATTTATATAAATTCATGTTTTGTGAAAATTAATAATATATATTATAATTATTTTATGAATTTACTAAAGCATAGAGCTAAAAAGCAATAGCTATAACCTTCTTCTTCTTTTTTTTTGTTGATGAAAGCATAGCTATAACCTTCTTCTATTATAGATAACACAAACTAGAAACATCTTTTAAGACCTAGAGTTCAAAGCATTAGCTCATTCCCACAAATATTAGTTGTAGAGCTTATCTACACTATTAATAGATTATCAAAGTCGTGATGCAAATCTCAAGATATTATCAATTCATTAAAAAAAAGTTTCAAGATACTGTGCAAAGGAAGTTCAATAGGTTTTCCCCTCTTAACCGTCAAGCAAAAAAATAAAAATGTACATGCAGGAATTTATGTAGATCAAATGATAATAATAAAAAAGTTTAAAAAGCTCGGAACTTAAAGAGCCAGAAGAGAAGACAATTAAATCTCGGAATAAATACTTAGTCAAAGTAATTTATTTATAACTTTTTTTAACAATTGATAACACGAATAATTATATTAAAATATACATGTATCTATAATATTTATATTCACTAATGTATCTCTTTATCAGTTTGCTAAATAGATTCATCAATTGTAAATAACATTGTAAATCCATATTAAAAGTACATATTATCAATTAAAATCTGAAGAAAAGTTTTGAATTAAAATCTATTAAAATCTCCACCAATAAATAAAGAACATAATTATATTATATGGTATATGTATTGATGATAATTAAATTGAAATGTACAAAATTTATAACCAAAACTTCATATTCTTTAACACTTCATCTTCTTTAATACAATTAAATTATTAATTTATTATTACTAATATCATTACATAAAAAATAGGATTATATAATCTAACAAAAAATACTTATGTATTTTCATAATAGATGTTAGAGAAAATCGAGAGATAATAAAAAGGAAAAATATATGAAAACGACACTGGAATTCAAAGAGCCAATTGACCCAAAAATAAGATAATTAAAAAATTGGTGGAAATCAAAGAAACAATTAACCTAAATAAAGAAGAAGTTGAAAATCCAATAGAAACCTAAGAGTCAACTCAAAAAACATAAATAGCACAACACATAAGATGTGCACACCACTTAATTTCTTTGCTCTTAGGACCTCCGATCATCAGATAATGCAAATTCTAGCAAGAAATAGTGCAATTTGCATTATAGTACTTTGATGGCTGACTCTAGCTAAGAATTGTTGTGAATATTAGAGTGATTTTTTAAATTTGTAGATCGTATTTACTATTGATGTTTTGAATGCATGAACTCTGGATTTTTTCCATTCTTATTATTATTCAATCTACTATTACAATAGTATTTCAAGATTTCAGCACCAAGTATCAATAGATTTACTTTTTTATTTTTGCTCAATAACTTTATGCGTATATAAAATTAATAATTTTTAATTTTTTATCAGATTTGAGGAATTCGTCACAATATCGTGGATTCACGAAAGTGTTGGAACAAATAAACTACATAACAAAGCATAGTAACACATGAGAAAGCTTCTCAAAGGCTCCAAATATTTGGTCCAATAATCTAGGATGAGAAGAAGGTAGAATTTATATACTGAATTTCTATTTGTTTATAAGAATGGAGTTGATTGATAATACCTTTCTAATATACACGTGAAAATAATATTGATAATTTCTCGGAATCCTTTGACATGAGTCATGTGCTGTAATTGTATGTATTATTCTGGAAAATGAACATGCATGTTCTTATATTTTTTTCTAACTCAGCATTACGACCTTTGTTTTGTTTTGTTTAGTCCACTAAAAATCCTTCCCAAATAAATGTCACCAATTGCAAAATAGGAAAAAGTAGAAAAATTAAGAGATGTAGATAAATTTCTTAGACTAAGAATATGCATTTCAAGTAAAAAACAGAAGAATAAATGAGCCCAAAAATTTTGAAATGTGAAAGATTTTATCAATTCATTAAAATAAAAAAAGGTCATGTATAGTGTCTGGAAAATAAAATTTCACTAATCTTCCATATTCTTTTTTAATATATACAATTTGTTGTATGATAAAAATTCATATTTCTTATTTAACAAAAAAAAAACTCTTATGTTTGGTACACTAAGTCCTTCCGTATAAAAGCGTACAATTTAATGAGTAAATACGATCAATGAGTAAATACGATCTACAAATTTAAAAACATCACTCTAATATTCACAACTATTCTTAGCTAGAATTAGCCATCAAAGTACTATAATGCAAATTGCACGCTTTCGTGCTGGAATTTGCATTATCTGATGATCGGAGGTTCGAAGAGCAAAGATGGAAGCACTTAATGTACCAAACATAAATTGTTTTAAAATAAAAAGATGTTAAAATAATAGTTTTTGAACCCGATTTCTAAATTGTAAATTGTTTTTGGATCCAGCAAGCCAATTTGCCTATTGAATTATAGCTAAAGAATGGGTCAAATTTCTAGTCTATTCCTAATTGTCCTTTGTTCTTTTGCATTAGTAACATATAAACTTGGGCATTTTTTTTTCTTCAAATTTCATGTCAATAAATCAAATGTTTCGTCCACTTGAAAAGTTTACGTTTCAATAAAAATAGTAATGAAACTTTGATACAACTTTTTATGAATAATCTTTAGACTTATCCAATATACTTTTTTTTACAGATAAGATTAAAATATAAAATCTTAAATTAGGAATTGGGTACAAAGAGCGATGTATAAGAGGAAATAAATACTCACAATATAAATATACTTTACAAATTTACTATATCCAAATAATTGTTAATTAGAAGAGTATGACTCTTAAAAAGTATCAACGATACAATTAAAAAAAAAAACCCCTCCCAAATTGAGTGTTTATATTTAACTTAAACAAGAATTAAGAATAATAGCTTAATTATAAGTAAGTTATCATAATAACTTTAAATATAAGAGGATACATGTTAGTTAAATTTGCATCTTTTGGACATAAAAAATTAGTTATCAGAGTTTAAAAATGAAATTTATATACGGTAAAAAATAAAAAATAATTTTAAAATAAGCTAAAATAGAAAATAATTATTTAAATTGGGACGCGTTTGCTTCAAGCATCTTTTTACATATTGAATCCACAAACGAAAACTTTGGACAGTGGAGGCAAAAAGGTGATTGAAACTTCTGGACTTTTTCCTGCTTGTAAAGAAATCATATTTGACACTTAAAAAGTATCAATGATGCAATATTAATTTACAATTTTTCAATAGTAAATTTTTCATTATATACATGGATTTATTTTTCAATGAATACCAAAAGAGAAGAACATACAACTCATAATAATATACATTGAAATATTCTAGTGATCGAAAAGAGAAAACAAATAAATGAAAATGGTTGGTGGAGCTAAACAATTGGAGCAAATTGAGGGACAAAATGGGTGAAAATCGTCTGTCCTCATTCCTGTCCCCAACCAATCAGAATTTACTATATAATTATTTTTTCTAATTATATATACACATGGTGAATTGTGATTGATTGGGGACACACGGGGACGGAGCATTTTTTGCCGGACAAAAATTATCATAAAAAGAATAAAATAACTCACACCATAACCAATTTTATTCATATAAAAATTTGATACACATAAGGAGGGCATAAAACATGAGCCCCATATGGAAACAAATCCATTACTATCATAACACAGAAAAATAAAAGAATTTTGACTTCTTCAAAAACAAACGCAATGCCCAGTTTCATCACAACTTTTAAGATCAATAGTTTTATTAAGGACTTTGCAAGGGCATTTACAATTTAAGTACGTATAGCAACAGTTAAATTGATTGCCACAAGCGTTGAATTTACAGTCTGATGGGATCTTGCAACAATCCAAATTACCCTTTGCACAATCCATTTCTTGACATGCATCAGACAGACCTACCAAACAAAACAATAAGGTTAGATTAAGCAAGAATCCTTCTAAAACCCACTATAATCAAAAGTTACCACCAAGTTCATAAATACACATTTTCTAATTATAGGTGTGCTTGAAGAAGGTTTGGTTTGGGTTTATGTTTGGTTTGGTTTCACTTTTGGCGGGAAATGCTCAAAATTTGGCGGGAGAAATTCAAATTCAATTTTTTTCTTCAAATAATCGTCCAATTTCAAATTTTGGTTTCAAAAATTTGGAATTTGAACATTTCCCGATAATTTTAGAAGCATGGGAGTTTAAAAATTTACCAAGTTCATAGAATATTTAATTTTCCTTAAAGAAAAATGGGAGTTCAAAAAATGTACCCTTCAAGAAAACGTTGTCTTGGTCAAATAAGGGGCTGTATGATTTCTCAAGATACATAAAATACATTTTCTAAACATTTCAATTTTTTTAAAACATTAATATTCCTAAAGATAAAACCATTAGAGAGAAAGTGAAAACCTGATGTCATAAACAGGAGAGCGGCAATGAAAACCAACTCAAATGAAGTCTTCCTCATCATTCTGGGGTTTTCTAGAAAGGAATAAGGCTGAAGTATTTTCTTAAGACAATGAAGTTTAATTAAAATTTACCTGTATTTATAGATATGATATTACGAAATGTGTGATTCAGAGCACACGATATTAGTTTAAATAAATTGGTTGTTATAAAAAAGGCGTATTTATAGATATAGCGTATGATCCATGAGCACACAATATTTGTTTAGATAAATTAACATACTTATGGTTGTTATAGAAAAGGCGTATTTATAGATATAACGTATGATCCACAAGCACAGGATATTAGTTTAGATAAATTAGCATATTTAGGTTGTTACAGAAAAGGCATTGCTAATATAAGATGGGCAGTGATAGTTTGTTCTAAAGGATTTACCTCCTGTAAGAGTAACTTTTGTTCTAATGACAATTGTACCCCTAGTAGTTAACTGTTACCATTATTTTAATGGAGCCCACAACCATTCAAAATGACGTGTCTTTCTCTGTCCTGTACCTCTTTTATCGCCCCTCCCTTTCTTTATCTCTCTCACTCTCTCTGCTTCTCTGATCCCCAACCACCGGCACCGTCCCACCATTGACGATGTCTTCCAAAATGTGAAAGAAAAATAAAAATAAACTCTTAAAGAAACTGCTAATAGTAATAATTTTTTTAATACAAGTACAAATAATATTACTTTTGAAATGGAGTTGTTTAGCTAGGTTGCTGCTTGCCATTTTCCAAGAACCTTCAGCAAACTCATATGCTTATTTCACATCAATAATTGTTTAATAAATTTTTCTGTTAATGGGTGTTCATCATAAATTTCTCCGCTAATGGGTTTTCATCATAATTCAACTATCTCCTGGCTTTGAATATTCTTGTCAATTATTAAATTTTTGTAGATAAAGACTGAATCTTAAAGGTTTCTTGTCAATTAGTGATTTTGGGTTTTTTATTGCAGATTGTTATTTGGGCTTGATCCTTATTTGATCGAATTGAAAATAATGACTTTAGAGTGGAAAAGAATTGTTGGGGAAGTGAAGTTCATAAGCGGAAATTTGAAGGGTTGTAATATGTTGTGTCAATGGTGGAACTGGAAGGAATGGATGCAACTGCAATGTTAATTGAGATGGATGGATCTGGAAGGAAAGGAGATAAGGTGAAAACGGTAAGTTGACTACGGAGACCCATCTAGATGATAAGTTGTGTAGTGATTGACTGCTAAGACTACAATTGTTATTAGAGCAAAATTTGCTCTTGGAGGAGGTAAATAGCTCTGGCAATATCACTGTCCATATAAGATATTTCAAATAGTTTTTCTGTGTATATGGTAATTAATCATTCTCTATGATTTGAGCAATCTTTATACATGTTAACTTGTTATGTTTTCCAATTTAAGAGATACAAAATTCATGTTGAAAAAATATGTTTTTATCAATTCATCACAAGGAACTAGTCTAGTGGATCGAAAGTCCGCGGACCGATCCGTAATCCGCACAAAATGAACTGGGTATGCATTTGAAAATAAAACCCGTTTAAATGCAGGTATTTTGGGTCCGGATCCGTTTGAACATGGATTTCGCAGACCGACCCGGACTAGTCCGCTAAATTAAAATATAAAAATGGACCCGAATTATGCGGACCGAAATCGGATTCATCAACAGATCAGTCCAATATATACATATATATATATATATATATATATATATATATATATATAATTTCTTTTATTTTGTATGTATCAATATCAAAAATTCAAAATTTTCCAATTCTAATCTACTCAAAATCCAAATCTCATATTCTCTCTCTTTCTCTTAGTCGGATACTCTCTCTCTCAACCTCTCAATTCTAACCGGCATTCACCACTATCCCATTTCCGTCTCTTTCGCCTAACAGTTCAAATCGATTCGATTAAAAATCGAATAATTGTGGATGGGTACAACTATTCAATGGGGGTAAACTTGAGAGAGTGGGAGATGTAACATAACAAAAAAGAATTACAGTTCATTTACTTATTTCTTTAAATTTCAAGCTTAACGTCCCATGACAGCAAACTAATTAACTTTTATAAATCAATTAACCGTATGTATCTGGATTTTGTCATTTACTAGCTATATGGATGCTTAAGTTAATTGAGATGTAAACTAGTATTAAATTGCTACTTTCTTATACTTTAATATGATGAATTTTTCATTATTGACTTTAGGTCGATTCGTAGTTTATTGAGATGCAGCATACTAGCTATTTTTCATTCTTCATTTACTAATTTCATTAAATTGTCAAAAAAATGAAAAAAGTCCGCGGAGCAGCCCGTAATCTGCGGACTATAAGAGGACTGGGTATGGACTTACCATTTTGGGGTATATCGAATACCGAAATTATTTCAGTATGGTTCGGTTCGGTTTGTACCGAAATTTTATTTTTTTTCTTATGGAGCTCAACTTAATAAAAATAGACAACAATAAAATTATAATGGACAGTTGAAATAAAAATAATAAATTAAAAATTAAGAATAAAAATACAACTTTACAACAATAACATAACTCATTAAATCCCCAATCATTCGGGGTAGTGGCGGTAACATTTAACAATAAATGTACAAAGTGTCTGCTCCCCGAATATCACTGAAACAGATGGATTGAAGACAAATCTAAGTAATATTAATAATACATATAAGTATAATAAATTTTTAATAATAATAATTAAAAAAAATTGGTCTATTCGGTATTTCGGAAATTCGGTTTTTAAAAATTGAAAACCGAATACCAAATCGAATTATTTTGATTTTTTTCAAAACCTAATCGAATAAACCAAAATATCGAATAAACCGAACCATACAATATAATTCGGTTTGATTTGGTATGGTTCGGTATTTCGGTTTACCGAATAGTGAACACCTTAACTCAGGACCACTAGGTTAGCCCATTTTTCATTATATTATATATATACTAGCGTAAGACCCCTGCTATGCCCAGGGACAAATTTAATTGTTAAGAAAATAGTAAATAGTATAAAAGTGAAAAATGATACTCTACACTGATATTTTTATTTGGTTTTTCAAACCTAGCTATATATAAGAAAAAAACAAATATAAGAATTTTATATTTATATGCAAAATACCAAAAAAAAGATCTGGTAAGAGAGAAATATTCTTTCAATGATTTCTTAAGGTTGGCATTGTAAGTTTTCTTGAAACAATTAACGGTTTAAATGAAGCATCCAAAAAATAAATAAACTACTTCTCTCTAATTTATTGGGGCAAATTACAAGTCATTTAATGACTCGATCAGTTAAATTTTTTTTTTTTAACCCTTTTAGTGAACAAAGTTTGGTGAGAAGTTCGCATGCAGGTTCAACAGAAAACTAAATTGTTTGGTAAACTAATTTTCTTTGAAAAAAACTTTGAGTGTTGAGATAAAGAAGTTAAAAAGAAAATTAGATTTTTCACTCAATTTATTAACTATTTATTAATAGACTAAAAAGTAAATCAACAAAGTCATTGATTAAAAATCCTACCAACTACCTTTATTTATAATGTCGTTAAATTTCAAAAAAATTATACAATTTCGATGTGGAGTCTTGAATAATATTGAAAAAAAGTAAAAGAAAATATTTGAATAGGAAAAATATTGAAATATATAATTTAATTTGAATTAGTCAAATATGAACTATCCGAAAAGCAAATGAAGTCCGCATCTCAAATTCATTAAGTAAATTCCAATTCAGTTAACGATGTGATAAGAATTAAATAGCTCGATTAACTAAAGTTTAATTTTTTTTAATTTTTGACCCTTTAAATGAAAAAGTTTAGTCAGCAGACTTGCTTGCGGGTTCAACAGAAAACTAAATGGTTAGGTGAACCAATTTTCTTTGAAAACAAAAACTTTTACTGTTGGAATGAAAAAATATAAAAGCAAGTTAGGTTTGTCACCAAACTTTATGGACTAAAAAACAACTCAACCAATTAATTCAATTAAAAATCATGCTCAAACCTTTTATTTATAATGTTGTCAAATTTAAAAAACTCCATACACTTTCGATGTGCGATTTTGAATAATATTTAAAAAATAAAATTAGAATAGAAAAAAAAAACATATATAATCTAATTTGAATAAGTCTAATATGAACCTTCTAAAAAACAAATAAAGTCCGTCTTTCCAATTCATTGGGCAATTTCAACTTAGTTAATGATACAATAATAATTAAATGTTCGATCAACTAAATTTTATTTTTTTTAAAATTTTGACTGTTTTAATGAAAAAAAGGTTTAGTGAGGAGGCTCGCCTGCGGGTTTAACAGAAAACTAAATGGTTTGTTACACTAATTTAATTCTTATCGTATTTGAATTTGAATAACATATGGGAAATAGAATTTAACTGACACTACTAATCAATAAACGAATACGAGATTAATAAAAACAAAAAATTAAAAGTGAGGGGTTAATTATGAATTTGCAAAGAACGTGATAAGAGGGTTAAAAATAATGGAGTTCGTGCTAGTGGAGTAATTAATATTTTCTTGATTTATTTCAAACATTTAAAATATTTTTAACCAATCACAACATTTGAAATTAATTAGAAAACTCTTTAATCTATAAAATTTAGATTAGATTGTGAGTATATATATATATATATATATATATATATATATATATATATATATATATATATATATATATATGAATTGTCTTTTATTATATTATTAGTGTAATATTTTTACATTTGATTTTTTAAAATGAATTGTCTTTTATTATTTTTATATATTATTTATTTTAATCTAATTTCATTGTATATTTCTTTCAGGAAGTTTTAGTTTACATCTCTTTATATTTATATATGCTCTTAACTGTAATTAATAAATCGATAAGGTTCATGCTAAATGCCCACAAAACTATCACTTCAACGTGGCTTTTTCTAATTTATTTTCAGCTAAACCGCATCTAATTAAAAAAACTTACAATTATGAACTTAATTTTTGAAATTCATAATTGAATTAAAGTTCACTTTAACTTCATAATTTAAGTACGTCATGTGTTTTAACAGTAAAAGTTTTTAATTATAAAAGCATATATACATTATTTCCTAAAATATGAATTTTCAAGAAAAAATATTTAAATATGTATGAGCCCAAATTTCCTAAAATTGTCTTTGTATAACAAAAAAATCACGGGTTCGGATGAGCCCAATACACACCTCTTCGTGCAGCCCTTCCCCGGATCCTGCGGGATTGCTTTGTGCACTAGGCTGACTTTTTTATTATTATTATTTATTTATAGCATTTAAGTGTCAAAATATTCACCTCAGACAATAACCAAATTTATTTACAAATATAACTTCTGTTCCACATATTTATATTCCAGTTTCCAGATATATCAAAGTAAAGGACTCTAGGTTCTTCGCTCACCAGTATACAAATAATAACTGGCAAAAAAATCTTCTGTCCCGTTCCTGTCTCCATCTCTATCCCCAATCAATCACAATTACTGTATATATATATATATATATATATATATATATATATATATATATATATATATATATATAATTGAAAAAAATATTTATATAAAGAAATTTCAATTGGTTAGGGACAGAGAATTTTCACCCCAAATAACCATACAACAACATCCAACTGCCCTATCTCATGATCTCTCACAATATTAAGTTCAACCTGGTATTATCAGATTTTCAAGGCTTCCTGAGAGATTACTCAAAATGCAGCTGCTTACCGGCTGTAAGATCCAGATTTTCGTAGCCAAAGGTGCAAAATCTTCGGAAGTCTACTCTTACGACAACTAAGCAGAGATTATATGCATCAAGGAAAATAGTTTTACCCGGGGAGCTTTATTCGCCTCGTAGCAGAAGTGAATCAACGACTTGTCCTGGAGCGTTTTCTTCCCAGAAGTACAGTGATGTTCAATTCTCGTGTGCAATGCAATTGAGCATTGGACTATCAGCCCTAATTTGTTTCTGAGATTAGTCAACCTTCTTTCCAGAGGTAACTTCTCTATTTTCAGCCCTAATTTGTCCAAGCAATGTACAGTTCTTTTCAGCGTATCCACGACCTCCTTGCTAACGTGGCCAAAAGTTTAACTCTTGGATCTTCAATACCCTCTTTAGCAGCTTCAATATCTCTTTATCATCCTCTCCTGATCGTGTCTGTATAGAGACCAAACAATCAAGAGCCTCCCCTGCAGTATAGGATCTATGTCAGAGAGGAGGGGGAAGATAACAATCAAACGAATTCAGACAAGAAATATATAAAACAAAATCACAATACTCGAAGCCACTAAAGCACAGAAAACATCAAGAAATGAAAGATCCTAAAGAGGTCTGTAAATAGGGCGGAAAAAAACATAATCAGCAGAGCTACAAAAATTTCCAAACAAAGGTTGCGTCAATCATCCGAATGCTATTTCACGTATATGTAAAACTGATGAAATAATAAGCAAATAACATGCTGAAGCTTACCAACTAGTGGAGGTTCTTTTCCAAATTATATTTCATGCAAACGTAAAACTTCTAAAGCTAACTTTTCAGCTTCGTCGTCCCGATTTAGATTGTATAAGGCAACTGACAGATGCAATATGGGATAGCTGATCGACGGGTCATCAGGAGGTACTTTCTTCATCAGAATGTGCTCGATTTTTTCCATTCAATTTCATCGAACATCTTACATTTCAATTACATATTATTAAAGTTGACGTAATAAATCGAAAAAATCATCATTCCCGGCCCTGTAATCAAGGATATCGTAAGGGGCTGGATGAATTTTTACATGGTCACCCGGGTGTAATCTAGAAAACACAACAAACTCATCCCACCCCAAAAAATAGTAACAGTCGCAGCCTTCGTCTCTAGTCACTTGCAGTGTCAATTTGTTACCGTGAAGGTTGCGCATGTGTAGTACTTCGGAGATTCCAAGCTGCATTCTAACACGCCATTGCATGTAATGCGGACAAATCCACTGTACACGGGAAACAACATTACAACACATAATTGTAAAATGAACGATTTTATTACTAAAATTTTAATATTACTTAACGTACCGGTTTGGAAAGTCCCGAATATGTTTTGTAAATGTCTATTCGAAAACTCTGTCGGAAAAAATGCCCCAGTCCCGAGGGATACGATAATTCGCTCTTCGAGTAACCTATCCCGGGCCCTCCTTAACATAAATATCTAATAGATTCCCCGGAGATGGTATAAAATGAACTTTATTTGTGGGGACGAAGATTGTTGTCACGCAAAAAATTGTTGCAATCCTCCGTCTAGGTAGTAGGTGTCATCTATTTTGGTTACATAGACGCACCATTGATTCCCATGGTCATCCTTCAGGTACACACAACTAGCTAACCCGAGACCAGTTTGCTCCAACCAACTTGTGTACTTCGATGGAAGACGCTACAAATCCAAAATTATGAGTTAGATAGCTAAACACATTTCATACAATAAAACATTACTCATTACTAAATACAATACTACCATTTTTCCATCGGTTTGATTTCCGACCGCAATTCT
Source organism: Vinca minor (assembly GCA_026122235.1). Classification (NCBI taxonomy): domain Eukaryota; kingdom Viridiplantae; phylum Streptophyta; class Magnoliopsida; order Gentianales; family Apocynaceae; genus Vinca; species Vinca minor. Next base: position 4,916,786 of record JAOCZM010000100.1, on the reverse strand, counting down.
AAATTGGTATCTGAAATACTCTTCCAGGCCGGGATTCATTTCGCTATTCATTTTCAAAGCTAGTAATACGGAGGATAGGATTGTGGAGAGGTTTGAGAAGGTTGTATGTTGTGGAGAGGTTTGGAGGGGTATTTATAGATGTGTTTGGAAATTGTAAAATTAATTTTTCTAATTGGACAAGTCTTTGAAAACCGGTCAAAAATGCGCACGAAATTGCCAAAATCATTCAGAAATTTTTTTTGGGTCAAAAAAGCAAAAGTGATAAGTGACTACACGCTGCAAATTGGCTGGAAGTTGAGGACGGAAGTGGCAATTCCGTCCTCAATGTCACGGACAAAAGTTAGGGTTTTCGTAGGGTACACGTGGCAGCAGAACGGAAGTGGGACTTCCGTTATGGACCCGGGACGGAAGTGGGACTTCCGTTATAGACAAAAATGTTTGTCCCACTTTTCCAAGTCCCATGTTTCGATTGAACCCCGAGAAACCAGGCCAAGCCCATGCAAAGCCCAACTTTATGGACTAAAAAACAACTCAACCAATTAATTCAATTAAAAATCATGCTCAAACCTTTTATTTATAATGTTGTCAAATTTAAAAAACTCCATACACTTTCGATGTGCGATTTTGAATAATATTTAAAAAATAAAATTAGAATAGAAAAAAAAAATATAATCTAATTTGAATAAGTCTAATATGAACTTTCTAAAAAACAAATAAAGTACGTCTTTCCAATTCATTGGGCAATTTCAACTTAGTTAATGATACAATAATAATTAAATGTTCGATCAACTAAATTTTATTTTTTTAAAATTTTGACTGTTTTAATGAAAAAATGTTCAGTGAGGAGGCTCGCCTGCGGGTTTAACTGAAAACTAAATGGTTTGTTACACTAATTTAATTCTTATCGTATTTGAATTTGAATAACATATGGGAAGTAGAATTTACCTGAAACTACTAATCAATAAACCAATACGAGAATAATAAAAACAAAAAATTAAAAGTGAGGGGTTAATTATGAATTTGCAAGGAACGTGATAAGAGTGCTAAAAATAATGGAGTTCGTGCTAGTGGAGTAATTAATATTTTCTTGATTTATTTAAAATATTTTTAACCAATCACAACATTTGAAATTAATTAGAAAACTCTTTAATCTATAAAATTTAGATTAGGTTGTTATATATATATATATATATATATATATATATTAGTGTAATGTAATGTTTTTACATTTGATTTTTTAAAATGAATTGTCTTTTATTATTTTTATTTATTATTTATTTTAATCTAATTTCATTGTATATTTCTTTCAGGAAGTTTTAGTTTACATCTCTTTATATTTATATATGCTCTTAACTGTAATTAATAAATCGATAAGGTTCATGCTAAATGCCCACAAAACTATCACTTCAACGTGGCTTTTTCTAATTTATTTTCAGCTAAACCACATCTAATTAAAAAAACTTACAATTGTGAACTCAATTTTTGAAATTCATAATTGAATTAAACTTCACTTTAACTTCATAATTTAAGTACTTCATGTGTTTTAATAGTAAAAGTTTGTAATTATAAAAGCATATATACATTATTTCCTAAAATATGAATTTTCAAGAAAAAATATTTAAAATTGTAAAAGTTTGTAATCATAAAAGCATATATACATTATTTCCTAAAATATGAATTTTCAAGAAAAAATATTTAAAATTGTATGAGTCCAAATTTCCAAAAATTGTCTTTGTATAACAAAAAAATCACGGGTTCGGACCATGGAATCAACCGCCTGCCTACATACAATACACACCTCTTCGTGCAGCCCTTCCCCGGATCCTGCGGGATTGGCTGCCTTTTTTTCTTTTTTATTATTATTTATTTATAGCATTTCAGTGTCAAAATATTCACCTCAGACAATAACCAAATTTATTTACAAATATAACTTCTGTTCCACATATTTATATTCCAGTTTCCACATATCAAAGTAAAGGACTCTAGGTTCTTCGCTCACCAGTATACAAATAATAACTGGCAAAAAATCCTCTGTCCCCGTTCCTGTCCTCATCCCTATCCCCAATCAATCACAATTCACCCTATGTATATATAATTGGAAAAAATATTTATATAGTAAATTCTGATTGGTTGGGGACAGAGATGGGGATAGAGGATTTTCACCCCAAATAACTAAACAACAACATCCAACTGCCCTATCTCATGATCTCTCACAATAGTATTAAGTTAAACCTGGTATTATCAGATTTTCAAGGCTTCCTGAGAGATTACTCAAAATGCAGCTGCTTACCGGCTGTAAGATCCAGATTTTCGTAGCCAAAGGTGCAAAATCTTCGGAAGTCTACTCTTACGATAACTAAGCAAAGATTATATGCATCAAGGAAAATAGTTTTACCCGGGGAGCTTTATTCGCCTCGTAGCAGAAATGACTCAACGACTTGTCCTGGAGCGTTTTCTTCCCAAAAGTACAGTGATGTTCAATTCTCGTGTGCAATGCTATTCAGCATTGGACTATCATCTGCTTTCCTTCTATCTTGTCCTCTCCCTGTCACTAATAGAGGAAAAAGTAGAAGACCAAAATTTGCGGCTTTGGACCAATCTTTTCGAGCCAAAGGAGGATTCGAAAGGATTTTACGATATCAATATTCGACAATTTCTTTGAATTTGTTTCTGAGATTAGACAACCTTCTTTCCAGAGGTAACTTCTCTATTTTCAGCCCTAATTTGTCCAAGCAATGTACAGTTTTTTTCAGCGTATCCACGACCTCCTTGCTATCGTGGCCAAAAGTAAACTCTTGGATCTTCAATACCCTCTCAATATCTCTTTATCATCCTCTCCTGATCGTGTCTGAATAGAGACCAAACAATCAAGAGCCTCCCCTGCAGTATAGGATCTATGTCACTAAAGCACAATACTCGAAGCCACTAAAGCACAGAAAACATCAAGAAATGAAAGATCCTAAAGAGGTCTGTAAATAGGGCGGAAAAAGGGTAATCAGCAGAGCTAAAAAAAATTCCAAACAGAGGTTGCGTCAATCATCCGAATGCTATTTCACGTATATGTAAAACTGATTGAAATAATAAGCAAATAACATGCTGAAGCTTACCAACTAGTGGAGATTCTTTTCCAAATGCTATTTCATGCAAACGTAAAACTTCTAAAGCTAACTTTTCAGCTTCGTCGTCCCGATTTAGATTGTATAAGGCAACTGACAGATGCAACATGGGATAGCTGATCGACGGGTCATCAGGAGGTACTTTCTTCATCATAATCTGCAAACTTCTCCTCAGGAGCCGTTCAGCTTCAGCAAAATCCTTGGAGCGTGAATAGGAAGTAGCAAGATTCACAAGATGGGTAACACAGCTTTCATGGTCTTTCCCTTTGTGTTTCTCAGTGATCAACAAGCATTCCCCTATAAGAGCTCGACCTTCGTCAAATCTGGCACATGCAACCAAAAACAATTCATGCAATGAAAAATTGAACGCAATATGAAACTGGCAAATAAGTTTACAATGCATTTAAGACCCACCTCACATGGCCATAACCAAAAACCTCATTATATTAGTTATAGCTGTCTCTGTTACAGTAACATAAATATTCTACTATTGTTGAACCAATGCCATTGCTATTTTGGTTCAACCCAAATTAATGACCAGGAAATAGTAAAGCAGAAAAGGTATACTCCAGTGACGGATCCAGGACTTGAGATCAGTGGGGTCAGGGACGATTCTAGGGCGCCCGAAAATTTTAAAAATACTACTCCCTCCGTTTTTTTTTGTTTGTCTTTTTAGCTCTCTTTTTTTTTTTCAAAATGTTTGTCTTTTTCAGTTTTCAAGACATTATTTGTGTAACCTTTCCTTTTAAGTCCCTATTCAATAGTCTTAGTATTTTGTATTCTCATCTTGAGTGGAACAACAATTACTAACCACATTAATTATGATAATCATGCTCATAGAAAAAGTTATTACTCCGGTAATATACATACTTTAATTACATAGATATTTGACTAACCAAATACGGAGTACTCTACTACTCCATAAACCTTATATTCACACACTTACTACCACTGTTGCACACTAATGAAAAATGGAGGAGGATTCATCGTCTTCAAGAAAGGTTAGTTTAATTTCATTTCATTTCATAGATGTAAAAATAAAAGATTTGGCTGCATTTTTTTTTCAAGATTATCTTACTTTTATATGCAGCGGCGACACTCCAAGATAGATCTAAACAAGGAACCCGAAGAAAACCAAGAAGAAATCTATTTACGTGAGGTCGCAATACTCCAGCATTACTCCGTAATTTTGTTTAGGAGGTAGAGTACATTAAATGCCTTTCATTACTCCTTAGTTATACAATGCTCTTAAAATCATGCAGTATTCTTAAAACCAAAACAATCAATTAGTGTCATTTAATACCATACTAGTTCTTAATTAGGGGTGTATATGTAAATCTTCATCATTTCTTAATTTATGTGAAATTTGCTAAAAAGACAAACAAAAAAAAACGGAGGGAGTACTAGATATGATAAATTTTAGTAAATTTTATATGTAGTTTGGAATATTTTATCAAGTTCGCACCCCCCTCCCCAAGTTTTTTTTTTTGTATTTTATCAAACACCTTGTTAAATATCCCGCGAAGCGGGAAGGAATTGAGACTTGAGAGCTGAGAGACAAGACTAAGCAACTTGTTAAGTATCCCGCGAAGCGGAAAGAAATTGAGACTTGAGAACTGATAGACAAGACTATTTTTATTGAGAGCAACTTGTTAAGTATCCCGCGAAGCGGAAAGAAATTGAGACTTGAGAGCTGATAGACAAGACTATTTTTATTGAGAGAGCAACTTGTTAAGTATCCCGCGAAGCGGGAAGAAATTGAGACCTGAGAGTTAAGAGACAAGACTATTTTTATTGAGAGGAACTTGTTAAATATCTTCTAGAAACAACAAGAATGGTAACACCATCTGCTCCCAGGTCGCGAAAGCGAAAAATTGTTTCAGATGCGTGCGAATGCATTTTTTATCTGTTTGATCAAAATTTTAAGAATGTTTATTTTATTAGTGGGGTCATTAAATTTTGTGTGTGGGGGTCATTTATACATTTATTATCTAAATAGAGTAAAATATATCATATATAATTTTAAAAAAAAATTCACTGGGGTCAATTAACCCCACTGGGCCTCACCTACATCCGTCACAGATTATACTCTGGACTCGAGAATAAATTCAAAAGCAGATCAGTCAAATAGTTGGTATAGAAATAATAACAGAGTAACAACAACTATGATGCAAAATTCAACAATCTTTCTAATCTGTTAGTGGGGTCATTAAATTTTGTGTGTGGGGGTCATTTATACATTTATTATCTAAATAGAGTAAAATATATCATATATAATTTTAAAAAAAAATTCCACTGGGGTCAATTGACCCCACTGGGCCTCACCTACATCCGTCACAGATTATACTCTGGACTCGAGAATAAATTCAAAAGCAGATCAGTCAAATAGTTGGTATAGAAATAATAACAGAGTAACAACAACTATGATGCAAAATTCAACAATCTTTCTAATCTGCGACGTTCCAAACAGAAATGAAGTACTCCATCCGTATGGGATGCTGTTGCCCCAGTGGAAAAAGGCACACATCCCAGGGGTAACACCCTGGGATCGAATCCCATATCCCCCTCCATAAAAAGTACTCCATCCGTCCCCATTTGAATGTCCGTCCACATTTGACTTGTCTAAAAATTAAGAAGAGTAGTTTGACCATGAAAAAGTTACCATATATCCCTATTAATCACAGATACTAATTGCTAAGCCCATATGTTTGTAGAGCTTGCATCCCTTAAATATAAGAGGTTAGTTATGAATGTTTTGAGAGAAAATATGTTCATTTTAAGAAAGTGGACATTCATTTTGGGACGCACCGAAATAGAAAGTGGACATGCAATTTGGGACGGATGGAGTACTACATTATGGGGGAATCCCATCCTTTACCTTCCTACAGCGTGAAGTAATTCAGCCAACTCTATCCTCATCTTCTCCATCACTACATCATCTAATGCCATGAAATTTGAGTTCTTGAATGTCCTCAGAGCATTGGTATATAGACGAATAGCTTCATGGACATTACCTTCAAAGGTGGCAGAATTGAGTTTGCCACTTTATCCTTCCCTCGGCAAGTGGGCCTGCTTACCTGACCAAGAAAAGGTTATTGGGCCTGGACGGAAGTACTCTTCAGTATTCGGGCTTCGGATTAAATTGCGCTACTGGTAGAAAACCAACAGTTTTATCGGGGCTTTGCATGGGCCTGGCCCACTTTTTCTCAATCGGTCATGACATGGCACCCAATATTTGGGGACAAACATTTTTGGCAAGGACTTCCATCCCGGGTCCGTCCTGGCTGACGTGGCAGTTTTCCCCACGTGCGTTGCCACGTCAGCCAGGACGGAAGTCCCACTTCCGTCCTCAACCCGGGACGGACCTTGTCCTGGCAAAAAACCCTACAAATACCCTAACTCTGCCCCGTGAGTTTGAGGACGGAATTTCCACTTCCGTCCTCAACTTACAGCCAATTTGCAGCGTGTAGTCACATCTCACTTTTGCTTTTTTGACCCAAAAAAAAATTCTGAACGATTTTGGCAATTTCGTGGGCATTTATGACCGGTTTTCAGAGACTTGTCCAATAAGAAAATTAATTTTACCATTTCCCACCACATCTATAAATACCCCTCCATACCTCTCCAAAATCTACATCCTTCTCAAACCCATAAAAAACCCCTCCCCCTTAATTCTAGCTTTTCCAAAAATATTTTTTTTAGGAAAACCCTATCCTCCGTAATGGCCAACTTTCCACAATTTATGCCAAAAGAAATGCGTAACAAATTTAGGGATGTTGATTTTACTAGAGAATGGCCAGCCGAATACGAGGAGGCTTTAATAGAAATTTGTTATGATTTTAGTTTACAGGGTTACCCTGGAGAAAAACGTTGGTCTGATTGTTACAATGAAATTGTTTACGGAATTAATTCTGTGACCGGTAGACAATTCACAATTGCGATGATCGACGCAGGACTAGCAAAACTGCGTAGGCGGTTTTGGGATTTCGAAGCCCTCACCCACAAATCATGGTTCAAGTACGACGGAAAGACGAACATTGTTGACTTGGACGGAGCTGAGGCCCAGTGGGAGGAATATGTTGCGGTACGTTGCATGTAATTCTGGTACATTGTATTAACTCTAAGTTTTCATAACTAAATGTTTTGTTTATATAATTCTAATTCAGGCAAATCCAAGGGCTAGGCGGTACAGAAGGAGTGGAGAATTTTTCTTTATCCTTCTCTGTCATATTTTTGGGTACGAAGGAAGAGGATTTGTGGACGAAGTTGGACAATGTTCAAGATCTCCTGAAGAGGTAACTGTGGAGGCTCCACCTGAATACCCGATGTCGGATGCATCGTCCAGCAACAGTAGTACTTGGAAAACGATTGAGCATAAGTTTCGAAAGAATTAGGGTTTGAATAACCGGGACTGTGTATTCTAATATATTCGATGTAAAATATTTTGTTTGAATTTAATGGAATTCGCAGTTGTTATTTAAAAAAACATTGAAAATAATGATTATAATATGAACAGGCAGGGAATGCAATTGTAGGTCTAAGGGAGAGGTTATGAGGTGATGAGGTGTTATTTATCTAAGTTATCTAAACAAGTAATCTAGCCTCCCAAACCTATCTGCACATTGTTTATACAAATTGCCATGGCTGTAGAAATCAGTCGACCCTATTTTACTACCCTTCAATTTATCAGAACAATTTGTTCCACGAAACACTATTTTTTTTAAAATAAATTTTTGAACCCTATAGTGAAAGTCAATTCCGAGGGATTTTAAAAAACAAAAAGAGTATTAGAGAAGGTCATCAATCCTATCGGGGTAAAATTCATTAAGCTCCATTTGAGTCTGACACATAATATTAAACTCGAATTCTTAAATAAGTCAAAGAGTTCGAATGTGTAGATATTGGATTTGGAAGTTTGGAGCAGAGTACTAGGAAACGTGTAAATATTCGATTTGGAAACTTGCAAATTGAGTACTAAAAATCATCTGGTACGACTCTTCGAACCAAATTCGAGTTTTAAGAGTTTTTATCGAGTTGAGTTCAAATTTGATTAATGTCTGAAACTCATCGAGCTCAGCTCAATTAGCTTAAAGTTCAACTAAACCTAAGACGCCGGACACTGGTTGGTGAGGAGAATAAAACCGAACCCCAACTAAAAAAATTCCTACAGCAAGCCTCACTAATCATGACCTGATCATAATCCCCAGAGAAGTGATAAAAGGACAACATTTTACCTTACATTATAAATACTGCAATCCAAGAGCTTCAAAACCTAGAGCAGGACAGTGAAACCTGGCTAGTAAATCCAAACTAAGTAATTACATTGGTTTGCTCCAAGCTTCAACATCGTTTCGAAACTAAAATTTATGGTCAAAGGCAAGAAAGATAGACAAATCCCAAACCCTTTAGCTATTAGGGGAAGCTGGTAAATGGACAAAAAAAATTGCCCAGATATGACTGCGCCCCACTGCAGTGCATAATCTCTCAGTAAAGAGATCAAAAGTTGCACAGCAGCTCCTCGAAATTCTTCGTAGCAGCTCAGGAGCTGTCCTCCTCGACTGAAAAGTAAAAAAAAATCAATTATAAGAACGATCCATTGCAGTGAACCAACGGAGCTTTATGAGATAGAAGATTAGTATGAAATTTTCATGTATGCGTGGGTATGAAAGGGAGACTTACTGCTCAAAATAAATCCTTGAAGCAAACTCTGAGCCCTCTCAACTTGTTCCGGAGTACCTGATATCTGAATGATCTTTTCTGTTTCTTCTGGCCTATCTTCAATCAACTTAACGCTGGTTCCTGACAACTGTTAAGTCATATAATCATGTCAAAATAACGTGTCTCCCCCTTCTGCCAAATAGAAGAGCATAAAACATGATAAAATAGAAACCATAATTACCTCACTGATCTGAGTGAGTCTGTTCCTAGATTTGGTTATGAGCTTGGCAGCTGCATGTGGTGGAATTGATACTTCTATGGTACTTCTAGTGACCAATGGTGCAGAGATTCTGGTAAAAGATGTATGAAGGCCTGGTAAATATAGTTTATCTGACTTTTGGTGTATCCCCTATTTTCAGATAAAAGAGGCAGAACAGAGAAACTGATATCCAGTACCTGTTCAGACCACTTCTTGTAGACTCGGAACTTCCATTTTCATTTTGCTTCATTGCTTCACCACCAGAAGCCGAAGTATCCTAGAAACAAGTCAATGTTTTTCCATTATAAAAAGAGGAGAATTTTATGGGTACAGAATCGGGGAACAACTACTTGAAGGATAGAGAATACAAACAAGAACATGAGGAAACCAATGGAAGGTGGGAGGGGGGGAGAAATGGAAGAAAGCAATAGGGTACAGGAATACTGACAAAACCACAATCAAGGTCCTCAATCCCAGCACTAGAGTTCGTATTAAAGAAGTGAAATTGCAAATTTTACGGAAAAAAAATGTCCAGTCTCTGGTAAAGAATTGCTTAAAGAATGTTTTCAATATACCTTGGTAGGCTGCACTTTCTGGACATCAGACGAATTCAGATTGCTTGAAGTGGCTGAATCATTTCCAGTACTAGTTTTCTGAGATGGAATCATGTTCTGGACAGAAATTGCTTCTGGTCTTGCATCACTCCTTGTGGGGCTTGGATCTGATGCAGGAAGCTGGCTTGTTTCCTCCTGAATGAACTCCCCATATGCAAAACTCCTCAGCCTAGAGGTCACCTCAATAAGAGCTTCCCGGGCTGCTTTAATCTCCCCTACAATCTTCAGATATATGATTCCCATTAGCAACCACCCAGAAACTGTCATTGAAATTTGTTCATATGTTCGCAAAACACATTTTTCAGGCATTTAAAATGCAAAGTAACAATAAACTGCCTTGGAGATGCAAACATACAAGACAACAAAGTACTTAAAGTGTCACCATGTAAAAAAATAAAGAGTCAAACATTATAGGAAACCATTTATGTGGTCCCAACTCCCAAGACATGAAGACATTAACTTTCCCATTTGGGAAGGAAAATGGTGACATAGTTTTGTTTGGAGTGCATGTTTGCATGAGTGGATCATTCTTATTTAAGCAGCGACTTAAAGGCATACTGGTCATATACCAAAGGCTATTGCCATCATAGCATATCTGAAGTTTCTTTTGATCTCCTCACAGGTTCTTGAGAAGTCAGACTTAACCCCCATGCAATAATTAGTAAAGCTCCGAGCATTCATAAGAGAAAAGTCACACCTGCACTATCTCATCAGCCTCCGAAGCACATACGGGAAGTTCTTCCCTAGGCAAAATCTCAATGTTTGCACCATTTATCTTCTTCATTTCAAATGACAATCCATCTCTTCCACCTAAGTATCCAATTTCATCTGACTGCACAAGCAATCTAGTGGTGATAATGTTTTCTTTTTCTGGAACAACATCAACAATACGGGTCTGAATGTGCAGCAAAGCTTCTTGAGCAGGGAAAAGCTCATTGTCAGGACCCTAAATCACCAATAAAAGTAAGATAGTTTTCATAAGCTTTATGAATGTCACATAGGAGGAGGAAAAGATAAGAAAAAGAAAAAATGTATAATCTTATTTCTCAATCAACTCAACCCAATTGAACATTAATGTATAGAGCTTAGAATAAAATCTGAGGAGCCCAGGAGCTAGTTGAGTTGTACCAACTTCTCTCCAAGAAGTAGAACCCACAATAGTGAGGTAAAGGTGGAAGTGGATCCTACAATGAGAAAGACAAAGAGAAGACCTCAACAGAGGAAATGATAATAATCTGCTCATCCGCGCCAGCTACAGGATCAGCAACCTTAACTTCAACGCCGATCTCATTTTGAAGCAATTCCATGATCCCGTCTGACTCTCCAACAATGACGTTAATCTTGTTCACTGGGCAAAGGATTCTGAACACAAGTTCTTCATAGTCGTATTCCATATTTTCAGGGAGAGGAGCTGCACTAGATTCATTAGCATAACCCAAGGAACGTGACGAAACGTTTCGGTCATTAGTCAAATGCCTTGGTCCATATACAGACCCGTCCATAGAGGTTGAGCTTCTTTTCATGTTCCTCTGAGGTAAAAAATCATCCTCCAGTGGAACAAATTGCTCAGGTGAATATGGTCTACCAGGGAAATTACTGCGATCACGGTGTTGGCTTTCCCTCAATCGCCAGGATATAATTTCTATAGCATATTTAACAGCATCTGCGTCACCAACCACCTAGAAGAGTTACGCAAATCAGAAACAGGTACAAAAGTTTACAGAAGAATAATATTTTCTGGTCCTGTGACGGGCGTTAACTAGTACACCAGGTCAGGAATTGGTACTCCCCACCCCCTCCCCTTCCCCCGAGGAAAAATAATCTGATTTGTTCTAGAATCCAAGCCTGAAGACTCTAAACAGCTGAATGTAGATTGTTTAGACCAATTTTTAATACATGAAAAAATAGGGGTGTTTCATGTAATAACATTCATGATCATAGTTCAGGTTTTCGAAAGAGATTCAAGGGCAGATTTAGTAATTTACATATCTTATGTTTAATGGTTCCACAGGAAAGTATGCAAGTAGCTTTTCATCAGACTTGTCTGGAGATAAAAGAGCACAAGCACCCGTTTCTAAGTCTCAGAACAAAGAAACTTACGAAAGTGCTTCTGCTGCACAAGCTGCAGCAGACAATTTCCATTCCGCAATTTAACAGTTATCTATTTCATTCATTGATTCATTTTATATTAAGCTGTTCTTCTGGTTTCTTGCATGTTTCGGGGCTGTCGTTTCTAAGCACGACTTACTTGGACATTTCCTAGAGACAAGACCATTTCTGCTCCATCTCGAGTAAAATTAACACGCCTGAGTCCAACTTTGGGTTTTTGTATTTTGATTGATAACTATTTGGGTTTGTAATGCAGTAATAACCAATCAGTCAAGTTCTGAACTGTTTTTTGTATATCTGTTTAAGCAGCTAAACAAGCTCAATCAATTAACCAAGAAACTTAGTACTCAGAATCATTGATCGTTTTACGCCCCCTTTGAAGTCTGAAGATAGGTTCAAATCAACTTAGTGATAGTAATTAAAGTCCAAAATGCTAGAAACTTCAATGATTCCAGTAGCAACCCATCATATTAGAATTTCAATTAATGGTTCAAAACCGAAAGTTATAAATAATTGGGGATCAAGAAAACCTGAACAACTTCCTCTGATGTTGCAACACACCGAGGCAAAACATGATCCCTTGTCAAAATCCTGATGTGTGCTTTACTTTTAATCCTCATTTGTTCAATGATCTTCCCTCCTCTTCCAAGCAAGCTCCCGATATGTACTCTTGAAACCACCAGCCTTGTTACGGCCCGATTAGCACCATTGTTACTGCTAGTAATTCCACCTCCACCTCCTCTCCTCAATTCGAACTCCTCGTCCTCAATTCCATAACCACCTCCACCTCCATCACATCCCAAAATCCTCTCATGTATCAAGAGCAGAGCCTCCTGAGACGGAGAAAACTCCGGCATACGTCCGTCAGGGTCCCTTTTCCGTGTATCGGAAATCTCAATCACATGTTCCTCGTCTCCGGGTATCAAGTTGTGTACATTAATTCGTGCACCGGTATGTTGCCTAATTGCGCTAATTATGCTTCCCGATTTCCCAATTACACCACCAGCCCTAGCATCATGGCAAAGAATCTTGAATGTCGTGGTTACCATAAAAGATTGGTCAAAAGGTGGTTTTCGGCCGCCGCCGCCAGCGGCATTACGACGGCGTAACTCCCTAAAGTGATAAGGGTGAATTCCATACGAATGATGGCGTTGTCTACTCCTCGGTTGCATTTCGGAAATCGTGAAATCGATCTAAATTCAAGAAAAGTTCCAAATCTAGGGTTTCTTCTTTAGAATCGGATATGGCAATTCATTAAAAAGAAAGCAGAATTTTCTCTTGTTCTTCCAAATGTTACTGGAGAGAATCTTGATCCAGAAAATCAGGAGAGAAATTGAACTATAATCCTATAATTGTAAGAAATTTTCAAAGAGGAAGAACCATCGGAGATTAGAGTGACAGAGTGCACAATTTAATTTTAAATCCAATAATTCACCACCTGTTTTATTTACTTCCACTTTACACTTAGTGGGCCACATAGTAAGTCAGATTAAGAATATCTGAGAAGGATTAACATAATCAATCTATCTTTTATCTACAGATCTTATATAATTTTGTAGATGTTTTGGCTAAATATGCAATGAGAATTAGAACATCGTCTCAACATCGAGTTTTCTCCTACCACGTGTAACTTTCTATTTAATTAATGATAATGAGTTTACTATTAAAAAAAGGTTAAAACAAAATAAATAATTACTAATTTAAAGTTGTGAAAGAACAACTAATTTAAAAAAAAAAAAAAAAATTAGGACAAAATTTGAGATGGAGTAAAGCCATTTAATTCGAAATATAAATTCCCCTACAAAAATCAATCTAATGACATGAAAAATTATGAAAGCATTTATTCTTAATAATTAGTCACTTGTTCAAAAATCAAACCTAGTACTGTAATCAAACGAATGTTAGTTTTGTTTGATTTATTGAGTTCAATTAGTGAAAGTTATTTTGAAACTTTGAATATAATTAATATTGTATTTGTTGAGTTAATAAATATTATGATAAAATTGAAAACAAAATATTATTTTAAATTCATGAAATGATATACAATTTGAAACAATAAAAAATTGGTTTACTATTCAAATAATTTTGATGCAGTGAATTAACAAAAGGACCTTGCTAGGCTACTAGAATTATTGGCTAAAAGATTGACTAAAATAGTTTTTCGGACCTTTTTGCCCTTATAGTTGGTGAATCCCTTATACAAGAAGGGGGTACGATAATAATTTAACACTCTCAATTTGGGGGTTTAGGGTTTCTATCCCCAAAATTCTAGGAGTAAATCATTTTCTTTAACAAAAATAGTGCTATGTACTTTTTTCTTAGTGCTATGCACCTAGGGCAAAAGCGTTAATTTGATTCTAAATGTATTTTCACCTTAAGGTTTGTATCTTGTATATTTAATTTTTACATCTTCTAAGTATTTACGACCTGCCATTATTGTCCTTTCGCCCATTTTTCTGTGATTTTTCCGCTGAGTAACTCATGTGCCTCACATGTGAGGTACTTTTGAAGGGCATTTCAGACATTTCAACATATTGCACACAAGAAAAACTTAGGTACTCAATTGTTAAACAAAATAATTATAGATACCCAATTTAATTTAACTAAAAAATCTCTAAACTCATATTCACATTTATCTTCATCCCTTTCACTCTTTCCATTGCCACCACCAACCACCACTCATTCTTCTTATCCCTCTCCCCCTAATTGAACTTATTCCTCTGATTTGCCCCTTTTCTGCTTTAATGAAAGTGAGTTTTGATAATGAGAAGAGAAGATCTGCACTACCACCAAATTGATGATGAAAGCGGGTTTTATGATGAAGAGCCACTGTCAAGATATCATAATAGATGCAAATTAATTTTAGTTGGAATTATATCTTTTAAACATTTTTAATCGATCCATTTACCTTGTACCTTTCATTTTTTCCCTTTCCCAATTTTATCTCAGATTTTAGTTTCTCCTTAATTTATATGTATAGCTTGGTCAAGGAGATAAGGAGAAAATGGAGGGCATGTATTGGTGGTGGTGAGATGACAGTGGTGGTCAGAATTGGGAGGAGAGATCGTACCGTGGTAGTACGAAGGTGGAAGATGGCGTGAGTGATAAACGACGGAGTACGGCGTGGTGGTGGTGGTGGGTAAAAGTGAAAAAGGGTGAAGATAAATGGGGATTGGTGAAGATGAGTTTAGAGATTTTTGGTTAAATTAAATTGGGTATTTATAGTTATTTTGTTTAACAATTGAGTACCCAAGTGTTTCTTGTGAAAAATATGTTGAAATGTCCCAAATGCCCTTCAAAAGCTCGCCTCTTGACAATTTTGACAGTTTTTTCACAGAAAAATGGACGGAAGGACAATAATGGCAGGTCATAAATACTTACAGGATGTAAAAAGAGAAAATTAACATATAGAACACAAACCTCAAGGTGAGATTACATTTAGGACCAAATAGGCGTTTTTGTCATGCACTTAGTGAAGTTGAATTGTTATAAATTACGAGGGTTAAAGAACTTGGTTGTGATACATATCACGTGTTAGATGTTTTTAACAACAAACTACAGCTAAATCGGTAGGTTGGGAATCTGAGTTAAAAAAATGCAAATTAGGAAATCGCTAATGATATTTCCAGTGTTAGATAAGATTAAAAATGATAATAGATTTTAATTTCCCTTTCTTTAATCAATCATTTTCAAAGGGAAAAATACATTTAAAATATTACTACAAAAATAAATATTCATTTTTGAATTAAAAGGTTTTATCAACAACAACAAAAAACTCGAATGAATATTATAAAATATATAAATATTAAGTTGGAGTCCTTATCCATAAACCTTCAATATTATGAGTACCTTAACTCTCCATTGACAGTGGAGTTACAAAGAATTCATAATCTACACATTGATATCATGATCTATCTTTATGAAATGATTTATAACCTACATTTTTTATCCCTATAAATATTATGAATTTTTTGAGGAATCTAAAGAGATGTAAGTCAAGAGATTACATACGTTATTGCATTGGATTTTCTCCAAACTAAAACCCAGAACTTTCACCAGTGTAATAAATAATTCAACTTTTATGCAGACATATCCAGTTTAGTCTTCAAATGAAACTCTGCCCCACTTCGACCCTATATATGTTATGTTATGTTCTCTTAATAGAAGCCCAATTTTTTTTGGAGTATCCTTCATAGAGAACACAACATTTTGCCTGCTACTTTTCATTTTCTAAAAGATTTTGCCACTGTTTTGAAGTGCATGGTATTTTTTAATACATAAAGAATGTTAGATAATTTTGCTTGATATATTCTTTCTTGGCACTTGCATTTCAACATGAGAAGTGATGGTAATGTTGAAAACTTATAAATCTTATTCTTTTTATTTCACGAAAAAATGAGGCGTTTATATATCTTTGACCTATATCTTGGGAGTGATACTGAAATATTTTAGTTTGAAGTTGCTATCATGAAAATTTATGATATTTAAGATAGGTGAGCTTATGAATAATAGAAGATAACCGTAATAGAATCTAGTTCTAGTGTCTGTCAAATAAATAAGAATCTTGTTCCAGTTTCACCCGTGTTGCTGAAGTATTTCCTCTAATTAGGAATAATGGTGGATTAGGATTGTCGCCAACCTACCATTATCTTTACTAATTACACATTTGGAATTGTATTCTTGAAATGAATAATTATGTTTCCGTAAGTACTCTTTACAGTTTCCACTGTCTTCTTCTCATTTTTCACTTGATCGTTGGATATAGGACGCATGTTGGCGCAGGGTGGGAGACTAGGCGAGAGCGACAATAAATACTCCTGGACTAGACATGTCAATTTTATGCTTTTTTTTCCGAGCTAAACTGTTGAATTGAAGAATATTGGGTTTGGGATCACTTGGAAGTTGGCCATGCTCAAATGTATAGATGATCTGTTAATTGTCGGAAAATTGGGTTTTTAGACTAAATTCTGCTTGGTTATATGCTGAAGGCATGTCGACTTTTATAGGAACGACCAAATACTAAGAAATCACCACCACATAATCCTGTTTCATACATGACAGAATCTCCTACACCAATTTTCAGTCATTAGTTTGATATATTGATTCCTTATTTTTTCAGAAAGAAATGAAGAATGATGAAACATTGGAATACATATTGGAAATATTTCCTTTCCTTGAAGAGCATGTGAGGAAGATAAGAGAAGGAGGGAATATACTGAGTAGGGACATCGAGAGACGGTTGTTGTCAGAAGATAATCAATTTGATTTCGTGAATGAGATCGCTGCTGAGGCAAAAACATATGTTGAGAATAACCGAGATGAATGCGGTGGAAAGAATGCCATTCTTCATGTGCTGAGCAATCGAATGAACGATGCTGGATTTTCTTGTCCAGAAGCATACCTGAAAACTAATCCATTTAAGACTGGTCCTAGTTATCTCAGGGAAGAGCTGTAACAAGATTCGAATTTATCATTTTCGAACCAATGGAAAAAGGTGTTTATCAATAATTGTTATTTTATTCTTAGATGATATTATTTACTTTAAAATGATTTGCTTTTAAACGGTGAAGAAGTTGAATCTGAATATTTTATTTCTCTGTTTAATGAAAAAAATGATAAGAACATTTAAGTTTCAACTTATGTGCGTTGTGTCCTGTGCTGGTTCTGCATATGGTAATGAAGAAAAATTGTTGATTGGCAAGTCTGTAATCGTGTATGTTCCATTTCTATGTCCACTTACTCACAATTTTCCATGTGTGTGTGTGTGTGTGTATATATATATATATATATATATATATATATATATATATATGGAAAAAATGTTCACATGATGAATTATGAATGATTGGGCACATAAATATAAATTATACATGGGTACAGACGATTTTCACCCTTTCTAGAGTATGTATATACATTGCCTTTTCAAAATACATTGTTTTAAAAGATTTGAGAATGGATATTTTATCATGTTTTTTTTTTTGGTTAAAATTTGTTATTGCGATTAAATGATAATTTTCTTATTAGAATAGTCTGTTTTTTTTTTTTTTAAACCCAAATGGGTACTTTCATTAAGGTATAAAAAAACGATCATCAGAGATTGCAGACATAATATGAGAGGGAAAAGATCGATTCCAAGTCATTGTAGAAAAAGCATGGCCGGTACTAGCTAAACAGTGAGCAACTTGATTGCCCGAACTTTTAACAAAAGAGACAGTAACAGGACCTAAAGAGTTTAAAGTATCCTTAACATGGTCATATAAAGAACCCAAGACTGAGAAGTCATGTTCCGGACAAAGAAGATGATTTATCACTTCCAAACAATCGCCTTCAATATGAAAGGAATGTAATTCCAACAGATTAGCCATTTTCAATCCTTCCACGACAGCAAGAAGTTCCCCATGGACAGCACTTGAGCAAGGATGTAGTCTTCCGCAGCTGGCAAGCAGGGGAATGCCAATGTGATCCCGAGCGACGCAGCCATAAGCAGCTGCGCCATGCAAGGTTGTCAAGATCGTAATTTTGACTCGGAACGGAAGGGGTCTAAAAAATCGTAAACACGAGGATCGTAGCACGGATCGGAAGATCCGAAAAAACTATTAAAATAATATTTTATGATAAATTTAAACCAATAAAACTAAAAAGTTGAAATTAAAACACAAACTAACAAGTGATAAACTTCAAAAGCAAACCAACAATTCATAAGGTCTTTTAACCATATTTTCATGCTTCCACCCCAGATCGCTCTTATTCCCGACTGCTTTCTTTCGGAGATTTAATTGACCACCTCCATCGCTAGAATCATTGCCCACACTTTCACTATCCGATCCGGACGCTCCCGGCATCTTATTTTTCCTTAGTTCTTATTAATCTTGCACGTATAACAATTATTAATAGTAAGATTTTATTTTCTTAAATGTATTATAGAATTTTTTTTACAGTAAAAACCATAACAAATGATTAAATCAGTAATTAGTAACTTCATTATTCACTAACTAATTAAATCACAAGCAAAAGAAAAAGTAGAGAGGGATTTCTCACATTAAAACAAATTTGTATTATGTTGTCGGGCGAGAATCTAAAAAAAATAAAAATTGAAAAGAGACAATATTGGATCGTACGATCCTACGATCTGGATCGTACGATCTTTTACGATCCAACTCTGATGCGATTTTTAGTGCGATTTAACTCGATTTATACCCCTAGGATCGTAAAATCGTATGATAAAATCGTATGATTTTACAATCCAACTCGCGATTTTGACAACCATGGTGCCATGTATCCAAGAAGCATCCACATTGATTTTGCACATACCCGAAGGGGGCGGGATCCAACTCTCAGTATGTTGTACCATCTGCACCGGAACATGTATGTTTGCCAAAATTGATTTCTGCTCCAACATAGCCGCGCAAGCATTCCGAAATACAGAGAGAGGATGTGATCGACTACCTCCAAAAATCAACTTGCATCTATCCTTCCAAATTAGCCAAGCGATAGAATAGTCTGTTTAGGGGGTGGATTACTATTTACCACTACTATATAATGAATGCATATAACTCTCTCTCTCTAAAAAAACAAATATATAAGTATAACCACTATAAATTAATATTTGATAAATTAATAATTTCTTTAAAATAATAAATTTTCCCGATCCTAACTCGTACCAATTTAAAAATTTAATAATTTAAATAAACTAATAATAATAACATTTTTTGGAAGATCCATATATAAATATATAGTCTCATCAATATCATAAACTAATAATTCTAGAAGATTACAAACATAATTAGGACAATTTAGTAAAATTCGACTATATTCATTCTTTCATTTTTTAAAAAACTAAAATAAATATGAATTTCATCTTTAAAATTCTCACTACATTTAAAATTTCAGTGTCATATTCTCATACTTCATTGAAAAATTATAAAGAGTTGTTGTTACTATAAATGCGTTCTTTGCATAATTGCTTCCAAAGTTACAAAATTATCCTCTTTATCCTCTCGGGAATCTCAATTACATTAACTAACATTTCTTCAAAATATTAGTCATTTTCTCCCATATAATCAAACAATTAATTAATATACATTTAAGATTTTTAAACATTTTGCCACAACTGAATATCCTTTTTTTTGGTATTATATATAAAATTAGAATATTGTCAGGAAATCTCAAAGCGTGTTGAACATTCTGAGAGTTTTCCAGAACATTTCGAATAACTTAAATCTAACACCTATATCACATAAATCGAACATCTAGTTTCTAAAATATGTTTAAAGAATACTCTTTTTTTTTTTTTGACGCCCGAAGGCACCGAAGGGGAAGAGTGGAGAATACCCTAGATAGGGAGATTGTAGCATGCCCCAAGCCGGGGAGGGAACTTAGCCGAAGAGCGGAGAATACCCTAGATAGGGAGATTGTAGCATGCCCCAATCCGGAGAGGGAAGGAGGGAACTTAGCCTCACAAGGAGGAGAATTTATTTGCCGCACAAGGGGAGATACTGGAATCGACCACGGGACCTCCGTCCCGTGGTCGGGTAACCTTACCAATTGGGCTACCCGATTCCCTAAAGAATACTCTTTAAAATATTTTATTTAAATCAATAAATTATTAATTAATATATTTTTAAATTAATAAAAATATATGATTCCATCGTTATAAATTTATAGATATTATATTGTATAACGGATGAAAGCTTTTATTGCAATCCCTTTTGACGTGAATAGCATATGAAACAAAAAGAACCGAGTAGATAATATTTCTCGCATTTAACGATTGAAATTTGTTTCGTATGTACATAATAAATTATATTGTGTATTGTTTCATATGTACATAATAAATTGTATTGTGTAAAAGAGATGGACTGAAATACCTTATTTGAAAGAATAATTCTGATATGGACCTGGCCTACCACTTGTACCAAGTGGTCCATGATTAGACCAGGTCTATATCAGAATTTTCCTATTTGAAAAAAGAGAAAGAAAGAGAAAAGGGGTCAGCAGGCTTTATAGGTCTCGGTATTCATAGCGTGAAGCGAAGGAAGTTCCCGGACTTGGTCGCTCTCTCTGATTCACAGCGGTAAGCAAAAGACAAACAATATATATAGCTATCGAGGCCTCTGCTTTTCGTCTTTCTTTGTTAATTTGTATAAAAGTAAATGGCGGATAGTTACTGGAGATACGCTGACGCGCGGCAGCAGGCAGCCGCGGCTCTTCAAATTCCGGCCGCCAAACGACCTCGCCCTGATTACGGTACCAATTCTTTTTGCTGATTTCTATCTATTTCTTGCAATTTCGTAACTTTTCTTGTGATATGTCTTATGATGTTAGGTTCTTTACCAAGGAAATTCAATTTCTTTTGCGAATTGGCAATTAGAGAGGGATGGGTTGCTAGGGTTTTGGAATTTCCCCAAATTTTTTATGTAGATTTCTTCATTATTATGCAAGAAGAGCGAAATTTATGTATTTATTTTCCTGATTTTGTATCTTATAATAGCAGACAGTGGCTCTGAGAAACTCTTTAACAGATCTACTTAGTTGTATCCTTGTTTGATGAGAGCTTTTTCTAATTCCATTAATTCAGAATTAAAACAGTGGATTCAATGTATTTGGTGTGATCAAGAAGGTCTTGGCATTAATTCATGTAATTTTTCTGGCTAGCTAGGGATCATGAATGGTACAAAGCCTCTATTTTGCCCATGGGCTTAGCTCATGTGGTCTCACCTTTTATCCCCAAGGGCAAGATCATGGGTTCAAGTCTCTCAGGAAGCGAGTTATCTTGCACATATCTCTACCGGATTAGTTAAATTATACTCAGCGTACCTGTCTACAAAAAAGTTACATGATTTTTTTTTGTGAAGAAAAGGAGACTGAAAAAATACATTAATTGTTTATTTTGGCTGTTTTTTAGTTGTTAATGTAGATACTGTTATGCTTTGAACTCTTGTAATTCATGTGTGGATTATATTGATTTGAGTCAGACTCCGTTATAACTAATTTGGGCTTCTTCTGCGATATTGCAGACGTTCCAAGTGGCCATGAGCTACCAAACTATTATGCTCGTGAAGATGAAAGGGCGTCTAATGTCATCAGAGATACTGACCCCATCGGAGCATCCTATGACCGTTACTTGCGCGGCTCGGTATCAATTTTTATTTAACTCTGGATTGGAAAATCCCAACTTAGGTAATTTTCATCGATGGAGATTTATTCATGTCTGATTCTACGGTAACTGTATATTGAACAGCAAATGCCTTCTTATCCTGGAAATGAGTCTGCTAGATCAATGAGTGGTGGGCTTCCTGTTGATGACCCTCGTGTTTTGGGTCTTGCGGGATCTGATCCTGTTCTTGGTTCAAAAAGCCGGGGCATGGCAGTAGGTGGTGGTGGACGATCTGAACTTGCTCTTCCTCCTGATGCTTCGAGTACACTGTTTGTGGAAGGTTTGCCTTCGAATTGTACACGCAGAGAAGTGTCTCGTATCCTTTTTTGAAACAAAAATTCATCCTTCTGCCATTTCTATTCTGTCGTTTTGGTTCCTTTACTCGTTTGCAGATATATTTCGCCCGTTTGTAGGCTACAAAGAAGTAAGGCTTGTAACCAAAGAATCAAGACGTGTAAGAGTTTCAACTCCTCCTGTTTCAATCAAGACATATATTTCTGCCTTTTTTGGGGGGTGGGGGTTAACTAGGATGAGAAATAGTTTTCTGTTTGATATTCTTAAGCCGTTTCTTCTCTTCTTTTTGCAACTTTTTGCAGTTTGGTGGCGATGCATTGGTTCTTTGTTTTGTCGATTTTGTCAGTCCAGCACATGCAGCTACTGCAATGGATGCGTTACAAGGTGAGATATACATCCTTTTAACCTTTCACAGTATCGATAGAAAAATAAAAGGTACTATAGAATTGTAGTGTTCCTTCTGAGTACACTTATCTTAAACTAGTCAATAGGTGAGCAATAACTTAGTAGATTGAGGGGTTGTTACAGCCATTTATTTTCTTGACTTTTAAGGGATCTCAATATTTTATAGCGTTTCTGTGATCACATTAAGGACTTCTGGATCCTTAAATGGCAAGTAGTAACAATTGCCCCTCAAGTTTTACGTGTATTATATTTGAAAGAAGATGATAAGGCTGTCTAGTTACTGCTAACTATATGGGCAGTAGTTGTTCGGAAGAGGATCAGGTTTTAGTTTAAGTTGCATATGAGTAGCACAAAGCGTTTCCTTCCCTTGCTGTATCAGAGAGGGATTGGAAGCCGCAAGGGGAACCTCAGAAGATCATCTTTATTAACAATAGTGCTACTGTCTGTAGGGTTAGAATGGATAACATACTATTTTCGTTTTCCCTTGGATCGACTACATGAGTGAACAGAACTATCTTGCCTTCAGAATTTGAAGCTTGTCTTTCTGTTTAACATGGTCTTTTTTATTAATTTAATTCAGACGGTATGAGAAGCCAACCGCAGCTGCGTTTCATCAGTTGTTGTTTTCATTTGTATTTCTTTTTCTTCCCATTATAAACTTAACCTTTCCATGTTAGCGATGCCATGTGGAAGAGAGGAGTGAGTACTAAGGGCATTGGTGATGCTAACTGGATGTTTTTATGAGGGAAAACTAGCACACTTCATGTTTCTAAGCATGCACCTTTTAAGCCACTGCACTTTTAGCTAAAGAGTATAACCTTTTATTGGATTATGTACTCCTCTACCATTTGTCCCTTTATGTTCAACTCAAAATGGTGTCTTGACGTGGGCAAATAGTCTGGATACGATCTATATTCGAGTGTGTTCTTCCTCACGTTTGCAAAGACGGTGAGAGGTCTGATATTCATCAGTTGTCACTTAAGCAACCTTGGCCTCGTGGGGGTAAAAAAGTCGAACTCAATCTTGCAGGTTATAAATTTGATGAGCATGACCACGATTCTTCCCGTTTAAGGCTTCAATTTTCTCGCCATCCTGGTGCAAGGTCAGGTGGCGGGCATCGTGGGAAACGTTAATTACGCAGTTACATCCTTACAGGTGACACATGCTATATTCATACGCTTGAACGTTTACTGTTTATGACCATTAGGGTTTGTCATGATCGCAGCGGAAAAAAAGAACACTAAATTGTCAATCAACGCTTTTATGTAGGACCTCTTGAATCGGGAGATCAATGACGAGCGATGATTTTGATGCGTGCAATTTCATGAATTACCTTATTTTCCATGTGGGCGCTATGTAGAGCCGGCTTGAATCGGGTGGGTTTCCATTATTCGAGGGGTGGCTGCTGAATTTTAAAAGCCTGTTAACATCTATTGTACTGAACTTTCCTGCCGAAGACCTTTAAGGGGCTCCAGTGTTGTTTTATTTTTACTTCTAGTTTTGAAGGACATGGTGAATAATATTAGTATGGGCCTTATAGTAGAATGCCGTTATATATGTTTATGCACAGTATCATAAAAACCAAAAGGGAAAAAAAGAAAGAAAAAGCATGCTCTCTCTTTGAATGTTCATATTTGATTTGCATGGTAATTAAGAAGAATAGTTTGACCAAGTGTAATTTATCTTAATATCGTTAAATATAGGAAGAGCAATAAGCTAATAGAGTTTGCATATTTTAAATATAAGATGTTGGTTATGAGAGTTTAAAGGAAAAAAATATATGGGTGGACATTCATTTTCAAATTGAAATAGTAAGTGGATATTTAATTTTGGACCGAGAATTATGGACTCGGGTGGAAGTTTGGGTCTATTCCTTTTTTTAGGCCTATTGTAAAATGGGCTAGGTCAGAGAGGTATTTGGGTCGTAACAGAAAAAGCCCACAGAAAGAACAGGGGTCCAATTATATAATCAAGCAATGGGTTTCCGCCAAGTGGAGTGATTGTCACATTTACGGCCTTTCAAAGGGGATTTAATAGAGAAACACTTCTCAGAGTCTTTTACTGTAGGTACTAAATTTTATTGGGCTTTGCATGGGCCTGGCCCAGTTTTTCCACTTCAGTCATGACATGGCACCCGAAAATGGGGGACAAACATTTTTGTCCAGAACGGAAGTCCCACTTCCATCCTGGGGCCATAACGGAAGTGGGAGTTCCGTCCCGACTGACGTGGCAGTTTTTCCTACGCGCGTTGCCACGTGTCTAGGACAGAACTCCCACTTCCGTTATGGCCCCAGGACGGAAGTGGGACTTCCGTTCTAGCCTCCCAGTTTTAAAAAAAAAAAACCCTTCTTCTTCCCCGGCAAAAAATCCTCTGTCCCCATTTGTTTGTGTCCCCGTGTCCCCAACCAATCACAATTCACCATGTGTATATATAATTGAAACAAATATTTATATAGTAAATTCTGATTGGTTGGGGACATGGGAACACACACAAATGGGGACAGGATTTTCACCCTTCTTCCCCCCCTCACCGCGAACTGCAAGCAAAAAAAGGTTCCCAAAAAAAATCTTCCCCCTCCCTCCGCTGCAACTCTCTCCCCCCGCCGCCGCCGCCGCTCCGGAGGGTTGCCACCTTCATTCTTCCCCACCACCACTCTCGCTCTCTCCCAATTTTTTTTAATTTGGAGGTATAATTTTTTTTTTTGTTTTAATTGATTTAATTTTTTTAAATCTATAGTTTTAAAATTCAATTGCCAATTAAAAATGTATTTATTTTTTGTAAATTTGATAGTTATATATTTATGTGAATTTGATATATTTGTATTGTTGTGAATTTGATATCCTTATGTATTTTAATTGCAATTATGTGAATTTGATATTCTTATGTACTTTAATTGCAATTTTGTGAATTTGATATTTATGTATTTTAATTGCAATTTTTGTGAATTTGATATCCTTATGATTTAAGTGCGAATTGTTATTTTACGCATATGTTATTCATAAAATCCCACTGTTTTTATTATAGATGGCTTTTCCGGCCCACCTTATGCCCGGTCCGTACGATCCCAGTGTGTTGCACAAACACACCTCACATAGATCACTTAAAATTTGGGGAGGGGATGTAGTCCTAGACAGAGGTTTGAAGGTCATTAGCTATGACGGGAGTTTTTTTGAGGCATACCGACGCGAGGGCAACCGAAGAGTGCTAGATCTCATTGATCGTATAGGTTTCGGGGGTTGTTGTCGGATAGGTAAGATAAAGATAGACCACGCACTGATCACCGCATTAGTAGAGTGGTGGCGCCCCGAGACGCACTCCTTCCATCTGCGATGCGGTGAGGTCACCATCACCCTAGAGGACGTAGGATGCCTCCTAGGACTGCCCCACCGGGGCCACGTGGTGTCGTGGAATGAGGACTACAACATGACCAAGCGTCAGTGGATTGAGCGCGTCTACGATATCCTAGGTTTCCGCCCCCCTCCCCCCTCCGCCGGGTCAATTAAGGGTAACGCCATCGAGCTTGCAGAGGTGTACGCCCACATTTTCGAGCCCCTAGGTGAGGATGCCACGGACCTCGCGGTTGACCAGCGGGCCCGGGCCCTGATTTTCCTCTGCATGGCCGCTTTCCTTTTTCCGGATAATATCTGCTCCTCGGTCTTACCAGTGGGCCCGGGCCCTGATTTTTCGGAGACTGTTCCGGCCCGGTCCCAAAGGGGAAGGCAAGGTACGCGGAGGCAAGGGGATGCCGCGCGGGAGGACTTGGCGGCGAGGCGACAACGACAGCGCGGCGGTCCACCGGAGCCGGCTGCATCGGCGACAGATCCGGCACAGTCTCCTAGTCAGACCGACGTACCCACCCCTTTTGAATACCAATTTGCATCACCCGGTACTTTTTCAGCGGGTATTCAGACGGGTGGGGATCCTGGTGCCGGGCCCTCTACATCTGCACAGCTGGGCCTCTACTCGGGAGGATCGCCTTCGTATAGCCTGCACATCACTGAGACGCAGCAGCAGACTCCGTTGCCGATGCCGCTTAACCCCGAGGAGTAGATATTTATCGACCACGAAGGCGCGGAGGTTATCACAACCAATTTTGGTAGCGCCGTGCGTGTGAGAGATGACCGCATTTACTTCCTGCGACCGGACCCGAGACTCACAGTTCGATACACACCTTCGGCGCCGTAGATAGGTTTTCATTTACGTTGATTACGTTTCGTTCATTGTAGTTGCGAAGAATGTTAATTTTTTTCCGTTGTAAAATATTATTACGATAATTCTGATGCTTGTTTTTATATTAATATACAATTTATTCATTTTCTTGCTCAATTTTTAGTAAGCATTGTGTTTTGGAAATATTGTTTTTGATTCTTGTAATACAAACACCTCAAAAAAATAACCTTTGAAAATGGCTGACCTCAGGAAAAAAAACTAAGTGTTTTTAGGCAAACACATCTGTCGAGGCCGAGCGGAAGTCCCCACTCAGTCACGAGGGCCATACGGAAGTGGGAGTTCCGTCCCCGGACACGTGGCAATGCGCGTGGGAAAATCGCCACGTCATCCGGAGCAGAACTCCCACTTCCGTTATGGCCCCTGGGACGGAAGTGGGGACTTTTCGCTTACAGACAAAAATATTTGTCCACCAATTTCGGGTGCCATGCCACGACTGAAATGAAAAAACAGGGTCAGGTCCATGCAAAGCCCAATTTTATTCTAGTCTCGGGCCTTTCAATTCTACTATCCGGATAATATCAACATTAAGTGAGCTCCTCTAATATTCCATGGCCCTTCTTTCAGAATTCTATTTTGATCCTCCAAATTTTCAAAAGTACAGCGGTACAAATTCATACCAATGTTAATAATATGCAACTTATCACCCAAATTCCAAGCAAAATTCAACACATTCTTAACAACTTTAGCATTAATACGTTTGTCAGAAAACAGTTTAGCTGCCAAGAAGTGTTTATGATCATAGCTATTATCATCCCCAGAGGTCTGAAGTTTAAGGATACCAGAGGCAGAGCTCCCAGCATTCCTCTTGTCCCCCATTCAACGAGCCCAAAAGAAACTAGAATAAAGACAAATTGACACAGAGGAGTAACTACAAACGAAGAAAACAGAAGATAACAAAACAAACAAGAAATAAGGAGTAAATACACTATCCCCAACTGACATAAATAAAGAAGAAAAAACAGATGATTAAAATATATAAGAAAGTAAAGGAAGAGACTATTAACTAGGCAAATAACTTAATATAACCAGGGACGAAGTCAGGAATTTGATGTTGGGGGGCGAAACTGGTAAAAAAATTCTAAAATTCTTTGGGGGGCGAAATTTTCCAAAATAGACATAAAATTTCGATAAATAGTAATATTTTTAAAAATCTCCCCGTAATCGTCCCTGAATATAACCATGATATGCATAATAATCTGCCCCAACACTGATACGGGTAGCATAAGGAAATTAAATCCCAGAAGATCTAGTGATTTCTAGAAGAGCACTTCCCATGGAAGAGAAAGAGGGCTCTACTCTAGATAGAGAAAAGTCAGATTTTTCCATCTAACATGGGGAGATGAATGTAAGATATGTAAAGGATTTTCTTCGTGTTATAATATCTCGATTTCATCATCTGAAATAATGGCTACAGGAACAAGTTGTACAAAGAATGTGTTGCAGCATTACAAGGAGGGATTCTATTGAATGGAAAGGACTTGGACACAGTAAAGAATGCACTACAAGAAGCTTTCAAGAATGCCGATACTAAACTTTTGAGCTGGTAATTTTAATTAATTCCTTTACAAAAAATTTGGACGCTGCCAAATCAAATTGTGGACACTGGGAATTCTAGTAGTCTCAATATGATTTTATATTCTACATGATTGCATTGAAGGTTTAGATGCTGTTTCATTTTGTAAAGGCTTGAGACGAGTGAGGAGGAAGACGAATCTGGCACGACAGCCACTGTTATTTTCGTTGGAAATGACATGCTTTTCTTCTCTCATGTTGGTGGCTCCTGTTTGGTATATTGTTAATCCCGGACGCTGATTTCTTAAGATCTTTTAAAATATTCGATTTTAGCTGTCTTTTAATTGATTGGCAATTAGAGTATTATGGCAATGGAACTGGTTATATTGGAGAATAGGATGGCAATGAAACCGGTTATATTGGAGATTCGTTCACTGGTTTAAGTTGGGGGTGGGGATGAGGATGGGGATGAATTTGGGCCCATAACAGGGTCGGGGCCAGAGGCGGGTGAAATAATATCCCGTCTCCATTCCGCACCACCCCGTCTAACATACTAAATAATAAGAGTATAAAATACCTTTAAAAAATGAAATAGACGTCAAGTTTGGAGAAGATCGCGTGAATCAAATTCTCTCCGCGACTCCTCCTTCTCCTAAACCTTATAGTAACCCCATCGCTCATTACCTCTTCCATCCTACTGCAGTCGCTCCTTCTCACATCATGTGCAATCATGATATTTTGATATTTGTGTTTGTCTTTGTCTTTCTTTAAATTCATTGGAATTAGAATTTAGATTTAGTGTTAGATCCACGATATAAGATGAGTTTAGTCAATTATGTGTTTTCAAAATATATGGTGAAGTTGAATCTCCTAATAGAATTGAGAAAGTTAAAAAAATCTTGCATTGATTTGTTTAACGAGTACAAGTCAAAAAATGAGAAGCAACCAAATCGATCAACGAGTTCTTCGCCTTCTCAATCTTTAGTTCTTGACAAAAGGTCACACTTCTTGCAAAGTGATCTATATTATGTTGTTGGGCAGTAAATGAGCGGTGTCTACAAACTAGTATTGTTTAGTGAGCGAACTAATATCAATTTAGATTATGCTATTTCGTTTTATAGACATTAAATATTTTATTTTACAATTATATATTATTTTTTTTCAAAGTTCTATTTGGAAATTTTTGTTAAAAATTCACTAAATTTTTCTAGTCAGGTTGAGCCTCCACTGGGATAAAAGTGGAAATTTAGAAAAAAAATTTTCTACTTTTTTCTAATTGAGGCTAGGCCTCTACCTGAGATGAAAATGGGATCCCGATCCATCTTCCGTGATGGAGTTGGGCCAGAAATGTAAATGCGATGAAAGAGGCAAAACTGAATTTGGATATTATGGTATCCGCCTCCACCCGACCTCATTGTCATCCCTATTGGAGAGGAGAATATAGTAATTGAGTTGGGTCAAGCTTTGGTAATCATTGGTTTGGTGTCGGTTGGAATTTGGATGTCATCTCTAGTTCAATTTCAGCCTTGAATTTGAAGCCTTACCTATCTATCTATCTATCATGTCTCTTCTACTACTGTACTCCCTTCGTCTCAAATTACGTACACTTTATATTTTACACGAGAATTAATATTTTATTAAATTTTATAGTAGAATAGGGTAAATTGTTAGATGTGACCCTATTCAATTTTACTTTCAATTTAATTCTATATTCTTTTCTCTCTATATTTTTCAATGTAAAAGGTAGTATTGGAAAGACTATCATTAATGAACCTTTATTAAAAAATGGACAATTAATTTGAGATAGATTAACAAAGAAATGTGAAAAGATAATTTAGGAGGGCGGTATTAATAGAGTATTAACTTAGCAGTGGGGAAGTAAACAGATTGTTGCACTCTGTTATTGGTATATAGTGCTTTTGTAGAATTACCATTATATTATGCAAATAACATGACCTTTTGAGTGGAAGAATTAAGCAAATATTGCATATAAGAACCAATAACATAAAATATTATCTTTTCTACTCGAGTATTTTTTGTTTTCTTTCAAAGAATGATCGGTAGTCGTTTTTCACTTTCCCTCCAGTATAATTCGAACTTTCTAATTTATCGGTTGGAAGTGAAGCGTCTCTGCCGCTTGAGATGCGCTTCATTGTCTACTCTAGTTGTACTTAGTTTGCTATTGATATGGTCCTTTGTATTGTGCCATTAATATCATCACAAAAATGTCCAAGGTTATTTATAAATTCCGCAAAAAAAGAAAAAAAAGAAAGACAAATCATGTTCTATTTCTAATTTTAAAAGATAAAAAAGGGCAATTAATAATAATTTTAATTAATTAATGATTTCAAAGCCAAATGAAATTAAATAAATCATATTAAAAATTGAACTAAACACTTATTCAATCATCCATTCAAATCCAAATAAAAATTATAAACCCACACAAAATATTCATCAATTTGCAAATTTTTTTTTCCTCCAAGCGTGTCAACTATTTAGGCTGACTTGATTATGTTCTTGAAAGATTCCAGCACAATTTCAGCATTTCTCCCTTTGAAGTTAGTGAAGAAGTCTTGATAAGTGAAAGGTCTGTAGACTGGTGAGTCGCCTGCATTTACTAATGCCTTCACTGGTTCAATCAAGCTATCATTTGATGGAGACAAGAATGTGGATATGGTGGTTCGTGCCTCTTTTGAATTTGTTACCACCCGATGTTTTGGGCTCTTGAACAAATCGTTACTAATTACCTTTCATGTTTTTAAATAAAATTACTTATCAGCGTTGTACTTTATAAGTAAAATGTCAAAAGATTATATATGTCACATAACAGGGACGAAGACAGGGGTGGGGGTGGTAGTCGCCCCACGAGATTTCTAAAAATACTACGACTCTACTTGGACAAGGTTTGGTTTGGGTTTGGTCTCAAAATTGGTGGGAAAATACAAATTTTGACCTAGAAAATTGGCTGTAGAATTTCAAATTCAAATTTTTTCGTTCAAATATTCGTTGAAATTGAAATTTTTGAAAGAAAATTGGTGGGAGCAATTCAAATTCAATTTTATTTCCTTTAAAATTTCAATTTCAACGAATATTTGAACGAAAAAATTTGAATTTGAAATTCCCCTGCCAATTTTCTAGGTCAAAATTTGTATTTTTCCACCAATTTTGAGACCAAACCCAAACTTAAACCCAAACCAAACCTTGTCCAAGTAGAGGTTATATATAGTAAATTTTATATGTAGTTCGGAATATTTTATCAAACTGTCATTACTTTTTATGGTGGTTTTCGGCAAATATTAGACACGTGTCGAACATGTGGTCAATAATTTAATCACACATGTCTTTAAACGACTTATATTAAGGAACGAAGGGAGTAGGAGAAAAGAAAGGGCAATATTAATATTACCTTTAATTGGAGAGCTGGAATGACAAGAAAGGCATTTGGGATATGGTCAATGCCCAGCCATTCCCCATTCTTGAAGACTTGAAATCCTGGTACATCATTTTGATGGATGATGGTGATGAGATTGGGATCATAATGTTCAGGCATTCCTATTGTCATACTTGGATCTGGGCATGGAATGTGATGATTAGCTGAACATTTCTGAGTTTTAGTCAGTTTATCTTTAAAATAATCTTCCTCGTCATCAATTCCCAGTCCTTTCCCCATCAGACCCAGAATTCTCAACATTAACTTCCTTACTTCAACACAATATTCTCCAGTAACTTCCCTGAAATATGTTTATATATTATTATTATTATTATTATTATTATTATTATTATTATTATTGTTCCATTTTCAATTTTGCGAGAAAAATGTTCCAACATATTGGCCGGCTTATAGCATATTTATAATTAGGGATGGCAATGAGGGCGGATGGGGGCAAAGACCATTGTTTCCTGCACCGGCTCTGCCTCCTCAATCTGATCCTCATCCCCGGCCCAACTCTGCTAGTGGAGATGAATAGAGATTCCATCCCAGTATTACGCCGGGACCCATCTGCAACTGGGAAAAGTGAAATACTTTTTCTCCTCCAAATTCTAACTTTCGATCAGCTCCGAATAGAGAAAGCTAATGAACTTTTGAAAAAAATTGTCAAATATATACAACTCTAAAAAAACATAATGGTAAACAACAAATATTTAATACATGTTAAACGAAATAACACCATATAGAAAGATTAGTTTACTCCCTAAAAAGACGTGGTTTCTAAAGGTTTACAAGAGGGAAGAGTTTAAAAAATTTGAGAATTTCCGGCGTCTTTGCAATTTTAAAGTTTTTAAGTAATTTGTTTGTTTTTCCATTTTGTATTTAATATTTTAAGCGGTAAAGGTGCAACGGGACGGGGCGGGTAGGGGATATTATCTCCCTCACTCCGACCCCAGCCCCGATAGGGGATTTTTAAGTATTTTCAATTAAACCCATTTTTAAGGACCCAACCCATCATTCCATGACCCGACCCGACCCAACCCAACCCAAGAGGTGGTTCCCTTATGCACCCAAATAAATTGACCCCGTCTTTACCTCCTCATCATCCACAACCCATTCTAACCCTAACCCACTATAATTCAACTTCTTCCTCATCCTCCATATCTGCAAATAAGATATGCATAGGGGAAAAAATATGCATAGTATACTATAAAGCAGCCACAATCCTCCCCATTTTTCTGTTGTTTCTCCTGTTCTTTTGATCCCAAGCAGTTGATTTGAAGCACTCACATTTGAATCCTAATTTTTACTTGAGATAAAAAAAAAGGGGGAAAAATTTACATCGCGATGTTTTATTACTCTGGGTCGGGTCGAGTCATGGAATGATGGGTCGGGTCCTTAGAAATGAGTTTAATTGAAAGTACCTAAAAAGCCCCTATTATTTTAAATGTTGACTAACTTGAAATTTAAATTTGACAGTTGACTGATTCTTTTTTTGACGGAGGATGAAGTCCACCAAATGTAAATTGTTTTTGGATGGAGTTTTGTAAAAACATAGTTTTTGGATCTTTCATCAAAATCTTAAATTGTTTTTGGGCCTAGGACACCAATTTTCCATATATATTTCCTCTCTAGAGGTAACTTTTGGGACGTTGGCTCCAGTGCAGAACGAGATAATTCTGCACGTGCGTAACTTCTCTCATCCATTGAATTAAAATTTTGACGGTTATTATTGATTTAAAACGAACACCTATAATGTTTTTATTGTGTGTTGTTCTGATACGTTTCGTATGTATTGAATAAAAGTTGTTCCGCATAGAATCCAGACTGAACCTATGGTGTGTTTTGTTGGAGTTAAACCCGAATTCAATTTATTTTTTAATACTGTATCAGAGTCTATTGTTAGGTTATTTAGACGTTAATTCAAGGAGGCTTACCGGTATTTGAGGGGGTTTTCAGGCCAGGATTGAATGTGATCCTCCAAAGGGTGGCAAAGGTGTGTAAAGTTATCCCTCCAGTAGTGAAAATTTTCCTTTTCATAGTCAAAGGTGCTGGAGAATATCCTGCAGCTTTTGTTGATGTCATTAGAGTAAAACTTTGCTTTGTATTCAGGTGACATGCTGAAGAACTCCTTCATTACACTCATTGTTTCTTCCATTAAACCTTGTGAAACTCCATGGTTGATCACCTGCCAAGTCCACAACAAACTACCCCACTTTTCAACATGTTATTAAAAGTATAACCTAGTCTAATGTAAGGCTACCATAACCCCTGAAAATGAGAGGCCCGGTTTTATTTTAAAATCCTCCCCATCTTAACGTATCTTTTGAAGAGCACGAGTTAGCCTAATTGAAGTCCCTTTTTTTAACGTTAATTAGTACATTTAGAAATATTGTTATTAAAAAATGGATTTGAGTCTAATTTAATATCTCAAAAGGTAGCTCAAGGGGGAGAGTATTGCCCCAGCCTTATATATTGTAAATATGCACACAAATTAGTTGGCGTGTGATCTTTAATACACCCCTCACGGCTAGGACTGAACATCTGCACCGTGATTCGAACTTTTTGTTTCTGATACCATGTTAAAAATGAATTTGGGCTAACTCAATCCCCCAAAAGATACCTCTAGAAAAGAGGATTACAAATATGCATACAAACTAGTCG
Source organism: Vinca minor (assembly GCA_026122235.1). Taxonomy (NCBI): domain Eukaryota; kingdom Viridiplantae; phylum Streptophyta; class Magnoliopsida; order Gentianales; family Apocynaceae; genus Vinca; species Vinca minor. Next base: position 4,882,338 of record JAOCZM010000100.1, on the reverse strand, counting down.
ATGTGGGATTTTAACAAGTGTATGAACCTGAAAGAAGCCAAAATCTTGGCTAGCTTGTAGAATCTGCTGAACAAATTCTGCTCGTCCGTTCCCTTGAGCTTTCTGAAGGTCAATAACTGGTATATTCTCGCACACAGGAAAAACAAGCTTCCCCGGTCGTCGATCATGGGGAAATACATAACTTTCAGGCAAGGTTTGGACTTCGGTCCAGTTGGACATAAGCACATCCATGGATGATCCCTTAATTTTTGGCTCTTTAATTAATTATGCTGTTTTTTTTATAAACTATGGACGAATTTTATCAATATATATAGTGTGCTTTTGGGCACGCATTGATATTTAATATATATAAAATAGACTACGGTAATTTAATTATATCAAAATTTAAAATCCTATAAGAAACTCTATGTTTTCCAACTAAAGTTCTTTTCTAGTCTCTTTATCTGACTCTTCCTAAAGTATTTTCTTAAATTACCCTACTATATACTATAGAGAGAAAGATGAGGAGTTCATTTTTTTTTAAAAATAATTAAATTATTTAAGAGTAGAATAGTAAAAATATATATTATCTCTTATTTCTTACTCTATGTTAAATTATTTAAAAATATTTCTAAAATGGAGGTAGCATTAGCATATACTAACAAGCAGGGCGATTGAGGGGACCACAAAGAGCCCCAAATATTCGGGACCCCAAATTTTTTTGGTTATATATATATATATATATATATATATATATATATATATATATATATATATATATATATATATATATATGATCACCAAGTATTTGCATATTTTCCTTTTTAACCAAATACATTTATATTAGTGGGTTATACCCATCATTTAATTTTCTTTGGAGGCAACAAGACTGTTTTTCCAGTTTTGGGCCAGAACATTGGCCCACTTATAGGACTCACAATGGGGGCATATGCCTTAATATAAGTAGACTTGTAGTAAACATCACTCACATACCCCTCAACATCCTCCTCTATTGCAACAATAGCACAAGAAGCATGCACACAAGGTATCCCACAGATTTTCCATTTTCGACAAGCACAAGTTTTCTTAGTCAGGTTAACAACATATTTTTCACCAAAACAACCTTCAATTTGAAAATTTCCCCCACCAGCACCCCTCACAATATAGTTAACAACTTTATCAACTAGACTATCCACATATTTTTGTATTCGAGGACACAACACATTATCTTGTTTTTTTACCCACTCTCTCTTAGTCTCATGCTTTGTCATAAGATAAGTCCTAATACTTTCTATGAGAACTAAGATTGGTTTTGTTCTAGCTTGAATAAGGGTGAAAATCGTCTGTCCCCATTTCTGTCCCTAATCCTGTCCCCAACCAATAAGAATTTACTATATAAATATTTTTTCCAATTATATATACACAGGGTAAATTGTGATTAGTTGGAGACACACACGGGGACACATACGGGGACAGAGAATTTTTTGCCCTTGAATAATAACCGCATTGGAATTCTCACATAGGTTGTTTAATAGAATGTCACAATGTGTTAATGTGCTAAAATAAGCTCTACTCCAGTGCTTTGAATCACATGCATTCAATAACCCTTCATGAGCCCTACTATCTAGTACCTTTAGTTTCTCCATGTTTGCATTAAACTGATTGGGATGTGTGGCTCTTGAACAGTTCCATAACATTTCCTTCAGTACCAAGCTTGGAAATTTCTGCCTGAAATTCTGATGTAAATGGCGCACACAAAATCTGTGTTCTATATTAGGAAGATGTTGTTCAAGTACCCCAACCAAATCCTGAACTGAATGAGATTACAATATAAAATCATTGTCTCAACAGAAAAAAGAACATGAAATCAATCACCTTCTGTCTGTCACAGATGACAATCCAATTCTCTTGCTGTTCAAAGCCAATATCCTCCATTAAACAGAATACGAACCATTCCCAAGTGTCATTAGTCTCATTCTCCACAATAGCAAAAGCTAAAGGATATAAAGAGTTGTTTGCATCAACCCCAATTTACTCAAAAGAATACCAGGATGAGGCCCCCTTAGATGACAGCCATCCAGTCCGAATACCCTCATGCACCCAAGTACAAAACATTCCCTTACTGCTCCAAGACACATCCAAGACTTGATCTATCAGAAATCAGATGTATTGAACAAGAAGGATCAAACCTCTTCATACTGGTCACCAAACTTCCCCTGAATTATCTCGAGTGCCCTCTTATTTGTTCTATATACAGTGTGGTCACTAATATTGTATTGAAGTTCTTTCCAAACATTGGTGACAAAATCACTTATTTTTACCCCATTTGTCTGTCTAAAAAAATCCAAGTACCTCTTAGCAAGAAACTTTGAACCAACAAGGGCAACATCGTGTGATCTTCTACACCCATGCCTTCCATGCAAAGTTTTGATTTGCCAATCAGAAGTAGTTGGTATTGGTGAAACATAAAGCATCAACTTACATCTTTTTCCACTACATGCAGCCAAAACCTACCCCTGTTGCTCTTCTTAATCCTAATAAACTTTCCCATTTTTACCTTGTGATTTTTTATGGCCTATTTTAAAATCTTTTTACTACTAAAAATCATCCCAAGTTTGAACTTAGGATTCAGAAGATCTATTTCAGGTTTGAATTTTTCACGCCTTGGAATTGGGTCACCATTCTCATCTTCTGAAGGTTGACTCTCAAAGTCTTCTGAATCATAGTCATCAGACTCATCACCAGACTTTGGACCATCTCCTAAAGTCAGATCAAAGTCTACATCATCACCCTCCAACTCAACAGTTTGTGAAGGAATGTCCTTGTCCAAAATGATTTCATCATCTGAAATCTCCCATTCAGATTCAGCAAAGGAAGAATATTCAGATGATTCATCATAGTTTGGATCATCTGAATCTGATATGTAATCAGGCAAATCCCCTTCAACAGACTCATTATCCCCCAACTCTAAATTAACATAGTAACTACCAACAACATGACTGTCATCTATTTGTTTATTTTCTAAGACTTCTTTACCCTTTTTACTTGTTATACCCTGATCACTGCCACAAAAAACTTCTTCAAAATCTTTTATCAGATATCTAGAAAATTTACCCTTTCTCTTCTGACTCCTTGACCCAGAAACTGCCTTTTTCTTACTGTTTTTACTTGATGATGTCACATGTTTTGGAATTAGCCACTTTATTGTAGGATAAATAATTAAGAAAATTTCACCCAACCCTTTTGACTAAAACAGTTCAGAGAGTATAGATAAATTATTTTCAGAGTAAACTAGTATGAGTTCTGGATTGTCTAAGTTTAACTCATCAATATTATACCAACACTGGTTAACCTTTTTGTATCCCAAAAGATAACACATATAATGCAGTTGAGTTAGGTCAAAACACCCAGTTCGGACATGGTCAAAATAATCAACATTACCTCCAGCATATTGACTCGCAACCACTTTGCCAAGAACCCCGGGCTTTGTTCCATAGAATTTCCCACCGTGTTTGACTCTTAAAGTAAATTTTTGCAGACCCACAGCTACAAAACAAAAAGAAATGGCCAGTAAACTATAAAAAAAAATTATTAAAGTGTCAGAAAATATTAAAAGCACTGAACTTTTACAAAAAAAAGCCTTTAATATAGTACTTTTTGGGACCACTGTCATAATCATGGAATAACAAACGCAAACCATATCTAAACAAATATATCTGATTTTGGGACCACAAAGGCCAACCAAAAAACCCTACAGTCTTACCATATTTAGGGTTTGATTTTTAATTTGGAAATTTCGAATCTTTATACACGGATTTACATGAAAAACACAAAATATTTACAAATTCTTTTAAATTAACTCATATTTAGTGGATATCTTACCATAGTTAGGGTTTTGAAGGACCTTTTCCTTATCCCGTAACTGCATATTCTCGAAAATCTTGGGGATAAGAGATTTACCCTTGATTATAGGGTTAGTTGTTTGTGATTTTGAAAGAAGAATCGCCTTAAGCCAAAAGTATGAGAGAATTACTGAAGGCGCCGTTTATGATTTGCTGCTTAAGATTTTGAAAAGTTTAAGGAAATGTGATAAGATTAAAAGCTTAGCGGCGCTTATGATTTTGAGAGATAAGGTTATTCACGGGTCGGGCGGGGTTTTTCACGGGTGGTCATTATTTGTGGACAAAATTGCCCTTCGCTTGCCCAGCACGTGTGTGTAATTTTGAAAATTTTGGCCAGAAATAGTCATCGTAGTTAATATCCACAAGTCGTAAATAAATTATGGGTATAACCCACTAATATAAATGTATTTGGTTAGAAAGAGAAATATGCAAATACTTGGTGGCCATTTAGTGCTATTTACTCTCTCTCTCTCTCTCTCTCTCTCTCTCTCTCTCTCTATATATATATATATATATATATATATATATATATTTGCAAAAATATAAAATTTATGTAATATTTTTGGATTTGGTCTCTCGAGCTTAATAGTCAATATGCTGATTTATAGTATTTATTTTTCAGCTAAATCAGAATCAACTCTGACGATTCATCTTATTTACTTAATTATTTTCTTTTTACGACAATTTTTATTTCCTCCAATCTTCATTTAGCTACAACCAGTCAAATAACGTTAATTTCTTCTCATTTTTCATATTTCAATTTTTTTTAGTACATTTTGAAGATCATTGTAATAATTTTTTTATGCTATATTTTCATAAAAGTTGTTTTTGACAGGTTATATAGTGTTTTAACTTAAAATTCAACACAGTACTCACAAATGATCGAGACGGTCTGTTAACAAGATTAGTTCTTGCAACTCATTTTTAATAGCAAGGGTCAATTATGGCAACCTTTAAAGAAAGAAAAAAAACGAAGAGAAAGAAACAAAGAAAGAAAGAAACGTGTGCAAGTAGAGATTAAACTTTGCAATCATGCTAAGCATACGTAATATTTATCATTTTCTTAAGAGTAAGGACAATGCTACTGTGAAAGAATCAAATAATGTCTCGTATTTAAATATGTAAATCATCAATAATTCAAGAACTTGAAGTTGAAGGATTAATATTATACGATTTGCCTCTGTAAATCATCAATAATTCAAGAACTTGAAGTTGAAGGATTAATATTATATGATTTGCCTCTATAAATAATTTTTTCGTCCTCTGAATTAATCCTTATTTTTTATTCATTTAAAAAAATAAAACACAACATTTAATTTTTTACGACGAGAGTAAGAAAATGTGTACGGCCACCGCCTTTTTTTTTTTTAAAACAGAAAATATGGTGTATATCATTAAGTGATATCATTTTGTACATGTGGGTCTCCAAATCATTAAGCGGAGACTCTAATCCTTTCCTCTTTGCATGATTTGCTAATTTATCAACAAAATTATTACAAAATTTGTGAATAAAAAATAAATTAGCTATGCTATTTCCCATGAAACTTTTGATTTTTAAAAATACTACTAGATATAGTAATATATAGTAATTTTTATATGTAGTTCAGAATTTTTTATCAAGTTCGCCCCCAAATATTTTTTTTTACAGTTTTTATAGGTAGGTTGGTATACTATTACAGTTTTTCGCCCCAAAATACAATCTCTGATAATACTATAGAATTCATCATTATCTTCTTCCACTTCTAAGAGAATGCGACATGGCCACTGTGTCCCAGCAAAGTGCTTCATACAAGACAGTTCTACGGTTATGAAAATAATTAAGAAAATCAAGTGGAGTCGTTAGGAGTATTAGGAGGTCTTCTTCGCTGCTACCTATGTTACCTGAACTCAAATACAAGTATTGGATGCAAATATATACCAGAATGTCATGTGTTTATATATTTCTAAAAGTAAGGGTATGAAGATACTTTTAGAAATTCGGACACGAGTACGTGAACACAGAAATAATTAGGGACATACAAAAAAATCAACGAATTAACTACCGTTTGTAAAGGAAAATAGGCCTTAATTTAGGAAATAGGCCTCTAATATCCTCCTCACCTTAGGCAAGATGAGGAAGATCACCATTGGAGATGCACATAGTCTCCGTCAAAATACCCAATGTTTTTTTACCACATCCGATAAGGATCTCATACCCACACTCATTTCGTATCCTGTCGAACACGGATGCGGCAGCCAAAACAAAGAGTTCGAATAATATATGTTGCGTCAGACCAACTGGACAGCTCCACCTCCAGGTTGTTTTAAATTAAATGTTGATGGACCGTTAAATCATGGATTAGGTAGTGTCCGACCTATTGTTCGTGATGAATTTGGTACTGCCATGATTTCTGGTTTTAAACTGTTAAGTGTAATTGCAGGAGTTTTTATTAGATGGTCATGTTTTGGCAGAATGAACATCATATGACATTGTTTTGTTTTGGGTGGGTTTTTTTTTTGGGCAAAAAGGACATTCATCTTTTGTGAAAGCAAATTTCAGAAATCCGTCTTTAGCGGGCGTGTCAAATGGAACACGGATTCGTAGAATCCTTTTTTTGCCCAAAAAAAAAACCTATTCAGAAAAAACACTGCCATATGAAAACATTATGCCAAATCATGGTCATTCTCATAAAAAACTCTAATTGCTGGTTCGTAGCATGTGAAAAGTCTAGTAGTTATAGAAGGGCTCTGTCGCGCCATGAAATACTTGGGACTACGGTCGTTAGAGGAACAATACCGCATTCCGAGATTACGCGTGACCTTGAGCTTGGCGTTTTAGTTGTAGAATCGATTTTAAAGTTATTGTCAATTGCTTCTACCAATTTAGAAGTCGATCTTTCACCTTATGTAGTAGCTTATGAACTTTTCTCTCTAGAATATGATATATACACAAGTCATGTAACGTTCCCACTTACTTTTTGGCCAAACATTCCTTAAGGCTTAGAAATTTCTTGATATCAATTAATTATCAGTTTTAAAAAAGTATTAGGAGGCTGGTCAAAGGAAGAAAAAAAAACGTGTAGTAGGAGGATTTTTTTTAAAGAAATTCACTGTTCAAAAAACTTGAGACACTATTTTCAATGGGAAATTGGCTTGTTTGGTTCTCAAACTATTTTTCAAATAATCAAGTGATTCTCAATCTTTTTTTTACTTCTCATTTGGTTCTGGACATTATTTCACGCTTTCTAACCGGTCCATCTCCATCACCCACAATGGTTTCCGGTCAAATCCCCCATATGTAGTATTTATACTTCATTGATGGCCCTAGAAGTATTTGTGAGCTTTCAAAATGGTCATAACATCATATTATTCATCCTCCAAGATCCATCGCTATCCAAATCCGACCACCAAAGCCGCGCACCCACCATTTCTCTCCCAAATCCGACCACCAACGTCCCACATGGACTCTTCAAGGCTGCTTTCCAGCTAGGATTTGATGTCTAATCATTATTCTTGTGATTCCAATTTTGGGTTGGCAAAATTGGTTGGTGGCGGCTTGGTGGCCGAATTTTGGGAGAAATATTGTGGGTAGGCGGCGTTGGTGGTCGGATTTATGAGTGAAATGGTTGGTGGTCGACGATGTATCTTGGATGCTGAAGAAGATGATATGACCATCTTGGAAGCTCGAAAATACTTTTGGAATAATCAAGGAATTATAAATATTGCTTAAATAGGGAATTGGCCGGAAACCACCGTGGGTGGTGGTGTTGGGACTGGTTAGAAAGCGCGAAATAACATTCAGGACTAAATGAAAAATAAAAAAGAATAAGGACCACTCAATTATTTGAGAAATAGTCTGAGGACCAAACAGACCAATTTCCCATTTTCATTTGATACTTTCTTTATAGTCATCAACTTTGTGACTTTCTACATGAGCTCCCCATCAGTTATAAACATAAGTGAAAAGTAAAAAAGGTTTATGAAAATGATGGATTGCCACCATACATAATGTTCAAATCGTTGGTCTTAAAAAGTTGGAAGTGGGATTAATTGATGAGGTTAGAGGATAATATGGTCCACAGTTTTCTTGAGTTGTCCATTGTGTTGTATGTTTGAATTTTTTTTACACTAACCACTGTCCCTTATTGAGATGAGTTTTTGTCGGTACATGTAGGGTCACAAGTTTAACTATTGAGTCAGTTTGCTGTGTTTGTATTTTTTTCAATATTTCACATATGTTGCTTTAAAAGACTGTGAATGAGAAAAGCCTCATAGTTTACTATTATTTGTACCGAATGTTGCCACCAATACAGATGATGAGTTTTTTGAGTTTAGTTTGTTATGATATTATGTAGTTTTTTACTGGAAAATTACATATTGAGATGGTTTGTAATTTTGCCGGAAAAAATTAAATTACATATTGGAGTTTCTTGTTGACGTAGGTTTGTTTTGAAATATCAACAACGTTAAAAATAGTGGTGTTCATTGTTGCTTGATTATTTATTCTTCTTTTTCTGTCCATAATATTTATTTGCGCGTATTTGCTTATGTCGTCCCCAACAAACAGTTAATGTTTATAGCTGTCTTGAACAAACTAAAATAGGTTAATAATTTTCCTTGAATATCTATTCTTAAATAGTAATCGAATCATTTCACGCGTTGAGTAAAATCATTAGTCAAGATTGTGAATATGGTACTGATAAAAACTCTTATCAACAACAGAACGAACTCGAACGCAAAAAAGACACTTTTATTCTGATTACTGGATGTTATATACTACCATGATCAAACTATTTCAATTATAAAGTACTTGATAATGGGAGGAGAAGAAAATTCAGGGTTTTCTGCTACCGCCGTTCCCTGGTTTCTTTCCCCTTGGGTCGTGCCTTGGATTTGGTCCGGCGTAGTCGTAATCCAACACAGCATTCACCACTATCACTTTCCTATTCTTCATCTCATCCTTCACAAAACCATCAAAACCTTAGTACACCTTGTTAATTAATGTCACATAATTTAAGCTTATTATAAGGTATATATATTCCTTTTATAATTGCTTCTAACATATAACTTCTAGTTTTACCTCTGACTGCAAGTGTGTGTATATATATATAGTGACGAAGACAGGGGCGGTAGGCCCCCGAAATTTTTAAAAATACTATTAGATATAGTAAATTTTATATGTAGTTCGGAATATTTGATCAAGTTCGCCTCCAACATTTTGTGCCTCCAACATATATATATACCTTCTCATGTGAGTATATTGGAGTTGCACCATTGCCAAAGCCATCTACCAAAAACCAAAGAAAGATTGCAAAATCAGAATTTCCTTTATCACTTCCGTATAGAATTAAATGTCTCATTTCCTATTCATTTTGTATAAAAAATGAGATATTTAATTCCGAACGGAAAGAGTACAGAAAACAAATGAATCAAATACCATGCATCACATCATCATCAATGGCTGAAAAAAAAAAAAAAAAACTCACCTTGAGAAAGAAATCCAAGAATGAAGAGAAAGACAAGGAGAAGAGAAGAAGCTCTGATGATCCTAAGTTGCATGGCTGTTTGTTATTATTAAACTCTTTAAACATAAATCAGCAATGGCTCTCTTAGGATGAGAAGGGAAAGAAAGGCAAAGGCCACCTCCCCCTTTTATTCTTGTTCAAGAACCACAAGATCACCATTCATAGTGATTTGATTCAGCTGTGTAACCTGTGTTGGATGATGAAATGGTGCACAGCTCCCTCCACCATAAAACAGATATGTATATCATGATGCTGATGATATCCACAATTCCATTTTCATCTAGATATGTTATTCGGATTCGGGTACGAGTGTTGGGTACGGATATGTATTTTGGTGTTGGCAGTGGCGGATCCATGAACAGAGGACACTAGAGGCACACGACGATTTGTGTGGGGTAATTTATACATTTATCATCCAAATGAAATAAAATATACTCTATATACTAAAAAAAAGTCAGTTGTCACCATGTTGGATCCGTCATTGGGTGTTGGGTACTTAAATATTTAAAATAAAGTGTATAATCGATGTGGCAAAAATGACTATTTCGTCCTAAATGTATTTTCACCTTGAGCTTTAAGTCCCTTTTGTTTAATTTTATCTTTTATTGTCCTGAACGTTTGTATGACCTTCCATTAATGTCCTTCCGTCCAATTTTCTGTGATTTTTCCGTCAGGTCACTCATGTACCTCACATGTGAGTTACTTTTGAAGGATAATTTAGACATTTCAACATACTTTCTACAAGAAAAACGTATGTACTCAATTGTTCAACAAAATAACAATGGATACTCAATTTAAATTAACTAAAAAAAATAAACCCTCACCCTTCCCCCACCCTCCATCTTCCTCCGCCCCTCATCCTTCCCTCACCAACACCTTCATCCACCACTACCACTACCACCATCACCTCCTCCTCCATCTTGATCATCTTATCCCACCGATTTCGTTACTTGCAATTATCAAAACTCATTTCAAACTCCATGAAATTTGCCAAGAATCACAACCCATTACATAATTTTAAACTCTATCATAATTGTATTCAAGCTCTATGGAATTCAATTATCAAAACCCATTTTAAAATTAAACAATTTAAAAAAAAATAAAAAATCCTTTTTAACAATGAAAAATTCACATGCCAAACTTCAATTCATGTGCAGTAACATTTTTTTTCTTGATAGATTTCTTCTTCATCTCTTCATTTCAATGGTTTCATTTTCTTATATCCTTTGACTGGCTAATAAGTTAGCTCTTAAGGAAAAGAAAGACATTGTAAATCATATTTATAATATGTGAGATCAAATTTTCAATTTCTTGTTTTGTGATTTTGGATTCTTAATTTTGATTAGTTGATTGAAGACTCAGAATGGGTTCAACAACCAACATTTCTCATGAATACTCAGTCACTCAGTAATCATATCTGCATCTAGAACCAATTTTGCTTCAATTCGTGGAAACTCTAGAGCTGGAAAGTTTAATGGGTTTTTATTTTAATTTTGAATTGTGTTCTTGTTTCTCAATGTTCAACTTTTTTGTTCAAATGTTGGTGGTGAAAGTAGCCCTAGGAAATGGTGGTTGTTGCAGGTGGTGGTGGTTGACGGTGGTGAGGGACGGAGGAAGATGGAGGGGGAAATGAATGGTTTAGGGATTTTTTTTTTTTTTTTGATAAATTAAATTGGGTATCCATTGTTATTTTGTTGAATAATTGAGTACATAAGTTTTTTTTTCTTATAGAAAGTATGTTGAAATGCCTAAACTAACCTTCAAAAGCAACTCACGTGTGAGATACATGAGTGACCGACGGAAAAATCATAGAAAATTGGATGGAAGGACACTAATGGCATGTCGTAAAAACGTTCAGGACAATAAAAGATTAAATTAAACAAAAGGGACTCAAAGCTCAAGGTGAAAATACATTTATGACGAAATAGACGTTTTTGCCGCATAGTGGCAATAGGTCTTGTTAAATATCAACCCATTATTTTTTATTAAGGCCCTTTGTCTATTTTTACAGTGCATATAAATGCTTTGAATGTTATGAAAAAATAATGGTAATGTGCACATAAATTAAAATAATTTCTTAAGTCTGTCTTTTTTAATTTTTTTTAGTTTTGATTTGAGAGTATGATTCATGATGGTATAGAGAGATTGTTTTAATGATAGTATAGATCATGAAAGCTCCTACCAAAAAAAATAGATCATGAAAGCTATCATAGTGCTGCTATATGTGCTTGTGGCAGTGTCACCATCTCATGTGGATACAATGTACTGACATTTTTTTTTTCTAAATATTTGGTTAACAAATAGGGAAGGGAAAGGATGGGAAAGGTAAATGTCACCTTTCTTTACTTTCTGCAGGAAGTAAATGTGTTTTACTCCCGTCGTCCTGTTTGTAGAGATAAAAGGATAGTAAATCTTTGCAGGCTCGGTTGTATCCATGTTTAAAGTGTCCTACGGAACATTACCAAATTTTTAAAATGACTTAATATATATTTTATTTCTCATCATATTTCCTCCAGCCAAACTACTTTTCAGTTCTGCTGGTATCATGACAACTAAAGTTCAAACAGTCAGGGTGCGGGGATAGCTCAGTTGGGAGAGCGTCAGACTGAAGATCTGAAGGTCGCGTGTTCGATCCACGCTCACCGCATTCATTTTTTTTTTTTTCCTTTTTTTTTTTTTTTGTTGCATACAATATAAGCTTTTCATCTTGTTCCAAATATTTACTGAAGCTACGCTCACTCATCAACACGAGAGAGGTTGATGGACGAGACTTCTAAGAGTAAATTAAATTAGTTGAGGAATGAGAATATAGTTTCTGCCGCTGATAATCGAAACCAAGTGTACTATGGGTACCAAATAGCAGATGGACTGGAGGCAATGCTACTAAGGTTTTAGGCATTCATCACCCTGTTGAGTGTAGACCAGGGACGAAGACAGGGGCGGGGTGGCAGTCGCCCCCAGATTTTTAAAAATAGTACTAGATATACTAAATTTTATATGTAGTTCGGAATATTTTATCAAATTCACCCCCAACATTTTTTTTGCAGTTTTTATATGTAGTTCAACATACTGTTGCAATTTTCACCTTCAACGCCAATTTTTTGGCTTCGTCTCTGGTGTAGACAGAAATGGACAATGACCTACCTTTTTTAGGATTGAAATATGGTTCACCTTTAGTGGAAAGCAGCACTAGTAGTAGCATTACCAAAAAGCTAAGACAAACAAGAAGCAACTCTATACATTTTTTTTTTAACTTAATGCACTAATTCTGTTCTAATCATTCATTAAGACCCAAGTTTAAAGTAATCATCTAATCTAATGCTGGGAAACAGAACATTGATAATGATTATGCAATTTTTTTAGTATTACATACCATAATTAAGGAGTCAAAACCCTGGTTTTATTTCACCATGATACTATCTTTGTTGGGAAACCAAAACACACAGATTTAAGGTCGGGTGATGATCTTATTCAGTACGTGCTCATTCATTATTAACTAATCGGATGAGTTCAATCTGACGTCTAAGTTTAGAAAAGAAAAAAAAAATTTATTCCAAGTAGAAGAATTGTCATCTCTAACACTACGACATTAGCTATTTTTAATCGTTGAATTCAAATTTGGGAAATGATAAACGGCTAAGCAAAATTGGCTAAAAATCCAAATTGAACATTATTCACCCCATGTTGGTATAAGGGATTCACCCAATTATTTACCATTTTGCCACCAATTTAGCTAATTAATTGGCTAAATTTTAGTTCCCTAGCATTATCCTTAAAATTTTAAAAAAATTGCATTAATACCGTACTGAAAAAAACATGTGTATCACCGTAACCGGTTGTTTAGCTAGAAAAGGAAAGAAAGCTAGTAATGGACTCTGGTAGTGGTGCTGAGGTGAGTAGGCCAAGTTTTTCTCGTGTGATGCAGAAAAAGGCAGCAGTACCTTGACTTCGAAATGTGCACCAGATCACTAGTTGAAGTCATTTAAATACTGCTCATCAATGTTCGAAATGTTCTTAATGTGCACCTTGCTGTTCATTATCACATGCAAGGGTGCTTTCTTGGCCATATATTTCCCCAGGGAACTTTTATGTCATTTGCGCTAGTATCAGAATTTCGCCACGGCTACTATGCGAAATGCCCCAGAATTTCACAAGTACAGACCATCTACAAATAAGTATTTTCTTCTGATGAACACCTGTTCTGAAATATATAACACTTATTTATTGCAACAGGTGTTCTAAAATTCATAACAGGTGTTTAGTAAAAAAAAATCAACACCCTCAAAATTTTAAACCGACAGGTAAGAAAATGTTCCGCATAGTAGCCAGCCTTGGTGCATTTGAACTCCATTTTTGTCATTTGCTCCAACACAAAATTCTCATCTTCTCCGGCAAACAATCAACTTTTTTCAATCTCGATACATGTTCTCAAAGAAAAAACTAATCCAAATACACATCGGCTTTTTGCTTGAAAAATCATGCGAATAGTTGTAAAAGTAAATAGTTTGTGAGAAAAATGTAATCAGAGGGAGATAGATGCCCAAATACACCCTTAATACCTCTTTGGACCAGTAATTGATAATCACTTGCACAGATGGTCCAGTTTCTAGAAGATGGAACCAAAAGAGATTCAACTCATAAAATGAATGAATTGATAAACAGTGCATTTGCCGAAAGCATTGATTTTGTATTTTTGCATCAAAAGGGACTCTTAACACATGCATTAAATGCATGTTTAGTTTTAACAACTTGAACCATCTGTGGTTTTCAATTGTTGGTCCAAAGAGGTATTAAACCCTAGAATTGAAGAGGAGACAATATATCCAAAATATTTGTAATATGATAAAACCATTAACAGGCAAAAGACTCCACCCGAAGGTAGCCAAAACATACCGAGGAAAAAAGGAACTAAGAGCACTTCTAAATAAAATTTACAGTAACATATTTGGTGAAAATATACATAATACAGGAGATGTATAAATCACCGACTCAATTGTAGCACCAAAATATAGAAGTAGGAGGCAACAATGCCTCGATCTATCTCCATTCCTTTCATAATTGACACAATTTGTGACATTTGATATCCCCTCACTAAAAGATCGAAATTTAAACACCATTTTACATTCCAAACATATTCCGCAAAACCAGAATTTTCAAAAGAAATAAAGAAGAAGCACCAAGATTTCATGGATGCATGGTATTTTTTACTCGACTATAACACCTACTGTTTTCAGTGACAGAAAAAAAAAAATGCAAGATGATTGATGCAACTAAAATGTCCTTAAATATTTGGCTAAGACCACCCCTGAAGGTATAATTTTGTTAACCAAAAAAAGAATGATATGGTATGCAACGATTTAACAAACAAAGACATGGTTGACTCAGACCAATGCAATATGAGGACTGACACCAGACAAAAGAAAAAAATGAAAATGTCAACGAAATATATGAATATGGAGGAGATGGAAAGGCCGGGTGGCTTAAAAATGTCATGAACCAAAACTTTTGCGCTTCTGAATCCCAACACCTCAAAAGCTCAGAGGAATAACAGCACCTGGAAAATGTCGGGTACTTCTGGTACAATGCGAAAGAGACCTATACAAATCATCCAGCAGCTCCATATGTCCATTTCACATGTCATGGCAACAATATGCTTCTTTTGAAGAATCTTCGCCCAGTTCTGAAATGCAAGCACTGCTCACTCACCCCAATGGCAAAAATGATAACCTGACATGATGCTGATGCATAATAGTGACAACAAGAAGACCAGTTGCTTCTGTTCTCCGAAAATGCCAATGACCCGACATGTTGAATGCAATCTTCGACCCCGACTCGACACGACCATATGCATGCAGGGACTTCTAAAAGGAAAAAAATTATGTACCAAGCAGATGGAGCCTCAAACAGAAATTGCGCGAGTGATGGCCATCTTGGCCCATTCAGCAGATTCCTTAATCAAATGATCATCTGAGGACAAGCATTCATTTAAAAAGTCCTTGCATGTAAGAGACTGCTGAATTAAAGAACCCGCATTACTTCCCAGTGTATCTGCAAGATCTCCCAGAACTCCGATAGCAGTCTTCATCACCACATCATCCCTACAATCAAATAAAATGGAAAAAGATCAAGAGAAACAGCAAATAAAAGGAAGTCAAAACAACATTGCAAGAATTAAGATAGGGAGCACTTACATGTCTTTCTCCACATAAATGCTATCTAGGAACTGCAAAATATGCGGAGCATAGGGAACTAAAAGCTGTGTTTTAGGGGAGTTCTTGAAACCCTGGAATATCCCAGAGTATGCCTCTAAGATTCCATTCCTCAAGAGGTTGGTATATTCAATCATTTCATCATCAGCACCTGATGTGTGGGAAGATAACTCAGCAGCACTTTGCAGCATAGGCATGGCATACATCAAATACTTCTCAAAATTGTCCCCTATAGCCAAAGCTATGTCACCAAAGCACGAGAATATAGGAGGTTTCACAGAGCGATGCAACTGATTACTAGACAAGTCTTTGAGAAGCTGGGTCATTATTCCATCGCAGTAAGGTAAGATCTTGTCCTCAATGGCCCTACATATATCACCTACAACACCAACTGTCACAGCACAGACTTGATACTCTTCAAAATTCTGAAGACCCGTTTCCAAGTCCTTGTAAAGTTCAGACATGTACTTGGCAAAATCTGGACCGGAAGCATAGGCAAGAGCTCCAACGGCCAGCATTGCTTCTTCATGCACTGTTGCACTTCGGCAAGCAAAAACGCGGAGGAAGAGATTCATGATCTGATCACAGAGCTGCATGAAGGTGTACTTGGTTGGGTCTGAGGAGCCAAGCTTCTGAATAATGACCTGTAAGCATCCACAAAGAAGGCCTTGTAATTCATTCTGCTTTTCTCTTTCATCAGATGAAAGCTTCTGGGCCTCCAGCGTCTGATGCAGCTTTGTCATAACAACTGGAATCAATTGCAACACCAATGGAGCTGTCTCGTCAGTAGAACACCTCACCACTTCATTAAGAGTTTCGTAAGCAGCAGTTCTCAGTCGAGACTCCCCAGCATCTTCACGGTCAGTGACATTGAGAAGGGACTTGACGATTTCCTGGAAGTAAGGAGTGATGGGAGATGATGGGCCCACATCCTCGAAACCCTGGGCAAGGAAATATAGGGCACCACAGGCCTTCTCAGCAACATTTGGAGCGTCACTCATGCTCTGAAGGAGAACAGTAATAATCTGTTGACAGTTAGCCGGTGTTATAATGGGGTTCTCTACTGTTGATCCATGAAGAAATTCAAATATTCTACCAAGAGTCCATGCTGTTGTATCCTTCACGTGGCTATTCGGGTCTGTTGTAAGAGCAGTGAGCATGAAATTCAGAGCAACATTGACAATAGGAGTTAACTTATCTGGTGAAGGACCTTCCAGAATGGAACCAAATGCATATGTGGCAGCTTCTCTTTGCCTCCAATCAGGCTTTGTGATATTATCTTGTATAAAAGGCATGACAAGCGGGACAATATCATCCCCCACTGTTCGAGCAACCAAACCAAGACAGGTACCCCCAGCCATAGCAAGATTCCAAGCACCCTCATCTTGATCCTGATCTTCTTCTTGCTTAAGAAGTGTCTCCAACAGCATTGGAACCAAAGCAGGAAGAGCCTGCTTGATGAAATAATAGCATGGAACATCAGAGTCTGCAGTAAAGTCACCGCCATATTCTTCTAAAATATCTATCTCCTCATCGCAAATGGAACTCCAGAACTCAATTGCCTGTAGAGCAACAGGCTCCTCGTCTTCCTTAACAGCCTTCGCAGTAATGTTAAATATATCCTGGATGTATGGAGCTATTTTCTCATAGTATGTAGAAGAAATTGAGACCAAACACTCGAAAGAAGCCTGCCGAATTTTCAAATCAGGGGATAAAGTAGCCTCACACACTACTCTCATAATATAATCACGCTCCATATCATTTGAAAAATTCGCTTGTGCAAAGCCAAGTGCATTGTACAAGGCTAGGATAGCAGCAAGCCTAACATCATTGTTCCCTTCATTTGCATTCATGCCCTGAACAACAGCTGTCAGTATTTTGTTTACTTGATCCTGGTCTACAACGTCTGGAGAAACTTCTTCACACAAATATCCCAACGTTTCCAAGGTGGCTTGCTTCACGTGAGCTGGGACCTGATGAATATTAGATAGGAGTGATCCTATCAGCTCAGGCCACTGCTTTTGTGGCAACTCAATGCCTGCAACCTTTGCAACTACTTGTGAAGCAGTAGAACGAGCATCAGACACAAGAGAAGACAATGTTTGTAGCAAGCATGCCTTGATCTGGGATTTCACAGCAGCGTCTAGTGCTAACCATCTTTGGACAAGCTCGAATTTCCTATGTTGCTCCTTGGCATCCAATGCATTCTTGAGGATAAGACCAGCTAATCTACGGCTATCCACTGGCTTGTCCTCAGCAGCAAGCTCACCAGAAAGAGAAAGCAAAAAAACAGGAAGATTCTGTTCCTGAAATTGTTTGAGTGAATCTTCTGCATGTTTCCGCACAGTTGAGTCAACCGATTGCGCATTTAGGAGAACCTGGGTAACTTCCATTGCCATGCTATTTCTGTCCATACATATAACAAGAG
This sequence comes from Vinca minor, assembly GCA_026122235.1. NCBI lineage: Eukaryota > Viridiplantae > Streptophyta > Magnoliopsida > Gentianales > Apocynaceae > Vinca > Vinca minor. The sequence goes on along the minus strand of JAOCZM010000100.1, from coordinate 4,864,316 downwards.
GACTAAATATATTAGTCATGCTTGATTCCCATAAAATTTTCCAAGAGAAAAAATGTATATAACACAAGAAGGATGACTGGTAAAAGTAAGGAGAAGGATAAATCATCCAAATGTATATCTAGATTTCACTGCAAAGAACTAGGGAGAATATACCATACACATCCGCAAAAACAATGGAAGAGAGCACAGAGAAAGGATACTGGGAAAAATATCCATAGCAATTGAAAAGAGCACTGAAAAAAGACGCTAAAAAACATTTCCTTCATTGGAGAGGTAAAAGACAAAATAAGCGCGGTATAACAGTTTTATTGGGTGAAAGTCAAAACATTATGCTCATGTATGCAACAATATCTTATTCTGGATTATCAGGCTTGCCTTATGTAGTATACTCAGGTACCGATTCAATGTTAACTCTTCTACGTTAACATATATGAGAAGAATCGGTCCCTCATCGTCTGGTCCCTCATAGTCTCGGTTCGCCTCGCGCCTTTTAAAATTATTTAACATACAACATATGAGAAGAATCGGTTTTTTTAAAGCAAAAGAATCCTTTTAGAATGAAACTGATCTACCAAATAAAAACAGAATAAGTACCACAGCTACAGTATCTGTCCCCCTAACCACATAAAATTAACTACAAATTACCAAAAAGCATAAATACTTTGAATACAAAAAGATATCAAATATCTACAAAGCAAGAAGCAAGATGACCACTTGGGCACGAGAAGTAATGGAAAAAACTCCAAGGCAGGAAATTGTCTAAATGGAACTAGAAGAAGATCCAGGATGACCGTAATACGGTAAAGTTGATTAAAATCCAGCTCAAAATCAGTTATCATTGGCTTGTGGATCATGGTCCCCAAGTTCAATAGCCCAATTAATAACCCCCCCCACCCCAAAAAAAAAGTATTACAGAATCGATACTGGATATTCCCCAGTTAACATAGCATAAGTAACGAACTAGCAGGATACAAACTCAATCAGCCGACAAAGAAAATCAAAGTAAACAATTTTAAAAAAATAATTATTCGGCCAGGAAAATCATACCGATCCTCTAAATCCAATGTTAAATGTTCAAAGACTTTTGCCGATCTAGCAAATATTCAGTTGAATCATCGAAATTTAGTATCTCTGAGCATTCAATCACAGATTAATAAAGGTTATTACGATTAATAACAACACAGATCGATCACTAAAAGAATTAAAAAAAAAAAAAAAAAGGAAAACCTAATCAAAACATATGGAAATTAGAATATAAAATGAATAATCACCTGAAGAATTACGCTGAGTAAGTGCAAGAACCTCAGATCGAACAGCTGAATGCGGCGGCTGCTCTTCAAACCCTATGAGAGAGACAGATAAGAAAGGAGAGAGAAAGGAGCGGGGATGTAACTGTAAGAATCGGGGAATTATTGGTTGCTGCCTGCCAGTTGTGAATATTTTAATCAATATCGACTCGGGTATTTTTTTGAAGAACACTTCTATCATGGGATCGAGCTCACGTGTAGACTAATCGCGATTCGATTTAGTCACATCACCTGACCTGGAGAAAAAAATACAGTAATGTGGCCAAATCTGGACCGCATGATCCACATGAACCCGGTCCTTATCAGAATTTTTCTTTTTTGAAACTCCTTTTTTTTCTTTGTTTACATCCTATCCTATTATCCCAATATTATATTTCACTTTCTCGCAATAAAATTTAAAATTATATTAATTCGCAACATATAATAAAAAAAATATATCAAACCACTAATATGATCACAATTAATAAATAAACAAATAATAAATAAAAAATGAAGCATTATGAGAGCCCAATCAAACTTTCTATGGTGGGGGCGGGCTCAGGTTTTGCGAATGTAGACCAACCAAAGGCACTCAATCCAAGCAAAAGAGATTCATTTCAAATTTATGCAAGTCTTATTACAAGAGCAAAATCAAATTATGCAAGCAATGATTAGTATTTTTGCTGAAATTAAAGACAAAGTGTAAGAGAACCCATTAGAAGATCAAATAGTGAATGTTCTTCAAGTTTCTAGACCGAAATGCATCCAAGAAGACGGGCTAAAGTTAAAATTCGAATTGGGCACTTAAAGTTGTGATTGTGGGATGTCAAATTCGTGCAAGACATAAAGCTCAAGAAGAAGTGTCTATTTGTTAGTCTAAAAAGAGTAATTTCAACCATTTAATCAGTCAAAACTCTTTAGTTAATGAAGGAGTCTCTTAGTATGCTTTCAATGAACTTTTTCTAGTTCCTATGTGTAATAAATTCAGTCAAGAAAACATTTAAAATCCCTTAGGGATGCTGAATTTCGAGATTCACTAGAAGAGTCTTCATGTTTGCCTATAAAAGGCCATGTTAACCTAAGTAAAAGTCAGATTTTGATCAATACAAATAGACATTTGTCTTGTGAGATTCAATTGTCGTTGTTGAGATTTCAATAGTTCAAGAACTTATTAAGACCTGTGAGTAAGATCTTGTCGTTCATCATACCTTTTATTCTTGATTCTCTTATAACCAACGGGTCAATGTTTCCTTTACTCTTGGTAAGATCAAATTAGATTCTCGATCTAGGAAAATCGATGTCAATCATTATACAAAGGGTTCTTGAATCATTATATCCAACGGGTCCTTCATCATATCCGCATCAGGAGGCCACATGCAAAAAATTTAGGGGCAGCGCGAAATTTGTCTAAAATGCATGTGTCAATTTAGTAAAAGTGGGTGTTAAAATAGATTTCATGTTTTTTTTCATCTCCTCGTCAATTATTAGCTCATGCCGGGGTGAAACTATCGATGTACCAATGAATCTTCTTTCTCTCTCTAATATTTCCTCTTTTTTTTCTTTTCAGTCAGATCTTGGTTGGATCTAGCCATCATTTCTTTATTTTTTGTGTCTTCACCCCCGTTTTGTGCCGTAAATCATGATGAAGTTTTCTCAAGGCACTCTTTTTCAATATTCAAGATGTGGATGCAAGATCTACTTTAGATCCTTCCGGATCTGGAGTTCTCTCTCAACCTGGAGTTGTTCTGGGCTCTTTCTTAGTTTTCTATATCTTTCCGAGACAATCTACAAGACGGTTGATACGCCCATGGTCTTGTAGATTGTTGATTTCTAAGAAAGACGTTGAAACTGAGTTTCTCATTCTACTCTTGTTCAAGAAGTACGGAGAAGATGCTGCGAAGAATTTTATTATATATTTATTTTTTCTACTTTTATTAGTGTTATTACTCAGTCTCGGTGTGTGGACTTTTATCTGTTATCATGATTGTTTAAACCATTGTATAACTTTTATTTTTCTTGTATTTTCTTATTATCTTTTGATTATAATGACCTTGGCTATTTTATGATTAATGGATAATTTCTTATTTAACAAAAAAAAAACTATCTACCAATGAATTAACATAATAATCTTATTAACTTTTCTTTCTTTTAAAAAAAAAAAAAAGAGTGGGACTGTATTGCATTTAGAAAACCCATTCAAATGCAATCGATCCATCTCATGATAAACAAATGAGATATTAAATTTAATCACTTGGTATTCAGTATAACTTTATTGTATTGGTTACAAGTATTTTTTTTATTATAGGAATTTACTTTTGCGACATTAATTGCTTTTAAGATTTTTTTCCGTTAATTTTATCATGAGCAAGTCTTGAAGTCATAAATGTGATCAACAAAATTAAAAAATTAAATCACTTAACGACATAGGCTCATATGGAACAACAACAAAAAAAAAGATGAAAATTTATTTGTAAAGAACAAAATTTCATTCTCTCTCGTGTTGGAAGTGGAAACAAACATCAATTAAACAAATTTGATACACCACAAACATTGCTTCACTTTCAAACGCAAAATTCACTAACTCTGAGACTAAATGTTAGACTAAATGTTAACCTTCTATTCAAATTTCTCAGTAAAAAGTTACGATCATAATTCATCGTGATAAACATCGTGTCTGTTGTTTTTAAAAATTGAGTTGTAAAAAGTACGTTCATGATTCAGCATCTCTACCAAGGTCAGTTTTCCATCACCATTATCGTCAGCCTGAAAAGAAAAAAAAATAGGTTTAACTGAATAGAGTTTTAGTTCAAAACAAATGATGATTGATAAAGGAAAAGAGGATGTTACCTCCTTAATCATATAAGTGGTGTAATATTTAGAGTATGCTAGCTCTCCAGGAATCAGGTATTCGATTATAGGTTTCAATTCTTCGATTCTCAATAATCTGCAAAAATAACATTTTCTCCAAATTTCTCAAATGAAAAAAAAAAAGATAGGCTAGTTTTAGATGAAGCAATGATTTACCGGGTCGCTCAATCCTAGGATCGTCCTTGTGGGACTGACCTCACAACTCCCTCACATAAATTGAGCGGAACCCACATATGCAGGTAAGCGCCACCCAATTAATGTGAGAGTCTTGTGGGACTAGTCCCACAAAGGCGGTACTAAGATTGAATTTTCCATGATTTACCTGTCCTTGTCAATATCAAGCTTGTAGAATACATCTGTTGATGGGGGTGCATTTCCAGATTCATATTCAAGATAAGTCTTGTAGATGTTATAAGCCCCATTCGTAAATTCCACCAAGTTAAGCTTATGATCTTTATCTTTATCCATCATTCTTCAAAAAAAATATTAATGATACCAGGGCAATAAAAGTAAAAAAAAAAATACAAAGAATGACTAGTAGTACTATATGATTAATTAATTTACCGAATCTTCTCCCTAAGCAACCATCTTTGAATCTGCATATTCCTACTGTCTTCTGGGTGCAAAAAACTGCAAAACATATATGATCAATTAAGCTGAAATGAAATATTCGGTCCAAGTCCCAAATTAAGCGCTCATTTTTTTTGTTCGTTTTAAATAGAAAAGTAGGCATTTAATCTTATACAGAGGAAATATTAAGTAAACAATGAACTGGTTTACGAGGAAATGAAGGATGGAGAATTACTCTCTGAACTCGTATATATTGAGGGATCCATTCCTATCAAGATCAGCATTCTTGAATTGTTCCAACCACCATCCAGCTCCGCCGTGTGTTGTCTCGTTTCTCTCTGTTCCACATTATTTATTTATTTCATTAGAGGCATGTCCAACAAGTATTTCATTGCTACATTTTGGTTGACAACACAACATGAAACTCAAAATCATTTCCAATCATCACAATTCTATAACCAAATTGAAAATCCATTTTACCTTTCGTATACTGTGAAAATTAGCTCATATAGAACTTCATATTTCAACACTCCCCTCAAATCGAGGTGAAAATCAATTCAAGACCGACCATCCTTCTTGGGTCACGTGGGGACATTTCAAGGCACGTCGTCCTTTTTTGGTCGTACGGAGACAATTAAAGCTCACTCGTTCATTATAAAACCACACATCCCGTCTAAGGGTCCGCTCTGATAACATGTGAAAATTATATCACGAGTCTCCATATCCTCTCACAACCAATTGACAATAAATAATTATAACTTATGAGATTATAAGTGAGTTGAATCTTTCTTAGAAAACTCGATGTGAGACTTCATATTTCAATATATATTTTCATTTCCATCATTTTGTGTAGACAACCAAATAGTACATCTATGAATTGAAATCATCCAAACAATACAAAGATGGAACTAAGGGGCCCAAAAAATTTAAAAAATTCTCGTCCTTCTATTGATAAATAAAACATGGCAAATAATTGTTTGTATTTGTGTATATTTTTATTAATGTGCATAACATTCACAATTCACCATATATATATATAAAATTAGAAAAAATACTCAAATGACGAATTCTAAGTGGTTGAACAGAATAATGAGAACAGGTAAAAACGATTTCACCCCATAAAATATGAATTCTAATTCAGTTCATGACGCAGTGACCATCACATACCTATATCTTCATTTGTAAATTGAGGAAGGTATTCGAAGAAAGAAATAGCTCCATCTCCATCCTTATCGCGCGATTCCAATTCTCTCTGCGTCAAATCATACAATCTATCAAGAGTTTGTTGCATAAGCCAAGCTTCAAGCTCCTTCGAATCGATCATTCCATCATGAGGCGCTACGTCGAGAAATGGAAACAAGATCATCATCCTGAGACGTAAATTTAAGGTTCCATCGTTATTGTAATATTTTATATCCTCTTCATTTGATTTTGAAGATGATGCATTTTTTTGCTCTTTTAATCTCTCCTCGATGATAACGATTGGATCGAAAGTTAGAGAATCAAATCGTCTCCTTAGGCTATGATGAGGATTTTTGTAATGATTTTTGTAATTACGATTAGAATTTTGAGAGACGACTTTGATTAGGACGAAGGCAGTGGCCACAAGGATGCAAACCACCGCCTTCGACATTTTCCGGTCAATTCAATGACCGGCGGCGTCTGTGATCTATTTTTATTTTTTCCCTTTTTCCTGATTTTCTTTTCTTTTCGATTTTCTGTCAAATAAAGAAAACGGTTATTGGTAGTTAAGCTTCAAGGGTTTGACCCTTTCTTATCGGATAGGTTGTGGTATTTTGAATTTTCCTTTTTCTTTTTAACAAAATATTGGAAATTGCTTCTTAAAAAATTTCCTGATTTGTAATATTTTTTTGTGAAAGAATAAATTGAAAATTGCTGATGCAGATTTGAAATATGCGAACATGAATCATGAGCTCGCATGTGGTATTGGTCGACAGTTGGATTTTCATCCTTCATTAACATCTACATTAATTTAAATGGTCATAAAAGAAAGATTACGAAAATAGACTTCAAAACTTTTATTTCATTAATTTTAGGAATAAATAATTTTAATTTTAAAAGAATTAATCTTACGTTGTAATAAAAGAGACTCCAACAAGCTGGAAGGGAAAGAGCCAAGCTAAAGAAGGGTTAGAAAAGGGAAACATATTACATGTTACTCAAGTAATTAGAACATAGCTTGTTGAGCTAATCAACCAGGATGCAGACCATATTTCCTAACAAGCTGGCTATATTTTGAACACAATTTTAATTTGGTCTCAAACCTTATCCTCACCACAATCGCAATGATTGGTAGTTGAAGAGGTGGAGATAAGGAGAATATATAGCAAAATAATTAGGGACAGAGCTTTGGAAGTAGGTGGAAACTTGCAACTGGCAGCCAGCCAAGGTCTGGGAAGCTAGCCCACGATCTCCATGGCTGACATAACTTAAGGAACATGACAGAAATGCAATATCATGCCAGTAATGGGTAGAATACAAGGTGGGAAATCTATCTCGGGGCATCTATAAATTGAGAAGGAGAAGGAGATCAACGACACACAAACATGACACTCAAAATGTCTTTTTTATTCTCATTACCTTACTTTTATAGTTTTTCTTGCAGTTTTCCACACTTCAATTCATGTAGTTTTTTCTTACTAGCTTCTCGAATCAACCAAACTTTATGCTTGCGAATTTTAGTTCAATAGCGCTTACTTAGGTAAAGTTCACCTCTAGGGTTAGCTTTCTGTGTTAGGGTTTGTCCATAATAACTGTGAAAATTAGCTCATGGGCCTCCATATCCTCTCAAAACCAATTGGCAAGGAGAGGTGTTAACCCATGAGCTTATATGTTATTTGGATCTTCCTTAGACACTCGATGTGGGACTTCATATTTCAACACTCCCCCTTACATCGAGGTGTGAGTTAATTTAAGGCCCGCCGCCCTTCTTGGGTCGTACGGTGACCATTAGAGCCCACTTGGGCATTATGAGCCCATCATCCTGCCTAAGGGCCCGCTCTGATAGCATGTGAAAATTAGCTCATGGGCCTCCATATCCTCTCAAAACCAATTGGCAAGGAGAGGTGTTAACCCATGAGCTTATATGTTATTTGGATCTTCCTTAGACACTCGATGTGGGACTTCATATTTCAACAATAACACATACTGCATTTTAGGGGTTAGTTCTAAGGCTTATGCTCAACTTTTTCCGTGAGGGAATTGCCTCCAATAACACATCTGAGGCTAGTTCATCATTTTCTGAGTAGTAATACACCTTGAGAAAAGGAGTTATAAAGTGTCAATATGTCACACCCCGTAATAGGAATGGTGACATGACAGTGTCCCATTGGTCGATGAGACACCAAAGCTCACAAAAGAAGATTAATAAAGGAAATCCATTATGATAAAGAAATCTGAATTAAGAGTTAAGCAACGGAATAAATGTATTACAAAGGAAATTGTTCAACAATACTATAAATGAAATAATTCTAAGTGTAAATGAATAAACGAATGAACTAAAACTCTCTAAGTAAAACCGGTTAGGAATCACTCTTCATATTCCCATTCCCAAGCACCGTCATCATAGTATTGGTCATCACCTGTATCATCTGCAAAATAAGAAAGAGCGAATGGACTGAGGTTCGAGACTGAGTAAGGACCAAATAATAACAAGTATGAAGAAACATAGAGACACTAAAGCAATTTCTCATTTCCCAAAATACCCCTTTTGAAACACCATTATACACAACACACTCAACACTGCAATAACACTATAATCACACTGGGAATACACTACACGGTACCCACAATACACTAGACACCCTCACAAAAAGAAACGAATAAGAAAACTAAATTGCACAGGGCACAGACGAATGGATCGTCTGCACTATCATCTGCAGGTAGACACATATGAATGCTTCGTCTGCAGGTACGTTTGCGACTTCGTCCATGGTAAGACAGTTGATATTATCCTTCTGCGAACGAATGCAAGGACGATACATAGTACGAATGCTTCATCCGCAACCTGTGAAAAAAAGAAAAATAAGTGCAAAAATTGTACACAAGTGTACTATCTTGCACCAAAACAAACCCAACCCAAAATACCAGATAAAATATTCAAAACCAAGTATCAAATATGACCAAAATAAGAACAAGAAGTCAAATATAACAAGTAAGCTAAATAGCCATATTCTTCGCATCTAAACGCTTACACAACTGAATGTACGACAAGCACCACACTTTTCCTACACGGTACACACGATCACAACATCATTTACACACTAAGAACATCACTATCACTATGACACTACTTCCCACAATTCGAGTTCAATCATCTAATCACGACTAACTAACAATGACCGTAACGATCCTAGTTATAGTCCAAACTAGGACGGCACTAAAAGTTCAACGTGTGGGTTCAGTATGACCCCCCGAACTAAGGGTCCAAAGTTTAAGGATCCATTCTTTACATTGTATCATCATCCCCCACCAGGGACTCCACAAAACCGTTACAGCCTAATGATCTCCTCATCGGGTTAAGGCCCAAGAAGTTCACATTTCGCATAGATCACCCGGGATCTACACAACACTATATAATCGAACGAGTCTTGCTAAACAATTGATCATAGACAAGAGCTCAAAAAGAAGGCGATGACTCGGTCGATCAAAACCAAATATGACTGAGACGATGATAACCAAATAAGACGACCAAAGCGATAAACAATTAGGCAAGTTCATCAATTACCAATTAATCACTCACGAATATCACTAACGATAAAGAATCACGTAAAAGTAAGTATAATAAGACAGAGGAATAACATTGTAAAGCAATTAATCAAAACCAATACAATTACGAAATTAATCAAGGTAATAAAACCCAATTCATGCAATTGATCCATAAATTCAATAGTTTATGCAATATATAATGCTCAATCAGTTCTAAATCAATAACCCAACATTACCCATCGTATATACGCGTTCTTGGACAGAAAATTACAGAGACGTGGGATCCTTACCTCTCACGGAAGCAATTAATAAAGGAAAACCTAAAACTGCAGTGCCCAGTCCTGCTTGCGAAGCAATAACTTTCAGTTGCAAATGCCGAATCGCATTTCGTCTGCGCTGGTCTTTCGATTACCTTCGTTTTGATATGTTGTGCGTCGAAAATGGAAGCCGATAGCCCCCCTCAACCGTCCTCTCGAAGTTATGCCTGAAATATTCTCTTCTCCCCCCCTCTCTCTCTCTCTCTAACATGGGTATAAGTTTTCTTGTGATTCAAAACTTTCCAAAACTCCTAGCCCTAGTAGAGTTTCAGTTTTAATTAATTACAATATAGGCCCCTCACCTTTCTCATAATTACACTCATGATCCTACACATATAAAATTGTGAATGCACACATATAACACATAAAGTCATCTAGCACATAACAATTATTTCATGGCATTAATTATTAATTACGTTATTTACGAATTAAACACATAAATACATAATTCACTTAGGTAAAAGGTCCCAAGTATCACACAATCAGGTCGGACGGTAATCTTTTAGCTCAACGCATAACTAAGGTTTTTTTGGCAACACATTGTTACATAGTTTGAAAGAAAGATATATGGGAAGACAATATCACTTGCTCGACTACTGTTTGTAGCCTTATGTTGAAAGAGTTCTTGGTAAGGCTTTCACCTTGATACAAATCAAACTATTCAGATATAATATGAGTCGAATCAAAATTGTTTCACGTGAATGAAATGTCGAATAATAAAAGCACACTCGATAATAAAAAAAATCAAAAAAGTTTAATTTTTTATCGCTTAATATACCGTACTAAAAAATCTTATCAAGATTTCTTCTACAATTATAAAAGTCACAAAATTAGTTTACATTTGTCACATCTGTCCATTTCTCACATATTGGTCACATCATTTTCTACATCACATTTCATTTGCCATTGTAAAGAAATTAATATGACTCATCACAAATTAGCAATTTAAGGATATTCGGATGGTCAACCCTAAGGGTGAGCACCGAATTCGATTTGACCAATCTGGCAAATTGAATTCGGTTTTTTCATTTTTTTCTACCTCAAAAAACCGATCGAATTCGAATTGGCCGAATTAGTGAATTCGGAATTCGGTTTCGACCGAATTGGCCGAATTGGAGGGAATATTTTTTATTATATATTATATAATATTAATATTAATATTTAATTATTAAAAATTCAATAATAATATTTAATTATATAATAATAATATTTAATTATTAAAAAAAATTGAATTCGAATTCGGCACACCAAATTCAAAAATAGTCAAACCGAATTCGTCCCAAATTCGACCAATTCAAATTCGGTCTTGGTTTAATTGCCGAATTCAAGCCGAATTACCGAATTCGAATTGCCAAATTGAATTCGAATTCGGTCGGAATTCGGCAAAAACCGAATTTGCTCACCCCTAGTCAACCTCAACCCCCTATTGGAGTGGAACATTGGAACTTTTGGATTAAAAATCCATTCATAGTTTTTTCTTTCAATTACGAGTGAGATATAGTTGAATATCTACATTTAATTTGTATAAAATAAGAATAATTTAACTACGTGTAAGAGAAGGAGATTGGGTTTAACAATAAATTAATTTATCCAAAAGTATAATGTTAAATGTTGTTTTTCATTTCCTATGTTTTTTTCTTCTTTGTGGCTGAACTGTCTGGAAAACACAATCACTAGTAACTTGGACATGAAGCCGTCTTTGTGGGGACTGACCCATATTCCTCTCACATGAGTTATAATGGGACATATCGTACATGTATGTCCCACCCCCAAATTATGTGAGAGGATGTGAGGTCAGTCCCACAAGGGCGACTCTAACTTGTAACATAGAGGCCAAAATTTGAACTTGAACGATTATTTGAAAAAAAAATTTGAATTTGATTTTTCTCCCACCAATTTTTTAACTTCTCCAGCTAAAACTCAAACTCAAACCTAAACCCAAAACCCAATCCAACTTGAGCTTAAGAGAAATTTCCCATAAAAATACAACTAAAGTTATAATCCTAAACAAATAAGAAAGTTACTTAATAATGTAACTCGAAATAAAGAAGGAAATTGAATAATAAACAAACTCTAAAATATTATAAAAATTATAATATATAATTAATAGAATCCTATTAACATAGAAATTCTATTTTTAATAGGTAATTTTCCGCTAGCACTGATGCAGATTGAAGCCTCCTGAAATAAAGTTGGAGGGACCGATTGGTCAAAGCGCGAAGTTGGTTCGAAAACAGACGGCAGAGATCATCCCAACACGAGGACCCACGAGAGAACGAACGTGATTGGTCCATCGTCACAAATGACATAGTATTACATTTGTAAAAGAGTTCCATCTCCTCCACTTTCTTATTTCCGTGCGGCCCATTCCTTTATAATTCCTTCAGACCTTCAAACACCGGTGAAAAGAAACATAGACTCTCTTGTTTTCCAGCGACGTTTTAGTAGTTTTATATGCCATGGCTGGTGCGTGGAAGAGACCGGCATCGTTGATTGTTTTCGGAATTGTCTTGTTCGGTGAGTACTCCGGATGACTGTATAATCCATTAATTCGTTAATATAAGTCGTTTAAAATATGCAGGTAGAATTAGTGTTATATAAATTATATTTAATAGAGTAATATTGATAGTTTAATAGACTAAATACTTTGTTTTTTGCTTTACTTATTTCTCTAGGTGTACTAACCTACTTATATTATGAAATTGAGGTAATATCATTTATCAGAGATTTTCAGCTGAAATTCTCTGTGGTAGTATCGATTTTAGAATGAAAAATCTGTATTTATTGTCGTAATCGAGAAACTTATAATTTCTACTGCAATGTATTCTTCGTTAACATTTTAATTTTTCGAACAAAATTTTGAAATCGTTACTTCGGAAGTGGTGTAACTGATGCGCGTTCATGTTCTAACCTTCGATGACGGATGATTGATCGAGTTATTGATCTATGTTTGTATTTCTCTTTCAGATCTGATCCTTGTCTGTATTTTAGATGCGTGTTTGCATAAACTTAATTATGATCTCGTTTTGATTTTTTTCCTGGTGATGTTCATGTATTAATTTATCTATTTTTATTCCAGAAACTATAGCAGAGGACTTGTTTGCAAAATTTTCTAACTATTATCATATTTTTATACGCGTCTCTCTGTTTTCAAACGTTGAAGATGTTAGCTTTTGTTGTTTTTCTTCAGCAGAACGAAATTGTTTCACAACATGGTCTAAGACAAAAATGCATTTTTTTCATACCTCTGTATTTTGTGGATGTCCATTGCTTAAGTGAATTTGTACATTTTTGTACATTCAGCCTTACATTTTACTGTTCACTTGAGACTATTGTTTATTTAATTACCGGTAGTTGGTTGAGAAAGGAAAATAGACATATTAAGCTCCTGTTAATTAACTGAGTAATTTTTTCTTTGAATATAGATATAGATAAGAAGGTAAACAAATGCAGCGGCTTTGTATAGAATTAGATAATGTGCGTGCCTTTCTCCACTTGGAATGTGTATGGATTATGCATTATATTATTAAAATACTTTTTGGCAGAAAGGTTTTACATCTTCGATTACAGTTATTTCATATAGATATTCTGTATTCTAGGATCATAAGATTAATGTATTGGCTATTCTTGGTCAGGATGTTTATTTGCATTTTCTACCGCAAAAGAGGAGGCGTCAAAATTGGGAACTGTAATTGGAATAGATCTGGGGACAACTTATTCACGTGTTGGGGTTTACAAAAAGGGGTATGTTGAGATCATAGAAAATGACCAAGGTGACCGCATCACCCCTTCATGGGTGGCCTTTACAGACAGTGAGAGATTGGTTGGTGAGGCAGCAAAGAACCAGGCAGCAGCTAATGCTGAGAGGACCGTATTTGATGTCAAAAGGCTTATTGGAAGAAAGTAATACATGATTCTGTATTGTTTTTATGCCTATGCTACCCAACGCCATTCTCTTGTCGGATTTATCATGACTTTATTCTTGCCATTTTAGGTTTGAGGACAAAGAAGTTCAGAGAGATATGAAGCTTGTCCCATACAAGATCGTGAACAAGGATGGAAAACCATATATACAAGTCCAGATTAAAGGTGGGGAGACCAAGGTCTTTAGTCCAGAAGAGATTAGTGCTATGATTCTAACGAAAATGAAGGAAACTGCGGAAGCATTCCTTGGAAAGGATATTAAAGATGCTGTTGTTACTGTTCCCGGTGAGTGAAACTTACTAGGCACACACTTTCAAATTTGCACATAGGGATATATGGCAAATATTTAGTTGCGAATACTCTCTGTGCTTTTGAATTTTGCAGCTTACTTTAATGATGCCCAGAGGCAAGCCACCAAGGATGCTGGTGTTATCGCTGGACTGAATGTTGCCAGAATTATTAATGAGCCCACTGCTGCTGCAATAGCATATAATTTGGACAAAAGGGGTGGTGAAAATAACGTTCTTGTCTTTGACCTTGGTGGTGGTACATTTGATGCCAGTATCTTGACAATAGATAATGGTGTATTTAAGGTTCTTGCAACCAATGGAGATACTCATCTTGGAGGTTAGAACTGAACTGCATAACTCAGCATTTCCCTACTTCTACATTCTATTAATTTATAGTTAAAACAGAGAATAGCTGCTTATGACTTACCAACCTCCTTTTTGTAACCTCCTTGCAGGTGAGGATTTTAGCCAGAGAGTAATGGAATACTTTATTAAACTCATCAAGAAGAAGCATGGTAAGGACATCAGCAAGGATAACAGAGCTCTTGGGAAGCTGAGGAGAGAAGCTGAGCGTGCTAAGAGAGCTTTGAGCAGCCAGCATCAGGTCCGAGTTGAGATTGAATCTCTCTTTGATGGTGTTGATTTCTCTGAACCACTTTGCAGAGCTCACTTCGAAGAGTTGAACAATGATTTATTCAGAAAGACCATGGGACCTGTTAAGAAGGCCATGCAGGATGCCGGTCTGGAGAAAAACCAGATTGATGAGATTGTTCTTGTTGGTGGAAGCACCAGGATTCCAAAGGTTCAGCAGCTTCTTAAGGATTATTTTGATGGGAAAGAGCCCATCAAGGGTGTCAGCCCAGATGAGGCAGTTGCTTATGGTGCTGCTGTACAAGGAGGGATTTTGAGTGGTGAGGGTGATGATGAAACCATAGGTATTGAACTTTTAACTATTTCAGACACATGAATAATCATTCTGACTTGCTTACACGAACTACTATTTGCTTATTTGATTGTTTTCTGTGTATGCATCAGATTTTCTGAACTTGGAAGTGACTCCTCTCACTCTTGGTATTGAAACTGTCGGCGGGGCGATGACCACTTTGATTCCTAGAAACACTTTTTTCCCAACCAAAAAGTCACAAGTTTTCACTACTTACCAGGACCAACAATCTAATGTGACCATTCAGGTAATATCCCAACTTCAAAATCACAAGTTGTAACTTTAAGATTGAACGAATACAAAAGATCTATTTTGATTTTCCCTTTAAATTTGCATCTCTCCTTATATGATTTCGTGATCTCCAGGTTTTTGGGGGAGAACGTAGTCTTACAAAGGACTGCAGGCTACTTGGGAAATTTGATTTAACTGGAATACCCCCAGCTCCAAGGTAGAATTTCTCCCTTGCTGAATGAACAACCTTCATATTTGACGTTACCTTTTACCTTACAGAAACGTTTGATTTTTTCATCAGGGGAACTCCTCAGATTGAAGTTACATTTGAGGTTGATGCCAACAGCATTCTTAACGTCAAAGCTGAAGACAAGGCATCTGGGAAGTCCGAAAAGATTAGCATCACCAATGTCGAGGGTCGTTTTAGTTATGAAGAGATTGAACGCATGGTTCAGGAGGCCAAGGAATTTGCCGAGGAGGACAAGAAGGTTTATAAAGAGAGAATCGTGGACATGAAGGTTAAAGAGAGAATCGATGGCAGAAATAGCTTGGAGACATATGTATACAACATGAAAGCCCAGGTCAATGACAAGGACAAGCTTGTAGTCAAATTGGAGTCAGATGAGAAGGAGAAAATTGAATCCGCAACTAAGGAAGCCCTCTCGAGTGGTTGGATGAAAATCAAACTGCTGAGAAGGAGGATTATGAAGAAAAGCTCAAGGAAGTGGAGGCTGTTTGCAACCCTATAATAACAGCTGTTTATCAGAGATCAGGTGGAGCCCCGGGTGCCCGCTCAGATGAAGAAGAAGGTGATGGTCATGATGAGCTTTAGAGAAATATCAGGCCAATTTTGTTCTTTTTTTCTTTCTTTTGGGTAATGCTGATGGTATGTAGGATAGGATAAACATAATTTCTTTGAGAGTAGTTTGACCATGACGTAGTTAACATAATATTATTAAACATAGATGTAGAAAGTCAGTTATGGACGTAGATATTTATTATACAATAAGCTAAAATAGAAACTGAAAATTCGGTATTAAACTATAGGAAGTTTATAGTAATGGCGCGAACTTAGGAGCTTCCTGCCTCCAAAGCCTATAACAAGTCCTTATAATATAAATAAACAGCAAAATTTTCTAATGCTGCAACAGCTTCAATTGTTTCAAGAGTCCGTTGCGATTCATACTTAGTGGTATCTGCACTTTCCATAGCCTGAGAAATTCATAAAAAAATCAGACAGAAAAATCAGGTATAGTTCATCAATAATCTAAACAATTTCCACAAGGATTGATCAGAAAAATCAATCAAACGTACTGGGATCTGTACTAGTGATGGCTCCAGTTTCTTTGAAATCACAATCAAACTCATTTCTTCCAGTAGCTTGATAATATGCATTCATGGCATAAGCAGCATGAGCTCGAACTGTGTTAGGAAGATAACATTCTCCAGTTTCTTGAATCGGCCCGCAATCCAATCCCAATCCACAAACATAATCAATATTCCTCTGCAATTCATCTTCTTCCGCTCCAGATCTCGGAAGACACCATCGTTTCCCCTTTTTTGGTTCAGGGACTGGATTTGCCGGCCCAATTTCTGGCCTTGGATTTGGCGGGAAATTTGCCATAGCCTGTCAGGATCCAATTCCAATTTCACAAACCAATCAAGCAAATTATGGACTCCGAATCTTCTAGTAGTACACTCTCTACTACACTAATGAAATTATCAGCAATGTGATCGTTCAAGTCTACAAAATCTGCAACTATTTTTATTGGTGTATTAGAGAGTGTACTAGAAGATGTAGAGTCCAAATGATATATACAAGTGCTAATAAATATGTACTACTATGGTGATAATAGTTATTGGCAGCGGCGGCTACCGTTGGCCGGAGGATTCCGATGTTGTAGACGGGGCTCATATCTGGCCGGAAAAGTCCAAAGTTTCTTTCGCTAATCGGCCCTGGCTTTAGATCCTCATTGAAAAGAGCAAAAATGTAAGTTTCAAATGTTCTGTTTGGCATGAGGGGAGTCCCAATTCCAGAATTTACATGTTCTGTTAGTTTTCTATTGTATTCAGCTGCACTTTTTGAATCAACCCCAATTTGCCCTGAATCGCCTTTTGATGGCCACCCAGTTTCAGCTATAACAATATCAAGATCTGAAAAATCTAGGAGATTCAGAGCCGAATAGACGGCGTCTAATTGCCCATCTAACATGTTTGTATAGGTAAGTTTTGTGTTTTACATCAAACACTCCTGAATTAGGCCTAAAAAGTGCATAATTCAAAGTATCATCTGAGAAACCGAAAAATGGATATGGGTTTATCAAGAAAGGCGAATTCGTGGCTCTTAGGAAACTCATCAAAGGCTTTAGAACATTGGTATCATAGCCTTGACGGAATCTTCCAGTGGATGGTGGGCTTGAGCTCGAAAGAATGCCTAAAGAATGAGGGGTTGAGATTTTAATACGGCGGTCTAAAGATTCTCCCACAAGAGCTGTATGGAGGGTTTGCATTGCAGGGACGAGATTTGTTATCAATGAATTGTCCGTGGTGGCGATTACCTCGTTTCCGAGAAGTATTCGGACAATATTTGTGGCGGGAATGAAAGGTAAAATATTGGTTTCGACCCATTGTTGAGAAAAATTGAGCTTCGCGAGACGTGGGATTTGATTATTGGGGACTGTTACAGTAATGGCAATACCAGTATGTGCAAATGCTTTTAGAATTTCTGGGTTGGAATCATAAAGCCTGACGCGGTTGATAATGGTGGATTGTAGTAGGAAATTCGCTACTTGTGCTGGGCGGAGGTAGGTTGTCCGCCACAGTGCCGTAGTTTATTCCAATTGCTCCTCCAACTCCTGCAAACAACAAAGAATGTAAAAGGTTACTGAATTATACGGCCCGAGAGTCGAGTACTTGCCTTGGATGAAGTGTCTCGGTGTACCTTGGATGTAAATTGATGCAAGGAGGAGGAAGATTTTGCTATAAACAAGAGCGGAAACGACGTTCTTTTCCATGATTTTAGTGTTTGTTAGCAGGTGTGAAGGAGATTTGCATTGAACTAAAATGTTGAGGAGAGTTGAAGAAGATTTTTCTTGGAGATGCTTTTCTTTCTAGTTGGGAGTTTCCTGCAGGAGTGTTGAGTGAGAAAAAGAATATTGATAAGCCTACTTTGTGGATTAACTCCATCAGTGACTGAGGGAAAATTCTAATATCGGACCGGCCTTGCATGTAGGCTCCACTTCAATTCATGTGAGAGGATCATGGGGCCAGTCCCACAATGTCAGATCCATGCCAAAGTGACACATGACGAAGACAGGGGGCAGGTAGGGGCAGTCGCCCCCGAGATTTTTAAAAATATTATTAGATATAGTAAATTTTATATGTATTTTAGAATATTTGATCAAATTCGCCTCTAATATTTTGTGCAGCATACTGTTGTAATTTTTCGCCTTCAACCTAAAAGTTCTAACTTCGTCCCTGAACTCGATGGAATTGGAATGGAATCTATATCCTTCTTGGATCTCAAGCCTTCTAAAAGGAGCACTTTCTTCTGGTGGATCACTAATCACTGTTTTTTGCTTAACAATGAAATTGCACCAGTGGGTGTATTTGCATTGGCTTTCAGCTTAGCATTTTTATTGCACTTTTATGTAGAAGTAATTTTTTTTTTTTTTTTAACGGGGCGAACCGAACCTGGGCCGAAGCCAGGATTATGGCTACCTTTTCCACTAGGGCGGCCTGATTCCCACATGTAGAAGTAAATTGTTTACTAGAGAAATGTGCGAGAAAAAAATGAAAATTAACGGCGAAAATATTCGGCCTCAGGAAAAATAAAACAGTGAAAATATTTCAAAAGTCCAAATACACATGTGTAACGAGAAAAGACCAAAAATGAAAATATTACACTGGAAGTTTTCCAAAATACAACTAAATAGTACTATCTCCATTATATAATATAAGTAGTTTATAATATTTAGCGAAAATTATATATATAGGAGAATAAGGTAATTATGGAATGGAGGGATTATATAGTAAAAATAAAATAACAAGAGTAAAAACAACTGCGCATCCGGGGAATCGAACCCCGGTCAGTACCGTGGGAGGGTACTATGATACCACTACACCAGATGCGCTTTGTTTTCATCAGCAACCAATGTTTTTGTTGTAATAATATGCATAATAAATATTGAAGTATTTGCTACTAAAATTTCAATACCTAAAAGAGATAATCACTATTTTTGCCCCTGGGCTATCTTTCAAAAGCAACTGTTACCTCTAAGGAATATATTGTGCCATTTGTATCCCCAACAAGTTTCGGGGTGCCATTTATGCCCAAAAGTGGCGGAATACGGCGAAAGGGGGCGGCGTTCCACAAGTGTGGATCGCACATGAGAAATCAGAGGGGCAAAATCGTCATTCACCCTCTCTCCCTCCACCATCCCCTCTACCACTCACCTCTCCCTCTCCGCCATCTCCTCCACCACTCACCCTTCACTCCCTCCCTCCTCCACCACTCACCCATCCCCCTCTCTCTCTCCCCCGCCACTTACCCCTCCCTCCCTCCCTCCCCCGCCACTCACCCTTTCCTCCCTCCGCCATCTCCTCCACCACTCACCTCTCCTTCTTCTTCTAAAAAATAAAAAACTGAAAAAGAAAATCAATTCGTTTCTCTTGAGATAATCACTATTTATGCCCCTGAGTTTATTTTCAAAAGCAACTGTTACCCCTTAGGATTATATATCGTGCCATTTGTGTCCCCAACAATTTACGGGGTGCCATTTATGCCCAAAAATGGCGGAATCCTACCTCCTTCCCCCGCCACTCACCACTGCTGGGTTTTTTATGTTTATTTTTTTATCTTCATGTTCTTAGCTCCTTTTCTTTGTTGTTCTTTGTGATGTTTAGATGCCTCTGTGAAATGGAGTTTAAGTGAAGAAATTGGTGGAGGAGGAGAAGGCGGCGGCTTTGGTGGTGGTGGGGATAGGTGGTTGTTCTTGAAATTGGTAGTGGTGGGAGAGGGGTGGGGAGGAATGGGGGAGGGTTTTGTTTTTGTTTTTAATTAAAAGTATGAATGGACGAAATTGCCCCTGAAAATATGCATGTGCGGTCCACACTTGTGGGACGCCGCCCCCTCTCGCCGGATTCCGCCACTTTTGGGCATAAATGGCACCCCAAAACTTGTTGGGGATACAAATGGCACGATATATTCCTTAGGGTTAACAGTTACTTTTGAAAGATAGCTCAGGGGCATAAATAGTGATTATCTCTACCTAAAATAATATCTGCATCCCAAATTAGCGCTCCTCCCTTCTTCATTTATAGTGGAGTTTGTGCAAAGCTTTTGAAGATCAATGTAAGCTATGATGGTACCATCCAAGACTGCATATAGAGTGAAAAAATGTCTTTTATTGATTAATGATTATACAATGCTTACAATATATCCCCTCTATATTATAAATAAAATAGAAGATAATAAATTTGTAATAATTACAATCAAATAATTGAGAAATTTACTCATTTGATAATGATATTGATTGACTTTTTTATGAATGAGTTGACTTCTATACCCGTAATTTTTTTTTTTACTTATATGCCCATAATTATAAAACTAATTTGAAAGAAATTCGTCTTTGACCGCTCACAGAATACCACTGAAATAATAGTCCCTACAAATAAGTCTATACAAAATTTAAAAAAATTACTCCCTCCATTTCACAACGTATCTTTGGCATCTTTTACCTATATTAAAGAGAGAGAAATAATTTCGCCAGAGACGCATGCGAATTAGCATGCTTGAGGCGATGTGGGTTTAACAATCTCTGGTTCTTTATTTCTTGAGGTTTTATCTTAGTCTCTATCAACTCACTCTCAATTTAAATTTCACCTAGCTAAGAATGCTTCGACTTCAGTGGGTCTCGCATCCTCTCCAATCTCACTCTTTAAAAAAGAAAAGGAAAATAGTAAATATTTTTTTTTATTAATTTCAATAACATAAAAGAGAACAAGAGATTTGTATGTATTCATGATAGTAATTTGAGAAAGCATATATTTAAAATTTATGAAGGTCCATTCATTTTTAAAAAATAAATAAAAGGGTTAAAAAAACCTTATACTGTGAATCGAAAGGAATAACTTCTAACTCAGAAATTTGTAATGGATATCCTAAGAAACAAAAATAGGAGCTTGTGTCATATAGAGTGATTAATAACCTAGTCGAGTTGTCTGCAAACAAAACGAGTTCAAGTTCAAGTTTTCAGACATTATTATAATTTTAGAGAGACGACGTAAGTAAATTAATTTATTTGTTTACTTATTTATTAGTGCACTGTACTTTAATACTCGTTTTTCGTTTATTTTACATATTAAAAAATAAATATTCAATTCTAAACATAGATATAATATAAAGTATATACTATATCTCTTGTTTCATAATTTACATCCCTTAAACCAGACAAAATAGAGGGGGATGGCCTAAAAAACTAGAGTTTTTTTTTTTTTCAAAATAAATTTTGGACATTAAAGAACAAGCCCACTAGTCCCCCACCCCTATTTTAGGTATTACCCCCCCCTCTCACAACTCACTAGTTTTTCTCTCTCCCTTCCTTTCACTCAAAATTTCTCTCAACCACCCATCCTCAAAAAAAAAAAGTGGCAGAAATTTTTTGGGCATCTGACGCCGGACTCCACCGCTGCCGCCGCCTTACGTTCGCCGGAACTTTTTTTTGTTTCATCATCTTGTTGCAAACGTCGCCGTCGTCAACTTGGTCTCTACACCCAACGTCAAAATAGTATCACAATGTGAGTTTTACTTTTTAAAATTTTAAATTTTAACTTTAAAATATGTAGATCTAACACAATATAACTTTATTTGTGATAAATGTTTAAAAATTTACTTAAAAATAGACTTAATCTGAGCATTTTGGGGCAAAAAATAGACTGAAAACTTCAAAAACTGGTTCTGGCGCGTGGGGCGGGTGAAGACAAACCCGTCTGCTGACGTCAGCAGGCGGTCAGCCGGTCAACTGTTTGCTTACGTGGACACGGGTGACTGGCTGACCGCCTGCTGACGGGTATGTTTTTTTTTAAAAAAATATTTGATATTTTTATTTAATGTGCTATTTTGTATTAAAAATTATGTATTTAATTTACATTAATTTATTTATCATTTTTTAAAAAATTTGTCAGAGTTATAATTATAAATTGTTTTTAAATTTGTAGATGGCAGATCGGAGAAGGAATATTGATCGGTTAGGCCCGATTAGGGACCGGGATGGTAGAGTAGCTGACAGGCCAGCAGATTAAGTCGAGAGAATCGAAGACAAAGAACTCCCCCTGCAACTATTATTCCCCCAATGGGTAGTCCACCACCCATGAATTCTATACCCCGCATTCCGCGCGAAGATTTGCTTCCTGCATATGTTGGGGTCGACCCTGTTTGTCGATCGTTCTTGGGATAAGGTGAACTTCAGGATATGGAGAGCCTTAATGGATATAAACCAAGTAAATTCGTAATCCTGGGGTAGTGCAACATTGGCAGCTCTGTATAGACAATTGGGTCAATCGTCTAGGGCCTGTTGCAAGTCAATTGACGGATGTCTTACCTTACTAGAAGTACTTAATTATTTTTAAAAAAAATGTTAAATGTATTTAATTTTGCATTTATCACTGATTTAATGTGTTATATATTTAGTTCGCCCCAACGTTGCACTTAGTCAACTGCTCAACCAACTTATTCTGGACGTCATCCAACTTCTGTGCTGCAGCATGACCAAACTGATAGATTCCCAAGAAGTGGTTATGTTTGCCTTAGCTAACCTTAAATCTCCATGACTCAATTTTAGTCTTTTTCCCTACAATCTTGAATGGGCAATCTACCTTCTTAGTCCTCCTTGTCTAGTTAGTTTTCCTCCCTTCACCGCCCTTGCCAACTGCTGTCCCAACGTATGTACCATAACGCTCACACCGTAAATACACTTTGGGCGCACTATAATCTTGTCCCTCTCTTGACCGACCAATCACAATATAAACTTTATTTTCTATCCCTTTTTTTTTAACCCAATGCACTAACCCGTCATTGGTTTGAAAATCATATTCTTCATGGGGAGTAAAAAATTCCCTTGTACCAATTTTCCTCATTATCAGGAAAATATTCTAGATAACTATTTGGTCCGTCCGAACTCTGGACCTACAATAAATACAAAACCAAATTTTTTTTCACTAATACAAAATAAATCATTTTTTGGCCACTACAGAAAAAAGTTAAAAAAAAAAAAAATTTAATTCACTGCGTGTAAATAAACACGCGGTGTAACACCAAACCGCTTGTTGGGCCGCACGCGGAACATATTTTTCCAAAAAAAAAATTTGGTGGTGGCTCCGGTGAACAGTCAGTGCTGCTCCGGTAGGGGAGGGGGAGAAAAATTTTGTGAGAGAATTCTTATTAAAGGAGAGAGAAAAAATGTGACTTGTGAGGGGTGGGGGTGTGAACAACCTAATATAGGAGTGCGTGGGGAATTGTTCCTTAAAGAACTTAATTTTATGAGCTTCGGCTATTTGTGATTAATGAAACTAAATTTATTCAACAAAAAAAACAACTTAATTTTATGAAAATTTTGGAGTTATTTTGGATTTAATTTTTTATTTTTCTTGTTTGTTGGGCTAGGAGGTGGTCTGGCCTAAGGTAAAGGCGGCCAGCTCATGTTTTTTTCCACCATCATTTTGAAACAAAAATTCCCCTTTCCATCTCTATACTTTCTCTCTCCTAGGGTTCTTCGTCTGCGCAAATCTCCATCGATTCCAGAAATGGAGAATCCAAGCATGCTCGATGGCCTGGCGAGGTGGTTTGGGACAAGCGTCGCATCGGCTTTCTTCGCATCTCTAGAGCGCTGCTCTTGCGTCAATCTTACAACCTACGACACCGATGATGACGATGAAGAAGAGGCCAAGGATCGACCTCTAATGCTCACCAATCTCCAGACATGCTCATCCATCGCCTCCTCCACCACCACCACCACCGTCAACAATAATAATAATACCCATGGTGCCTCCGTTGATACCCTCCCCGTTTGATCATCTTTCTGATCTATTGTCAATTTGATCGGGTTTTTTTCTCGCTATTTATGAATGTTGTCCGTTGCCATAGTCATGTAATTGGAGGATTAAACCAGCACAAAAAAAAAGATTTTTTGTTTTTTTTTTTCATTTTCTGTGCTCGAGAAATCTGTAGTTAAATCTTATGGGTTTTTGTGTGTTTAACATTGTATTAATTATGATATTTTGATCTATTTTCGTGTTACTTGGAATTGTTAGCAAATGTTGATTCATAGGGAAATTCACCAATTAATTATGTGCAATTTTGTTTGTGTTTTTATTTGAAATTTCAGCTGATTCAACTTTGATATTAATATTTTCTGTGATTTTCTTCTTGTATGTCATACTATTAAGGATTCAGAATTGGAAAGGAATTCTAATTTTGATGATTTTGCTCCTTTTAGCTTATAGATACGATAAAAAATCAGTTTTAGAGGATGGGATAGAAGGAAAAGTTATGTTGATGTTTATAATTTTATTTTTCTTGTAAATTCTCTAGTTCTGGAGTATATAATTAATTCAGGTGCTATTTTTCCCTTATTGTAGACTGCACAATCATCATTCCTCGAGTAACCTTCCATTTTCTGAGGATTTAATGAAACTTTGAAGGTTGAAATCGATTTATTTATAGGGACACTATTAAGGTATCATGGCTCAGGGGCC
Source organism: Vinca minor (assembly GCA_026122235.1). Lineage (NCBI taxonomy): Eukaryota > Viridiplantae > Streptophyta > Magnoliopsida > Gentianales > Apocynaceae > Vinca > Vinca minor. The sequence continues at coordinate 4,839,406 of JAOCZM010000100.1, read as the reverse complement.
TTTTTGAATGTAAATGGTGGTAGGACAGGAGATCTGCTTAAATTAGAGATGTCTAACATAAAGTCTTTCTTGTTTATTTTTGAGATCCCTGGTTTCCGGGTGGAGAATCCTTGCGGTTGTGGGAAGAGATTGGACTTAATTTTAGTTGTGGCATTTTACAGATTTGTTGTAGCAATTCATAGTGAATTCTTGTTTGTGATTTTCTTTTGTTGAATGCTCGTTGAACAACTGTAGTCTTATTGCATTTGGAAGAGATTGATCAGGTTTGTTTATGGGACTAGATTATGTGTGTCACAGCAATTGTTTCTATCCAACTTGTACTCGGATTTTACACAGTTGTGCTAATGTGTGGTTGTCTGTGTGTTGAATCATTACATGTTTGTCCTGCTCACGAATCACTAATGTAATATTCCCCAAGTGAACACCTTTCTTGGGTGGCTGGCTACCTTTGGTACCATCATTTCATTGTTAGCGAGTCTCTAAATGTTTATGTAGATTTTGCTATCAAGATTCAAGATCGTAATGTCTTCATTCTTGGTTCTCATAATGATATTTTCCGAAGTGACAGGTATGAACTTCCTTTGATGTTGAGCCTTCTAGTTTGTCATTAAGATTTTTTGACATTTTCGCATGTCTCAAACTATAATAGGCTAAAAATGCAGTGAGATCTGGGACCTAAAAAGCACATATTTGATGTATAATGATTGCCATCTTATGGGCTAAATTGCTGTGGTACAGTGGAAAATTTGTGTTCTTGGTGATGCGGTATAACAAATCTCTTGTAATTCCGTACTGCTTGAGATTATTGTTTGTTGGTATCACCTTTTTTTCTTCTTCTGTTGAGTATTTTCTTCGGTATCCTGCGAAGATAGCCCGGGGCCCCTTGTTACCTATAGTTACAAACTCTCTTTTATCAAGAAAAAGGGAAAACAATATTCTGGATGGTTAAACTCATGTTCTTTAGATTGCGAATATGGAAATTTCTGTCTGTAATTCTGAATAATAACAAAGGGAAAGTGAGCATTCAAATGTTCTTGTGTAGATTTTACTTTGCAGTGAATTGTAACAGCTATATGTGCAAAACGAATGTTAACCCTTGATCTTTCAATCTCGGGGGACATTCTGTCCTCACAAAAAAAGAAATGAAAAACAAAGGGACATTCTATGCTTGCAAAGAATCTGTGACCAAAGAAAAAGAAATGAAAAACAAAGGACCTCTCTCTAGATTTACTCTCTAGAGTAGAGCCCTCTTTCTCTTCCATGAGAATTGCTCTTCTAGGTCTCACTAGATCTTCTGGGGATTAATTTCCTAAGGTTACCGATTATCAGTGTTGGGGCAGTTATTAATGGATGTCATGGTTATGTTCAGTTATTTGCCTGGTTAATTATTCTTGTCTCTTTCTGTCTTTTTTTGGTTATTGGCTTCTGCGTTTTTTCTTTGTTCTTTGGTCTTTGTTTGTGGTTCTGTGTTTTTATTCTGTCTTCTTGTTCCTTTTCCTTTAATTTTTTGTTCCGTGGTTTTTCTCCTTTGTGTCCTTCTTGCTCTTTTCTTCTGGTCATTTTTTTTAGGGACGGTATTATGGGGGACATGAGGAATGTGGGGAACTCGTTATCTGGTATCCTTAAACTCAAAACTACTGAGGTGGACACCATTGATGGTAATAAATACCAGTGTTATCAAATGGCGGCCATGGCGTTGCGGAATTTTGGCCCACCGCAATACGCAATGCGCTATATCCTCTAATATGGCGGTGTCCGCCTTTCAGCGTTTCGCGGGCGTTATGGCGGTTCATGGCGGTTATGGCGGTCATGGCGGGCTTTTCATATTTTTTTCTGACTTTTTCTTCTCTTCTCTTGCCGTCTATACCTGTACGTCTTTTTTTTTTTTTTTTCGATTCTAACCATACAAAATTCAAACTTTGTTGGATTTAATGGGGTGAATGGGTGGTTCTGTTAATGGGTTTTTATTTAAGGCTTCTCTTCTGGTTGGTGTCTTTTTGGGAATAAATTGAGACAAATAACTTCTCTCTCAGACACGTGGCAGCTATGAGAAAAGGTTTGTCTTAATTTTTTCTTCATCTGTAACGTATTAATTTTGGGGATTTTGGTGAGTTCTTGCTGTTCATCCTTGTTCTTTAATGGAAGAGAAGTAAATGCGTTATTTTGATTTTCTCTCTCGTGTGCTTGGTCCGCTTTGCTGTTAGTGGAAAGCTGATGTGGCTTTTTTCTATTATTTTATTGTACCAAGTGGGAGATCAAAGTCGCATATTCCCTTGTGTCCGTTGGCTGGGCTCTTTTATTACATATTTGCCATCAGATATTTTAGTTGTGGAATTTTTTTATTATCTTCTGACTCTTTATTCTTCCAGTATCTGCCATGTTATTTTATGTGTTATGACTTACGAGATATACTAATTAATGGTTGATTAATGATTTTTGAGTTATTGGTTTGATTCATGTTGTTATTTTTGTGATTTTTATTTAGATTATGCATTGTATTATATATAATTTGAATTATTTTATTGTGTCCGCTATTAGGCGTTATAGCGCCCGCTATAACGTTATGGCGTTTTTTTTGCTTGCCGCCATGATCCGCCATCTGCGATTGACAACACTGATAAATACTTCCTGGCAGCTAAACTTTTGTCTGACAAACGTATAAATGTAATGGCAGTTAAGAATGTTTTGAATTTTGCTTGGAATCTGGGGGGAAATATGCACCTTACTAATATTGGTAGTAATATTTTCCGATGTACTTTCGCTAATCTGAAGGATAAAAATAGAATTCTACAAGAAGGTCCATGGAATATTAGAGGAGCTCATTTAATGCTCAAACATTGGGATCCTGATTGTAGAATTGAAGACTTGGATTTCTCGCACACAAGGTTTTGGGTTCAGATTCATGGGCTTCCTCCGAATAGAATGAATCTTGAAAATGCGGAGATCATTGGATCCTATATTGGGAAGTTCTGTTATAAGGATAGTAGTGTTAGTAGTAAATGGAAAGAGTACATGCTATGTAAAGTTGAGATAAAGGTGGATGATCCGCTTGTCTCTGGATGTTTTTTTGAAAGGAAAAAAGATGAATTTATATGGATTTCATTTAAATATGAGAGAATAGCAGATTTTTGCTATGAATGTGGAAGATTGGATCATAGTGATACGGTTTGTAGTAATAATAATATTGAGAATCCAAAACCTCTTGATCCAAGAAAAGCGTTTGGCCGGTGGTTGATAGCTTCAGGTGGCTATGGAGTTTTTAAAGATGAAGGTTCAGGAAGGGAAGGAGGGAAGAAGAAGGATAGGCCTGTGGCTATGACTGTTGCGACTGAGATTGAGGTGACTGACGTTGGTAAAAAAGACGGCGGGGATAAGTATTGATATTTGTGATATGGTGGAAAGTGGTCACGTAGCTTCTAGTGGGTCATTGAATTTGTTGGTGACTAATGGTGAGAATCAGCCCATTGAGACTAATATGGACCAGCATGGGTATATTAAAAAAAAATGACCTTTTGCTAGTAGAGCCTTGTGGGCCTTTTTCGAATCTGGGCCCTGTTACTAATCCAATCTTGGAGATGGACCTTGTGAACGAATTAAACAATATAAACCATCTAAAGGCCTCTCCTGCTAGCCTAAATGTTACTAAGCCCAACTTGGTCAATTTAAATCAGCCCAAACATAAACCTATTTTTGAAACCAGCCCTGGCAGTTTGCCTTTAACCCAACCAGTACAACCTTCTGTCAAGAGACATATGATCGGTCTGTGTGAACCAAACAAAAAACAAAAAATATATCCCCAATTTGAGTGCCCTAATTCGAATGCGATTTCCAGAAACCAGTCATCAATAGAAAATTCTTTCTCCAATTTGCAATTATCAAACCGAATGGTTCCTTTCATAGGGGTGTCAAGTCTTTATCCTCTATATCCAAAAGAATCCGGCGATGAATACATGGTTGAAGAGAATACTGTTACAAAAGTTGTGGAAAAAAGACGTTTTGTTACCATCAAAAGGAAATCTGCAGTGGTAAACAAGAGTCAGTCTTCTGTGAGCTTCGAACATGGTGAATCATTTAGAAACACTGAAATTGATGAATTGGAAGATGAGTTACTTAGGAAGGGATCTTATTATCTGGTCCAGCATCCTGAAGAATCAGTGCAGACAGAGGGGAGTTTCGGGGGAGAAACACTTCATGAGTCTAGTAACACTGAGGTATGTACTGAATTGCCAAGGTTTGTAGTTAAGGTGTCTGATTTTGTGACTGTTTTGGCTGAGGAGGCGGGCCTAAGCACGCCCCCAAAGGATCCATGAGGATTTTTAGCTGGAACTGCCAAGGACTTGCAGGTCCGAAGGCAGTGAGGAGTCTGAGAGGTTTTGTTAATTCTTATAATCCTTCAATTATGTTCCTCTCAGACCTACGAATATCTTCTGTTGATCGAATTTCTGTTACGCTTTATTCTGTGGGGTTTAATTTATTTCATTTTATTCCTTCAGTTGGTTTTTGTGGGGGTCTGGTCTTGTGTTGGCGTCCTAACACTGTCTTACAGGTTACTGACTTCTCTGATCGTTTTATTAGTTGCACCATTTCATCCCATCCCCCTAATATGCCTTGGAACTTTACTGGGATTTATGGACCTTGTGTAGACGGCCAGAAAAAAGTGTTCTGGGAGAGCTTAGCTTTAAAATATCTGAATGTAGTGGAGCCTTGGTTAATTACGGGGGACTTGAATAGTTTTTCTAGCTCTTTTGATAAGGAAGGGGGGTTGCCATTCTCTGAATACCAACAGAGACCTTTTAATAACTTTGTGGATCAATGCAACTTGATTGATATGGGTTTTTCTGGGTCACCTTTTACTTGGAATAACAAACATGGAGGTGCGGGCAATATTAGAATTAGGTTGGATAGGGGCCTTATCAATTCTTCTTGGAGACTGTTGTTCCCTAAAGCCTCTGTCACTCATTTAACTGCCCTTGGGTCTAACCATTGTCCTATTTTTTTAGACACCTCCCCTAATAGAGCTTTACACCCTAAACCTTTTAGATTTGAATCTATGTGGATTCGTGATCCTTCATCTTTTTCTGTTATTAACCAGGCTTGGTCTGTTATTTGTGTGGGGTCACCCCTTTTTCAGTGGGTTTCTAGAGTTAAATGTGCTAAGAATGCTCTTAAAAACTGGAATAAATCTTCTTTTGGTCATGTGCAAACTGTCATCAATAATCTGAAAAATAACATTGACATCCATCAGAATTTGCCTCAAACTGAGAGGGTAGTGGCTAAGGAAAAAAAGATCCAGTTAGAACTGGATGAGGTACTTAAGAGGGAGCAACTCTTATGGTGGAATAAAGCCAAATCTTTGTGGCTGGAAGAGGGTGATGCAAATACACACTTTTTCCATCTATCCACCGTCATCCATAGAAGGCATAACACCATTGACCATCTGCTTTCTCTTTCTGATACTTGACTATTAGAAAAGAATGATATTGGTGAGTGTTTTCTTAACACTTTTACTAACCTGTTTGAATCTACTAATCCTTGTTTCCCTGAGAACTTGCAGGACTTGATCCAACCTTCCATCTCTGAAGTAGAAAACAAGGAGCTATGTCAGATTCCCACTTTAGAGGAGATTAAGGTAATAGTTTTTGACATGAAGTCAGGTAAAAGTCCGGGTCCTGATGGTATGACTCCATGTTTTTTCAAAAATTATTGGAATATTGTTGGGGAGTCTCTTGTTAGTGCTGTGCAATATTTTTTCATCAATGGTTTTATGCTCAGAGCTCTGAACCATACTTTTATCTCTTTGATTCCTAAGAATGGTAATGCCTTTATGATTGATCATTTTAGACCTATTTCTCTGTGTAACATTGCATATAAGGTCATTACTAAAGTGTTAGCTGATAGAATTAAGCCTTTACTTGATGTTATTATCTCCCCTTCTCAAGCTGCTTTCATTCCTGGTAGACTTATGTCAGACAATATCATTGTTTCACATGAATTGATGCATCATATGAATGGGAAAAAAGGCAAACTTGGCCTCCTAGCTATGAAAATTGACATGTCAAAGGCTTATGATAAGGTGGAATGGAGTTTATTGATTAGGATTTTGAAAATGCATGGTTTTTGTGATCAGTTTGTTAATCTTGTGTTTCAATGTATTTCTACTTCTTCTTTTTCTATCCTTATCAATGGTTCACCTTATGGATTTTTTAATCCTTCTAGGGGTCTTAGGCAGGGGGATCCTATTTCACCTGCTCTCTTTATCTTCATTTTTTATTTGTTGTCCAGAATGATTTCCAAGGTTGAATTAGATGGAAGGATCAAAGGTATCAAGGTAAGTAGAACTGCTCCAAGTATCTCACACTTGATGTTTGCTGATGACCTTACTATTTTTTGTAGGGCAAACCTTGAAGAAGCTGATGAAGTTATGGAGTGCATTAACTTGTTCTGATTATGGTCTGGTCAGAATATTAATTGTGAGAAATTAGTGGTCCATTTCAGCAAGAATGTGGGTAACATGGAGAATGAAGAACTGTGTACTATCTTGGGCATGAGAGAGTGTGACCATAGAAGCTCATATCTGGGAAACCCTTTCTGCAAAGGGAAATCAAAGAAGGAAGCATTTTCCCCTGTGGTAGAGAAGTTAAGGAGAAAGTTATCAAGCTGGAAAATATCTGCACTTTCTCAGGCAGGAAGAACCATTTTGGTAAATTCTGTAGCTCAGTCATTACCTATTCACATCATGCAAAATAATCTACTTCCTATCTCTTTGTGTCATAAATTAGACAGTTTGAGTAGAGATTTCTGGTGGGGTTTTAAAGAGGATTATGGTAGGCACCTATACCTTAAATCTTGGGATTCTTTGTGCTTACCTAAATCTGCAGGGGGGCTAGGTTTTAGGAGAGCTGCTGATATGAATAGGGTGTGTATTTCCAAGCTTGGTTGGGCTATTCTGAATAATTCTGATAAACTGTGGGTTCGACTAATGAAAGCTAAATACCTGAAAGGGAAAAATTTACTTAATATGGATGTGAATATGAATAATGCTTCTTGGATTTGGTCTAGTATTGTGAAGACCATGGACATTCTGAAAAAAGGGACTTGTATCAATGTAGGGGTCAACTCTGGAGCCAGAATTTGGGAGGATGCATGGTTACCTTATGTAGATGGATTTAGGATTTCTTTGGATCAAATGAATGTTAATTCTGTTAGGTTGGTTAGAGAGCTTATGAATTTGGAAGGGAATGGATGGAACAAGGAACTGGTTGAAGTTGATTTTAACCAGATCACTGCTCAAGCCATTCTCAAAATTATTCCCTCAAGGGAACAAGACTTTTTGGTTTGGTTGCCCTCTACGACAGGGCTTTTCACTGTTAAATCTGCTTACAGATTAGTGAACCAAGTGAGGGATAGTGGGGCTTCTCTCATTAGTAGGAAACACTGGGTTTTTTTGTGGCATTCTAACCTACATAACAGGCACAAACATTTCATTTGGAAGATTCTTAGCAATGCATTACCTACCAGGGGAAGATTGAAGTATTGTTTTAGAATACATGAAGACCAATGTGTCATTTGTGGAGGGGAAGAAGAAACTCTTGAGCATATCTTTATAAAATGTCCTTTCTCAAAGGCCATTTGGTATGCTTCAAAATGGCAGGTGAAGTTGGATGATATACATGATTGGAGCATTTCAAGATGGATCAGGGAAGTGTGTTTACCTTGTTCAAATTTTAATATTCCTGATAACTTAAGAACTGAATTTCTGATTTTTTTTGCAGTTGTCTTGGAACAAATATGGATGCAAAGGAATGCAATATTTCATGGAAAACCAAAAACAAAGTGGGAAGAAGTTCTGGTGCAGATTGAGAATAAACATAGAAACTATTGGAATGCAGCAATAGAAAGAACATTAAAGAAAGGATCTAAACAGAAGACTGCAACCTGGAAACTGCCAAAAAAAAATTTATGTCAAAGCTAATTTTGATGCTGGATTTGTTAGTGAAGGAGAAGGGGTGAGTGCCTTTATTATCAGGAGTGATAAAGGGGATAATCTGGGGGTCTGGATTCATAGATTCAAGGCTAGAACTGCTTTTGAGGCCGAGGCATTTGCTGCCCTGAAGGCTATGGAAACTCTGAAAATCTTGAATCACCAGAGGGCAATATTGGAGGGGGACTGCTTAAATGTTCTTAGAGGACTTAAGGGGCATTCATATGAGATCCATTGGACAGGTTTTGACTTGGTGAAGTCTGGGAAACAGATTTTGGAATGCAACAAATTATGGGATTGCATGTTTATTAATAGAATAGCAAATTGTCATGCTCATAACTTAGTTCAATGGGCTAAATTTAACACTGTTATAGGGTATATTAGTCCTTCTGCTATCCCTCCATCAGTACTTTGTGATAGGGGAGGCACTTTGTGTAACTTCGATCCGCCTTTGGATCCATCTAATGATTAATATTTTACTTAGCAAAAAGAATCTGTGACCAATGATATTAAAGCCCAAGCAGGGAGGCCTAATGATTTAACGTGGGCTTGAGACCTATAAGGTGCCACCCGGGGATAGTGTTCCAGCGTATACAAGTAGGGTAAAGACTACAAGCGATCTTGACTTAGTTAATGATACTTGGAAAGACTTGCTCGAGATAAGATTACGGGTTTGAGTAATTTTTTAAGCAATTATTATTTGGGTCAAATAATCGAATGCAGACCAACTGAATTAATCAAGTCAAATAACCCGAACACCAAAATAGAAAAAAGACTTGAGGAAATGTAATTCTGTTGTTTTCCGTAATCTCTACCATGTGCTCTCTACTAAAATTATTGGCTAAAAGATTGACTAAAATAGCTTTTCGGACCTTTTTGCCCTTATAGTTGGGTGAATCCCTTATACCAGCAGGGGGTAAGATAGTCATTTAACACCCTCAATTTAGGGGTTTAAGGTTTCTATCCTCAAAATTCTAGGAGTAAATCATTTTCCAAAATTATATTACATGTTGGATAAAGATTGTTTTAGAATAAGCAAGTCATGTTGCTTCATGATAAGGAATGGGAAAAGAAAATTGAGGAAACGGTTAAGAAATCATTCATTAACCACAAAAGTCTTCCGACAGACAAAATTGAATTGTGAAGAAACACTAATATTTTTGTAATGCTAAATAAAAATTATTCACTAACCAAAAAAAGTTAAGGACATTACCATTGATGGATAAACAAAAAAACTAAAATTGCACAAGACAACAAATGATAGGTAACACAAGGCAGAGAATAAATCCCACCCTCCAAAGGTAAAAATACTAATATTAGTAAGATAAATAAACACAAAAGGTCTTCTTCGCACTATTTTCATCGTAATCCTTGAACCGCAAAGCTAAGAGATACTCAAATTCAACATCTTCCTCAAGGATCAACAATTTAAAAGACTATGAGCGTATCAACCATTTTGAAGACTGAATTGGCCCAGAGCAAGTTCAGGTTTGAAGATATCTTCAAAGAGATAAAAGAAGCACCGATCTAGAGAAATGGAAGAAAGTGCAGAAAATCCGGCCAAAAAAACCAAAAAACAATGACAAGAGAGAAGAGAGAACGGGACAAAGTAAACACGGTTAACAAGTAAATACTTTGACCACTTCGGTGCCATATAAGTTGATTTATATATATATTATGTACAAACTGATAATTCAGAGTTTACAAAATATGTTAGTCAAAAATGAAGTAGTGGACCCCTCATGTTAGTACAACAAAATTATTCGACTGCTACTCCAATTGGGAATTAAAATGCCTATTAGAAATATATCAAAAACCCAAATGAATCCATTTGACTAATAAAATGGCACAGACAAATTGACTCAAAATATGAAGCTCCCCCCACTCCCTTTTGTAGGACAATTTTGAACCACCAGCTCCGATGATAACCCCATTTTAACCAAAACAAATGGCAGAGCTTACCAGAGGCCCCACTGGCAGCACCTTAAACAGATACGCGAATCGACGCCTCCTTAGCAAGTCTCCATTTCTTCCTGGCCCCAGAAATGTATCATCTTTCCCGGAAAACAAATTAAAAGTCGGTGTACAACCTTAAAGAGGCAGATAAGGCACGCATCATCGCAATTTATCCATGTAGCTCTCACCAGTTGCCAATAAATAGACCTTTTTGTCGCCTTAAGGGAACGGTTGAACAGTTTCGAGCAAAAAACTAGTATGACAACTGGGTGCCAATACTAGCCCAAGCAGCAAAATGCAAGGGTATTTGAGGTTCCAAGACCGAGAAATCATCTCCAATCATTTTCTCAGTGATGAATTGGTAACCCATAATTGTGAAATGATCTAATCCGACCATCCCAACCAGCAGCAACGATAACCATTCCCCAGGCATTAGAATTGGATGAGCTATGAAAAGAATTTCTAAGGAACTTGTATTGAGATCTAGAGATAGTAGAAGACCAATTATCGGAAGTCGATCTTGGAAGCTTTTCTTCAGGCCAAGTTGCAGATCCCCGTGGAATGGAGTCTAACTTGTGAACCAAAGAGAACCAAGAAGAAGAGAAATGTGTTGGGCGCTGACATGGCTGCCGCCCATCTTCTGAATAACCAATGTTCAAGCCAAACCAAGGTAATGCAATGGATGCATCACCTGCAAAGCATTCAAATGATTTTATGGTTTTTAGTTCACAAGAAGACGAGTCTTCCACGGTTGAGCAGTCCCACATATATACATTAGAATCCACGGATGTAGAGATTATGTGTTTCCCATCCGAGGTGAAAAAAGCAGAGGCGTGGTTGCCTGCAGTTCGTGGACCTAGAGAAAAAGACAAGCGGGAAAATACCACTTAAAAACAGAAAGTCTGAGAAATAGATTGGAAGTAAAAGAACCAGTAGCACATTTATTAAAAAGTATTTCCGTTAAATAAAAGCTTTTATACTTGGGATTTTTACCATATGAAATCAGTTGTCATAAGAGAAGCATAGAAAGATACGCTTCCAAATCAAAATGCTTTAGAATAGGCACAAGTAAATTATAGCGATGCAATCGCCAAATATTAAAAATAACATTAAATAATTACCAAGATAAATAAGAGAACATACCTATATATTTCCTGATCACATCAATCCCACTAATGATCCTCACTTGAGAGTCAGCACAAGTAACCATTACTTTGCTTTGATCTTTGGGGAAGAACTGTATTCAAGAGAACAACAATCCAAGAAAATCCCAATTTGTTAGAAACAAAGGCCAAACAAGACAGGAACACCGACATAGATAATTATTAGGTGATCATAACCTGGAAGCTGATGATCCTTTTGCTTGAAGACTTCTTTTTAGAGGTTAAGCAAATTTGATGTTCCAGCTCTAGGTGATTATCTGGTATTAGACCAATAAATAAACAAAAGAACAATTCATTCATCCCTATTAGCAACCAGAAAAACTTTAAGAAGCCTAGAATTGCATCTTTTAATTTATATCAACACATCTTAGATACTACTCCTAAACAAACATAAAACAGGATAAAAACTCCGGCATGATTTCATCATATAAGAAACTAATTCTCCTCACATATCAGGAAAGAAGACACTCCCTCCATTCCGTAATATAAGTCTTCAGTAATATGAGAAATCCATATTATTAACGACTTACATTATGGAATTGAGGGAGTAGAGAGGATATACTCGGGCATTTTTTCATCCCTCGATGATCGGAAAGTAATATCTCACTGGAACAACATCAACTAGGAGTAACAAAGAAAAACCAACAGAGTAGCAATCAACTAACTAAATGCACACGCACACACACACACAGAGATGCACCTGCTACACTGAAAAAGCGACAGGTGCCTGTCATAGAGCCAATGATACACCCCTACATGACAAAAGAAGCTTGTTTACTTATCCATCGATTTCTTGAACTATAATATCCTTTTAGGGAAAAAGCAGATGCAGGATCACATACCTGCCCATCAGGGCGGTAAGAAACGGCGGTTACTATATCTCTTACATCCGTCCAATCAATAACTCGCTGAGAACTGATTTCCCAAATCCGAACTTTTCCATCAATCGAACCACTTACGAAGTAATCATCATTCATGGGGTTGAATTGAGTGCATGTCACTGCATCATCAAACAGTAAGCACATATCAAAATCGATAATTTCCGAATCATATATTATACAAATACCAATTTTTTTCTCCACAAGTCGTAAACAATAAAAACAGGTATAACAGCAGGACGTGTACCATAATTACTATGTCGAAATACTTTGAGGCACCGATCACATCCAACTTGCCACAAGCAAACTGTTTTATCAATGGATGATGAAAGCAAACACTGCATGAAGTGAGGAAATGAAAAAGCTTTGTTAATCACAGGAGTCTACTAACAACACATAATTAATGCATAATTTTCCTTATAAAGAACTTAAATTATTCTTTGACCACGAGAGATCAAGTATTTCTGCAGTGTGTCCTCGGAAAACATGCAATGGTTCCTCCAAAATTCTGAAAACCTTTGGTGGAAATATGATACAAGCCGAGTCTGCAGTTTTTGTAAGACTCTTTGATCTAACGAATTTTTCTTTATCAGCAGCCATAAGAGGTGCAAGCTCGAAAAGATTGTTAACCGTGAAGTACAAACATGATGGATCGATATCTGGGATATCAGTTTCATTAACCCTCTCATCTTCCACCACTTGCCAAATCCGAACAACCTTATCTTCCCCAGCACTGGCTAAATACTGCCCATCGATGCTGAATTTCATGGTCAAAATTGCTCCATCATGGGCCATGATATCTTGCCCTTTGAAAAGACCAGAGAGCTCCTTCAATTGCTTCCTATTTTGTCGAACTTTGACTCTCTGAACTCTAGCTCCAATAACTGGGTTGCAGGAATCGTTTCCAGAATTATCAGCTATTATATTCTGCCCCGTGATGCAAGACATTGAGCGTATTCTCCGCAACCATCGATTTTTCAACTTCTCCAAGATAGTTGCATTAGGCCCATCAAACCGAATTTCTTTCTGCACAAATTGCTGAGCCGCGGGAGGAACAGCAGACGATTCTTTTAATTCTTCTTCTCTCTGGAAAACGTTTACATCCGATGCCTTACGTTTGCTCAAATTAGCATCCTCCAGAAGATCATTATTGTTGCATTCTCTAGCACCATTCGAATTGCCCAATCTACATATAAAATCTTCATTTAATCCCAATTCCCTCGTTGAACAGCACGCGTCCAAGGACCAACTGGAAGCAGTAGATTTACTCGAAGAAAATTCGTCCTCAGAAGTTGAGATTCTCAATACAGCCTCACCATTATGAATTACTCTGTCAATTTGTCCTCCAAATGCATCCATTTCATCATCTAAATCCACAGAATCATCTCCAGCTACCCTATTATCTAAGTTTAGACCCATCCATAGGAGGAATTTCCCACGCCTTTCTCGGACACTTCTGGGACTTCTAATCCAGACATCATAGTTAAAACTTCTTGACTCCCAATTCATAACCCCAGAGTCAGAATTATGACAGTTGGAGCAACCTGGACCCAAATCTGAAACTGATGCAACGTCCTCCTGGGCATCAAAGAACCGATATTCGGTGTCGTTTTCGCTGAAGCTACCCATGATTTACTTGGAGTTCAGCCCATGAAACCCACCTCAAGAAATAAACTTTTTAAGCCCTAAGGAATGTGCAAAATGCCCTCAAACATAAAACCTATAATACAAGAAACCAAACACAAATAAAATATAGTATTAATACAATAAGACAAAAATACAAACAAAATACACAACTACCAAGATCGGTAAACAAATAACAACAACGAAGCCTTAATCTCAAATAATTGGGGTGGGCAACACAAACCAATATAAGATTTTTATTTTACCAAGATGTAAACCAGAAGAAAAAAAATACTCCATTTTTATCAACTTCCACGGCCTCCAGCAACGACCAAAGCAAAAACCCATTGTCACAAAAACCTCATTAAAAAAAGATTAAATCCAACATAGATCCCAATCCACACCACACATTGAACCTAGTCTTCCCCAAAATAAACAAACAAACTTCCTAAAACAGAAACAAATTAAGCAAAAACAAAATCTTTTTATACTATAAAAGCTAACTAATCTGCATAGAAATATGAACCCTAGTTTTTTCCAACCTAGATAAAATTAAACATTAACGAGGAGTAATTTGTACACAAAATTGAAAACCCACTTAAGGATGACGACTGCAAGGACGTTAGAACCCCGAGAATTTTGATTACATTTAATTAAAGCGATAAATTTCACCTAAATTCCGTTACCAATATTTCTAAATTTAACAAACCCAATTCAACGTACATGTACAAAAGCTAACATCAAATCATCAAACCAACGCAACCCATTAAAAAAAAATTAAAAATTAAAAAAATTGGAAAAAGACGAGAAATTCAAGGGGGATTTGCTCACATGGGTTCGGCTTTAAGAAAATGTGAGTGACGATTGAACAAAAGTGGCAAAGTTACTTCCTTCTCTCTTCTCTCTTTCTAGATGAAAGCAAAGAAGAAGAGGAGTAACCATTAACCATTAACCATTAACCATTAACCATTAACCATTAACCATTAAAAACAAAAACAAAATGGGAAAAATGGAAAGAAGAGGGAAAATCGAATTTCTTTATTTTCCTTTCAAGAAGTCGAAATTAATTGATTGATTAATTAAGGGGGAAAATTGGGAAAATCCCTTGATATTCGTGACCATGGATGGATAGCCCAAGAAACGATATATGAAGAGAGTATAATGGCCATTCAGCAAAAAGAAAAAGAAAAAGAAGAGAGTATAATGGCCTACCACGGCTCCAGTGCGGAATGGCAACTGTTCCATATGTGCGGAACATATTTTTATCTGTTAGATTAAATATTTGACGGTTGATATTAATTTTAAAAAAAACACTTATTTTTTTTAAATACATGTTCTCCGAACATTTATTTTTAAGCAAAAAAAATATATGTTCTCAAGGTAAAAAAATATTTCGCACATATTAAAAAAAAACGTGTTCAGCATAAGAGCTTGACTGATAATGACGGGGATAGGGGTAGTACTAGGCTGTGCGGTCTCTATCTCTGCTGTAGTTGTTTTGTATGTACTATTACTACTCTGTATGTATAGGTCCCTAAGAATTCTGTATCCTAATTCAGTGTCTAATTTCCTGTTTCACTAATCAAAAATTGATATGTATTAAATTTTAATTAAAAATTTATAAACTAAATAAAATAGTGAAACCACAAGAAAAATATATACACGTGACAAATATATATTTTTGGAGACAAGAAAAGAGACACAAAAAAAGAACAGATGATTTTTTGTCGTCCCCTAGTGCCTTTCTACACAAAATTTATCTAATTCGCACTTTTAATAACAATTTTAAATGGACAATTCTGATATGGACCAGGGCAAGGGGTAGGGCCCTGGTCCACTTGGTCCAGAAGCTGCACGTCGCCCCTCTTTCAAAAAAAAATATTTATCTCTCAGTCACAGTTAAAATACAAAAAAGATAGTCATGATATGGACACAGTTAAAAGTAAAAAAATATTTCACTCCTCATTTTATAGTGATGTGACAAGTTTGTACAATTTTTGTACTTTTAACTGCTTCCATATCAGGACTATCTTTTTTGTATTTTAACTGTGACTAAGAGATGAAACAAATATTTTTTTTTTAAAAGAGGGCGACGTGGCAGCTTCTGGACCAAATGGACCAGAGCCTACCCCTGGCCTGGTCCATATCAGAATTTTCCATTTTAAATTGGGTACATCTGTATTGATTTACTATTTAATTTTTTTTATCTCAAACTTAAAAAGATAAATTATTTATGAAATAAATATGAAATTTAATGTAAAAATTTATATTGAAAAAATGTACGCAAGTTAGAAAATTGCACCCCCTAATTAACCAAAAGAAAAGAAGGAAAAAGAAAATTACCTATAGGTAATATTAAAAAAGGGTTTATCTGTATTTCTTCATATTATATAATACAAAAATTTTACATTAAGTTCATATTTCATTCTTAAATATATATATATTTTACTTTAAATTAACGAGATGTTAAATCTCAAACGAAAACCAATCTAAAGAAGCATGCATTTTAAATTAAATCTAAATTTAAAAAAACATTTATAGGACTAATTTTGAAATAAATAATTTAATTTTTATGCAAGTCTAAAAGTTTGGTTAAAATCTAAATTATGTTAGGTCTACTTAACCGTGCACATAAATGTTTTTTAACGCTGAAAGAAGAAGCATTTTAATGTGTATATAAATCAAAATATTTATTGAGTCTGCTTTCATTGATGCCTTTTAGTTTTGATTTGAAGGCATGATTACATAATAAACTTGACAGTATAGGGGATTACTATTTCGGTGGTATTCTGTGATCAATCACTTTGTGCATTCATTATCAAAAGTTATGTCATTCTCCAATCCATTTGTTCAAGTGGTATTCTGAAGCAGCAACTTTGTGTATTTATTTTCAAATATTATATTTGTCTGATATCCATCTACAATCTATACTTTTAATTATTTTTAATTATTGAGAAATGAATGGTTATGTTATTGTTTTTGTAGGGTATGTCTACCTACTTCACCTTATTTCTTGGCTCACCTTCTTGACCCACGGTCCATAAGGTGCTTTCCTCCCTGCCTCTCCCCTCACCCTCTCGTTTTGTTTATGTATTTGCTTTTTTAGATGTTTGTAATGGAGTTCTCTAAGATTTTTGTTTGAAATTTAAGTATGTGGTAGTAATAAATTATTTGTGATAAGAGATCACAAGTAAAAAACCAAATTAACCCTCTAGAGAATTAATTATATTATAATTTATAATCAATGAATGAAGAAATATAATTAATGCTGAAGTTGAAAAAACTCCAGAAAAACCTTCTTAATATCACAAAAGAAGAAGGTAAATGCCCTCTTGGCTTATTTACCACCTTAAACTCTGGTATTATCTCAAGGGAAAAAGATGCCACAAATGACATATAAAAGTTTATTAGAATAAAAATAATACTCCCCGTTTCAAAATATAATGCCTTTTGCTTCTTTTTTTTCCTTTTTAAAAAAATATTTAGGTTAACATTGGATAGTTTTTGAGATTTCAAATTTTGATTGCGTAAAAGTTAAATTGTTTGTAAAAGAAGTTGTGATGCCAAATTCTAAAATTTGAGATCTCATATGATATCCAAATTCACCAAATATATTTCTAAAATTTTCAGAATCATTTTTTTTAAAAATTACCATCATTCATAACTATAGTTTTCTCTCCATTTATTATGTAAATATAATTAATTAATAATTTAATAGGAAAAATGCCCATTTCAGTTAAATTGAAAGTGCAAGTAATTAATTCAAATAACTTTAAAATTTCTTAGCTTTCGCATGCATAAGATCCATAAGATTTTATTTATTTATTTTGAGGGAATCATTGGTATAAAATTTACCCTAAAAAATCTTTGGTAAGAATTGTTCTTGATTTTGGGTAATATACTCCTCCTAATTTCCTCAATCATCTGCTTGATTATTCTTATCAACGGCACAAAATTAAGATTTTTGCATCTAATTATTACTACCTTGGAAACCTACTTGTTTTCAATTCATAACTATTAATTTCATTTTGAATCAGACTTTTTATTTATATGCAAGGTTCGAACTCATGAATTTACTTAAGAATATCAAACTAATTTCTCTTTCGGCCTAACTAATATTGATGGCGAGTATCTGTTTGGAGTAACATTATGAGTGTCTTTGGATTGAGTTTGGTTTGAAATTCAAATTGAGATCCAAATTGCATTTAAACTGAGTATGAAAAAAAACATAAAATATTAAATCATTTTTTTTTTTTAGCGCCCGAAGGCGATTGCCCCCGAAGGGGAAGAGCGGAGAGTACCCTAGATAGGGAAGATTAAAGCATGCCCTGGGGAGGGAAGATAAGCCTCATAAAGAGGAGAATTATTTGCCCCATTATGGGGAGATATAGGAATAGAACACGGGACCTTCGCCCCGTGTTTGGATAGCCTTACCACTTAAGATCAGAATCTAGCTACCCGATTCCCATAAATATTAAATCATTTAAGATCAGAATCTCAATCTTAGATTAAATCCAAACATACACTATAAGAAAATGCTTATTTGCTAAAGGATGACACGAGCTCGGGAGTTTCTGCTTTCCATTTGTCCAAGTCAAACTCAACAGCTCCCCTTGACCAGAAATTTCAAAGTGATTACTTAGAAAATTCAAACATTGAATTTTAAGCTAAAAGAAAAATAAGACGATTATTGGCGCCACAAAAATAATTTTGAAATGGCTCCAATAAGTTTCTGACATCATCATACTTCGTCAAATGTTTGCTGATTTTTTTTTATTCATTATTATTCAAACAAAATACTGATATCCATAGCCAATCATTTGGTTTTATGCTCAATTTCATAAAGGTTTGAAGGGTGAAAATCCTCTATCTGCACTCCTGTCTTTGATCCTATCTCCAACCAATTCAAATTTACTATATAAATATTTTTTTCAATTATAGTATTTTGAACAGTTGATATAACACTTTAAATTTATAATTATAAGTCTTGGTAATTTATTAAAATAATAGTTTTATAATAAAAATTATATAGTCTGAATTTCAAACAGGTATTTATAACTTTTAGTTCAAAATCCTTAGATTCTTATAATCTCGATCCACCACCACCATTCTTTATTTCTTTTCATTCATAATTCAATGAATTATGTAGTGATTCCTTTTATATTTCTTTTTCCAATAAACAGTACTACATCCATTCCTAAATATAAGACTTTCATTACATTTTACGAAAATTAAGAAAGAAATTATTAAGATGTTTTTATAATTTAAATACTAATATTATTCTCTTAAATATGACTTGTATACCACTAGTTCTATTTAAGAGATTAATATTAATATTTTAATTATAAAAATATCTTAATTTTTTCCCTTAATTTTCGTAACATTTAATGAAATTCTTATATTTAGTATTGGAGGTAGTACAAACAATGGCAGAGGATAGTGAGGGCAGGAGGGGCCACCCGTCCCCCCTTTTCCCAAGATTTTGGAAATTTGAACATAAGTATTATGAATATTTTTTTTGCATAAATAGGTCCTTATAATATAAAATGTCTTGGCCCCCTAAAAAAATTGAAATTTAATAATAGTACTCTCTAACATATAGTTTCGCCACTAACTATCATAATAATATTGTTTATTACTCACTCTATTCGGATTTGAATGTACAATTTTCATTTTTTGATGTCCAAAATTAAATGTCTCATTTTGTAATATATAAATAATTTTAATTTGAACTTCAACTAGTAGTCACATATAATCTAATAAAATTAAAATTCACTAGTATATTGGTCTTTCTTAAAATTCACTAGCCAAAAAAAATTGATTGACAAAACCGCAAAATGTAAATAGTTTAGTGACCAAAATAGCTATTAACCCTTCTATAAAAGAAATGCATACATTTAATCAGATAATATTTTTTTATAACTTTCTCATGCTATTTTGAAGTATGGTCCGTGACAATAGCGTCTATAAATTAGTTGGTTTTTCTTTCATTTTTTAAATTTTTTTGTTAATTTTTAAAACTAGTTTATGTCTCCTTTTGTAATATAAATATCGTTTAAATTCAGTTTTTCTACTAAAAATATATCATTCTACCTCAAATATATAATCTTACAACGTGAGAGCGAATTTTAATTCGGCCCCCCTAAATTAAAATCCAGTCTCCGCCACTAAGTACAAAAGAAACCAACAACTCTTATCTCTTGATAGTATCTTATACTAATTGTACAAATTGAGCCACAAATATTAACTATGAAAAGCTTCTATTCCTTACGTCCAGATCAAATATCTATATTTATATATTTTTTATAATAAATTGAACATTTAATTTGAAACTTATAAAGTATTGTATTTCAATCAAAGTTTGTTAGTGTAGTTGGTTCGGCAGCTTCGCTCCTTAAAAGAGGTCGATGGATCGATCTCACTCACGTATGAAGTTGTCACTTTGACTAGCACTTTACCTCTTTATGAGCCGACCCTGTGCGAGAGGAGATTAGTCTTGTATGATCTCTTAAAAAATCAGAGCTAAGACAACTCATGGCAAGACAAAGAAAAAAAAGAGAGTAAAGTATTGTATTTCATTCGCAGTAACTTACACCGTAGTGGTATAAATGAGAGAATCAATTTTCACTATTACTATCCCTGCTAGAAACACACTTTGTTTTGAGAGAGGACATGGGGTCACTTTGGCATGCACCGATTCTTGTGGGACTGACCCCACAACCATCTTGTATGAGTTGAGGTGGAGCTTACCTGTAAAGTAAGTCTCGCCTCAAATCATCTGAAATTATTATAAAGCCAGTTCACAAAGATCGGCCCATATTAAAAAAATTTCCCGAACATGGGCACTTGTCATAAAAATCATTCTACTTCCGACAGGTATCAACTAAATTCCATGTATAGCCAACTTATGTTCAAGGTTTTAAGGAAGGTCAAAACTTATACTCCACGAGGGAGAGAATCAATTTTCACTATTGGAGTGAGCTGTATTTATGTGTGTGAGAGAGAGAGAAATAACACTTGCGGCAATTACATGCATGTATCTATTACTACTACATAAAAAAAAATTCAAAAATTTGAGAATGATTAGCATAATTAAAGCTCTTAAATAGCTGCCTAATTATGTTTAGGAGAAGTTAAAAGTGATTTATGTGAAGACTATGGATGTCTTGAACAAGGATAACACTTGGTTACAAAAGTCAAAAGTGATTGTTGGACTTTTTACAAAAGTTCATTAAGATTTCATTTCGTCTGTTGTTTATTTCCGACCATATTATTATGCTTTGAAGTCTTAAATATAGACAACAGGCAACATTTGAATAATGTCGTCAAAAAGTTGAGCAACATGTTCATGACTTCAAATAGGGGTAATTTTGTCCTGAAAAGAGTAAATTATTATCGTATTTCTATTGATATAAAGCTTTTTTGCGATAATTTACACTGCTACTATTGTCCCAATTAATTGCCTCAATGTTACGCCGATTAGCAATATTCAATACGAAAAAATACATTGTCTCTATGGTTCTTAATCTATATTAAATTATTTAAAATAAATTTTATTTATTAAACAGAGAAACTGTATTTTAATTTGTGTCTTTGACTTTTTTCCCCTTGCGTTTCCTACATAATCACGTTGATCATTGTCTTAGAAAATTGTTAGTCCGTTTTGGTTTATAAATTAATGTATTAATACGTCTGGTTGAAAACATAGAGTGATATTGGACGAAAGTTTAAATTTGAACATTTTTTCTTTAACTTTGTAATTTTTTAATTATTATTTATACTAATATAAAATAAAGATATTAATATATTTTTTTCATTGAATTAGACAAACAACTTCTAATAAAGTCGTGCAAAATAATGTTTTTCTAGTGATGTAATAATTGTCAAATGTGATTTTTTTATACATTGATATCGAAAAATATTTAAAAAGAAAATAGTAGTGAGGAAGTTAGTCTAGATCCTATGCGGAAGAGTTAAAAATCTGCATGTACGAAACGTCTTAGTCCTTCACAAATTAGGGCAAATGCATAGCAGCTACTTCTCATTCTATACTAAATTGATTTCACTAGCAAGCTTTCACCAAAGAAGGGTTTTGTTTATTTTACTTGGGCAACTAGATTGAAGTTGTTCGGGAGAAGTTTTTCAATGAACGTGCTTACTGCGGAGATAATAAAATGAGTTTTATCTTGGAGTCGTGACTGACCGCTATTACCTGCACGTAGGGAGGTCTTCACGTCTTTAGGACAGTGACTTTGTCACGACTCTCAGGCTTGATTTCTTTATCTCATTTTATTTACATTTATATTGTGATTTTATTATTATGAGCATATTTTAATTATTTATTTATATAATTTCTATAACAATATGCAATCTAATAAGTACAACCTAAAATTTTGGCGGAGTCGGCATTTACTCAATATTAGGATCGTCCTTATGAGATGATCTCACATAAATTGAGCGGAACTCACATTTGCATGTAGGCCCCACCCAATTAATGTGAGGGAATTATGAAGTTAATCACACAAAGATGGTCATATAATTAAATTTTCCAGCATTTACTCCTAGGGAACAAAATTTAAATCTTTAAAAGACATAATATTTTTTACACCATCAAAATAAAGTTTTTAAAATGTTAGAGTGATCGCCCCTTTCCGCTCTCCTTAGTTTCACCACTGCCCGAAAAGCAAAATACTCATATTGTAACAACAACATATGCACACGAAGAACAAACATTCGAATAAGTGGCGGAGCCAAGATTTAAATTTACGGAGGGCCGAACTAAAATTTATTTATAGTGTTTGACAGTATATTTTAAGTACAAAGATATATTTTTACTAAAATATTTGAATTTAAAATGATAATTATCTTGAAAAAAAATACATAAACTAAGGAAGAAAAATGACAAAAATAAAAATGGAAAAAAACGACTAATATGCAGAGGTTAGTGTTACAGTTCATACTTCAAAATAGAATGAGAAAGTTATAAAAAAAAATATTATTTGTTTAATTAAAGGTATATTTTAGAGAAACTTTTATTTATTTGAAGTCCTATTGTATTTGAATACATTAAGTAATCAAATGACATATTTTTACTTTAAAACTACAAATTTATTTTTGTTTCTGCGGTTCAAATTACACTATTAAAGTACTAAAAAAATTGGTCTCAAATTACACTATTACAACACCAAAGATCATGCCCAAATTACAGAACAATAAGCATTCCACGAATAAAATAAACAATTGAATAAATGGAGGACGGTGATTTTTTGAGGATGGAAGAATTATGGTACCGCTGAGAAAATACATTAATTCTAAAAAAATAAACATTAATTTCAGAATAAATTAAAATAGAAAATAAAAATTCGATTTGAAACGGAGAGAGTACTATTATTAAATTTCAAAATTTTGAGGAAAGATCAAAATATTTTATTTTATAAAGACTTATTTATATATAAAAAAAACATTTCTAATATTAATATGCAATTTTAAAAAATTTGGTGGAGCTGTGACCCCTTCCTGCCTCCATGAAATTCCGCCACTGATTCGATTGAGATCCAAATTCCTTTTTGTGTCTTGTAATGTTAGAAAATATGACTACATTGGTAACATGGATTGAGCTGTACATTCGGAATTTTCAGACGAACAAATTAATGAGTGGCAATTATCACTTAGGGATAAAGAATAAGAAAAAACATTTTGACATGTTCATAGGTTTTGGCCTCCTCCTTGAGCAATAAATCATTTTCTCGGAGAAACCCACGCTCGCCCAATGATTCGATGCTTCGTTTCATCCATAGACTCTACTTTGAGGTCACTTATTTCCAATACCGTCCGTTCGTATTAGATTTATCATACAATACTCTCACATTAATTGAGTACAACTCACATTTACATATAAATTTGATCAATTTATGTGAAAGAGTTGTAAGACTAGTTCAATAATGACATCACTAACCTTCAGTCTTCTTATTTAATGGATTCTCTTTAACCGTTGACTCCTTGCATGATTTCTAGCTCAAGTACCAGGTTGTCAGCAACCTTAAATTCTCCCTCACCAGAGGAGGAGAATTTTTATTGCCCCACGTAAGGAAAAGGTGTCGAACTCAAGACCTCTTAATTACGGGTAGAGGCTTGCTCACTGAGTTACAACCTCCTTAACAAGTACTAGGTACTTTGATCATAGACAAGGTTGAGTTTTAAGTGCATCTGTTTTTTACTCTCAAACTAATTACTTTCGTCTCCATTTTCTCTCTTATAAATAATTACTGTTTTACGATTTTTAAAGGTACGATTTTTAAAGGTAAAAATCTCATAAAATGCCTTTAATTTTATAGCAATATACTAAAATGTCATAGTTTAGTGGTATTTTTTTAGAAGTGTTAAAAAAAAATTGTGACATTTACGTAGAAGTGTCACGTGATTTGCCATTAAATATGGGAAAATATTATAAATGAAAGATAATATTTTAAAGAAAATTTGAAATGGCTACTTGAGTATTTCAATTATCGGAATTAATAAGATATATGTCTATTAATAATAATGACTAATTATAATTAACTAACTATGCAATTTATTAAAATTATTAAACAAAAAATTTAGATGAAAAAAAAACACGTTGTGTTATATCTAATATGTTCTATGTTTAAATTTCATATATCAACTTTATAATGTTTTCAAGTTTCACAAAAGAACTAACAAATAATTAGTAATTGATTATGTTATCACATCTAAGGAAAAAAAATATAATAATAAATTAATAATACATAAGTATAAAAAGGAGAAGTTATTGACATTCCACATTTTGTTAATAGCACCCCGCTTGAATCTACATATTTTCAGTTGTCACTTTTACCATGACCTCTACGTAATGAGTCCTAAGTTTCAATATGGCTACTTGAGTATTTCAATTATCGGAATTGACTAATTATAATTAACTAACTATGCAATTTATTAAAATTATTAAACAAAAAATTTAGATGAACTTATTTGAATTTATATAAAGTGAAAATTTATTAATTATTATGAGTCCACAGCCTAAAAGTTTATGCTTTCACATTTACGCAAAACTTTTGAATTTCTCCAATGATATTATTTTTTTTCGCACATTAAATTCTTATTGACTTTCTCAACAACAAATTGAAGTATCGTGGAAGATAATATTGTTGGAGAGGTAGCGAAGATGTTGGAAAATCACCTGAGCGCCCGAAGGCGATTATCCCCGAAGGGGAAGAGCGAAGAGTACCCTAGATAGGGAAATTGTAGCATGCCCCATGCCTGGGGAGGGAATTTAGCCTTACAAGGAGGAGAATTTATTTGCCCCACAATGGGAGATACGGGAATCGACCACGGGACCTCATCCCGTGGCCGGGTAGCCTTACCACTTGGGCTACCCGATTCCCATTGGAAAATCACCTTTAGAACGCAACATTGGACAAAGAGGGTTTAAATGGTTTATTAATGTTGTCTTAAATTGATAATGTTATTTTAGTACTCCCTCATTTCCTTATTATAAATCGTTTAGAATATATAACAAAAATTAATAAAGTAAAAAATAAATTGTTTTATTAATTAAAATATTAATATTATTTTCTTAAATATTATTTGTACATCACTAATTCTATTTGAACACGTGAAGCTTTCTTACTAAGTTTGAGTCTCATGGATTAGTTGCCGACAATTTTCTAGTAGAAGTTAATAATAGTATATCGGTTCCAGATGTTTGCTACTTTGACAATGTGAGGTTTTATTATTGATTTATCAAAGGGTTTCTTAATTTGATGTATTGGTTTTGGGTGGCCGACAAGCAGGGAGAAGAAAGGAGCGGGCCAGTCGCCCCGAAATTTTTAAAAATACTATTAGGTATAGTAAATTTTATATGTAGTTTGAAATATTTTATCAGTTTCAGCCACCAAATTTTTGTTTTTATTTTGCCGTTTTTATAAATAGTTATACATATTGTTGCAGTTTCGTCCCAATACTAAATTTCTGGCTTCGTCCCTGCCGACAAGCATATAATTAAATTATAAATTGTGCTTCATAAGTACTATTTAAAAGTAGATTTTCTTCAACGCTTGATACTTACGTGATTAAACATACAATAATGTGCGTGGTCCAATCTATTTCTTTATTTTCCATCTATATATCGTTTAATTACTACAGTATTAAAATGTCCAAAACTTTTATGAAAGATTTCATACTCAGCTAGTTATATCTCAGATCCCTAATGATTTATTCATTATATAAAGTCATGAGATCGAGTCACTTAAGAAGCAATTTCATATTGCATTATCAAACAACTTATCTTTACACTAGACAGTTCACACCAAATTAATTAAGTTGATATTCAAAATACTGATAAAAAAGTCCAAAACTTTCTATTCCTCTTCAATAGATACTCTTTACAAAACTATATATAAAAGTACAAAACTATATATATATATATATATATATATATATATATATATATATATATATATTGTCCTTCTACGAACAACAATATTACACTGTACGTCTGCTTCTCTAAATTAAATGTATTATTTTAAATTAATGCAAATATTTTGGAGAACATTTTACTAGTATATTTTATTTTTATTTGTGGTTTACATGAGTTCGTATCCTTTAAATTACGAGGGCCAAATGAATAAATATAGACTAAAAATTATGTTCATTTCAATGAAGTGACGTTTATTTTGGAGAATCTGACGTGAATATTAAATTTTAGAAGGAAGAAGTTATAAGTATTAATCTTGATTGATGAATATGTTGGGGTTAGGATAATGATTAATTTTGTTATTAAAGAAGTCCACAATCAATTCATGATCAATCTATCAAATCTCACGTGTGAAATACCCACATATATTTCAAAATTTAAGGTCTTTTTCTGTATTTGTTTCATAGATTACATAAGAAAATAATCATTAACTAGTCTGAATAATATAATCAAGAATGAAAAAATTATATTTATAAGTGAAGTTAACTTTTAAAAAAAATAAATTTTAAAATTCGTGAAATCCTAAATATTTTCAAGGGAAAGAAAATGAAAAAAAAAATACTTATATTTTGAATTTGAGGGAGTAATTACGGCTCTACTTGGATTGGGTTTTGGTTTGAGTTTGGCGGGAGAGGCTAAAAAGTGGGCGGGAAAAATTCAAATTCAAATTTTTTTTTTCAAATAATCGTTCAATTCCAAATTTTTTTCTCAAAAATTTGGAATTTGAACATCTCCCGCCAATTTTATAGGCCAAAATTTGAAGAAAAACGATTATTTGAAGAAAAAATTTGAATTTGAATTTTTTCCGCCCACTTTTTAGCCTCTCCCGCCAAAACCTAAAACCAAACTCAAACTAAAACCCAATCCAAGTAGAGCCGTACATGTTACTGGGTCTAGACTTCATTGCCAACATATCAAAACTTTTGACAAGTTTGGTGAGTTTGGCTTATGATATATGGGGTGTAACTTTAGATATAACTCAGGGGGAGACAGTTGCTGATTTTGAGATTTTTGAACGTTTATTTTGTTGTATACTTAGTTTTCAAATTTGTAATTGTTTTTTCATTAAATACCATTGCTCTAATATCTTATTAAAATTTTCTAATTTATATATTTTCGCACTCTTTCAAACTCAACGAGTTACTGTTCTACTCCCGTCTACGTTAAAAACACATTTCATAACATAACGATGTAGAAAAAAACTGATACAGTTTGATTTCCTTAGTAATACTCATGATCTGCTTTAAATAAATCAACTACAACTTCAGACTTGTCTTCTTCATAGGTGATTGCTGATTTATGATTATCTCCTGCCAAACCTTCCTCTTTTCACCTTTTTCCTTCACTTTTTTATCAGGAAAAAAGGGTAAGAGATATTGAGGTCAATATTGTCATTTAGACATATATTTCTATGAAATTCTCCATATTCTCTACATTGAAGATTATATTAAGATATTATCTTAATGATAAGAGTAGCGGTCTTAAAGTTCAAACCAAAGGTTTGGAATTTTAGAGAGTCCTTTTCTCTTTTCTCTCTTTCCTCTGTGTTCTTGCTGCTTTTTTTTTCTTCTACCTCTAGCCAAATTTGTACATTAGTTCCGGTCAATGATCGAATCTTGATCCTTTTATTCAGTTTTTATACCTCTATTTTGTACCACGAATCATATGAAACTTTTTTCAAAGTATTTTTCTTCAAGATTCAAGAAGCAGATGTTAGATCTGTCTCGGATCTAGACTTTTTTACTATGTTTCTAGGAGGATTCATTCAACCCGGACTACATCTTTCTATATTTTCCCGAGGCAATTTGAATGACGGTTGATACGCCCATTGTCCTATAAATTGTCGATCCCTACGGAAGATGTTGAAAATGATATTCTCCTATCTATGTGGTTCTAGGATAGCAATGAAGATGTTGCGAAAAAGAAGATTATGTATTTGTTTAGTTTGCTAGTTTTTATATTAGTATTTCCTAACAATCCAAGTTTTCTTGGGTGTGTTTTTGTCTGTTATCATAGTTTTCTAAATCATTGTATAACTTTTATTTTCTTGTATTTTTTAATTTTTCTTTGATTGTAATGGATTCGGCTATTTTGTGATTAATAGAAAATTTCTTATTCAGCAAAAAAACCAAATATTTGGAATTCAACTCTTATCTAGTGCAGGAGAATTAAAATTGTCACATATTTATAAGAATTTCTGTAAAGTTCGTTAAAATGCTCTCCAAATTTCAACTGATTATGTTGCGACAACATTACTAATATAAAAATAGCAATTATTTAAATACAAAATTAATATTTGGCAAAAAATTAATTATTTAATAAAAGAAAATCAATTATCAAATTAGAATTTTGCACTGAACTCTTAAAAAAGACCGGAACGAAACCCAAAAAATCTTCAAAGAGGCCGCAGCCCAGTGGGGCAAGCCTCGACTCTTGACCGAGAGGTCCCGAGTTCGACACCCTCCCTATACATGGGGCAAGCTTAATATGTCTCCCTTTCTAGGACTTTCTCCTCCTCCTGTGAGGCAGTTCTCTCTCCCCTTCATGGGACAATCGCTCAGACGGGCTTTAAAAAGAAACCCAAAAAATCCTTGGAATGGAACTATATTGTTTAACATACAAAATAAATAGTCTATTTTTTGGTCAGATTCACTTCATACAGTTAAGAGGAATGTTTTCAGTTGTTCATCCCCTATAAGTAGGTTTAAAAAAACTCGAATATTTATAAAGCAGAAATTGGAGATGCAAATCCCTATATGAAAAAAATTAACCAATAAACCGTGATTGACAATTTGACATAATGGAATATATTTTATATTTAAAAATTTCTCAGGTACTACAAGATGAGTTGAATCATGAGTTTTTTTTACTGCAGACATTAAAATAAAGGAAAAAAAAGTCAACCATATTTTATTTTCTTTTGGAGATAAAGCAGATGCAGTGAATTATGATTGGGAAACAAATATTAGCCTCCAAATCCTCCAATATCTACTTTGAGAGTTGGTCTTTTTTATTTATTTATTTATTTTTGACATTTGTGGAAACCTAGAAATAAACTACTACTCCATAATCCAAGGTCTAGGTTACACGAAAATAATATTTTTTTTAAAGATAAAATGTACTACAATGTTTCAAAATCTGGGGTCACCATTACTTCTAGATCCGCCCCGAGTTTCATAGGCAAACACGAACATTGACATTTTTAGTGGTCCGACTATGATACTAAATAATAAAAAAAATTAGTATATATTGAATATTTTTTGTTATTGGAATTAATTTTTTGTAGCGAATAAGTGTTATGATTTTGTAACATTGTTGCGTAAAATAAGTGTTAATCAAGAGAAAATACATATTGTATAAAATGTAACATTAATCTAAAAAAATATAACAACTGCAAAAAAATTCAATATGTATTACATTTTTTATGTTGTGCACTAAAACCAACGTCCATTTTTAGTTAATGATAGGTGGGGCGGAAAGGCCTTGGTCCTCATGGGTGCCAATTGCCAAAAGATACCACGGCCGAGTTTGAATAGAATATTTGTTTCAAAATTTTGTTTTGAATTTTGTAGAAATTAAAGTTGAAATCGATCTAAGTTTGAGATTAGATTTTCATTTTGAAAAAATTACATTGTTTTGTGAGAATAGGTACAAGTCAAAACTTAAAATTTGAAATGATAAATGTGATCTAAAATGCATTTGTGCGAAAATATGATAACAACTTTGATTTAGATTAAATAAAGTTTCTCTTTCAAAATTTTATCTTGATTCCCTACTATTAAATTTATTGTAAAAAGAAGAAAACCTAAATTTCAAACAAGAAAGATGTGTTTTTGAAGCACACAAAATAGCTTTTGTATTCAACACTACAAAACTATATTCTTATATCTGGTGTTGTGACCGAGTTAATGACCTTCCTCCAGAAAAATTTGTCCTGTATAAAATCTTAAATTGGTTCCTCCCCACATCCTGATGGTTTCGTTTTCTCAGTGGTAGTTATCGGAATTTACCAACTCATGTTGCCGTGAGTGGCCTTTAAGTTTTTTTTAACCGTCCGACTAATTTGAGTGGCATATTGTAGAATAATTTTAAGCATTCGATATTAGTTTACTTTTAGAGGGATTTGAACTCTTAATCTTATTTATGGACATACCTTTGAAAGTAAAAAAGAGAGATCCGTTCAGTTAAACCTGCTTGTCTTATAATATTTGCCTTTAGTACTTCCAAAAAATATTAGTTTATGCGTACCAGGGGCATTCTTTGGCCAAGACTTCAAGAAAGAAAAAATGGCATTCGAGCGTGGAAAAAATCTGTTATGGTTTCGCTGCATAAATATATGAATCTCACATTTTAGAATTTACTATTCAAGATAAATAATTAAAAATTCTCTCAATCTCTTATGGTTACTTTTTGAATTCTGAATTATAAGATTCAATAAATCAAGTAATCACAAAAGTAATGAAGTTTGAAGCCAGCGGTGAAAGTGGGCCTGTCCGATAGTTGCAATTCTCTGCAAAAAAGAGTAATTACCAAATGGGGTGCCCACTACTTACTTTGTCTTTTTTTTTGAGTCGCCAAGGCGATCGCTTTCGAAGTGAAAAGAGATGAGAGTATCCCTGAGATAGGGTAAGATTGAAGCATACCCCATGCCCTGGGAGGGAAGATAAGCCTCATAAGGAGGAGAAATTATTTGCTCGCATTATGTGGGAGATATAGGAATCGAACACGAGGCACTCACTGCAGTGTTTCGGATAGCGCTTTACCACTCGGCTACCCTGATTCCCATGACTACTTACTTTGTCTTAACCATTGCTATCTCCCACAACCTGACCCGACCCAAAAAATGCCCTTCATCTACTTTTTTCTTCATTTTTCCATCATTTTTTTTTTCTAAATAAAAAATTATCCATTAATCATAAAATAGTTGAAGACATTACAATCAAAAGATAAAAAGAAAATACAAGAAAATAAAAGTTATACAATGGTGGAGACTACCGTGATAACAGATAAAAATCCACACTCCGCACTAGGTAAACACTACGAACAGTAGAAAAAATAAATACATAATAAACATTGCCATTTTCTTTTGTGTTTTCTCCGACTGACAAAGAAAACAAAAATAGGTAAAAAGCCTTGAGCAGCAGAAACAATTTCTGAACATGTTGACGAGAGCTGATTTCTGAAGCAAAAATATTACTAATAATTGGTTACTGACAGAAATAGCCCAAACATTTCATAAAAAGTACAAGTTTTAGGCATCAAAATTTCGAGTAAAGCTACTTTAAAAGAAAACAATTACCAATTGTTAGGATATTTTGTTAAAAGATATCTAACAAATTTACCAATAGTATTGTATTAGTCTCATCTTCACTCGTAAGGTTATGCTCCATTATTCATATCAAATGCATAAATCAGTCATACGTGAGTTGTTGTTGTACAAGCACTTCTAGTGAATCTCCGCTAACTTTAAAAACAAGGAGATGACGCCATTAAAATTACAACTCAAATAATTTTTTTGTTGTTAAGGTCAGGGACGAAGACGGGGGCCGAGATTTTTAAAAATACTACTAAGTATAGTAATTTTATATGTAGTTCAGAATATTTTATCAGTTTCAACCCAATGTTGCCGTTTTTATATGTAATTCGACATCATCATTGCAGCTTTCACTTCAACGTCAAATTCCCCGACTTCGTCCCTATTTAAAGTAGATACGTAGAATTATCAGTAGTTATGGCGATTACCGTATTAAAAGTTGTAAACCCTATATATTTTGACCACTTTACCCTCCAATATTTTTCAGTATTTCTTAGCTTAGAGTGGTCCTTTCTGACTCGTATAAATTGTTGTTTGTTGATCATAATAATCGTGAGTGAACGTGATTTTCCGGACCTCTTTTCTCGTACGTACGTTATATCTTTCCTCACCATCTCTGTTGTGTATGGGCCCAGATTCTACAAAATATGGAGCCTCAGCAAGGCTGGCCCAGTTAAAGAATATTAGTCGAAAGACAGATCGGAAGCCCATCTAGAGAAGGCAGACACATCAAGGGTAGAACGGTAAATTGCTTATGGGCGTAGCCCTAATATATAACGCAAGTATTTGGAGATTTTGTTCGAGATTTCCACTATAAATATTGTTCTCAAATTTATTACTTTTTGCATACATTACTCAAATTATTTCTTTGATTTATGTCACACCCCGTAATCTGAGGGTGACCGGACAGTGCTACATACGTCGATGAGACACCGAACCCTCAAACGGAAATGCTAAAAATCCCAAATGACTTCAAATTTAAAAGGAAACTAAAAGGTTCTTAAATGAATGAATACTCCAAATACAACGATGTTCTTAAAAAAAGGACAAAACATAATGAAAATAAAAGAGCAATTCTAACTATTACAAGCCTCAATAACTATACTCGATCGATCCAATCCCTATCATAGTTACCTTCAACATGAAATATGCAAAAGAGAAAAATAGAAAGGACTGAGCTACTAAATTAGCACAGTAATCATCAACACCCCTTGGGATGAAGCATCGAACAGAAATCAAAACAATTCCCAACTTTAGCAAAACACATGTAAAATCAATGCATGACTTGACTTTAAATATTTTAAAAACATATAGAAATATGTATGCAAAATACTCAAAACTTTTGACAGACTGAACTTTTGAAAATGAAACAAAATCAGAAAACCAAAATGACTGAAAACAAAGCTCCGGTTGACTGGACAAGGGTCCGGTCGACCGAAGAGGTCACCCAGAACCCAGTCAAAGACATTATCCAAAGTCCGGTCGAACAATAGAGCCAAACGGTTGACCGAAATCGAGACAGTAGCTAAATTAGAAAATCTGGACGACCTACACATGGTCAGTCGATCGCAATTCTGTGCATACAAAAAACAATGTAATTTTGAAGGAAAACATCATTTCTGAAGTCCCATTTTTTTCGGCCCCAAAATGACACATTTTAGACAACACCACATAACAAATAAGACTAAAATCATAACCAACAAAAGCTATAAACCATACTCTTCATATCTTTACACTTACATAATAGAATTGTGCTACAAGCACAATGATTTACTTATAACAGACCAAACAAAAGTACAGATTGTCCGACACTACGAGTATAGTTTCAACTATGACACACAATCCCATAATCGAGCTCAATCATTTGTAAATAACTTTACGCAAAACTACTAACGATCACTGACTTATAGCTAGACCAGGAAAAGCCCAGTAAGTACTCATGGGTTCAGTACGACCCCTTGAACAACGGGTCCAGACAGAAATGTGTTTATGAAATCATTCAGTTATGTCATTGCCCACAGAAGTGAACTCCACAACAACCGTTAGTATTCCCAAATTATCGGCCAACTAGGGAAGCCTCCAGACAGAATCTTGACAAACTAAGTGATTGAACGACTCCTGCCAAAGTCGTTCTTAGACGAAAGCTCAAGATTGGGGCGACACAACCAACAATAGCCATGGCAACGACACCAAATAGACGACATTAATCTTATAGTAAATTCAGCAAAAACCAACAATTACAAATATGGGCAGACATAATAACAATTCAATTAGATAGCAGTAACACAACAAACTCAACAATCGATCACATAGAAATGCAAACAATTTAACGCTTCATCCATTTTATGCAATTGAAAACAAGTGTAAACATTTCATAAACAATTCCATGACTTAAAAATACTGCTTTCATGCTTTTAGGACTGAAAATAACAAGGGGAAAGATCCTTACCTCAAAAGCTTAACAAATCCTCATAGAACTCACAAACACTCCGAAATCCAGAAAACAGTCTACTTCTCGGGGAAAATTCTATAGTAGAGCCGCCCTTGTGGGACTGGCCTACAGTCCTCTCACATGAGTTGGGACAGGACCTACCTTATAAGTAGGTCATGCCCCAACTTATCTGAGAGGGACAGGGCCAATCCCACAAGGGTGGCTCCATGCCAAAGTGACTCACTTCCCAAAGCTATAACTTCCTGTCATGACTTCTAAATCTCAATCCGTCACGCCCACTCGTAGCTCTTTCAATTCTCTACAAAATCGATATATTGTGCGCACAAATCCAACATTGTTTACCCTCCAAATTGCTCAATCTCCCACAGACTCTCAATCTACCATCTTGTCTCTTATCTTCTTTTTTTTCCTTTCTTTTTCTTTTCTTGCAACTCCCCTCCAAATTGTGCACTAACCTCTCCTTTAACTCCCCTAACAAAACACGCCTCAAAGTTTCGAATCCTCTACACTTAGGTCCCTCAACAACCAGCACGTCCACTACGCCCCTCAACTAAAAAAAAACCAAACGTAACACATAAACATGCCAAAATATATAATTAAAATCAAATTAAATACACGTCACATAGACACGTAAGCAGAAAAGCCCCGAATATCACAATTTACTTTACTAACTTAAACTTTGGAGCAAGGTTCAGGGCGATTTCGTATATATATATCCTCTAATATATCTAATATATCCTCTAATAAATTAATGATAAATCAATAATTTTATTACATATGGTACAAAATGATTAATTTAAATTCATAAATTTATTCTTAGCCAATTATGTTACTACACATAGAGTAATATCATTGGTTTTACTAGAAGATACACAGTGGTTCAAGGCAACCCACCCTCTCTAAGCATTTCATTGGAGCAGAAAACTGGCTGGACTGAAGCAGCCCAAAGATGCCAGACAGAGTTTGTTGAGAAACAAAGCCCATTGGGCTTTGATCTAGTAGTGGATATATTTTCCATTGAGAATGTGACCCATTTGAAAGTCCCCCGGTCACACGGCAATTAGGAAGAAATCTATTATTAACTTCCCTTTTATAATTGGGTGGATTTTGTCACCATTTTTTAGACTCTTTTTAACACAATTTTTATTTCAAACCCCACCTCTTAAAAACAATTCCTTCTTACGACTTTCTAAACAAGTATTTTTTAAAAAGAAAACTAACCCAGTATTTTTTCAAAAACAAAAAATGATAATCCAAAAACGTTAAGTATTTTCCCTGTTATATTCATAACTGGTTTAATTTAATTATATTAAGTTTTAATCGCCAACCTTTGTCCTGTAATAAATCCGTCCAAGCATCTAACAAGGAGTACTTTACTTCTAAACAACCGAACTAACTCCCTTATCACATGCACCAAAAAGAATGGGAAATGGGGAATCTACATTAGCAAAATTAGGACAAGGCTTGAGAGTGTTGAGGTCAGATGAAATGCTCAGTTGGGTAGTCATTTCCATAGCCATTGTAGTCATAGTAAAGCCTCTCTCCCCGTTTTATGTCTCTGATAGCAACCAGCAAGACTCGAGACTCACCATCGACCGAGCATCGAATAGCTTTTACATTCTGCTTCTTCTTCCCATCCCTGCATCACTCACAAATAAACCAATCCAATCTTTAGTCACATTTCTTCAGACAAAGTTACTAAGATACGATATAGAGAAAGGCATACGGGGTGTGATTGTTGATTCCGTTAATGAATCGAGCAATGTTACTGCGTTTGTCAGGACATATGGCTAAGGTTTTTGATGGATCAGCAGCATGAAGAAGCGTCATAATGCTATCTCCATCGTCATTCTCGCGATTTTTCAAGTAATCTACGTCTCCAACATACTCCGTAATGATTGTTAAATCCTTTATGACCCTATCTGCTTCAACAGTGAACCTGTTACACAAATGTTAATGTTTGTTGTATGTTCTTGTCATGGATGAAAAGATGAAAAGAAAAAGGGGGCATTTTTATCTTACCCTTCTTGAGAATCAGATACAACCATAAGAGGTGGACATTCCCCTCTTTCCATCATTCTATTGCACAATTTCAAGCTCTCAATATCATCTCTTGGTAATTGCTGTAAAAAATAAATGAAATTCCCCCCGTTAATTATTTGCTCTAAACTTGTTTCGTTTCCCATACAATCGGAAATGATCTTATCCGATATCAAGTTCTACAAAGTCATCTTAAAGATTTAGACAGATAATAGTAATATGTGAAGCGAACACAAGACATATAGCCTAGCAAAGGTGCTTCTAACCAACCGAGTTACATACTGCTTTTTCAATACGGCAGATAGTCTATATGGTTGAGTTTAGATTCAAAATTATACCTGCACTCCCCCTACTTCAAGCGTGGCAAGATTGGCTGATCTTGGGGCCATGCCATCAACATAGGTTAGTTCATTACAGAAATCTGCCCCTACTGCTATCAATGCAGTAGCTAGAGATGCCATTTGCTCCAATCTCCTATTAGGATCCTCACTGGGATTGTATGGCAATAACCTCCTCTTCTTTTTGGACACAACTAAGCTACTAGATCGCCTTCGTTTCTTTTGGCAATCTGAGAAATAAATAAATATCAAATATACTGATATAACAGTTGTTCTTGAATGTTCTATAAGCAAGCAAACTATCTACAAGACAAGAGAGTTGCATTTTACCTTGAGAAAACTTATCTATGCCGAAAAAATCTTCAATTTTGGTTTGTATAAGCGGAAAACCTGCATAACAAATCATAGGAATAAATTCGCCAGAACATACAAAAGAACCATCAACAAAACTCTATCCATCAAGATTGTTTGTCACTTTGTTTTACTCAATTGGACGAATGCAACAAAACCAGAAGATCCACACTAGACTATATTGAAAAAAAACATAAATGAAATTCCAAATAAAATTATTCCGTTTTCAATTATATTACAAAAATTATCTAAGGATATAATAGGAGAAATGTCCCCAATAGGCCTTTTTTTGTTAGCTTAATTAGGAATCTTCAAGGGATTAGAATAGCCTATATATCCGATGTTCATAGGTCATGTAATTTTCCTATTGATGTATTGACAAAGTATGCTATGAGGCTTAAGGCATCATCTCAATGGTCAGAAAATCCTGCCACACATATTTTCTGATATTCATTATTGATATCCAATTTTTCCGTTAAAAAAAATAATAATAGGAGAAATGTCACTTATTTTCCTCATTCTTAATCTATGTGAAACTGCTAAAATGACTTATATTGTAAAACATGTAAAGTAATAATTGGAAGGATTAAAACATAGAAAAAAAGTAAAATGAAGAGAAAGAGAACATACTGGTGTGACTCTTGCAATCTGAGCAAGAGGGACAGAACCAAGAGCCTTTGGGAACTGAAACAAGAATGGGTCTGAGGCAAAATAGGTGAAACCCACGATCGCATTTGTCACATAAGAGAAGTTCATCCGGATATTCACCTGACCCACATTTCTCACAGTAAGAATCATCATAATCTTCTTCTTCTTCTTCCACCACTCTTCTTGATTTAGATTTTTTTCTGGATCTGAGTATCAAAGAATTTGGCTTTGGAGCTTTAGTCATCTTTCTTCTCAACTCCACAGTCTTTGAATAAACCATCCCTATAGGGAAATCGGACTGTGTATGGAGGAGCTGTTAGGGTGTGGAATTTCTAGGGGGATTTGGGCTTCACGAAGAAGAAGAAGAAGAATAAGAAAATGGGGCGCCAAAATGATGAGGAAAATGGCGCCAAAGGACTCGCTTTGGCGGAGTCATGAAAGAATTTTAGCGCCAATTTTATAACTTTGGCGCGCTGTCAAACCGTTTGGAAGGGGCATTTTAATTGGGCCCTTTCAGGAAGTACCCCAAAGTTCCTTACCCAAATTGCCGTCATGGCTCTAGTGCGGAATGATGTAAGTTATTTTTTCGTGCGTTGAATTAAAATTTTGATGGTTAAGATTAATTTAAAAAAACACATATTCTGTTATTAATAACACCTGTTCTATTTTTATCGCATTGAACACTTATTTTAAGTTCAAAACACATATTCTAAGACTTTCCGTATATACTGCAAAACAAAAATTCCCCATAGAAGCCGGACTGCTAATTGCAGGGTTGCGTTTCGTTACAAATCTCATTTACCAAAATTTTCAACTTTAGGTGCCTTTTCAATTGGACACGGATATAGTTGAGTGTTACACTATACTAAAACTAAATTTAAAACGTTTTCTTTCCATGTTTACATTTTAAAAAAAAATTGCACCTGCTGAATATTAAACTCTATTATGAAATGGATGGAATTCTAGAGTGAATTCCACCACAAAACTAGAATATAATATAAAGATGAAGTAGACAAGACACAAGAGATAGGAGAAGTATTTCTATATTATTTCATGAGTCTCCTTTACATCAAAATAAGCCCTCTATTTATAGGGTTAGAAAATGTAGGTTATGAAACCTTTCATAAAGGGTAGATAATGGAGCTTGAATGTGTAGGTTATAGACTTCTTGTAACTCCTCTTTCAATAGAGAGTTAAGGTATCCATAATGTTGAAGGGGTTATGGAATCAGGACTCTAACCTTAATATTTTCATAACACTCCCCCTTTGGAGTCCTTAATAAGAATATGCCTCGTTAAAACCTTATTAGAGTAAAAAACCCAGTGGGAAAAAAAAACTTCTCTAGTTAAGGAAAAAGAGTACATCATTCTTTATATTTTACTCCCCCTGTTGACTAGAACCCTTAAGATCTCTGCACCGACGCATGCCAATCTTATAAATCAACTTCTTAAAAGTTGAAGTCGGTAATGTCTTAGTAAACAAATATGCCAGATTGTTACATGACTGAATTTGTCGCACTTCAATTTCACCTTTCTTTTGAAGTTCGTGAGTAAAGAAGAATTTAGGTGAAATGTGTTTTGTTTTATCTCCCTTGATATATCCTTCACTCAATTGAGTTATACAAGCTGCATTATCCTCATACAATATTGTAGGGATTTCTTTCTCAAAAGATAAATTACTATTCTCTCAAATATATTGAATCAATGACCTCAAACACACACATTCTCGACTTGCTTCATGAATAGCTATTAATTCGAGCATGATTTGAAGATGTGGCTACTATAGACTGTTTTGTAGAAACGCCATGATACATGCAGTCTCACCACAAGTAAATAAATAGCCGATTTGAGAACGTGCTTTATGAGGATCGGGATAAATAACCCGCATATGCATATCGACCAATCGTTTGGTTTTGATTCCTTAGAATAAAATAATCAGAGATCTATTGTTCCTTGGAGATACCGAAGGATATGTTTAACTCCATTCCAATGTCAGTCGAGTAGGAGAAGAACTATATCTTGCAAGTAAATTTCTGCAAATGATATATCAAGGCGAGTATTATTTGCAAGATACATTAGTGCACCAATAGCACTAAGATATGGTACTTCAGGACCAAGTAGTTCTTCATCTTCCTCTCGTGGTCGGAAAGGATCTTTAGTAACATCTAATGAG